>OX383953.1:2625000-3937500 GCA_947532085.1 Elegia similella
ATAGTGATGAGTTGCTAGTCGCATCGCCTATTAACATAATTCCTCAGATTTTGCCCATTCCCTCGATCGGCTTTTACGATCTGCGCGGGAAGAGAAGCAACTGGTATATTCTACGTTTTTTATTTTCTCCCAGACCAGCATGGAAGATATAATAGGTATAGTACTTGACTAGCTCCGTGGCGCAGCGGTCAACACGCCAGCCTACGACACGGAGTGACCAGGTTCGATCCCCGGCCAGGTCAAGATGGAAAATGATCTTTTTCCAGATTGGCCTGAGTCTTGGATGTTTATTTATATATGTATTTGTTAAAAAATATAGTATCGTTGAGATAGTATTCCCATAACACAAGTCTCGAACTTACTTTGGGGCTAGCACAATCTGTGTGATTTGTCCGTATATATTTATATTTAGTATATAATAGTGAGATAAGCTAAGGAACTATACCGAAGTTAAGGAAGATTTGCCAGAGAGCGATGGAGCCAAGCATCCTGGGTGTCACCAGACTGGATAGAGTGCCAAACATCGTACATCGTTCTAAGACTGGCATCGTTGATGTAGGACACAAAGCCGCAAAGTTGAAGTGGGATTGGGCAGGTCATGTCTGACGAATAAATAAATAAATAATAAATAAATATATACGGACAAATCACACAAATTGAGCTAGCCCCAAAGTAAGTTCGAGACTTGTGTTATGGGATACTAACTCAACGATACTATATTTTATGACAAATACATATATAAATACACATCTAAGACCCAGGCCAATCTGAAAAAGATCATTTTCCATCTTGACCTGGCCGGGGATCGAACCCGGTCACTCCGTGTCGCAGGCTGGCGTGTTGACCGCTGCGCCACGGAGCTAGTCATGCATACGCATAGCAGAATGCATCCGGATGGGCCACTTTAGCTACAAAGTGGACTCCCGAGAAGGTTATAGGAAGCGTTGTAGGCCTAGGAAACGTTGGTGTGACGACATAGAGGTTCCAAAGCGGATGCGGAAAGAAATGGTCGGAGGTGGCGTGAGGTAAAGAGGCAAGATGGAAGGCAATGGGGGAGACCTTTGCCCAGCAGTGGGACAAAATAGGTTAATAAAAAAAAAGCTAAGGAACTAAATGAGAATGCATCCGGGCCAGTCGGCAATTGTGAGGCTAAGGGGCCAGGTGCAAACGAACCATAACTACTTCGAAAATTAAGTTTTTAAAAGAGCCGCCTTTGAGCGAATCTCAACATGGCGGTTGCTTTTTTGAGACCATCATTATACACGGAATTATGTTACTAGATGTGATTCCGAATACTCGATAACCTCTGTGGTTCTCGTAACTGCGATAACCCGTGTAATAATTGTGTAGAGTCAGGGACAGAAATACCTGTCTAGGGTCTCTACCTAAATTATCTTGAATTTTCTCTTCCTAACTAATATTATAAATGCGAAAGTGAGTTTGTTTGTTTGTTTGTTTGTTACGCTTTCACGTTGTAACTACTGAACCGATCATCATGAAATTTTGCATACACGTTATCTGGGGTACGGAGAAGGACATAGGCTACCTTTTATCCCGGGAAAAAGTACTATTCCCGAGGGATCGACATTGACGCGGGCGGAACCGCGGGCGAAAGCTAGTAAACTAAAAATAATAATAACATGAAAATGTATACACAAAAAGATTTTAATGAAGTTTTTTGAATATAAATTTTCATGATAATATTATTTATAGTTTTAGAAAATTCAAGATATAGGTAGAGGGCCTGGTCAGGTATCTCTGGCTTTGACTGTACAGGTAATTTTGAATTACCTGGCCACATTTAAATGTTGGAATCAGCATAAAAAAAGGTAATTTATGAAAAAACAATTAAACTTTTCATAGTAATTTGACCAACTGCACTCGGAACGTGACACTTTATCGTGCGTGCAGCCGGCGTTCATCGATTTATAAGACGTTATCACGTCAAAAACTATAAAAGGTCAATTTAAATGAAGCGAAAATATATTAAAAGTTGGCACCCATTCTATCCTATCCTAATTCAGTAGTTACAACGTGAAAGTGTAACAAACAAAGTCACTTTCGCATTTATATATGTACGAGCTTACCTCGCACATTTGGGCGACCCGTGGCCTACATCATGTAGGTCAAGTGTCAGCTCTTTTTATACTATAATTAGAATCGAAACTTATAACAAATTGAGATACTATCGAACAGTAGCCAAGTTACTATCCAGCGGCGGTCGAGGTACTGCTGGGCTGCCATCGAGAAAGGATCCGTCACACCCAGTTATCAACATGTAACATCGAGAGAAATAAACTACTTTCTACGTGACGTGATCTTGTATCTCCACACCAACATCTACAACCTACAATCTACATCCCGTCATGTACGGTGTATGGCTAACACCATGGCCTGCATTGTATATATATATATATATATTTTTTCACGGAGAAAGTAGTTTATTTCTCTCGATGTTACATGTTGATAACTGGGTGTGACGGATCCTTTCTCGATGGCAGCCCAGCAGTACCTCGACCGCCGCTGGATAGTAACTTGGCTACTGTTCGATAGTATCTCAATTTGTTATAAGTTTCGATTCTAATTATAGTATAAAAAGAGCTGACACGTGACCTACATGATGTAGGCCACGGGTCACCCAAATGTGCGAGGTAAGCTCGTACAATAATATTTTGTTGAGTTTGTTTGTTTGTTACGCTTTCACGTTGTAACTACTGAACCGATCATCATGAAATTTTGCATGATACACGTTATCTGGGATATGGAGAAGGACATAGGGTACATTTTATCCCGAGAAAAGTACTCTTATTGAAGGATCGACATTAACACGGGCGGAGCCGCGGGCGAAAGCTAGTAAGCTATAAACATGCTTTAGAAGCCAAATAAAGAAATTGAAACGCTAGTTTTCTAGATATCTGGACCTGAACATTTAGAAAAACAGACGAAAAAGACACCCTGTGTACAAATAAACACTTTCTTGGCCAACAACTTTCTACGATTGTCTACTTTGGATACTAAGTAACTGAACGTCGACAATCAAAACAGCTGATATCAATAAAAATATACTTATGAAAACATAAAAAAAAAACTTGCGTGTCTTTAAATTTGCTACTAAAGCATTTCTTAGACCTATGAAACCCAGGCTTTAAAATATTTGCCAGCCGTGTGGTTTCCGGCAGAGTAGAATAGGACCACTCCTAATCTTCCCATGGAGGTCGTAAGAGGCGATTTAGGAAATACAAGCTAATCAAAGCTCATAAACATCAATGAGAGCTCTCTAACCCGTCTGGCCAGCGAGCAGAGTGTAGGCCAAATCCTCTGTCTGCTCTGGCCAAGTATGGCTCCAGTAGTACAAAGAGGGTCATGCTTCTGCAGTGGAGACTAAAAAGACCTGATGATGAAAAATTTGCGCTTAGTTTAAATTTGAACTTGTTTATTTAACGAGTCATATCCAGTTGTTTTCGAGCTATGTCCTGTCACATGATATTCAAGATGGTCGCCTCGGGTATTACTTATTATCTTTTTGTCCCGGGGACTTTATTAACGGTCTATCAGGTATTCAATATGTTTGCAATATCATGCCAACGCGCATCGTTATCCATGACTTTAAGCGGTTTTTGAGTGATGTACTCACGTGCGCTTACGCAAGTAAAGCAATCATGGACGATTCACACTTGGACTAGTAAATCTTACATCTAAATACAGCGTGATTTTGAACCCCCTAGCTATATTGAAATCTGCAAGAAATAAAAAGGTAAAAACCGAAAACAAAAATTGACCTTATACTTTCATTGTGAAGAGAAAATAAACGTTATTATTATTACTTTCCATAGAAATTCGTCCAGCTGATCGGCGACTTTGTATGGGAAACCCAAATTTCTTTTTCGATTTTCAGCTTTTTTTTTCTTGCAGCTCTATATTTCATTACGGGTTCTGATTCTGAGATTTCAATAAAGCTAGGGGGTTCAAAATCACGCTGTATAACTCAAAGGTGACTGACATAGTAATCTATAAACGCACATCCCAAACAACTGGACAGATCGTGCTGAAATTTGACGCATGTAGATGTTATGACGTAGGCATTCGCTAAGAAAGGATTTTGATCAATTCTACCCCCAAGGGGATAAAATAGGGGATGAAAGTTTATATGAAACTTAACGCGAGCGAAGCCGCGGGCAAAAATAGAAATAAATAAATCATAATCATTACAGCATGTGGTCCAGTGGTTAATGCGTTTGCCTGTAGACCCGGGGGTCGTGGGTTCGATTCCCACCGGAAGCATACTTAGTTTAGTTGTTTCCAGTTTGGTTAGGACATTGCAGGTTTGAATCACCTGATTGTCTAATAATAAAGATGATTCCGTGCTTCGGAAGGCACGTAAGCCGTTGGTCCCGGCTGCCATCTGGTAGTCGTTAAAGGAACCACGTCAGAGGCCTAGAGGCGGTTCCGAAGAATTCTGACACCAGGGTGTGCATGGTCGATAGACTGTATCACCTACACGAAATGATGATGGTTACAGCTGTTGCTGTGTGATGCTGTGAAAAACTCCACTGCTGGACAAAGGCCCTCTCAAGAATTTTTCGTGTTCCGTACCAATATACACGGTGAAATTTTGATCGTTTTGGACCTTTAGAGGGGTGACTCAGACCATCAATATGAACTTTTTCAATGGGACCAACGCTGGGAACTCAAAAAAAAATTCGACATTCCCATACAAACCGGGCGGGCGGCGGGACTCCTTTGTATGGAAATGACGAATTTTTTTTTGAGTTCCCAACATTGTTCCCTTAGGAAAAGTTGTTCATTTTGATGGTCTGAGTCACCCCTTTAAGGGTCCAAAACGATCCAAATTTCACCATGTATATTTTTAGAGTTCCGTACCCAATATGGCTCCGTCTGTTTGCCTGTCTGCCATTCACCAGGCTGAATCTCAAGAACCGTGATAGCTAGACAGTTGAAATTTTCACAAATGATGTATTTCTGTTGCCGCTATAACAGCAAATACTAAAAACCTGAAGATGCCATGTGTAGAGGCGAAACACGTGTCGCGAGCACGACGGCCGACATTGCTGCAGCCTCAACGGATGCAGCAGTATCGACCAGGGTTGCATGCATCAGCTATTGGTGGCGGCATGAAGGTACTAACAGTAGTGGGTGGGCGCTGGCCAGCAATAGTTTGCATGAACTAACTGGTGGCGGAAGCACGCAAAGTAAATTGTATCAAAGTGAAAAAATAATCTACCCATACTTGTTGCTGAAACAATAGAAGTAAATTAGCGGCTACGAAGTGCTACGACTCGTAGCCATCGTAGCATTTCGTAGCTGCTGATCTACGCGTCTTACCATTTTAGATAATGAGCTTTATTTCTAGGATAGTTGTTATATTATCTTATTTTTTTGCGATTTTGAGTGTATTGAATATATAAGGTTGATTCATTTGGAGGTACTTTTAACTAAAAAAAATATATATAAAAACAAATTTATCGGCTAATTTATATAATTATACAAAAGAACTATTCTTTGCATTTATTTTTTAAATAATATTTTTTTCATATGTTGGCGTTTGATACTAACAAGACACTTGCCACTTGCCACAAAGCACGTGAAACCATGGCTTTATTGAGTGAACAATTTGGTGAACAGTTAATTCCGCGGTTCGGACCGGTGGGTTGGCCGCCTAAACCCTGTGATATCACACCCTAGACTTATTCCTTAGGGGCTATGTAAAGTCCAAAGTCTATATTGAAAAATTGGGTACGATTGAGCAACTCATCATCATCATCATTTTGTGTAGGGGTCACGGTCAATCGAACATGCACACCCTGGTATCAGAGTTTTTCGTGACCGCCTCTCGGCTTCTAACGTGATTCCTTTAACAACTACCAGATGGCAGCCGGGACCAACGGCTTAACGAACGGAATCATCTTTATTATCAGACAAACAGGTGATTCAAGCCTGCAATGTCCTAACCAAACTGGAAGCAACTAAACAAAGTATGCTTCTCGTGGCAATCGAACCTACGACCCCCGGGTCTACAGGCAAACGCCTTAACCACTGGATCACGGAGGGAGTTAGATTGAGCAACTGAAAGCCAACATTACTCGTCTTATCCGCCAATACCAATCGAAATGCTCGGACGCGTCATCGAAAATTGGAACGGCAGAATGGACTATGTCAACTGGAGTTTCGGCCAACATTTGAAAGAAATAAATATATAGGGATATATATCCTAGCGCTATAAGGTTTTTAAAAAAATTACAAAAAGTTTAGTCGAAATCACAGGAGATCGAAGAGCTGGCAGCTACCTCGGACAAAGAATTAGTCTAGCTATTCAAAGAAGGAACGCTGCCAGTATCTTCGGAACCTTGCCTAAAGGGACTCCTTTTAAAAATATATTTTAGTTATTATATTTTTAAATTTTTTATTTTTAGATTTATTGTTCTAGTATACTTTTTTTTTATTTCTGTATTGATTTGAATATTAGATCGACACTAAATAAGTATAGAATACTGTCATATAGGGACATATCACACAAATTGAGTTTGCCCCACAGTAAGTTGTTAACTTGTGCCGTAATATACTAACTCAACGATGCTATATTTTATAATAAATTCTTATATAGCTAAACATCCAAGACCCAGGTCAATCTTCAAAAGATCGTTTTCCATCATGACCTGACCGCGGATCGAACCCGGGGACCCGTGTTGCAGGCTAGCATGTTGGTCACTGCGCCACGGAGCTCGCCTAAGTAAGGTATAAGTATTTTGTAATAAAAAAAATATCCGATATATTTGTTTGTACTTTAGTTTGAAATTCGAATTGACGTTTCTGTAAACCGCTGTTACCTATGCATAATAATATTTTGACCATTCCCTTGGCCGGCTTCTACGTTGTGCGTGAGAAGAGAAGCAGCTGGTATATTCTACGTTTTTTCATTTCTATTAGACTAGGCTGGAAGAAAGAAGAAAAACTGTACATAATAGGTAATTTTAAGTCTGTCTAGCTAAAAAAACCCTATTATCAAGTTAGAATTGTTAAAATTCTTAATCTCTACTTTATAATAACACCGCAAAATTCAAAACATTTGACAGAATAAATAAATAAACAAAAAAAAACAATATAATCACAACATTACATCGGTCCTGCGCGGCATGCGTCCATTTTGGAAACAACCATTGTGTTAACTGTCAAAATATTTCTTTTTTTTTATATTAACGACTGGCCGGCACCCGAGTCTTTGGCTGGGCCGAAAAACTTAATATTCTCTTTTCAAATGCATATCGGGCTGATTGTTAAAAATGTTAGATTCGAAATATTTATTTATGGTTTTCGGAAAGTATTTTTATGTGATATATACAAAGGGTTATAATATACGAGGCGATCAACAGTTATATTTCTATCAGACGTGAGACTGTTTTGAATAAAATAAGTCAAGTTATGAGGTGATTATGAAATTTGTGAGGGAAAATAAAATGAAAGCAAGAGAGACTGAAGATTATTCAATTTCGTCAATTTCGGATCGTCAATTTCTGTCCTAATAACGTGTTTCTTATAAATCAATGAACACCGGCTGCACACACGAAATTGTGTCACGTTCCGTAACAAACGATGAGAGGCACGATCGGCCTAGAGTTCTACATTTATCGTCTGTAAACCGACCTAACAGAAGACCAACATTTTTTAATTTCCGAACATATCTTCCATTTTCAAAATTGTACTTAAAGGCGCGAAAAAGTTTAATTACAAGTTTCATAAATAGATGCAATTATAGGACGCGGTTCAATATTTTTTGCCGAGTAATTGGCTATTTAATAAAACGGTATAATTTAGCACAATATCCAGGGTTGCCAAAAATATTTTTTTCTGTGTGTAAAATTTCGTCAAAATCCGTTCAGCCGTTCTGGCGTTATTGAGTAACAAACATCATTCTATACGTCCATACATACTTACAAACAATTATTCTATCGCAGGATCTGCTCGGCAATCAAACTTCTCCTTTTCCTGAATCGAGTAGAATAAGAAGTAATTACCGATATTTTATAAAAAAATTGCATTCTCAGTGCTTTTCTGGTATACATGTGGATATTTTTTACCATGTCTTATTTCTTCATTGAATACGAGCAATTATTAAATTTTCTCTTTACAAAAGTAACACATACATAAACATATTATCACTTCTCTATCCCTTACGAGGTAGACAGAGCCTAAGGTCATAAGACGGAAAGGCCACTTTTCGCGTGTTGGTGGGCGTAAAGGCAGAAAACGGAATTATAATAGTGATGGATTGCTAGCCGCATCACCTATTGTCATGATTCTTTCGATTTGCGCCCATTCCCTTGACCGGCTTCTACGGTCTGCACGGAAAGAGAAGCAACTGACACATTCTACGTTTAAAAAAATAAATTCCGAGACAAAACAACGAAACAGTTGCCAGCCCTACATCAAGGCTGCCAACATACCAACCTAAATATATGACTTCTTCGCGCGCGTCACTACTTAATAAGATAATTACAGTGTTGGCAACGCAATTACAATGTAATTGGCCAACATGGCCGCGCAATTACCTATGTGACAGCGCGGCAAAGTTAGGTTTCGAAGGTTGGCATGTCGGTCGGTTTTTGTGATTGGAAAGCTGGTTGAAGGCATGTCAGGTTCAAGTTCTAGACAAGTTGGTGTTGAATTTAACGGTCTTGTCAGGTGTGGACACTGAGAATAACAGTCACCTCTTTGAACTGAAGATTGTCGAAAGCTCATTATGTAGGGCATGTGAGGAATCGGAGGAGACAATGAGACACATTTACGTCTTTGTGACTCGTTGGCTGGTAAGCGTTTGGACCTCTTAGGATCAGCTTATCCTGAGCTAGAGGACTACTAGAGCACTATGCACTGGGCGATGTTCTGTAGCTCATGCAGTCCTTCGGAATACACCGTGTGGGTGAATAAGGCATGGGGTAAGTGCAAAATAACCCAAGGTTAGACGTGTTTCCGATTCTGAATCGGCCACATCGAAGATAAGATAACTGTCTTTTGAATTTCGATCTTGTAAGTATTTTAAACTGGTTCCGTGGTCCAGTCGTTAAGGCGTTTGCCTGTAGACCCGAGGGTTGTGGGTTCAATTCCCACAGGAAGCATACTTTGTTTAGTTGTTTCCAGTTTGGTTAGGACATTGCAGGCTTGAAACAACTGATTGTCTGATAATTAAGATGATTCCGTGCTTCGGAAGGCACGTAAAGATGTTGGTCCCGGCTACCATCTGGTAATCGTTAAAGGAACCACGTCAGAGGCCGAGAGGCGGTTCCGAAGAACTCTGACACCAGGGTGTGCATGGTCGATTGA
The DNA here is from genome assembly GCA_947532085.1 of Elegia similella. Classification (NCBI taxonomy): domain Eukaryota; kingdom Metazoa; phylum Arthropoda; class Insecta; order Lepidoptera; family Pyralidae; genus Elegia; species Elegia similella. Next base: position 2,634,337 of record OX383953.1, read on the forward strand.
CCATGACACCTACACGAAATGATGATGAGTATTTTGAAAGTCATAAATTGACCAATCTTCAGTAGGTCATCATCATTCCAGCCGTAAGGAGTCCACTGGACAAAGTCCTCTCCGAAGGATTCTTCGTTGCATGGGAGGATATTGCCATACTCACCACGCTTATCAGGCGGGTTAGCGCAGTTTCTTTGGCTTCTTGCGCTTCCGACTCTGCTGCTCGTCAGAAGCATTTTTAAGTTGGGGATGAACAGGAATTTATTGAATTTGAGAAGGGAATGAAGGTATTGGGAAACTACTCACTCGGATAGATGGGGGAAAAGCAAGTAGCAGGTCGGGAGGCCGGACGCGTACCTGATGCCATACCTGACACCACCGGACAGACAGCTGAGGATGTCACCCCTGACCTACCTAACTGCCACTTTCACACAGAAATACAATACTTACTTATTCCAGACTTATTACCCACCCGCGGGAAATTGCCACGGAAATCTTGAAAATGCCATACAAGCAGGTGTCAAGTATTTGTGGGTGATGGTTACTGGGTACTTTAGTTTACATTATTAGGGTTCTAGAAATGCCGTGTGGTTTCCGGCAGAGTAGAATAGGACCCTAGTCTTCTCATGGAAGTCGTAAGAGGCGACTTACGAAATACAAGCTAAACAAAGCTCATAAACGTCAATGAGACCTCTCCAACCCGTCTGGCCAGTGAGGAGAGTGTAGGCCAAATCCTCTGTCTGCTCTGGCCAAGTATGGCTTCGGTAGTACAGAGAGGGTCATGATCCTGCAGTGGAGACTAAAAAGACCTGATGATGAAGATGATTAGGGTATATACTCAAAAGGTAAAGGAACCCTTGTAGGTTTACTTATTTGCCCGTCGGTCTGTCAGTTCCTATTTTCTCAGGAATTTGTAAAGATATAAATAGATTTGGCGAGCTTTTAGATTTGGTTAACACGTTAGCCTGCGACACGAGGGTGTCGGGGTTCGATCCCTGGTCAGGCAAGATGGAAAATGATCTTTTTCAGATTGGCCTGGGTCTTGGATGTGTATCTATATATGTATTTGTTATAAAATATAGTATCGTTGAGTTAGTATCCCATAACACAAGTCTCGAACTTACTTTGGGGCTAGCTCAATCTGTGTGATTTATCCGTATATATTTATTTATTTATAAATGGATTTGGCGAGCTTTTAGATTTGGTTAACACGCCAGCCTGCGACACGAGGGTGTCGGGGTTCGATCCCTGGTCAGGCAAGATGGAAAATGATCTTTTTCAGATTGGCCTGGGTCTTGGATGTGTATCTATATATGTATTTGTTATAAAATATAGTATCGTTGAGTTAGTATCCCATAACACAAGTCTCGAACTTACTTTGGGGCTAGCTCAATCTGTGTGATTTATCCGTATATATTTATTTATTTATAAATGGATTTGGCGAGCTTTTAGATTTGGTTAACACGCCAGCCTGCGACACGAGGGTGTCGGGGTTCGATCCCTGGTTAGGCAAGATGGAAAATGATCTTTTTCAGATTGGCCCGGGTCTTGGATGTTTATCTATTTATGTATTTGTTATAAAATATAGTATCGTTGAGTTAGTATCCCATAACACAAGTCTCGAACTTACTTTGGGGCTAGCTCAATCTGTGTGATTTGTCCGTATATATTTATTTATTTATAAATGGATTTGGCGAGCTTTTAGATTTGGTTAACACGCCAGCCTGCGACACGAGGGTGTCGGGGTTCGATCCCTGGTCAGGCAAGATGGAAAATGATCTTTTTCAGATTGGCCCGGGTCTTGGATGTTTATCTATATATGTATTTGTTATAAAATAAAGTATCGTTGAGTTAGTATCCCATAACACAAGTCTCGAACTTACTTTGGGGCTAGCTCAATCTGTGTGATTTGTCCGTATATATTTATTTATTTATAAATGGAATTGGCGAGCTTTTAGATTTGGTTAACACGCCAGCCTGCGACACGAGGGTGTCGGGGTTCGATCCCCGGTCAGGCAAGATGGAAAATGATCTTTTTCAGATTGGCCCGGGTCTTGGATGTTTACCTATATATGTATTTGTTATAAAATATAGTATCGTGTGTATCCCATAACACAACTATCGAACTTACTTTGGGGCTAGCTCAATTTCAATCTATAGGTGAAAGAATTATAAAATCTGTTCAGAATTAAATTAATAAATAAAATATGGTAAAAGAATTTCATTGAACCAGCCACCTAGGTCTATACGACCTACGCTATGCCAACCGAGCTACCGCATGATTCTAACCTTACCGCCGAAATTCTCCATCATACATATCCCATTTCTTTAATAAGTGTACCTACTTATATCAAAATAGCATTGTAAATGAAAAATAAAACACATAAAAAAAAATATTTTTTTAATCTATCCATCACAAACACATCACATTCACTCTTTATAATTTAATGGCGTCAGCAGCAGAGGACAGGATGGCCATTCAAATAGGTGCAACATTGTCTGCGAATCGTAGCTACACGGGCACTGGTTATCATCAACGAGACCCCATCTTACTATATTGTTTTTGCAGAGACCAACTTGGGTCTTCAACCTTCTGATATGATAGACCTCGAAACCAGCCATGACGATTTATGACCTGCCGGCCTATTTGCTTACTTAGTGTCCAACGTTTTAATCACTTCCAAATACATTGCGGCTTTCGTTGATTGACTATTTTTTTCGCCCGCGGCTCCTCCCGCGTCAATTTCGATCCCTCGGGAATAGTACTTTTCCCGGGATAAAAGGTAGCCTATGTCCTTCTCCGCACTCCAGGGAACTTGTATGCAAAATTTTATGATGATGGGTTCAGTAGTTACGGCGTGAAAGCGTAACAAACAAACAAACAAATAAACAAACAAACAAACTTACTTTCGCATTTATAATATTAGTAAAGAAGTAAGGATTATTGATTGATTCGTAATCATGGAAACTACTAAGGCAAATTTAATGCGTTTTTCACTGACATGTACAGTGTTTTTTGGAAAGTTTGTGTATATGAAAACCCGGGCGTAACCGGAGAGTGCCGCTTGTATGCTAGAATTTACGCAAATTTTGTCGCGAGAAAGCTTTTCCTACAACTTTAATAAGAAGGCAATTAAAAAAGACAAATACCTAATACTAATTAAATAATTGTGAGCAGACTTATGTCGTATATTGAGTCATACCAAACAATCCAATATTCGATGAAATTACATACAATTTCAAACCAATTAGCTCCATCAAAACACATCCAATTTTAATACATACCATAGAGCGGAAAATGTTTTATTAACGCCAGGCAACGGAAAACAGTTCATACAGCCGCGTGAAAAGGCTGAATATCGGTCCGCGGACTGGCCGCCGGACCACACACGTCGACGCGGCGGGTTATTTAAAAAAGGAACGCTCCAACCGCGCCTCGTTCGTTACCTCATCATCGGCTTCTTTTTTTATTTTTTTAGACTTGCGGCTGCGACTAGTTTTATACATAGAGCCTACACACGCCTTCTATATGGGTTGCCAGCACGAAAAACGAATGATGTTGTTGTAGTCGTATTATTAAGGGCCAAGTTTCGACTTGGGGCATAAATTAGGCTGTTTTATTAGCTTGGCGCGCTTCAGATGCGCCGACGCCGAGTGTGTATCGTTTTTATAGTTTTTTAAATATTCTTCTTAAGTATAAGGGTTACCTTTGAAGATTAGTTTGTTATCGGCCAGTAATAAAGTAGGTGAGGGTATTTATTTTTATTTTTTTAATACGGAGAACGGGTGGAATTGAATACTTTTTGGTGGGAATTTTCTCGATGAAAGATAAAATTGGGAATTGAGAACGATGGTTTTTTAATTGTTTGGGTGATATTTGAGAGGGTGGGACAGTGGCTATTGTCAGCCGTGCTGGTGGGTCGAGTTTCATTGTTATTAACATGTCTTTAATATTATTGAGCTAAAGGTATTTCTGAGCTAAGGGTCGTGCTCCTGTAGTGGAGACTAAAAAGGACCTGATGATGATGATGATGATGATGAAAGGTATTTCAAAATGAAGATCTGTATATCCTATTCTATCTGTATATCTATTTATAATCTATGGTCAGGGGGTTATCCTCAACTGCCTGTCCGGTAGTGGCTGGTATGGCATTGTGCAAGCCCACCCGGCCTCCCGAGCTGGTACTTGCTTTTCCCCCATTCATCTGAGTGAGTAGTCTCCCAATACCTTCATTCCCTTCCCAAATCCAACAAATTCCTATCCTTCCCCAGCTTAAAAATACTTGCGATGGGCAGCAGCATCGGAAACACAAAAAGCCAAAAATGCTGCGCTCGCCAACCCGCCTTCCAAGCGTGGTGAGTATGGCATAATCCTCCCATGGAACGAGGAATCCTTGGGAGAGGCCTTTGTCCAGCTGTGGACTTTTCGTGGCTGTAATGATGATGATGTACCTATTATTAGGAAGTAATATTTTCCAGTCTGGATTTTCAAACGTTGTCCTCTTTTATTATTTTAACCTGCCTATCAGTATATTAGATGAGGGATTAGTATTTTTATACCTAATACCTCATCGAATATTGAAATAGACAACAGATTTTGGTGCCTTCTGGAGACATAACCACACTTTCGCGAGCTCCGTGGCGCAGTGGTTAACACGCCAGCGACACGAGGGTTCCCAGGTTCGATACCTGGTCAAGTCATGATGGAAAGCGATCTTTTTGAAATATACCTGGGTCTTCGATGTTTATCTATATAAGGATCTATCATAAAATATAGCATCGTTGAGTTAGTATCCTACGACACAAGTTCACTTACTGTGGGGCTAGGTCATAGAGATAAGTTCCTATATATTTCATCATCATCATCAGGTTATTTTAGTCTCCACTGCAGTAGCATGACCCTCTATGTACTACCAGAGCCATACTTGGCCAGAGCAGACAGAGGATTTGGCCTACACTCTCCTCGCTGGCCAGACGGGTTGGAGAGGTCTCATTGATGTTTATGAGCTTTGTTTGGCTTGTATTTCCTAAGTCGCCTCTTACGACATCCATGGGAAGACTTGGAGTGGTCCTATTCTACTCTGCCGAAAACCACTTGGCCAGTCCTATATATTTATTTATATATAGTCACCATAAAAACTTTAAACACCATAGTTGATAAAAGGCGAGTAGCCGGCTGGACTAAATGAAATATAGAGAGTGCTCCCACCCAAATAAAAACAGACAAGATGGCGATTCTCCGTGATACATCATAAAGCCGTAATAATTGCTCTCTAACTAGCACAAATTACCCACATCTCTGGGGGATTGAGGCTTGGCCGCAGTGACAGCGGAGGAGGTATAAATTTTCAACTTATTTTATTTTATATTTATTGAGAAAACCAGCGTATACTATACAATGAGGTTTACATTTTTTTATAACTTAACCGGTCAACTACCGAACGCCCCAATTGGGAAACATAACAATAGATAATCAATTGTGTCTGTATTTCTCGCGATTTATGAGTTAATTATAAGGCCAATAAAAGGTTTCCCTTGTATGCCAGTAATTCAATCGATACATACATAAACTAAAACAGACAGTCTAAACCACGTCTAAACAATCATAAAGTAAAGTAAATTTTAAGTAACCCTAATTATTTTTTGACAATATTAATTATTTGACAGCATGCTTATTTACTTTGACATTTTCTAGAATTTTATTGACACTTTAAATTTGATTGCCACTTTAATTATACGTTTAAAACTCAGAAAAAAAATTGTTAATATAAGTTAATGTAAATTTACTTTTAACAACTGAAATAAAACTAGTAGCTATCTGTGCTGAAAGACTGGAAACACTACATGCAGGAAACACTACTTCGCAAGATCCTGGGACCACCTGAGAGGAGAGGTATTTGGAAAATAGGAAGCAATGGCGAAGTTTGGCGAGCTCCTTGGCGCAGTGGTTAATACGCCAGCCTGCGACACGAGGGCCCGGGTTCGATCCCCGGTCAGTTCAAGATGGAAAATGATCTTTTTCAGATTGACCTTGGTCTTGGATGTTTATCTATTGTATTTGTTATAAAATATAGTATCGTTGAGTTAGTATCCCATAACACAAGCCTCGAACTTACTTTGGGGCTGGCTCAATCTGTGTGATTTTTCCGTATATATTTATTATTTATTTAAGTAAAAACGTGCCAACCATAAAAGTAAAGTGGACAAATATGTAAGGACTCTTAGGAAAACGCGATGCAGTTGTTTATCGCTGTTTTATTCCCATTTTGCACCACCACGGCTAACGTGACCTTAGGGTTAGGTTATATCCCTGTTAGGGGTAAGGATGTAATTAATAGAACCTAATTATGCTGTAACATATATTTCATTTTACTTGGAGAAATGGTTCTAAAGTTATCCCGAAAAAACATATAAAAAAAGTGTTTTCGCTCCAACTGAAATTGAAGACCTCGCTGGCTTTACTCGCTCGATCAAAAATAAAGTGGAACGAGGACTGGAGGAAAAAGAAGCTCGGAGCTAGAATGTAAAACTCCGAGTTGCCCATACCTTTAGTAATCTGTGCCCATACCCCATACTATTTCTACACGCTGTCACTAGCGCCCCACCCAATCGTTCCCTGGAGAGACGATCCGACGCTTGCTAATATACCCCAGGGCTTAGAGACGTAGGGAGTGACGCGATCGTTTCTGCTCTACGAGCATTTGATTAGTTTTGTCTCGCCCACATTGTATGGTATGATTTTAGATTTGAAGACCCAGAGTGTTCTAATTTATTTCATCATTATCATCAGGTCTTTTTAGTCTCCACTGGAGAAGCATGACCCTCTCTGTACTACCGGAGCCATACTTGGCCAGAACAGACAGAGGATTTGGCCTACACTCTCCTCGCTGGCCAGGCGAGTTGGAGAGGTCTCATTGATGTTTATGAGCTTTGTTTAGCTTGTATTTCCTAAGTCGCTTCTTACGACCTCCAAGGGAAGAATAATTTATTTACTTTGAGATAATTTACTTTGCATGCTTCCGCCACCAGACTACTGTTAGTCCCTTTATGCCCGTCACCAATAGTTGATGCATTGCAAGTAAGGACGCAAAGTAAATTATCTTAAAGTAAATATAGCTTTGACTTCGGCAAAGTAACACCTGAATCTATTAACTTCTAATTCATTGTTATGATACGGGCTACAAGTACATAGTATACATATGTACAGTCGTAATATTATTTAAAAACACAACGTCGAACAAACTAGATACTGACGTACGCAAAAATACCGCCCAAGTGCTAGTCTGACTCGCGCACGAAGGGTTCCGTACTAATATCTATAATAAGTTTTAAAACTATTCAAAATTAATTAAATGAGGTAACTAAAAATTTATGCTTTTCGCAATTTTTCCTTTATCTGTGCTACAAGACTTTGCTTCGTACCGAATTTCAAGATTCTGAGTTCACGGGAAGTACCCTGTAGGTTTTGATTCCCTTGCGAATCTCGAAAATTTGTGGCATAAACGGCTGTAACTTTAATTGCGTTGGCTTAGAAGTTTAATTTTTTCTCATCTTCTAAGGGACGGCAGGCCTGAGTATTTGATATGAATTTCAGCTTGATTCCTCAACGAAGATTGTTGACGCTGTGAGTCTGCCTGTCTGTCAAGAAAAAGGATCTTGACAGACAGGCAGACTCACAGCTTCATTTTCGTCATATGCTATTCGCAAATTAAAATTCCTAATTCAAAATTATTCCATTTTAAATCAACCCACAAAATATGTCTCTTTTTATCTATACTTATTCCATATTCTACATTCAAAACTAAACTACCATAGACAAATAAAACCATTTGTCAATATTCGAAATTCTTTTGTTTGTAACCTCAACCCTGTCCTTTCTCTATGTCTGTGACAGATGATATCCTAAAGTTATTGGAAAATAGTTCTTTGAAGTCAGGGGAATTCGACTCCGATTGAAAAATATTTGCATATAGTGCGTACTTAGTTTAAGTTCGAAAAAAGTTATTGAAATGTCGTAAAAGGAATATTTATTAGCCGTGTGGTTTCCGGTATAGTAGAATCGGACCACTCCTAGTCTACCCATGGATGTCGTAAGAGGCGACTTAGGAAATACAAGCTAAACAAAGCTCATAAACATCAATAAGACCTCTCCAACCCGTGTGGCCAGCGAGGAGAGTGTAGGCCAAATCCTCTGTCTGCTCTAGGAAAGTAAGGCTTCGGTAGTTTAGAAAGGGTTGCTGCATTATGCTCCTGTGACTAATGATGATGATAAAAGGAATTTTCGTATTTATGATCGCTACCTTTGCACGTTCTTTTGAAAATTGATATGATAATAATAATTCAGAATTAATATCTCAATTATTATGTGAAATCTAAAAGTATAAGTATCTCTAGTTCTGATTATTGAACCAGGCAGAAATGATGCCTGGTTCAAAGCAGGATTGATATTTCTCTTAATGTAGATTTTGTTTCGCGTGATAACGTTTTATAAATCGATGAACTCCGGCTGCACGCACGTAAAAGTGTCATGTTCTGTGTGATAGAGAGACACGATGGACCTAACCGTTCGGCTTGTGACGCATCTATCTCTCTTCCACCGTTATCCCGTAAAATTATCCTTATCCTTACTAATATTATAAATGCGAAAGTGAGTTTGTTTGTTACGCTTTCACGCCGTAACTACTAAACCAATTATCATGAAAATTTGCATACAAGTTCTCTGGAGTACGGAGAAGGACATAGGCTACCTTTTATACAGGGAAAAAGTACTATTTCCGAGGGATCGCCATAGACGCGGGCGGAGCCGCGGGCGAAAGCTAGTTTTGTATTTTTTTTTTTATATGATTACATAAAACTATACATAAAAACAAAGCTAAGAAGATTTATAAGAGTTATATACCAATATAAACCACGAAGCTATCAAAAAAACTATTAAACCCATCTAAGGCGTAGTTAACCTAAGTTACTTGCCTTGGCTGATCTACATTCCTATTTTTATAGTTTTATCACAGATCTAAAATACAAAATGTCTAATTTCGTAAAACCAACATGATCAGAGATTAGATTTAACTTTGACTGGCAGTAGTTTTTACGATCAATAAAACTGTGATTTAACGAACGTTAGGTAAATTAGTTTGGTGTAAATATTTTTAGTTAAAGTACTAGTAGTTGAATCTTCCATGCTGGGAGAAAAGAAAAACCGGCCAAGTGCGAGTCGAAACCGCGCACGAAGAGTTCCGTACATTATATATAATAAGTTTGAAAATATTAAAACTATTTTTATTAAATGATGTAACTCAAAATTAACGCTTTGCGCAATTTTTCCTTTGTCTCTGCGTACCAAATTTCAAGATTATGAAATCACGGGAAAGTACCCTGTAGGTTTTGATTGCCTTGGCTTTGAAGTTTGATTTTTTCAGAACTCCAAGGGACAGTAGACCTGATTATTTGATATGAATTTCAGCTTGATACCTCTATGCGTTATTGAGAAAAAGGATCTTGACAGACAGACGGACAACCGAGTGATCCCTTAAGGGATCCGGTTTTTCCTTTTGAGGGACGGAATCCTAAAAACGTAAAATGTGCCAGCTGCTTGTCTTCCCGCGCAGACCGTAGAAGCCGGTCAAGGGAATGGGCGAAAATCTAAAGAATCATGACAATAGGCGATGCGGCTAGCAACCCATCACTATGTTGATCTGCACAAAAAAGGCGAAGGAAACATCTTATGATTATTTTCTCTATTATTTCTCTATCTGCATATTTATGCCCAATATATACATATAAGTATCCGAGCTTTTTTGGCTGGCCTAGCCGTGACCCTACTTCTTATACCGTAACAAAATTGATCGAAAAAGGAGCCTAGAGATTAATTTATATGAAAAAGTAAGTACTCATTTAAACTAAAAATTATTTCATATAAAAAAATAGAGAGAATATTACAAGATATCAACTTAATCAAAAAAATAATTGAATCCCATGTAATTCATCATATCTCTCATCTACACACCACAATGATGAACTATTTAAAAAGAGGCATCACGTAGCTCAGCACAAAGCAATCCAATTTGAATTTAGCTAATCAAAAGTTGAGATACCCATCTACATCCCCCAATAACATCATTGCTACAAATCATCAGAAAAAAAAATACCGCAGCCCTCATATAAAAACGCCAATAACACTGGCCGAAAACGCAGCTGTTGCGTCTATGAAAAAAATATCGCGGGCTCCCATTGGCTGGCGCGAAATGGCGGGAACATTAACCGCATCTGTTAAATTCATTTGTCTATGGTCGTAGGCGTTACCAACACATGTCGTGGTAGAAAATGCAATGTAGTTTTATGCTAGCTAAGTACTATATGTTAATCGTTCTGGTATTTGGCTAATGAGTGAAGTGACTTGTTAAATATTCGATTGGAATGCGCGATCCGGGTAATATTTCCGGTTGGTAGTTGTTTAGCATAGAAATTGTATGTTTTTACCGTGTCACTTATTTGGAGAACCATTGTCTATGTGTATACCTGGGATATAAAATAAAACTTACTTTTCATTAACAGCGGACATGGTAACTATTTGTTTGAAACCTTGTATAATGAACGAGGTATTTATTAATACCTAATTCAAATTTAATAATTACCTAGCTCAGCGTATCAGCATTGTCATTCAATTAGGCAATGCTGCCAGCCTTTTGGGCACGATGCCCAAAATCTGGAGGGACTGTACGATTTGTAAATATCATAGGTAAATATATATTTTTAAGTAGGTTATTTTTTCTTTTGTATTATTTTATTTTCGTCTTTTTAAGTAGTTTAAATAAGTATCCATGTCTTGATTAAATAAAGTTATTTAATAATATTTCATTAGGAATTATTAAACAAATTCGCATTCCGCCGTCTATACTAGTACCTATGTACTTTCGTTTAAATCTTTAAAATAGCGCAACGGAAACTATTTACCGTATTCGGTTTCATTTTAGTATGGTATAGTAAAATTTGTGGTCGGACGATCTGACCAAGGTCGCAGGGAAACGCTGGGTGCATGCCGCTTCCAACCGGTCATTTTGGAAATCTTTGGGAGAGGCCAATGTCCAGCGGTGGACTTCTTGCGGCTGATATGATGATGATGACAGTAAAATTACACAATTATACTTCTCATCATCATCGTTACAGCCATAAATGGACAAAGGCCTTTTCCAGTGATACGAGTACTTCGTTCCATGGGAGGATATTGCCATACTCTCCACGCTTGGCAGGCGGGTTGGCGAGCGCAGTTTCTTTGGTTTCTTGTGCTTCCGATGCTGCTGCCCATCTATTTCTAATATTGAGGAATAAATAATGTTTGTAAATATTTGTAAAGCGCAAGCTCCGTGGCGCAGTGATCAACACGCCAGCCTGCGACACCAGGTTGTCCGGGTTCAATTCCTGGGCAGGTCAAGATGGAAAACGATATTTTTCAGATTGACCTGGATCTTGGATGTTTATCTATATAAGTATCTATTATAAAATATAGTATCATTGAGTTAGTATCCTACGACACAAGTTCACAACTTACTGTAGGGCTAGCTCAATTTGTGTGATATGTCCCTATATTTTTATATTATAATATGTTAATATATTGTATAATTAGAAAATATCCTCGGGAAGTTTTGTGTATAATACAATCGAACGACGCTGGGGCACACGACTAGTCCTAATATTATAAATGCGAAAGTAAGTTTGTTTGTTTCGCTTTCACGTCTCTACTACTAAACCGATCATCATGATATTCTGCATACATGATATCTGGGGCACGGAGAAGGGCATATACATTTTATCGAAAAAAGTACTTTTCCCAAGGGATCAACATTGACGCCGGCGAAGCTGCGGGTGAAAGCTAGTATTATTAATAGAGCGATAGATTACACCCCAGGCAGGAAGTTTTTTTTTTTATTTATAGATACCCTTTAGGAATAGGTATAGGTACTCGGAACTTTGTAAAGGAAATGGATTGTCCTTCTCCGTGAAGAGAAATAGGTATCTATCTATATAGTTGTTATTTTTGATACAATGTCACGTTCCCCCATTTGTTAGTTGATCAAAAGTTTTGTATGAAGTCATGTTTCGGAACCCTTATACAGACAGACAGAGGGACAACAAAGTGATACACTTTGGTAACCCTCTGTCTGTCTGTAGTGGCTGTCGAGACCCTTTTTCTCAGGTCTACTGTCCCTTGAAGCTGTGTAGAAATCAAACTTCTAAACCAACGCAATCAAAAGATACAGCCGTTTATGCCTCAAATTTTCGACATTCCCGTGAAATCAGAATCTTAAAATTTGGCACGAAGCATCGTCTTATATCATAGATAAAGGGAAAACTGCGAAAAACATACATTTTTAGTTACATCATATCATAAAAAAAATTATAATAATTTTAAACTTATTTTAGATAATGGTCCGAACCCTTCGTGTGCGGATCCTACCCTTACTTGGTCGGCTTTTTAATAGGTAATCTGTGGGTAATCGTGCGTTAGAACCACTCATCATCATCATCAGGTCCTTTTTAGTCTCCACTATTATACAGGAGCACGACCCTCTCTGTACTACTAGGGCCATACTTGGCCAGAGCAGCCAGAGGACTTGGCCTACACTCTCCACGCTGGCCAGACGGGGTTGGAGAGGTATCACAGATGTTTATAAGCTTTGTTTAGCTTGTATTTCCTAAGTCGCCTTCTACGGCATCCACGGGAACCACTAAACCATAACATTTTCAAATTAAAATTATATTCTTGCACTATTATTAAACTGTGTGCTCATTGTAGCAGCAGGCTATTGTTTCAATTCCTACCGTTTTCGCCTGCAGGCGTTCCTATTCATACTATGTTAAATGCCACACTTCCTGTAAAACCCACTCTCTCCATCAGAGCGTATTCCCGGGTGCATCAGCTTTTGTGCCTCAGAATCCTAGGTACAGTCAGCGACAGAGATACCTTGCCAGGCCCTGTATCTATATCTTGAATTTTCTCTTAAACTATAAATAATAATAACATAAAAAATATATACACAAAGATTTTAATGAAGCCTTTCTTAATATAAATTTTCACGTTTATATTTTTTATAGTTTAAGAGAAAATTCAAGATATAGATACAGGGCCTGGCAAGGTATCTCTGTCGCTGACTGTAGTTTTGGGAGTTGGCAATACTTTCGTTCTTTAGGCGGCACGGGACAACTACAAAATAATAAGGCTATAAATAAAAATTTCAATTAAAAATAAAATGAATTTATAAAAACACATCAAATAAAATAAAATATGGATGTCGAATCGCTGCGGTCAGCTGGCAGAGTGCTGAAAAGGCTGGCGGCATTCCCTCGCTGAATCGCCAGAATCAATCTCGGACCAAAATGCGCGCCTGCCCTTACGATCACCTAAAACGTCGATTAGGCGTGCCGAGATCTCTTTGAATATTTGTTATGCCTCCGCACCCTAAGGCCCTAAAGTCTCCACGATATATAAGGCTCGCTCATCATCATCATTTCGAGTAGGTGTCACGGTCAATCGACTATGCACACCCTGGTGTCAGAGTTCTTCGGAACCGCCTCTCGGCGTCTGACGTGGTTCCTTTAACGACTACCAGATGGCAGCCGGGACCACCGGCGTAACGTGCCTTCCGAAGCACGGAATCATCTTTATTATCAGACAATCAGGTGATTTAAGCCTGCAATGTCCTAACCAAACTGTAAACAACTAAACAAAGTATGCTTCCGGTGGGAATCGAACCCACGACCCCCGGGTCAACAGGCAAACGCCTTAACCACTGGACCAGGCTCGCTTAGAGCCGCATATTTGCGCCTCTTACTGGCCTCCGTTGCCGCTGCAGCCGCGCCTGCTGCAAAATTATTTTTTGCTGGTAGCATGAATGGACTGGCTCGTCCGGGGAAGTACCACACTCACAGATAATCAACGAGAAGAGACAAGAGAAGCTTTACCGCTTCTATGCATCGTTCCGTGAGTCAGAGAGCCGGAGGCCCATCCTCCCCCAACTCCTTGAAAGGCCGGCAACGCTCCTGCCACACCCTGGTGTTGCAGTTGTCCGTGGGGTGCGTTGATCACATTCCATCAGGTGACTCGCTTGCGCGTATTGGAATCATCAAAAAATGAGTCTGTTTCCTTGAAAGGCCGCCAACGCACCTGTCAAACCCTGGTGTTGCAGTTGTCCATGGGCAGCGGTGATCACTTACCATCAGGAGACTCGCTTATTTCATAAAATCGTCTGTACAGTCGGTATACGGACGATAATTTTACGTGATAGCGGTGGAAGAGAGATAGATGCGTCACAAGCTGAACACTTAGGCCGATCGTGCCTCTCTATCACTTGTTCCACGCTCTCGCTTTTTCACGTGACAATTTTTCGTGCGTGCAGCCGGCGTTTAACGATTTGAAAGACGTAATCACGTCAAAAAAGCTATCATCCAAAGCGTGTATGACAAGATTTGATTACACGTTCACTAACAGAACATACACCAGAAAATATGAAACTAAATATAAATAAATATATACGGACAAATCACACAGATGGAGCTAGCCCCAAAGTAAGTTCGAGACTTGTGTTATGGGATACTTACTCAACGATACTATATTTTATAACAAATACATATATAGTAGTGTATAGAACCGGGAAATCCCGGTACCGAAAATCCCGGGAATTCCCGGGAGTTTTGAGCGGTAAAAGAACCGGGAATTCAAATACTCGGAACCGGGATTTTCGGTACTTTCGGGATTTTTAAAAAATAAATATAATTCGTTTATTTCAGGTAGCTACTAGCTAGCTACAGGCCTATATGGGAATAATATTACATTAAATTTAAAATTCAGTTGCAAATTAATTTAAAATATTAAATGACAACGTTTAAATATTATATGACAACTGGGAACATTGACGTTACTTGCGAGCGACGCTCTTCGCAACGAGCGTAACGCGGAGCGGCCAATCATCACAAGCTTATGACCAGTTTCTGAGTATTCCACCTACCAGTGTTGAACCTGAAAGGATCTTTTCTTCAGCTGGCCTGCTGTGTAATAAAATTATATCGCGTTTAGGTGATGTAACTTTGGACGCATTGATCTTTTTAAGGACATATTACAATGAAAAAAAAAGCTTTCAAAAAGACCAAATAATTTCGGTTTATCTGTTAAGGTATTTTATTTAGATTGTTAAACATTTGAATTTTATTTTGTTTGTAACTTTAATGCCGCTTTTCTACTAAAAGTTAACTCAGCGTTCCTACTTTTATAGTCTGATTTTTACTAGATTTTAATAAATGTTGTCATAATTCTCATTCAATGAGAGACTTGTTTCCTTAAAATAGTTCTATTGATGATTATTTGTGCAAATTTTATTATTTTGGTTATTTTTGAGAGTTAAACTTTATTTAAAATAAGTTGATTGGTGTTAGAATACGTTTTTTAGTTGGTAATATAGATGTGTTCCTATTAGAGATTGCAATCCGGATACTTCGAAATCCGAAAAACACTGAAAAATCCGGATTTTCAAACTTTTTATAAATTCGGATTTCAGTATCAAAATCCGGTTTTTTCGAATTTTTGTTTTAAGTACAATTTATCATCTTAATTGATAGTTTTTGATTAAGCACCATCTTTTTTATTGTTTTTATTGACGATTTTCAACCAGAACACAAATTCGCAAAAAATTGTATGCTTTGACTTAAAGGATTTTTGATTGAAAACACTAGACTAAGTGAATAGTTAAACGACAATTATCAAAACATTATAAAGAAAGTCCGGGCGTTGGTGAAGACATTTAAAAATTCACTGGCTATGAATGACATGCTTCAGAAATATGTGCTAGCAGAATTCGGCAAAGAGTTTGGTCTTGTTTTGGACTGTAAAACGAGATGGTATAGTCTAGCTACAATGGTGGAACGTATCTCAAAGCTGAATTCAAGTGTACAAAAAGCATTAATCGATATTAATCTAACAGGCCGCGGTATCGTCACCAAACCCCTTAGACTCTAGTTCGGAAACCGTGTGCAAATCTGACCTTAACCTACTCGTACTTAGCTTTAAGGAACAACTTGATCGCCAACATTCTATTGTCAAAACTAGAAGTGCCCTACTCTACAGCAGCAGCCGTCGAGCCTTCAGGCAGCAGGGCTAATTTATTTAATAAACTTTATTGTTCCAAAATAAACATTTGATTACAATAGGCGGACTTAATGCTATGAGCATTCTCTCCCAGACAGCCATAGGTTAAACAGAAAAATAAAAATGTATGGCGCAAAAAAGTGATTATATAACATACAAGAAGTATATTAGGGAATGATAAATACAGATAGTCACAACATATATATTTATACATACATACAAATATACATATATATACTATATAAATAAATACTACATACATACCAATGATGAAAACAGAGATATAAGGGTATCAAGAAGATAAAGAGTTAAGAAAGTGAGAGTGAACCTTTTTTTTGAAGGTGAATTTTGTAGAAGATTCTTTAATGTCAACGGGCAAAGCATTCCAGAGTCGAGAAGCAACAAGACTAAAAGAATTTGACATAAAATTAGTCCGAAAGAGAGGAGTAAAGAGAAGACGTGTATTCGTAGAACGAAGCTGCCGATCATGTGTCTCAGAAAGGAACTAAAACTTACATTTTAAGTACTCAGGACAGTGTGGATTATTTAAAATAGAAAAAAGAGTGCAGAGAATTCGTAGCTGTCTACGTTGACGGATAGGAAGCCATTTAAGCTCGGAACGATAGGAAGAAATGTGATCGTACTTTCGAAGACAGAAGATAAATCGAATACAATTATTAACGAGACGATCGAGCTTATTAAGAAGATCTTCGTTGAGATCCGGACAACACATCAGCATAGTCAATAATGGGAAAAATTAGGGTTTGGACAAGGGAGATCTTCGTTTTTAAAGGAAGGAAGTTTCTGAGACGGTTGAGCTGCTGGAGAGTGGCGGTAACAGAGCGACTGACTTCTGCTATATGAGTGATCCAGCTAAGTGTGGAGTCAATGTGTAGGCCTAGGTTTTTAACAGATTTACAAAAAGGGATAGCACTAGTGTTAAAAGTCACAGGCGAGATAGTATTAAAATTGATTTTATTTATTTGCCTAGCGCTACCCACTATTTACCTGCATTAATACATGTGGAAATGGCACTTTTTGAAAAAGGTTGTGAAGTAATTTAAAAATGGGTTAAAGACGTTGCTAGATAGCCGTTCCGCCGATTAGTCTGGAATAAGAAAGAGCCATTTCCACGGTTGGAATATTCTGCAATAAATTAAGACCACGGTATAAATGACGAAACACTCAACGCTTTTACATATGTTTTGAAAATACCGCTTCATGAAAAAATTAAAATCTTAATTGTTATTTACGGTTAGGTAGATTGCTATTTATTTTAATTTTTCATTGTGTATATTAGTGATGTAACGAATATTCGCATTCGCGGATATTCGCATATTTTTGCATATTCGCATTCGCATTCGCATTCGCAAATCTACTGCGAATGTTTTTGCGAATATTTTTTTTTTATTGTTGGTTGATATAATAAAACAAAATATTCAAGAAAATTATTTAACCTCGTCATCACATAATCAGTCTTCTCTTTATCATTTGGTTGGTAACATTTATTTATTAACTTTGAGAAATTAACCTTAAATCTAAAATTATAATGTAAACAAACATTGTACACAAACAAAAACAATTCTTCTATGAATTTTTACCTTTTCTACTTCTTAACAAAACTAAAAATAACGAAGTGAATTGGCGCCAAATTTAAACAAAATCTGAATATTCGCATTCGCATTCGCATTCGCGAATGTCGGTAGCAAATATTCGCATTCGCGAATGTCCAAAATATGACATTCGTTACATCACTAGTGTATATACGTAGTGTATCAATATTTAAAATACAAGGCTTTTTGTTTAAAAATATTAATACTATAAACTTAAAATTTTTATTGTTTTACATGTTGCGAATATCGCATTATGAATTTGACTTACACAACGTGATTTTTGTTCAAATTTTATGATGTGAATTTAATTAACAATGTAAAACGTAAAATTTACAATCTGACTATACAGGTCCTATTTGAAACTTTTATATTTTAAGTACATTGTAGTTCAGCGGTTATTTTAAAACCTCTAATTCGAGTGATTTTTCATGTGATAACTAAATATTTTACTTTGTTTTGTGTTCTTTTCAACTTTATCGTAAAAATTAGTGAATTGTGAATTTTAAATAAGCTATACTAGAAATTATACAAAATTAAATTAAAGCTTCGAAAAATTCGGATTTTCCGGATTTTTGAGCAACGAAATTCCTAAAATCCGGATTTGAAAAATATCCGGATTTTGCAATCCCTAGTTCCTATTAATCTCATGACGTCAATTACGAGTACTTTAATAGTCTGATTTTCACTAGATTTTAATAAATGTTGTTTGTCATTATTCTCATTCAATGAGAGACTTATTCCTTATAAATAGTTCCATTGATGATTATTTGTGCAAATGTTATTATTTTAGTTATCTTTGAGTTTGTATTTAAAATAATTTGATTGGTGTAAGAATACGTTTTTCAGTTGATTAGATAGATGTAGCTTAATTTGATTTCTATTAATCTCATTCAATGACCTACTGACTGATTGTAATTTGTATCTAGTCTTGATTAAAAGTATTAATATTAAGTTTGGTTGTAGCTAAAGCTGATTACTGCTGAAATATAAGTTTTTTATGATTCTTCTTTAATTTTGTAGTTTTATTCTTTAGATAAGACCATTATAGTTTAAATTTATCAATAAATATAATATTCTATATAAAAATTACCGAAATTACCGAAAATCCCGGGAAGTCCCGGTTCCAGCTTAGTCCGGTACCGAAAATCCCGGTTCCTTGAAACAGAGCCGGTTCTCTATACCCTAATATATAGATAAACATCCACGACCCAGGCCAATCTGAAAAAGATCATTTTCCATCTTGACCTGACCGGGGATCGAACCCGGGCACCCCGTGTCGCAGGCTGGCGTGTTAACCACTGCGCCACGGAGCTAGCCAAAAAAAGATGAAACTGTTTAATTTCATCTTGTAAAAATATTAGGAGACAAACAAAAACATTATTAGCCTTTCTGCAGTCGGTAAAGCTACAGTCGTCACCAATTGAGGGTATTACCATATAAATCGTGTTTGTGCGCCGCGCGCTGATAGGGCACGCTCAGGTACGATACGACTACACCACAGGGTTGATAGGTTCAAATTTTAATTCTCCCCAAATTTTATTTATTTCTTCTTCATCAACATCATCAGGTCTTTTTAGTCTCCACTGCAGGAGCATGACCCTCTCTGTACTACCGGAGCCTTTGTCCAAAGCAGACAGAGGATTTGGCCTACACTCCCCTCACTGGCCAGACGGGTTGGAGAAGTCTCATTGATGTTTATGAGCTTTGTTTAGCTTGTATTTCCTAAGTCGCCTCTTACGACCTCCATGGGAAGACTAGGAGCGGTCCTATTCTACTCTGCCGGAAACCAAACGGATAATTCAGACCTTAAACCTACTTTTACTTTTTTTCTTCTTCGAAACGATGCAATTATTAAAATTTATTTATTGTTCCGTACCTCAAAAAGTATAGTTACCACGACTTACGAATTAAATATTATAAATGCAAAAGTGAGTTTGTTTGTTTGTTACGCTTTCACGCCGTAACTGCTGAACCGATCATCATGAAATTTAAGTTCTCTAGAGTACGGAGAAGGACATAGGCTACCTTTTATCCCGGGGAAAAGTACTATTTCCGAGGAATTGACGTTGATGCGGGGAGAGCCACGGGCAAAAGCTAGTAAATAAATATAAGGTTCGCGTTAAGCCCCGTTAAAATAACAATTATTTGTGTGAAAAAACAAAAATCGTTAAACATTTCTAAGAACATTTTTTCCCCAAATTTGCGTAAAATTCCCCTATGTGCCAACACTACCCTGAAGTAATATAATAACGTTATTCTAAGCGGAGCCCTGTTATGAAACGATACAGAGTTATCTGTTTTGGGAAAATCAGTACCAGGCAAGGAAACTTCATAATATTTTGACGTCATTTCATGGAAACGATGATAAATATTTATTGGATTGAAAAAATGCATTTAGTAGGTATCCGTAGACATCAAAACTAGCATTTTGGAAGATACAGGAGAAAAAAAATACAGGGTAATATAAAATATCATACAAGGTGAAGGCGCTGGATGCAGGCCCCTTCTAACCGGTCGTATTGGAAATCCTGGGCGAGGGCAGAGTGCCCTCAGCCTATACACTCAATCAATATGAACAACTTTTCCTATGGGACCAATGCTGGAAACTCAAAAAAAAAATTTCGCAATTTATACAAAAGAGTTCTGCCGCTCGGCCAGTTTGTATGGGAATGTAGATTTTTTTTTTGAGTTACCGGCATTGTTCCCATAGGTAAAGTTGTTCATATTGATGGACTTAGTCACCCCGTTAAGGGAACGTCGAGGGTCAATTTACACGCAGTATAGGCAACATCACCAGAGGGCCCAGGAAGGACGGACCTCGGCTTTGGGCGTTCCTGTGTGCGCAAGGCTTGGAGAGACGGCAAACTACTTACTTATTATTTCAATTTATCCATGCTATAAGAATTGAGTCCGCCTTTTATTATATATTGGTGTATTTTTGATAAATAAAGTTTAAATAAATAAATAAACTATCATATTGCCTGATGGTCCGCGATTACGTGCATGAAGGGCCAATCTGAGAGTCTTTGGCAAAAGCCTTTGGAGAGCAGCAACTCTCATATTTTGCCATATATAAATATACCCCCTTAAGAATAATATCAGTACCTTTTATAATAAAATTTACACAATATGTTATTGTTCTACCGCAAACCAATTTATTTATCATCGCATCCCTTATTTATCACGACATTACTAAATTCCCGCGCAATAACCGCGGCCATTTTGGCGCCGCGTGTCGACAACTACTGCCATAGACAATTTCCTTTCTTTTTATTTAGGCCAGAGGTTGTCAAACTATTTCATGTTAGGACTAAATTCCGTTACTAACCACCATCAGGGTATATTTATTTATTTATTTATGTATGTACACAGAAAAAGTTAACACAATATTATTAATACAATATATAATATCCAGAGAATTAGTACAAGGGTACTACTTATTCCTAAAGAAATTTCTTCCAGTAGCCACGAGAGAGGAGTGCTTAATAATAAAGGCAGACTGGCGTGTCCGATAAATCAGATGGAGGAATTAAATTTTAATACTTCGTTATTACGTGTCCGTTAAGGTTTTATAGCTCTGTCTAACCCGTAAGGGAGTGACGAATGAATAAAGGGCTGTTTTGGCACAGCTTGTTCACCACTACCAACAGCTTCCTTACTTTTTATTTACGCCAGCAGTCCCCAAAGTATTTCGTGTAGAAGTTTTTGGTGTATTACATTTAATTTCAAGCCGTTAACTGTCCCACTGCTGGGCAAAGGCCTCCCTCCATTTCTTCTATTCTGTTCGGTCCTTGGCCAGATCACTCCAGTTCTTTTGGAATTTGTCGAGTTCGTCTCGCCATCGCATTCTCGGCTTACCAGGTCTTCTTTTGAATTTGGGACCCAGAAAGTGGTGGTCTTTGCCCCTTTGGTGTATTAAGCAAGGTAATTGTTGTCAGGCAGCCTGCCGTAAATATTTCACTAAATCAATAAACACATGAATTTAATAAACTTACATGCTGTCTCAAAGCAAACTTTAGCAGGCCCCAAATAGATACCGAGAAGCTTTGATCAAATATAATGCATACTGCATGCATACTAACTACTACTACTTTTGATTTGACTAACATGCATACTTACAAACAAACGACAAAAACGGTACATACTTACTTACTGAAAGTATAGCTCCATCTTTTTTTTCACTTTTCCTACCTTCGTCATCGCGAGACGTGTAGGTGCTAGCGCGGTTTATTGAAACTGTGGACAAAACAGCTCCGAAACTCGATTAACGCGATGTTTTGCCGGTGCCTCTCTGTACTTTCGAAGCCGTATGGCTAAATCCTCTGTCTGCTCTAGGCAAATACTTGCCTAGAGCAGACAAAGGATACTCTCCTCGCTGGCCAGACGTGTTGGAGAGGTCTTATTGATGTTTATGAGCTTTGTTTAGCTTGTATTTCCTAAGTCGCCTCTTAGGACATCCATGGGAAGACTTGGAGTGGTTCTGTTCTACTCCGGAAACCACACGGCTGATTTTAAGCAGTTTTTAATCTTAAACCCAGGAATAGATATGTATCTACTAAAATGGTGAGTATACACTCGCCATTTTAGTCTCACAATTAAAGATGATAAACTGTGCAAATTCGAAGCTTCTTAGCCACGAAGTATCACTGCTGAAGATGTGTCCGAGCATGCATAGATAAGCTAAAAGTAAGGTTATGTAAAAGAAAAAATTGTTTGAGAACCTCTGTTCTAGGTGATGGTTATTGCATTCGACCGCTGACTAAGATCCCGAAATTGGCTTTCTCAACTTTTCGCGAAGATATTACTGTTTCTTATGAATCTGTGACATATTGTTATCTGACGCCATTTTGTTTTTAATCTAAGTTTTCCGGGCCGCATTTGGGAAAATTCTTTTTATTGAATTTTTTTTTACGTCTTATAAATCGATGAACGCTGACTACACGCACGAAAAGTTTCACGTTCCTGAGCTGAGGATCGAATGATAAAGATCGCAGAGCAAATGATAGAGACGGTAGCAATCGGCCTAAGCATTCGAATTGTGACGCATCGTATCTCTCTTCCACCGTTATCACGTAAAATTACTGTCCGTAAACCGACTTTACAGACAACCAAGTTTTTTTCTCTAAGGCCTAGAAGAGGGTTTTTTTTTATTTTATGATATAGGATGGCAAACGAGCAAGCGGGTCACTGATGGTAAGTGATCACCGCTGCCCATGGACAACTGCAACACCAGGGTGTGACAGCGTTGCCGGCCTTTCAGTATATATATTTAACTAGCTATTTTAGCTGACCGATTAAATTTTTTTGCTAACAAAAATACGAATACTTTGCTAACCGTTTAAATAACACCCATTTTTTTCTTACTCCTGATCTGCATGGCAGCTTGACGACAATCTTCAACAAGATTTCACAAAAGCAAACAAACCGAACACAATCGTGAAGCAATGCTATTTAAAAAGCGCAATTTTCCACTCAAATAAACACTCAACATTTATTACACCTCAAAATGTACTTACCATAATCCAAAAATTGACTTGACACTTCAAAAACGCTTGCATAATCTGTGCTTCAATTTCGCGCCACATTTACTGTCAATCTTACAAATCCAACGACAATAACCTACCGTACTGGCCGAAAAAAAGCGTTTCGAAAAAAGAATTGTATAAAAAGGGCGGGACGCTGACGCGTCTTGTTAGTAAAGTCCAAACACAGAGGTTATAAATATAAATGTTTGAAAAAAGTCGCGGAGATATAATACTTTGCAATACAATGGGCTTAACAAATGTTTTTCCTTTGTCGTTGTCGGTTTTTCTATGTAAATCGGGGCGTAATTTGTGATTTTGCGCGCGCGGACGTCTCAAAGGCGGGCAAATTTAATTGTAGATTTTTGAGCGTGTCTCCTTTTTTATCGTTCATGAAAAAGAGAATCGTGAATCCTGTTTTACTTTGGGCACCTGGATGATGAGATTTAGCTCAGATCATATGTACTTATAACTTTATTTCTCGTCTAATACCCGCCGTAGATTTTTCCTTTTTATTACACTTCTTCTTTATTAACCGACTTCAAAAAAGGAGGAGGTTTCTCACTTTTCCGTATATATTTTTTACTAGAAACAACCTCTGTGGTCCAGTGTGGCGTTTGCCTGTTGACCCGGGGGTCGTGGGTTCGATTCCCACCGGAAGCATACTTTGTTTAGTTGTTTCCAGTTTGGTTAGGACATTGCAGGCTTGAATCACCTGATTGTCTGATAATAAAGATGAGTCCGTGCTTCGGAAGGCACGTTAAGTCGGTGGTCCCGGCTGCCATCTGGAAGACGTTAAAGGAACCACGTCAGAGGCCGAGAGGCGGTTTCAAAGAACTCTGACCCCAGGGTGTGCATGGTTGATTGACCGTGACACCTACTCGAAATGATGACGACTAGATGGATGGACGACTAGATGGATGAGATTAGATGTGATCTACGACGCTAGGAGGTAATAAAAAAAAACATAGATGTGTTGTCAGTACATACCTAAATAAAAAAAAAAGCCGGCGGGGCGGGGCGGCTTAGTTTAGGCTGACCTTTGGCGCAAAGGCTGAAATTTAAATAAAGAAACGTTACTTTATTAAATGTTTATTTTAATGATTTTTGCCTATTCCTGGATTTTGTCCCTTTTATCACTTTACTCATATCATGAGTCAACACAGCTGCTCTGAGGCTGAGGGCATACCAGACCCTGGGCTCCAACGTTTATTTGGGAATGCAAACGGTAAAATAATCAGAGAGAGAATAAGAATCCGAGCGTGGCAAAGGCTCTGTCAAGTTTAGTTCCAAAATTTATCGTTAGATGATAGTACCACTGCTAGTTGGACTATTTAGAATGTGATAAGGCGTGAAACTAGATACTTTTACAATAAAAATATAATCGGACTATATGTAACAATCGATTTAAATGCTTTTTATTGTTAGTCCCAACTTCCCAACTATTATAAACGCGAAAGTGAGTTTGTTTGTTACGCTTTCACGCCGTAACTACTAAACCGAAATTTTGACGACGAGGATGTTACATGCCTATCCAAGAGATACCCATTTATTCTTCTTTTGAATGTCCCGGGACTGTACTTGTCTGGGAATATAGATGCAGGCAATTCTTTCTACACCTTAGCTACTGTCAAAAAGGAACTTTCAAAGTGTTTAGTTCGACTTTTTAGTATTCCAACGATAAAAGGGTGAAATTTCTGACTGAGTCTCGTAGTCCGATGGAGGAATGCTGAGGGTTCTACTAGCTCAAAGAGCGCTTTCGCACACTCTCCGTGCCGTGTGGTATCCGGCAGAGTAGAATAGGACCACTCCAAGTTTTCCCATGGATGTCGTAGAAGGCGACTTAGAAAATACAAGCTAAACAAAGCTTATAAACATCTGAGAGACCTCTCCCACCCGTCTGGCCAGCGTGGAGAGTGTAGGCCAAGTCCTCTGGCTGCTCTGGCCAAGTATGGCTCTAGTAGTACAGAGAGGGTCGTGCTCCTGTAGTGGAGACTAAAAAGGACCTGATGATGATGATTCACAATCTCCAAAATGGATTGTATGTGAAACGTTGTTATATGAAACGCCGTGGAAACGTCAAAGAAGATGCAGAAAGTGTAATTTAGTTCTGTCTACTCCGTTAGGGATAAAGACGTGACACTTTGTGTATTTAAGTATTAATATTAATGATGTATGATAGTATGCTAGCAAAGAACGATTTTCAATTGTAAGTCTCCCTCGTTGGCAAATGTTGCGCCCACACCCGTGTAATGGATTTTGTAGGTTGTGGTGCAAGTTATATGCGGACCCCGGGTCCCAGATCATTACAATTAATGATGTAGATGGATTATATATTTTGGCGAGCTCCGTGGCGCAGTGGTTAACACGCCAGCCTGCGACACGAGGGCCCCGGGTTCGATCCCCGGTCAGGTCAATATGGAAAATTACCTTTTTCAGATTGGCCTGGATCTTGGATGTATTATCTAATATATTATATTTATACATGTATTTATTATAAAATATAGTATCGTTGAGTTAGTATCCCATAACACAAGTCTCGAACTTACTTTGGGGCTAGCTCAATCTGTGTGATTTGTCCGTATATATTTATTTATTTATATTATATTATTAAAACTTACGCGAGATATCATTTTAGTATTAAACAAAACGAACCCAGTGATAAGCTGACGTCTGACGTGCCGGGACGTCATTGACACTCGCCCTGAGGATGGCCTACTGACTAGGCTGAAACTGTCGGCATTTTTTCCGACTAAAAAACTGGAGTTAAACCGTTTTGTTTAATACTAAAAATATGGTAGCTTGTCAGAAAACAGAACTTGTTTGTCGTTGACGAAAAATCCTAAAACTTCATGTTTTTTGACTTATGACCAAGAAAAAATTGCTTTATATCCTACCTAATATAAAGCAATTTCTTCTTTGGTGTCAATGGTATTGTTCATAGTAATGGTTGTCTGAATTCGAAACATTATTTTTAAGTATTTTATAATTTTACAATTTAAAATTCATGGCCACTTGAAAAAGAAAACAAAATAAAAAGACAATCGTTCCTTATGAGACCCTTTTAATTTCGGCGGACTGCATGGTTTTTGTTTTGGATTGTTTTGCAAATTGCCTCTAGAGGACTTTATAATGTAAAAACAGGGTAATTTGGTGTAAATGCCCATGTTTATGATCAATATGTGGAATAACTAAAATAATGTTATAGTATGGCTGAAGAAAATTTACTTAGCGGGCTGGTGGTTACATCGTCCATGATGAAACCAGTTGGATTCGTGGGAATTGTCGCCTTGGGCTCCGTCGTATCAAAGTCATGAATTACACCATCATTTCGTTGATAATCAACACGAAGAAAAAGCACGGGTTACTTTAACTTTACTTGATACTGGCTAAATATGTAACGCGTAAAAAACTTTTTTTTTTCTCCCAGTCTAGGTGGCCAGCATTTTAAATATGGGAACAATATACTTTCTTTTTCACAACGATCTTATTACCGCCAATTTTTATTTTATAAACGCGTTCGCTCTCTTTTATAACATAGAGAGCTGCTATAACCACTCCCCTCTCTTTGTTGTGATTGTGAATATTAGCGAGAATGATATTCACGACGTGCGCCGACAACAAATGTGTACAAATCGAGGCTTCTTTATTCTTTTACATGGTTAACGTGTTAGAATATTTTTACGGACAAATATACCGGGTGTTACAAAACTACGAAATTATATTTAAGGGGCAATGATCAGTCCACGAGGTTAAACCATAGGCTTGTTTCCTAAAAAATACAATTAGTCAGTCTTATAGATTATCGAAAAATATTAGATACGTATTTTTTCTTTTTTCAGTCAAACAAAAGATGATAAAGATAAAGCGCTTCAAAGTTCAGGAGTGGGGGTTCATGACGCAACAGGCCGGTAAAAAGTGTACCGGATAGTGACGTCACGCGGAACTTTGACGGGTTATATCTTTATCAATTTTTGTTTAATTGACAAAAGGAAAAATACGTATCTAATATTTTTCGATAATCTATAAGACGGACTAATTGTATTTTTTTAGGAAACTAGCTTAATAAACCTAGAGAATATACATCGAAAGACAAAAAGTATCGACCTGCCCATGTTATTCGCAGTGAGCGTAGGTACCTAGTTACGAGGTAATAATAGTACCTCTATTATTACCTCGTAGTGCTGATTGCCATAGAGTTAAGACAAGTAGATTTTTTTTTTGTTTCTTTTTTGTATGAAAGTAGCAAACATCGAATTACACAAAGTCATATAGCAAACGTTATTAATCTTGATGTACCTAAGTCGTCTTTAGGAGGTTATGCGTTAGATACCACTTACCCTGTATATATATTAAATAAATATAAATATATACGGACAAATCACACAGATTGAGCTAGCCCCAATGTAAGTTCGAGACTTGTGTTATGAAATACTAACTCAACGATGCTATATTTTATAACAAATACATATATAGATACACATCCAAGACCCAGGCCAATATGAAAAAGATCATTTTCCATCTTGACTTGGCCGGGGATCGAACCCGGTCACTCCGTGTCGCAGGCTGGCGTATATATATGTATATATAACTAAACTAATCTACCTACCTACTCTAATCTTTTACCAAATAACAAATACATATATAGATACACATCCAAGACCCAGGCCAATCTGAAAAAGATCATTTTCCATCTTTACTTGGCCGGGGATCGAACCCAGTCACTCCGTGTCGCAGGCTGGCGTATATATATGTATATATAACTAAACTAATCTACCTACTCTAATCTTTTACCGACCACAAAATGACAACCCCTCATAACAGCCCACCGAAGCGACAATTGTTTAACCATCGCATCCCTCGGGATAACATCCCCTAATCCGGTAAGTTGTTTATAGGTGTCGCCACTTAGGGCGGGGGTTGGGGCTCTTTGTATAATTAAATGAGTGTTTGTATGATTATGGCAATAGAGGTTTAGGAGTAATGTGATTATATAGACTGACATGGTCAAAGGAGGGATGGCAGGGAGCAGCGGCAACGTAAAAACTTCAACAAATTATTTTTCAATATAGCGAGCGATTTTTATATAGCGATTATTGTATATTTGTTTGGAGATACTAAAGATTGATATAGCGAGCGGCAAACCTAGACTTTTTTAGGGTTCCGTACCCAAAGGATAAAAACGACACCCGATTAATATCGCTCCGCTGTCCGTCTGTCAGATGTCTGTCTGTCCGTCTGTCACCAGGCTGTATCTCATGAAACGTGATAGTCAGACAGTTAAAAATTTTACAGATGATGTATTTCTATTGCCGCTTTAACAACAAATACTAAAAAATAGAATAAAATAAATATTTAAGGGGGCTTCCATACAACAAACGTGTTTTTTGCTTGTTTTTGCCCGATATTGATAACGGCAACAGGTAGACGCTTGAAATATTCACAGAATATTTAGTTATATATTGATTTTAAAAAGAAATAATTAAATAAAAATAAAATAAATATTAAAGGGGGGCTCCCATACCATAGACATTATATTTTTGCCGTTTTTATAGATAACGATACGGAACCCTTCGTGCGCGAGTCCGACTCGCACTTGGCCGGTTTTTTATTATATAGGATGAGAAAAAGAGCAAGCGAATCACCTATAGGACGAGAAAAAGAGCAGTGATCACCGCTGCTCTTGGACAACTGCAACACCAGGGTGTAAAAGGAGCGTTGTAGGTCTTTGAAGGACATGGGGGAAGGAAATAGAAGGGGGGAGGATGGGCCTCCGGCTCTCCACTCACCGAACGAAGCATAGAAGCGGTAAAGCTTCTACGCAAACGTCAATTTTTTGTGAGAGTATGGTACTTCTCCGGACGAGCCGGCCCATTCATGCTACTAGCAAAAATAAATACCAAGAAAACTTTAATTGAAATGTTCACATATGTGTGATGTGTGACGCACGCCCTCATTATTGTTCTACTTAACCATATAACCTTTTCTATTAGGAACACCTAGATTACTCACCTTAATCTAGATAATCGTGACCTACAAAATCTATGTACCTATGTCCTATTTTTCGCATTGTATATAAACTCATGTTCTTGTCAATAAAGGATTATTCAGTGATCGAACCTCAACGACAGTGTTTCATTAGTACACCCCCTCGTGCTACATCATATGGCGACCCTGCCAGACACTGTTCCTAGACAGTGTTCAGTGACTATGGAATTACGCGTTTCGCGAGTAATTTTGTTGTAAAGTGGCATTATACATATACAAAATGGGCGGTGCCACGTCTAACCAGCAGCACCGAAAAAGAAGAAATTATAATTGCCCAAAATGGCGCAGGTAACAGTGGCAGTTCATCTCAGTCACAAGTATCAAGTATAATGTACCACATGTTAATTACGATACTTATCATTGTGGCATTCCTGTTCACGTATTTCATCTGGAAGAACTTACAAGGAAGATTGAACGACAAGCAGCAGCCGCTAGTGCACGCAGGCAAGTGTAAGGCCATTGGAACAACCCCGATGTCATTCATAGGACGAGAACCTGTCTTAGAGTACTTATGCCATAGCCTCCTAAGAGTATAATAATACCATCAAATTGTTTACCTACTTTCTAGGTCCTTAGCCGGAAAAGGCCCTATCTCTCATGTTAGCCACGACCATTTTATGTAGCCAGATGTTTCTGCAAAAACTACAAAACATATTTCCCCGTCAGCCCACTTTGTCCACATACATAGCAACTAATGCCTATATTTTTTTTAAGATGTAAGTAGCCACAATACTTGTACAAATGTCGTTCACCTGGTCATCTGTTTATTTCCAAAACACGTGTCCAAACATGGGAACATAATGCCAAACAATACCATTCACCTTAGCAGGAAACGGTTGACCGACAACGCTTTCTTAAACGAAAAAAACAACTCCTTATTTATGGTCATTTTTGACAGCTGTCACATTTGCCCGCGCGCGGCTAACTCAAACGTTCCAATTTCAAAATGGATACGAATTTGCTTTGTAAATAAAAAGGCTTCGGACATCAGCTGTCAACCGCAAACTGACCAACATAATGACTTAAATATAATACAAACAATTTCGTATTGTTATAAAACAAAAGGATAACCATTTTAAAATGACCCCTACTTCTTTATTCAAAAGTTTGTAACGTCAGCTCAAGTTTTAATGGACATTAAAATTAGATATCCCTTGCTAAAGAAATTGTGTATTGTCGGAGGTCTAAGTACGAAAGATTTGTTATACAAATACCCAATTTAACTTGACCCTTATACCAATGTTAGAACACAACCATTATAGACCTTTCAAAACTGGTTCGCTGTAAAATTTGTTTGAAAAATGGCGCGTGCCATATGACATTTTAGAATAGATTTTCGCTCTTACTAAAAAGATAATAGAGTATAAATTAGCGTGTAGATATTGTCAATTGTTTGTCGAACAAACAAAGGATTTGGCGTCAAGCATTCCCTTGCTACTGGTATTGCGTGCCGTCTTGTAATTTGAGAAGAACACTTCCAATTTAAGAAGACCCGGTTCTTTAATACGTTGCGGGGTTTATTTCCAAAAAGCGTGTTTGTCCGTCTGTCTCGTCGGAATGATTGGCCAACTTCATTTTTGAAAGCGTTTGCCTGTTGACTCGGGGGTCGTGGGTTCGATTCCCACCGGAAGCATACTTTGTTTAGTTGTTTCCAGTTTGGTTAGGACATTGCAGGCTTCAATCACCTGATTGTCTGATAATAAAGATGATTCCGTGCTTCGGAAGGCACGTTAAGCCGGTGGTCCCGGCTGCCTCTGGTAGTCGTTAAAGGAACCACGTCAGAGGCCGAGAGGCGGTTCCGAAGAACTCTGAGACCAGGGTGTGCATGGTCGGTTGACCGTGACACCTACACGAAATTATGATGATGATTTTTGAAGGGACACTTTAGTTATGCACTTTTTGAGATGGGTAATTTTTTTATACATCCCAAAAAGTGCACATTCTTTAGATTTTCGCCTATTCCCTTGACCGGCTTCTACGGTCTGCGTGGAGAAGCAGCTGGCACATTTTACCTTTTTTCTTTTCTTCCAAACCAGCATGGAAGAAAGTTTTTATATCCAAAAAAAATCATAAATTATTCTTTTAGAGTCAAAATGGCTATTTTTAAAACTTTTTAAGCGGATTTGTGCACTTTTTGGGATCGGTAAATAATGAAAATCTCGCGTCAGGACATGATCGTGACCTGATCGAAAATTCGTAAGACAATGAGGCGAGCAAATGCAAACCGTTGTTTTTAGGGTTCCGAACAACCGGAACCCAAGACCCTTATAGTTTCGCCATGTCTGTCCGTCTGTCCGTCCGCGGTTTTACTCAGAGACTATAAGTACTATAAAGCTGTACTTTGGTATGGATATGTATATAAATCATGCCGAAAATACAGTAAAATAAAATCTTGAAAAAAAAAATTTTTTATGGTTAAAAAATTTTTTTTCGCTGCTACCCCAACTTGTCGCATGTTGTTGAATAGGTCTTTTAAAAATATTGCGAGCTTGTAAACATCATTTTTCGATTTACTTATCCGTTTCAGAAATATTTGGTTTTATAGTCCAAATTTTTGTTAGAGTCCAGTGTCTCCCTCTCTATCTACTAACCCTCTTAATTCATAAAAATTGACAAACACTTATTAAACCTATTTTAGTTAAAATATGTTTTGTCTCGTTCTGTCCATGTCAATCGTTGGAGAAGGGGATAAGGACAAAACATAATTTGACTAAAATACGTTTAATAAACGTTTGCTGATTTTTATGAATAAGGGGGTAAATCCTTATCCTTATCCTTATACTTACTTCCTTATCCTTACTAATATAATAAATGCGAAAGTGAGTTTGTTTGTTTGTTTATTTGTTTGTTTGTTACGCTTTCACGCCGTAACTACTGAACCGATCATCATGAAATTTTGCATACATGTTCTCTGGAGTTCCGAGAAGGACATAGGCTACTTTTTATCCCGGGAAAAAGTACTGTTCCTGAATAGACATTGACGCGGACGGAGCCGCGGGCGAAAGCTAGTGGCTGTATATAAACACGTGAAAAAAATCACGGTAGTAATATATACTTATAACGAAGTTTAAAGGAAACTAACAGAGTTAAGTTTTTTTTTACTTAGTATTGAAGTAGCATTTGTCCCCCATCTCACCTGATGGTAAGTGACGATGAAGACGAGGATGTTACATGCCTATCCAGGAGATACCCATTTATCCTACTTTTCTGAATCTGCATTATGTTAATATGTATTTTCATTTTAGTTGAATTTGTATATAAAACGTGCAAAACCATCGACATTCCCTCGAAATGTTGTTGGTCAATTTACACGTTGTATATATATTATGTACATAGCCGTGTGGTATCCGGCAGAGTAGAATAGGACCACTCCAAGTCTTCCCGTGGATGTCGTAGAAGGCGACTTAGGAAATACAAGCTAAACAAAGCTTATAAACATCTAAGAGACCTCTCCAGCCCGTCTGGCCAGCGTGGAGAGTGTAGGCCAAATCCTCTGGTTGCTCAGGCCAAGTATGGCCCTAGTAGTACAGAGAGGGTCGAGCTCCTGTAGTGGAGACTAAAAAGAACCTGATGATGATGATATTATGTACCTCCTTTAAATTCAGAGCCCACAAGTTCACATTTGCTTCAGGCCCCGCGCTAGCCTAATCCAGCACTGGCTTTTGCCTGGAAGAGTAACACAAATCCAATTTAAATTGACATGAACTTGTGAGGGCTCGACTATCCCGGCGCTCTAGCCGAGTTCCCACATATAAGAAAGTTAGGGAGAACACAAGACTCGAGCTCGACACACAGAACACACAGAGAATAACTTTATTGTTACAACTTCACTTTACAACTTCAACTTATGTAGATGTTGACTTTAATAATTAATAACAGAGACTGTTATGCTCCGAGAGATGGTAGTAGACTGTTGGAATGAGTGATAAGAGAGAGGGAAAGTAATCTAAGAATGGAATTGAATTAAATTTGAATAAAAAAATGGAGTTTGAATTAAAATGAGGAATGAAAAATGAACAGGATGAGAACGAAATGAGGTGGGACGAGATGCAGCATGCAGGTGGCATGCTGCAATGTTACAAACTGGTACAATTTGTACGTATTATGTTTTGACATTTATCAAAACAAATTTTTTTCATTACTATTCTTTCATAATACAAATTGAATTTTATTTTATGACATGACAATGTAAGCTCAAGTCCACACATATAGTTCTAAGTATGTCGTAGATTGTAAGTTGATGTCATTTGGAGAAAATGCGCTGTGCAGTTTGTTGCCGCTTCTTCTGCACTCCACCTTGGAAGCGGCGTTAAATTAGCTAAGTAAGTTATTGACGTCAACAATATTAATGTTATAAATGATAATGTTTAATTAAAGTTAACGTTCACCAAATGATATTTAAAATATCTTACGATGAAAATATTTGAATAAAATATATTTATAATATAAAATATTTGACTATCGACTATACATACATGCTGTTTTGTTGGCTTACACACACTAAAAATAAACAAACACACATGCTTAATGGTCTGATGTTTTCGCGATTGTTACACATTTAAATAAAATAAAATTGCTTGGGATCCTATCATCAATTTAATAAAATCTCAAGCTCATCACAAGACTGCAAGACCTTCAGACACCGTGAGCCAATACTGCGTACATCCGGAACGTTATCAATAAATACTGTAGGCGGTAGTTTTGTAAAGTTCTTATAACACAAAGACAAATGTCAACTTAGTCTACCTGCGACCATGAAAACTGTAGTTTTCGAAACATTAGGTGTAAAAACAATGGAATATACGCGATAATACCTTATTAAAGTGATTTTATTAAAAAAACACACACATGCTGTTCATTAATCTCATTTTTTTTGTAATAATAGTACGATTTGTTGCTTCGACTGAAGTCAAGAGATTTACCAGGCTGTATTGTGACACCAATTAAAGGTGTATTGCCACAGACCACCCAAGCAAGGGCGGTGTTTTTGACACGTAAAGGTACATTCATACCGACAAATACCTGCGCAAAAATGGGTACTTTCGGCACACGCAAAAGTATCCCACTGTGTTATGGGATCTAGGGGTGGCATTTCAGTTTTAAAGAACATAAAATATAAGTAGTATAGGGACGGTACCTGAGGCTAAAATGGATGAAAATTTTCATAAATAAATAAATATATACGGACAAATCACACAGATTGAGCTAGCCCCAAAGTAAGTTCGAGACTTGTGTTATGGGATACTAACTCAACGATACTATATTTTATAACATATACATATATAGATACACATCCAAGACCCAGGCCAATCTGAAAAAGATCATTTTCCATCTTGACCTGGCCGGGGATCGAACCCGGGCACTCTCGTGTCGCAGGCTGGCGTGTTGACCGCTGCGCCACGGAGCTAGCCAAAATGCTTATGAAACTAAACCTTTATAAAGACACCTCTTGAAAATCTCACAATTCTTCTCTCTCTAGTTCTGTCGGAAAGCTTTAATAGTAAATTAAATAACGATCTGCTATGTGATAATAAAAAATACCTAACCTACGCGACATATAAAAGGAATTTAGATAAAGTTAAAGTAAAAGTGATTTCAAAAACAACTTTTATTTTTCAATTTATTTTCTAGTTATTTTCAGTGAGCCTTTTAATTTGATATTGTCAGCGTCCACCGAAAATAGCTAGCCAGCCATTTTGGGTGTTCCGCCATGTTGGATTTAGAACACGTCACACACGTAACCATGTATTGTCATTCAAAGTAAACGATTTACAAAATAGTATACGAAATTTCAGCTCAATTGGTGGAAGATATCTGCTTCAAAATTAAGTTGCAAGATTCCACCCGAACAGACATAGTTACATACATTGCAAGTTAAATTAAATCCATATTACTTATTTATATTTATACCTAATTAAAAATACGATTTTTTTGAGCTAGTATCCCGGTATTTCGGGACCCGTCTTGTGACTCCTTCTCCCGCCCAAATAAGATGCAATTTAAATCTTCACATAAAGTAACCATAAAGCACAGATATATGCCATTTTTTCCATACCATAAACCACAGATAACATTTTTCTTCCAAACTGCCAGCCCTAAAAAGAAAAAAGGGCAAACCTATCTAAGTACAAACTCGAAAGTCAAAATGGTCGGCGAACGCAAAGTGATGCCCCGCAGGCGCGAGCGTATTTGCAAAATATTTTGACATTAATAGTCTTTGTAAACCATAGTGACGGATAGCACTTTTTTTGGCAAAGGAAACGCGGTGTAGGGCGTTGAAGCTTGTAATTCTGTTATGTCATTGTGCCTTTTTGCGGCCACCTGATCTCACAAAGGCTTTGAATGCAATTATAGATGTAAGGATTTAGAGACCGATAGTTTGGATAGGTGGTACAGCCTTTTCTAACCGACTTCAAAAAAGGAGGAGGTCATCAATTCGGTTGTATTTTTTTTTGTTTGTTCTCCGTTTGAACTCTGTCATTTATGAACCGATTTGTTTTTTTTTTATATATCCATTTTTAGTCATAAGTAATGATACGATTCAAAATCCCCTCGTTATTGTGACGGTTGAGTAACGTGACGCAGCAGTCGACGCGTGTTTGTTGGTTTGCTTCACTTAGTTCATGCGGTACCCATTTTTCAAGCTTTTTCACATTTATAATTTGTTTCAAATGGTTTTATCGCTCAAACCGAAGCCTGCAGCTAACTCTAACGTGGTTTAAAATGGATCCGCTTCCACGATCAGTTTTAAGTCCTCATTGAAAACCAGGGTCTCTGGCCGTCGACGAGGTTTGTTCTGGAGATCAAATTTCCAAAACGAAAGCGTTGGAACCAAAAACGTACTGTGTTTTCTTTTACAGTGGCTTCTCCGTACACATCATTAACACTTCGAGGTGTTTCTGCAGCGCTGGTGCCAAGATGAAACTCGTACCTATAAGAAAATAATGGGATTTTTTAAAATTTCCATATTGTACTCAGAAAGATGTCATAGCAAAATTAAATGGCGCGAAAACAAATTAATTATCACATTCGAAACACAAATAGACACGCTTAAAATTGAAATAAATTTGAATTTGGAATCTTAACCAAACGCCGGATTTTTTAAATCAAAGTGGCCAGTTCGATAAAACGACAATTTCATATGTAAGGAAGGACCTAATACCTAATATTAACATTTTATTTCATTTATTTACAGGGCATTTACAGGGTTAAGTTTCTATGTTGGAGTAATGTATCTTAAAAATAACAGTGTTGGCTATTAACACTTATTTAAAAGAAGGTTAGTACATTTTCATTAGCCTTTGGATACTTATTTAATCTCGGACACTCAAAAAAAGTTTCCCAACAGGTGGGCCTTACAATGAACATGGACAAGACGAAAATAATGTCGAATGTCCATGTTGTGCCTTCACCGGTATTTGTTGGGAACTCCGTCCTTGAAGCTGTGGACCAATATGTCTACTTGGGTCAATTGATCCAGGTTGGCAGTTCCAGCTTCGAGGATGAGGTGTTTCGACGAATCCGACTCGGTTGGGCAGCGTTCGGGAAGCTCCGCCATGTCTTCTCGTCAAAAATACCTCAGTGCCTAAAGACGAAAGTCTATAATCAATGTGTGTTACCAGTGATGACTTACGGGTCCGAAACGTGGTCCCTTACTATGGGCCTCATAAGAAAGCTCAAGGTCGCTCAAAGAGCTATGGAGAGGGCTATGCTCGGTGTTTCTCTGCGAGATCGAATCAGAAATGACGAGATCCGTAGAAGAACAAAGGTCACCGACATAGCTCAGCGGATTAGCTCTTTGAAGTGGCAGTGGGCGGGGCACATAGCGCGCAGAACCGATGGCCGATGGGGCAGAAAGGTTCTCGAATGGCGACCACGTACCGGCAAGCGCAGCGTCGGACACCCACCGACCAGATGGTCGGACGACCTGACTAAGGTCGCAGGAAGACGCTGGATGCAGGCCGCTTCCAACCGGTCGTATTGGAAATCCTTGGGGGAGGCCTATGTCCAGCAGTGGACTTCTTGCGGCTGATATGATGATGATGATGATGACTCAAAAACCAAGATCCAAAACTCAATTTAAAGTAATTATAAAATGATCACTTAAATACTAAAACCAAACGGTTTCAGCGAAACCCATCACAACTACCTTAATGCAAACCGAAGCATAAATAAGTCTTATCAACATTAAAATAAAAAAAGTAAAGTAACATATAAAAAGTTTATATATTTTTTAAAACCTTTACATAATTTACCTGTCGGCTGGAGCGGCAAAAAATTAAAAAAGTAGTTAAGAGGGGCCAATGAAAAATCGTGGTGATACGGGCCCTACCGAATTTTAAGATTTAGATTACGAAAATGGGTAGAGCAGCTTGAACATTAAGAATCTAAATCGATTGTGGATAACATTTTTTGTTAATAACTTTCTTTGTCTTGTTAACCTAGTTTTTTTTTCTGTAGATTAAAAAGGCCAGTCTTTAGCTCGCAGCTACGATATCTAATTTGCATTGCAATTAGGAAGTCTAAAACTATTTAAGTTATTATACACAGTTTCAAAAACAATCTTAGTAGGCGATGCGGCTACCAACCCACTATTTTTATTTCGTTTTCAACATAACACCCACCAACATGGGCATGGGGAAAAACTGTTACTTAATAAATAAATGTTACCTACTATCCTCACTCATACTTTTGTATGCGTGAATAGTGGGACCGCTCTTAATTATTAATTTCAATTTAGAGGACTTGATTACTTTGATAAAAAGCCTCTCTACATCTTTACCAAACCGCAGTAACTGCAGCCAAAATTTTGAAAAAGAAAAACAAAACATTCGAATTTCAAATCTCCCGCGATAAATTTGTTGAGGACATTCTTTTTTCAATAATTTAGGACGACGTTTAACGAAACGCCCGATAAAGTGTTTACCGACTTATTTGCGGCCAGTAACTTGTTTTAGCCTTTTTTTTAAATATTTATGGAAATAAGACTTTTATGTTAGAAGGCTGTATTGGTTGCAGTTATTAGCAGATTATATACTTTTAATATAACTAGCTTTTGACTGCGTCTTCGTTTGATTTTTTTTATTATATTTCCAACTGGGGTTTTAACCGACTTCAAAAAAAAGGAGGAGGTTATCAATTCGGTTTATTAAGTACGCTTTCAAATAGGTTCCATTTAAAATTCATCACAATTGGCTCAGTAAATAAATAAAATAAGTAAGCTTACATAACTGCTCCATTCATA
Source organism: Elegia similella (assembly GCA_947532085.1). Classification (NCBI taxonomy): domain Eukaryota; kingdom Metazoa; phylum Arthropoda; class Insecta; order Lepidoptera; family Pyralidae; genus Elegia; species Elegia similella. The sequence goes on from OX383953.1 coordinate 2,672,890, forward strand.
ATTTGTAAGGCTGTTTTACCACCGGAAAAGCCCGGGTCTGATTATCGGTTTATTAATTAGTATGGATGTTTCATTTTGGAAATTTCAGTTTATAAGTCAGAATTTTAGCTGCACAATAGGCTAATTTCTGGAGTTAAAATAATAACATCAATTAGTCCGTTAGTTAGATAACTCTCTCACAGAAAATCAACGTTTGAGTAGAAGCTTTACCGCTTCTATGCTTCGTTCGATGAGAGAGCCTGAGGCTCATCCTCCTTGGAGAAATATTTATTTTAATTAATTAGTAGGTAGATTCATATCACCTATTGAAATATTTACTTGCCTATAGGTGGAATACAAGCGCTTGTAATAATTTAAGAACTCTGTATATCTTATCTTAACATTCAGCACAAAAATATGTTCTATTAAAAAAACTGCTGTTAGAAAAAAGAAACACTTGCATTTATAATATTTGGTAAACATTGACAATCTGTAAACACAGCTGTTTTTGCTTGTGCTCGTGACAATTTCGAGACGTTCAGCACGTGACACGATGTCTATTTGTCTGGTACTACCGGGAACTGCGACCAGAATTCGGGATAAGAAACGTTTGCTTCGCAGAAACGGGTTTGCGTATTTAGTTAAGATTTGTGTTATACATTTTTTATGTTATAGGACGGCAAACGAGCAAGCGAGTCACCTGATGGTAAGTGATCACCGCTGACAATGGACAACTGCAACACCAGGTTGAGACAAGGGTTGTCGACCTTTTAAGAAGTTGGGAGAGGACTTGGTGAAGAGTGTAAAGATGGGCCTCCGGCTCTCTCACTCACCGAACGGTAGTACAAACGGTAAAACTTCTACTTACACATGTGTTTTATTTTATTCGGAGAAAATAATAGATTATGTTGCCGCGACTTTTGAAATTATTATAAATATTAAAATTCGGAGAAAATAATATACATTGCCGCCGTGTTCCATCATGTTACATTTCTCTCTGTATCTTACATTAAAGTCAATGCGGACAAAGTCAATTCATAAAAATATTAGGTGGAATATTACTAAAAATCTTTGCTGAAGTGAAGATTTAATGTTAAATGGAACTTGGTAAACAGTATAATCTAAAGATAATTGACCGATAAAAGATAGACGGCAACGAACGCAGCTTTATTCAGCCAAAATCGTGTTCACTAAAAGCCTGGCCGCTACGGGTGACATCCGTAAAAATTGCCGCAATTAAGAGAAAGAAAGAAAAAATTCAAACTCGGATTCCGAACGGACAGAAGACAATAGCCCATTAGGAGCGTAGATAAGTATCTAGACGACCCAATTGTAGTTCCTTTTTTGAATTTGAGAACGCTGTGTTTGTTTTTTAATTTTTGTTTCGAAGTGGTGTCGATTTTTGCGGCCAGCGATTTGGAAAACCGAAATGTCGTTTCAATAATTACGCACTGATTGAATCCGATTCGATTCGAACGGATTTGAATTGCCGATGAAGAGCACGAATGGTTGTTTATGGTACAGTCGCTTTGCAAAAACGACTTACATTTTGTAAATGGAATTTTAAGTTATCAATTTTTGAATTGCTGTCTCAATCATTAGATGTATTTTGAGATACATTTTGAAAAGGATTTAATGGCGGTCGGCATCGATACTTATTGGATAAAATTATAGAGGTGGTCGTGTCGCGACTCACAACTTATTGAGTCGTAAGTATCCTCATCAATATTTATTGAGTATTTTTAGTTAGAAGAAGGAAATGGGACCATTTATTACACAAGAGCAAAGAACGAAAGTTCATAGGTTATTGTGGTGTGTCTTGTGTTGTACACATAAATCGAGTCCATATATATATTTTTTTAATATGTTTTTATATTTTATACAATTTTCCTTGAGGTGTCTAACTCAAGGAAAATTGTATAAAATATAAAAACATATTAAAAAAAAATATATATGGACTCGATTTATGTGTACAACACAAGACACACCACAATAACCTATGAACTTTCGTTCTTTGCTCTTGAACGAATGTCATATTTTGGACATTCGCGAATGCGAATGCGAATGCGAATATTTGCTACCGACATTCGCGAATGCGAATGCGAATGCGAATATTCAGATTTTGTTTAAATTTGGCGCCAATTCACTATCGCTTGGTGACCTTGATAGCAGTTCCGTTCGAACGAGGCGAAGCGCGTTCGATTTGATTTTTGTTTCGAGAATAGCCGACTTAATACGCGCCTATACGAACGCATCCGAGTAAAAAAATTCTTAAAGAGTTTACTTATGATTCTCATAATTATAGTTTATTTTCTGTTGACAAATAATGTTTGTTGATTGTTATTTTTAGTTTTGTTAAGAAGTAGAAAAGGTAAAAATTCATAGAAGAATTGTTTTTGTTTGTGTACAATGTTTGTAGACATTATAATTTTAGATTTAAGGTTAATTTCTCAAAGTTAATAAATAAATGTTACCAACCAAATGATAAAGAGAAGACTGATTATGTGATGACGAGGTTAAATAATTTTCTTGAATTAAAACATAGTTAATGTATAGATTTTGTTTTATTATATCAAACAACAATAAAAAAAAATAAAAAAAAACATATTCGCAAAAACATTCGCAGTAAATTCGCGAATGCGAATGCGAATGCGAATATGCAAAAATATGCGAATATCCGCGAATGCGAATGCGAATATTCGTTATATCACTATTAGACACAAAGTAAAAATAAATATTTTAGTAATGTTTCGCTATTATTATACTTCTTACTGGAAACTTCTTGAAGTGTTTTTTCTTCGTATTCAGAGGTTATGGAAACTTAAAAAATAGAATCTAAATAGTGATGGGTTGCTAGCCACATCGCCTATTAATATTTTTCCTTTGATTTTTGCCCATTCGCTCGATCGGCTTTTACTATCTGCGCGGGAAGAGAAGCAGCTGGTACATTCTATGCCTTTTCTTTTCTCCCAGACCAGCATGGAAGAGTACTTATATACACGGATATGTATAACATATAAACCTTGAATATTTTCATGAATAAATGAATACTTGAGAATAAATTTCTACCCCCATCGAATGACGAGTGGGTTGATAATACATTACGAGTAATAATACTATCACTATCGCATTATACGCCATATTACAATCGCAATGAATAGTTAAGTACCTACGATATGGAGTGTAGTGGTAAGGAGCACTATATCTGCAGGCATTATGGAAAAATGTGCATCGAAAGTAAATAGGATAAGATCGGCAAAACGAGCGCCACTCATCATTTTAATTTCTTACTCCTAAACCCGATCATATAAAAAAACTAATTGTGTCGTTCTTCGGTAGTAAATTACTTGTAATATTTTTGGTATAACTTTTCATTATTGTTTAAGATATTGTGTAGGAAAACAACAAATTACCGCCAAAAGTGACCGCTTTTGGCGGCAAAATAATCAAGTGATAATAAAAATAGTACAAATAATTTACTACAGAAGTTCAGATTATTTTTCTTATATTATACATATAAGGTTTAGGAAGTAAAAGTGTGTTTTTTTTTGTTATAAGGCTTTAAGTTTCGTATATACTACACTACTGCTGCAAGAATACTATTTTGTTCGAGACGAAAAACTATTTACTTTTCGCCATTTTCATGTTTTCTGGGGTATGGTGAAAAGTAAATATTTTTTCGTCTCGAAAAAAATAGGATTCTCGGTCCAGCTGTTTATTATCATAAACAAACGCTCTTTCAACGCGCACTTCACTCCGTCTACAACTGTTAATTTCACTTCATATCCAGCCTGCAGCCTCGTGCACCAGTAGCGCTACTCGTATTCTAGGAAGAATTTTATAATAATATATACGGACAATAAATATATACGGACAAATCACACACACAGATTGAGCTAGCCCCAAAGTAAGTTCGAGACTTGTGTTATGGCATACTAACTCACCGATACTATATTTTATAATAAATACATGTATAAATATACATCCAAGATCCAGGCCAATCTGAAAAAGGTAATTTTCCATATTGACCTGGCCGGGGATCGAACCCGGGCACTCTCGTGTCGCAGGCTGGCGTGTTGACCGCTGCGCCACGGAGCTAGCCACATAATTTAACACTTTTGAGGACACTGCCCGCCTGTTATGTAGACGTAATTCTATTGTTATTTCTTTTGTGTGTGGGTTAGTGTCCGTGAACGAGTTAAGTACTGCTACTTTTAGCTGAACTCTTTTTATAACGTATCTCCCGTATAAGCTGAGGCGGTGCAAATTGCGGGCGGTGTGGTCCTTAATTCGCGGCCTAGCGCCCAAAGGGGCCTCGTGCATAGCGAACTTTCTTTGGGAAGCCTACGATTTGCGAAAAATAGTCACAAAGCGTCGCGATACGTGTCTTGCCCACGCTCAACTTATATCTTGCGCCGCCACTATATATGGAAGGTTCTCCTTACCTCTACATCTATAGCCTACGACTAAATCGCATGTAAAGTTGTTCGCGGGTACAAGCATATCATGCATCTTTGATGGCAGTTGCTAAGCTGTCAGATGCCTTTAGGTATCTTGAAAAATCTAAAACCAGTGATGGTCACTTACACACACGAAAAACACATGGGTGCAAGCGAACCAATAAGGAATCATCACCATCAGGTCTTTTTAATCTCCGCTGCAGGGCATGACCCTGCAGTGACAGTACTTCCGGAGCCATACTTGGCCAGAGCAGACAGAGGATTTGGCCTACACTCTCCTCGCTGGCCAGACGGGTTGAAGAGGTCTCATTGATGTTTAGGAATCAAAACCATAGAATTCATTGATGGAAATTATTTTATCATGAAGAAGTCCCATGTATGATAGTCATGAATAATCCTGAATGGCTTTATTTTTTACTTAACTGGCAAAAAGGAGTGTATTGTTTCGAGTAGTAACATAATTTAAATTTATCCGTTGGCTTCAAAACCCTAAAAAGACGTAGATACAACATTAAAAACCGGCCAAGTGCGAGTCGGACTCGCGCACCAAGGGTTCCGTACCGTTATCTATGAAAACGGCAAAAAAATCATGTCTGTTGTATCGGAGCCCCCTTAAATATTTTTTATTCTATTTTTTAGTAAGTATTTGTTGTTATAGCGGCTACAAAAATACATCATCTGTGAAAATTTCAACTGTCTAGCTATCACCGTTCATGAGATATAACCTAGTGACCGACGGACAGCAGCGGAGCGAAATTAATAGGGTCCTATTTTACCCTTTGGGTACGGAACCCTAAAAACTGTGTTCAAATCCTTTTCTCGTGACAGGAAGTGGTAATAAGGCCTCTTTCTACCACCAGAAAAGCCCAGGTTGTATTCCCAATATAAAACATCGTATCGTTGTAAATAGTATAGTAACAGCCTCCGTGGTTCAGTGGTTAAGGCGTTTGCCTGTTGACCCGGGGGTCGTGGGTTCGATTCCCACCGGAAGCATACTTTGTTTAGTTGTTTCCAGTTTGGTTAGGACATTGCAGGCTTGAATCACCTGATTGTCTGATAATAAAGATGATTCCATGCTTCGGAAGGCACGTTAAGCCGATGGTCCCGGCTGCCATCTGGTAGTCGTTAAAGGAACCATGTCAGAGGTCGAGAGACAGTTCCAAAGCCAGGGTGTGCATGGTCGATTGACCGCGACACCTACTCGAAATGATGTTGTAAATAGTCATAAAGTATCGTTGAATGAGTATCCCACGACATAAGTTCACAACTTACTGTGGGGCTAAATCTGTGTAATTAGTCCCTACATATTTATTTATTTAAATTGATTTCCTATATGTATATCTGTACATCTGTATAGCTTAAAATTTTCATTTGCTGTTTGCGGCTAAAAGCGTCATGCAATTTAAGGCTCAGTAATTAAGATAAGCCGAATGGAAATATCAATCGATAAGATTGAAAAAGGTATTAGGCGCCGCACCCTTTTGACCTTTAAAGCTTAATATCTTTTCCGAGACTTCGTTGTGTTAACTGTTTAAAATGACAATATTTACTATTTAAATGTATACCTCCATTTTACCCCCTTAATTTTGCTGGTGTTGGAACGACGCCTGGATAACCAAGTTAGGTGGGGTTTCTCTAACAACAATGTGGCTGCGGCACTGACCAGATGGCCAATCTGATAGATTGCCCAAGCTGCCCCACTTCTTGTACTGTGGAGGACCTGGTTGGGGTGAACGATCGTGCCGTGGAAGTGGCTAAATTCTGGTCAAGACTAGTGAAATAAATAGCCACTTTGCTTCAAAGAGAAGGGGTATTCCCTTAAATGAATGATTTTGGAGATAAAAAAATTAGAATACCGGTGGAAGAAAGATAGATGTGTGACAAGCCGAACGTTTTCAATCGATGAGGCACAGGCCGAACGCTTAGGCTGATCGTGCCTCTCTATCGCTTTTTCCGCGCTCTCGCTTGCACACAGAACGTGACACTTTTTCGTGCGTGCAGCCGGAGTTCATCGATTTATAAGACATTATCACGTCAAAACTATCCTATGACCGGTTTAGTGGTACATATATGCGCAAAAGAGGTAACTTTCAGTCAGACAAACAATTACTTCTTCAGTTATTATGTCTGAAAGAATCGATATGACAAAACTAGGATAGCTTTTTTATGTGTGTGGTCAACACAGGTGTGAAATTCCAAGATAGAAACATGTTAAGTACTTAATAAATGGTTAAAGGTAAGCAGGCATGCAATATCGTTATCAATATGAGACTACAATTTTCATCTTTTTTGTTTTCAGTCTTATTATAAAACAAGGTTAATATGCAATTACAATAGTTGTGGTAGAGCCACACCACCGGCAAAATTCATTTTTACTAGTAGCATGAATGGGCAGGCTCGTCCGGGGACCACACTCTTACAGAAAATCGACGTTTGAGCAGGAGCTTTACCGCTTCTATGCTTCGTTCGTGAGTGAGAGAGCCGGAGGCCCATCTTTCCCCCATTTTCTCCCTCCATATCCTTTCCCCAACTCCTTGAAAGGCTGACAACGCTCCTGTTACACCCTGGTGTTGCAGTTGTCCATGGGCAGCGCTGGTTGCTTACCATCAGGTGACCCGCTTGCTCGTTTGCCGCTCTATAACATAAAAAACAAGGACTAACTTTAGTACCTGGTTTAAACCATTATCTATTAATATAATGACTAAAATAAGTCATCACTTTAACGTTTGGTCAACTGTCATTATCAATTTGTTTTAGATGGATAATGGTTTGAACCAAGAGTGTGTGTTTTTCTCAGGGTAAAAGGAATCAATGTCAAGGTTGAATGGGTGGTAAACTGCACCAAGTGTCACTGCCAATATATTCATCCGTTTTTACCTAAAGTGCAATGGAATGGTTCCTTGCGCACTTCAGGTGCAAATTCACGTCCTTCTTATATGGGCGATAATAGCTTGACAAAAAGGGTTTTATTTAAATTTACGAATACATATCACCCTTTCTAGATTAAGATCTCTGATTGTGACAAGGCGATGGTTTTTGTGTAGCTACTTTATAAGAGGTATATGATAGGTTTAAGGGCGGTTCACACCGCCAGTGAGCGAGCGAGGCGAAAGGCGAGCGAACATCATTTCATCTCTTTTTATACTTTTGTTCACATAGAGAACTATTTAAATAAATTAATACGAACAAATCACACAGATTGAGCTAGCCCCAAAGTAAGTTCGAGACTTGTGTTATGGGATACTAACTCAACGATACTATATTTTATAACAAATACATATATAGATACACATCCAAGACCCAGGCCAATCTGAAAAAGATCATTTTCCATCTTGACCTGGCCGGGGATCGAACCCGGTCACTCCGTGTCGCAGGCTGGCGTGTTGACCGCTGCGCCACGGAGCTAGTCTAATACGAGCGATGCAGCCGAAGATATCCGAGAGAGCTAGGTTGCCTCGCCCGCCTCACTAGCTTGTTCTCTCGTGGTGTGAACCACATCGCTTAGCTCATAGTTTCGTTCGATTCGCTCGCCTCTCTCGCCTCGCGATTTCATTATCTTAGCCGTAAAAAGTCCCTGCTGGACAAAGGCTCCCAAGTATTCTTTATTCCATATGAGGATATTATCATACTCACCACGCTTGGCAGGCGGGTTGGCGAGCGCAGTTTCTTTGGCTTCTGGTGCTTCGGATGCTGCTGCCCGGATTATCGGGATTATTTTTAAGCTGGGTAAGGTTAGGAATTTAATGGATTTGGGAAGGGAATGAAGGTATCGGAATGCTACTTACTCAGATGAATGGGAGAAAGCAAGTAGCAGTAGCAGCTTTTTTTGTCTAAAAAATATTATTTCCAGTGACATTTAAGAGCGGGATATTTTTGTGGACAAAAACGTAGGAAATAACTCTTTCCGGAAAAAATAACGTATTTACTGGTTTGTAATTGCCGTCTCTTTTAATTAGTTTAAATATAGTTAATAGATTCAGGTGTTACTTTGCGGAAGTCAAAGCTACATTTACTTTGAGACAATTTACTTTGCGTGCTTCCGCCACCAGTTAGTTCGTGCAAACTATTGCTGGCCAGCGCCCACTCACTACTGTTAGTCCCTTCATGCTCGTTGATGCATGCACTTGAATGAATTCGTCATTCATTGCTTGTGATTTGAACGACCAACATCTAGGTTTCACTGCCTCAAGATGCCTCGTGTAGAGACGAAACACGTGTCGCGAGCACGACGGCCGATATTGCTGCAGCTTCAACGGATGCAGTAGTATCGACCAGGGTTGCATGTATCAACTGTCCGAGTGAGTAGTATCCCAATACCTTTATTCCCTTCCTTAATCCAACAAATTCCTATCCTTCCCCAGCTTCAAAATGCGATAGGCAGCAGCATCAGAAGCACAAGAACCCGCCAGCCAAGCGTGGTGAGTATGACAATATCCTCCCATGGAACAAAGAATCCTTGGGGGAGGCCTTTGTCCAGCAGTGGACTACTTACGCCTACAATTATGAATGAAATGATGGAAAGCATATACCTTTTAAATAATTTTTAAAACCGTAACGCACCTTAAAAATAACATAGAAACGAACATAGAACGTCCTTTTTTAGAAGTCATTAAAAAAGGTATTTTTATCCGCCTTATACATATTAAAAAGGAATGGTTTATAAACGTATTTAAATGCGCGCATACATATTACCCTCTTCTAGATAGGTTTTTATCTGTGGTTGTCGTTAAAGGAACTACGTCAGACACCAGGGCGTGCATGGTCGATTGACCGTGACACGTACTCGAAATGATGATGACTTTTTTAGGCCTTAAGGGGTAGACATAGTCTAAAGCCATAAGACCCAGAGACCACGTTGAGCGGGTTGGTGGGCATATATTAGAAATAGAAATCAAAATTGTGAAAAGTTGTTACCCGCATTGCCTATTGCCACACCACAAAAGTTACATAAAATACATTTAATCCTTAAAAAGTTTGCATGAATGCCCTTTCAAACATAAATAATTTGTAGTCGCAATAAAAATTTCATTTATTCTTTTCACAATATAACTGGCAGCAAAACCATAGAGAAATCTAATCCGCCACTAATCGTTTAAAAAATAAAATGTCAAATAGAAGATTTGAATTTGGAATGGCGCGGACCGCACACGTCGAAAATATGCGCGATTCGCGATCAGGCACGTAGAGAGCAAATGCCAATTAAACTAAATGGATCATCATCACGCCCGTTATAGACGGCTTTTGTGAGAGACTCTGGGTAGCTTAATTGGTAAAGCACTGGAGTGCTTTTTTGAAATAACGCCGATCGTAAACGAGCGATTTTTCCATACAAAAATCGCTTGAAGACGATTGTCACATTTTCGAAAATAGTACCCCTGGTCGTATTAAGACCAAGTCCCTATATACTAACTTAGTGTACAACGTTTTGATAGTCACTTCAAAATAACGATTAAAAAACGAATTACCCGACCTTTTTTATTTGTAAATATATATTAATTTTTATTTATTTTTAGTTGTAGCATTACTTCAAAATACATTGCGGCTTTCGTATGATTGTCAATTTTTATTAAAGGTATATAAAATGTAATGTATGTTGAAGTGAGTAAAACGTTGTACACTAAGTAAGCAAATAGGCCGGCTGATTCGAATACTGCCTGCGTGGTTTTTTTTCGCCATCTTTATTTAATAAAAGAATTAGAAATTACATGGATTATTTGTCGTTTCTATCAATAGAAGTAAGAGAAATTAGTAATTATGTATTGATTTTTTTATTATATTTTATTATTTTGTAATTACATGTTAAATAGTCTATAAATTCTGATTATGTAGCTAAAAAGTAGGTACCTAGACTTTTTAGTCGTAAAGATAAAATGCCCAGTTCAACTATCTGACACATAAATTATATTTCATCATCATCAAATTTAAGAGCTATTCTCTTGTCGGTGGAGCTTTTTCAATTCTTTTTTTAAATTATATTTATGTTGCGTATTTTTTGTTCATTGTGCAGTGTATTTTGTTATTATATGTTTAATATTCTATAAGTCATTATTTAATCTATAGGCGAACTCCGTGGCGCAATAGTTAACACACACACGGGTGCCCGCCCGGGTTTGATCCCTGGTCAGGTCATGATGGAAAACAATCTTTTTCAGATTGACCTTGGTCTTGGATGTTGAGTTAGTATCCTACGACACAAGTTTACAACTTACTGTGGGGTAATTTTGTGTGATATGTCCCTACATATTTATTTTATTTTTTTTATTCTACAAAGGCTAACTAATACTTACTTATTAGTTGCATTTGAAGAATTGTCCAGTCCAACTCCCTGACACATAAATTATATTTATGTTGTGTATTTTTTTGTTCATTTACACGTCTTCGTTTGCATCTATAAAAAAAAACCATAGCTCTTCGTGACTATGCCTTTTAATTGTGTTAAGCCAGATTCATTTATTTTATCCTAAAATGCAAAGGGTAAGTCGATAGAAAGTAACCCACACAACACAATACATTCTTATCTTTAAACATAAACAATAAATGTTAAAACTGTTCAACCAAAACAATTTATATTATGCACCATCACGAAACCAAGCCCTCCACGCAAATATTTTCGCGCCATTGTCCAAACGTCACTATGACATTTGTTTTCGCGCGCAACCACAGATAAAGGGTTTATTTTTTAAATTAGGGTGACGAAGCATTCAATAAAACTAATTCTTCCATTCCTATTCGTGTCACAGACGGAAGTCCAACTTTTTTGGTGTAATAACAGTATTATACCACAGATAATGCTGTTTTATTGCATCCGGTAGGTATTTTAGCCGTATTTTATTATAAATGGTTTCGGTTCAGTGGGTTTGTGGTTGTATGTAATGTGTGTAGACAATAGAACGGCGGTTTTAGATATAAAATAAGCTATTACATGTTCTAAACTGTTTGTTTTGAATTCGGTAATGGTTGTCGATTTTAAATGGTTTATTTATTCAAATGAAACTGCGCCATGTTTTGCGTTGCCTACTTGTTTTTTTTAAACAATATTTTATTTGTGATTGTACTAATTATTGGTCTTGTGTTTAATAAAAGGGTAATTTATGAGCATAAAGTTAGATATATAATAGAAGAACGTGCCAGAATATCTTTCATGAAATATTTAAGCTATTGAGATCTTATTAGACTTAATATAATGTAAACGGCAAACAAGCAAGCGAGTCACCTGATGGTAAGCGATCAGCACTGCCACCAAGGTGTAACAGGAGCGTTGCTGGCCTTTCAAGTTGTATTGTTATATTGTATTGAAGTATCTGCTTCTGGCTCTGACTCACTCACCGAACGAAAACTAGAAAAGGAAGCTTCTACTCAACCGTCGATTTTCTGTGAGAGTGTGGTACTTCCCCGGACGAGCCGGCCCATTCATGCTACTAGCAAAAATGAATTTTGCCGGTACCGTGGCTCTACCACAACTGAAATATGGAAAGTTTAATATGGATAGATACCTAAAAATCCTATTCACACAAACGACTATCTCCGTGGTCCAGTGGTTAAGGCGTTTGCCTGTAGACCCGGGGGTCGTGGGTTCGATTCCCACGGAAATCATACTTTGATTAGTTGCTTCCAGTTTGGTTAGGACATTGCAGCCTTGAATCACCTGATTGTCTGATAAAAAAGATGATTCCGTGCTTCGCAAGGCACGTTAAGCCGTTGGTCCCAGCTGCACAAACGAATCAGCGGATAGTAGCTATGCTGTAATAATAGTCATCATTGATGACTAAGTAAAGAGTTTAAAAACTAAATAGCTCCAAATTCATCAATTCATTGTCATGGTCTGACCAAGGTTGACTAACGAATGCTGTAAAAAACCGGCCAAGTGCGAATCGGACTCGCGCACGAATGGTTCCGTTCTGTTAATGTGGGAAAATAAATCTGTTTATGTACGGCTCCGGTAGTACAGAGAGGGTCATGCTCCTGCAGTGGAGACTAAAAAGACCTGATGATGATGAAATCTGTTTATGTGGGAGTTTCTTAAATATTAATTTTATTTTAATTTAATTAGGTATCTATTTCTACATACATATTATTAGGGGTAGACAGAGCCTAAGGTCATAAGACCAATAGGCCACGTTTAGAATGTTGGTGGACGTATAAGTGGAAAAAGGAATCCAAATAGAGATGGGTTGCTAGCCTCGTCGCCTATTGGCATAATTCCTATATTTTCGAATCGAGAGTAAAATCGATTCCACAAATTAAAAAAAGAGATATTTGAATTACACTGTGTTCGCGCGTGATTACCATGGACTTTTTAATTTGCATCAAACACAAAAAAACAAAAAAAAGCTAATAGGTATAATTATGTATATAAACGGGACTTAGGACGAACCTTTTTATTATTTGCATCTTATGGACACCAACTGCAACCACTGGATTGAATAACACCAGCCTAAAGTACTATCCACTGATCGGCACTATTACAAGAGGATAGTGCGAGAAGCTGTTGAAATTAAGAAGTTTAAAAATTTTAACAGAGAAGACAGATACAAATTATCACCAGCATGGAATCCAGTGATTGCCAAAATAAAAACGCGTCGTCCGGAGTCGAACAAAAAGTCGGACACTGTTAGTGTAGTGTGTACCGGGGCTAATGCCTAAATACAAAACTTTATGTGGGTAGTGAAATTATCAAAATTATTAGTTAAACTGCATCCACCACCACACGATGACACCGCGGTACTCCAGTCTCGTTGCGACCACGATGGATGTAACTCCATTGAAACGTCAACGGAAACAAATAATAAAAAGATTCGTGCTAAGTCCCGTTTATATACATAATTATGTAAGAAGCGCAAAAATTTAAAAAAGAATAAGCTAATAGGTATCTTTGTAAATAACAATAATAAAAATCCGCGAAAATTAAATTGAACATACATACATACATACATACATATTATCACGCCTATTTCCCATGGGTAGGCAAAGCCTAGGTATAATAAGGCATTATGGCCACATTTTGCATGTTGGAGCGTGTATTAGATGGAAAAAGGAGTCAAAATATTGATGGGTTGTCATCGTCGACTATTGACATGATTCCGTAGATTTTATCCTAATCCCTCGATTGGCTTTTACGATCTGCGTGGGAAGAGAAGCAGCTGCCATTCTCCCAGACCAGCATGGAAGAGTTTCATTTTCTTTCTTCATCATCTTATTTTCATAATTCTTTTCTTTTATTAGCATATTGACTAGCTCCGTGGCGCAGCGGTCAACACGCCAGCCTGCTACACGGAGTGATTGGGTTCGACCCCGGCCAGGTCAAGATGGAAAATGATCTTTTTCAGATTGGCCTGGGTCTTGGATGTGTATCTATATATTTATTTTAGTTGAGTTAGTATCCCATAACACAAGTTACAAACTTACTTTGGGGCTAGCTCAATCTGTGTGATTTGTCCGTACATATTTATTTATTTATTTTATATAATAAAAATAAATTGAAAAAGAACTTTAGATGCGGAACCCTAAAAACTCAATCTGTTGGTGATTGTCTACGGTCGGCTGATCTGATGGTTCTCACGGTGTTTTGGTAGCTTTGTCCAATAATTAGTTTATTTAGAGCTATTTGAAACTATAGATTTGGAACACTTTTTTCACTAAATATCTTCGGGCTTCGGTTAGGATTTAGATGGAAATATATATCTGGCGATCTCCGAGGCGCAGTGGTTAACATGCCAGCCTGCGACACGAGGGTACCCGGGTTCGATCCCCGGTCAGGTCAAGATGGAAAATGATCTTTTTCAGATTGGCCAGGGTCTTGAATGTGTATCATATGTAATTGTTATAAAATATAGGTAGTATCGTTGAGTTAGTATCCCTTAACACAAGTCTCGAACTTACTTTGGAGCTAGCTCAATCTGTGTGATTTGTCCGTATTTTTTGTTATTTATTTATTGATATACCTCAAAAGTTGTACATAGGCTTCAAAAAAAGGCGGCCGGCGCCGCGGGCGTAACATAGCTATATAAATCATAGCGGACTATAAATAAAAACATTAGTCCGTCCCGGCTAAATTATCACATTTGTTATACCCGGCGTATACAGGGTGATGTAGTTTAGAGTAGTTTTGTCTATTCTACAAAAAAATAAAAAATTGTAATTATATTTTTATTAAATTAAGAAATAAATTATGGTGAAAAAATACCACGCGGGAGGGTTTAAACCAGCTACCTTAGGTTTATGTACGACCTAAGGTTAGGTTAGGTTGTACATAGACCGACACGATATAGATTTTTTACATTATAAAAATAAAAATAAATAAAATTTGTTTATTTCAGGCTACTTGGCCCATATTTTAAGTCACATTTAACAGTCGTCCCCGATACAATTATTAATAATATTAATTCAATTTATAATTCAATTTTCTGTCTATAATTAATTAATAAATTACTCTACTTATCAGGCACTTCCATAATGGAGAGGTCCAATTTTCAGCCACTGTTTTCAGAATGATGTTGCGACTACCCCTCACTCTGTTGATCAGGGATGCGGTTTTTTTGCGAATTATCGCATGGAAGCCATCAGTGTGGTAGTGCGCAAACATCCCTGATGCACTACAGAAGCGTGGTTTTATTAAAATTATACACAGTATAATTTTAATAAAACCACGGACCCGAGTGCTCCAGAGAGTCGGTCAGAGCCCTCGCCCTGACGCGTTTTCATTACGCGTTTCGTCACCTAATAGAGCTCGCATGACTCGCGGCTCTGGCTTGCCTTAGTTGGCCGTCCAGAGAGAAGTCATGAGAGCTGTTGTTCCAAAGATGGAAGTTTTGAAGGGCATAACGCCGCGACTAACTTTAGAGAAAGCGCAGCACACGTCTCGACGCCCCTGAGTCGCTCGCAGCAGTGTTGCCAAAAGATGCAACAATTCTGCGAGCGACTCAGGGGCACCACGACAAAAATCGTTGGCGTGTTTAAGGGGGCCATCTAGTGGACGGCAAGCCACCACCTGCTAATTAATATCAGTTATCATGATTATGGTAGGTGCTCGCCCCTTTGCAATACCTAGCACAAGTCCAGCCACATTTCAATCCCTAACCCACTAATTTGCATTAGTTCCTGTTCCGACCACTACCTATTCAAGGACATATCATACATTGGTATTTCCAGGAACGGGTTCTGGCTGAAGACCAACATTACATAAATTTCTCCAAAGGGCCTCTACGTGTTGGATCTATATCCCCACGCACGCCTCTCACTCAACGGACCGGGATCCCTGAAACAAAAGCAAACAAAATAATACTAACAGTGAATGAATAAAGTTACTTACAAATTTCATCATCAAGCCAGAATTTAGGTCTGTAAGTGAAATAACCTTAATGCAGTATATACACGAAACAAATTACTTCACAAAATTGCCACACCCTGTATAAGCGTAAAAACAATAATCGACAAACAACCACCGCCTTTCAATACGTTAAAAAAACATATCTTCCGTCTCTCTCCAACGCGTCACTAATAACTCTACCTCTCTCTGTCGCTCCCAAAATGGACGGCGAAGAAATTAATAATTTGTATAAAAAACTACTTTGTACTGACCTCTTTTTCGGTTCAATTTTAGTTGCGCAGGGGTCCAATGTAAAATGGTCTTTCGGGATTATTTTTCTAGCTCTACGGAACACATAATTTAGGCAGCGGTGTAAAATAATAATTAACTTCGGTCAGACTCGTTTTTACGTGCTGTCAAAATTGGTTGTAGGGTGACTGTTATGTGGAGGAAAGCTGGACAGTCCCGATATTTAGATTTTCACTTACAAAGTATTATAAGTTTTAAGTTTTGTTCATTTTCATTATAAAAAGTAAATTTTTGACTATAACCTGCTTATTTACTAGTGCAAACTGTAAAATTACATATGCTATAATATTTTTAATATATTCCAATTTATCATTTTGACAGAGAATTAATAATTACATAGGGACAAATAATAAATAAAAGTAAGAAGTCTTTTATGGGCAATGGCTACGGCTATTGAGCAACATTGTTAAAAGTACTTACATGTAGAATTCATCAAGCAATCATTTTAATATTCCCAACTTCCATCGAAGGTTACCCCTAGAACATATGAATATGTATGTTGTTTTACTAACTTACATATTATGAATACCAAATAAAGCATATACCTAGTGTTCTGCTTCGCTTGCAAGTTGGCCATACATTAGATATACGAAAACAAAACATAATACTGACTGTAGAGTCATATTATTTATGACAAAAACTTAATCGTAACCTAAGTTTACTAATTGCACTTTTATTTCAATCAAGGTATGTACTAGTATTTTTTTATTTATTAATTTGATGTAGGCAACAAAGGCCCATAGAATGACACATTATATGAACTTAAAAACGAAACTATGTTACATGAACAAATATTTGACTGTTCGATAGACAAAAAAACATTCTTTCCTGTATCATTAAAGATAGTGATTCTATAAGTATACATTACCTACATACATACATAGTATCACGTCTTTTTCCCTTGTCTATAGACAGAGCCTAGGTCTATAAGACCTTATGGCTACATTCAGCATGTTTGAGTGTGTAAAGGTAAAAAAACGGAATTAAAATAGTGATAGGTTGCTAGCCGCGTCGCCTATTGACATGATTCTGCAGATTTTCGCCCTACTTTTACGAAAAAAGCAGCTGACACATTCTACGTTTTTCCTTTTCTCCCAGACCAGCATGTAAAGACATTATGATAAATCTAAAGCTACCATGATCGGAAAATACCTACTTTAGCACCTAAGCCTAATTACCCAAATCATGGTCACCCGACTATCAAATCCACCGCCATATTGGATCTTTTTTTTTATAATGGCGTCGTAATCTCTTGCCGCGGGATGACTATATAATCTATAGTCTACGCGATGACTCTATATTATCTATGCTTTTTATATAGCCCCATATTTTATTCGTGAGAAGTGTTTATCAAATGTTCCAAGCACATGTTGTTTGGAGTTATTTGGGAGTCGTATTATGATGTCGAAAAAAATTAAGATTTGTATTTTAAATTGGATTTAGGATTTCAATTTCTATGTTGGATAATGAGATATTGTTTATTTTATACGGAAATCATTATTATGGTATTCAAACTTTTTTGAACTGGTTTTTTTTCAAACTCATCATCATCATCATTTCGAGTAGGTGTCACGGTCAATCGACCATGCACACCCTGGTGTCAGAGTTCTTCGAAACGGCCTCTCGGCCTCTGACGTGGTTCCTTTAACGACTACCAGATGACAGCCTAGACCACCGGCTTAACGTGCCTTCCGAAGCACGGAATCATCTTTATTATCAGACAATCAGGTGATTCAAGCCTGCAATGTCCTAACCAAACTGGAAACAACTAAACAAAGTATGCTTCCGGTGGGAATCGAACCCCGACCCGGGTCAACAGGCAAACGCCTTAACCACTGGACCACGGAGGCTGTTTTTTTTCAAACTCAACTCAGCTTATTGAGAAAAGCAAAGGATCGTAGGTTAAGGTAGGTCAGTGATGACATCCTCAACTATCTGTCCGGTGGTGTCAGGTTTGGCATCGGGTGCGCGCACCCGGCCTTCCGAGCTGCTACTTGCTTTTCCCCCATTCATCCGACTGAGTGTTAGAGTTTAAATTATCTGCTAGTTAAATTCATAAATAGTAAGTCCATACATTTTAAGACCAACAGTCATATGTGCAGTGTAAGAGTATGGCCACCCTAAGAGGGTGGCAACACTAAAAAGAATCTTGACGTTGGCGGTGACAGCGGGGGCCCGCCAAGAATTGAGAACAAGAATTGTCAAAGCGAGGAAAATAAAAACATGTAATTTATGTACGATGGGCTGGAAAAGTGAATTTAAACTTAAATACAAGGAAAATAGTGAATTTAAACTCTTTTATTTATTTGGCTCTGTCGAAAACTGGACGAATCTAATATGAGTAGTATCACAATAATTAATTCCCTTCTTGAATCCAACAAATTTCTATCCTTCCCGAAAGAAACTGCGCTCGCCAACCCGCCTGCCAAGCGTGGTGAGTATGGCAATAACCTCCCATGGAACAAAGAATCCTTGGGAGAGGCCTTTGTCCAGCAGTGGACTTCTAACGGCTGAAAGGACTCATTTGGTGAGCTCCATAACGCAGTGGTTAACACGCCAGCCTGCGACACGAGAGTGCCCGGGTTCGATCCCCGGTCAGGTCAAGATGGAAAATGATATTTATCAGATTTTCCTGGGTCTTGGATGTTTATCTATATATGTATTTGTTACAAAATATAGTATCGTTGAGTTAGTATCCCATAACACAAGTCTCGAACTTACTTTGGGGCTAGCTCAATCTGTGTGATTTGTCCGTATATATATATTTATGTTAATTAACCCTAGGTGTGGTCTATGCACAGATCTTTATATATAAAAAACCGGCCAAGTGCGAGTAGGACACCGGTCGCAGGGTTCCGTACCGTTATCTATAAGAACGGCAAAAAAATCATGTCTGTTGTATGGGAGCCCCTTTAATATTAATTTTATTTTTTATAATTATTTATTTTTAAAGTAAATATATAACTTAATATTCTGTGAATATTTTAGGCGTCTTCCTATTGCCGTTATCAATATCTAGCAAAATACTCACGTTTGTCGTATGGAAACCCCCTTAGGGTAAGTCCGGGGTAGATGGCCATAGTTTTTTTAAAGCGATGTTATAAATAAAATATACGTATTTTGGCATTTATCTTTATTTCTAATTAAACTTTAAACATTTAACTTTAAGGAAAATAACAAAACATAAACCTTTTTGTACGAGATCAATCCTAGAATCATATTTTTTTTTAAATCAGGATTGGCCATCTCTCCCCTAGTGTCCGGGTATGATGGCCATAGGAATAAAGGAAAGATGGCCAGCACTTAATGCTACATGTGGCTCGGTTTTTGGAATAAATTTTTAATTATTTTGCATCTTTGATCTCTTTCCTTTTAACCTGACCACATCTAGAACATCATCAAATCATCATATCATCGAATTCAGTACAATTTTCGTATACCCAAAGCTGGCAAATAATGCATTGAGGCCAATCTTCTATCAGGCGAGTCTCATTATAATTTTCTCCGCCACCACGACAATTATCCTCTTCATTCTTCATTTCTTCATCTGATAAATCACAAAATACTGGTTTTTGTTCATCAATACTTTCAGATATCTGTCTAATAGCTTTTCTCTTTCTAACAGTATGTTTCAATTTAGATTTTTCTTGAGTCTGGTTTGGCCTAATCTGCTCTTTCTCTCTTTTTTTGCTTTATTTAGATTTTTTTTGTTCTTTAGCTTGTTTAAATTCTTCATCATTTTTTTTTCTATTTTTAATATGTTCTTGAGATGTCAGTAGCATGCCAACTTGCTTGGCTGCCGCACGAACAGATAATCCATATTTTTTTACAGCACTTATAGCTAATTTCAATGTATCCTCATTCCAGTTCCCCCGCAAAGCATTGCGTTTCTCTTGTATTTGTTAGGCATGTAAAAGAATACAAAAAAAATGTTTTTTAATTGCATGATTCTCAAGTTAAAACATTCAGTTTAAAATGGCCATATGGCCATCTTAGACTAGCTGACTATGGCCATCTCTCCTAATGTTATGGGAGAGATGACCACCAAAAAAATTTAAAAAATTTAAAATACCATGTGCGCCATTTTAACGTTATAACAAAGCATCACTAACAAACTAATAAGAAATAGCTTGTTTTTTCAAGACAAAGCCCGGTCACAACATGAAACATGTACACACCAAAAAATTTTTGCAATAGTCTTAAATATTTATAAGGATTTTACTTACTTTTCTCTTTTTTTTCGATAAATATTTGTTCGTACACCTTTACCTGCCTTCAAAACTGAGCGAACTAAGTAAAAAGTGGCGCCAACTAGCGAATATTTTTAGAAATAAATCGATTGGCCATCTCTACCCTATGGCCAACTCCCCCGGAATTACCCTATATATTTATTGTTTTTCTGCTTCTAGTATTTGTTGTTATAGCGGCAACAGAAATACATCATCTGTGAAAATTTCAACTGACTAACTATCACGGTTCATGAGATACAGCCTGGTGACAGACGGACATACAGACAGACAGACAGCGGAGTGATATTAATAAATTGTTCACTGGCGCTTTCCTACATATCACAAAAAGTCTAATAGATAAACTGAAAAACCTTCTTTTTTTGTATTTTGATTCCGTTTTGTCTATAAGAAAAAAGAAAAACTGTCCGAGGCAGGACAAAAATCGAAGGAATCTTGTTATTAGGCGATGAGGGTAGCAACCATCACTATTTTGACTCAATTTTCCACCTACACACTTCGAGTCTTATGGTCATTGGCTCTGTCTACCCCGTAGGGTATAAAGATGTGATAATATGTATGTTTTTACCCAGACAAATTTGCGGGATAAGTAAGTAGTATTTTTTTAAAACAATAGCAGCGTATTCTTTTTGGTCATATAATCATTATTCCTTATCCTTACTAATATTATAAATGCGAAAGTGAGTTTGTTTGTTTGTTTATTTGTTTGTTTCTTTGTTACGCTTTCACGCCGTAACTACTGAACCGATCATCATGAAATTCTGCATACAAGTTCTATGGAGTACGGAGAAGGACAAAGGCTACCTTTTTTATCCCGGGAAAAAGTAATATTCCCGAGGGATCGACATTGACGCGGGCGGAGCCGCGGGCGGAAGCTAGTTTTAAGATAAATGCTTTGGTTACCTTACAAATCATTATAGTTTTAGATGAAGATGGAGGATGAAGTATATTTCGAACCAACGATGACGCGTTTATGTTAAAAAATAACCTCAGTAATAAAGAAAAGATTATTATCAAAAACTCTACATTCAATGCACCCATATTACAACAATAATAGACGCGTCAAAAACACCACAAAATAACCGAAGATTAACGACATTTTTTAACACAAACACTGAAAAAAAAACACAAATTAATTTATCAAAAGCCGATCAAAGTCAGTGAGACCACCCACACGTAAAAGCGCCGCCGATTCAAGGATATATTACAGGTAAGCTATTGATAAAAGGACGCCACTACAAAGTCACCGAAGGTCGTAAATTTTGAACAAAATGGCCGCTGAGATGTCAAAATATTTTTGTGGGTGGTAGTTTTTGCGTGTGAATTTTGGGATTTTTTAGATATTGAGTGGTGATTTGTGAATTTAAGTTGGTAGGTATGAAGTACCTAGCATTTTTGCAGTCTGGTGTTAGCCGTTTGATGGTAATGTTAAGCTATGCCAGAGCAGATATTTAAGTATTTGAGGAAGTAGGTACATATCATATTTCTTGCAGCTCGGCGTTAGGTGCCTTGGCCTTTGGTCAGTTAAAAAAAAAATTGAATATAAGTAGCTTAGTACCTAAAGGAGTCCTTGGTGGGGATTTCGACGGACTGAATGGTTTTTGTTTTGGATTGTTTTGCAAATTGTTTCTAGTGGACTTTATAATGTGAAGTCTGTGTAATTTGGTGTTATAAATGCCCATGTTTATGAAAAATGTGTGGAATAACTAAAGTAAAGTGTCATGGTGCGGCTGTAGTGAGATTTACTTAGCGGGCTGGTGTTTGCTCGCCTGGGTGCATCGTATATGATCAAACCAGTGGATTCGTGGGAATTGTCGTCAGCTCCGTCGAATCAGCGAAATGAATTACACCATCAATTCGTTGATACACAAGAATAACTCGAAGATTAATTAGACACTGGCTAAAATACGCTTCTGAATGAAGTTTGAGGGCCAAATAGAAGAAAAGAAAAAAAAGTACCTAATTGTAGTGATGTGCCATTCTTGAAATTGTCAAGAAAATTTAGAACGAGTCGGAATTTTATCTTAAGAATTTCTCATTTTTTTTCTCGTGTGAGACGATTATTGAAAATTAGCCGCTAATTTTCGAGAGAAGACATTTTTGGGAACAACAATTTCATGTGCTGCACATCATTATACTATGCTACGAACGTGCTACGATGTGCTACGAAATACCAAAAATAAATAAAAGATGCAAGTTTGTGAGCCTTTTTCAATCTAAAATCTATTTCTATAGATTTTTGGCCGAGCGAGCGAGGCGTCTCTACTTGTGCTCGAGCAGAAATTCTTTCGTATTTCGCCCGTCTGTCCCGTTCTTCAGCTGTACTCCTCTACAGGTCGAATTTCTCAGCTGATACTTGAGAAATCCTGTTTTGTTTGTTTTTCGTGTGTAGCTAACACTGGTATCAGATTTTTTTAGCTGCCTAAAGGCATCTGACATAGCTCAACGACTGCCATCAATGATGGCTTCCTGGACCAACAGCTTCAAAACACGGAGCGTGAAGTGCCTTCCAAAACACGGAGGAGCTTGAGATATTTTTATGCCAGTTACGGTCACCCATCCCAATGGGGACTGCGCCCGGGGTTGCTTACTATACGTAAGCGCTTATAATTCTCACAGCCACTAGAAACAGCAATCTTGAGAGCAGTTCGATTAATTTACATAATATTTTAGTTAATAGATTCAGGTGTTACTTTGCGGAAGTCAAAGCTACATTTACTTTGAGACAATTTACTTTGCGTGCTTCCGCCACCAGTTAGTTCATGCAAACTATTGCTGGCCAGCGCCCACCCACTACTGTTAGTCTTCATGCCCGCCACCAATAGTTGATGCATGCAATCCTGGTCGATACTGCTGCATCCGTTGAGAGTTCTGCAGTAATATCGGCCGTCGTGCTCGCTATATTGCTGCAGCCTTAACTGATGCAGCAGTATCGACCAGGGCGTCGCCTGCCCAACGTTGTGAGCATGGCAATATCTTCTCATGGACCGAAAAACCCTTGGGGGAGGCCTTTGTCCAGCAGTGGACTTCTGACGGCTGGAATGATGAAATTGAAGAAAGCTTGTACTTAATTTAATTGTTTTAATATTCAAACTTTAATTTTCCTACTCTCCTAATTTTTATCATTTAGAAATTCGTCTACGCTACAATAACATTTGTTCAACAATAAGCTCTTTGTCGTAAAATTAATATAAATTACAATAACTTTTATAAAATACTCGTAAATTACTGTTTCTCCGCACATTTATTTTCACAATTATATGATATTTCTTGTAGAAGGTTTGTGTATAATTTATTTGTATTATTGTATTCTCTGCCATATGTCCAGAGGAAGCGAATTGACCACCGTCCGACCTTATTACGGTCACTTTGAACAGACAGACTGACGGGGCTTTCTCTATAATATTGGTAATGAAACAGGGCGTAGACAGGGGGGAGATATGGGTGTCGTATCTTTGAAATTTTAAAAATTCTAGTCAATTATTGACTGGAGAGATACCTTTATGAGATAAGTCCGCCATTGTATGTTTATTTTTCGTATATACTATGTTTTATGTTCCGTGATTTCTTAGAAGATATTACAAATAAACAAATAATATTTAAATCAGTTTTTAAAATCAAAACGTTTATTCAGAAAATAGGCCATTGCAGGCTTTTTCACGTCGAATCAAGGATCTAATTTAGTAATATTTATATTACTCATTAATGTACAAAAGCTAAAACTACTAGCGTTTCGGAACCGGCCACTGCAGAGAAAAAACGCCAATAGAAACTCCTTTCAACAGTATTGGTCGCCTACTCGCCTGAAGGACTTTTTAATTTTATGACTATTTTTTTTTTCCTTATTTTCTATTTTTCATTTCAGGTTATATACTATTGTACGCATTCGCTAATATACCGTTTGATCATTATTGTTAGTTGACCGTGAATCAGAAAATTTCACGTTCGCTCCGCTCGCTTTGATGTTCAACATATATACTTATATCACAAAACATCGCATCCGCTTTTACCACAATTAAAAACATGGCTATTCTCCTAGCCAATTACCCTTGGGCAGGTACTATTAATTATCAACATCAAAATCATTTTCAGCCCACGTCAGCCCACTGCTGGGCTTAGGTCTCCCATGTTTTACGGCCCTATGCTAGTCTCATCCACTGTTTTCCACTCAGCCGAAGAATGTCATCTGACCAGCGGGCTGGTGGATTACCAACTGGTCTTCTCCCCGCTCTCGACCACCACTCCGTCACTGTTTTGCACATCAACTGTCCTTTCTTCTGGCCAAATATACTGTTCATCATCAGGTTTTTTTAGTCTCCACTGCAGGAGCATGACCCTCTCTGTACTACCGGAGCCATACTTGGCCAGAGCAGACAGAGGATTTGGTCTACACTCTCCTCGCTGGCCAGACGGGTTGGAGAGGTTTCTTTGATGTTTATGAGCTTTGTTTAGCTTGTATTTCCTAACGTTCATCCCCCCAAATACAAACACTGGCTACGCCACTATAATAATCGTTTTAATATTGATCACAGTAATTTCGGAGTTCTTTACAAACGGTAATAGGTAGTCCTTAGCATAAGTACTTATGAATTTATTTTACTGTAAGTACCTACTTAGGTACAGTCAATTATGTATATTATTGAAATTATATAAAAGTACCTAGAAAATATTTTATTGGCATATATTTATTTTTATTTTTATTAGCATTCGCTATCAAATATCTTCCATACTAATGGGAGAAGAGGCAAAATTGGCGAAAAGCGACTCTATATTATATTTAAGTACTAGCTGTTGCCCGCGACTTCGTCCGCGGCAATTTCTGTTATTATGATTATTAGTATAGTAGATGAATAATTTTCCCCCGTTTTTAAAACATTTTTTATTGATGCTTCGCTCCTATTGGTCGCAGCATGATGTTAAGTTAAGCTTAAAGCCTTCCTCAATAAATGGACTATCCAACACAAAAATAATTTTCCAATTTGATCCAGTAGTTCCTGAGATTAGCGCGTTCAAACAAACAAACAAACAAACTCTTCACCTTTATAATATTAGTATAGACAATAAAACACGTTTTGTTTCCCCTTTGGCTACAGAACCCCAATAAGGGGTTTAGTACCCAAAAGGTAAAAACGGGACCCTATTAGTATGGATCCGCTGTCTGTCTGTCTGTCCGTGCGTCTGTCACCAGGCTGTATCTCATGAAGCGTGATAGTTGGACAGTTGAAATTTTTACAGATGATGTATTTATTACAAATCCTAAAAAACAAAAGGGGCTCCCATACAACAAACGTGTTTTCTCTATATTGTTAATGGCAATAGGTGGATGCTTGATATAATCACAGAATATTGAGTTATATTATCACATTAAAAATAAATAAGTAGGTTATGCAAAAAAGGTGGACGCCAAGAAAGTATATTTTTGTAAACAGGGTGTTAAATGCGTCTAATTTTCTAAATGTTTAAGTTAAGATATCTCGAAAACTATCGTATCGATTTTTTCAATTTACTTTCAAAGCTTGTTTAGCTTTGTTTACCTACTTCTGGCCAGCGTGGAGAGTGTAGGCCAAGTCCTCTGGCTGCTCTGGCCAAGTATGGCCCTAGTAGTACAGAGAGGGTCGTGCTCCTGTAGTGGAGACTAAAAAGGACCTGATGATGATGATAATGACTTTCAAAGCATTTTTCTAGCTTATGGATGGCAACACTTAAAATATTAGCGCTTAATATAAATTGACCTTATAAACATAATATAAAATAGCAGAAACATTATTAAACTCGTAAAAGCAATTCATCATCCGGTCTTTTTAGTCTCCACTGCAGGAGCATGACCCTCTCTGTACTACCGGAGCCATACTTGGCCAGAGCAGACAGAGGATTTGGCCTACACTCTCCTCGCTGGCCAGACGGGTTGGAGAGATCTCATTGATGTTTATGAGCTTTGTTTAGCTTGTATTTCCTAAGTCGCCTCTTACGACCTACATGGGAAGACTAGGAGTGGTTCTATTCTACTCTGCCGGAAACCACACGGCCGTAATGGCACTAAAAGCAATTAACGCGAGCAAAAAAACAGATGCTTGTTGTTGAAAATTATAATATAATACTTAACCGACTGTACAACCATCACCGCAAATCACAAATCCAAATAAGCGAAATTTCGGCGACCACAAGCAACGGGAGCCGTTGGCCACTTACACGCCAGAAACAAAACAAAACAGGAGCCGACGACATATGTTAGACCGCAGTTACTTACTAATAATAAATAAGAAAGATTGTATGTTTGACTGTAAATTGGTTTATAACGCGTTTACGCTTCATCTGAAAGATCGATGATCATGAAATAGCATGTACACATTGTGCTTCAGAAGGCACGTTAAGCCGGTAGTCTCGGCTGTCATCATTGATGGCAGTTGTTATATTTCAGACACCTTGGTGGCTTAAAAAATCTGACATCTGTGTTGGTCTTTTTACGAAAAACAAACCAGTATACATAATGTCAGAATCAGGGGTACGAAGAAGGTTATAGGGTATATGTTATTTAGAAAAACAACTTGAAATAATAAAAAATAAACTTGTACCTAAGTTGTTATATAAAAAATAATATGAAATATTACAAACCATACTCTGTTTAGAATTTCAATAACAATACACCTATTTTTTTTATATTGATAATTTTTAACCTAGTTCAAAGAAATTTGGAGGTTATCAATTTGGCTATATTTTTTTAAATGTTACTTTATAACTTCGCCATTTATGATATATTTTTAGATTCTAAAATATTTTTATATTTGATGAAATTTAAATATTTTTTTATTTAAACGGTTCAATATTTAGTTTGAAAAAGATTTTTTATATTAAAGATTTTATTTTGTAATTATTATAAGCTCTTCAATCGTAAAAGCAATAGGAGCCTTGTCGTTAGAATAATAAAAAACTTAATTTAGGATATTTTTCATGTTATAACTCCATTATATAAGATATTTTTCATGTTATAACATTGTTATAACTCCAAAATTAAATTTAATAGTTATTTTTATAGAGAGAATGGTGGGCACTTACCACCAGCTTGGGATCCTGTCATCAATTTAATAAAATCTCAAGCTAATCACAAGACTGCAAGACCTTCAGACACCGTGAGCCAATACTGCGTACATCCGGAACGTTATCAATAAATATTGTAGGCGGTAGTTTTGTATAGTTCTTATAACACAAAGACAAATGTCAAC
This sequence comes from Elegia similella, assembly GCA_947532085.1. NCBI lineage: Eukaryota > Metazoa > Arthropoda > Insecta > Lepidoptera > Pyralidae > Elegia > Elegia similella. The sequence continues at coordinate 2,700,410 of OX383953.1, forward strand.
TTAGTCTACCTGCGACCATGAAAACTGTAAAGTTTTCGAAACGTTAGGTGTAAAAATAATGTAATATACGCGATAATACCTTATTAAAGTGATTTTATTTAAATTTGTTGAAATTTTTACGTCCGCTGCTCCCCGCCATCCCTCCTTTGACCATGTCAGTCTATATAATCACATTACTCCTAAACCTCTATTGCTATAATCATACAAACACTCATTTAATTATACAAAGAGCCACAACCCCCGCCCTAAGTGGCGACACCTATAAACAACTTTAGTACTTAGTCTACCTGCGACCATGAAAACTGTAGTTTTCGAAACGTTAGGTGTAAAAATAATGTAATAGACGCGATTATACCGTATTAATGATTTTATTTTTTATTTTTTTAATAAATAAAATAAAAACAACGGGTTGCACTCTGGAAGTACCGGCAGAAGTGAAAACTCACTTTTGCGGCGGTCGCAGGTCACGTGTCCGTCTTACGAATTTTCGATTAGGTCACGTGTCTTGACGCAAGTTTAACATTTTTAACCCCCCGAAAAATGCACAAAGCTAAAGAAGTTTTCACTTATTTATTAGCAAAGAATCCTAATCCTAACTTATATTATAAATGCGAAAGTGAGTTTGTTTGTTGCGCTTTCACGTCGTAACTACCGAACCGATTATCATGAAATTTTGCGCACACGTTATCTGGGGTACGTAGAAGGACATATACATTTTATCCAGGGAAAAAGTTCTATTCCCGAGGGATCGACTTTGATGCGGGCGGAGCCGCAGGCGAAAACTAGTGTTACTATAAACCCTTCATCAAGTCAGTACTTTTTCTCCGTAAGCGGAGCCGGCGGAAGACATAATGTCGAAACCACAAATTGTTGATACTTAAATTACCTGGACCGTCCAGTTTTGGACGTAATTTGCAATGTAGGTCATGTGGGGTTTGTTGACATCGGAAATAATCATACATACATGGTATCACGGCTTTATCCCTTACGGGATAGACAGAGCCTAAGACCGAAAGGCCACGTTTAGCGTGTTGGTGGGCGTAAAGCTGGAAAACGGAATCAAAATAGTGATGGGTTGCTAGCTGCATCGCCTATGTAATGACTTTTTAGATTTTCACTCATTCCCTTGACCGGCTTCTATACCGTTAAAAATAAACTATAGATATCAACTTCAATAAAATGTAATACAAAAGAAGCTAGGAAGTGATTTTATTACGAATCCATAGAAATGTGTTCATAAATGTGAAATATGAAATAGAATTGCATATTTTCAGAAATATTTGGTCATTTTTAGAAAAAGTTGTCCCATATTTAAAAATAAAATGATTAAAAAAATATTATGATACCATTGTAATTTTAACACAGATGTATAGAAATATACAGAATTATTTTTTCACTTTGGAATAACCCCGGCAGATTTAAATTTATATATTTAGGACGCATAGAAACAGTATAAAAAATAATATTATGCGGGAGATAGCCAATTTGTCTTTGCTGAAAATGCAATTTTCTTGCCGCAGCAGCACAAGATATAAATCATAGAGATAATATAATCCTCACGATATAAATTTCATAGTAACGCCATCTAGCGTCGAGTAGGCAAAACAATTTATAATGCCATCTGTTGTAGAATAGCTAAAGTAGTCCATGTCTATCTTTAGTTCAATCAATATTGCATAGATGGCGCTGTATTTAGTGTGAATAACATTGACTTCCAATAGATGGCGATAGTTACACTATCTTTGTTATAGTTCTTATCGACCGTTCACAGATGGCGTTAGGTAAGCTCCGAATATTTTCTTTCCATTGGTTTTTGTTTACTTTATCAAAAAGATGACAAAGATTCTTTTTACTATGCATCTAAATAGGCAAAAGAAAATAATATGGTCATATAATTTATAACACATTGTTTTCTAAGGTTAAATAAAAAAAAAAAACAATTTAATTATACTAACTAATAATAATTGTTTTCTTATAATTTGACATTGCATTGGAAACAAGGGATTTGAAGAAAACTGAGAACAAAGCTGGCTTGTACCTACGAGTAAATAAAACAAAACATACCGTGTAACATAAAATATATTTCTTACAATCTAATTTACAATATGGATATATTTATTATGTTATGAATTATTATGGTCTAATAAAATTAAGTAAAGGTATACCTAATAAACACTAAGCGTGGCGTTATCTTCATTCATTGGGACCCATGAAAGTGTGAGTTCAGGCTTCTTAGTGGCGTAGCTAGCCCATTTACCCCCCCCCCCCCTCCAACTTTTCCACATGCCACACTGTAGTTACGCTTTTAGTTAATCTCATTAGACTATACACTATAATATTACAAAAATTTAATTAAAAATTAAGACGCCGCGCTCTGCCGCGAGTATTTACAATGGCCGCCGTTTGACGATCTGTTGATATGAATAATAACCATATACATACAGTTGGATCTATGGAGCACTATAAACTTTCCTTTGGACAAAGACATTATATACTAATGTTGGCAGTGTATATAAATATTTATGAGTGTTTTTAGTAGCCAAAAATTGTATTGTGGTACGGAACCTTTCTTTGAGTTTCGACTCATACTATTGGCAAGTTTTGTCTAGATGGAAAGTTGTTCTGTCTTCACTAGATCTTTCTCTATGCATATTGTTTATTGTCATCAACAAGTTTTATAAATTCGAATTACTAAGGAATGTTACTATAACATAATTATGCCAACTAGCTGATTTCCCGCGACCTCGTCCGCGTAAATTATAGCCTATGTTACTCTTTAATAACGTAGCTTTTTATTACTGAAAGAATTTTAAAAATCGGTTCTATACTTTTTGAGTTTATCCATAACAAATGACACACAAATTCATATTTATAATAGTAGTTTTGGCTACACGCTAGCCTGCGACACCGGGTTCGATCCCCGGCCAGGTCAAGATGGAGAATGATCTTTTTCAGATTGGCCTGGGTCTTGGATGTGTATCTATATATGTATTTGTTATAAAATATAGTATCGTTGAGTTAGTATCCCATAACACAAGCCTCGAACTTACTTTGGGGCTAGCTCAATCTGTGTGATTTGTCCGTATATTTTTATTTATTTATTTAGTATTAAGAAGCTTTTAACACTTGGTCAGCTGTCTCGCTTGCACAATCAAACATTTTTAAAGATTATTAACACTTTGATGGACACTGAATGAGACACAGGTTTTATTGTTATGTATGCTATAGCAGTTCACTGTCGCGGAATGAGTAAAAAATTTGTCATTTTTACAAAAGTGTTTAATTATTATCCTAGAAAACTATGTCGTGGATATTTTAGACATATTTTTATACTGATTAGACATTGACATCGTGATCGTGGGATTGTGGACAGCATTTTTTTTTCTTTTCTTCTAAGCCCTCGAACTTCATTCAGAATCTTATTTTAGCCAGTGTCTAGTTATTTTTAGAGTTATTCTTGCTTGTATATCAACGAATGATGGTGTAATTCATTTAGCTGATTTCGACGGAGCCCCTGGCGACAATTCCCACGAATCCACTGGCTTGATCATATACGATGCAGTAAGGCGAGCAAACACCAGCCCGTTACAATTTATTTTAGTTATTCCACACATTTTTCATAAACATGGGCATTTATAACACCTAATTACACTGACTTCACATTATAAACTCCACTAGAAACAATTTGCAAAATAATCCAAAACAAAAACCGTGCAGTCCGTTGAAATTCCCGCCAAGAACTCCCGACAGCATTTTTATATGTGACTGAGTCTAGTTCTTTTTTATACTTGTTCTAAGCTTCGATGAAATATAATGGTAGATACACGATTCGCGCTCGAAAAATGGCACGGGCAAAACAGCGCTCTAAATGAGTTTCAGAGCTGTTTTGTCCACAGTTTCAATAAACCGCGCTAGCACTCACACGTCTCGCGATGACGGAGGTACAGTCAGCCAAGAAGATACCTGACCCCGCCATGTACCTATATCTTGAATTTTCTCTTAAACTATAAACAATATTAACATGAAAATGTACATTCAGGAAGTCCTAATTAAAATCTTTCTAAATATATATTTTTAGTTAAGAAGAAAATTCAAGATATGGGTAGATGGCAGGGTCAGGTATCTCCTTGGCTGACTGTACAGTGAAAAGAAGCAAAAACTACGCGTCAGAAGTAAAAAATAAGAGTTATCCTTTCAGTATGTACCGTTTTTGTCGTTTGTAAGTATGCATGATGTTTTGACTCGGGGAAATTATTTAGGCTTCATTTTGTATGAGACTGTGTATCTATCATTATATTTGATCGAAGGTTCTAAGGGTCTATGGGAGAAGTATGACAATTTCAAATTTGCTATAAGTTACTTAGCCCGTTTCTTCTTCTTCTTCCTACTCCTCACTTCTCCATAACCATATTCCACTATATTCCCACTCAAGTCCTGATAACCTGAATCCGAGGCCTGGCTCTCATAATTGGGCACATTCAGTCCCTCCGTCTGCTGATAGTTCTCCGAGAATGTCTCCGAGAACTTGGTGCTAAGGGTCTCCGAGCCGAAGAACTTGAAGTTTGGATGCTGTAGGTGCTGGTAGGTGTCTGAGTAGAGGGAGCCGAGGAGGTTTGAGGCGAGCGCGGCGGGCGAGGCGGGGAGGGCGCCCGGCTGCAGCGGTCAGAACTTCAGGTCCTGGGGGAGGGCGGGGGTTTTCCGGTCAATGTTTGTCCATACTTTTTTTTTATTAACCTATACTGTCCCACTGCTGGGCAAAGATATCACGAGCCATGAAAAGAAATGGTCTGAAATGGCACAAAATAGAGATGTTTGGAAGGAAATGGCGGCCTTTGCCCAGCAGTGGGACATTTTTATTTATTTATTAATGTTGCCTAAAACTACGTTACCCTGTGCGGAGGGTCCGCCCGAAACACGGTTACCCCAGCAAGGGAACAAACAAACATACATACAAACAAGTTATAGCTCTGCTACCAGAGAATGCTGATTAAAACCTATGTTACCCTGTGCGGAGGCAGACCGACAGAGGGTTACCCCGGCAAGGGGACATTTCTTACATCTACCATTACAGGTTATAACCTAATGCGAATGAGCCTATTGCAGTCTGTAGGAAATTATAAAAAGTGCCACCTTAGTAAATTCATACAATAATATCGTGTAACATAACCAACGACGTTTCCGTGAAGGGGTGACTCAGCCCGTCAAAATGAACAACTTTTCCTATGGGACCAACGCTGGGAACTCCATTTTGGTTTTCGACATACTAATGACCCGTGCGGCTACGCTTTTGTAAGGAAATGTCGAATAAATTTTTGAGTTTCCAACACTGGTCCCATAGGAAAAGTTGTTCATATCAATAGGTTGAGTCAACCCGTTATGGGAATGTCGAGGGTAAATTTACACACTTTATATAATATATATTTTTATGATGCTTTATATAATACTATTTTTATAATAGAACCTTATATAAAAATAGAGGCTGAGAACTCAAAAAGAATGAGGCTGAGTCGCCCCTGACAGGGAATATCGGTGATAAATTTACACATTGTATACATTTTATTGAGAAATACATAACAAAGTAAGAAGCCGGATAGTCGGCACTATTTGCCGAATAGTGGTCGGATAGTCGGCTTTACCGACTAGTCAGAACATCTCTATTAATTCTGTTAGACATTAAGAACAGAAGAATGGATGTTTATCTATATTGTATTTGTTATAAAAAAATTTGTTTCGTTGAGTTAGTATCCCATAACACAAGTCTCGAGCTTACTTTGGGGCTAGCTCAATCTGTGTGATTAGTCCATATTTTTTTACTAGCTGGCCCGGCCAACTTTGTTTCGATATTAGATTAAAACTATCCTATCTTTTAAGTTAGATTAAAATTACGGATGGTTACGAAGTTTGATCAAAATTGGTTCAGTAGTTTCAGAATGTATCATCATACATACTGACGCAATATTTTTATATTAGGTCCATTTGAATTAAGCGCAAATGTTTTAAGTCCAGTGGTTAAGGCGTTTGCCTGTTGACCCGGGGGTCGTGGGTTCGATTCTTACTGGAAGCATACTTTGTTTAGTTGTTTCCAGTATGGTTAGGACATTGCAGGCTTGAATCACCTGATTGTCTGATAATAAAGATGATTCCGTGCTTTGGAAGGCACGTTAAGCCGGTGGTAACGGCTGCCATCTGGTAGTCGTTAAAGGAACCACGTCAGAGGCCGAGAGGCTGTTCCGAAGAACTCTGACACCAGGGTGTGCATGGTCGATTGACCGTGATACCTACACGAAATGAATGAATAAAGAAAGGAGTGTATGCTATACCTTGATGGCTTGTGGTAGGTCGGGCAGCTTCATATCACGAAGCTGTTGTGGCAAGTTCATGCTCTTAACAGCTGATACAGCTCGCGCCGGCGCCGCAGATATACCCGCCTGCAACATCACAAAAAAATGGCCGTCTGTAAAGTCGGTTTTCAGACGATATTTACGTGATAACGGTGAGAGATAGATGCGTGATAGATACTACTGCTGCTGCTGCTCCGGAACGTGACATTTTTTGTGCGAGCAGCCGGTATTCATCAATTTATACGTTATCACATCTGCCTCCCTGCGTGGTTCAATGATTAAGGCGTTTGCCTGTAGACCCGGGTCGTGGGTTCGATTCCCACCGGAAGCATACTTTGTTTAGTTGTTTCCAGTTTGGTTAGGACATGGCAGGCTTGAATCACCTGATTGTCTGATAATAAAGATGATTCCGTGCTTTGGAAGGCACGTTACGCCGGTGGTCCCAGCTACCATCTGGTAGTCGTTAAAGGAACCACGTCAGAGGCCGAGAGGCGGTTCCGAAGAACAAAGCAGGGCGTGCATCGTCGATAGACCGTGACACCTACACGAAATGATGACGTCAAAAAAAAGTTAAAAAGTAGCGTATATGAAGACTGGGATACATACATACATATTGTCACGCCTGTTTTCCATGGGGGTAGACACTATGGCTCCACTTGCTACGATCCTGACACATAATGGGTATTTACCATTGAATTAGAAAAACTATGGAAGCAGCATTGCGCTCAAAAACTGACACCACGCAAAGTAGATCAAAGCGGGCGGGGCTTAAAAAGTATATTTTTTCGCAAACTAGACACCGCCCCGTGACCTAGACGCGGCCAGTCGCAAACTATCTTCGTCTATGAGTGCGTAAGATTTTCGTTTTGATTTAAGTTTGTTTGGATAAATGGGGTAAATGGGACTGATATTGAATCGTTGGTTGTATGAGAGTTACGCTTCCATAGTTTTTCTAATTCAATAACCTATGAAATTTTCGTTTCTTTACGTTTGCCATTTTGTTCCTAATGACTATGATTTTCAATTAAACACATTTTTTTATTTAAACCTGAAATTGGACTATATTATTTACATTCTGAATGCATACATTTTTTTGGTTTTCAGAATTTTATTATTTAAAAAAGAACTGGTTTCAGACGTTGTCTGTTTTGATCAAAAATGTCGTCATGTTTCTATTCTTTTTCTTACTTTTTGTAAAGTTTATAATATATAAATCAAGCTTACTGTTGTCCGTAAATACATGCAAAATTTCACATTATTTAAAATTATCAAACCGGACGATACTAAAAACGTGAGTATGATTACTCCAAATCCTCTATGGAAAACGACGATTTCATAGGTGAAGAAGCCGTGTGGTTTCCGGCAGAGTAGAACAGGACCACTCCAAGTCTTCCCATGGAGGTCGTAAGAGGCGACTTAGGAAATACAAGCTAAACAAAGCTCATAACAGCAATGATACCTCTCCAACCTGTCTCGCCCAGTGAGGAGAGTGTAGGCCAAATCCTCTGTCTGCTCTGGCCAAGTATGGCTCCGGTAGTACAGAAAGGGTCATGCCTTGTAGTGGAGACTAAAAAGACCTGATGATGATGATGATGATAGGTGAAGACAATCAATATTATTTATTTCCAAAGACCTTACGTAAAGAATTAGCTAAATAAATGAACTCACCTCAGCTTTCTGCATTTTGTTCTGCTCCTGTAACCTGCACAAGATATCCGCCATGTTTGTCTGCAACACCATACCGCCCATCACCAGCTCATCCAACACCTGGTGCGCTGCATCCGCGTGGAAGATCAGGTCTAGTTCGCAGACATTCTCGAAGCATTTGTCTAGAGTCTCTACGAATACCTGGAATAAAAGGTAAAAAAAATCACATACATTTCAGATCAAATAATGAATCAACTCTTAACTAGCAGTGGACGCACTGCCATCTAATGATGATTTTTAGAACTAAGTTTGCCAGAGCCTTTGTTAGAGCACGGGCACTGGTTGATATATCTATTCCTATAAAATTATGATATCTGTGGCAAAAGGACAGATTCAGTAATTTTTCAAGGCGAGCTCCGTGGCGCAGTGGTTAACACGCCAGCCTGCGACACGAGGGTTCGAACCCCAGTCAGGTCAAGATGGAAAATTATCTTTCCAGATTGGCCTGGGTCTTGGATGTTTATCTATATATTTATTTCTTATAAAATATAATATCGTTAAGTTAGTATCTCATAACACAAGATTTTTTTTTTTTTTTTTTTTTTATTTTGGATGATCCTGCGATTGATCACGATCTCACCTGATGTTAAGTGAAGATGTGACCTATGGTGGAACTCGCTGGCTCATTAACAACCTATTCACTCTAGTCTTAAAGAGACCCAAATTATATGTGTCAGGGAAAACATCCGATGGCAAGAGATTCCATTCCCTAGCCGTACGCAAGATGAACGAAGAGGAGAAGCGCTTCGTGCGAGCTGGTGGTATATCAACCACATACGGGTGCATACTTTCACCCCGTCGAGTAGACCGATGTCGGAAAAGGGTGGTTGGGATAAGTTCGTGGAGTTCCTGTGAACACTCCCCGAAATGCAACCTGTAGAAAACTGACAGACGAGCCACTCGACGTCGCTGCTCAAGACTTTGGAATCTGAACTTATCGTTGCCTATAAGTTTTAGGGCACGACGCTCCACAGAGTCCAATGCGTGTAACTGATACTTGGCCGAACCGTCCCAAAGGTGGGAACAGTATTCCATACAAGGACGGATTTGAGCTTGGTATAAAACCTGAAGTTGTTTGGACGAGAAATATCGTTTTGTTTTGTTTAGGATACCAAGCTTTTTGGCCGCAGTTTTTGCCTTGTGTTCGATGGTGCGCCCAAAGTTTAGGGTGGAGTCCAAAGTCACTCCAAGCAATTCAAGGCTGCCAGTCATAACCACAGGCTCATTCCGGAAAGTGGGAGACAAGTTAAACGGGGTCCTTTTAGCAGAGAACAAACATGCTTGTGTTTTTGAGGCGTTGAAGTTAACCAAATTGGCCTCGCCCCAGTCCGACACAGTCTGCAAGGACCTGTTTATATTTTCCACTAAACTTTCCCTATAAGCTTGGATCTCCCTGGTTCCATCTCGCGGATCGGGTATATATCTTTCCACAACAGTGCTGTCATCTGCATAACCAAGGATACCAGGTTCAAGCAGATCATTAATATGCAGCAGAAAGAGGGTTGCAGAAAGAACTGACCCCTGAGGTACCCCGGCATTTATAGCCAATTGATCAGACGAGCAGCCATCGATGACTACTCGTATTGATCGTTCTCTCAGAAATTCAGCTACCCACGAGCAAAGACCGGGAGGTATTCCATAAGATGGTAATTTGCCCAATAGGCCATCATGCCACACCCTATCAAAGGCTTTGGAGATGTCAAGCGATAAGGAGATAGACTCTCCGCACTTATCGATAGCCTCGCCCCAGAAGTGTGTGGCATACACAAGAAGGTCCCCAGTTGACCGATTTTGTCGAAATCCGTATTGTCGATCACTGAGGAGATCGTTACCTTCAAGATATGCCAGGAGCTTACCATTAAGAACACGTTCCATTACCTTACAGAGAATGGAAGTTATGGCTATTGGTCGATAATTTGCGGGGTCAGCACGATTTCCCTTTTTAGGCACCGGTTGCACATTCGCAAGCTTCCACGAATTCGGAACCTTACCGATCCTCAGCGACAGACGATAGAGCCGCGTAAGTATAGGAGAAAGCTCAGGTGCGCAGTTTTTTAGTACCACCGCTGGGATTCCATCAGGGCCACTGGCTTTCTTTGTGTCAAGGTTGCGCAGGATTTTGAGCACGTCCTTTTGGTGGATGGCTACCTCAGGCATGGTGGACTCACATGTCTGCAGAGCAGGAGGTACGGCGCAACCCGCATCAAGTTGGGAGTTCTTAGCAAATTGAGAGGCAAATAAGTTCGCTTTCTCAACTGCAGTATGGGCCAGTGTCCCATCTGGTTTCAGTAGCGGTGGTAGTGAAGGACGGCAGAAATTAGTTTGCACAGATTTCGCAAGGGACCAGAAGGCTTTACTTCCTGAAGGATATCCGGCAAGTCTACCACTGATCCGGCCAATAAACTGGAATTTGGCTTTTCTTAGAACCTTTTTACACGCCTTGGCGGCTTGGTTGTAGGCTTTTTTCCAGACGTGAACATCAGGGTCTTTGCGGCTACGAGCGTTAGACCATGATACAAAAGCAGAGTGTTTATTCGCTTCGGCGAGTAAACATCCGCCGTTGAACCAAGGCCGTGCTCCTTCTTCGTACGCAATGTCGGAGTATGGGATGAAATACTCCATACCCTGACGCAGCACTTCAACAACTGAGTCCGCACAGACAGATGGATCGTCACTCGAGAAGCAGGTCTGTCGCCAAGGATACGATGCATAGAAGTGACGCATCTCGTCCCAGTGAGCCGACTTGTATTTCCACAGCCTTCGGGGTGACCTCGGACTGATATCAGGTGGTGAGTGGTTACAGACAGACCTGATGAGACAGTGATCAGAAGTACCTAAAGGTGCAGAGACCTGAATATTAATGTGATCTGCGTCAGTTGTTAGTATAAGGTCCAAGCAATTAGGCGTGTGGCCAACAATGTCAGGCACTCTGGTTGGTTTGTCAACCAACTGGGTGAGGTCCAAAGAAAGAGCAAAATTGCGTGCCTCTCTACCAGCGTGGTCCGTGACCTCGTAGGGATACAGCCAGTCAGCGTGGTGAGCATTGAAATCACCCAGAAATACCATTTGCGCTGCCGGATACCGCTGATGAATAACATGGGCCGTATCACTTAGATGGTTAAACAGCTGGGTGGTTTCTGAGTCAGAAGTAAATGAACGATATACGATACCGTAAACAGTTTGACTCACACCTGAGTCCACCAGTAGCCATAAGGTGGATAGGCCAGGATTGCCGAAGTTGCCAAGACGCCGACAGCAGATATCATCCCGCACAAACACGCAGACCCCTGCGTGGGGCTTAAAGTTATGCTCTAGGGAATATCCTGGGTAGTGGAGATATGTGGTATCTGATGGACATTTAATTTGGGTCTCAGTGAGGCAGAACAAGTGAGGTTTTTCGGTCTCAAGATGGTGGTGGACCGGAGCGAGATTTGAGTGCAGACCCCGAATATTGGTGAGGTGCACTTTGAACGAGAGGACGTGCTTCCGCTGTTTACACTTGTTCTTTTTCTTGTAGTTCATTTGGATTTGAGTGAGGGAGCGAAATAGGTTGGGGGAACGGCAGTTGGATAGCGGTTTCGGTTTCAACCTGGTGGAACGTGAGAGATGAGTCACACGGAGACTTGACCTGGAGACTGCGGGGACGCCCGAACCCCCCCAGATATGTCTATCGGGTCCTCTCGTCCGGTCGCCAACCGGCACGATAGCGCATTCCGGGATTTTTCGCGAGGTGGCGGGGCAGCCTTTCAAGAGTGGCGTATTCTTTACTTGGGCCCCCTACTGCCTGCGGTCGGCCAGCGGAGAGACCGTGCTTCGGATCCCGCTACCCTCCATGATCAAGCGACCAGTGAAACAAACAATCAAATCCCAGATCCGTACTGAAGCCCAGAAACATACGGTCTATCCATACCCGAACCCCATATGGCAGCTCAACACTTCAAGTCGAAACACGGCCGAGGTCGTTTGGCGACTTGTCTTAGTGTGAGGGTGGTTACTAGCCGCGGCATATGCCTTCCACCAGTGAATGTACTGTTCATTTAGCACTACCCAGGGGACACGTGTGGGTATCTAGAGTAAAGCCCACGGACGCGAACAGTTTTGCCCCCTTAAAAAGTCCCGAACTTACTTTGGGGCTAGCTCAATCTGTGTGATTTGTCCGTACATATTTACTCAATCTTACCTGTATTAGGTCTAAAATTCCCAGCTCGCTCTCTGAAGAATCGACACAGAAGACGAAGTATAGTGTAGCATAATGCCTGTAGATCAGCTTGTAGTCTGATCCTCCGATGAGGCTGAAATAAAAAAGGTTTTGTATAAAAATATTTAACACATTGCCTTTATATTTTAACTAGCTTTCGCTCGCAGCTCCACCCGCGTCAATGTCGATCCCTCGGGAATAGTACTTTTTCCCGAGATAAAAGGTAGCCTTTGTCCTTCTCCGTACTCCAGAGAACTTGTATGCAGAATTTCATGATGATCGGTTCAGTAGTTACGGCGTGAAAGCGTAACAAAGAAACAAACTCACTTTCGCATTTATAATATTAGTAAGGATAAGGATAAGTGATTTTTCCATGCATAATGCTATTCTGATGTACTGTTATTAAATGAAGTGCAAAGCCAAAAAAGGTTAATGGAAGTCCCTCAACAGCGTTGATGTATGCAGCATGACATAAAGTTGGTATCATCATTTCAGCCACAAAAAGCCACTGCTGGACAAAGGCCTCTCCAACAATTCTTCGTTCCATGGGACATATAAACATCTGTCATAGCTTTACAACTATGACAGCCGGGACTGACTGCTTAATGTATCTCCCGAAACACAGAGGTGCTTGAAATTTTTTTTATGGTCACCCATCGCAGAGGGGACTGCACCCAGGGTTGCTTAAAATGCGTAAGCGCTTTTAATGCTCAAGGCCACTGGGCCATCAGGCTCTATTGTGACCTTAGGAATACGAATGTGATGTACCTGTATGAAGTGTTTAAATATTGTTAATTTAGCCATACACGTACATCACGCATGAATATACACGCATGAATATACACGAATGAATATACACGCATGAATATACACGCATGAATATACATGCATGATTATACACATACTTCTAACTCGGCAAACTTCCTTTTTTACATTTATATTTCCTTAGTATTAAGTTAGTATTCTAATAAATAAATTATTCCTTATGTTTACCTAGTAATGGCGGTTTAATTTACTTAGTCTACATAGTTGCCACTTTAATTATGGCGAAATAAATTAATTTATCATCATCATCAGGTCTTTTTAGTCTCCACTACAGGAGCATGACCCTCTCTGTACTACTAGAGTATGGACTTGGCCAGAGCAGTCAGAAGGAACTATGAAGACCAGTAATATGATAGAATAGAATGGCATCTTTATTGATTATAATACTAGCTTATGGTACTACTACTGGTCTATGGGTTCAATATTTAAGGGGCAACTTCCACTCTCTCTAAAAAGGAAATTAATGGACACCTGCATCCTCCCTATATTGACCTATGGCGCACAAACTTGGTCTCTGACTAAGATCCAAAAGTCCAAGCTCAAGGTTTGCCAGCGTGCGATGGAGCGCAGCATACTGGGTGTCAAGTTAATGGACAAAATCCGTAACACCGAACTGCGCTCTCGAACGGGAATCGCGGATGTAGCTCTGAAGGCTGCCCAGCTGAAATGGGACTGGGCTGGACACGTACAACGTCGACCAAACGACTCTTGGGCAAAGAACACCACTTGCTGGGTCCCAACTACGAGAAGAAGACCTGGTAAGCCGAGAATGCGATGGCGAGACGAACTCGACAAATTCCAAAAGAACTGGAATAATTTAGCCAAAGACCGAACAGAATGGAAGAAGTGGAGGGAGGCCTTTGCCCAGCAGTGGGACAGTTAACGGCTTGAAAAAAAAAAAAAAAAAAAAAAAAAATACTAGCTTATATCCTAAGGTAAATGTATGTACTGTAGTGGGTAGTTTGCTGATTTAGAAATACGTGTTCTGGTGTATGTGCCAATAATTAACAATATTATTTACTTCCTACAGGCACGTCACATTTGTATTCCTAAAGCCGCAATAGGCTCAATAAAGTAATGATAACGACTAGCTCCGTGGCGCAGCGGTCAACACGCCAGCCTGCGACACGGAGTGACCGGGTTCGATCCCCGGCCAGGTCAAGATGGAAAAGGATCTTTTTCAGATTGGCCTGGGTCTTGGATGTGTATCTATATATGTATTTGTTATAAAAGATAGTATCGTTGAGTTAGTATCCCATAACACAAGTCTCGAACTTCCCTTGGGGCTAACTCAATCTGTGTGATTTGTCCGTATATATTTATTTATTTATTTATTACTGCTATATTACCTGCCGCCTTCTAGAAAATTGCAGACATTGTCGTCCCGCTTGGAGACCAGCTGGAACGTCTCCTTTATGATCTGCTGCTGCATGTCCTCGTTCTACGAAAATAAAATATATTTATTTAAAACCTACTTCGACACTTGTCTAGATGGAAATAAATGGTAAAAAATGTACATTAAGAATGTTTCTTCATTATTTTAAGTTCAGTGCTGTACAGTACAAGAAAACCCTGTTGATATGAACAACTAATCTTATAGGACCAATGCTGGGAACTCAATTTTTTTTATGATCCTATACAAATTGACCAGGCGACCGAACATTTTTCATTGAAAATGTAAATTTTCTTAGTTCCTGTAGGAACTTGTTCATATCGACGGGTTAAATCACTCCTTCAAGGATCGGACAGGGTTTTTATTACATATTATATATTTGAAGAACGAAAATGTTAACCTAAATAGCCTGTTTTGAAGACTTTCTCCCAAATCCATTCAATAGTTTTTAGTGACTGAATTACAAACATACATACAAACTTTCTGATCCTAATTTAAAACATCAAGAATAGCTGGTAAGTTTACTAGATAATAATGAAGTTTATTGATAATTAATTATATAAATAGATAATATAAACATGCACAATATGAACAAGTCCTTGTCTATTCCAAATATTTCCGGCACTAAAAAAATCTCATAGTTTTCATCAAGTACAAAGCATCGCTAGGACATGTAAGGAATTAGGGAAACCGGCACTTTTACAAACAGATGCCAACAAATATTTAATAATTAAACTTTCACTTACAAAGTACTGATAAAACTTCGACAGCCGTGGTTTTCCATGGTTGTTAAAAACTAGGATTGCCTTAATCATTATTAAGCGTAGCACTTAAATTAATATTGACTAAAACATATAATTAGTGCACTAATTTTAATTTGTAACTAAATCTACGTATGTAAATGCGACAAAATTATATTGATTTCATTTGACTTTTCGTAAGTACATTTTTTTTTCTTTTTGAATGAAAAGATTGTGACTTTTACGATTTCGTTTAAAAACATATTTTTCGATTCATTACCGTTTCTGTTAAAGGGGTTCTATTCTCGACATTATTATGTTATGAGGGGAAGAAAATCAAATGGTAGAAAAAGGGAAGAATTACTGGCAACACTGCTAAACGAGCGAACGCGTTGCGCTGAGCGCTGTCTAATGTCTTCGCGAATGTCACAAAAAGAAAAGCCGTAAAAAACTAATCGTTTATTGTGTGAAATAAACTGTATTTGTTGTCGTTTACACTGTTTACTGTGCTAACTATCGGATGGAATCTTATTACTGTAAAGCCGACGCCGAAGAGTGTATAAACAGGTAAGTGGAATGGTCATTTATGTCAGTGTTTCTTTATTTGGAAGCCGGGAGCCGTGGTCGCTCCAGCGGTGTCATATGGCTGAATGGAGATCACCTTGCCTGAAACTCATATTTATGCAGCGAACGGTGCAAAAATAGAAAAGTCCTACGCACATGAAAATCCCATGTTAATATCTTGATTGTTAATTTCGCATCGTATATACGCTTGTTGATGGTCTGAAGTAATTGAAGACTGATTTGAGACTGTTGTAAAGGTCAACGAGGCTCAATCGGCGTCTCAAGTAGGAAATTGAAGAGTTTTTGTCGCGATTCCGCTCACAAATGAGTCGGAAATAGTTTTTTTATACTATTGTTTTGGTTTCCTATTCAACAACAAAAGTTTGCGCCGCTCTATTTACGCGAATTGTTATCAAAATATTCTCAGATTATGTTGGCAATAAGTTTCTCACGTGAGATATCTTCATACACATTGATTTTACATGAAAAAATATTTCTCTGGGTAATATTTTGTTTTTTAGACTTTGTAAAAATTTTTTTCTTTATTAGGTCTTCCTCAACTTTCTAATACTTGTACACACTTAAAAATAATGCTATCATAGTATATATTAATCCTTCAGCCCCCAAGAGGCCAGATCTGGCCGCATAACAATTAAAACTCCATTGTGTCTGCGTTTCCGCGATTGACGGGTTAAGTAGACTGAAAAATTAAGTTCTAAAACTTAACTTCATGAACATTTCTTAACAAAGATTTATTTTCAAACAAAGTTATTTAAAAATTTTAAACAACTTCAATTTTTTCTAGTTACGTTTGCTATCCTATGTAAAAATAAATAAATGACGCTAACTCAAAAACAACTGAACCAATTGTGATAAAATTTGCACTGTTCCCTAAGTTGGATTATATCTAGATAAACAAAAAAAAATTTTCTAAGCCAAGTAATTGTTTGTGTGATATCTAAGACAAACATAAATATGTGTAAATAAATAAAATAAAAATGCATTACATACACATATGATATTTGTCAATATTACTACTCTAATTTATAATCCTTTTTTTGAAGTTGGCTAATGAGGTTTGTTAATTAGAATAACTAATTAATGAGTCCACTTTTAATGGTGCAGTATATTCATCTTCTTCTTGGTCGTTTTCCTCATGACTGAAGGTCGTGACCACCATAATTTGCCCCAGCCACAAGATGTTTCCAGGCTGATCTGTTCTGGGCCAAGTGAATGGCAGCCTGTGTGCATTTATCTGAGGATATGGGATTTTTAACTCAAAAAATGTGTGAGCAGCTGTGCACAAAATCTTAAATAAGTGTACACCTATATAGCATTACAATGCTCAGTATATTATTAAGGCAGTATAGGCTAGAAATAGAATAGCCTAAGTCATAAATTAATCCTTCAAGTGCGAGAAACGCAGACACAATTTTTGTCATAAAAGTGTCTACAAACCTGTATTTTTGTCTATAAAAGTGTCTCCATCTCTTCAAAGGTTGTCTGGAAGAGATTGCTTAAAGCGATAAGACCGCTCCTTGTACTACTTTATATAGAACTAGCTTTCGCCCGCGGCTCCGCCCGCGTCAATGTCGATCAAACAAACTCACTTTCACATTTATAATATTAGTAAGGATAGTTTTGAATAATGTATTCTAATTTTGGTGCAATAAAGAATATTTCATTCATTCATTCACAATGGATTTTCTATTGTTATGCATCCTCATTACACACAAGGTATTCAACATCTGCATTCTTCCAATTCTAACATATGGCTGCCAAACCTGGGCACTCACCCTAAAAGACCAGCAGAAGCTAATAACATGCCAACGTGCTATGGAACGGAGCATGCTTGGAGTCACAAGGAGAGACAGAAAGCGAGCCATAAACATACGTAAAGTAACTAAAGTAGTAGACATTACAAAGAAGAGCAGATTGTTGAAATGGAAATGGACGGGCCATATGTGGAGAGAGATAACCAGGAAGTGGACCAGAATGGTGTTGGAATGGACTCCAAGGGATGGGCGTAGGAAAAGAGGTCGACCCTATAAAAGGTGGTCTGATGATATGAGGAGTATCGCTGGGCCCTTGTGGACAAGGTTGGCCAGAAACAACAGAGAGGAATGGCGAAGGTTGGGGGAGGCCTATGCGTCGAGAGGATGCGCTGACACTGCGAATTAACACAGTTAATTATATGTTTAAATATTTTGTGTATATGTCAAGTGTGTCAGTATATATAGGCTAATAAAAAAAAAAAAAAAATGCATCCTCATTGGACCACTTGGTGGTTGAGAGGTCAATTTCTGTTTATTATAATTCAATATATATATATACATTATTATTACAGGTAAACCCAATTCAATAGCGTACATTAATTTTTAACCACTATTATAAATAACACAGTAATACAATGTAGCCCTTGTGAATTCAGTCAAAGAGCATCCGAATAGATCTATGCAATTGGGTACCTCATTAAGAGTTTGCAGTGACCGGCCGGCCTATTTGCTAACTCAGTGTACAACGTTTTGATAGTAATTTCATAGTACATTACGTTTTATATATCTTTAATAAAAATAGTCTATCATAGGAAACCCGCAATGTATTTTGAAGTGACTATTAAAACGTTGGTCACTGAGTTAGAAAAAAACCCGGCAGGGCAGTGGTGCCTGCAATAGCAAATTCGTGCGCGCCTGGGGTGCTGCGAACAGCGGGGGTTGTCGTCTTCGTCTTTCCATCAGGTGCGTCTGCTCGTTTGCCGTCGGATATACATTAAAAAAAAAAGTCATTTAATTTTGTTTAACTTTTTTACGTTGGTCTAGAAGAAAAGAAATAACGTAGAATGTAACTCTCTTCCCGCATCGTAAAAGCCGCTCGAGGGAATGGGAGAAAATTTGACTAATCATGTAAGTAGGCGAAGCGGCTAGCAACCCATCACTATTTTAATTCTGTTTACCACCTTACATGCTAAACTTAGCTTATATATATATATATATATATATATATATATAAAAGCCTTCATTATGGACACGACTTCAGTTCTTGCATATTGCCGTCTTCTTCCACTTTTGTGTGTCCATTTGCCAGTTGGCAAAGGCCTCCTCCAATCGTCTCCATTCTGGCCTTTCTATAGCCACTCTACCCCATGTTGTTCCCGCTACTTGTCTAATGTAAATTTATGATTATTGATTTTTATGTAAAATATTCAAACACAAAAATTGTTTTGTTACTGAATAAATAAATAAAAAAAAATAAAATAAAAAAAATGTCGTCATCCCACCTTCTTTGTGGTCTACCTCTCCTTCGAAGGAGAGGTAGCTTATATATAGGTTTTAAAAACCTGGGCTCCGTCTACCCCGCTAGTAAAAAAGTCGTGATACTATGTATGTATGTATGATTTTAGCCTTTTATAAGAAATGTTTTAAAATTTTAGATCAATTTCAAATCTTACTTTATAGTTATTTCTATAATAAACCGTTGTAGTTTACTTGAATTGTAACAAACTGAACTTATGTCAAATTACATTCTTATCAGTAATGATGACTATATTATGATGATCTGAAACTGATTTGAGAATTACTACTTATGCCTATCTGTGTTTGATCTCCTGAGGTCAATGATATCTCATTGTAAACAATTTATTAATATAAATGATTGTAGTTAGTCTTAAAAATATGTTACACATGATCGGAATAGGTAGTGCAATATCGAGTGAATGACCTTAAACATAATATTAATATTTAAATATAAATAAATAAAAAATATACATATATATATATATATATTCGAGCTTTCGCCCGCGGCTCCGCCCGCTTCAATGTCGATCCCTCGGGAATAGTACTTTTTCCCGGGATAAAAGGTAGCCTATGTCCTTCTCCGCACTCCAGAGAACTTGTATGCAAAATTTCACGATGAACGGTTCAGTAGTTACGGCGTGAAAGCGTAATAAACAAGCAAACAAACAAACTCACTTTCGCATTTATAATATTAGTAAGGATACGGACAAATCACACAGATTGAGCTACTAACCCCAAAGCAAGTTCGACACTTGTGTTATGGGATACTAACACAATGATACTATATTTTAAACGACTCCGTCCGCGTACATATGTATGGGGGCCATGTCTTATCATAACTGGAGAAATAATTGAAGTAGCCTATCCTGTGTCGTTAGACACGATACGAGATATCTCCAATCGTATCGCAAGTACAGCGGCGTCCCTCTCATCGGATCCGATTCAGTATGCGATTCAGGATGGTATAATACCCCCTAAGTCTATAGTTTTCTCAGAAATGCAACATAATATGTACTTACAATGCAACAGTATTATACCTACACATGCATCTACGTATGTATGTCTGTAACTTTCACTAAACTTTCTCGGCTTGTTTGTAAACCAAACATGTTTTGTGGAACGCGAACTTTAAAGGTTACAGTTTCTGGTTATCATTTTTAGGGTTCCTTAAGACAAAGTGACTAATCGAAACCCTTATAGAATCACTAGCTTTCGCCCGCGGTCCCTCGGGAATAGTACTTTTTCCCGGGATAAAAGTTAGCCTATATCCTTCTCCGTACTGCAGGAACTACTGGTTTAAATTAGCAAATTCTTTTTGTGTTGGATAGTCCATTTATTGAGGAAGGCTTTAGGCTATTAAACATCACGCTGCGACCAATAGGAGCGAAGCATCAATAAAAAATGTTTTGAAAACGGGGGAAAATTATTCATTTATACTAATTAATCATCATCATCATCATCATCATCATCATCAACCTATACTAGTCCACTGCTGGACATAGGTCTCTCCCATGGCACGCCACTGAGCTCGGTCTTGAGCTTTTCTTTTCCAATCACTGCCAGCAACCTTCCGTATATCGTCGCTCCATCTAATTAATCATAATAACAGAAATTTCCGCGGACGAAGTCGCGGGCAATAGCTACTATAGAGATAAAAATATTCGAATATCAAGATAATATATCAGAAAATCTCTCCCAACCACTGACCTTGCATAACATTATTAATAGTGTATAGTCACGTGTCTAATAATAATAAAACAACTTGTTTTATTAGTCACGTGTTATTAGTGCTATTTTCTCCAGACGCACCTGTTCACCTTATTTCATCATCAGGTCTTTTTAGTCTCCACTGCAGGAGCTTGACCCTCTCTGTACTACCGGAGCCATACTTGGCCAGAACAGACAGGATTTGACCTACACTCTTTACGCTGGCTAGACGGGTTGGAGAGGTCTCATTGATGTTTATGAGCTTTGTTTAGCTTGTATTTCCTAACACCTTTTTGTTCACCTTATTTACCCGATTGCTAGGAAGTGTATCGCCCGTTTTTTAAAGTGTATACTTCTTTTTCGGCGTAGTGCATTTTTTGGGATGGGTAAAAAATTTTAAACTCGCATCAGGACATGTGACCTAATCGAAAATTCGTAAAACGGACGTGTGACTGTCGGGCGGCGCGGCGTAGGAGAGGAAGTAATATCCCCCTCTCTTTCTACCGCCCGTAGTTTTCCCTTCTGCCGGCACTCCCGGACGGAGTGCAACATTTTCATTTCTAGTATAGCATATTTAGGGTTCCGTACCCTTTAAAAATGGGACCCTATTAATTTCGCTCCGCTGTCCGTCTGTCACCAGGCTGTATCTCGTGAACGGTGATAGCTAGACAGTTGAAATTTTCACATATGATGTATTTCTGTTGCCGCTATAACAACAAATACTAAAAAATAGAATGAAATAAATATTTAAGAGGGCTCCTATACAACAAATGTGTATTTTTTGCTTGTTTTTGCTCGATATTGACAACGGCAACAGGTAGACGCTTCAAATATTCACAGTATATTTAGTTATATATTCACTTTAAAAATAAATAATTAAATAACAATAAAATTCATATTAAACGGGGGCTCCCATACAACAGACATGATTTTTTACCGTTTTTATAGATAACGGTACGGAACCCTTCCGATTCGCACTTGGCCAGTTTTAGTTCCATAAGGTAATTTGTTAATTTTGTAGTTGTCACCCCCTATGGCTGGCGGCATCCCCCCCCCCCCCCCCCCCTGTTACGCCACTGGTTGGTCCTATCCTACTCACGGTCTTAAACCATAGGACAGTTTAAACCTGCTTAAAACACTGTTATCTAGTTGATCGCGGGATTTGAACCCACTACACGTGGCGAGTCAACTACGTAAATAGACCGTTAGAGCGTTCGTTAGTGCTAAAAATATCTGTCTTCATCAAGTGAGAGATATATTGTCTAGTATTATAAAGGGGAAAGATTCGTGTGTTTGTTTGTAATAGATAAATTCTTTAACTAATTGAAAGCTACAAATTATCGGCAATTAACATACTTAACTATCTTTGTGAATTTCGTCGAAATCTGTTGAGCCGTTTTGGCATAATTTCTAGCGGACAGGGTTCGAATTCGAACCAGCGACCTTAGGTCGTACATAGACCAATTTGGCATTTTTTCACCAACCTTATTTATTTAATACTCAATTCATCATCATCATTTCGAGTAGGTGTCACGGTCAATCGACCATGCACAC
The DNA here is from genome assembly GCA_947532085.1 of Elegia similella. Lineage (NCBI taxonomy): Eukaryota > Metazoa > Arthropoda > Insecta > Lepidoptera > Pyralidae > Elegia > Elegia similella. The sequence goes on from OX383953.1 coordinate 2,722,732, forward strand.
CCTGGTGTCAGAGTTCTTCGGAACCGCCTCTCGGCCCCTGACGTGGTTCCGAAAAACACTTAATTGATTAAGAGCGAATAATGTCTTAATTTAATAAGAGTATATCAGAGAAAGGTCAGGGGTGACTTCCTCGACTGTCTGTCCGGCAGGCCCCCCGAACTACTACTGGCTTTTCCCCCATTCATCCGACTGAGTAGTATCCTACTAATATCTTTAATTCCCTTCCCAAATCCAACAAATTCCTATCCTTCCCAAAATTTAAAATGCTTGCGATGGGCAGCAGCGTCGAAGCACAATAAACCAAAAAAGCTGCGCTCGCCAACCCGCCTGCCAAGCGTGGTGAGTATGGCAATATCCTCCCATGGAACGAAGAATCCTTATGAGAGGCAAGGCGTAGCCAGGCTTTTTTTTTTACTAAATATTGAATTAGGCATTTGTCTCCCATCTCACCTGATGGTAAGTGACGATGAAGACGAGGATGTTACATGCCTATCCAAGAGATACCCATTTATTCTACTTTTGAATGTCCCGGGACTGTACTTGTTTGGGAATATAGACGCAGGCAGTTCATTCCACACCTTAGCTACTCGAACCAAAAAGGAACTGTCAAAGCGTTTAGTTCGACTCTTTGGTATTCCAACGATAAAAGGGTGAAATTTCTGTCTGCGCCTTGTAGTCCGATGGAGGAATGGTGAGGGTTCAACTAGCTCAAAGAGCGCCTTCGCACACTCTCCAAAATGGATCCTATAAAATACCGATAGGCAAGCGACTTTACGGCGATGCTCCAGGGATTGCAATTTCCTATTTGAGACCACGTCGTTGTTTATGAGCCTGCGGGCTCTTCGGTCAACAGAGTCCAATGCTTCAAGCTGGTATTTCGCTGAGCCATCCCAAAGGTGACTGCAGTACTCCATGCAAGAGCGAACCTGGGCTGTATAGAGATTGAGCAGCCGTTCAGAGCTGAAGTACCGCCGAACCTTTGAGATGATACCCAACTTCTTGGAAGCAGTTAGTGCCATTGACTCAATCTGTTGGCCGAAGCTTAGTTTTGACGTGACTGTCATGCCTAAAAGCCCAAGGTGGTCAACTAACGGTAAGGAAACACCCTGGAAAATGGGTGCAAGTGGGAAAGCACTCTTTTTTGCAGAAAATAGACACGCCTGTGTTTTGGACGGGTTAAACTTAACAAGATTGGCGTCTCCCCAATCGGACACCCTCTGTAATTTCGAGCTAACCCGTTCAATCATAGACTCTCTTAGAGACTGGACTTCTTGTGGACTTGCACTGGCACTGGACGTATAACTCTCTACAACGGTGCTGTCATCAGCATAACCAATAATGCCAGACATAAGGAGGTCATTAATGTGCAGCAGAAACAAGGTTGCAGAGAGAACAGATCCCTGAGGTACCCCGGCATTAATAGCCATTAGGTCGGAAGAGCAGCCATCCATAACCACTCGAATGGACCGTTCCCTCAGGAAATCGGATATCCAGTTGCAAAGGTCCTTAGGTAAACCATACGCTGGAAGCTTACTGAGGATAGCTTCGTGCCAGACCCGGTCAAAAGCCTTGGATATATCTAGTGAGACGGCAATTGCCTCACCGTGACCCTCCAAGGCTTCGCTCCATAAGTGAGTGGCATATACCAGTAGGTCACCGGTTGAGCGACCCTTGCGAAAACCATATTGGTTGTCACTAAGGAGCTCGTTGGTTTCCAGGTATGCCAGGAGACGATTGTTCAATACACGCTCCATAATCTTGCACAATATGGAGGTGATCGCAACAGGTCGATAATTGGCCGGGTCGGAGCGACTTCCCTTTTTAGGTACTGGTTGTACATTGGCAAGCTTCCAGGATCTTGGGACCTTGCCAGTCTCTAGAGAAAGTCTATAGAGGCGTGTCAGTACAGGGGACAACTCGGGTGCGCAGCGCTTCAGCACCACTGCTGGAATACCATCGGGTCCACTAGCCTTATTCACGTCTAGGTTTAGCATGCATTTAAGTACCTCTTTTTGGTGGATTTGAGCGGCCCGCATCTTGGGGCCGAACGAAGGTAACTGGGGTGGGCTTTTATTGCTACTATCTAGACGCGAATTGTCTGCAAATAGATTGGCAAACAAGTCTGCTTTCTCTTTTGCACCATGGGCCAGAGAACCGTCAGGTTTCTGCAATGGTGGCAGCGATGGGCGACAGAAGTTCATCTCCACTGACTTGGCTAGAGACCAGAAGGCTTTACTTCCTGAGGGACAGGAAGCTATCTTGTCTCCAATACGGCCAACGTGGTCGAAACGAGCTCTTCTGAACACCTTTTTGCAGGACTTGGCAGCAGCGTTATACACTCTCTTCCTGTCTTGAAGATCATCAGCTTTGATTCTGCGGGCATCAGCCCAGGACAAGTATGCTTCCCGCTTACGCCTTTCGGCTAAGAGGCACTGAGCATTGAACCATGGGCGAGCTTTGGTTTCAAGGGATACGTCAGCAAAAGGAATAAAATACTCCATTGCCTTACATATCACACTCGAGACAGCATCAGCGCAGCATGATGGATCCCTAGAAGAGAAGCAAACCTGCCGCCAAGGATAAGATGCGAAAAAATGTCGCATCTCATCCCAATCTGCCGACTTGTATCGCCATACTCGCCTGGTGCCTTTGGGGCTGGTGTCAGGAAGCGAGTAGTGCGATACAGATTTCACCACACAGTGATCCGATGTCCCGAGCGGTGGTGATACGGACACCGAATGCCTGTCAGGATCGGTTGTCAGCAGGAGGTCCAGGCAATACGCAGTGTGGCCAGCAACGTCAGGAATGCGCGTCGACTCGTTGACAAGTTGGGAGAGACCGTAAGTCAATGCAAACTTATAGGTTTCTCTCCCAGCATGGTCGGTGTCCTGGTACGGGTACAGCCACTCTCCGTGGTGGGCGTTAAAATCCCCCAGAAATACCAACTGCGCAGATGGAAAACGTTGCTGGACCTTATCTGCAGCATCGCTGAGATATTTCATGAGCCGAGTTGTCTCAGAGTCTCCGCTATGCGAACGGTAGACACTGGCGTAAACAATATGATCAAGGCCAGTATCTACATGAACCCACAAAACGGAGAAATGCGGAACTTCCAAGTCATGGAGACGCCGACAACAGATCTCATCCCTGACATACATGCACACGCCCGCGTGGGGGTGGAATTTGGCCTCCAGGACATAGCCTGGGTAATACAGGTATGACAGGTCTGACGGATTACTGATCTGCGTCTCGGTCAGAAATAGGAAGGCCGGCTTGGCAGTCTCGAGGTGGTAATGGACTGCATCAAGATTGGAATGTATCCCCCTAATGTTACAGAAATCGACTAAAAGCTTAGGGGGCTCGGCCGGAGAGCGCTTGCTATGTTGGTTGTAATTTGGATTCTCAACCTTCAAAAGCGGAATTTTGCCCTCCCCAGAATACGTAGGGCAGCCTGAGCATTGTTGCCCAGGGAGGGATTCTCCTGCGCATGAACGCAGGTACCCTCCTGGGGTAATTTTCTCTTTAATTGCCGCTATCATATTGGAGAAGATCTGTAGGGGTATTGGGCTACCGGAACTCTCACTCACCAGGCGAAACACAGCAGCATTTACATGCTGCTATTTGACGCCGGTATTCTGTGAGAGGGTGGTTGCTAGCCGGTTCGAGCCAGCCCGATTTATGAGCTAAAGATGATGCTGTAGCTAAGAGTAAGTAGGCTCTACCAAAACAGGCGTGGGCAAAGAGGGGCGCTAGCCCACGGCCTCGTAGCTAGCTGGCGAGCTCCGTGGCGCAGTGGTTAACACGCCTGCCTGCGACACGAGGGCCCCGGGTTCGATCCCCGGTCAGGTCAACATGGAAAATGATCTTTTTCAAATTGGCCTGGGTCTTGGATGTTTATCTATATATGTATTTGTTATAAAATATAGTATCGTTGAGTTAGTATTCCATAACACAAGTCTCGAACTTTGGGGCAAGCGCAATCTGTGTGATTTGTCCGTATATATTTATTTATATAGCTTTTTTTTGAGAAGCCTACGATTTCCGAAGAGCCACGAGGTCTCACGAATCGTGTCTTACCCACGCCCAGTATGGTAATATCCTCACAAAGAATGAGGAATCCTTAGAAGAGGCCCTGGTCCAGCAGTGGACTTTCTTGGGCTATAATGATGATGACGATGAAATCAGAGTAGCATTGTGAATGCAAAACAAACATTATAAAGATATTCTTCGCGTCACCATTGCATGTTTAAAAATGACTTGAATGGATAAATACGTAACACGTAACATCATGGCCGGCCCACTGACCCGCGCAGAAATAGACAAGACACACCTACGTTACGTAGCTGCGAATATCAAATGAGGTAGGTACATTGTATAAAATTGGCATATTTTTTACGTTAGTGTCGATCGAAAGATGTGACATATTTTTTTTAATAAATACTTTTAAACTTTCGCGCTGCATATTTACTAAATGCATTAAGGCGCTGTGCATCAGAAGAATACCGTAAAACGTGTATTTTATCGTCGCTCAGTTAGCCTTATTTTTCAAAGAATATTAGCATGAAAAAAATATGAAGTACTGTTCAAAGATCAAAATAAATGGTTACATTAAAATATGTTCAAAAAAATATTTAAAACCTAACTAAATAAAATAGCAAAAAAGCTATATCCAGAAAAATTTTCGTCGCGATTTACTTGATATTTTCAGCGACAACTACCACCTTTTATACGTCTATAAAAAGTATAACTAAATGAGCAAGATGGATACCTACAAAAAAATACAATATTTAGATATAATTATTGAATTAAAAGTGAAAATTAAAACGAAAATGGCAGACACGGATTTGAACTGAGACTGACGACAGGTATGACACAAATATATAAAATATCGCGCGATGACCGCTACAAACGGTTAAGGGATACAGCGCCTTAACGGGAATTAGCGCGAACATGCCGTTTTTCTCCAGACGTTTAGACTAGTGAACATTTAATAAATTAAGAGAATTGTTGATTAGCCTTACTGGCACCTTAAATGTTTTTCCAAATTTACACATCAGATCTCTTGTTATGTAACTTATTTTTAGGGTTCCGTATCTCAAAAGGGGTTTTCCGTTTCCGGTATTCGAACTGTCAACACTATAGTGATAACCTCCAGAAGAAAACAAACGAATTAAAATAGTTACAGTGATCTTTGTGTATAACTCCAGCGTATAACAATAGCAAGACCTCTGTGTAGTGTTCATAAATAATCAGATTTGCGGGATTGTTGGAGATCGTGGATAAATTACAATCTCAATATCTCCGTTAATTTGAGGTTAGAAAGCATAACAAGTAATATTCACTGACATCCAATTAAACGTTAACAAAACTGACGTTTGTGACATTGGCAGTACAGTCAGTGTTGCCAACCACGAAAATTGCATTTCTACTGTTACGTTCCTTTATACGTAAACAACTTTATAACAATATAATGGAAGGTCAATTTCAAATATTATTTGACAAAATGAAAATTGAAATGCAAAACCAAACGGCAGAATTAAAGGACTCTATCACTAAAAGTATAATGGATAAAATTGAAGAAAAATTAATTCCTTTAGTAGAAGAAAATAAAAATCTAAAAATCAAAATAGAAAAATTACAAAAAGAAATAGAGTTCCTGAAAAGAGGAGAGAAGAACAATAATATAATAGTATTTGGCTTAGAAGAAAAAGTAACGTCAACCTCCCTATTACTACAAGAATTAAAGAAAAATCTGAAACATGATCTAAATATTGATATAGAAGATTATGAAATCAATAAAATTCATCGCTTAGGAACTAAAAATATGGAAAACAGCAAGCCAAGACCCGTTCTATGTTCGTTTGTAAGCAACTGGAAGAAAAACGAAATTATTAAAAATAAAAAGAACCTGAAGACAATTAATATTAGTGAAGATTACTCAAAGGAAGTATTAGAAAAGAGGAAAGAGCTGCAATCAGAATTAGCAGAAGAGAGAAAGAAAGGCAAAATAGCATATTTGAAATATGACAAACTAATAGTAAAAGAGAATAAAAATAGCCAAGAGAAAAGGAAAAGGGAATCATCGACTTCACCTTCTGCTGATAATAACCAATCTAAAAAACAGCAGACTTCCTCTGTATCGGCAATCAAGTCAAACCGGACAAATGCTTTTGATATGATGAGGTCTGCATCCAATTCTCTCTCTAATATGTCTACTACCAATAAACAATAACAATTAAGAATCGGCAAACGGAAACCAAAATCAACCGAAGAAACTAGCAACAACGAAACAAGAATACACCAAGCTCCCCCAAGCCGACTGGTCCTCGTGGGTGAAAAAGACCATAACCCTCCACCAATAAGCAATAACGTTAACAAAGATAACGTTAACAAAGAAAACCATAAACATAAAATATACATTGCAGCGCTCAATGTACTTACCCTGAAAAATGAAGAAAATCTTACGGAGCTAATGTACGCGTTAAAACATGTAAAATGGGATATTGTTGGCCTAAGCGAAGTGAGAAGAATGGGTGAAAATGCTATATCTTACGCAGATTACTTGTTTTACCATATGGGCGAGACCCCAGGCCTTCATGGAGTTGGATTCATTGTTAAAAAACATATAACAAAATACTTGGAAGGATTCGTAGGTATCTCAGAGAGAATTGCGATGTTGAATTTGAAACTACCTGGATATAAAGACCCTTGGTCTATTGTACAAATATATTCACCAACTGAACAGTCTAATCTAGAAACAATAAATACATTCTACCACGATCTAAACAATGCGATTCAAGAACACGGTCATAAAAACCTTATAGTAATGGGAGACTATAATGGCCAAATTGGAGATAGGCACCCTGGAGAAAAAAAGATACTAGGACCATACACATACAGTAATAAAACTAGAAGTAGAAATGGAGAACATATCATGAACTTCGCACTACAAAATAATCTAACCATCTTAAATACTATGTTCATGAAAAACAAGAAAAACATGTGGACCTGGATCTCGCCGGACGGTAAAACGAAAAATCAAATTGACTTTATAATGACCAACAGAAATAGCTTCTTCACTAACTTTAACGTAATTAATAAATTCAACTTTAACACTAATCATAAACTAATTAGAGCAGAACTGGTAGCAAATCAACCAAAAAAGCCTAGACCAAGAAAAGATCTAGGAAATGTTAAGCTTGGGAAACATCAGTTAGAACAAATAACAATCGCTCTTAGGAACAAATTCACAGATTTCCAATCTAACACAAAGGATTTAGGCACTCAAGACAAATACAATTGGATAGAAAATACCATAAAAACCCAAATACAACTAGTATCTGCAAATACCAAAAGTGAACCAAAAAAATGGCTAACAACAAATACCAAAAAACTATTAGAAGCAAGAAATCATTTAATCAGTGCCAAAGATACACAAGACAGAAGAAAACATTTATCAAAAATTAGTAAAGAAATTAAAGATAGCATGAGAAAGGATAGAAAACAAACCAGAATGGAAACTATAGAAAAGTATATAAATAAAACGGGTGGAGTCAAAAAAGCATACAAAGAGTTAAAGAATTCAATGGATTGGGTTGTTAAAATGAAAAACGACAAAGGAGAATGGAATTGCCGTAGAGCAGACATACTGGAAACAGCAACATCTTTCTACAAAAGACTATACGAAAACAACGCAACAGAAGGTGAAATCGATATTTCAGATACCTCATACATCCCTAGTATTCTTCAAGCTGAAGTCGAGAAAGCTATAGATACTCAAAAAGTAGATAAAACACCGGGTCCCGATGGCATAAGTAACGAAATCCTAAGACACGCCAAAGAAGTCTTAATACCTGTCCTTACAAATATGTTTAATAATATCATAAACACTGAAATAATACCTCAGCAATGGACAGAGTCTAACATTATCTTGTTATATAAGAAAGGAGATAAACATGAAATCGGAAACTATCGCCCTATCAGTCTCATGTCCAACATTTACAAAATCTTCGCTAAGATCGTTTTAAAACGTATCGAAAGAACACTAGACGAACATCAACCCATAGAACAGGCTGGATTCCGTAAGGAGTTCTCGGTAATTGACCATATCCACGTAGTTCGTCAAGTTCTAGAGAAGTACAAAGAATATCAGCTTACATACTATATTGCATTCGTCGACTACAGCAAAGCATTCGACTCTTTACTGCATAAAAACATATGGGAAGCATTAGCTGAACAAGGGATCGAACATAAATACATTCGATTAATAAAGAACGTGTATAGACATAGTACAGCTAGAATCCAACTAGAAAAGAAAGGTCATCCATTTAAAGTAGAAAAGGGCGTTAGACAGGGAGACCCCCTATCTCCAAAACTATTCTCAGCGGTTCTGGAATCAATTTTCAGGCGAATCAATTGGGAGCATTTCGGAATCAATGTAGACGGTGCATCGTTGACGCATCTGAGATTTGCTGACGACATAGTGCTATTCGCCAATACATCCGAAGCTATCAATAGAATGATACAAGACCTTGCGATAGAAAGTGAAAAAGTAGGGCTAAAACTAAACCCAGAAAAGACTAGAGTGATGACAAATGGACAAAAGGACGCGGTACATTTAGGAAATACTGAAATCAACTACATTAATGAATACATTTATCTGGGGCAGCTCATAACAGAAAAAGATCCTATGCTCGAGGAAGTAAAGAGAAGAATTGCGAACGGCTGGAGAAGATACTGGAGCTTGAGAGAGGCTATGAAAGACAAAACACTTCATATCAACACCAAAAGTAAACTGTTTAATAGCTGTGTCCTACCCATTCTTATGTATGGCTGTCAGTCGTGGACTCTAACTAAGGAAATGGCTAGCAAACTCGCAGCTTGCCAATACGCTATGGAGAGGAGTATGCTGAATATTAAGAGATCAGATAGACTGAAAAACCGCGTCATCAGAAATAAAACAAAAGTAATAGACGTAACACTGAAAATTAGAAGACTCAAGTGGAGATGGGCAGGGCACATGATAAGAGGTCAGGACAAATGGAGTAAGAAAATGACAAGATGGTACCCCAGGGAAGGTAAAAGGAAAAGAGGCAGGCCGCAAAAAAGATGGGATGAGGATATCAGAGAAGTGGCAGGAGTGATGTGGAACAGAGTTGCTCAAGTAAGATCAGAATGGAAAAGGTTGGAGGAGGCCTTTGCCGATTGGCAAACAGATCTTCAAAATATAAAAAAATTACAAATACTAGAATAAGTTTTATATTTGCTTCAGAAAATTGTTATTAGGCTAAGTTATTGATCTGAATAAAGGCTATTATTATTATTATTATTATTATTATTATCTCAAAAGGAAAAAAACAGAACCCTTATAGGATCACTTTGTTGTCCGTCTGTCTGTCAAAACCTTTTTCTCAGGAACGCGTGGAGGTATCAAGCTGAATCATATCAAATACTCAAGTCTACTGTCCCTTGGAGTTGTGAAAAACTTTAACTTTTAAGCCAACGCAATCAAAAGATACAGCTGTTTATGCTGCAAATTTCCCGTGAACTCAGAATCTTGAAATTTGGTACGAAGCAACGTCTTATAGCACAGATAAAGGGAAAATTGTAAAAAAGCTAAAATTTGTTACATCATATAATAATTTTTTTTTTATTAATTTTAAAGTTTATATAGAAATTTAATAGATTATTTTTTTGACTGCTCTGGCCAAGTATGGCTCTAGTAGTACAGAGAGGGTCGTGCTTCTATAGTGGAGACTAAAAAAGACATGATGATGATGATATAGATAATGCTACGGAATACGGAACCCTTCATGCGCGAGTCAGACTCGCACTTGGCCGGTTTTTTAGATCGAATAGTAGTAAAATCAATGCGTTCAGACCAGCCATGTGGTGACGCCACATTGAATAACAATGACATTGGTCCCTGACCTCGGAGCAGCCGGTTCGAGTCCGGCCACGCCGACCAGATAAAATATGATTATGCTAGGATGATGACCCGTTTACCTTCTGACACAGTTTGCATATTAAACGACTGTTTAAAAAAATGGGTGCCAAGTGTGACGAATATATACTAGCTAGCAACAGCATACAGTAGATGAATTGACTAAGATATTTTGTTCTTTTTCTGTCCTCTGTGCTAGTCTGGAAGAAAATAAAAAAAATGGCTAAGTGCGAGTCAGACTCGCGCATTGAAAGATAGAAAGGAAAAGCTTTTAATAGTACACCATAAATTTACAGTATTCACAAAAAAATAAACATTATACAAAAAGAACAAAAATAAAATAAAATAAATCTACGATGACTAAAATGGTCTCCGCTCAGCATAATGCTGCGGCGTGAGCCGTGACCCACAACGCTAAAAAAAAACTTAAGTATTTTTACTTAAAACTAAAAATGGGTTACTATCTAAGGTTTCCATATTATTTAAGGCATTAAGGGTTCCGTACCATTATCTATAAAAACAGCAAAAAAATCATGTCTATTTTTATTGGAATCCCCCCTTAAATATTAATTTTATTTTAATGTAATTATTTTTAAACTGAATATTATTACTGAATATTCTGTGTATATTTCAAGTATCTACCATTCATATCGAGCAAAAACGAGAAAAAATAATCACTTTTGTTGTATGGGAGCCCCCTTAAATAATTATTTTATTCTGTTTTTTAATATTTGATGTAATACTGGCAACAAAAATACATTATCTGTGAAAATTAATTTTGACAAAACCTATCGAAGAACCATCGCCAGAAAACGTTATTTGACTGATTTAATATGGCGTCCATTTTCACCAAAACTTCTGGTGGTGACCAGGATGATGCGGATGCCGCTTTTTTCACATCGTCGGATGTGAATGCGGATGCGGATTTCTGAAAGCTCACATCCGCGGTTGCGGATGTTAACGATCTTATATAAATATAGTATATTAATGAAGAATTTAAACAATGACAAAGTAATTATTAACATATTTAAAGTAATTATTCAAAAATTTTAAAGTTATTATTAATAACACTTAAAATATCTATCTTTTAAGACCTACAAAGCCTCAGTTTGCAATTGGCAACGGCCTGCACATGACCGCAAGAAATGGAGCCTTTTAGTGTCGGAGGCCAAGATCCACTTTGGGTCGCTGCGCCATTGCAGTAAGTAAGTAAAATATCTATCTAAAAGATAAGTCGTCTAAAGCGCCAAAGAACACGGAATAAGTTATTTACAAAAAAAAATCAAAAAATGCACCACAACAAACGTTGGATCTTGTCACCATTTTTTTTCGCTTCTATTTGTCGTTGTCACGTGCGAACGGCACGCGCGATTCGCCCCAATTTCTTTCTTGTCGCAGGTTGTATAACATTCGCATCCGCTTTTAATTTTAATTATTGCGGATGCGGATGAAGATGTTCAAAGCTCCGCATTTGCGGATGCGGATGCGAACGTTCGCAACATCTCTGGTTGTGACGGTGTACGGTGAGACAGACTGACACACAGCACACCCTCTTTTTCGTCGGGGGATAAAAAATTAAGTTGCGCCCGACACAACCATCTATCGTGTAAAAGTCAAAACCGATTGCGATCAAAAAGGTATAACTAAGGACACTCGATTGAATTACCTTACAGACAAAAAAAACTGCATCATAATAAGTTCAGTCGTTTGGAAGATATAGTTATACAGATACTAGCCCGTCCCGGCTTCGCACGGGACGATACAGGTATTTAAATAGCCTATGTTCATCAGGGATAATGTAGGATTCTAATGGAGAAAGAATTTTGCAAATCGGGCCAGTAGTTTCAGAGACTATTCGATGCAAACAAACAATCAAATCTTTCCTCTTTATAATATTAGTAAAGATAACACCTTTATTTGCCCACCCTTATTTAATTATTTATTTAATATTGACATAGCGTGTCGTCATGACGGACTTAATGTATTTTAGTCCAATCGATTTCTTACACCCTGACCTTCGTGAAAGGACAGTCTTATGTTGACAAACTAGCGTTCGCCCGCGGCTCCACCGGCGTCAATGTCGATCCCTCGGGAACACTACTTCTTCCCGGGATAAAATGTACCCTATGTCCTTCTCCGTACCCCAGATAACGTATAGTTTATCTACGTATAGTTATCGGTTCAGTAGTTACAACGTGAAAGTGAAACAAACAAATAAACTCACTTTCGCATTTAAAATATTAGTTAGGATAAGCTCGCCCTTATATTTTTTATATCTGTCCATGAAAGTCTACCCCTTTTATTATTTTCTTGGCATTATAACAATGGCCGAATGGGAGCCGCACACATATAAACGTGCCAAGTGGGTTCTCTCAATAACATTAGCAATAACACTATTGGAACGGAAACTTAGTTTGATTCATCTATGTACATCTATATCTGTGTCAGGCCTTTTTAGGGTTCCGTAGTAAAATGACAGCTCCGTGGCGCAGCGGTCAACACACCAGCAGGGGCAAAATCGGCGTAAGCATTTGCCTTGTGACGCATCTATCTCTTTTCCACCGTAATCACGTAAAATTATCGTCCGTAAACCGACATTACAGACCAACATTTTTTTTTGAAAACCATTAAAGTCACCTTGGGTAACTTTGAATTTCAGACTAGCTCCGTGGCGCAGCGGTCAACACGCCAGCCTGTGACACGGAGTGCCCGGGTTCGGTCCCCGGCCAGGTCAAGATGGAAAATTATCTTTTTCAGATTGGCCTGGGTCTTGGATGTGTATCTATATATGTATTTGTTATAAAATATAGTATCGTTGAGTTAGTATCCCATAACACAAGTCTTGAACTTACTTTGGGGCAAGCTCAATCTGTGTGATTTATCCGTATATATTTATTCAAGGTTCTTTACAGTTTTTCTTGTAAAGTAACGTTTGCATGCAACACACCAGCAGGGGCAAAATCGGCGTAAGCATTTGCCTTGTGACGCATCTATCTCTTTTCCACCGTAATCACGTAAAATTCAAGGCCGAGCGTCAGCGAGGCCTTGGCAATAAATACGAGTCCGGCAAGCCGATTCCCGGCAAAGGCATGTATTGTGCTTTTCTCAATAAATGCGAGGAAATAATAAAAGACGTACTACTGGGAATAAATAAGTATAATATAAAAAAACGATAATAGTATGTACATTTTTATTTTAATAATGTTTTACGGCATTTGGTGTTCTACGCCTTTTAGACATTCATATTTTTCAACGTTTTATCAAAAAAATTATGGTATAATTCATTTCGTTGATTCAACGGAGCTCCTGGCGACATTTTTCACGAATCCTCTGGTTTGATCATAGACGACGCAGTAACGCGAGCGACCATCAGCTCGCTATGTAAATCTCTAAATCCGCACCACAGCTGCACCATCACACATTGTTCATAAACATAGCCATTAATAACACCAAATTACACTGATTTTACATCAGCCTCCGTGGTCCAGTGGTTAAGGCGTTTGCCTGTTGACCCGGGGGTCGTGGGTTCGATTCCCACCGAAAGCATACTTTGTTTAGTTGTTTCCAGTTTGGTTAGGACATTGCAGGCTTGAATCACCTGATTGTCTGATAATAAAGATGATTCCGTGCTTCGGAAGGCACGTTAAGCCGGTGGTCCCGGCTGCCATCTGGTAGTCGTTAAAGGAACCACGTCAGAGGCCGAGAGGCGGTTCCGAAGAACTCTGACACCAGGGCACAGAATTAATATAAGTACTAACGCAGGGTGTGCATGGTCGATTGACCGTGACACCTACACGAAATGATGATGATGACTGATTTTACATAATAATGTCCACTAGAAGCAATCTGCAAAACAATCCAAAACAACAACCTTGCAGTCCGCCGAAAATAAATAATAGTACATTCCCGCTTTATTTTCTTTTTTAATTGCAATTGTCATTTAGTGCTAAGGAAACATAGCCCATACAGCCCAGTCATATTTTACCCAAAAAATTTAAAACCGTAAAAATCTACTTTCCCGCGTTTTTTCTTTTTATTATTGGCATATCTCGTTTGATTTTATACGAACATTTTAATAAAATTATTTTCATATTCATATACTTATATGCTAAATGAGTGCATTTTTTATAATGTGGTAGCCATGGCTGTATGACAAGTTACATAGTGCAAGTTACATAGATAAATTAAAAAGTTTTGAGCAGCGGCCAGAAATGAATTTTCATACTTACTTTCCTGGCCTAGACCGTAAAGTAATGGACGAGCCAAGAATTACAAACTTCGTGGCTTCATTTTACTACAATAATGCCTACATTTCCGAGCATGTTTGAGAAAAATAAATTGATAATTTATAATAATTGTAGAATAAAAGGGCTATATTTCATATTGACTGTCTTTCATACATTGCCGTTGTCATTTATCCTCTTAGGAGCATTTGCTTATTAAACAGCAATGAAAAGCATTATCGATTAGCTGTCAACACACGAGTATTGAATAAGACAAAGGCGTCCCGCGTCGAGCGGGGTGATGCGATGTCCATAGAGAGTGAAATGTCATTGGAGTTTGTTCGTTACAATTATTTGCGTCATCGTCATCATCAGGTCTTTTTTAGTCTCCACTACAGGAGCACGACCCTGCCTGTACTACTAAAGCCATACTTGACCGGAGCAGTCAGAGGACTTGGCCTACACTCTCCACGCTGGCCAGACGGGTTGGAGAGGTTGGAGAGGAAAAAAAAAAAAAAAAGACCTGATCATTAATTATTTGCGTAATAGACTACCTTTAGCCCGCACCTTTATCCGCGTGTATGATATATTTGTACACTCAGGGACAGAGAAACTTGACCAGGCCCTCTAACTGTATCTTGAATTTTCTCTTAAACTATAAATAAGTAAATTTATATACGGAAATATTTTAATGAAGTCTTTCCTAATATACATGTACATGTTAATATTATTTATAGTTTAAGAGAGTACGTGTCAGCACAGTCGCCGCCAGCCACCTCGGACGAACGGTTGGTACGGCGGCGGTGGCGGCCGAGGATGCAGCGGAGAGGAAACGCTTAAAGTACACGGCTATGGAGCCACAATATTGTTTTGTGTTCATAGCCGTAGAGACCATGGGCAGCTGGGGTGTGGAAGCTAAGCGCCTAATTAAAGAGATAGGTCATCGCATAGGCCAAAAGACTGGCGACCCCCGCTCTGGATCGTTTCTGGTGCAAAGGATGGCCATAGCTATCCAGCGCGACAACGCAGCTAGTGTTATGGGCACCTTTGCACCAGAAACGTTAAGGGACGGGTTATAAAAGCGCCTATGTATGTGACATAATTGTATGTATTGACCTAATATAATTTAATAATATTATAAAAAAAAATTAAAATTAATGTTATTAGTTTAAGAGAAAATTCAAGATATAGATAAAGGGCCTGGTCAGATATCTCTGTTCCTGAATGTACTTATAAGCAATAATCCGAAAGGGATTTTTTACGTGAAGGAGTAACAAAGACCCATACATCCATCCTAACAAACTTATTAGATTGTACCTTGACTGAAACACCTACTGTAATTTCCTGAAGGATACACCACAAAGAACTGACGTTCAGGAAAAGAACTCATCTACTTTTTGTCCCAAACTACATTAAAAAAAAAAACAATTGACACCACAAAAGGGCGCGAACAATTTGCCTAACGAACCGTTCGCATTTGAAATTGAAACCGCTGTAAAAACGCATCTTTCCGCCTTCCGTATCGGTTTGTTTGTTTTCCCGCGCTTTATAATATATATCGGTAAATAAATGACACTATCGGTCAGTCAGTGGTTGACGGTTAT
This sequence comes from Elegia similella, assembly GCA_947532085.1. NCBI lineage: Eukaryota > Metazoa > Arthropoda > Insecta > Lepidoptera > Pyralidae > Elegia > Elegia similella. The sequence continues at coordinate 2,738,502 of OX383953.1, forward strand.
CCTGTGAACTTGTGCAGTGCTCTGGATTTGTGGTGATTTTGGTGAATTACGGTGAGTCTTAGTATTATAAGTGGCCAGTGATATATGTAAGAAAGTGAAGTGAAAAGTGAAACATATAACGACGAATAGACTTGGTCGGATTTGGGTATGAAAGATATTTTAGCTTAGCTACGTCAAGGTCAGCCATTATAGTTTTTATGTACCGTCAGATATCAATATACCAGCCGGCCTATTAGTCATTTCAAAATACATTGCGGCTTTTGTATGATTAACTTTTTTTATTCAAAATATATAAAACGTAATGTATTTTGAAGTGACTATGAAAACGTTGTACACTGAGTTAGCAAATAGGCCGGCTGGACCTCTACATATATCTTGAATTTGTTATTTAACTAAAAATTATATTAACATGAAAATATATTAAATTACTAGCTGCCCCGGCGAACTTCGTTTCGCCATAAGTTAAAAACTATCCTATCTCTCAAGTTGGATCGAACTGCACATGGTGTGCTAATTTCATTATAATCGGTTAAGTGGTTTAGGAGTCCATTAAGGACAAACATTGTGACACGAGATTTATATATATTAAGATTATGATGGAAACAACGACCGTAGACTCCATAGACAAAACGTTGTAGAATTAGAGATGGGCAATCCACCCACCCGGGTTTAAACCCAGTTGGGTAAAAACCGGGTGTTTTGGGTGTTTTGGGTTTAAACCCAATAAGCACCCAATTTTTTGGGTTTTTACGATTTTTTACCTTAATTATGCTACTTCTTGACCTGACTAAGCTGGTGCAGTGGACTACAGTTCCAACCCTTTAGGTCCAATTGGTCAACTTCCCTCCCATATTTACGTTTTTGTTTTATGCCCTCATCAAATAATATTTTTTGCGATAGAGCGAGGCGACATGACCAGAGGATAAAATAAACGGGTGTTTTGGACTGTTAATAGCTCAATAATTTACATATTGTCGCGAAGCTCCCAGAATGGAATAGTCTAGAACTTATTCGAACTCCGTCTGTCGCGCTCATAAATCTTATATCTTGCTCACACATATGTATTCTAGGTTAGCGGGAGTACACACTACCGAATATTCTGGCAGTCGGAACCGAAACTATATGAAATTAGAGACAAAACTATTATGAGGATACGGAAGGGGCCACCGTCATTCAGTTGACCGCGAGTATTCGAAGCGAACGATTCCAATACGAGTGCGAGTAATAACAGTGACCGCAAGGCCACGAGTACGCGCGTCGTGCAGCTGCGACAGGCTTCAGAGGCAGGCGCACACGGCAGAGGCAAGCGCCAGCGCCAAGGTGTTCACGAGAAAGGGCGGCAAGGAAAGTGGACGTATTCAGATCAAAGAATAATACATTAATTTTTTGAATAATACAATTACTAATTGTTTTGACCGTGTTTTGAAGGATTCATTTATGATACATGCTTTTTAACCGACTTCAAAAATTGAAAACGATGTTCTACAGTTTGAATGTTTTCTTACTGACTGGTTGGTAGCTTTTGGGTAAGGAATTTGAGGATCTTGAAAATGACGTCAGTCTTGGAATCCAAGATGGCGGACGCGACTTGTCATAAAAAATCGACATGGGTGTCGTTGTCTAGGTATTTTGAGGTGTAGATCTCGAAAATGACGTCAGTTTTAGAATCCAAGATGGCGGACCCGAATTTGTTATAAAAAATCGACATGGGTGACGTTTCTATGTTTCTTGGGAAGAAGATCTTGAAAATAATATCAGTTTTGTAATACAAGATGGCAGGGTTTTGCAAGGACCTTATTCATCATGGGTGTTAATCCCTTAGTTTTTTGGGGTGTAAATAACGTAATTTTCGAGGAAGAATAGGAAACAACACCCATGATGATTTATCATAAAATGTCGTCATCTTTGATTCCAAAACTGATTTTTTAATCTAGATCTACACCACTAAAAACCTAAAAAATTACACAAGTAGATTTTTCATGATAAGCCACCATCCGCCATCTTAGATTCCAAAACTGACATCAATTTCGACATCTACACCCTAAAAAATGTAGAAAACGACACCGATGTCGATTTTTCATGAAAAAATGCCTCCGCACTCTTAGTTACCAAAATCGACGTCATTTTCAAGATCTACACCCCAAAAAGCCTTAGAAATAACATATATGTATTTTTTTCATGACAAGTCACGTCCGCCTTCTTGGATTCGAAAACTGACATCATTTTCGAGATCTACACCCCAAAAAACGTAAAAAAGAACACGCATGTCGATTTTTCATCAAAACTCGCGTCCGCCATCTTGAATTCCAAAACTGACGTCATTTTCGAGATTTTCACCCTAAAAACCTAGGAAACGACACGAGTGTCGATTTTTCATGACAAGTCGCGTATGCTATCTAAGATTCCAAAAATGACGTCATTTTCAAGATCTACACCCCAAAAAGCCTTAGAAATAACATCCATGTAATTTTTTCATGACAAGTCACGTCCGCCATCTTGGATTCGAAAACTGACATCATTTTCGAGATCTACACCACAAAAAACGTAAAAAAGAACACGCATGTCGATTTTTCATCAAAACTCGCGTCCGCCATCTTAAATTCCAAAACTGACGTCAGTTTCGAGATTTTCACCCTAAAAACCTAGGAAACGACACCAGTGTCGATTTTTCATGACAAGTCGCGTATGCTATCTAAGATTCCATAATTGATGTCATTTTCAAGATCTACACCCCAAAAAGCCTTAGAAATAACATTCATGTAAATTTTTCATGACAAGTCACGTCCGCCATCTTGAATTCGAAAACTGACATCATTTTCGAGATCTACACCCCAAAAAACGTAAAAAAGAACACGCATGTCGATTTTTCATCAAAACTCGCGCCCGCCATCTTGAATTCCAAAACTGACGTCATTTTCGAGATTTTCACCCTAAAAACCTAGGAAACGACACCAGTGTCGATTTTTCATGACAAGTCGCGTATGCTATCTAAGATTCCAAAATTGACGTCCTTTTCGAGATCTACACCCCACAAAGCCTTAGAAATAACATTCATGTAAATTTTTCATGACAAGTCACGTCCGCCATCTTGAATTCCAAAACTGACGTCAGTTTCGAGATTTTCACCCTAAAAACCTAGGAAACGACACCAGTGTCGATTTTTCATGACAAGTCGCGTATGCTATCTAAGATTCCAAAATTGACGTCATTTTCAAGATCTACACCCCAAAAAGCCTTAGAAATAACATTCATGTAAATTTTTCATGACATGTCACGTCCGCCATCTTGGATTCGAAAACTGACATCATTTTCGAGATCTATACCCCAAAAAACGTAAAAAAGAACACGCATGTCGATTTTTCATCAAAACTCGCGCCCGCCATCTTGAATTCCAAAACTGACGTCAGTTTCGAGATTTTCACCCTAAAAACCTAGGAAACGACACCAGTGTCGATTTCTAGGTTTTTATGACAAGTTTTTTCTGTAACTACCAATGTCGTCGCTCGGGTGGAGCGACAACAAAGGGTATATTTTTTTTAGGTTAAATGGTATAAGAATTAAAACGATAAATAATGCCTCGAGACATTCTGAAGTCATTGTGGAATAACATGCTCCTGTACATATTTTAATACAAACATAATCTCTAAAAACAACAATACACTCCTTTTTTTGAAGTCGTGTAAAAAGAAAACTATCAAAAACTCAAATTTCAATACCTACATAAGAAAATAAAATAATATCATTTTACACCTTAAAATTATTTATTCTTCTAATTACGTCCACCGACACTACTATGTCATTGCCGCACTCGTTCTAACATAAGGTCTGACACAGCATGCCGTCTCTTTCTACTTTGGCGCAAAGCTTCTAAAATATTTACGGCAAGCAAAAGACCAACATGTTGGTCAACTGCATCATGAAAACACAGAACTAATTATTTTCATCTCGGTTTTTATTAATAGTAAACATTTTAAAATTTCCTAAAATTTAATTAAGTACGTACGTAATATTTCTTTAAATTATTTTAACGTACAGCAACGTAAAATTGATCATTACAATTTAATAAAAATATATTTTTCATATGTTACTAACGTTTTTGACAAATAAAGTAAACACCCAATTTTTTGGGTGTTTATGGGTGTTTAAGGGTGTTTATTGGGTTTTTACCAAAGCACCGGGTTTAAACCCGGTGCTTTGCCCATCTCTATGTAGAATACATTCATACATAGTATCACGTCTTTTTCCCTTGCGGGGTAGACAGAGCCTAGGTCTGTAAGACCTGAAGGCCACGTTAAGCATGTTGGTAGGAAATTTCATTAAAATATTTCTGAATATATATTTTCACCTAAAAAATTTTAATTTAAGTGAAAATTCAAGATTTATCTACAAAAACTTTTTTTGTAAACAATTATATTGTTATATATATAAACTTTACTAGCGGAGACTTTTTTGTGTCATAATTTATACTTCCTACATCTACTTTACAATAATTTTGAAAAAGTTCCACAAAATCATGTTTTCTTATATCTATACAATACTAGCTTTCGCCCGCGGCTCCGCCCGCGTTAATGTTGATCCCTCGAGAATAGTACTTTTTCCCGGGATAAAAGGTAGCCTATGTCCTTCTCTGTACTCCAGAGAACTTGTATAAAAATTTCATGATGATCGGTTCAGTAGTTACGGCGTGAAAGCGTAACAAACAAACAAACAAACTCACTTTCGCATTTATAATATTAGTAAGGATGTAAAGAAAATCCTGTTCAACCCTTGAAGGAGTGATTCAAGCCCGTCATTATGAACAACTTTTTCCTATGGGGCCAATTAGATTTAACCACTTGGGCAGATTATGGCCACGCGTTACTGACGATTATGAACCTTAAAAGTCTAATAATAAAGTACACAGTAAATTTCCATAACTGCCCAAGAGGTCATTTGAAAATAGAATGCTCATCACGTTGTAGGAAAACCTCGGGGAAAAGCTACTAAGTAGTATAGGGCTCAATACCTTAGACGCAACGGCCTCGGTCCAGAACAGTACTACTTAAGAAGGAAGGAAGGATCGCCATAGAAATATAGTTTGGTTCCATAACCCGACTGCGAAGCCAAAAGGATCATCCTTTTCACCGCTATGTATGTGTTTATCAACTTCCTAAGATATGACAAATGGCATATTGTTAGAAATGCCTCCGTGGAACTGCCTTCATGGTGGCGTTTGCCTGTAGACCCGGAGGTCGTGGGTTCGATTCCCACAGGAAGCATACTTTGTCTAGTTATTTCCAGTTTGGTTAGGACATTGCAGGATTGAATCCCCTGATTGTCTGATAAAAAGATGATTCCGTGCTTCGGAAGGCACTTTAAGCCGTTGGTCCCGGCTGCCATCTGGTAGTCGTTAAAAGAACCACAGAGGCCTAGAGGCGGTTCCGAAGAACTCTGACACCAGGGTGTGCATGGTCGATTGACCGTTGCACCTACACGAAATGATGAACTACTACCTACCTAGGCTCTGTCTACCCTGAAAGGGAAAAAGACGTGACTATGTATGTGTGTACTATGTGTGTGTTGTGAGGCCAATGACAGGATAGCTCTTGACGACACGAAGCTAGCATTCTGTGGGTTTAATAATATTGACGAGTACAAGTAGCACTCCTTATACTCAATTTAGCTATATAACGTGCCACGTGAAGATTCTAGTCCTCGTGTTTCGCCATAATGGGCGTCGCATGACGGACACGCGGAACGGCACTTATATTCGATACCACATAATGGACTGGTATCACGTTGCATGAGGGGAGACATAATTGAATAAGAAAAAAATATGGAAGCGTAACTCTCAAGAGTCCCATTTACGCAAACAAACTTAACTCAAATCACAACGAAAAACTTACGCACTCATAGACGAAGCTACTTTGCGATTGGCCGCGTCAAGGTCACGGGGCGGTGTCAACATATCTAATGAACGCTTTGGTGTCAATATAGCGGAGGTAGGTAGGCTAGCAGCTCGCCGCAAGCTACCCTACCTTAATGAAAAAATATTTTACTCTCCAATGATAAGTTACTCCAGTGTCACTTTTCCGTCTTTCCATGCGTTTCCTACACCACTTTACTACGCAAGAAGTAATTTTTTTCTTTATTCGTTAAGATTTCGCCGATGTTCACAAAAATATATCATGCTTTTATCGACACGTAGATAGCAAGTTTTTAGGGTTCCGTACCCAAAGGGTAAAAACGGAACCCTATTAATTTCTCTCCGCTGTCCGTCTGTCTGTCTGTCTATCTGTCCGTCTGTCACCAGGCTGTACTCTCATGAACCGTGATAGTTAGATGGTTGAAATTTTCACAGATGATGTATTTCTGTTGCGGCTATAACAACAAATACTAAAAAATAGAATTAAATAAATATTTAAGGGGGCTCCCATAACACAAGCGTAATTTATTTTTGCTTGTTTTTGTTCGTTATTGATAACAACAACAGGTAGACACTCGAAATATTCACAGAATATTTAGTTATATGTTCATTATGAAAATAAATTATTAAATCAAAATAAAATGAATATTAAAGGGGGGCTCCCATACAAAATACATGATTTCTTTGCCGTTTTCATAGATAACGGTACGGCACCCTTCGTGCGCGAGTCCGACTCGCACTTGGCCGGTTTTTTAACCTTTGTTCTACATGTTGGTACTCGGGATACCAGCTTTGCCCACGGGCAGTACAGATTTGCCCTCTAACACACACAAAGACGCATCAATCGTGTGGGTCTGTAATACAATATGTTATGATACAAAATGAAAACCTTGCACTTTCTATATATACACGCACGTTACACGAACGTCATCTCATAATTAATATTGTAAACAGCCGTATCGTTTTACTTCATAACAGTATTAACAGTACTGGGAAGAAGAATTTGATATCAATTACATATACTAATATCTACAACCTCCGTGGTCCAGTGGTTAAGGCGTTTGACTGTTAACCTGGGGGTCCTGGGTTCGATTCCCACCGGAAGCATACTTTGTTTAGTTGTTTCCAGTTTGGTTAGGACATTGCAGGCGTGAATCACCTGATTGTCTGATAATAAAGATGATTCCGTGCTTCGGAAGGCACGTTAAGCCGGTGGTCCCGGCTGCCATCTGGTAGTCGTTAAAGGAACCACGGCAGAGGCCGAGAGGTGGTTCCGAAGAACTGACACCAGGGTGTGCAAGGTCGATTGACCGTGACACCTACTCGAAATGATGATGATGATGATAACAGTATTAACAGTACTGGGAAGAAGAATTTGATATCAATTACAAATACTAATATCTACACTACATATATAGTATCACGTCTTTTTCCCTTGAGTAGAAGTCAGAGCCCGGGTCCTTAAGACCTAAAAGCCGCGTTTAGCATGTCGCACGGCTAGGTATGTGACGTCATTCTAAATCTACACATGGTGGAACACCCAAGATGGCGGACTAGCTTTTTTCCTTATATCCTTATCCTTATCCCTACTAATATTATAAATGCGAAAGTGAGTTTGTTTATTTGTTTGTTTGTATCGCTTTCACGCCGTAACTACTGAACCGATCATCATGAAATTTTGCATAATACAAGTTCTCTGGAGTGCAGAGAAGGACATAGGCTACCTTTTATCCCAGGAAAAAAGTACTTTTCCCCAGGGATCGACATTGACGCGGGCGGAGCTGCGGGCGAAAGCTAGTCTTAAATATAAAAATAGTCAATCATACGAAAGCCGCAACGAGTGTTAATAATGGGAACTAAAAACTGTGAAAGCGGCAGCTAAGGACTCGCTGTATTAAATAAGGGCTAGCCGTTTTGAAGAACTATGGCGCCTATCGTTGAGTTATTATCCCACGCACGACACAAGTTCACATTAAGAGCCCGCCATATGCCAAGCGGCGTGACGATACAAACGCGGATGGTCTAAACGCGTTGGCTACTTTGGATATTTTCGTTTTTTAGGAATATTCAAGGGTTATTCGAAAAAGGAAAACATATGATGGCTGCCGTATCTGTAATGCAATAATAATCAAAAGTTTCAAGGTTAATTTTGATGTATTTGGTGAATAATGCTGTATACCGAGTAAATTAGACGTGATTTGGAGGCAACTTTGCATTTTTTTCTATCGAGAAAATTTAACGCAATCGTGTTTTTGAGTCAGATAGTTACCAGAGTAAGTCCTGAACTTTGCTGCATTTTTATTTCAACTTGAGTATTTAATTATTATTGATATAACAGTCAATCATGCAAAGCAGTGTGAGGTAGTACGGGCCCTTAACAGTGGAGCTAACTCAATCTATGTGATTCATTTATTTATGTTTGCATAATAATTAAAAAAATATATGTACAGTCAGCCAAGGAGATACCTGACCCCGCCATCTACCTATATCTTGAAGTTTCTCCTTAATTAAAAATAATATTAATATGAAAATATATATTCAGAAAGATTTTAATTAAGACTTCCGGAATATACATTTTCATGTTAATATTACTTTTAGTTTAAGAGAAAATTTAAGATTTAGGTAGATGGCGGAGTCAGGTATCTCCTTGGCTGACTGTACACATGTAACATACCATTTACAAAAATCGCATGTAACAAAGCGTGCCCTAAAACAGGGTGCGCCGAATCGTTATCGAAAAATAAAAACATAGATTTTGATCGTACCTCCGCCGACCCAGATAGTTATCAGTTGTGTTAAACGCATTATTTTAAGCGTTTTAAAGTAAATAGATTTCTTAAAATAACATGTTTTAGTTTCTTGTTTAGTGTAGGAAATGCGGTACGGATAATCTGACAGCCGAAAATCCGGATTTCCACATTTTAATATTGTGATTTGAAATTCGGATTAGAAAAAAAACCAAAAATAAAAATCTAAACGTTTATTCAGAAAATTGGCAGGCACTTTTTCACGTCAAATCACATTTTTAAGGATCTAATTTAGTCATATTTATATTATTAATTAATGTGCAAAACACAGACTACTAGCGTTTCGGAACCGACCACTGCAGAGAAGAAACGCCAAAAGAAACTCTTTTCAACAGTATTGGTCGCCTACTCGCCTGAAGGGCTTTCGAAAATCTAATTCACTTTTTTTATTATAAATATTTATCATCGAGCAACCAGACTCATACATATTTTGTTAGTAGGTAAACAGGGAACTTAAAACCTAGTGTTTATTAATATTTTTAATAATATTTTGTTAGTATCGATACTTACAAAGTATCGATATTTTCATCCCTGAGTGTTAGTAACATTACACTATACATCTATTTGGCAGTCACCACATGACATGCAGACCACAACAGTGGTTGATGTAAGGACAGTCTACCCGGCTTGCTATCAATACCAAGATGTTGTTGGAGCTGCCTCGAATGCGCCGCACCAGGCTTTTGCATTTTTATAAAATCTAGAATATTCGGATTTATCAGAAACATCGTTTATAATCCGGATTTCAAAATATAAACAGCTTTATTTTTTCTAGCTATTTACGTATTTTAAACAGTATGACTAGCTTTCCCCGCGGCTCCGCCCGCGTTAATGTTATTTTAATGCAATTTAAGGTTGTCGGGTAAACGAAATTTATTCTTTACTATTTATGGCATATAGGCACGTTAAGCCGTTGGTCCCGGCTGCCATCTGATAGTCGTTAGGAACCACGTCAGAGGCCGAGAGGCGGTTCCGAAGAACTCTGACACCAGGGTGTGTATGGTCGATTGACCGTGACACCTACACGAAATGATGATGTCGATTTCGACGCTCTGCTGCCAAATTGAAGCTGTTTTTCAACGTGAGAACCTTCCAGTAGTTTGAAATGGTTTGGGGGACGGGATAAAAGTAATTGGGATGGTACTTGCGATTTGGGGATAAATAAGTAGAAGCTTCGCACCGGGCGTACCCGATGCCTTACCTGCAACCACCAGACAGGCAGTTGAGTTTGACACCCGTTTTGTTTTTCGTGTGTTTAAGTGGCCAACACTAGTGTCAGATTTTTCAGGCTGACAGACTAAAAACTCTGATACTACACGATTGTCATCAACGATGACAGCTGTGTCTTCCGAAGCTCGAGTTATTTTTATGCCACTTTCTAACTCATCAAGTTGGGGACTGCTTAACATGCGTAATGCTCCCGCCTATTAGGCTATCGGGCTCTTTAACTTTAATGTAGTCCCTGACCATAATACTCGTGCTGCACATTTTTTTAATCAGTACATCGACCGCTGAGCTAAGTTTCGAGAAGTCTGGTCGTCGAACCGACGTTTTTGCCCCACTGAAGGACAGACGGACTTACAACCGGTTTCGCACATAAATATAATGATAACAAGATTTGTTTGTTACGGAAATTTGTTTAGGGTTCCGTCCCCACTGTCTGTCCGTCTGTCGTGTTGTGCCGTGCTTGAAATCTTCGAGAACGGTAAGAACGGGTTGGAACTTTTTCCCGAGAATTTCTTCTTCTTTCTCTCAAGTGCGGGAATTATTGAGTAATTCTTGAGAATTGTTGGAAATTTCCCTCAAATTTCTGTGAGAATTTGTCTCCGGCACATCACTAGTCTCTTGAACCGTAATAGGCACACTTGAAATTTCACACTATGTGTATATCTGTTGCAGCTATAACAATAGATAATAAAAAAAAATTACCAGTGTCCCAATCCCATAAAAAATGTGCTTTTTTTGGCATTCTTGACAATGGGCTTTATTTACATACATTACAGATAGTTCAGAATAATAATGTTGTTTGTGTTGTTAGCAACAAAGTTGTTTTTCAATGTCAAAGATTCGTTATTATTCGTAATGCGTGTATGAAGATGTTACAAATTCGATAGTACCAATGCACACTACCCGTAAGGGCATAGGTACAATAATGACACATAACAATAGAAAAGCAAATCAGCTTGTCAAATAAATAATTATATAAAAAGAAAGATTTTTTAAAGTGTTAGAGCGATTAAACTATGTAAATATAGGGTAAATAAATATAAATAAATAAATATATACGGACAAATCACACAGATTGAGCTAGCCCCAAAGTAAGTTCGAGACTTGTGTTATGGGATACTAACTCAACGATACTATATTATATAACATCGGCAACGCATCAGCAGCTCCTCTGGTGTTGCAGATGTCCATGGGCGACGGTGACCACTTTCCATCAGGTGGCTCGTCTGCTCGTTTGCCGTCGGATATACATAAAAAAAAAAAAAAATATAACAAATACATATATAGATAAACATCCAAGACCCAGCCCAGGCCAATCTGAAAAAGATTTTTTCCATCTTGACCTGATCGGGGATCAGCTCGGGCACCCTCGTGTCGCAGGCTGGCGTGGTAACCACTGCGCCACGGAGCTGTCATTAATTAAAGTTTATGTTCATAATTATCATTTTTTTTTGGCGTGTTTGTATTAATATATTATACAGTGCTACGGAACCGTTAGAATGCGAATCCGACTCGTACTTGACGGTTTTATTTATACTATCGATGCTTAAGATTATGTAATCGTTCCGATTTTTGAATATAAAATAGATTCTATTTGTGGCTTATGAATTAATTGTAAATAAGTGTTGATGATTTTAATAAATAAATTATGATTTAGATGAATAAATAATACCTTGAAAATAGTTTATAGGTAAATATTTTTATTATTTGTTACGTCTTTTACTACTACTTTCTTTAATACGTCATAAAAAACAAAAAATAGCCCGCCTCTTGTTGTTTCCCGTACAAATGTACCCAAAACACTGGCAGCATTGCATTTTACTGTTAACTGACAAATTAAATTGTTAATTATGTCATTTTGTAATAAATCTATACTATCTATCTATATCTATACTAATATTATAAAGCTGAAGAGTTGGTTTGTTTGTTTGTTTGTACGCGTTAATCTCAGGAACTACTGGTTCAAATTGGAAGATTATTTTTGTGTTGGATAGTCCATTTATTGAGGAAGACTTTAGGCTATAAAACATCACGCTGCGACCAATAGGAGCGAAGCATCAATTAAAAATGTTTTAAAAGCGGGGGAAAATTATTCATCTATACTGATAAAAAACGAATAAATTATAATAACAGAAATTGCCGCGGACGAAGTCGCGCGCAACAGCTAGTTATGTTATGTAACTGCTTTTGTCCAGCAGTGGACTTCTTTCAGCTGATGCTGAAAGATGGGATAACGCCAGCATAACACGGATTTGTTTATCATAATTCATAACAATCTATCTTAATATTATCGTAGCCATCTGTCTGCAATGACGACTTGATATGTCATACATGAAATGGATACATCTGTTTATCAGTCCCTGATAAAGATACATGTACACTAACTTTTGCTCGCGAATCCGTCCGCGTACTACCCTCTTGAAAGTAATTGGTATATCAAGTTTCACGATTTAGTCAATATTGGGTAAGTATGTTTATTGTATTTCATGATTTTGTTTTTTTTTTTCGAAAGTGAAAATTATTTTATGAATTCTACAGCGTTACAATTACTTACATTTGGTACTTATTAACAGAAAAGAATATGTAGGGTCAATTACAGAATTCGCTAGAAAGCACGCTGAAAAATAATTATATACTAGCTTTCGCCCGCGGCTCCGCCCGCGTCAATGTCGATCCCTCGGGAATAGTACTTTTTCCCGGGATACAAGGTAGCCTATGTCCTTTTCCGCACTCCAGAGAACTTGTATGCAAAATTTCATGGTGATCGGTTCAGTAGTTACAACGTGCAAGCGTAACAAACAAACAAATAAACAAACTCACTTTCGCATTTATAATATTATAAGGAAAGTAAGGAATAACCCATCAGAAGCGCAGACACAATGGATTCTATATTGTTATGGGGCCCGATTGGGCCGCTTGGTGGTGGTGGTAGAGAGGTCATTGCAATCATAAGCTTGAAAACTGCTTTAGAAACAAATTTAAAAAAATCGGCAAGAGCTTTCGAGATATCTTGCCTTGAACATTTAGAAAAATAGACGAAACATGAAGAAACAACCTCTGTACAAAAAAACACTTTCTTGAGGGCGAACTTTTTACTATTAAAAAAAAAAAAAAAAGTAATTTATTCTCCTCCACACAATACAGTCACATTAATTGCCAGAATGGCTGGTTGCCAATGCAGATTGTAGGAGGCTGGAGCCTGTTGAAGGTAGAAACCTGAGTTACAGTACTCCAGTACTATTACCTACTACTAAGTCACCACACGAAAAACAAACAAACAATGAAAAAGTTATACAAAGCAAGCGTTCAATTAAGAGATTTTGTTGGCTTCGCCATTCATAAAAGTTTCCATTCATAATATCTTTTAATCTGAAAAAAAAAAACAAAGTAACGGATTTCGTCGTCGCCGCGATTCGTCAAAGTTTTTATAAACAAAGTTGAATTGTACATTTTCCGTAAGTGACGTGATTTTCACAGTCGTTCTTTGGTTTATTTTTATTTTATTGGAATGGGAATCTAAAATAAAACCTTTTAAAATAATTAGTCCATCTGGTAGATTTTTCAAAAATATTGGACACATATTTTTTCTTTTGTCAATCAAACAAAAATTGATAAAGATATAGCCCGTTAAAGTTCCGCGTGACGTCACTGACCGGTACACTTTTTACCGGCTTGTTGATTGGCAGACTTCTCCGCAGACAAACTTAATTAGAATATTGATTAGGCTTGGTTCCTAAAAGAAATACAATTTAAAATAAATAGTATATACGTATTTTTTTTTCAATCAAACAAAAGATTATAAAGATAAAGCGCATCATAGTTCATGACGCATCAGGCCGGTAAAAAGTGTACCGGTCAGTGACGTAACGCGAAACTAATGGGCTATATCTTTATCAATTTTTGTTTTAATTTATAAATAATAATACACAATACAAATAAAATTAAATAAAAAACATAGTTTTTTCTAAAAAAAAATAAAAAAAACGTCAAATAATTTTTGTTTGATTGCAAAAAGAAAAAAATACGTATCTAATATTTTTCAATAATCTATAAGACGCTTATTATTTTGAATGCTATTTTATAGGAAGCAAGCCTATTCTCGGAATGCACGTTAAGCCGTTGGTCCCGGCTGTCACCATTGATGACAGTCGTTAAGCTATGTCAGATGCCTGCATGCTTGAAAAATCTAACACCAGTTTTGGCGACTTACACGAAAAACAAAGCAGTCAGACGTAGAAAGCTCTGACGATAATCATCATCACTTCGTGTAGGTGTCACGGTCAATCGACCATGCACACCCTGGGTCAGAGTTCTTCGGAACCGCCTCTCGGCCTCTGACGTGGTTCCTTTAACGACTACCAGATGGCAGCCGGGACCGGCTTAACATGCCTTCCGAAGCACGGAATCATCTTAAATAATAATAATAAATAATAAAATATTTATTAATTATCAGACAATCAGGTGAGTCACGCCAGCAATGTCCTAACCAAACTGGAAACAACTAAACGAAGTATGCTTCCCCTGGGAATCGAACCCACGAACCCATGTCGATAATAAAATCTTATTTTTAGAGATAAACATTAAAATGTCAGTCACACACACATTTCTTCGTGTTATCAGCTCTAAGTTGGCAATGTCACGGACGCTGAGCACACAGTCTCAATGTCACATTCAGCATAATTTTAAATTAGTTCCATACGTCAGACAGAGTCCATAAAATAATTAGGCTGTGTCATTCATGCTACATTTGTATCTACATGCCGCTTCGCTCTCGTTATAAATATTATTAATAGCACGAAATTGTAAAAATTTACATGTTTTCAAATCACTAGTATTATGCGCTCAATTAATTGAATACACCAAAAGTATTTGTATAATTTAGTTCGGTCCTTGAACAAGATCGCCCTCTTGTTGGAATTTAACAGATACAAATGAAATTTAAAATGGATATCTAAAAACATTTTTATTCGAAACCTTCGTAATTTTTACGCCTATAACAATAATTCTCACATGACAATCTTTATATTTAAATCTCGGAGGTCGCCGCCTTTTTTTTTTTAAATATAAGTATAAAAATATTACGACTTTTTAGCTTTTTTCCTAATCGCCTGACGGTTCTACGCAGCCTAATAGCTTGCGCAGTAGCGACGTTTTTCGTTCGCGCTTCACCCGCTTAATAATATATCATTGAAGTTGTAGAGCCACGCTACCGGCAAAATATTGCTTTTATTTTTTACGTTTCGAGATATCTTCAATCGAATCGCACGTATTGCGGCGTCCTTCTCATCAGTCACTGAATTTAGGATGATTTAATAGACGCTTTAAGCATGTTGCTAGGCTATACCATAAGGAATAAACGATAAAACTAGGTGAAAAATCACGCCCAAGTTTTGACGTAAATAAACACAAACATACACACTTTTCATAGTTATACGTCGCGTCAAACAGACCGTAAAACCCTAATACACGGCCTCCGTGACAGCCTCGATAATTTTCTTACAAGCGTCTGACGTCAAAGATCAAATATCGTGGAGAATAGAATAATTGTTATTTACTTAATTATGCGTAGATAGAGATGTTACAAAATTATTACAACCATCTTCGATCAAATATAATGGTAGATACAAAGTCTCATACAAAATGAAGCATTAATAATGTCCCCGAGTCAAAACATCATCATACTTACAAACAACAACAAAAACGGTACATACTGAAAGTACAACTCCTATCTTTTTCTTTTACTTTTAATGCGTAGTTTTTGCATCTTTTCACTGTACCTTCGTCACCGCGAGACGTGTGACTGCTAGCGGGGTTTATTGAAACTGTGGACAAAACAGCTCCGAAACTCGATTAGTGCGCTGTTTTGCCCGTGCCACTTTTCAAGCGCGAATCGTGATGTGGCTCTATCTAAATATGTGGCTTTACTTATAAAATCCCATTGAAAACTTACCTAAAGTTCAAAGAATTTGATATTCACTGAGTGGATAATACCGCGTCCAGAGCGCGCGCTTTTCTACGAAAGTATACTATACATTTTCACTTATCACTCGAAGTGTAGGTAAATATACACCGCTCGCTCGGATCATAGAGCTGTCAATTAGGTGAAGTAGGTCAGTAGTATAGTAGGCGCGTAAGTCGGCGTGATAACATAGTATGTAAATAGTATATTGACTGATATCGCGATTAAAGTGTGTCGGTGACGGCTATCATAGTAAGAGAAATTACTTACTCTATGTCAACAACGTAATAATCTTAATAAATTATTTTTATTTATTATTTATATTATTTTCTCTCATCAGAGGAGAGTAATGAGTGTAGACGAAGCTAGAGATATATGCCAGGATCGTAGTAAGTGGAGATCCAGTCTCTGCCTACCCCCATGGGAAACAGGCGTGATAATACATATGTATGTGTTTATTAAAATATCTTCAGTTATGCTGTTCGTATCTGGCTGGTTTGATACTATTAGAAAGATAACATTTAAAAGAAATATTTAAAAAGGCAAAAAGTCTTCCCGCCATTTTCCAACAATTTTATTGTCTATTTTTTTAAAGTCTATTCATCTTTAAAGCCATAAAAAGTCCACTACTGGACAGAAGCCTCTCCCAGAGATACTTCGTTCAATGTTCTATATTGCCATACTCACCACGCGTATGGCAGGCGGGTTGGCGAGTGCAGTTTCTTTGGCTTGTGCTTCCGACGCTGCTGCCCATCGGAACCATTTTAAAGCTGGTGATCTTATTAGGGTTCCTTTATTCTTTTGAGGTACGGAACCCTAAAAAACAACGGGTTGCACTCTGGGAGTGCCGGCAGAAGCCTCACGCCACGTGAATTTATTCGTCTTACGAATTTTCGATGAGGTCACGAGTCCTGACGTGAGTTTAACATTTTTGACCCATCCCAAAAAGTGTACAACGCCGCTAAAGAAATTTTCATTTTAAAATAATAATAATAAATAAATATATACGGACAAATCACACAGATTGAGCTAGCCCCAAAGTAAGTTCGAGACTTGTGTTATGGGATACTAACTGAACGATACTACGTCATAATTTTTTTTTAAGTGTTTATACTTATTTTGCATTCACAATGCTATTTTGATATACTCTTATGTACGACTTACATAGTAAGTCGTACATATGCTTAAGGTCGCAGGTTCAAATCCCGCCCAATTTTCTTAATTTAATAAGAGTACGTATAAAATATCAGATCTATAGCTAACAATAATATATTCGGTTTCGGATTTGAAATGAGACATAACAAATTGTGGCGAGAAATCGACCTTCACGTCGTCAGGTTGAATGCTTTCGCAGACGTCATGGCTCAATACTGAAAACCTGATGTAATCATATTTGTTTATTCTGGTGCGTAACGAATCTATTTTCACGTGCGTCATTGAATTTCTGGAATTCTTTATGACGCTCTGTGCATATCTAATCTGTGTCACGAATTTCTCGAAATCCAAAATTGTTATAATTGTTTACGATTTTCAGCGAGTTCGTACTGCTCTGGCTCAGTGAACCGAAGAAAAACTTAATCATCATCACCGCTGTGATGGTTGTGGATCCTTCTATTTCGGTCCGCGAGCAAAGAAAACGCTGTCGGAATATTTAGATACGGCCGGACAAAAAAAACGTTCCAATTTTGAAAATTGGCGGGACCGGGCGGCACCATAGAGAATCTTTTACATTTCTTTTTTTAATTAACAAATACATACGTGCCAGTGCCATATTCTTATAAAAGTAAAATTGGTAGACTTAATACCATGTGGCATTCTCTACTAGCCAACTATGGGACTAATTAAGTAAAGTGTGGCTGGTGCGATGTATTGTATAGTTAAAAAATGAAAAGAAACTGAAAGTAAAACTGTAGTAGAAACTCATTAGAGCGATAGACTAAAATCCGTTTTACTTGGATCAAATATTTTTCGTGGGTTTAAGCTATAGTCTTTCCTTAATCTCCCTTATCCCACAATCCAAAAGAAAAATTAATAAAAAATATGAATAGATAACGCTATAGAAAATTGAGTTTCGCTGTAACAGTTTTTTCACCTAGAAGACTAAAAACTTCAATGTTACGGTTGTTATTAGGGATTACTAGGTCACTCTACGCGTAGTATATCTATCTATGCCACTGTCTAGCCTCACGGAACGTTGAGATTACGAGACGATGCTATGTCCGTAAGACGCCATCGTTAGTATAGGAGCTAGGACTCTATGCTCAACTAGTCTGTTTTACAAGCGAAGAAATATTTCTGCGTAATACTGCTAAGCAAATCTTTACATCCGTGCACACGTCATTGTGTGTGTTAACAATCAGGGTCGGCACCGCAGAAAGAATTCAAGTACGAAGTGCGTATAAGAGACGACGCGGAACGTGCTAGCAAGGATTGTTATCCTGACCCAGTTTTTCAAAGCGGTCAAAAACACCCGAGAACGGGGGAGACGTGCGGGGACACCATAAATAATGGTCATAGTATGAAGTTGCGTGAGAAGCCATCGTCTAGTAACGTCAACATTCCGATTGGCCTCTCTACACACACCTTATCTTTGCCTAACGCCGCGCCATGCGCTGCGCAAGCGTCGGCGTCGCGTCGTTCGTTATACGAGGTAAACTAACGGCAGCGTTATCGCGTATGACAAATAATAATAGCTTATCGTAGCGGTCGTTCAGCGGCCGCGTTCCTACTGCGCGTGCGCTGTTCACGTGCCACTGTTCTAGATTTGAAATTTAAACGTTCGTATTTTAAACTATGTTTTATTTCTTTTTTGGAATGTGGATAGTTTAAACTGTAAAGGGATTGTAACGACAGCAGCTGAGTGAGTGTATTTAATTGGTTAAAAGACGTTCGTATTGTTTTGTTTCTTTTTTATTTTGACGATTTGTGATTGCCAGTCTGCTGATTTGTCAAGTGATGTAAGTAAGCCGAATATACATATTATTATGATAATTAAGGAAAACAAAAAAAAATTTCAGTGGAATTTGTTGTTATTGCATTTCGTTATTTTTACGAGAAAATTTCTACATTTTTTTTTAACTTTGACTTGTGTAATGTAGTGCACATACATGTTACATACATACATACATAAACACATAGAGAATCAAAGTTCTTGAGATAAGTTTCAACTTGAAATACAGACATACATTTCGTGTTGAGTACGAGTTTTCAAGTAACAACTCTTGTATGTTTTCTTAAGTTATGATAATGGATAATAGACAATTACTATTTATAATTATGCATACTTACGATAACAACATAGTTTCCAAGGCTGTCTGTGTTAAGTAATTTTTGTAACATATTTCTGTACTTCATTTCATAGTTATGAAATTGAAATAAATACATTATATTTTAAAAGCGGCTCCCTTTTATATTTATTTTATTCTGGGCATTTAGTATTTGTTGTTATAGCGGCATCAAATATATATAATATGTGAAAATTTCAACTCCTCATCATCATTTCGTGTAGGTGACACGGTTAATCAACCATGCATACCCTGGTGTCAGAGTGCTTCAGAACCGCCTCTCGGCCTCTGACGTGGTTCCTTTAACGACTACCAGATGGCAGCCGGGACCAACAGCTTAACGTGCCTTCCGAAGCACGGAATCATCTTTATTATCAGACAATCTGGTGATTCAAGCCTGCAATGTCCTAACCAATCTGGAAACAACTAAATAAAGTATGCTTCCCATGGGAATCGAACACACAACCCCAGGGTCTATAGACAAACACCTTAACCACTGGACCACGGTGGCAGTTATTTTCAACTCTCTATCACGGTTCATGAGATACAGCCTGGCGACAGACGGACGGATAGACAGACAGCGGAGCCATATGAATAGGGTTTTTACCCCTTGAGTACGGAACTCTAAAAAGCAGTCTTCACAAGAATCCCAATCACTACATGGATGTCCACGAAGCCACGAAGGCCACCTGTCCGATTGGTATTAAGTTATTGCACAACCACTGCCATTGTATGCACCAAATGCGCTGCGTGTGAGTTGCGTAACAGTGTTATGCAGTTTCACTGTTTTGTACAAACGTATACTCTAAAAGTGCATTTTTATACAAAGTGCTTTCTGTTCCAATTAAAATTATCTTTTATACCATCTACACGGTGAAATTTTGATCGTTCTGGACCCTAAAAGGGGTGATTCAGTCCATCGATATGAACAACTTTTCCTATGGGACCAACAGCCACCGTGGTCCAGTGGTTAAGGCGTATGCCTGTTGACCGGAAGCATACTATGTTTAGTTGTTTCCAGTTTGGTTAGGACATTGCAGGCTTGAATCACCTGACTGTCTGATAATAAAGATGATTCCGTGCTTCGGAAGGCACGTTAAGCCGGTGGTCCCGGCTGCCATCTGGTAGTCGTTAAAGGAACCACGTCAGAGGCTGAGACGCGAACAACTCTGACACCAGGGTGTGCATGGTCGATTGACGGTGTCACCTACTCGAAATGATGATACTCCATCCTTAATCAGATCGTATTTTAGCGTTGCTTGCCAAAAGTAAGCAAATAGACAACTCGGGTTTCAACTTCCAAGAAGAATTCCTCGACTAAATATGCAGACTAATAAAAACTGGACAAGTGCGAGTCGGCGCGTGTAGATGGTTCTGTATATGAATTTTTGAAAGGAAAATTTCTATAGTGGCGTTGTGCACTTTTTGGGAAGGGTAAAAAATTTTAGGCAATACACATTTTGAATTTGATTGCGGACTAAATAGACATATTTTTATTTTATTTTTTTTATTTTATTTAATCAGGTACAATCACAGATAACAGAACCTAGTCTAGATATTTTCACACTTTTATACTTCATTTTAATTCTGATATCCTACACTAGATTGTACGCAACACTTATGAAAAGTAGATACATGCAAATACCAATAATTAATCTAAGCTAGCATGAATATAATGCAAAAATAAATAATAATAATCATAAATTTAAAAGGAAAGAATACAAAATTAACAATTATTACGTTTAGTGACTACTTGTTTGTAATGAGAGTAACTATCTGCAAATAAGTCACACGGATTAGTACATTTGTTATACATGTCACAAATTCTAATAAGAGGATTATTCTGACCCACATATTCCAGTGTACTCTGTGTGAATTCACAAAGGTTGCAATTTACATAATAAATTACGGTAAATAATTGATTATTAATTGTTTTTCTATTGTATTGGGTAATATATCTGTAAAAATAGAATAAGTTAATTGAAAATAAATATTCTTTTCAAAAAGTATTTAAAACTTAGCAAAAAGCTCCCGTCAGGACACGTGACCTGATCGAAAATTCGTAAGACGGACACGCGACCTGAGACCGCCGGCGCGGCGTAGGAGAGGAAGTAATATCCCCCTCTCTTTCTACCGCTCGGAGTTTTCACTTCTGCCGGCACTCGCGGAGTGCAACCCGTTGCTTTTTTTTATAGATAGAGTAGTGCCTCCGTGGTCCAGTGGTTAAGGCGTTTGCCTGTAGATCCGGGGGTCGTGGGTTCGATTCCCACAGGAAACATACTATAATTGGTCCAGTTTTGTTAGGACATTACAAGCTTGAATCACCTGATTGACTGATAATAAAGATGATTCCGTGCTTCGAAAGGCACGTTAAGCCGTTGGTCTCGGCTGCCATCTAGTAGTCGTTAAAGAAACCACGTCAGAGGCCGTGGTGCGGTTCCGAAGAACTCTGACACTAGGGTGTGCGTGGTCGATTGACCGTGTCACCTACACGAAATGATGATGATGAATAGATAGAGTGATTCAAGCTGAAGGTTTTTTGTACATTGCACCCTTGCGAAGCCGGGGTCTGGATCGCTAGTCGCTAGTAACCTATAATCCAACTGATTATACGTAATCTTTTAAATTAGGACAGACAGACACACAGACTTGTCACACGCATTAGTGACATCCGGAACCCTAAGATCATGACACAGCAACATCTTTCTATTACCTAGTCGCGACAATCCAATTTGGAGTTCTAATTCTAAACACCGCACATACATTTCGCGTACATTCTATAATAGGTGTAAAAGTGGCAGCTATATTTTTCATCTCCCTCGCACTCACGTATTTTCCATCTAACGACGCACGATTCGTTATTTCGTATAACGAAAATGATTCATAGTGATTCCAAATATAAACTGCTGCATGACGTAATGGCAATGCTAACTTTGCTGCCTGTATAGTCTTTATGTTAATGCTAGTTAAGTCTATTTTAGTGTGCTGTTCAGTGTTGGTGTTTGATTTCGCAGTTTTTGCGGAAATTTCAGACGTAGCGATTGAGGTGTAGTGGAAGCTAATAGCTATAATGAAATATTATATTGAGTTAGGTTATAATTATTACCCAGGTTGTTTTGCGAAAAAAATTTAATACTCTTAAATAAAACCAATATTTACATTTGACCAGGCAAATAAAAATAATTAACGACAGTTTAAAAAAAAACACAATTTTTTTTTTATCCTTTGAAATTAAATTAAATTCTTTATTTGCTAGGGTTATACATACAATGACGATTTCCCGCCTCTTTACAGTCAGGCATGCAAAAATTGGTTAGTACCTAATATTTAAATCCAAAATTTATAAAATAATAACCTGATAATATTTATAAAACATCCGTCAAAATTATTTGATTGATAATAGTTATTTGTAACAATGACATTTGTTTTTTTGTTATGTATGAATGAGCATAGTCCAAACTTTCCGGACAAATATATATTTTACTATAGTGTTATTTTAGTTGTGGCTAACCACGAGACATAACGGTTTCAACTGTGACGTCACACGGTATTTTAACGGGCTGTATCCTTATCTTTATCCTTACTAATATTATAAATGCGAAAGTGAGTTTGTTTATTTGTTTGTTTGTTACGCTTTCACACCGTAACTACTGAACCGATCATCATGAAATTTTGCATACAAGTTCTCTGGAGTACGGATAAGGACATAGGCTACCTTTTATCCCGGGAAAAAGTACTATTGCCGAGGGATCGACATTAACGCGGGCGGAGCCGCGGGCGAAAGCTAGTTCTCAATATTTTTTGATTATCTAACTCACGGACTGATTTTTTTTAAAGGAAACTAAGCTTATCAAATCTGTGCTATTGCTATGCTATGAGATAAGACATCGCGTCGCTTGTAATATACTCTTGCCTAAATTACATTGAGCGCTATTCGTTACAGAACGACGGATAGTGCAGTCTTCATATAACGCGTTGTGATAACGGCCGCTATCGCAGATAAAACTCTTGTATTGAGAATATTGTTTTTGTACCGTTGAAGGACACTCGTGAGTGGTTTATTGATTTTTTTATTCTTTTTTTTGTTTTTGAGTTTTTACATATACAAACTTTTTTAAACACTAACTACGAGTATTGCCCACGTATAAAAAAAAGGTTATTTATGAAAAAAAGAAGACTCCATAGAGATTTGATCAGCCGATCCAATTTGTATGGGAGGATCAATTTTATTTTCATAATTTTTACCTTTTTTTCCTGCAGGTCTGTATCCTACAGCTATTGCCCGCGGCTCCGTCCGCGTTAATGTCGATCCCTAGGGAACAGGAGAATTTCTCGGAATGAAAGGTACCCTATGTCCTTCCCCGGGCCTCAAACTACCTCCATAACAAATTTCATGCAAATTGGTTCAATGGTTGAAGCGTGAAAAGATGACAGACAGACAGAGTTACTTTCGCATTTATAATATTAGTATAGTATGGATTAATTGACGACTATGGCTCAGTGGTTTGAATCGCAAGTCGCGGGTTCTATCCCCGGCAGGGCCGGATTTAAGGGGCAACTGGGGCTACAGCCCCGAGGCCTTCACAAAAGAGTCGATTTTTTTTTTATTCACACTATTCTATTTCTAACCTATACTGTACCACTGCAGGGCAAAGGCCTCCCTTTCATCATTCCAACTATTTCGGTCGAGGGCTACTGAAGTCCAGTCTTTCCGATAGGATTGCAGTTCGTCTTCCCATCTCTTTCTGGACCTTCCACGCTTTAGATTGCGATAATGCTGCCAGCTTACTGGGCACCCTGCCTCGCGGCGACGCGTTGGAATCTCTATTTTATTTGTAATTTTTGTTTTATCTTTAACTAGTTTTTGCCCGCGGCTCCGCCCGCGTCAATGTCGATCCCTCGGGAATAGTACTTTTTCCCGGGATAAAAGGTAGCCTATGTCCTTCTCCGTACTCCAGAGAACTTGTATGCAAAATTTCATGATAATCGGTCCAGTAGTTACGGCGTGAAAGCGTAACAAACAAACAAACAAACTCACTTTCGCATTTATAATATTAAGTAAGGATTATGGAACAAATTAAAAAAAAAACATCGCACATGCATCACGCATCCACATCGCCAAATGACATGATTCCTCAGATTTCCGCCCAATCCCTCCATCGACTTTTACGATATGCGCGGGAAGAGAAGCAGCTGGCACATTCTACGTCTTTTCTTTTCTCCCATACCATCGAGGAAGAGTGTGCGGGAAGAGAAGCAGCTATATTTTTGAAGATCATTCAAATTTAAAAAGAAAAACTATTATTACTGGACTTAATGCGGGCTTTGAAACAGGTTCATTGGCCTTTGGTACTCTGACGATCGGTCATGTTAAGCAACCTTGACGAGGTATTTAACCTAAATCTAGTGTACTTATATCGTAACTCTTATGTATTAAGTATTAACAGAGAATTAGTATTCAGAAATATATTATTTAGCCGTGTGGATTCCGGCAGAGTAGAATAGAACCACTCCTAGTCTTCCCATGGATGTCGTAAGAGGCGACTTAGGAAATACAAGCTAAACAAAGCTCATAACATCAATGAGACCTCTCCAACCCGTCTGGCCAGCGAGGAGCGTGTAGGCCAAATCCTCTGCCTGCTCTGGCCAAGTATGGCTCCGGTAGTACAGAGAGGGTGATGCTTCTGCAGTGGAGACTAAAAAGACCTGATGATGATGAATATATCAGTAAGTTTCGCCCGTGGCTTCTCTCGCGTGAATGTTGATACCTCGGGAACAGTTCCTTTTTGGAAAAACATATTATTATGTTTTTCAGTGCTCATCATCATTTCGATTAGGTGTCACGGTCAATCGACCATGCACACCCTGGTGTCAGAGTACTTCAGGACCACCTCTCGGCCTCTGACGTGGTTCCTTTAACGACTTCCAGATGGCAGCCGGGACCACCATCACGCTGGATATCAGCCTGATATACAGCGTGATTTTGAACCTCCTACCTTTTTTGAATTCTGCGAATCAGAATCCCTAATGGAATACAGAATTGCTAGAAAAAAAGGTAAAAAACGAAAAAAAAATCATATGACCTTCAATAGAAATTCGTCCAGCTAATCGGCGACTTTGTATGGGAAACCTGTTTTTTTTTTTGCGCGCTTTATTGTTTCTCCCAGAGAAGCATGGAAGAAGCGGTATATAATGCGATTAGGTACATAATACTTTTCCAAACTGACCACTTTCCCAAAATGACCACTTTTTCATAATGACTACTGCTTTTCCCAATATAATGTATATTATTTTGTATATAATATTTGGACCACAGTCACTATTATACGATTTCAATTGTATCTGTTCTGCGCCAGCGCCAATCATATGTACTCTGTCCATCTGCCCTAAGCTTGACTGGAAGAGATCGCTTAAGCGATAAGTCCGCCTTTGTACCAACTTTGTAACTTTGTTTCTATACATAACTAATTTGTCTGTTATTTGGTGCAATAAAGAGTATTCTATTCTATTCTATATTAACTTCCTTGTTCGAAGTTTTCCTTGTGTCGGGCGTCGAAATGTGTCGTTTGATTTATTTAACGGAATTCGGATTGTTTTTATACCTAATTGCTTTTAAAGCAAGTGATAAAAACAACGATGTGGCGTCTAATTGATTGCTTTATCTATTATCTATTTCCTGTGTCGGTAAGCTTAATAAAATTATATTAAAAGATTTTCTAATAATAGAAAACAAATTAAATCAAAGGTATTAAAATATTTTCTATTAATAGAATTGTTGATTTCAATTTCCTTTTTTCAATAATTAAATATTTATATTACTCATTGCTTGAATCCTTAGAATGAGAGGTTTTTTTTTGCAAATTTATATTAAATTTGAAGAGTTTGCAAATTTAGCAGAGTTGCAAATTTAAATGTCATTGATGACATTTCGTCGAACAAGGGCCAAAGTAATAAAGAGAGATACTCATTGTCCTTTACAAATTTTACTTATCAATCCCTCAACAAATTCACATATTTCCTCATATGACGGCGCCTTTCTAGTTCTTCAGTATAACAATAGCCTAAATAACATAGAAAGTCCTCTACAACCTGTCTATTCATCAACAAATAACCATGATTACCCTTTACTTCATATTACAACAAATTATCGTTACCTTTCTTCTTCAGCACGAAAATGGACAAAATAACAAAGAAAGTCGCCATGGTCCTTTAAAACTGTACCTATCTACTGCCTGTCTATCAACAAATCCGTTAGATTACCCATTGCCTCAAGTACCAGCTCATTTTATTTGCCTTTCTTATTTAGCACGAAAAAGGTCAAAATAACATAGAAATTACCCATAGTAGTCCTTTATAATTGCCTCTATCTACTGTCTGTCTATTACTAAATCCAGTAGATTACCCATTTCCTAATAGTAAAGCAACAAATTATCATTGCTTTATGTTTTCAGCGTGAAAATGGCCAAAATAACATAGAAATTCGGCATTGTCCTTTAAAACTGTATCTTTCTACTGTCTGTCTATTACAAATCCAGTAGATTACCCATTTCCTAGTATAGCAACAAATTAACGTTGCTTTTCGTCTTCAGCGTGACAATGGCCGCAATAACATAGACATTCGCCATTGTCCTTTAAAACTGTACCTATCTACTGTCTGTCTATCAACAAATCCATTAGATTACCTATTTCCCCGTGTAACGGCGATATCTCGTTATCGTTAGTAGGTATCTACAATAACTTATCGTTAAATCTCTTAAGGGCGTGTATCGCGATAAAATATAGGCAAGCATAAAGTGCATCGGTTGTCGGTGAATTTAAACATGTATACACATATTATTCGTTTACCCGACTACGACGAAGCCTGAAAGAGGGTTATGTGTTTGGCCTGCTGTGTATGTATTTATTTAAAACTTTATTGAGCCTTAAAAGTTAGAATAGGTTGACATAATGCTAAAAGCCAACAACCATGTATACCTATGTGTTCGTTTGTTCTCATGTAACTCCTAAACTAAACAACGTAACTTGACATATGGTACATCGTTACATGCGTCTTGACCGTCCGCTGGTTAAAGGTTATGTGACGTCACACAAAATAAAACATGGCGCCCTCAAGAAAACAGTCGCAGACTTTAAAATATATTCCCGGCCATTTCGATACGGACACAGGGAGTGAGAGTAAGACAGGCCCGCCGGCCTATTGCTAACTAACGTTTTACAAATACAATACCAGCCGGCCTATTTGTTAACATTGATAGTCACTTCAAAATACATTGCGGCTTTCGTATTATTGACTATTTTTATATCTATACTAATCTATACTAATATTATAAAGCTGAAGAGTTTGTTTGTTTGTTTGAACGCGCTAATCTCAGGAACTACTGGTTCAAATTGGAAAATTCTTTTTGTGTTGGATAGTCCATTTATTGAGGAAGGCTTTAGGCTATAAAACATCACGTTGCGACCAACAGGAGCGAAGCATCAATAAAAAATATTTTGAAAACGGGGAAAATTATTCATCTATACTAATTAATCATAATAACAGAAATTGCCGCGTACGAAGTCGCGGGCAACAGCTAGTAAGTTATATAAAACGTAATGTATTTTGAAGTGGCCGTCTGGTATTGCCCGAATAGGAAGTAGACGCTGCTCGGTCCCACGAGACATACAAGACGGTGTACAAATATTTTTTTACATTTTTAAAGTTGAACGACCGTAGCCCCCTTTTTCACTTCTAGACGCCGGAAGTAAAGTATCTTTATTTATACACAGACATGCAAATAAAACATCTGCGAAACGGAAAATATCAAATATTTTTTAGTCCATGATGGCTAATATAATAACTTATAAAATGTGGCCAAGTGAGAGTCGCATTAAGGTTCCGTACAATATGTATCATTAATACTAACGTGAGATATTTTTTTTTTTTTTACTAAATATTGAATTAGGCATTCGTCTCCCATCTCACCTGATGGTAAGTGACGATGAAGACGAGGATGTTACATGCCTATCCAAGAGATACCCATTTATTCTACTTTTGAATGTCCCGGGACTGTACTTGTTTGGGAATATAGACGCAGGCAGTTCATTCCACACCTTAGCTACTCGAACCAAAAAGGAACTGTCAAAGCGTTTAGTTCGACTCTTTGGTATTCCAACGATAAAAGGGTGAAATTTATGTCTGCGCCTCGTAGTCCGATGGAGGAATGGTTTTCAAAATGCATTATATTTTGAAAACGGGTCATTCACGTGCTATGTTGTCGGGATTACCGACTATAGTTTCGGACTAGTCAGGAGTCCATTTTCATTCCCGTTCATTTTCGTGCCCGAACTCGCCTTGAAAATGGACTCCTTATGAGTCCGAAACTATAGTCGGCGATCCCGACAAAAAAGCGCGTGAGTGACCAGTTTTCAAAATATAATATACAACTACAAACACCACATTCGTTACCCGTGGCACTATCACTAGTGTGTTCTTTGTATGAGGGCTCTAATTTTCATCATCATCAGGTCCTTTTTAGTCTCCACTACAGGAGCACGACCCTCTCTGTACTTCTAAAGCCACACTTGGCCAGAGCAGCCAGATGACTTGGCCTACTTGGCCAAGGCTCTAATGTATAACTACGCTTATAACATCTTCCAAGCTACCTCCCTTATGAGGTTAACTAAACTCTTTTGAGCACGAACATTATTGTTCTTAACTATCTGTGGTGTGACGTCTCAGTAATAAATAAAAAACTTTGTCAGAATCGAGAAAAAAATACTTACCAAAGAACACGTTTCTTATATAGGACGCCCCTTATTACTTTTTGTTTTTATTAAGGCAATAGATATATACGCCGTGTGGTATCCGGCAGAGTAGAATAGGACCACTCCAAGTCTTCCCGTGGATGTCGTACAAGGCGACTTAGGAAATACAAGCTAAACAAAGCTTATAAACATCTATGAGACCTCTCCAATCCGCCTGGCCAGCGTGGAGAGTGTAGGCCAAGTCATCTGGCTTCTCTGGCCAAGTATGGCTCTAGTAGTACAGAGAGGGCGTGCTCTTGTAGTGGAGACTAAAAAGACCTAATGATGAATAGATATACACATTCTGTGAAAAAAATCATGTCTTACAACTTGACCTTTGGCCAAGAAACCCTAAAAATTGTTTTTTATACATTTTCAAAGTTGAACGCTCTTTGCCGTCGTCTTTTTTTTTTCATTTTCGCCGCCGGAAATAACGAATTTTTATCAGACAACACCAACTGCTTTTTTTTTCGATCGATAACTTTTTGTGTGTTGTTTATATACATGTATATTCTCGAGACACGCCAACAGATCAATGTAAATATTTTTGAGACGTTTTGTCATATGCATATGAAAAAACTGAACGTCCGTGTTAAAATAAATAAGATTTCAATGTCGCGTACTATTTTCAGCTTTGATTGATCGGAATAATGTTGATATTTAATTACCACTTTTTGAGGAGCCCGAGCATTATTAGCGCTTACTCATGTTAAGCAACCCCGGGCGCGGTCCCTACTTGGATGGGTGACCGCAAGTTGCATAAAAATATTTCGAGCTCCTCTGTGCTTCGGATAGCACGTTATGCCGTAAGTCCCGGTTGTTATCAATGATGGCAGTCGTTAAGCTATGTCCGATGCCTTTAGGCAGCTTGGAAAATCTGACACCAGTGTTGGCCACTTGCATACACGAAAAACAAACAAAAAAACAATTTAATTACCACTTATAAGGTGGTCGAGCATTTTTCCGCGTAATCTGATTATTATTGGCGATCTCCTTGGCGCAATGGTTAGCACGCTAGCTTGCGACACGAGGTGCCTGGGTTCGATCCCCGGTCAGGTCAAGATGGAAAATGATCTTTTTCAGATTGGCCTGGGTTTTGGATATTTATCTATATATGTATTTGTTATAAACCGGGCACCCTCGTGTCGCAGGCTTGCATGTTGACCACTGCGCCACGGAGCAAGCCAAGTTTGAGTTCACATCGTTTAATTTTGGGTAGGCAAGTCCATTTCTAAATATATAAAAATACTAAGTATAAATTTTTTGATACCATAGCTACCGAGCGAACTTCTCAAGCCACGCGTACAAAATGATTGTGTATGACGGCACGAATTTATAAGCATTTTATTGGAGCATTTTCAGTTGCAAGATCTTTCCGTAGCAACGAAAAACTTTATACAATATGCCTATTCTACAGGATAATATGCTCTATATACACCTGCATAATGGCATTCGTTTCACGCGACATTAAAAAAAATGGACGCCGCACGAAAATAAATAAATATTTTTTTGCTTCGTTTAAATCGGGTGGTTTGAGTAAATCGTGCGTGATATTAAATATAGGTACATAATACTAGCTGTTTCTCGCGTCTTCTATTTTTATTTAATTATTTATTTTTTAAGTGAATATATAACTATATATTTTGTGAATATTTCAAGCGTCTTCTTTTTGCCATTATCAATATCGAACAAAATACTCACTATTGTATGGGAGCCCCCTTAAATATTTATTTTATTCAGTTTTTAGTATTTGTTGTAATAGCGGCAACAGAAATACATCAGCTGTGAAAATTTCAACTGCCTATGACGGTTCATGAGATACAGCCTAATGACAAACGGACGGATAGATAGGCAGAGGGACAGCTGAGTCATATTCTTAATATATTCATTAACTGCCTACGGAGGCAGTTAATGGATATATTGTAGAGTACAAAGGCCACTGGACCACAGGATCCAGTGGCCTTTGCCTGTAGACGTGGAGGTCGTCGGTTCGATTCCCACGGGAAGCATACTTTGTTTAGTTGTTTCCAGTTTGGTTAGGATTAGGACATTGCAGGCTTGAATCACCAGATTGTTTGATAATAAAGATGATTCCGTGCTTCGGAAGGCACGTTAAGCCGATAGTCCCGGCTGCCATCTGGTAGTCGTTAAAGGAACCACGTCAGAGGCCGAGAGGCGGTTCCGAAGAACTCTGACACCAGGGTTTGCATGGTCGATTGACCGTGACGCCTACTCGAAATGATGATGCTGAGCTGCATCATATGAATAGTGTCCCGTTTTTACCCTTTGGGTACGGAACCCTAAAAATAGGTCCAGTACATTTTGAGGTTAAACAATTGTTTCATCTACATAATATATGTCTAGTTTAGAATCTAAACGTATCTAAACTTTAGATACGTGAAATAGACTTTCCTTGTTTCATTTTGATCGGGCAGTTTATACATCATGTAGCCTTGACAGAAGCCGCGTAAAATACGCACATGAATTTTTCGCGCGAATACGTCAGTCAAGGCCGCACTCAAATTTAGAGAACCGTGAACTTCATACGATTTTTTCATCATGTACCGGGCCGAGACCAACAGTGGCGTAACTATACAATCTGGTGCCCGCGGTAAACTTAAAACAAAATTATTTAATTATTATTATCACTAATTAATTTGAATCGTTGTTTAGTCTGTATTATAATTTATCATTTAATATTATTTCCTGACATTTGATTATTATATTATTAGAGATATTATTTAAGACATTGACACATATTTTTGACATATTTTAGTTGATTTTAGTATTTATTATGAAAAATATTCTGTGGTCTGTGGATTATAGTTTTATAAAATAAAATTTGCACGCCTTACAGAGGCAAAATGTACTGGCACTTTTATGTAAAATATACCTAACCATGTTATGTCTACCTACATTTATGCAAATATATAAATAATGATTTTGAAAAAGGGGCCCATGAAAGTTAAGCGAGCTGATTTTTGTGCTCTTTCCCCCGCGGTACTACTTCTGGCGCCGGGTAGTTCGTAACTGGTTACCAATTTTCTTGAAAACTTCTTGCTATGCCGTGTGGTTTCCAGCTTACTCTGTCCCTTATAATGTTTTGACAGGGGTCGGTCATCATCATTTCGTGAATTTTCGTGTAGGTGACACGGTAAATCGACCATGCACACCCTGTATTAGAGTTCTTCGGAACTGCCTCTCGGCCTCTGACGTGGTTCCTTTAACGACTACCAGATGGCAGGGGGAACTTCATACGAATTATCATTATTCAATATTATATTAATTGACGAAACCGACTTTAGGGTTCCATAAGAAAAATTGATTAATTTCATTGAGTATTCTATTTAATCTATAATTAATTTTATTTATCTAGCACGAAAAAAAATGGAATCCTTGTACATTGGATCTTTTACCTATGAAAATCGTTGTTTTCTATAGAGAATTTCGAGAAAATTGCATTTTTCATACTAACGTTTTTAGTATTATTATAAATATAACTAAAGTGAAATTTCGCATGTATTTACGGATTTGTGTATGTATTTTGCGGATTATAAAATTTACGAAAAGTTAGAAAAAGAATAGAATAAAATACGACTTTTTGATTCATCATTCATTTTCGAGTAGGTGTCACGGTCAATCAACCATGCACACCCTAGTGTCAGAGTTCTTCGGAACCGCCTCTCGGCCTCTGACGTGGTTCCTTTAACGACTACCAGATGGCAGCCGGGACCACCGGCTTAACGTGCCTTCCGAAGCACGGAATCATCTTTATTATCAGACAATCAAGTGATTGAAGCCTGCAATGTCCTAACCAAACTGGAAACAACTAAACAAAGTATGCTTCCGGTGGGAATCGAACCCACGACCCCCGGGTCAACAGGCAAACGCCTTAACCACTGGACCACGGAGGCTGTTAGCTTTTTGATTAAAACGGACAACATCTGAATTCGACTTCTCCTCATGAGTATTTTTCAATAATTAAATTCAGAATAACAAAAAAATTAATGCATGCGAAATGGTAATGTATATCACTTTCAAGTTTGATTAAAAAAATGAGGTTTTTAACTGAAAATCAATATGGCAAGCGGAAAAAAACGACAATTTCATAGGTAAAAACCCATACATAACTTATTAAAACAAGTACGCGTACAAAGCCACGGACAACAGCTGGATTGTGTAATTTGCATCATCATCGTCATCATTATCCGGTCTTTTTACTACAGGAGCATGACCCTCCCTGTACTACTAGAGCCAGCCATACTTGGCCAGAGCAGCCAGAGGAATCAGCCTAATTTGCATTACCTGTAATAATTATTTAAAATAATGCATCCACGTGGCGAATCGACGCCCACATAACTGGAAACCTTTTATAATTAAAAACTGATTCGTAGTAATAAATAATAAATAAATATATACGGACAAATCACACATATTGATCTAGCCCCAAAGTAAGTCCGAGACTTGTGTTATGGGATACTAACTCAACGATACTATATTTTATAACAAATACATATATAGATACACATCCAAGACCCAGGCCAATCTGAAAAAGATCATTTTCCATCTTGACCTGGCCGGGGATCGAACCGGGTCACTCCGTGTCGCAGGCTGGCGTGTTGACCGCTGCGCCACGGAGCTAGTCACGGAGTAGTAATACGTAATGAAGAATAAATATATATATATAGGACTAGCTTTCGCCCGCGCCTCCGCCCGCGTCAATGTCGATCCCTCGGGAATAGTACTTTTTCCCGGGATAAAAGGTAGCCTATGTCCTTCTCCACACTCCAGAGAACTTGTATGCAAAATTTCATGATGATCGGTTCAGTAGTTACGGCGTGAAAGCGTAACAAACAAACAAACAAACTCACTTTCGCATTTATAATATTAGTAAGGATAATGTTAATATCAACTACCTTTCGCCCGCGGTGATGCCAATCCCTCAGGAACAACTTTCTCTGAGATGAAAGGTACCCTATGTCCTTCACCGTACCCCAGACATCGTTTATGTCAAATTTTATGAAGATCGGTTTAGTAGTTAAAGCGTAAAAGCGAAAGCATAATAAAGGCAAATAATGTTCTACTAGTCTAGCCATTCTCAAGATAAGTTTCATCATCATCATCATCATCAGGTCCTTTTTAGTCTCCACTACAGGAGCACGACCCTCTCTGTACTACTAGGGCCATACTTGGCCAGAGCAGCCAGAGGACTTGGCCTACACTCTCCACGCTGGCCAGACGGGTTGGAGAGGTCTCTTAGATGTTTATAAGCTTTGTTTAGCTTGTATTTCCTAAGTCGCCTTCTACGACATCCATGGGAAGACTTGGAGTGGTCCTATTCTACTCTGCCGGATACCACACGGCTATAGATAAGATAAGTTTGTGAGTACATTACTATTCACATCTTCGTGCGACAGAGTCATAACAGTCATGATATAATTCCCATAACATTTTTGTACGATATCCTAAAAGCCATTCAACTTACATTTTTACGTCTATACGGGCGTTATCGAACATGTATAAATAGGGGTTGGTAAACATAACCCGTTCTAAATTCAGCAGTGGCGCAGTGGTGGCGATATCTCCACAAGTTCAGGGTTGCGAAGGTTAAGTTTGGCTAGCTCCGTGGCGCAGCGGTCAACACGCCAGCCTGCGACACGGAGTGACCGGGTTCGATCCCCGGCCAAGTCAAGATGGAAAATGATCTTTTTCAGATTGGCCTGGGTCTTGGATGTGTATCTATATATGTATTTGTTATAAAATATTGTATCGTTGAGTTAGTATCCCATAACACAAGTCTCGAACTTACTTTGGGGCTAGCTCAATCTGTGTGATTTGTCCGTATATATTTATTAAGTTCATTCGGCCAAACAAATGTTTTGCTGAACTTAGCTTCTACTCTTTTAAAGTGTTTCAATTACGAGTACTAATACAAAATGTTAAGCACCTCCCTTTTGATAAAACATGTATGAGAACCATTATCAAGCATAGCCACAAAACCTGCTTCCACTTAAAAAAAATAGCATCGCGGTTTACCCGTTTATTTTCGCGTACGGGTTGAATAAAACACAAAAGATCACGAAACGAATCCTTGGAAGAGACCTTTGTCCAGCAGTGGACTATTTGCGGCTGCAATGATGATGATACAGACGCTTCTCTCGGCCAATCAAATAACTCTAATTGGCGATAAGACATGGCAAGTGGACCATGAAAGGTCAATCGCCCTCATTAAAGTAGGTAATCAATTTCCCCAAGCAGTCCATTGCAACGAATTCTTATCGATAGATTGATTGATTTAATCTATTTATCGTAGTGCACCGTTGGCCGTTGCGAATCGGCTTGGTGCATTTAGCACCGTTATCTTCCGTGCTGGTCTGGGCGAAGAACTAAATAAATATATACGGACAAATCACACAGATTGAGCTAGCCCTAAAGTAAGTTCGAGACTTGTGTTATGGGATACTAACTCAACGATACTATATTTTATAAAAAATACATATATAGATACACATCCAAGACCAAGGCCAATCTGAAAAAGATCATTTTCCATCTTGACCTGGCCGGGGATTGAACCCGGTCACTCCGTGTCGCAGGCAGGCGTGTTGACCGCTTCGCCACGGAGCTAGTCGACGAAACTACTATTATTATATAATAGTAGTTTCGTCGACTTAACTTAACTACTATTTATTTATATTTTGTATTATTTATTTGTTAATTAGCTGCATGTCACAAAACTCGCTTGCCGTTCCATTTCTTTTGTTTTGCGACACCCAATAGGGTTCATAGTGTACCTATTTATATGTAGACAGTGACTTTTAGTACTTAGAACTGATGTACATTATGAAATGCAATAAACACATTGAATTGAATTGAAAGAAAAACCATACAAGGCTATACAGGCATTAACGGCTGTGAGACAATTTACTTTGTGTGCTTCCGCCACCAGTTAGTTCATGCAAACTATTGCTGGCCAGCGCCCACCCACTACTGTTAGTCCCTTCATACCCGCCACCAATAGTTGATGCATGCAACCCTGGTCGATACTGCTGCATCCGTTGAGGCTGCAGCAATGTCGGCCGTCGTGCTCGCGACACGTGTTTCGCCTCTACACGAGGCATCTTCAGGCAGTGAAACCTAGATGTTGATCGTTCGAATGACAAAAATTACGCCGTAACGAACGAACGTATCTTTTTGTTGCGTTGGCTTAGTAGTTTGATTTTTTCACAGCTCCAAGGGGCAGTAGACCTGAGTATTTAATATGAATTTCACCTTGATACCTCCACGCGGTCCTGCGAAAAAGGGTCTTGACAGACAGACAACAAAGTGTTCCTATAAGGGTTCCGTATTTTCCTCTTGAGGTACCCTGAAACGTAGAATCTCTTCGTACAGATAGTAATAGCAGATTCAGAGATTGGGTGAAAACTGAGGATTGTTAGCAGGCGATGCGGTTAGCAACCCATCACTTTTTGATTTTGTTTGCCACCTACACGCCCACTAATATGCTAATCGCGGCTTTTAGGTCTTATAGACTTGGGCTCTGTCAACCCCACAAGGAAAAACGGCGTGATATTATGTATGTAATACCGTTATGCTGGACCTTTTTAGGGTTCCGTTATTGATTTCCAATTGTACGGTAGTACGGAACCTTTCAGTTGCGAATCGAATTCACACTTAGCTGGTTTTATTATTTAATTTTATCTTTACATTTTTTCAAAATAGGATGTTTCTTTTGCAACATTTGATTGTAAATTTAATATTCAGATTCAAAATCAGTTTGCTTCAGAATCAGTTTGCAGATACTGAATTTAGTGTTGGAAGAGAAACATCGATCAATCGTCTTTTGTATCGATTCGATTCGGTCGCCTAAACGCAGTGAGATCGATGTAATTGACCATGACGAATTACAAGTTTGTTCCGCTTGAGAACAAGCGGTTTTGACTAATTATTAAGGGCCCGTACTACCTCACACTGCTTTACATGATTGTCTGTAATATCAATAATAATAATGAAATACTCAAGTTGAAATAAAAATGCAGCAAAGTTCAGGACTAACCCTGGTAACTATCTGAATCAAAAACACGATTGCGTTAAATTTTCTCGATAGAAAACAAATTGCAAAGTTGCCTCCAAATCAAGTCTTATTTACTCGGTATAGAGCATTATTCACCAAATACATTAAAATTAACCTTGAAACTTTTGATTATAATTGCATTACAGATAAGGCAGCCATCATGCGTTTTTCTTTTTCGAATTACCCTTGAATATTCTTAAAAAACGACAATATCCAAAGTAGCCAGCGCGTTTAGACCATCCGCGTTTGTACCTCCACGCCGCCTGGCCTATGGCGGGCTCTTAATAAAGAACTTTATGTAGAACTGTAATAAAGTAACCGACTCCATGTGGTCTTAACGCCTATTGCGTACGATTTTATCATTCCAGCTGTTAGAGTCCACTGCTGGACAAAAGCCTCTCCCAAGGACTTGTCGTTCCATGGGATGATATTGCCATACTCACCACGCTTGGCAGGCGGGGTGGCGAGCGCAGTTTCTTTGGCTTCTTGTGCTTCCGACGCTGCTGTCCATCGGAAGCATTTTTAAGCTGAAGAAGATAAGAATTTGTTGGATTGCGCTTGTAGGTTAGACTATTTCAAGTAAAAAAAAATATTTTTTGCAAATCGACTTATAGTATTTTAAATTATGTGCAGACAAACATACCTACGCAAATACAATTTGGTTCTCGGTGTTCATACAACGTGATTTTGAAACCCCTAGCTATATTGAAATCTGGGAATCAGAATCCCTAATGGAACACAGAATTGTAAGAAAAAAAGATAAAAAACGAAAAAGAAAATTAGGTATCCCATACAAAGTCGCCGATCAGCTGGAGGAATTTCTATGAAAGGTTATTTTTTTTTTCCTTTTTTTTCTTACAACTCTGTATTCCATTAAGGCTTCTGATTCCCAGATTTCAATATAGCTAGGGGGTTCAAAATCACGCTGTATATTGTAACGATAAGTCTATTCTTCAGGACCCAAAAGGAGCATATCAGGCTTATTTCTCTTGACCAAGTGGCACAAGGTCGAGGCTTTTAAATGAAAAATAAAACTGGGCAAGTGCGACACGGGTTCACATTCATTAAGGGTTCCGTACGTAGGAAAAGAAAAGAAAAAGGTAGGAAAGTGAAGACTCCATAACCCATAGAAATGCAGTCTTATGCTCACACACAATGGGCCCAAACAAGAGGCCTAAATCACAGAATAAATACTAGTAGGTACTTACCGTACAAAAGTCGCACTCTGCAAAGATATTCAAAGAAATTTCTACTCAATTTAGTTAGCGATACGGTGTAATTGAGTTCGCGTCAGAACTCAGCGTTTTAGTTTAGATACCAAGCAAGCCAATTTTATACTTATAGCTCTGATTATACGATTCATAATTCTATGAAATCAAAACACGTTTGGTAACATGTGTTCACAGACTTCAACGAATTATGACACGTTTGATCAGAGCTATAAGAATAATATTGGCTTGCAATGGATTTCTGTAGGTATCTGAACGAAAAGGTACTGCGTTCTGACGCGAGCTAAATTATCCGTATCGCTGTCATTGAGTTGATATTTCTTTGAATACCCTTACAGAGTAGCGTTAATTTTTTTTTTTTCAATGTATACGGATAAATTACACAGATTGAGCTAGCCCCAAAGTAAGTTCGAGACTTGTGTCATAACACAAGATTGTTATCCCATATGATACTAACTCAACGATACTATATTTTATAACAAATACATATATAGATACACATCCGAGACCCAGGCCAATCTGAAAAAGATCATTTTCCATCTTGACTTGGCCGGGGATCGAACCCGGTCACTCCGTGTTGACCGCTGCGCCACGGAGCTAGTCTAAGTGTACTAGTATCCTGTG
The DNA here is from genome assembly GCA_947532085.1 of Elegia similella. NCBI lineage: Eukaryota > Metazoa > Arthropoda > Insecta > Lepidoptera > Pyralidae > Elegia > Elegia similella. The sequence continues at coordinate 2,777,394 of OX383953.1, forward strand.
CCCAAACGAAAAACAAACAAACCCAAATGACCGAATAACCCGGCGTTTCAGTTTTATTTGTCAGACTCTTCATAAATAAGTACAGTCAGGGACAGAGATACCTGAACAAGCCCTCTACTTATAGCTTGATTTTTTTTCTTAAACTATAAATAATATTATCATGAAAATGTATATTATGAAAGACTTTATTAAAATCTTTCTGTATATACATCTTCATGTTATTATTATTTATAGTTTAAGAGAAAATCTTTGCTAATATTATAAAGCTGAAGAGTTTGTTTGTTTGTTTGTTTGTTTGTTTGAACGCGCTAATTTCAGGAACTACTGGTTCAAATTGAAAAATTCTTTTTGTGTTAGATAGTCCATTTATTGAGGAAGGCTTTAGGCTATAAAACATCACGCTGTGACCAATAGGAGCGAAGCATCAATAAAAATGTTTTGAAAACGGGGAAAAATTATTCATCTATACCTTATAACAGAAATTTCCGGGGACGAAGTCGCGGGCAACAGCTAGTTCAAGATATAGATAGAGGGCCTGGTGAGGTATCTCTGTCCCTGACTACTAGGGATTTTATGGCTAAGTACACTATATTACCTACTCCTACTACACGAAGGTTTCAGTTTCCATACCCATTTGGTGACGATGGGACATTATGACTAGCTCCGTGGCGCAGCGGTCAACACGCCAGCCTGCGACACGGAGTGACCGGGTTCGCTCCCCGGCCAGGTCAAGATGGAAAATGATCTTTTTCAGATTGGCCTGGGTCTTGGATGTGTATCTATATATGTATTTGCTATAAAATATAGTATCGTTGAGTTAGTATACCGTAACACAAGTCTCGAACTTACTTTGGGGCTAGCTCAATCTGTGTGATTCGTCCGTATTTATTTATTTATTTATCATATATATTACGGGTCTCATTTTATTTACGTGTTGTCACCAAATAGGTACGGAACTCTAAAAAGTTTCGACTTTAATAGTATCGGGCAGAATGGAGTAAACTTTTTTTAGTTGTGTTCGTGTCTGAAAAGTGGTGTTTGTGTCTGCTCTCTGTCTACGCATATTTTTTGTGGTGCTTGTGTTTGGGTATTGCTTTTTACGTTTTAACATGTTTACTATTAGATTACTTAACCTTGTTATACGACTTTAACTTTTTTAGCAAGCCATTAGGCTGCGCAGAATCATTACGCGATGATGTAAAGAGATGAAAATCTATACTAATATTATAAAGCTGAAGAGTTTGTTTGTTTGTTTGTTTGAACGCGCTAATCTCAAGAATTACTGATTCAAATTGGAAAATTCTTTTTGTGTTGGATAGTGCATTTATTGAGGGAGGCTTTAGGCATAAAACATCACGCTGCGACCAATAGGAGCGAAGCATCATTAAAAATTTTTTGAAAACGGGGGAAAATTGTTCATTTATACTAATAAAAAAAGTAATCAATCATAATAATAGAAATTGCCGCGGACGAAGTCGCGGGCAACAGCTAGTTCTTAATATTTTCATATTTATATTTTTAATAAAAATAATAAGAATGGGGCGACCTCCGAGATGTAAATATAAATATTGTCATGTGAGAATTATTGTTTTAGACGTAAAATTTACAAACATTTCGAAGAAAAATGTGTTTAGATATCCTAACATATATAGGGTCAATGGGGGCAAGATCGAATGGTTTTTTGAAGAGATATGTAGGATTGTATTCGAACCTTTGTAAAAAATTGTCATCATAACTTAAGTTTAAACAAAATTTAGGATTTGAAAGTGCATTAAATTTCCTTTAATATCCAATCTATAAAAACTTCTCCATGCTGCACTAACATGTTTAAAAAAAATCATAGAAAACACGATTATCAAAAAAGAAAGCAGGGGGAAGAAGAAAAGGTGGCGGGGTAAGATTGTAATAGTTTCTAAAATCTTTTCTATTAATGCTAGATGACGTTGGTAATCGATAAGCCATAGCTTAAAAAATGTTCGTACCAAAATTGGTTGCCTTGTGTAAAATTTCCTCAAATTAACTGAGATACGAATTATTTTTTATACTATATATTTCACTCTTACCCCCCATTGTGGTAATACGGCCAGAGGTTCTCAAACTTTGCATATTGATTTTAGTAAAAGAAACTTCTAAACGAAATCTTTTTTATTATTATAGAAAAGTAAAAGTAACAACTCAGGCATGTACGTACATGAATGTTTTAAAAATAAAGTAACAACCTATAATAAAGAAAATTATGACGTCTGCCAGGAATGTAAGTGTATTTAGAAATGGATTCTCCTCGAAATGTCATAAGTTAGGTAATGTCAACAAAACATAATATGGCGGCCGAAAAACAGCCAAAAAGGGCAGTCGGGTTTTTAGTCTTTTAAATAATCCTGCTTTTCTTCTGGCAAAGAATTTAAGTCTATTTGGAAATGATTTCTGACCCGAAATGTCATTCATAAGTTAGGTGACGTCAACAAAAATCAATATGGCTGCCGAAAGCTGTCAAAAAACCAGCGTGTTTTTATTTTTGAAATAATACTAGATACTTTTCTTTGAAAAAACTAGTTGTCACAATATAACGTCTAGCAGGAATGTGTTTATTTGTAATGAAAATTATCACGGTTAGTGTCGTTGACAATCGCGACGCGACACTTATTATAAATTCTGATTTAACAATGGCATATGGCCTTCAAGTATATAAAATACTTGTAATAAATATATTGATTTTTTATTAGCCGTGTGGTTTCCGGCAGAGTAGAATAGAAGTAGAAAGTAGAATAGGTCTTTCCATAAAGGTCGTAAAAGGCGACTTAGGAAATACAAGCTAAACAAAGCTCATAAACATCAATGAGACCTCTCCAACGCGTCTGGCCAGCGAGAGAGTATAGGCCAAATCCTCTGCTCTGGCCAAGTATGGCTCCGGTAGTACAGAGAGGGTCATGCTACCTGCAGTGGAGACTAAAAAGACCTGATGATGAAATATATTGATGGATGTTTTACAATTATGTATGGTCATCATTTTATTTTTATTTTACGTTTGTATGTTAAACTTGTCAATGTGGCAAGTCGGCCAGACTCAATGGGATTGGACCGGACATGTATGCTGGCTGAAAGATCAGATCGATGGGCCCAGAAGGTCACCCTGTATACTTGATGGACGTAGACCGCTATACCGCCGATAAGTTCTAGGGAAATTGGCAGCTATCTACGTTAAATGTGTATAAAGTAAGAGGAGACGTGTAGAAAGTAACGGGAGACCTAAACCCAACAGTGGGACACAATGCAAGGCTAAAAAAATGGTTGTAGTAAAGTCGGTTTACACAGCATAATCCGACTAGCTCCGTGGCGCAGCGGTCAACACGCCCGCCTGCGACACGGAGTGACCGGGTTCGATCCCCGGCCAGGTCAAGATGGAAAATGATTTTTTTCAGATTGGCCTGGGTCTTGGATGTGTATCTATATATGTATTTGTCTTAAAATATAGTATCGTTGAGTTAGTATCCCATAACACAAGTCTCGAACTTACTTTGGGGCTAGCTCAATCTGTGTGATTTGTCCTTAAATATTTATTTATTATTTATTTATAATGTTACGTGTAACGTTGGGGAAAACGTCACATGCCGAACGCTTAGGCGGATCATGCCACTCTATCGCTTGTTCCGCGCTCTCGCTTGCACACGGAACGTGACACTGTTTTGTGCGTGCAGCCGGCGCTCATCGATTTATAATATAATGTCAAAAATATTAAACTTACCGAGAAGTTAAAAGTCCAACCTTAAGATTTGCTAGTGAGCCATGGAGCGATGCTAGCAGTAAAGACAGGACATTAAAAGAGCGCGAATCAAGCGATAGCGAGGCACATCATCAGCCTCAGCTTGTGACGCATCTATCCCTCTTCCATTGTCATCACGTAAAATGTTCGTCCATAAACCAACTTTACAAGAGAACTAATTTTTTATGGAATGATTCAGCCTGCAATCAAAGATTACTATTTTACACACACAGATGACAATTGTCACAAATAAAGATATCATTGATTAGCAGATACATTCATCATTCATCTGATTTCTCGAATTCGAACATCTGTATAGTTATGATAAGACAGAGGCATTCCTTGTTCGCAGAGATATGTTTTATTTATGTTTAAATATAGATTTGTGTAAAGACATCTTGTATGGAAATTCTTAAGAGTTTCGTATGGTATGTCTTGCAATACCATTTATTTATATGACAATATATCAATATATCTTAGAGTTTACGGGTGTTACCCCGGTCTTTACGTGGGTGTATAGATCTTGTCATATTGGGCTCCATCCAGAACCCGCTCCATGAAACACCGATAATATGTCCTAGAACAGGTCTTGGCTGGAGAAGGAACTGTTGCATTTTGATTACCACACGGAAAGGCTTTGAACAAGCTTGATGCCACTGGAACACCACGCTTCTTAGGGTTCCGTACCCAAGTAAAAACGGGACCCTATTAATACGTCTCCGCTGTCCGCCTATCTGTCTGTCTGTCCGTCCGTCTGTATGTCACCAGGCTGTATCACATGAACCGTGATAGTTAAACAGTTGAACTTTCACAGATTATGTGTTTCTATTGCCGCTATAACAACAAATATTAAAAAACAGAATAACATAAATATTTAAGAGGGCTCCCATACAGCAAACGTATTTTCCTCGTTTTTGCTCTATATTGATAACGGCAACAGGTAGACGCTTGAAATATTCACAAAATATTTTGTTATATATTCACTTTTTGGAATGGGTAAAAACAACACGTGACCTGATTAGTCATTTAAGTCACGTTTTATGTATCTTAGATAAAAATAGTCAATCATACGAAAGCCGCAATGTATTTTGAAATGACTATTAAAACGTTGTACACTGAGTTAGCAAATAGGCCGGCTGATCGTAAATTCGTAAGACGAACACGAGACCTGAAAACTTATTTAGCCACTTTGTGCACTTTTTGGGAAGGGAAAAAATTATAAACTCGCGTCAGGACACGTGATCCGATCGAAAATTCGTACTCGTGGCCTGAAACCGCCGCAAAGGCAAAAATGCGTTGTTTTTTTTTTTTAATATAGTGTCTTTTTAGCGTGCCTTATTAATATATATGTATGTTTGTTACAGATCAGGCGTGATATGACCAACGTGTCCCAACCAATGGAATAACCTAAATATAAGCTAAACATAGTATAAGCTGAAAATGTCGCGGCACATAGTGACAGTATGTATGTTCTGCCTCCTCTGCGCGGCGCACACCTGCGCATCGCATATAGATATACAGAGCGATGGAGTGCTCACATACGACCCCGATATAGAAACGAATCATATGGTGATAGAGGACAAGAGAAGGGAGGAATCTAAGGCGAGGTATCATCAGGTGGGTATCGATTATAGCTTCATCATCATCATTACAGATCCCAAAAGTCCTCTGCTGGACAAGGGCCTCTCCCATTCTTAGTTCCATGGGAGGATATTGCCATTGCCAGTTGGCGAGCGCAATTTTTTTGGCTTCTTGTACTTCTGAAACTGCTGTCCATCGTATTTAAAGCTGAGGAAGCATAGGAATTTGTTGGATTTGCTAACCTTGCTTTAAATTTTTAGTACCATACTACCGAATTATTTAATGTTCTCTTATTTCCTTAAAAAATTTAATTATAATATATCATCAATCATTTACTTATATTATAGGATAGGAAAAATGTAACACTTGATAATTGTTGCACCTGTTCCCGCAATTATTACCGACGTAGTTAATTGGCTATCAAATTTGTTTACTCCACTTTATAACTGTATTTTCAAAGTTGTACTCACCTGTTTTCTTATTGTTGCTAAGATTTCTTAATTGATGCTATGAAAATGTTGGGGGCCTGGTGATCTGTTGTACAGACTCACGTCTAGTTCAGACACCAGACTCTCACAAGGGAAAGTGTTTGCCGAACTCACACTTTTGAATGTCATTTAATTGTATTACCTTGTGAAGAGTAAATAAATACATTTATTATTATTATTATTTGGGAAGGTAGCAGCTCGTTTGGTGAGTGAGAGAGCCGTAGGCCCATCCTCCCTTCTTCTCTCCATCCCCTCCCCAAGGTCCTCTCCCAAACTCCTTGAAAAGCCGGCAACTCTCCTGTCACACCCTGGTGTAGCAGTTGTCCATGGGCTGCGTTGATCGCTTAGCATCGCTTGCTCAAACAAAATAAATGAATGAATTATTTATTTTCAAGAAATTTAGTCTCATAATTGGTTTTAAACTTATTATCTATGTTAGTAGATACTCATTTAATTTAATACAATTTAATTTATGTGAGCCAAACGCTAAACGTGGCCTTTCGGTCTTATGACCTTAGGCTCTGTCCGCCCGTAAGGGATAAAGACGTGATAATATGTATGTATGTATGTAAAAATAAATAATCATCATCATCATGTCGTGTAGGTGTCACAGTCAATCGACAATGCTCACCTTGAATAAAAATCAAATAAATAATAGTCTTTTATGAATACTAGTATTTTTATGAATGAATTATAATTTATAATAAAAAATAAATATTAACTTTCAGAAACTACAGAAAATAAGACAGAAAGACAGGACGAAGAGAGAAATAAAGAAAACGAATCCAAATTCGTATTACGTGGAGCAAATTTTTAGGCTGTACGGCGACGACGGCAGTATGACCATGAATTTGACAGGGTTCAACAAGATGCTGGACAAACTGGACCTGGGCAGGCTGAAGGAGGGCCGGCCGGAGAAGAACGAGAAGATCACGCATATAGGACAGACGGCGACTGACACTGAGATTGTTAATGTAAGTTATTTTTTTTTTGGTTTCCATCTAGCTCATTTAGTTATACTTTTTACAGACGTAAAAAAATTGGTAGTTGTCGCTGAAAATATCAAGTAATTCGCGACGAAACTTTTTCTGGATATAGCTTTTTTGCTATTTTATTATGATAGGTTTTAAATACTTTTTTGAAAATATTTTTATGTAACCATATATTTTGATCTTTGATCTGTACTTCATATTTTTTTCATGCTAGTATTCCATGAAAAATAAGGCTAACTCCGCGACGAAAAAATAGACGTTTTACGGTATTCTTCTGATGCTCAGCACCTTAATTCGTTATATTTGACAATGTAATAGTTTTAACAATATGAATTAATTTATTATAGTTCAAAAAAAATTTTTTTATTTCGTATTGTATTTAAATATTTGCATGTCAGACTTGGTAATATGTCGACCTTCTGTAAATTGTATAACATCTGATGTACCATATTTAACGCAAGTTCTGATATAAATTCAATTAACCCAAACAATTTTCCCTTACAGTGCGTAAGCAGCGAAGAACTAATCACCACAGTGAACACGCGTTTAAAACCCCACGACCACGACCATCACCACGAAGACCACGAGCCAGACGTCACAGTCTCCCAAGACACGCTACACGATGTCTGCCCCATACTGCTGTACCACAAAATAGCTGACAATATCCTAGAACTAAACAATTGCATCATCAAAGATAATCTAGCGAAAAGAATTCGGAGGAAAGACGATACGCAACTAGAAGTAGCTGAAACTAAAAACATGTATGCAGTATGGTTGTATTCGTCGCTTAGTATAGCAGCTATAAGTGCTTGTGGTCTTTTAGGAGTCGCAGTAATACCTATTATGCATAAGACTTATTACAATCATCTATTACAGTTCTTAGTAGCGTTAGCTGTAGGGACGCTATGTGGAGACGCGTTACTACATCTTATGCCACATGCAATGTCCCCAATGGAAAATGAAGACGCAGTGCATTCTCATGATGATGGAATGTGGAAGGGTCTAGCTGCTATGTTAGGAGTAGTATTCTTCTACTTCACAGAAAAGGGATTGACAGTAGTTGTAGAATGGAGGAAACGTAGGCAGAAGTTGGAGGATGATAAGTTGCCAACAAGAGTAAGAGTATTGAAAGATGACGCAGCTGGCGGCTGTTCAGGTGGTTCTAAAGCACCAATAACTAATTCCTCTAACTCTCTAATGAAGATATTCAAAAGAGAAGAGAAGAGTGATCCAACAACGAAGATGTGTAAGCACAAATACTCAGAATATCCTTACTGCTATGACGAAATTGATACGGATACGCATGACGATCACCATTTGAGAGATGGACAGATACCGCCAAGTCCGAAAGCGAAACATAACAATTCTGTCAGCGTGGTGTCCTCAAACGCGCTGAATACTGAGAGCGGGAAGGAAGAGCCGACAGCTAAAGACTGGCTGCTGAAGGGGGAAGCCCCCGCCGTGGTGGAGATGAACAATATTAAGCATAAAGATGATGGAGTCAAGGATTTGAAGGATGGGGATAGCTACACTGTCATTTTAAGGTAAGTTTGTGTTTTGTGCGCGTTTGCCACGCGCGAGTGGCACCCCTGGTGTTGCAGGCGTCCATAGGCTACGGTAACCGCTTTCCATCAGGTGGGCCGTATGCCTGTTTGCCTACTAAGTGGCATAAAAAATGTATTAATTAATTAGCGGCCCGCCCTAGATGGCGTTAGCCTAAACTTTGTACCAACTAAAACAATAGTAGATTGTTGCACCAAGCAGAAAGTAATTTATTATTGCACCGAGTGCTTATTTGGAGCCCGAGCGTTAACGAGGGCTCTAAAAAGCACGAGTGCAATATTAATTACTTAATGCGAGGTGCATAATCTGCTTTTCTTTCAACTATTACAAGAGAAGATAAAATACAATTAGTGAAAATTTGTTGTTTACATTCCCGTCTTTTTTTCTTTATAACTCAGGCAATATCACAGGCTACTCCATACGGCTGTCAGGCCAACCTGTCTTGTGACAAGTGACACTTATGGTCACGCGATTAAAAAAAGACTAAACAGTGCAGTAAAGGATTTCCATACATTTTTTCTGCTCTAGAGCAGCAAAGTTCCGCTTTGTGCTGGATATGTAGTGCAGTTATAATAGAATTGCAGCGTAATTGGAAGAAAAAAATATTGTTTTAATATGAAGCATTAGTAGGCCGCTGGGTCAATATTTTTGTATGCGGTTGGTACAATAAACATAAATATAATATAAATATAAATATATACGGACAAATCACACAGATTGAGTTAGCCCCAAAGTAAGTTCGAGACTTGTGTTATGGGATACTAACTCAACGATACTATATTTTATGTCAAATACATATATAGATACACATCCAAGACCCAGGCCAAACTGAAAAAGATTATTTTCCATCTTGAGCTGGCCGGGGATCGAACCCGGTCACTTCGTATCGCAGGCTGGCGTGTTGACCGCTGCGCCACAGAGCTAGTCAAATATAACATAAAACATAAATTTAATATCGCATATATTTTATTGGTCGGTAAGCTAATGCGGTTTCATAATAACATGGCGTCGTAAAGTGCCCGTAAAATGACGCAAGCCAGATGGAAGTGTAGGTATTCAATTTAAGTATTCAATTTATTGACTTCAATGTTGTGTCAATATGTCATATTTAAGGGCCTCACACTGCTTTGCATGATTGTCTGTAATATCAATAATAATTAAATACTCAAGTTGAAATAAAAATGCAGCAAAGTTCAGGACTAACTCTGGTCTATTCTCGAAAGAAAAAAATTGCAAGGTTGCTTCCAAATCACGTCTAATTTACTCGGTATACAGCATTATTCACCAAATACATTAAAATTAACCTTGAAACTTTTGATTATAATTGCATTACAGTTAAGGCAGCCATCATGTATTTTGGTTTTTCGAATAACCCTTGAATATTCTTAAAAAACGAAAATATCCAAAGTAGCCAACGCGTTTAGACCATCCGCGTTCGTACCGCCATGCCGCCTGGCCTATGGCGGGCCGTTAAGATACATCTATATTTATTCCCTCTCCAACCCATTTGTGTTGTCACACCTTGTGTGTTTGTTGTAGTGTAGGCCAAGTCGTCTGACTACTCTGGCCAAGTATAGCTCTAGTAGTACAGAGAGGGTCGTGCTCCTGTAGTGGAGACTAAAAAAGACCTGATGATGATGATGATGGTGATGATATATTTATTCAAGGGCGTAGCTACCGTCTTATCAGCCCATTAAATCAGAAAAATTATGGAAGCAGCATTGCGCTCAAAAACTGACACCACGCAAAGTAGCTCAAAGCGGGTGTGGCTTGAAAAGTAGATTTTTTCGCGAACTAGTCTCCGCGCGCTCCGTGACGGAAGGACGCGTCGATACGACATATTTTTTGTGAACATCGGCGAAGTCTTAACGAATTAAGAAAAAAATACTGCTAGTGTAGTAAAGTGGTGCAGGAAACGAAAAGAAAGACGGAAAAGCGACACTGGAGTAACTTATCATCAAACTCGACGGTGGGTAGCTTGCCGCGAGCTGCTAGCCTACCTTACTCCGCTATGTTGACATTATAGCGTTCATTAGATATGTTGACACCGCCCCGTGACCTTGACGCAGCCAATCGCAAACTAGCTTCGTCTATGAGTGCGTTTAAAGTTTGTGGTTTTAAGTTTGTTTGCGTAAATGGGACTGATATTGAATCATTAGTTGTATGAGAGTTACGCTTCCATAGTTTTTTCTAATTCAATGTATCAGCCGTATCAATAATACCTACGTGGCCCCGGGCTACAGGGCCCTCGAACGTGTATTGTTTACTAACATTCCTTTATTGAGATGAAATGATATTTTATTTGCGGTAAATGTAGGCAAGAAGATGGTATTTATTATGAGTGTCTAATACATTTAGCCAATATTGGCGTGCAAATTAGGTGTCCTAGAAGCTATTTAAATGAATAAAATATTAACATCTATATTTTGCGCTCCTGTCACATTCTGCAAAGTTTTTCAAACAAATATTAACTCAATGTGGTTAGAGCTAGACCACTTCATCATCAGGTCTTTTTAGTCTCCACTGCAGGAGCATGACCCTCTTTGTACTACCAGAGACATACTTGGCCAGAGCAGACAGAGGATTTGGTCTACACTCTCCTCGCTGACCAGACGGGTTGGAGAGGTCTCATTGATGTTTGTGAGCTTTGTTTAGCTTGTATTTCCTAAGTCGCCTCGCCTCTTACTACATTCATGGGAAGACTTGGAGTGGTCCTATTCTACTCTGCTGGAAACCACACGGCCAGTGGCCAAGCTAGACCACTTCGAAGCGGTAAAACCGAAAAAAAAACGCGCGTTTGGTCACATGTGTTCACCAACTTCATCGAATTATGAATCATCATCATCATCATCAGGTCCCCTTTAGTCTCCACTGCAGGAGCACGAACCTCTCTGTACTTCTAGGGCCATATTTGGCCAGAGCAGCCAGAGGACAATTATGAATCGTTTGTTCAGAACTGTAAGATATCTAAACGAAAAGGTGCTACGTGCTGACGGGAGCTATATTACACCGTATCGCTAACCACATTGAGTTGATATTCCTTTGAATACATCTACAGAGTAAGACTTGTACGTAAGTAATATAATAAATAATTTGCAGGGAACACTCCCGAGCCCATCATGGCCACTCACACGCGCATGGACATGTCCATGCGCCGCCATCGTCCATGTCATCGGTAGCGTGGATGGTTATCATGGGGGATGGTCTACACAACTTTACAGATGGAATGGCCATTGGCAAGTACTTGAAACTTCAAAATAGTCTATAAGTACATTTTACCGGTCCATAAATGGTATTTACCGGCCGGTAAGCAGGTTTTACTCAATCGTAAGTAAGATTCCCTACATGTCTTATGCTCATTAACATGCAAAGCGCAGTCTTCACAACTTTACAGATGTAATAGCTATCGGTAAGAACTTTATTCAATCGTAAAAACTACAAAATCCTTACTAATATTATAAATGCGAAAGTGAGTTTGTTTGTTTGTTACGCTTTCACACCGTAACTACTGAACCGATCATGATGAAATTTTGCATACATGTTTTCTGGAGTACGGAAAAGGACATAGGCTACCTTTTATCCCGGGAAAAAGTACTATTCCCGAGGGAGGGCGGAGCCGCGGGCGAAAGCTAGTAGTGTATAAGTACGTTTTACCGGTCCATTATTTCGAGTAGGTGTCACGGTCAATCGACCATGCACACCCTGGTGTCAGAGTTCTTCGGAACCGCCTCTCGGCCTCTGACGTGATTCCTTTAGCGACTACCAGATGACAGCCAGGACCAACGGCTTTACGTGCCATCCGAAGCACGGAATCATCTTTATTATCAGACAATCAGGTGATTCAAGCCTGCAAACTGGAAACAACTAAATAAAGTATGCTTCCCGTGTAAATCGAACGCACGACCCCCGGGTCTACAGGCAAACACCTTAACCACTGGAACACGGAGGCAGCTATATTTTAAATTTAAATATTATCTGATTGTAGGCGCTGCTTTCACGTCGAACATCGCCGGCGGTTTTTCGACGGCTATCGCAGTGTTGTGTCACGAACTGCCGCACGAGTTAGGTAAGTAACTAATACTAATTTATACGTGAAATTTGTACATTTGATCTATATTAAAAACCTGGACCGTTTAGCCGTGTGGTATCCGGCAGAGTAGAATAGGACCACTCCAAGTCTTCCCCTGGATGTCGTAGAAGGCGACTTAGGAAATACAAGCTGAACAAAGCTTATAAACATCTAAGACACCTCTCCAACCCGTCTGGCCAGCGTGGAGAGTGTAGGCCAAGTCCTCTGGCTGCTCTGGCCAAGTATAGCCCTAGTAGTACAGAGAGGGTCGTGCTCCTGTAGTGGAGACTAAAAAGGACCTGATGATGATGATGATGAAAAACCTGGAACCAGAATACAGAATTGTAAGAAAAACAGTAAAAGACGAAAAAAAAAATGTTGTCTTTCCATAGAAATTCGTCCAGCTGATCAGCGACTTTGTGTTTAAATAAATAAATAAATATATACGGACAAATCACACAGATTGAGCTAGCCCCAAAGTAAGTTCGAGACTTGTGTTATGGGATACTAACTCAACGATACTATATTTTATAACAAATACATATATAAATACACATCCAAGACCCAGGCCAATCTGGAAAAGATCTTTTCCATCCCGACCTGGCCGGGGATCGAACCCGGTCACCCCGTGTCGCAGACTGGCGTGTTGACCGCTGCGCCACGGAGCTAGTCAAAAAGTGTTTGGGAAGCATATTTTTTTTTTCGATTTTTACCTTTTTTTTCCTTCAATTCTGTATTCCAAGATTTCATAGTTCAGATGTTCAAAATCCAGCGTGATTTTGAACCTCTGAACTATGATCTATTATCATCATCGTCATGGGCGAAAATCATCTGAACGTTTGTCCCGGTTGTATCCTCAGTTATCATGCCAGGCCGCGACACCAGAGGCCCCGGTTCGATCCCCGGTCAGGTCAAGATGGTAAATTATCTTTTTCCGATTGGCCTGGATCTTGGATGATTATCTACGTTATGTAAACAAAACCCTGTCTGATCCCTAAAGGGATGATTCAGCCCGTTGATATGAACAACTTTTCCTATGGTATCAAAGCTGGGATCCTCTCCCAAGTTCATGACCGGTTGTTTGTGGCTTGCATCCAGCGTTTCCCTGCGACTTTGGTTAGGCCGTCCGTCTATGGTCAGTGTGTGTCCAACGCTGCGCTTGCGATGTGGTCGCCATTCGAGAACCTTTTTGCCACATCGGGCAGGGGGGAGGGAGAAAGAGCTTGTACTTATGATGACTAGAGGGTGAACGGATGAGGTAGAAGCTGACTTGAACGGCCCCAAATTCATAACAAAATCCCGGTTCGTCTGTTACGAAGACCATCATCAGGGCGACTGTTAGCGAGCGTTTACTAGTAATTTTACCTACTCTTAAGGCGCTGTGCATCAGCAGAATACCGTAAAACGTCAATTTTTTCGTTGCGCAGATAGCCTTGTATTTCATGGAATACTAGCATGAAAAACATATTTAAATCCTAGCAAAATAAAATATTAAAAAAGCTATATCCAGAAAAAGTTTCGTCGCGAATTACTTGATATTTTCAGCGACAACTACCAACTTTTTACGTCTATAAAATGTATAACTAAATGAGCAAGATGGATACCTACAAAAATACAATATTTGGTTATAATTATTGAATTATTAAATTAATAAAAAGTGAAAATATACACGGAAATGGCAGACACGGGTTTGAAATGAGACTGGTGACAGGCAAACCTGTATCGCCACTTTCAACCTTATTTCATTACGAGTATATAATATATCGCGCGATGTCCGCTACAAACGGATAAGGAATACAGAATAGAATAGAATATACTTTATTGCACCAATTTAGAAATACAACAATAAATAATAGAAGAAAACAAAGTTGGTACAAAGGCGGACTTATCGCTTAAGCGATCTCTTCCAGTGAACCTTAGGGTAGATGGATACAGTACATGTAGCAGGCGTTGGCGCAGAATAAATGAACATAAAAAAAATGGTGGAAATCATATACAGCACCTCAATCGGTTTAACATTTTCCAGGTGACTTCGCAGTGCTTCTAAAAGCAGGCATGTCTGTGAAACGGGCAGTGTGCTACAACGTGCTGTCGTCAGCCCTGTGTCTACTGGGCATGGTGTGTGGGGTCGTGGCGGGAGACACCCCCTCAGCCACCCGCTGGCTGTTCGCCATAGCCGCGGGCACCTTCTTGTATATCGCTTTGGTCGATATGGTAAGTCCTACAATAATAATAAATAATAAAATAAAAACTTTATTTGCCAACACATTACATTTGTAGGTATTACAGTAAATATATATCTTAGAACAAAGCGAAGCCACCCCATCCGGGTGACCATCCCTGAACTAGACGGTATGGGTCTGTATCTCAGGGAATAGGCAACCAAAAGGGTGATGTCTGATGTTCGTTACATGTTTACTAGTGTAGTGGCTACTAGATTAAAATACATTGTACTACTTCAAAGCCCAACTAGATAATTCTGTGTATGGGCTGAAGTAAATAAGTATATATATTACATTATACACATATATTACATTATTATATTATATTTATATATACAATGAATTTATTATGATATGGGATGGGAAAAGAACCACCTGATGGTGAGTAATCACAGCTGCCCATGGACTGCAGTACCAGGGTGTGGCAGGAGCGTTGGCGGCCTTTCAAAGAGCTTCGGCTCTCTCACTCACCAAACGAAGCTTAGAAGTCGTCATCATCATTCCGAGTAGGTGTCACGGTCAATCGACCATGCACACCCTGGTATCAGAGTTCTTCGGAACCGCCTCTCGGCCTCTGACGTGGTTCCTTTAACGACAATCAGATGGCAGCCGGGACCAACGGCTTAACGTGCCTTACGAAGCACGGAATCATCTTTCATCATCATCATCAGATCCTTCTTAGTCTCCACTGCAGGAGCATGACCCTCACTGTACTACTAGAGCCATACTTGGCCAGAGCAGACAGAGGACTTGGCCTACACTCTCCACGCTGGCCAGACGGGTTGGAGAGGTCTCATTGATGTTCATGAGCTTTGTTTAGCTTGTATTTCCTAAATCGCCTCTTACGACATCCATGAGAAAACTTGGAGTAGTCCTATTATACTCTGCCGGAAACCACACGGCTCGAAAGGAAGCCCATATCGATATGATTTTGGTACAATCTCCTTAGCCGTTGGAGGACCACTCCAAGTCTTCCCATGGATGTCGTAAGAGGCGACTGAGGAAATACAGCTAAACAAAGCTTAAACATCAATGAGACCTCTCCAACCCGTCTGGCCAGCGAGGAGAGTGTAGGCCAAATCCTCTGCCTGTTCTGGCCAAGTATGGCTCCGGTAGTACAGAGAGAGTCATGCAGTGGAGACTAAAAAGACCTGGTGATGATGATGATGACAATATCCTTAATAATTTTTTAGATGCCCGAGCTTAGCACATCGCACAGCAAGGAAGGTACGCTGTGCCAGTGCATCCTGCAACTCATGGGACTGGCCAGCGGCATCGGCATCATGCTGGTCATTGCTATGTACGAGCATGACCTTAAGAACCTCTTCGGCTGAGAGGCTCACCCCCCACAAGAAATTCTTCGGCTGAGGCTCAACCCCCGACAAAAAATTCTTCGGCTGAGAAACTCAACCCCTGACAAAAACTTCTTCGGCTGAGAGACTCAACCCCCTGACAAGAACCTCTTCGGCTGAGACTCAATCCCCGACAAGTAATTCTTCGGCTGGGAGACTCGACCCCTGTCATAAAACTCAGGTCGAGAGGCTCAACCCCTACAAAAAATGCCAGAAGAGTTCAAAACTTGACTTTAAAAAATTGATAGACTCAACCCCCCTTCTCCCTTAAAAGATTGGGTTCAATATAAGATTTAACCCCCAGTTAAGTGGACTTACTCAGGTCTGCTTGAAAGAACCCCTTAAATCTTAAAGAAGTGGTTGAGCACAAGACTTAACCCCAACAAAGCTATACAGTACTTAAAAGGAAATCAACATTGGGTCTATGTTGACCCCAAATAAATATGAACAACTGGTCTATTGACGTTTCGCGTATATACGGACTTTGGTGAAGTGACGCTTTATCACCTTTTTGGGTGAAAAACAGTGTAATTGAGTGAAAACAGTGAAGTTTCAGTGAATTCAGTGATTTTCGAGATTGTTGCCAAATGTTATGATTTAGAGTTGACGTGTTTTTTCTAACCGTACTTTTATTCGTGGTTTCGCTACTGATGCTGCTATAGGCTAGTTTCCTGAAAAATATAATTAGTCCCATCCAGATTATCAAAAAATATTGGACTACTTTTACTTTTCTTGTTAAGATTCCGTTAAAGTTCCGCGCGATTCGCGACTTACTTCACTTTTTAAGAGACTGACGTCACAAGCACCCACTTATAAACTTGACGCGCTTTATCTACAATATGTTTAGAAATATACGTAATACTTTTCCTATGGAATTAAAAAATTTACGTTTTCAAACAAAAATGTTTGATTATCCGGTCAATTGGGTCATGTATGGAATATATTAAAAAAAATTGAGTTCCCATTGGTCCCATAGGAAAAGTTGTTCATATCGACGGACTGAACCACCCCTTCGAAGATCGGGCAGGGTTTTCTTTACATATTATATATAATTTATTGTTTAATTGACAAATAAAAAAATGTGTCCAATATTTTTTGATTACTGATGGACTAATTTTAATATTATTTTGAACCAGGAAACTATTGTTATGGTCGCCGTTGTCAAGTATTATTAACACTTACACAGACACTCCTGCCTGTGGACGTAATTCTATTGATATTTCTATTGTGTCTGGTTCACTGTCCGTGAATGAGTTAAGAGGCCTTTGTCTCTTGGTTAGCAGTCTCGCTCGTACAATCAAAATTGTTTTTTTATTATTAGCGTTCATTATTACCTTAGATAACTATATCGTAGATATTTTAGATATGTTTTTGTATTGTGTAGACATGACTATATCTTAAATTAGTTGATCAAAGATTTAAAAGTTATGGTCAACTAATTTATGATGTAGTCATTGTCTGATCAGTGTAAAAACATGTCTAAAATATCCACGATATAGTTATCTAGGATAATAATGAAACACTTTTGTAAAAATGAGATCGATTTTTTAATAATCTTTAAAAATGTTTGATTGTGCGAGCGAGACAGCCAACCCAGTGTCAAAAGCAAGAAACTAACAAATGCAGTGCGGCGGAGGCGCGCCACAAGAGGCGCAGAGTCAAAACAACAGAATATTAACCTTAATAGTATGTAGCATAAAGTCGATTTTTGTAGTGCGCCCGGCGCCATCATGCGGCGCGCGACGCAAAGAGACGCGCGCCGAAAAATCGACTTTATGCTACATAGTATTAAGGTTAATATTCTGTTGTTTTGACTCTGCGCCTCTTATGGCGCGCCTCCGCCGCACTGCATCTGTTAGTTTCTTGCTAAAGGCCTCATAAATGACGACCACTCTTCAAACCAACCTTAGAAAGGTTGGTGTCTATTTCAGTAAACTTTTTGTTTGTGATAAAAAATGAGTGAAAATATGTTTAAAAGTATGTTTTAAGAAAACATATCAATTGTACATTTTGTGCACTGCGTTGTACAGAATAAAAATAATAAAAAAATATATATATTATTGACCAAAAATCAATTCGAAATTGTGATTCAGTATAATGTGCTTATTGGTTATTGTTAATTCAGTAAAAACACTTTTTATACATTAACTAGCTTTTGCCCGCGGCTTCGCTCGCGTTAAGAAGTATAGTTTCATACAAACTTTCATCCAGTCCAGTGGTTTAGGCTCTGCGTTGATAGATCACTATGTCAGTCAGTCAGTCACCTTTGAGTTATATATATTTAGATTTTTTGTCGAATATATTAAATTTATTTGCGTGCAAGCGTGTCGCGCCTACAATTGGCATGCACATACAATTGTTATGTTACTATATATAAAAGCAATTAAAATATTCTAATGTCAAAATTGTTAAGATTACACAATCATCATCATCAGGTCTTTTTAGTCTCCACTACAGGAGCACGACCCTCTCTGTACTACTAAAACAGCCAGAGGATTTGGCCTACACTCTCCACGCTGGCCAGACGGGTTGGAGAGATCTCATTGATATTTATTAGCTTTGTTTAGCTTGTATTTCTTAAGTAGCCTCTTACGACACCCACGGGAAGACTTGGAGTGGTCCTATTCTACTCTATCGGAAACCACACGGCTAATATGACATAACAGAATATAAAGTGTTTTTTCTGAACTAAAAATAACTAGAAATCAATGTGAATTAAAATCATGTACTTATAGCTCAATGTTACTTAATGTAAAAGCATTTTTTTTTCGAATATGTAAAATAAGGTAAATGTAAATATGTAAGGAGCTTGTTCTTTCATTTGAGAGACTTGGTTTGAGATGGGTATTGAATGTTAACTAAGGAGGGTCAGTGTCAATCTGGTCTTAGGAACAGCCGTGGCGACATGAGCTTTGAGTTCAATTCCCGGCGCGGGCAATATCTTGAGTTCAGGAGTATTTTTGGATTGAAAATACGTATTAGCTTTACAATATGTAATAAGAACCCTGTCCGATCCTGGAAGGGGTGATACAGCGGTTCGATATGAACAACTTTCCTATGGGACCAATTCTGGGAACTAAAATTATTATTGCATGCAATATGCAATTCTCATACAAATTGATCAAACATTTTTGTTTGAAAAAGTCCTTATTTTTGAGTTTACAGTTTTGATCCCATAGGAAAAGTTATTCATATCAACGGTCTGAATCGCCCCTTCAAGCATCGGACAGAGTCCTTTACATATTGTATAGTATCACGTCTCCATCATTTACGGGGTATACATAGCTAAACTTCCAAAGACCAAAGGAACAAAGTGAGTTTGGAAATGGAAAATTGAATTTCTAGGTTGAAAAATTGTATTTCTGGGTTGAAAAATTGTATATTTGGGTTGAAAAATAAAATGTATCTCAAATGAAAGAACAGGCTTGAAATCAAGAGTATCTTGAAATGGTTCCTCTAAGCTTCAGTTGGGTGCTACTAGCATTCTTAGAAAACTAATTTTCAATAAATGTTAAGTGAAATTGACACTTTGGATGTTATTGCTATCCTTTTCTTTTCCATCATCATCATCATTTCGTGATGACACGGTCTCTAGACCATGCACAGCCTGGTGTCAGAGTTCTTCGGAACCGCCCCTCGCCCTCTGTCGAGGTTCCTTTAGCGACTTCCAGATGGCAGCCGGGACCAACGGCTTAGTGCCTTCCGAAGCACGGAATCATCTTTATTATCAGACAATCAGGTGATTCAAGCCTACAATGTCCAAACCATACTGGAAACAACTAAACAAAGTATTGTTACGTGGTTAGGGTTCAGGATTTGGAGTAAAACACCAAACTCTTCAGAGGGAATTTATTCACTACGGAATCCCAACACTGACTGGTCTTCCAACACGTCGAATATCCAAAACGCAAAGCACTCGTAGTCCTGGTCCGTTGCTGTGGTCGTATAAATTATCACTTATCAGTCGCACACAAATCACTCGTATTAGTATAGCTCACTAAGAACACTCGCGGTAAACTGATTAACGATCGCCACGTCCGCTCCCTTATATACTGACTTATGGGTATCTAGAAAGTTCCATATACTTCCGGTCCCGACGGCCGATAACTAAAACATTCCAGAATATTCGAGTATGTGTATGAGCGGGATAGAATACATATGTGTGAGCAGGATGGAAGATGTATGAGCGCGACAGACGATGTTCGGAAAAGTTCTAGACTATTCTGTTCTGGGAGCTTCGCGACACTGCCCCCTTCTTAGAGACGCTCGTCCCGAGCGTCACTGTTGCTGCCATGATAACGTGCTAAGCGGTCCACATGCACCACTTTGAATGCTCCTCTTGGTTGTCGTTGAATGCGATATGTCACATCGTTCATGCGGGTGATCACCTTATATGGCCCTTCCCATCTCGTCTGCAGCTTTGGAGATTTTCCTTTGCGGCGTATTGGGTTGTGAAGCCACACTAAAGCTCCTTCTTCATAGCCACTCGTATTTGCTCTTCGGTCGTATCTAGTTTTCATGTTCTCGCTTGCTTGCAGCCCGTTTTCCCGAACTAGGTCATATACATCTCGCATTCTTTCCCGAAGATCCGAGACATAATCTGTCACAGTGTGAGAAACTTCTGGTGGTCTTCCCGTTAGCAAATCTACCGGTAACCGAAGTTCTCTGCCAAAATTTATAAAAGCTGGGGTCACTCTTGTGCTTTCGTGTTCTGAAGTCCGGTAAACGAGGAGAAATAGCGGTATGTACTTGTCCCAGTCTCTTTGATGGTTATCAACCAATTTCGCCAAATGCCTCTCCAGCGTCTGGTTAAAGCGTTCCACCATGCCATCTGACTGAGGATGATATGGCGTGGTCCTTGTTTTGTGCATTCCTAAAATCTTACAGATTTCTTGAAATAGTTGTGATTCGAAGTTCCGTCCTTGATCGGAGTGGATTTCCAAGGGCACACCGAACCGGCATATCACTTCCTCAACTAATTTGGAGGCTACTGTTGCAGCTTCCTGGTTAGGTATGGCAAATACTTCAGGCCACTTGGTGAAGTAATCCATTACCACCATGAAGTATTTATTTCCCGACTCAGTTATAGGAAATGGTCCTGCCACATCAACTGCAATGCGTTCCCAGGGTGCACCAACGTTGTAGAGCTTGAGGTTACCGCGATTTCTTGTCGATGGCCCTTTCACAGCAGCGCATATGGTACATTTGCGACACCAATCCTCCACGTCTTCTCGACAGTTGAGCCAGTAGAACCTTTCTCGTATCTTTGTTAATGTTCTCTTGACGCCAAGATGTCCGCCGGACACCCCATCGTGGACTTCACGAAGAACGTCTTTTACTTTAGCTCTTGGAACAACTACTTGTAGGTGAAACTCTTTGCCATTTGGTTTTTCCCATTTACGGTAAAGTATTCCGTCCTCCAAGACAAAACTGTCCCATTGAGCCCAGTAAGCTTTGGTGATTGGGCTTGTAGGTGCAACTTCTACCCATTTAGGTTTTTCTGCTCCGCGTTCCTTCCATGCAATAATAAGCCTTATGTCTTCATCATCCTCCTGAGCTTCTCTGAAGATCGCGTCATCCCATGGTCCCGGCGGACTCGCCCTTGTTAATTTCACAGCGATTTCTTTAGACTCCTGTTTGACACAGTGTTTACAATCTTCTGAGCAAGGCCTTCTTGAAAGCGCGTCAGCATTTCCATGTGACTTTCCACTGCGATGTTCAGTAACAAAGTCGAACTCTTGGAGTTGTTCAATCCAACGAGCAACTTGACCTTCCGGGTTTTTAAACTGAAGCAACCACTTCAAAGCAGCATGATCAGTTCTCAGTTTAAACTTTCTGCCGATGAGATACTTGTTGAAATGTTGCAGCGTTTTTACCACAGCTAAGAGTTCTTTCCGTGTAACGCAGTAGTTCCTCTCAGGCCTTGACAAAGATTTACTGAAGTAAGCTATTACAACTTCTGCGTCACCTTGTTTCTGAGATAACACTCCACCAATAGCTGTGTTACTTGCATCTGTGTCAACGATGAATTGACCATCAGTCTGTGGATATCCCAAAATTGGAGTTTTACATAAACTTTCCTTCAATTTTTGGAAGGAATTCTCGCAAGTCTCGTCCCAGAAGAAAGGTCGTTTGTCTTCTGTCAAACGGTGTAAAGGTTTAGCAACCTCTGAGAATCCTTTGACAAATCTCCTGTAGTATGAGCACAGTCCCATGAAGGCTCGCACCTCTGTCTTGTCCTTCGGGGTAGGCCACTTTTGCACTGCTTCAACTTTATCAGGATCGGTTTGTACACCCTCACTGCTAATTACGTGACCGAGGTAGTTTACTTTGTTCCTGAATAGATGACATTTCTATGAGTTCAGTTTTAAGTTTGCTCCCCGTATCTTCCTTAGGACTTTCTCTAGATTCCGCAAATGATCATCAAAGTCTCTGCCCATGATGATGACATCATCCAAATATACTAAGCAGGCATCTCCTACTAATCCAGCTAGTACACACTCCATAAGTCGCTCAAAAGTAGCCGGCGCGTTGCATAATCCGAAGGGCATAACATTGAACTGCCATAAACCTTTGCCAGTTGAGAATGCGGTCTTTTCTTTATCCTCTGGGTGTATTTCTACCTGCCAGTAGCCAGATTTTAGGTCCAAAGTAGAGAACCATCGCATTCCACTTAGAGTATCCAAGGTGTCATCAATTCGGGGCAACGGATAACTGTCCTTCTTAGTGATCTCGTTTAGTCGTCGATAATCTACACAAAACCGTGTACTGCCATCTTTCTTCTTAACTAGAACCACAGGAGAACACCAAGGACTTGCAGATGGTTCTATAACTTTATTTCTCTTCATGCCCTCCAACATTTCTTCAACTTCTTTCTCCTTGGCAATCGGTATTCGTCTTGCTCGCTGACGAATAGGTCTTTCGCTTCCAGTGTCAATCCTGTGCTGAACTAATGAAGTTCTTCCAAGATCTTCTTCTTTCGAAGAGAAGATATCAGCAAAACGCAACAGTGACTTCTTTGCGTCCGAGTATTGCTTAAAAGTCAGATTATCTTTGCTGTCTTTCAGAAGATCAATAATTGTAGAGTTATTCGCGATGTTAGGTGACACTGAGCTCAGTTTTGATTGACACTTTCTCATCCACACAACTTCTTCGCATTTTCCCACAGTATCTCCTTCATTGAGGCTGACCTCATGGAAGTCTAGGTTAACCACTCTTACCACTGCAGTATCGCTTCCACGCACTAAGGTTCTTGCTGTTAGGAGTCCTCTCGCAGTTGGTTTGTGTAATGTGTCCTCAATCAAAACACATCTCTTTGCCTCTGTTTTCTTAGCCGTCGTGGGCAGTCTCACCATTATTTGAGCCTGTGTTCGTCCAGGAATAACAATTTTGTTAAGGCAGGTTACTTTTCCAGTGGAAGCTCCAAGAATGAAGATTTCTTCATTACCACACTTGAAAACACCATTCGTGATATCAATTCCACAATTATATTTCTTCATAAAATCTAAGCCCAGTATGCAGTCATCAATGATTTCAGCTACGATGACATTGTGAGTATAGGGTGTCTCTCCCACGTACATCGTAACTGCCATTTCTCCTAGGACAGGTATTGGCTGGCCAGAAGCAGAAAGAAGCCGACAGTTGATGTTCTTGCGTCCCCTTGCCGCTTTCACTAGATGTGGCTTAACTATAGTCCTAGATGCACCTGTGTCTACTGTTATCCTGCAGTTTTTCCCATCCACTGAACCACATATTGCCAGACAATTTTCATTGCTTGCCTGTGAGATGATTATTGCTGGGGCTTCTTCTGAGCCAGCCAGTACCCGCCCCTTAGTCCTGGCTGTTACTCGTTTCCCTGCTTCTTTAAAGGAGAGATCATAAACTGATTGCTTAGGTCTTCCTTAATCTCTTTCTTGATCTCTTCTTTAAGCTGTTCCCTGAGCTCTTCCTTTAACTGTTTCTTTTTGCGGCAATTGAGTTGTAAATGGCCTCTTTCACCACAATTCCAGCACATAGGCCCAGTTCCATTATCCTTCTTTGAAGGGGCCTTAATCGCCTTGACTACCTCGCTTATCTCGTTAATTTCTCTCAATTTATGATCTTGCACATCTTGTCTTACCGCTTCCACTTCAAGGGCGTGTGCAAGGGCATCTTTAAGCGAGGTGTGATGTTGGAGCTTTACTGTAGCCCTTACCTCTGAATTCTTAATTCCATCCACGAAGGCTTGCAGTAGATTTTTCTCCACCATCCGGGGGTCTTCTGAGGGAAACGCTTTCCTTACGAGCCTCTCGATCTCTAATGCCCACTGTTGTAACCCCTCGCCTGATCGCTGGACTCGGTCGCGAAGCTGGGCTCGGAATACGTGCTCTAAGTGGCGTTCTCCGTACCTTGCTTCAAGAGCCTCCAACAAGTCCTTGAAGTCACTACCTGAGTTAGGTAGTGCTTCTAATACTGTCAAAGCGGAGCCCTTCAGTGCAACGGTGAGGGCTGTCAGGCTCTGTTCATTAGTCCATCCATTTGCTGCGGCAACAGTTTGAAACTGCTGTTTATACGCGGCCCAGGAAGTAGTTCCGTCGTAAGATGGCACTTTCACCTTGGGTCCAGGTGCATAAGCAACAGCGTTGCTCGACGTCACTTTCACGCCTACTGTCTCCAGTCGCAGCACTTTCTTCTCTAGTCCGGAGAAGTTTGTTTCCAGACCTGTCACGCGATTATCCACCAAATCCACATCCTTACGGATCTGGTCCACCATGTTGCTGACTTTGCTGACAGCTGCTAATACCATTCGTTGGTCCTCACTCATATGATGCAGCTTTTCCTGCATACGCTTTTGTTCATCCCTCGAGCACTTTTGTTCATCCCGCATATTTTGTATTTCTCCATTAAGTTCCACATTGATGCGTTGCAGTTTACTCTGGTTCTCATTTATGCACTGCAATATTTGCATCAAGCTACCAAAATCAAAAGATGCTTGAGTGGGAACCTGGAAAGAGTGGCTAGGAAACGTGGCTTGATGATGGGCGGCTGGCATCTGTTGGGCGGCGGCAATCTCTTGGGAGGCCGTAACTTCCTGGGTGGCTGTGACGGCTTCGGTGGTTGCGACATTTTGGGCGGCTGCCCTGTCTTGGGCGGCTGCCATGTCTTGGGCGGCTGCCATGTCTTGGGCGGCTGCCATGTCCTGGGCGGCTGCCATGTCTTGGGCTACGGGCGGCAGTTGCTCGGCTGCGATGTTTTGGGCGGCTGGCGCATGTCGGGCGGCTGCGGTAGCCTCCATTGCACGTTGAGCCCGGGTCCGGACGCCTTCCTTATCTTCTTCGTCCCTCGGCAACACTGGCATTTCCAAATCCCACACTTCTGACACCAAATGTTACGTGGTTAGGGTTCAGGATTTGGAGTAAAACACCAAACTCTTCAGAGGGAATTTATTCACTACGGAATCCCAACACTGACTGGTCTTCCAACACGTCGAATATCCAAAACGCAAAGCACTCGTAGTCCTGGTCCGTTGCTGTGGTCGTATAAATTATCACTTATCAGTCGCACACAAATCACTCGTATTAGTATAGCTCACTAAGAACACTCGCGGTAAACTGATTAACGATCGCCACGTCCGCTCCCTTATATACTGACTTATGGGTATCTAGAAAGTTCCATATACTTCCGGTCCCGACGGCCGATAACTAAAACATTCCAGAATATTCGAGTATGTGTATGAGCGGGATAGAATACATATGTGTGAGCAGGATGGAAGATGTATGAGCGCGACAGACGATGTTCGGAAAAGTTCTAGACTATTCTGTTCTGGGAGCTTCGCGACAGTATGCTTCCGGTGGGAATCGAATCCACGACCCCCGGGTCAACAGGCAAACGCCTTAACCACTGGACCACGGAGTCTGTTAAATTTTATCGAAATTATTAAAAGGATTTCTTAAATTATTTTTATACAAGATTTGTTTAAAGTAAGGTACCTATACAGTTTGTGTGACAAATCTATGAAATATGATTAAAATTTAAAATTCGTTTCC
This sequence comes from Elegia similella, assembly GCA_947532085.1. NCBI lineage: Eukaryota > Metazoa > Arthropoda > Insecta > Lepidoptera > Pyralidae > Elegia > Elegia similella. The sequence goes on from OX383953.1 coordinate 2,803,446, forward strand.
ACGTAAGTAATAAAAAGCTCCGTGGTCCAGTGGTTAAGGCGTTTGCCTGTTGACCCGGGGGTCGTGGGTTCGATTCCCACCGCATACTTTGTTTAGTTGTTTCCAGTTTGGTTAGGACATTGCAGGCATGAGCAGGAGAGATAGATGCGTCACAAACCGAACGCGGTAAAAAAATCACATCATTTCAGGTGTAAGAAGTCCACTGCTGGACAAAGGTGTCTCCCAAAAGTTCTTCGTTCCATGTGAGGATATTGCCATACTCACCACGCTTGGCAGGCGGGTTGGCGAGCGCAGTTTCTTTGGCTTCTTGTGCTTCCGACGCTGCTGCCTATCGCAAGCATCTTGAAGCTGGAGAAGGATAGGAATTTGTTGGATTTGGGAAGGGAATGAAGGTATTGGGATACAACTCACTCTGATGAATGGGGGTAAAGCAAGTAACAGCTCGGGAGGCCGGACGTTCCCGATGCCATACCTGACACCACCGGACAGGTAGTTGAGGATGACACCCCTGACCATAACACAAATAAATAATAATAAATATATACGGACAAATCACACAGATTGAGCTAGCCCCTTGCTGGGGCTAGCTCAGTGTGATTTGTCCGTATATATATTTATTTATTTATAACAATAACCTGACAGCTAGTAAAACAAATAAAACCAGAAATATAATAACATAAATTTATTATAAAATAACTTAGATATAATAAGTTATTATTGTATTGTGATTCCGCTATATATATGTTCAAGGCGTGACCCTCTTGGGGTCGCGCGGGAACATGGAAGTCTTCCTGATGTTATCCAGACCCAGATACAGCATTACCACTCGCTCCATGCCGATACCGCCGCCTGGTTAATAGAAAATGCATTCAACCAACAAGTTACCGGCAAACTGAACAACCGGCTCGTCCGGGGAAGTACCACACTCTCACAGAAAATCGACGAGTAGAAGCTTTAGTTTCTATGCTTCGTTCGTTGAGTGAGAGAGCCGGAGGCCCATCCTTCCCCCTCCCCATTTCCTTCCCCCAACTCCTTGAAAGGTCGACAACGCTCTTGTAACACCCCGGGTGTTGCAGTTGTCCATGGGCAGCGGTGATCACTTACCATCAGATGACCCGCTTGCTCGTTTGCCATCTATAACATGAAAAAATAGTTATACTAGTACTTAAGCACAGAAGTTGCACTTTGCAAAAGTATTCAAAGAAATATCAACTCTATGTAACTAGCAAATTTTATCTATGCTATAAGACGTTGCTTCGTACCAAGTTTCAAGATTCAGAGTTTACAGGAAGTACCTTGTAAGTATTGATTTCTGTGCGAATGTCGAAAAGTTAAGCATAAAAGGCTGTATCTTTTGATTGCTTTGGCTAAGAAGTTTGATTATTTCACAGCTCCATGGGAAAGTAGACCTGAGTATTTGATATGAATTTCAGCTTGATGCCTCTACGCGTTCCTGAGAAAAAGGATCTTGACAGACAGACAGACGGACAACCAAATGATCCTATAAGGGTTCGGTTTTTTTTCCTTCTGAGGTACTGAACCCTAAAAAGAATAGTTACCTGCATGAGGTGGACAGCCCAGTCTGAAAGATTCGATGTACGCCGCTATCTTGCTGATATCTATAACAACATTGACACAGATTAAATGTGGACGTGTTCTCTTCAGTCGCAAAATTATAAACTGAATTCACCGAGACTATACATGAAATAACTAAAAAAACATAGAATACTGCAGAGGGAATTTTTGTTACTATCGAATTCCAATACTTATACACCCACAGAATAACAAATACATAGAAGTGTTTATCATTATCATCATATCAGCCGCAAGAAGTCCACTGCTGGACAAGGATTTCCAATGCGACCGTTTGGAAGCGGCCTACATCCGCTTCATTATTATAATTTGAATGAAAATTTGCAAAACATGTTGAAGTATAATTTATATTCAACACCTATTTTTTGTAAACACATGTTTATGCTAATAAATTTATCTTATCTTATTAAAGAAACTTAACAACTAACCAATCATAAGGTTTTCGTATACAGTAAGTATATTCCCTATAGCTACAAAAAATATGCAAGCTCCTATCCGCCGAGCTAATTAAAAATTGTATTACGTTACGGCAGATATCACGTCTTAGTAACAAGGTACTCGTAGGTACGTATTCTGGAAGCGTCGCGACAATATCCTTTCAAATAAAAGAAGATATTTTTCTAATCGTTTCATAAATTACAATGTTATGAGGTAACAAACATTAAAAAAAAAAATACAACTGAATCGATAACCCCCTCTTTTTTTTTGTAGTCAGATAAAAACACTCTTTTCATCTCATCTTAAAAACATAAAGAACGGTGGCCCGTATACAGGATCTAAAATACGTTTTTATTTCCGAGGCACAAATTTTTTTTTGTTTTTTTTTCATTCACAATATTTTTTTTAATACCGCGAGAACGAAAACAATACTGTTTACACAAATATTGTTTTTCACATAGAGAGAGAGAGAGAGAGAGAAAGAGAGATGAGAAGCAGAATGTCTTCTCGGGACTAACATAATACTTTTGCTCGGACAACATTCTTTGAATCCCTCGCTTCAGTCAGGAGTCTACTTTAGAATAATCTACTATTTTCTCATAGAGAGAGATGAAATTCATGTGTCTTCTCAGGACTAACCTTTTAACTTCGGGCAACATACTCTGAATCCCCCGATACGCTTGCAAATTTATGCTAGACTCTTTCGTTTCCACTAATTTCTAATTTCAATCAGGCTCGAAGGACCATGAAAGAAATTAGATATTAGTGGATTCATCATCATCATCATCAAGTCATTTTTAGTCTCCACTACAGGAGCCGACCCTCTCTGTACTACTAGGGTCATACTTGGCCAGAGCAGCCAGAGGACTTGGCCTACACTCTCCACGCTGGCCAGACTTGTTCGAGAGGTCTCACAGATGTTTATAAGCTTTGTTTAGCTTGTATTTCCTAAGTCGCCTTCTACGGGAAGACTTGGAGTGGTCCTATTCTACACTGCCGGATACCACACGGCTAAAATAAACTAAAATAATAAAACATTAGTGGATTGTTTAATGTAATTTAGGCTGGTAGAATAAAAATTAACCACGAGCTTTACAAATTAACGTGTCGTTTATTCGGCAACGAACAAGAGAGAGATAAGTACAAGTGTTGCCCTATCAAAGTATTGTTTTTCGTAAATTAAGGGCCCGTACTACCTCACACTGCTTTGCATGATTGTCTGTAATATCAATAATAATGAAATACTCAAGTTGAAATAAAAATGCAGCAAAGTTCAGGACTAACTCTGGTAACTATCTGACTCAAAAACACGATTGCGTTAAATTTTCTCGATAGAAAAAAATTGCAAAGTTGCCTCCAAATCACGTCTAATTTACTCGGTAAACAGCATTATTCACCAAATACATTAACCTTGAAACTTTTGATTATAATTGCATTACAGTTAAGGCAGCCATGTTTTTTTCTTTTTCGAATAACCTCGAATAACTAAATAACGAAAATATCCAAAGTAGCCAACGCGTTTAGACCATCCGCGTTTGTACCGCCACGCCGCCTGGCCTATGGCGGGCCTTTAACGTTGGCTTTGTAACATCCGTACTGGATTAAAAATATTGCCCTCATCAAAAATTATTATCTTAAGTCCTTGAGTAACAAGGTAACGGGAGCGATGTGGATTGAAAGATGATGTTGTGACCAAGATTGAAAAAGGAATGTTAAGATGGTTTGGCCACATTGAAAGGATGAATGAAAGAAGAACAACAAAGAAAATATATAAAGCCAGTGTGAATGGGAATAATGTTCAGGGTCGACCTCGTCGAACGTACTGCGATCAGATTGCAGACGTTCTTAAAAAAGGAGCTGGTCGAAGTACCCGAAACCGTAGTGCATGTATGAGGAGAGTAATGAGTGTAGAAGAAGCTAGAGATATATTTCAGGATCGTAGCAAGTGGCGATCTATAGTCTCTGCCTACCCCCATGGGAAACAGGCGTGATAATATGTATGTATGTATGTATATATATTGAGTAACAATCTACTATTTTTTAAAATCTAGGAGTCTTTGGAGGAAATAATACCTTGGGTTAACGGTGATGATAGAATCGTATCGTATCGTATAAAAACTCACCAATGGCATGGTGTTTCGCCCTCTCTGTCAAAAACTCAGGGTCGTGAATTCGCTGCGCGCCGCTGAGGATCTCCTCTCCCCTCATGAACATGTCATATGAGTTGGACCATTTCTGGAATAGAAATACAATGTTGTCATATAATCATCATTTCGAGTAGGTGTCACGGTCAATCGACCATGCACACCCTGGTGTCAGAGTTCTTCGGAACCGCCTCTCGGCCTCTGACGTGGTTTCTTTAACGACTACCAGATAGCAGCAAAGACCAACGACTTAACGTGCTTTCTGAAGCACGGAATCATCTTTATTATCAGACAATCAGGTGATTCAAGCCTGCAATGTCCTAACCAAACTGGAAACAAGTGAACAAAGTATGTTTGTGGAAATCGAACCCACGACCCCCGGTTCTACAGGCAAACGCCTTAACCACTGGACAATGGAGGCAGTTATATAATGAATAGAGCTCGCGTTTCCTACGGAAAAAAATTGCTTGTTTTTTAGGGTTCCGTACCTAAAGGGCAAAAACGGGACCCTATTATTATGGCTCTTCTGTCCGACTATCATTCTATCTGTCCGTCTGTCTCCAGGCTGTATTTCATGAACCGTGAGAAACAGTTGAAAATTTAACAGATGATGTATTTCTGTTGCCGCCATAACAACAAATAGTAAAAACAGCATAAAATAAATATTGGAGGGGGGCTCCCATACAACAAACGTGATTTTTTGGCTCGTTTTTGCTCGATATTGATAACGGTAAAAGGTAAACGCTTGAAATATTGACTAAAATATGATAAGATACATGAACACCTTTTTCTATGGGAACAATGCAGGAAACTAAAAAAAATTCGAAAATCCCATACAAACTGGCCGGGCGGCGAAACTCTTATATATAAAAATGTCGATTTTTTTTTCAATTCCCAGCATTGGTCCCATAGAAAAAGGTGTTCATATTGATGGTCTGAGTCACCCCTTTAAGGGTCCAAAACGATCAGAATTTCACCGACTACGCCGCAAGGGTGAAAGACGTGGTATATACATACATAGTACCACGTCTTTCCCCTTGCGGCGTAGACAGAGTCTAGTTCTTTAAGACCTAAGGCCACGGCAAAAGACGTAACAATATGTATATGTACTTACCGGGTTGTTAGGGTCAGGCATCGTGTAGAAGGGCCTCACAGCCAAAGGATACTTGTCCAGTATATAGAAGTCAGTGTCATATTTCGCCCGCACCAGTCTCCCCAGCAGTTTCTCGTCGGGCGTCGATAAGTCGTCTTCTTCACCGATCGTCACCCCTGGAAAAGGAATTCTCATTTATTCGAAGGGTTTCATTAAAACGGTTAGCAGAATATTCATATCTTTGTTAGCAAAAAAATGTAATCGGTCAGCTAAAATAGCTAGTTGGCCATCTTGGGCAACTTATGGTCAGCAAAACTTATTTTCTGCCCTCAATCGTTACGGGTGGTCATAAAAAAGAACCTGAACCTAACTTCTTTTCTGCCCTCAGTCGTTCCGGGTGGTCATAAAAAAGAACCTGAACCTAACTTCTTTTCTGCCCTCAATCGTTCTGGGTGGTCTTAAAAAAGAACCTGAACCTAATTTCTTTTCTGCCCTCAGTCGTTCCAGGTGGAAAGCCAAAGCTTATCCCAATGTTTTCTCTGCTGCCCCAATTGCACTGCACTGCCTCCGTGGTCCAGTGGTTAAGGCGTTTGCCTGTAGACCCGGGGGTCGTGGTTCGATTCCCACGGGAAGCATACTTATGTTGTTTCCAGTTTGGTTAGGACATTGCAGGCTTAAATCACCTGATTGTATGATAATAAAGATGATTCCGTGCTTCGGAAGGCACGTTAAGTCGTTGGTCCCGGCTGCCATCCGGTAGTCGTTAAAGGAACCACGTCAGAGGCCGAGAGGCGGTCCCGAAGAACTCTGACACCAGGGTGTGCATGGTCGATTGACCGTGACACCTACACGAAATGATGATGATGCTGCCCCAATTGTATAATCTTGCTGCCCAACTTTTCTTATTCAACTTTTACTTTCCTTAATCAAATATAAAAAAATATTAACTAAGATGGCGCGGCGACCCAAAGTTGGTCTTGGCCTTTGAAAATAAGCATCTCCACTTCGATCCGTCTGCGCCACCTTTCGCCAGTATTCGGCCTTTGGCGCGCGCAGCCTTCTTATCCTCGTCAATCCAACGATATCGAGGACGACCGACTGGACGTTGAACTCTAGACTTTCCTATCAAAGCTTTTTTACAGCACGCCCTTCCTCCATCGTCTCCAAGTGGCCGAGACAACGAAGCCTGTGGGCATTGGATAAGAAAAACTATGGAAGCAGCATTGCGCTCAAAAACTGACACCACGCAAAGTAGATCAAAGCGGGCGGTGCTAAAAAACTATTTAAGTAGGTAGACGTGATAATATGTATGTAGGTACTTTTGCGTAATGCGTAAATCAAGATTAAAATGAAACGTGGCGCAGCGGTCAACACGCCTGCCTGCGACTCGGAGTGACCGGGTTCGATCCCCGGCCAAGTCAAGATGGAAAATGATCTTTTTCAGATTGGCCTGGGTCTTGGATGTTTATCTATATATGTATTTGTTATAAAATATAGTATCGTTGAGTTAGTATCCCATAACACAAGTCTTGAACTTACTTTGGGGCTAGCTCAATCTGTGTGATTTGTCCGTATATTCACTTTAGTTGAATTTATCAAATTCAATTTACTCGAAATTCTTTATAGAAAACGATGATTTCATAGGTAAAAATCCAATAATATGTATAAAGAAAACTAGCCTATTTTCCTAGTTTAAGGACGAACTAGTCGCGAGCTCGAACTCACTGGCGGGCGCGGCCAAAAAGCACGTTGCTTCACCTAGCATTGTGTCCGACAGAGATAGTATCAGTGAGGAGCACACAGAAATATGGATGAGCAGTTAGACGCTATATCTACACGCATACGCCGAGTTGCACGCACACAAACACTACCGAGCGCGTGAAAAATTGAAAAACGTCCTTTGGAAAATGGAGTTTTATGAAAAAACTACTGCATAAATCAATTATAAATAAAGTTATTTGAAATCTTCGATAATTGAACTTTGTCGGTACGTGACGGTACTTTGTTTTCGATATATTATACTTCTTTTATTACTTATTTACGCCCAAAAATGTGTTAAAATTAGTAAGAAAAGCTTAAGTTTGTTGGCTCATAACTTCTTAATGGCTTTTTATTTTACTAATCAGTTACAGACAAAATTAATAATGAGACAAAACGATATCATGTTAAACTTTGGATGTACAATGTCAAACAGTGGAGTACAGCCCCCCCGAAATTTGTATGGGAAAAGTATCGACTCGTTCAGCCTTAATGGAAAAGTTTTAAGACTGTACTGCACGAAATTGTTAAAATTTACGTGTTTTCAAATCACTAGTACTATGCGCTGAATTGATTAAATACATCAAAAGTATTTGTCTAAATTAGGTCTATTCTTGAACAAGATCGCCCCCTTGTTAGCATTTGAAACACATAAATATGAAATTTAATAATGATAATATATGTTATAATATCTAAACACATTTTTCTCGAAAACTTCGTAATTTTTACGTCTAACACAATAATTCTTATATGACATTATCCTTATTTAATATTATAAAAGCGAAAGTGAGTTTGTTTGTCTGTTTATTACGCTTTCACGTTGTAACTACTGAACCGATCATCATGAAATTTTGCATACACGTTATCTGGGGTACGGATAAGGACATAGGGTACATTTTATCTTGGGAAAAAGTACTATTCTGTTCCCGAGGTATCGACATTGACGCGGGCGGAGCCGCGGGCGAAAGCTAGTAAAAATATAAATACGAAAATATTAAGACTTTTTCATCTTTTTTCCTAATCGCCTAATGGTTCTGCGCAGTAGCGACGATTTTCGTTCGCGCACCCGCTTAACAATTATCCGGTACTCACCAGCTTCCTTTAACATCTGTATTGCCTGCGGGAACTCCAGTCTTAGCGGCGGGTCCAGGAACTTGAAAGGTTCTACTCTGAACTGCTGGCCCACCACTGCGATTTCTGTCGCATATCTGAAAAAAAAACATCATCATTTAGAGGTGGGTCGTCTGTAACGAGTCACAACAGTTTTTTGAAGAACGGAAACCAGTCCTCGAAACGGTTCTCGTTCGGAACGGCTTTGGGCGGCGAACGACGGTCTAACGAACTATTTATCTATTCTTCTTCTTCTTTTCGTGTCAAATGTCTATTTATGTAATGTCATTTAATATCATTTATCTATTTATTATTAATCTTGAAATTATAATTTTATATGATTTATTTGCTTCAAACATGGTTGTTTTATTTCTTAATGCAAGCAAACTAAAAAAAATAAGTAAACAAACGCGACGGACGAACGGCGCCTTCGTCTGTCTGCCGTATTACCTATAGTTTTATTGCTTAGCGACTTTGCACTCTATTTCAATCTCTATAGGACACGCAGCAATGACCACACCGCGTTGCGAACGAGACGAAACATGAAATCGCAATGGTCTCATTGCATTCTAATCTATATCCCATTCCAAAAAAATTTAATTGTAAACAATGCTTTGACCACTTATAGGCAATCTGTGCAACGGACAGGTACTTTTCGCGGAAAAATTAAAAAAGAAGTCAGTGTTGCCAGTCATTTTTCCATAAAAGTAACGCAAGTTCTCACATTTTTTTTTGTATATTTAGCAAGAAACTTCAATTTCAACCCCATTCAAACAAAAAAGAATTATTATAATCGTTTCATAAATGACGGAGTTCTAAGGTACGAACAAACATCAAAAAAAAAACAACCGAATTGATAACTTCCTTTTTTTTAGTCGGTTGAAAACTATCAAAAACATAATTTCAAGTACCGTACCTACATTAGAAAACAAAATCATTTTTTACCTAGAATTATTCCCATCTCCAAATATCTTTATCAATATGCATCAAATTGGTCTATCGAATTAACAAAGAAACAATGAAAAAATACTATACTATAATATACAAATTAACACGGTACAAAATAACAAGTTAATAAATATTTCATGAAACTCGCTACTCCTTTTTGGCAAATCGGTTATAATAAGTTACAATATTTATTTCGGAGGAAATGACACTGGCAAAATAATTTCATTTATTTGTTCATGCAGTCAGGTTGACATTGTCATTTATACAGAAAAAGAGTACAAATTATAACCTCGTAATAAACGCCATAATCGAAAATAACGATTTCAGTAAAAGTTTATAGGTAAAATCTAGTGACATTCATTTAAAAAGGCGTAAATCATTACAAAGCATCGTTTTAAAGTGTTAGTGTTCGAAAGTATTGTGTGATTGAAGAAATATCTGCCAACAACCGTGTCGAGAAGGTTTGTTTACCTTTAATTTTTTTTTGCGTGGGATAAATAGTAGCTTGTATTTACATTGCAGGTAAGTTCAAATTAGCATGAAACATTTCGAGGACTGGTTTTGCGACGAGGACTGCTTTGAAACGAAACGTAAAACGGTTCCATCGTCGCGTACCACAAAACTGTTTTTAAAAACGGTTCGTCTTTAGAACGACCACCTCTAAGCATTAGTTTCTGAAACACTTAACATACAAAAGTACTCACTGATCCCTCAATCCCCTGAACATATCGGTGAAGGTCTGTCCGATGGTGTCCACGACCTCATGGTAGTGATTCTTGAAGGCCATCTCTAAGTCCAAGCCCACAAACTCCGTCAAATGCCGGTGAGTGTTGGAGTCTTCAGCACGGAACACTGCTCCTACGGTGAATACCTGCAAACATGTTTTTATTTATTAGTTGGGTTGTTATACGCCAACACCAATATTTTTCGGATCAAAGGATGATGATGGATTTAAATATATTTTTTTATAGCAGGTACTTGTACACCTTTAAAAATTATAGTCATTATAAAAATAAAAAATAAATTATTTTATTTTTAACTGTAATTCATTTTTTTTGTATGGAAATTGGCCATCCTTTGTTTAGCTGAAAACGATACCAAACTTGCCCTAGTAGCTTTAATAAATTAGCATCAAAAGCCAATTGAGGGAATGGGCGAAAATATGAGGAATCATGTAGGCGATGCGGCTAGCAACCCATCACTATTTTGATTCCATTTTCCACCTAACGGCCACCAACTCGCTAAACGTGAATTTAAGATCTTAAGACCTGGGCTCTGTCTGCCCCACAAGGGAAAATGACGTGATAATATGTATGAATGGGAGAAAAGCAAAAAATTACAGTCGGGATCAACGGCTTCACGTGCCTTCCGAAGCACGGAATCATCTGTATTATGAGACAATCAGGTGACTCAAGCCTGCAATGTCCTAACCAGACTGGAAACAACTAAACAAAGTATACTTCCCGTGGGGATCGAACCCACGACCCGTCTACAGGCAATCTCCTTGACCACTGGACGACGGAGGCAGTAACATCACAAAAAAAAAAATAATGTTAGCCATGTTGTCTTGCAAGGTTATTAGTTTTACAAAACCCTGTAGATACGCTAAAAACACAACACCTACCTTGTCAAAGTCGGCAGCTATCGCCATTTGTTTGTACAGCTGCGGACTCTGCGCCAAATATGCAGAATTCTTGAAGTATGAGACGGTGAACACGTTCGCTCCGCCCTCGGACGCCGCTGAGATAATCTTAGGGGTGTGGATTTCTACGAAACCTGTGAACAAACATACATACCTAAGTTATTAAACCTCCCCATACATCACGTACAGTCAGGGACAGAGATAACTAACCAGGCCTATATCTTGAACTAGCTGTTGCCCGCGACTTTGTCCGCGGCAATTTCAGTTATTATGATTAATTAGATTTTGTCTTAGTATAGATGAATAATTTTCCCCCGTTTTCAAAACATTTTTTGCTGATGCTTCTCTCCTATTGGTCGCAGCGTGATGTTTTATACCCTAAAGCCTTCCTCAATAAATGGACTATCCAACACAAAAAGAATTTTTCAATCTGAACCAGTAGTTCCTGAGATTTGAGCGTTCAAACAAACAAACAAACTCTTCAGCTTTATAATATTAGTATAGACTTTCTTCAAGAAAGACTTCATTAATATCTTTCTGTATATACATTTTCATGTTAATATTATTTATAGTTTAAGAGAAAATTCAAGATATAGTTGAGAGCCTGGTGAGGTATCCCTGTTCCTGATTGTACCTTCGCAATGTCGTTTGGTGTTACTGCTGCAAGTCTGTGGAATATATTACCTTTATATGTAAAATCGGCTACATCTCTTGAATCTTTCAAAAATTTACGTAACAGATATTATTTGAATCCCCTTGATATTTAATGTATATGTTAACGAAAATGTATATAATCCGTCATTGTATACAATTCCTAGAAAATGTATTAAATTCCTAAAATCGCCCGGAAATGTGTGAAATAAATTATATTAGACACATTTCCTAGGAATTCTATAGATTTCCTAAATTGCACTCAGAAATGGATTTTTTTTAGCAAAAAAATGTAATTGGTCAGCTAAAATAACTAGTTGGGCAGCAACTTATGGTCAGCAAAACTTCTTTTATGCCCTCAGTCGTTCCGAGTGGTCATAAAAAATAATATAGTTAATAGATTTAGCTTCACCTGATCAACTATACATGCTGTTCTAAATAAAAAATAATAACCTGTACCTAACTTCTTTTCTGCCAATATGTAGGAAGCCATGCAATATTTTATAAGTGTATTTACTTTGCATACACAACGCAATTTTTTTTTATATCATCATCATCATCAGGTCCTTTTTCAGTCTCCACTACAGGAGCACGACCCTTTCTGTACTACTAGGGCCATACTTGGCCAGAGCAGCCAGAGGACTTGGCCTACACTCTCCACGTTGGCCAGACGGGTTGGAGAGGTGTCTTAGATGTTTATAAGCTTTGTTTAGCTTGTATTTCCTAAGTCGCCTTCTACGACATCCACGGGAAGACTTGGAGTGGTCCTATTCTACTCTGCCGGATACCACACGGCTATTTTTTTTATATACTCTTAATACATTAAGGAATAAAATATGGTGAAAAAATTTCATGCGGGCGGAACTCGAACCAGCGACGTAAGTCTATGTACGATCTACGCTCTGCCATCTGAGCTACCGCATGTGTCAGATGGCAGAGCGTAGGTCGTACACAGACCTAGGTCACTGGTTCATGTCCCGCTCGCATGAAATTTTTTCACCATATTTTAATTCTTAATGTATTAGAGTATATTTTTTTCTGCCCTCAGTCGTTCCAGGTCGTTTTATACATTTCCTTATACAATATCGGAATTTTATACAATTCCTATGAAATGTATACATTTCCCAGAATATGTGCGTAAAAAAAAGTTATTCAAACAATATTTTATACATTTCCTACATAAGCCAGGTATTCTATATATTTCCTAGGAATTGTACACAATTCCTAGATTTCATATATTTCCTATAACATATACAGCGTGTAAATGTACCCTCGACATTTACTTAAAGGGGTGACTCAGCCCATCAATATGAACAACTTTTCCTATGGGACCAATGCTGGGAACTCAAAAAAAATTTCGTCATTTCCATACAAAATAGTTCCGCCGCCCGGCCAGTTTGTATGGGAAGGTCGAATTTTTTTTGAGTTCCCAGCATTGTTCCTATAGGAAAAGTTGTTCATATTGGTGGGCTGAGTCACCCCGTTAAGGGAATATCGAGGGTCTATTTACACGGTGTATATGTATTTATATATATAACCAACGACGTTCCCGTGAAGGGGTGACTCAGCCCGTCAAAAGGAAAAACTTTTCCTATGGGACCAATGCTGGGACCTCAATTTTTTTACAGAAGTGTAGACAGTCTTCCCCGTAAGAGATAAAGACGTAATGATATGCATGTATCTATGCGTAGGCTTGTTGCTATTACGTGTGTGATATTCTAAATCTTGAACGAGACACGATTTACATAATTTTTAACCCACTGCCCAATGAAGTGAAAAGGTGTATTCACTTATTCTGACAAGCGAGGTGACGTCACCCACGAACCGCGTCACCACCCTTTAAGGGACTACCTGGGGTTTAGTTTATTTTTTTAAGTATATTATAAATAATTATTTAAATAAATAGGAGGATATTCTTTGTTTAAAAAAAATACACGCTAAGATTATACTCGGTAGAATATGTTGATTTATATTAGATATTTATGTTAATTAAATGTACCACCTAACAACACACATATTCGTAAATAAAGCTATCTTTAGTGCTGCCCACAAACGAAATAAATTCAATAGATAGAAACAATGGTACTTCATTTAAAATAAAGTTCGTAATGGCTATTAGACAAATGTTATTATACTGTTAAATACCTTTGGCCTGCAAAGGCCTATTTTCTGAATAAACTGTTTGATTTTGATTTTTTGATAAAGGATATTTATGTGAGAAATAAGTCCAAGAGGGGAATTTGGGATTAAATCGAGCGCGACGGATTAAGATATAAGGAATGCCTCGGACATTGTTGGCGAGCTTTGTGGATCAGTGGTCAACACGCCAGCCTGCGACAAGAGAGTGCCCGGGTTCGATCCCCGGCCAGGTCATGATGGAAAACGATATTTTTCAGATTGACCAGGGTCTTGGATGTTTATCTATACAAGTATCTATTATAAAATATAGTATCGTTGAGTTAGTATCCTACGACACAAGTTCACAGCTTACTGTGGGGCTAGCTCAATTTGTGTAATATGTCTTTATATTTATTTATTATTATTCTCTTTATTCTATTTTAATCTTAAGTCTAGGAATTTACAATATTTGTATAAAAAGTAAAATATAAAAATATGATACAAAACATAAAAACATTGTAAAACCTAAATCTAGCTCGCCGCCAGCAGCGGGGCAAAGCTCAAGCTACCGGCGGTTAAGGCTGCAGAGAAAGAAACCTCCTGACTATGCGTGACGTGTCCAGGAGTGCTGCCTTCTGTATCTGACCCTTGATCCAGCCATCCAGCGAGATGCGCAGAATATTATATTATATACTAGCTTTCGCCCGCGGCTCCGCCCGCGTTAATGTCGATCCCTCGGGAAAAGTACTTTTTCCCGAGATAAAAGGTAGCCTATATCCTTCTCCGTACTCCAGAGAACTTGTATGCAAAATTTCACCATGATCGGTTCAGTAGTTACGGCGTGAAAGCGTAACAAACAAACAAACTCACTTTCGCATTTATAATATTAGTAAGGATTGTACGGAACCCTTCGTGCGCGAGTCCGACTCGCATTTGGCCGGCGTTTTTGGTATTTGCTGTTATAGCGGCAACAGAACTATACACGGTGAAATTTTGATCGTTTTGGACCCTTAAAGGGGTGACTTAGACCATCAAAATGAACAACTTTTTCTACGGGGCCAACGCTTTGAACTCAAAAAAACTTTCGTCATTTCCATACAAAATAGTTCCGCCGCACAGCCAGTCCTATAGGAAAAGTTGTTCATATTGATGGTCTGAGTCACCCCTTTAAGGGTCCAAAACGATAAAAATTTCGCCATGTATATTCTTTGAAGATTTAAACTGTTTAACTATCAGGGTTCATGAGCTACAGCTTGGTGACAGACGGACAACGGAGCTATATTAATAGGGTCCCGTTTTTACCCTTTGGGTACGGAACCCTAAAAACAATAATTTGACGGTACTATTGGACAGAGAGTAGACCCTTTAACCTGAATACTAATGAAGCCCTCTCCAGTATAAAATGAGAGATTTCTAAACTCTCAACACATTCATCAAATATCTCTCAACCAAGTCTTACCAAAGACCCTTCAGTATAAAGAAATAATTGTACATAAACCAAATATGAAGTTGCAAGTCGTGTTCGTGCTAAGTTTCATCGCTGTGGTGTCCGTCGCGTCCAGTAAGTCAACCATATACATGGTGAAAGTTTTATCGTTTTGAACCCTTAAAGGGGTAACTCAGACCATCAAAATGAACAACTTTTCCTAGAAACAATGCTGGGAACTCAATAAACGACATTCCCATACAATCTAGCAGGGCGGCGGAACTCTTTTGTATGGAAATGACGAATTTTTTTTAAGTGTACATCAGTGGTCCCATAGAAAAAGTTGCTCATATTGATGGTCTGAGTCACCCCTTTGAGGGTTCAAAACGATCAAAATTTCACCAATACAGGTGAAATTGAGTTCATTAGCAAACGTTTGGAGTGACTTAGACCACGAATCTGAACAACTTTCACTATGGGACCAACTCCGAAATTGCAAAGCCAAGTAGATATTCCACTTTTGTATGAAAGTGCAGATAATTTTTTCACGATGTCGAAGTTGGTCCCATATTGAAAGTTGTTCAGATTCTTGGTCTAAGACACTCCTTAATTGTTTGCTTATGATTTAAATTTAATCGACGTTCCCGTGAAGGGGTCACTCAGCCCGTCTAAATGAACAAGTCCAAAACGATAAAAAAATTACCATGTATTTACATACTTAAAAATTATTTTAGTATAGATATAGATTCAGGGAATCATAAACACCATTATATTGATACACATTCAAAAGGGTTACACAAAAGGGTTAAAACTGTTACATAATTATTCCTGTAACACTTATTTGGGTGTTTAAACCTGTTTTGCTCCTAACACTTATAAAAGTGTAACAGATAGATATAATGTTTATTAAAAAACAGTTTTTACATTTTTCGTGCATTTTTCTATATACAGTCAGGGACAGAGATACCTGACCAGGCCGCGTATTGCCAAACTGTATACTGACCCAGACACCCATAGTCTGTACTGAACTACGTCGTGCTCATTACAATCAGAAACAAATTAGAGCAAAGTACATACGACCTCAGAGCAGTCTGAGGAGAAAAATTAAATAAAACTGTAAATTGAGATTTTTTATATTTATCTTAGGCGAATACACGGCGGCTCGCGTTCATGCGTGCGTCTTTGGCTAAACTGTGCTTGATTAAAATGAGACATTAGTTTTATTTTTTTTAAATTATGTTGTATTAGTATTATATATTTTTAAATTATCTTGTATCATAGTATTTATATAGGTGCGCCGGGCGTAATATTTTTTTATTAAATTATAAATGTTTATGTATAAAGCGACTCTAGGGCAGCCATTGACGCCATTGTCTTATAGATCTAATAGTCAGATTCAGATTTTATTGCAAGTCACAAGTTATTAAAGGTGTTATCAATGATTTAAAGGTACAAGTGACGCCCTGTAAGGGCACAGCAAACATAAGAGGCGACTAGTTGCCATTTAACTTATATAAAAATCAACAAATTAATAAAATACATCGTAATAATTCAGTTTCATAATAATTCAAAATTTCATAATAATCCAAAGTTTTATAGTAATTCAAAGTTTCATAATAATTTAATTCGTAATAATGTAGAGAAATCAAAGCCCCTTCGTTAACCGAGTTTGTCATCAAAGAATTCAGATATACTGTAAAAGCATTTATCTACTAGGAATTTTTTAAGTTGTTTGTTAAATAGGGTAGGGTTTTTTATATCTTTTAAGTCATTTGGGATATGATTATATATTTTTATTAGCATATGATGAGGGCTAGATGAAATTAATTCCATACTAAGTCCGTGAATTGATTAATTACCCAAATGTCTCCACCCTGTATGTTTGTGAGACGTACAGTCAGGGACAGAAATACCTGACGTGGCCATCTACCTATATCTTAAATTTTTTCTTAAACTATAAATAATAATAACATGAAAATTTATATTAAGAAAGATTTCATTAAAATTAGATTATATATTTTTATTATTATTTCTTAGGCATTGGTACTCTTTTATATTGTAAACTAGCTTTCGCCCGCGACTCCGCCCGCGTAAATGTCGATCCCTCGGGAATAGTACTTTTTCCCGGGATAAAAGGTAGCCTATGTCCTTCTCTGTACTCCAGAGAACTTGTATGCAAAATTTTAAGCGTAACAAACAAACAAATAAACAAACAAACAAACTCACTTTCGCATTTATAATATTAAGTAAGGATAAGGATAGTAAGGATCGAAAAATATTAGATACGTATTTTTTCTTTTTTCAATCAAACAAAAGATGATAAAGATAAAGCGCTTCAAAGTTCAGGAGTGGGGGTTCATGACGCAACAGGCCGGTAAAAAATGTACCGGTTAGTAGTTACGGCGTAAAAGCGTAACAAACAAACAAACAAACAAATAAACAAACTCACTTTCGCATTTATAATATTAGTAAGGATAATTTAAGAGAAAATTGAAGATATAGGTAGATGGTCTGATCAGGTATCTCTGTCCCTGAATGTATTACGTACAGTCGGCCAAGTAGATACCTGACCCCCTGACTTTTAAAACGTAAATTCACACTTTGCTGTGAAGCGCCACCTACCGTGATTTTTGGCAAGTAGACAGACCACTGCTAGTATAAACTTGTTTCTGATAACCTGCTCAGTTGCAAATTTTGTATTTCTAATAATCTCAGCTAATAATTCAAGTAATCATCAATGGTAAGAACAAGAAAGAATCAAAAACAATCCTACGTGAAGTTCGATTCGAACCATCGACCTACGACTTGAGAAGCTAGCGCTCATCTCAATACGCCAACCGACGATATGACGTCTCGGGCGAAATTGGCTATCTATTTCTACTGCTATGGCATCATTGTCACCAACTGCAATGCATTGCTTTAACAAATAAATTGAGGGTAATCTATCAGATTTATTTATAGCTGATACCAACTAATCAAAAATATTGTTCACTCGCGTCACAATTACATTCAAGATACTGCGATTACTGTGTAGTGATCCAAAACCTCACCAGTTATTAGGCATCCCGTTTCATCTCATATAGCAGATTTTGTGAAAGCTAATAGTGTATTGTGAAGACAACCACAGTATTTAAAGTATCTATATCTAGAAAGTTAGGTATCGCGGTAAGTAGAAATTATAAGTATTCAATATACTTACTTAATTGTCACACTATTTTTTGTTCCGTAAAACATAGGGTTTGTGATAAATGTCTAAGATAAATATATCTCTTACAGAGAAACACCGTCCGTTTGTGGATTCGGAGATTAGAAGACTCGATCAACTGGCGTAACATATTTCAATTGAAACATTGAGGAAACATTCAACAAGAACGAGATCGTATTTTATTCTGATGAAAAAAGTTTTAAGTCTGATGATGATGGCAGAAAAGTATTGCGGAGAAGACATGGCCAGCGTATAGCCATCAAAATAATTTGCCTTTGAGAACAGTGGCAGGATAACATTAGGTAAAAATATTAATTAAATAGTTAAGTAAAATAATAATAATATTTTATACCTAGTGTATTACGCAGTGTAGGTTATTAGGTAACTGATCGTATTATTGTTTTGCAGGTTATTGGGGACAGATGTCTTCAATGGGCCCAGGGGAGCTGGTAGAATTCGGCGGCCGGATGAATAAAGAAAAATACTTGGAAAATTTATGAGATGTGGTGATTCCAACAGTGTGCAATGTAGAAAATATTTTATTTAAGACAATTGTTCTGTGATCTAACTGTTATTGAGTGACCAATTAAAATCCCAGATTGTAGGGTCAAATAGTGCTTAACTGGGACACGAGACACGAGTAAAGTTTGAACTTAAATCAATTTAGACAAAGAGGTTATACTAAATAAATAAATATGCGCATAAGTGATATGTGATCTGATCTAACATGGTAAGTGAAATGACAAATAGACTTGAACAAGAGCTTCAAAATGGGAGTCACCCTCTCCCATATTAAAATTCATTTAATGCCATAGGTTTGCATATTGATTCTTATACTATTATCGAAGCAAAGTTATTCACATAGCACTATTTGACCCTACACATTTAAAAATAATTATATTTTTTTAACTATGATTAAAAAAAAGTTGAGATATGTAAATTGTTACTTATTAAGTAACATGTTGGTTCTCTCTACAGAAGATTAATCATAGTTTGAATTAAGTAGGCAGGTATTTATTTCACTGTTAAATTTTTTTGATGTAATAAAGTAATTAAAAATTTAAAATGCTTTTTATTAACAGTAATTAGCTCGGTATCATTATGTTAAAACAACCAAAATTACACCAACATCACAATACGAAGTTGGTGATATTTGTAAAAAATAAAAAGCTTTGGAGGATTTGAACCTGTTACCTCATAAACACACTAACTATTAAGCCGTAGTGCCTACCACTTGCGCCACATCTAACTATTAAATATCTTTGAAATAAGCGTATCGTATGCTAGGGCTTGTTTTATTTATCAAAAATCGAATAGAAGGCATTAGTCATCAAGGGTATCAGATTTCTGCTTATTAACCTTATTTGTTCATTCACAATTCAATAGATGGCACTAGTCGCAAAGGATATTACACTTGTATATTTTTATCTTTGGGTTTAAACCACGGATGGTTCTTAATTTGCGAAAAATGGCGCTGTTGTAGGGGGGTCAGATATCTCCTTGGCTGACTGTACAAATATGGCGCTGACTTTCAGACATTATTCCATCTACAGGTTCCATGGAGGCCACACAGCAAGTCTACTGCGGACGACGACTGGCTATGGCGCTAGCTCTCATGTGTCCTGATGAAGATATGAGCAAGAGGACTTACAGCGGCCTCTCAGATCACTGGTACATATCAGACGCTTCATAGTAGCAGATACTCAATACTTTTTAGGGTTCCGTACCAAATGGGTGACAAAGGGGACCCTATTACTAAGCCTACGCTGTCCATCCGTCTATCACGGGGCTGTATCTCTTGAACCGTAATTGGTAAATCCTTACTTCCTTACTAATATTATAAATGCGAAAGTGAGTTTGTTTGTTTGTCACGCCGTAACTACTAAACCGATCATCATGAAATTTTGCATACAAGTTCTCTGGAGTACGGAGAAGGACCTTTTATCCCGGGAAAATGTACTATTCCCGAGGGATCGACATAGACGCGGGCGGAGCCGCGGGCGAAAGCCAGTACTTAATATTTGTATATCTTATATACAGTATGTGTATATCTTTTGCAGCTATAACAACAAATTATGAAAACAAAAAAAATAATAATTATATATGCATACGCAAGAAACGTATTCTTTTGGCGTTTAGGGTTCTGTACCTTAAAAGGAAAAAAACGGCCAAGTGCGAGTTGGACTCGCGCACTAAGCGTTCCGTACCTTTATCTATAGTAAGATAGAAATTATTAAAAATATTTTTGTGTAACTAAAACTATGCTTTTCGCAATTTTCCCTTTATCTGTGCTATAAGACGTTGCTTCGTACCAAATTTCAAGATTCTGAGTTCACGGGAAGTACCCTGTAGGTGTATATGATATGAATTTCAGCTTGATACCTCCACTCGTTCAGGAGTAAATTTCATTCAGATTCTTTACAGACAGACAGACGGACAACCAAGTGATGACTAGCTCCGTGGCGCAGCGGTCAACACGCCTGCCTGCGACACGGAGTGACCGGGTTCGATCCCCGGCCAGGTCAAGATGGAACATGATCTTTTTCAGATTGGCCTGGGTCTTGGATGTGTATCTATATATGTATTTGTTATAAAATATAGTATCGTTGAGTTAGTATCCCATAACACAAGTCTCGAACTTACTTTGGGGCTAGCTTAATCTGTGTGATTTGTCCGTATATATTTATTTATTATTATTTATTTATCCTATAGGGGTTCCATTTTCCTTTTGAAGTACTGAACCCTAAAAACTCGCAGATCGTAAAAGCCGATCGAGGGATTGGGCTAAAATCTGCGGAATCATGTCAATGGATGATGCGGCTAGCAAACCATCACTATTGTAATCCGTTTTCCATCTACACGCCCTCTAACATGCTAAATGTGGCCATAAGGTCTTATAGACCTAGGCTCTGTCCACCCCGCAAGGGAAAAAGACGTGATATGTATAATGTTCTTCCATTACGAGTATCATTAAATTACTCATTGGGAAGTCCTAGCATCATATTGTAACCACGATTACTGAAATAAATAACATTATATTTTTTTATGATGTATTAATTCCATCCTAATCTAATTTAACGAAGTAATCTAATTTGACCAATGAACTAATATGACGAATAATCTAATTTGACGAAGAAATCTAATTTGACAAAAATATTTGACTAATTAATTAATTTATAAATGTAATTCAATTTATGACTACAGAATTTATCATATTTTTTACTACACCAATTTGTAAGATTCTTTGAAATATATTAATTTAAAAAATGCTAATAATTCATCTCCAGGAGTGAAAACAACATTGTACTAATTTTGAGGTAGTAGAATAAATGGCTTTTTTATTTTTTTTATAATTTTTTTATTTTTATTATTAATTCCGTGGCACAGGACTCAACAGGACTATGAAGACGACAACTGGCCTTGGATAATCAAGACCCGAGCGTTGGAAGGGGTCCGAGGGAAGAGACAGACGCAAGGGGTGGCTTCGGAGTGCTGCGACAAGCCGTGCTCGTTGTCCGAACTTCTAAGTTACTGCTAGAACTGATGTCGCCATTTTGATCGTTGAAGTTTGGTCTCAATAAATTGTTAAGATTGCAACAATTTTGTTTCTTTAATAACATTACCGGCCGGCCAGGTCAAGATGAAAAATGATCTTTTTCAGATTGGCCTGGGTCTTGGATGTGTATCTATATATGTATTTGTTATAAAATATTGTATCGTTGAGTTAGTATCCCATAACACAAGTCTCGAACTTACTTTGGGGCTAGCTCAATCTGTGTGATTTGTCCGTATATTTATTATTTAATGCAAGTAGTATTTAATAAATAACGGCCAAGTTCGAGTCGGACTCGCGCACGAAGGGTTCCGTACCATTATCTATAATAGCTTTAAAGTTAAGTATTAGAAATATTTTAATTGTATGATTAAACTCTAAATTTATGCCTTTTCCTTTATCTGTTCTATGACGTTGCTTCGTACCAAATTTCAAGATTCTTAGTTCACGGGAAGTACCCTGTAGGTTTTGATTCCCGTTTATGCAAGGGCTGTATCTTCTGATTGTGTTGGCTTAGAAGTTTGATTTTTTACAGCTCTAAAGGACAGTAGACCTGAGTATTTGATATGAATTTCAGCTTGATACCTCCACACGTTCTTGAGAAAAAGGTCTTGACAGGCAGACAGACGGACAACAAAGTAATCCTATAAAGATTCCGTTTTTTCCTTTTGAGGTACGGAATTCTGAAAAAGAAGAATCTGACACTAGTGTTACAACCACTAAAACAACTAACCTTGTTTAGTGAGTATATCTCTGAATAACCGGCAGACGCCCGCTTCGATCCTGAAGATGGCCTGGTTGGCCGGGGTCCGCAAGTCCAGGACTCTGTTGTCGAGTCGCGTGTCCTGGTTGACTCTGATCTTGAGGGCTTCAGGGTCCTGAAATCAATAACTAGATTTAGTCACCCGATGGGGGGGAGGGGGGTCTGGGCAAATATCACATCATTTGTGACGTGATATAAATCGATGAACGCCTGCATACACATCGTCATCATTTCGAGTAGGTGTCACGGTCAATCGACCATGCACACCCTGGTGTCAGAGTTCTTCGGAACCGCCTCTCGGCCTATGACGTGCTTCCTTTAACGACTACCAGATGGCAGCCGGGACCACCGGCTTAACGTACCTTCCGAAGCACAGAATCATCTTTATTATCAGACAATCCGGGTATTCAAGCCTGCAATGTCCTAACCAAACTGGAAACATCTAACAAAGTATGCTTCCCGTGGGAATCGAACCCACGACCCGGGTCTACAGGCAAACGCCTTAACCACTGGACCACGGAGGTAGCTATCAAAATCGGTTGATAAGTTAACGTACATTTACAGAATTCCGCTGCTAGCACTAGTACTTTTTCTGTGACTTTGGCTAGAAATCGACTCTTGGCCACTAGCCTGGGTACTTACGTCACTGATTTCTGGCCTAGATGCGTCTTCGATCTGCAAAGGCAGTTGTGGCTTGGCAGCGGAAACAGTCCACACTTCTAAGGCCACCAGTTCTACATTCTTCACCGTGCACGACTCTATGGGTTGCGCTGTCTTCACCACCGTTGCTCGTACGTCGATTATGGATTCCTTTGTGATGCTGGGAACAAATTAAATTAAAAAGTATTGGCGAGATTGGGGATTAATGAGATCATGTGGTAGTGCGTATTCGTATATTCCTTAGTGCCGAAGTCGGAAAAAGAGGCCTCCTTTGGAGGGAACATTGATTTTATACTAATAGGAAGCGCCATCTGTTCGTGCGTGACGGAACTACCAAGTATTATGGTAGCGCGGTTCTAATATATGTGCTCTATACGGAGATTAGGAATTAGTGTGCCATGTCACGAACAGATGTCGCCTTTTACAATCTTAACAAGTATTCAAAAGTAGAAATGGGTATCTCTTGAATAGGCATGTAACATCCTCGTCTTCATCGTCACTTACCATCAGGTGAGATGGGAGACAAATGCCTACTTCAATCATTAATAAAAAAAATATTGTTAAGTTAATAATCCTTACTTATAATATTACTAGCTTTTGCCCGCGGCTTCGCTCGCGTTAAGAAGTATAGAAGTTTCATACAAACTTTCATCCCCTATTTTATTCCCTTGGGCGTAGAAGAATTGGTCAAAATCCTTTCTTAGCGGATGCCTACGTCATAACATCTAGCTGCATGCCAAATTTCAGCCCGATCCGTCCAGTAGTTTGGGCTGTGCGTTGATAGATCACTATGTTAGTCAGTCACCTTTGAGTTATATGTCCTTACTAATATTATAAATGCGAAAGTGAGTTTGTTTGTTTGTTTACTTGTTTGTTACGCTTTTACGCCGTTAACTACTGAACCGATCATCATGAAAATTTGCATACAAGTTCTCTGGAGTACGGAGAAGGACATAGGCTACCTTTCATCCTGGAAAAAGTACTATTCCAGAGGGCCCGACACGTTGATGCAAGCGAAGCTGCGGGCGAAAGCTTAGCCAAAGTAACTCTGTCTGTCTGTCACCTTTTCACGCTTCAACCATTGAACCAATTTGAATGAAATTTGGTATGGAGGTAGTTTGAGGCCAGGGTACTTTTAATTCCGGGAAATTCTACTGTTCCCGAGGAACCGATTAACGCAAGCGGAGCCAGGGGCAAAAGCTAGTTGATGATATTTCAAATTAAGACAGACCACGGAGGCAGTCATAGCCGTGTGGTATCCGGCAGAGTAGAATAGGACCACTCCTAGTCTTCCCATGGAGGACGTAAGAGGCGACTTAGGAAATACAAGCTAAACAAAGCTCATAAACATCAATGAGACCTCTCCAACCTGTCTAGCCAGCGAGGAGAGTGTAGGCCAAATCCTCTGTCTGCTCTGGCCAAGTATGGCTCCGGTAGTACAGAGAGGGTTATGGTCCTGCAGTGGAGATTAAAAAGACCTGATGATGATGATGATGATGATGATGATGACGGAGGCAGTTATGTAGTGCAGCAGAGTATGTATTGATGATTGTACTCACTTGCCAACAAACTTGACCATCTGCTTGCTGACTTTCCTCTCATCATTCACGCTGATCAGCAACTGTACTGTGCTTGATGTTTGTCGAAGCACAGCGAAGCACTGCTTGCCTTTAGCGCGGGAGGTTTGGAGACGAGCTGAAATAAACAATAATATTGGACTATTATGTAACAACTAGTGTTAGATAATAGGTTTTTTTTATTCTCACATCTAATGTTTTCGAAAAAAAATTTCGATGTTTCGAATTTTGTTAAACAAAATCTAAATCTATTCCAAAAAGTCGAAAGTCAACATCGCTCGGACAAACTCTACCTTACCTCTTGCAAAAGCACTTTCCTGCAAAAAGTATTTACGCAATGGCGCCAAATACTTTTTGGCGTCATTGCGTAAATATATATAAATATATAATAATAAAATTTATAACAAACTGCCCACACAAATTAGAGCATGCAAAGAAATACAAGTCTTCAAACGACTTCTTTATCTGTTTCTCATCGACAAAACATATTACTCTGTTGATGAATACTTATCTGACAACACATATTAGTTATTAGAATTTAATTATCAACTTTGACATTATGTTAATCTGTGAGAATGATGATGATTATTTATTATTTTATTCGTTGACTTATTTACCATATAATTTACTAGCAAGTTTGACATTGACATTTATTAAGATTTATATAAATTTTGCATGACAATCCATTTTTACTTTTAATCTATATACCTACAATTAACACAAAAATCTGTATCGAATTTTGTATGCCTGACGGCGCAGCATGGCGCACTATGTAATACTAACACCTTGTTATAAATGTATATTACCCATGTCTGACAAAAATAAATGAATTATGAATTATGAAAAAAAAATAATGTTTCAGCTAACAATAATTACAAGGTATTTATCATCCCGAGGGGAGAGGCTGGTGTACTGAGATACAGGCTCTGTGAACAGCACCGACTCGTCTCCGATAGCTCAGGACGGTGCCGTTCCTTTCCTCTTCGAGGTGTTGGAGAGCAGGGGTGGACTGTAGCTTTGATTATTTTGCGTGTGGGCTCTTGAGGTCGGCGGGAGGCGGCGGCCTCACGAAGATTCTTGTAGACCCCTGATTGACTGACGCCAAATTATTAATACAAATTTCGTTATCATATTGATAACGTTATTTAACCAACTATTTAAAAAGAGGTATAAACTTTATTTAAAATTTTCGCCTATAACTATGGAATGGCTGTACCTATTTTCATGAGACTTTCGCGGTCCGTCGTGAACACTCTGCTTAGTTCAGACACCAGTCTCTCACAATATTTTATTGTTTTTATTTTTGTAACGAAATGTGTTCTGTATATCAAGATTGTAGAGAAGAATAAAGAATTTTAGAATTTTTTGAATTTTTGATTCAAATGTTCTCTGGAGTACGGATGTTGTGATTTTGTATGTTGAGATTATACATAACATTTACATACATAGTATCACGTCTTTTTCCCTTGCGGGGTAGACAGAGCCCTGGTCTATAAGACCCGAAGGCCACTTAGCATGTTGGTGGGCATTAGGTGGAAAACGGGATCAAAATAGTAATGGGTTGCTAGCCGCATCGCCTATTAACATGATACCTCGGAATTTCGCCCGTTCCCTCGATCGGTTTTAACAAACTACGTGGGAAGAGAAGCAGCTGGTACATTCTACGTTTTTCTTTCTCCCAGACCAGCATGAAAGAGGAAACAAAACAGACAGAGATGTTAAAGCGGCAATAGATATACACAATATGTGGAAATTTGAAATTTAGGGTTCAGATACGGACAAACGGACGCAAGGGCCTATCCAGGACTTTTTTCTAGGTATGACTAGCTCCGTGGCGCAGCGGTCAGCGCCAGCGCGCCAGCCTGCGACACGGAGTGACCGGGTTCGATCCCCGGCCAGGTCAAGATGGAAAATGATCTTTTTCAGATTGGCCTGGGTCTTGGATGTGTATCTATATATGTATTTGTTATAAAATATAGTATCGTCGTGTAGCGTAATATTCTTTGGTATCGTTGAGTTAGTATCCCATAACACAAGTCTCGAACTTATTTTGGGGCTAGCTCAATCTGTGTGATTTGTCCGTATATATTTATTTATATTTATTTCTGAGACGGGCGGAGGGTCAAAAAATCAACAATAACCAAAAAAAAGAAATAAACTTGAAGTTGAACGAGTTTTCTTTATGTTCTTTTATTCATATATTTTAAGACGGTACCACGACATTGTGAAAATTGACGTGTTTGCAAATCACTAGTACTATGTGCTGAATTAATTAAATACATCAAAAGTATTTGTATAATTTAGGTCGATCCCTGAAAAAGATCGCCCCCTAGTTGGAATTTGAAATAGATACATATGAAATTTAAATATGATATATATATATGTTATGATATCTAAAGACATTTTTCTTCGAAAACTTTGTAATTTTTACGTCTGAAACAATAATTCTCACATGACAATATTTATATTTACATCATGGAGGTCGAAAAATATATATAATAATATATATGAAAAATATAAATATGAGAATATTAAGACTTTTCATCTTTTTTCCTAATCGCCTAATGGTTCTGCGCAGTAGCGACGTTTTTCATTTGCGCGGCACCCGCTTAACAACTCTGATAATTCGATTTGCTTCTAAATATGTACTGTGATGGAATCTCCACAGTACACAAAAATACCGTCTGGGCGCAAGAGCCTCCGTGCCGAACGGACGTTCCTTTTGGTACCTTTCGAGTATGGAATCATAAATTGACTAGCTCCGTGGCGCAGCGGTCAACACGCCAGCCTGTGACACGGAGTGACCAGGTTCGATCCCCGGCCAGGTCAAGATGGAAAATGATCTTTTTCAGATTGGCCTGGGTCTTGGATGTGTATCTATATATGTATTTGTTATAAAATATAGTATCGTTGAGTTGTATCCCATAACACAAGTCTCGAACTTACTTTGGGGCTAGCTCAATCTGTGTGATTTGTCCGTAGATATTTATATTTATATTTAAATTGGGTTTCTTCCGACGTATTCTTCTCACCATTGGTCGTTCCGAACGCTAGTAGTAATTCGATTTTGCATATATTAAAAAATATATAAGAAATAAAAATATGTCGTTCAAAAAGAGAAACATGTATCCAATTTTGAATAAACAATAAGTATTTTGTAAGACTTTTGACTTTTTGTCTTTTAAAAATATATCATCATCATCATCAGGTCCTATTTAGTCTCCACTACAGGAGCATGACCCTCTCTGTACTACTAGAACCATACTTGGCCAGAGCAGCCAGAGGACTTGGCCTACATTCTCCACATTCTCCACGCTGGCTAGACAGGTTGGAGAGGTCTCACAGATGTTTATAAGCTTTGTTTAGCTTGTATTTTCTAAGTCGCCTTCTACGACATCCACGGGAAGACTTGGAGTGGTCCTATTCTACTCAGCCGGAAACCACACAGCGTATTAAAATTAAAAATATATTGATAACCAAAATGTTCTACACACCTCTAACCCAAACTTCTTTGCCATCAAGACTGACTCCCAAATCCCTCACGTCCGTGTAGACTCTGTCTTTATACTCTCCAGAGGACTGGATTAGTTTCCGGACTCCGTACAGACCAATTGAGATGTCTGGCTCCTCCGATTGTGGTTGTTGGGACGCAGCCTGGAATGAAGTTGGTAAAGATAATTAAATCTTTAATTTTCGGATCATTTTTTTACTTACTCTTTAACTACCTCCGTGGTCCAGTGCTTAAGGCATTTGCCTGTAGACCAGGGGGTCGTGGGTTCGATTCCCACGGGAAGCATACTTTGTTTAGTTGCTTCCAGTTTGGTTAGAACATTGCAGGCTTGAATAATTTGATTGTCTGATAATAAAGATGATTCCGTGCTTCGGAAGGCCCGTTAAGCCGTTGTTCCCGGCTGCCATCTGGTAGTCGTTAAAGGAACCACGTCAGAGGCCGAGAGGCGGTTCCGAAGAACTCAGACGCCAGTGTGCATGGTCGATTGACCGTGACACCTACTCGAAATGATGATGATGATGATCTATGTGATGAGCCTGACAAAAATCATAATAGGCATTGGGCAACATGCCTACTGCTTCGATCAAATATAATGGTCTCCTACAAAATGAAGCCTTAATAATGTCCCTGAGTCATCATGCATACTTACAAACGACAAAAACGGTACATACTGAAAGTATAACACCATCTTTTTTTTAACTTTTGGTGAGTAGTTTTCATCTTTTCACTGTACCTTCGTCATCGACAGACATGTGAGTGCTAGCACAGTTTATTGAAACTGTGGACAAACAGCTCCAAAACTTGATTAGTGTTCACACGATGGGCCATTACTAGAGGCCTAGGTGTGCCTTACCTTATGTTCAGCCTTCTTTTGCTGCTTTTCAGCAGCTTTCGCCGCTTTCTTGGCCGCCTTCTTGCTGGCCGCATCCCCTTCCATCGCTGCTGGTGGCTCTTCAGATACAACCATTGTAGATATTCTGAAAACATATTGAATAACTATATTATTTCCAAAAACCTTAGAAATAAAATAAAAATAACTACGATGGTGGAGCAACCCGATAATAAGCATCTCCACTTCGGTCTGCCCTGCGCCACCTCTTGCCAGTTATCGGCCTTTAGATCACAGGACCTTCTTGATCTTGTCCATCAAACAATATCGAGGATGACCTACAGGATGTCGACCTCTAGGCTTTCCTATAAAAGCTTTTTTTACATCATAAATCACCTCCATCCCCTCCAAGTGGCTGAGGCAACGAAGCATGTGGGCCTTAATTTCGCCAATGAGGTTAGATTAAAAAATAAACAAAAACTCTAAACTACGTTGTTGTTTGTGGTGCCAAGAACACTGTCTCCACTACAGGAGCACGACCCTCTCTGTACTACTAGGGCTATACTTGGCCAGAGCAGCCAGAGGACTTGGCCTACACTCTCCTCGCTGGCCTGACGGGTTGGAGAGGTCTCTTAGATGTTTATAAGCTTTGTTTAGCTTGTATTTCCTAATTCGCCTTCTACAACATCCACGGGAAGATTTGGAGTGGTCCTATTCTACTCTGCCGGATACCACACGGCTATCTATATATTAGTTTTGAATGACAAACATTAAATATGTATACAGGGTGGGACAACTTATTACAGCCATTGGTCTGCAGCAATATCTTGTTTATACTGCATAGAGAAATATTTCATTACAGACAAGTTTCTTTAAAAAATATAATCAGTCCAACAGTTACCTGAGATGATCAAAATAAAATAGAGACTTTTTTAGGGTTCCGTACCCAAAGAGTAAAAACGGGACCCTATTAATTTCGCTCTGCTGTCCGTCTGTCACCAGGCTGTGTCTCATGAACCGTGATAGCTAGACAGTTGAAATTTTCACAGATTATGTATTTCTGTTGTCGCTATAACAACAAATACTAAAAAATCGAATAAAATAAGTATTTAAGGGGGCTCCCATATAATAAATGTGATTTTTTTGCTTGTTTTTGCCTGATATTCATAACGGCAATAGGTAGACGCATGAAATGTTCACAGAATATTTATTTATATCATCACTTTAAAAATAAAATTAATATTAAAGGGGGGCTCCCATACAACAGACCATTTTTTTCTATTTTTATAGATAATGGTACGGAACCCTTCGTGCGCGAGTCCGACTCGCTCTTGGCCGGTTTTTTCTTTTTTTGTTAAATACTGCCTGTTAAGTAATTAATTCAAGTCACAGTTTGCTACACATTTTAGTAAACTGTGACATCACGAGCCCCACTCGTGGACTATAATGTGCAATATTTTAATCACTATGGCTAGCTCCGTGGCGCAGCGGTCAACACGCCAGCCTGCGACACGGAGTGACCGGGTTCGATCCCCGGCCAGGTCAAGATGGAAAATGATCTTTTTCAGATTGGCCTGGGTCTTGGATGTATGTATTTGTTATAAAATATAGTATCGTTGAGTTAGTATCCCATAACACAAGTCTCGAACTTACTTTGGGGCTAACTCAATCTGTGTGATTTGTTCGTATATATTTATTTTATTTATTTATTTATATTTTGTTACTTTGTTTTCTTTGAAAAAAAGAAAAGTGTCTTATATTTTATAATTTACA
The DNA here is from genome assembly GCA_947532085.1 of Elegia similella. Classification (NCBI taxonomy): domain Eukaryota; kingdom Metazoa; phylum Arthropoda; class Insecta; order Lepidoptera; family Pyralidae; genus Elegia; species Elegia similella. The sequence continues at coordinate 2,834,238 of OX383953.1, forward strand.
TTTATCTATTGTATAAATTTTAACATATATGATGAATAAACTAATTAATCGACATACAAATAATTAAAAAAAAAAATCTAAATTAAAACTTAAATTAAAAATAAAATGAATCTATAAACACATCATATCAAATAAAATATGGTTGCCAAATCGCTGCGGTCTGCTGGCAGAGTGCCCAAAAGGCTGGCGGCATTTCCTCGATGGATGGCCAGACTCAGTCTTTGCCCGAAATGCGCGCCTGCCCTTAGGTCACCGGAAACGTCGATTAGGAGTGCGGAGATCTCTTTGAAAATTTGTCGGGCCTCCGCACCCCAAGGTGGCCTTTTTATGATTATCTTATTGATGGACAAATTTTTATATTAAATATTCTGCTCCAGGAACCTAGCCTATTCACAACTATGTATGGAATTACAGTTACAGTTTTTGTTATAAGGAAAGAAAAAAAAAAGGTTTATAACAATAAATAAAAGTGCTGAATTTTAAGAATTCTTACCAGTGATTTTATTGTGAAAAATGAAAACAGGAAACACTTGGTACCTAACTTATAAATAGAACAACAAACTTTTAGGTCCACCTACACATTGAGTAGCTAACTACTTATTACACGGCTACTTTAACCTCCAAACAAATACACAGAGCACATAACTGATATGTTGTGAGTCATAAAACACAATTATGATCCCATTTATACCTTTATTTTCCACTTAATTATCAAACTTTTCTCAGAAGTTTCATCATAAATTTAGGAAGTAAAGATATGGTAGAGTTAACCTTACCTGGTTGGCAGAAACGCTTATTATGATTGACAATTAATGCCTGAGGTGATAAACGGCTTGGAGACCGATAATAAAACTTGATTTTCGTGTGAAATTGTTTGCAAATAGGTTATTTGCGATAATGCAACGCTGATAAAGCGGTCACCTCCCCGGCTGTCAACTTGACAACGTCATAATTATTTTCACGTGCCTGACACTGATCAAAGAAAATGTAAATGTAGAGCCTAAATTCAAATAAAAGAAAGAAATTAATTTACGCGCTTTTTTTACTAAACTATTTGTTTATCCTTTTCTTCTGGCAGAAAAGAAAAACTCCTTATCTGTGGAAACGTCAAAGCTTTCACACAACATTTCACAATTTTGCCTCGACTTGCAAGCAAATTCGACACACTTGATTGGTGTAATGTTTAAATTTTTTGTTCAAGATGTTCATAACACCTGGCCCGATTTCGAGTAGGATTGGGGCGAATTTTTTATTATTAACAATAAGAAGTAAACGTCAGTATGCCGGTGTTCACGGCCAATATTCCGAGCTTGCTGAAGGTCGGCGATCGTATCGAAATCGGAGGTAAAATTAAGGAGAATGCCAGAAAGTGAGTAATATTTAAATTGTAAACGTTCACACCACAGATATAGATGTCAATAGATGACGTAAATGCACCTACTTCTCGTGTGGAACCCCGACCAAGCGTCAACGTTGGCTGCGGCTACTGACAGCCCGCGCGGTTGTTGTTGCGAAAACTAAAAATAAAAAACCGGCTAAGTGCATGTCGGGCCACGCGCAGTGTAGGGTTCCGTAGTTGCGATGCGAATGCCAGTTTTGAGTACGAAAGAAAAAAATAATATGAAAAAATATGATCAATTTCTATTCCACCGCGAGTAGAGGCAAAGCGCTGGTAACAAGATTTCGTAGGTATATTACTTTGACTCCCGAGCCAATAGGCACCAAGCGACCTCGTATCGTTCCGGGCGCAGTCCCCGCTGTTTTGGATGACCGCAAGTGGCATAAACACATCTCGAGCGACTCCGTGTTTCGGAAGACGCCGTTAATCGCGGCTATCATCATTGAGGGCAGTCGTCAAACTCACAGATGCCTTTACGCAACTTGAAATCTGACACCAGTGTTTGCCACGTACACACACGTTTACTATCCAACTACTCAATATCCAGCTAGATACTGAGTACCCAAAGGGTAAAAACTCCAGGGTCCCCCTATTAAATATGACTCTGGTGTCTGTCTGTCCGTCTGTCACCAGGCTGTATGTATCTCATGAACCGTGACAGTTGACAGTTGAATTTTTATAAATGATGTATTTATGTTGCCGCTATAACAACAAGTACTGAAAAACAGAATAGGTATAGTAAATATTTAAGGGCTCCCATACAACAAACGTAATTATTTTGCTCGTTTTTGCTCCATATTGATAACGGTAACATGTAGACGCTTGAAATATTCACAGAATATTTAGTTATACGATATAGTAACTTTAAAAATAAATAATTAAATTAATAGAAGACATAAAATAAATATTTAAGGAGGCTCCCATACAACAGACATGATTTTTTTCCGTTTTTATAGATAATGGTACGGAACCCTACCTGCGCGAGTCCGACTCGCACTTGGCCGCTTTTTTATATAAAAGATTATTCATTTACAGAATGTCAGTGAATCTCTGCGCTCAAGAAGGTGAAGAGCCACGCGACGTGGTCCTCCACTTCGACGTCCGATTCCATCGGGATAACATCATCTCCTTGTCCAGGAAGAACGGGATTTGGATTGGGAGTGGCAATTATGATACTAACTACAATATGTTTGTCCCGGGTAAGCAGTTCCACATTTAACCGTCTGTGACAATATGCTGAGTCAGGACCCTTTCACTGTCGAGCACATAGTGTAGAAATATTCACAGTACAACCACACTGCACGCTACATAGTTATATCTAGGCATACTTTCTAATTTCTAGAAGTATCTTGCATATATTTTTATATAATTATATAAGTTCCTTATAGGTTAACTTCATATTATATCAATGTGAATTGTGTGTTTTCGATGGTGAATAAAGATATTATCTATCTATCTATCTAACCTTTTGCACGCCAGCGCTTTTTTACGTTACTCCATCCCCCGACGCCAGGCTAGTACAAATTGTAATAACTTTGGTCATAGACTAGACTACTAATACAACTGAAACTGACTTTAGTGGCATCTCAGTCATGCGACCGTTTTGCAACTAAAGTGGTCAATGGCGTTCTATAAGTTAATGCCACTTTGTATGTAAAGAAAGAAAGAAAATTATTTATTTGGTGCAAAAATTTAAAAAAATATTACAATTAAAATAAAAGGTAAATTAACAAAATGATAAATGTAAACACATTTGCAACCAAAAAGGTGTTCACTCAGCATTTTGTGTCATATCATACCTATAGCATATAGTTATGACTTGCTGATTTGCAGTGAAACCAAAAGTAGGCAGGTAGTTAGATGGCTCTTTAGTTATAACAATTTAATTTAGTTACATCGATCATAATGTGTTTACGTACAGTATTATGTACAATACTAGTACTACAAATATAAATCAAACTTTTGCATGGCGCGAAAATATCCGCCTGCTATTGGCTGATGCGTTCGCGCCATGTCTGGAGTTCGCTGCACCCGTACAAGTATTATGAGCGAGACAGCACGAGTCCTGTTGTTTTTAGATTTCAAATCTTATATAGTAGCTCTAAGTTCGTTAATTTACTGATATTTTAACTTCAGCTTCCCTTCTATTTCAGCTTGCCTCTGCCGCGTGCGCCTACCCGTAATATTTTTCGTCAGCATAGTCATTTCAGGTGTTAAAAGTCCATTGCTGCGCAAAGGACTATCCCAAGGATTCTTCGTACCATGGGAGGGTATTGCCATAATCACCACATTTAGCAGACGGGACCTACTACTCACTTGGATGAATGGGGGAAAAGCCAGTAGCAGCTCGGGAGGCCTGTCGTCGTACCCGTCAGTAAATAGTAAATAATAATAAATATATATGGACAGATCACACAGATTGAGCTAACCGTTCGAGACTTGTGTTAGAACACTAATTCAAAGATACTATATTTTATAACAAATACATATATACATAAATATCCAAGACCCAGGCCAATCTGAAAGAGATCATTTTCCATCTTGACCTGACCGGGGATCGAACCCGGGCACCCACGTGTCGCAGGCTGGCGTGTTAACCACTGCGCCACGGAGCTCGCCACTGGATAGGCAGTTGAGGTTGACACCCCTGACCTGCCGGCCTATTTGCTAACTCAGTGTATAACGATTTGATAGTCACTTCAAAATGCATTGCGTTTTATATACCTTAAATAAAAATAATCAATCATACGAAAGCCGCAATGTATTTTAAAGTGACTATCAAAACGTTGTACACTGAGTTAGCAAATAGGCCGGCTGGACAATATTGCTTTTCAATAACTCCTAACTTTTTACCTGTAAACTCTTCAATTCTCATCAGGCACGATTTTCCGAATCATCTTCGAAGTGAAGGATACTGACGTCATCACCATCTACTGCCAAGGGAAGTTTCACTCGAATTTCCTGCCGAAGATACCGCTGTCCATGGCGAAGTATATTGTCGCGTGGGCTGATGTTGATAGGATTACACACTGCTTCTTTCATTTTGGAAACAAGGTTGGTACTTTACAAGCTTATAATTAAATTGCAATGTGTGTATCTATGGTTGTTCGCCCTGTGGTTTCCAGCAGAGAATTTCCCGCCAAAAACTCATATTGGTCAGCAAAAGATGGCGTAGTGCTGTGAAACTGTTTACCACGTAGACTAAAAGGTGATATAGCGGGAATTTTTTTTTTGATAAAAAATATTTTTTTGACCAGCCGGTGAGCGGCGATGAGCCAGTGGCAGCCACGGCAGCGTTTCCACCACAGTCGCCGCGCCCCGCTGTCGTGGGGGATGCCAAGAGGTGGTAGGTGCATACTTTTATTCATTCATGCATGAAACGATTAGTAAGTAGGTACATAATACCTACTTTACCAAAATAACCACTTTCCTAAAATGACTACTTTCCCAAAATGAACACTTTCCCAAAATGACCACTTTCCCAGAATGTCCACTTTCCCAAAATTACCCCATTCCCAAACTGACCTTTTTCATAATGACTACTGCTTTTCCGAAAATGACCACTTTACTAAAATGACCTTAGAAAATACCGATTTATTATGTAGGTACCTGGATCGTAGGTAGTGCCTTCTCGAATAAAACTTTCAGGTACATAATATCTACTTTATTCCCATTCTAAAAACTTAATCACCACTTTAAAAAAGACTACTTAAAAAGAAAGATATTTTCGTTTTATTTTCTATATTCTTCTTTTCATATTGTGTGGACTCGAGCAGGGGCGGATCTACCGGATTTTTGGGCTGCAGCCCAGGGCCCCGTAGATATAGAGGGCCCATAGATTATAGATATAGATGGAAGGTAATAAATAAACACAGGCAGAAAAATTGTAAAAATGTACATGATAATTTAAATCTCCAAATAGAAAACAAAAAAATTAATAATCAGCAGGAAGTGGCCAATATTTTATATAGACACTTTACTGTGCAACCAACTGTACCAGACATACCTCTTAATCCCATGGATATTTTAAAGATTAACATCGACAGGGTGGAAAATGACATGCAGTGGGAAAATATTACACCTAGTGAAATTCAAAAAATACTGAAATCTATGGACAGTAAAAAATCGGTGTGTGGATAGGATGAAATACCAATTAAATTAATTAAAGAAAACATGGATATTTTAGCATTACCTTTGACTCATTTTTTTTTACTCATGTGTAGATAAGCATTGTTTCCCAGACCAACTAAAAATCGCGAGAGTAGTTCCAATTCATAAAAAAGGATCAAAAATGGATCCTAAAAATTTTAGACCAATTTTAATACTAACAGTTTTTTCTAAAATATTTGGGATACTGATAAAAAATAGGTTACTGCAACATCTAAGTCTAAACGCTATTTTAGTAAAAGATCAGTATGGTTACCGTAAAAATATTGAAACTAGAGATGCTATAGATGCTCTTGTAGATGACGTTGTAAGAAAAATAAACGATAAGAAAAAAGTAGCTAGTTTCTTTCTTGATTTAACATCTGCATTTCATTTAGTTGACCAAGATGTACTGTTTAAAAAAGATTAACATTTTGGAATTCGTGGTTAAATACTATTATTGTTTAGATCTTATTTTGAAAATAGAAAACAGTTTGTAGAACTCAAATCAATTGAAAGAAACAGTGAATGCGTGACTAAGTCCAAATTGCTTGCAGTGAAAAGAGGAGTACCTCATGGCTCCATTTTAGGACCTATACTGTTTCTTATATTCACAAATGACTTGGTGCATTATATCTACAAACAATATCCTGATATAAAAATAGTCTTATTTGCAGATGACACTAACGCCGTTATATCAGATAATAATATCACAAATCTTAATCTTAAAATTAATGACATCCTCTTAACGTTTAATGAGTGGTATATTGCCAATAGTTTAAGTTTAAATTATAGTAAAACTAAAGTTATTCTTTTAAGTCGACATCACGAAACACTGAAACACTTGACATCAAGTTAAATGAAAACAAAGTTGACATAGTAAAGGATACAAACTTTTTAGGTATATACATTGAAAGAAAGAAAGAAAGATAGAAAGAAAGAAAAATAGTTTATTTGGCAACATTTATCGTGACGGTTACACTATACACAATTACATATACATGCACCAAAACGGCCTTCGCTCAGCATGTGTCGTGGACCATGGTATGGGCCACGACGCTGGTCTTCCGCTAATGCCGAAGAAATTATTAAATTAATAGTAATAAAATAAATCAAAATACAAGCTAATTGAAAATTGAACCATAATTATTAATTAAGCGGCCTTATTTGTACAATAAATATTTATATATTTATATGCTGCAACTAGTTAGCCTTTTGAATACTTAAAATACGCTTCTTAAGTTTGTATTTAAAGGATTTAATCGATATTGAATTTCTAATGGGCGGAGGGATATTATTCCAACACCTAATTGCAGCATATCTGAAGCTACCTCGGAAAGCAGCAGACTTATGACTAGGGCACATAAGACGATTGGGTTCTCTAGCAAGATTAGTAAATTTTAGTTTATTGTACAAATAACATGGACTTTTGTTTTTAATTATGCCGAATAGAAGTACCGCAAAGTGAAGTGTACGCCGAGAATTCATGTTCATGAGCTCTTTCCTGTTTAGATAGGGAGAGACGTGTGCTTTACGAGGAATTGGGAAGCAAAATCTAGCACAGGAATTCTGTACGCGTTGAATTAAGTTTTTAGTGCGAGCTAATAAGCAGTTGCCAATGACTACGTCGGCATAATTAAGTTTCGACAGAACAAGTGCTTCACATAAATAAATTCGTGATTCTACGTTTAAGTAATCTCGTATCTGGTACAAAACTTTCAACCTGTAATAGCAATTCTTTACAACTCCAAGGACATGTTTTTCAAACTGAAGATTACTATCCATAGTTACACCTAAATTTTTTGCTACAGTCACTTGTTCAATTTGAGTGTCTCTTAATTTTAAACTTGGCGTGTGAAGATTGGTACCAGATATTTGAGCCCTTGTACCCAAAACGAGGAACTTTGTTTTCTTTGGATTCAAGACCAGACCATTTGCATCTGACCACTTAGCCACCCGTTTCAAATCGTAATTTATTCTTTCAACTGCAGAACAGGTGTCATTGGGCTTAAAACTCTGATAAATCTCCAAGTCGTCCGCATACAAATGATATTCACAGTCTTTTATGATATCTGGTAAGTCTGCTGTATACAATATGAAAAGTAAAGGCCCCAGTGTCGACCCCTGTGGTACGCCTCTGTCTACAGTAAGATTTTCAGAGTGTCGTTTGGTGCCATCACTGTAGGTTTTGGCTTCGACCAGTAAGATAACTACTAAACCACTTAACAGTAAGACCGTCAAAACCATAATACACGAGTTTAGCCAGAAGTAACGTAGGGTTAATTGTGTCGAAAGCACATGAGTAGTCAAGCAAAACCAGAATAGAAGCCTCACCTATATCCCTTTCAGCCAGTATATCATCCACCACATTGAGGAGTGCCGTGGCCGTGCTTCTGCCGGCTCGGAAACCACTTTGTTTTGAAGGTAGTATATTGTTTGCAATTAAATATTTTACCAATTGTATGCAGACAACTTTTTCTAATATTTTAGACAAATATGGTAAAATACTTATAGGTCTCAGATCGTTAAATTCTTTAGGGTTACTTATTTTGGCAAAGGACGAACTATAGCATTTTTCCATATGCTTGGAAACTCCCCTTTCTCAATAGACATATTCACTAAAGCGTGAGGAGGAGGAGCGTAAAAGGAGTGTGAGTAAAATCATATCGGACGACATTCCATTGACGAATTTTTAAACTGGAAAAAAAAAAGAATTAGGTGCCCTTGAAGACTCCATCTCATCGGCTTGTTATGCAATAAGGTCTCTAAGAAATGAAATATCACAGACACATCTGAAGAAAGTATACCATGCATTAGTAGAGTCCAAGTTAAGATATAGCATTAAACTTTGGGGTTATAGTTATCAGTACAATCAAAACAGAGCCTTTGTGATACAAAAGAGAGCTATTCGCGCAATGGTAGGTATTCCGCCATGGGAGTCATGTGAACAGTTTTTTGTCAAATTGGGAATTTTGACTGTTCCATGTCTTTACATTTTTATTTTATTATCCGACCTTAAAAAAAGATTGCTTACTTTAGAATCCGATGACGAAAAACGAACACGCGAAACTACTCGAAGAAGAGCTCTCATACACAGTATTGTACCCAATTTAAAAATAATGGAGCACAGTACTCAGTATCACGCATTCAAAGCATATAATAAGTTACCAAACGATGTTAAGGATACGCAGAGCTTAAGGCAGTTCAAGGCAAAATTAAAAACATATCTTTTGAACCATAATTACTATTCGATTGATAAATATTTTAAATGAAATTCCGTAGTTATATATTGAATGAATTTATGAATTTTAATATTTATGATTGTATCTACATTTATTTTGACATTTATATTGTATCTATTTGATTTTAGCCATTTTCTTAATTGTGTATCTGTATTTCTTATGTATTTCCGACACAATGTATATTGTTTTATGGAATAAATGAATTGAATTGAAAAAATTGAATTGCCCCATAAAATAATTTTGCCGTCTCTGCGACCTATTGTAGTCGTATTCAGGGTGTGCAAACTATGTTTCGCACTATAGGCTCCTAACACTTCAGTGACTTTATCATAGGCTGAAAATATTAGTTTAATAGGCAGCCAAATAGATCTGCCCAAGACCTCTGATGCTCTCAGTCTGGCTCTGGACTCAAGCGAATTATATTTTTAGTAGACTACTGGGAAATTCCACCATTAGAATCCTACATTATCTATCCCTAATGAACATAGGCTATAGAATATTTTCAAAAAAGGTTAGCGATTCATATGAAAACTTCAATAATGTAACCTAAGGTGTGAAAAACATAAAAAAGACCCTATATCGCGTACGCTGCGGAAACTATTCAAAGTATATCACTTGAACTACAGATTTGTAGAGGACATCAATTTATTATTTATTTATTCGAGCCATCATGTGTCCCACCGCTGGGCAAAGGCCTCCCTCCACTTCTTCCATTCAGTCCGGTCCTGCGTTATTTCCTTCCAATCATTCTTAAATGTATCCAGCTCATCGCGCCATCGCATTTTTGGTCTACCGAGTCTTCGAGTATTGGTAGGGATCCAGCCGGAGAAATCTACAAAAATGTCCGTGATACTATGTTTCAATCCTTACATTTATGTTACAATAGCAAATTGCTTCATGTTAAAATATGCAAGAATGTGTCATAGTTAGTATAGTTAATATTTTTTATAAACTTTTGTTAATTTTATATATTTACCTACCTGTGTGAAGCGAGCGGTTCAATAGTAATTAATAAAATAAATTTTATTTGGCAAATAAGATCATTTCAAATGTGATTTGCCTGATGTTGATTTTTTTATGATATAGGACGGCAAACGAGCAAGCGAGTCACCTGATGGTAAGCGATCAGCGCTGTCCATGGACAAACTGCAACACCAAGGTGTAACAGGAGCGTCGCCGGCCTTTGTAGAAGTTGGGGGAAAGACATTGGGGGAGAAAATGGGGGAAGGACGGGCCTCCGGCTCTCTCACTCACCAAACGAAGCATAGAAGTGGTAAAGCTTCTACTCAAACGTCGATTTTGTGTGAGAGTGTGGTACTTCCCCGGACGAGCCGGCCCATTCATGCTACTAGCAAAAATGAATTTTGCCGGTAGCGTGGCTCTAACACAACTATATTTATTTGCTATAATAGCTAACCGTACCAAATGCCTCACTGGTGCCCCCATTTTTTACAGAAAAAACCCTCATTCAACCCTTATTTCAGCCTACGACAGCATAACAAGAAATCTTCTCCAGGCTCGCCCCGCCTAGTCTCCTCCAACGAAAGCTCAGACGAAGATAAACCCCGGCCGAAAGCTGAAGGTCGAGCCGACAGGTAGGTGCAGTAATTTTATATTGCCTTGTATCCTCAGTATTCTAACCTGTATGTGATTTACGGATGAATAAATTTAAAAAAAAAAGTAAAAGTAATAATTAGTTTTGTAAAAAACTCGAGTCCGGGAGTCTAAATATTCTGACTCGACTGTGAATTACAAGATTCGATTCATAAATAGAGACTATCTGCTCGATGTGTTATTTACACTTAAGCTCCTCTAAAAGACTCGAGTTCATAAGTGCTCGAGTCTGATTATGGACTGAGTCGCGCCGAGTCTAGCTACGAAATGTAGTTATTGTTATTATATATATTATAGTTACCCCCGGGTCTACTATTAGATGGCAGCCGGTCTAACGTGCCCTCCGAAGCACGGAAAATATATTTAAATTATTACATCTTCATTATCAGACAATCAGGTGATTCAAGCCTGCAATGTCCTTACCAAACTGGAAACAGCTAAACAAAGTATGCTTCCGTGGGAATCGAACCCACGACCCCCGGGTCTACAGGCAAACGCTTTAACCACTGAACCACGGAGGCAGTTAGCACTACTTTAACTTAAATTAACTTTGAAATAACATCTTCGTAAATTAGTTTTCTTTTTTTTAAACAGGTTTTTCTACGAAACCCTCATGTGCCAACCAGAACACCAATTCCTGCAGGACCCTAAATACAGGCGAGACCCGAATATCGACTACAGTCGTAAGTACAGAGATATGACTGACACAGAAAAAAATGACAGCGAAGACACCGAAGAAACTACGAAGCACATGGACTCCTCTTTGGGTGAATCGGATGACATGGGCGGAAAAAAGCGCGGGAGGCGCGGAAAATTTGCGCCATTCGCCCAAGTTGTAAACTTCATGGGTAAAACAGGGAGAAGGAATTAATGTTATGTCTTCAAGGTCGATTATTTTTCTCTGGGTGATGTCATTGTCCCATAGTTATTTGTGTTTTTCTGATACAAATTTTGTTCAAAATTTGAATGTTGTTTTATTGATCTTAAACCAGTGTGTATGTGTGGCCAACACTGGTTTTGAATATTGAAAGCTTTGCAAATCTGACGTAGGTTGACGACTGTCATTTTATAATGACGGCTAGGATTAAAAACTTAACATCCTATATAAAACAGAAAAAAAGAAGAATAAAAACAAGTGTGACTCGGACACGCGCTATCTTATCCTTACTAATATTATAAATGAGAAAGTGTGAGTTTGTTTGTTTTTGTTTTTTGTCGCTTTGCCGTAACTACTGAACCGATCATCATGAAATTTTGCATACAAGTTCTCTGGAGTACGGAGAAGGACATTGGCTACCTTTTATCCCGGGAAAAAGAACTGTTCCCGAGGGATCGACATTGACGCGGGCGGAGCCGCGGGCGAAAGCTAGTTATCTATAAAAACGGTAAAAAAAACTGTTGTATTGGAGCCTCTCTTAAATATTAATATTATTTTAATTTAATTATTTATTTTTTAAGTGAACAATATAACTCGGTATTCTGAAAATTTCAAGCGTCGATCCGTTATCAATATCAAGCAAAAACGAGCAAGAAAAATCACGTTTGTTGTGTGGGAGCCCCCTTAAATATCTGACTTATTTTAATTTAATTATTCCTTTTTAAAGTTTAACTATTATTTAAAGTGCTAATAACTATTGTAACTAACTAAATAAAAATTGAAGAGTCTACCTTTTCCATTATCAATATCGAGCAAAAACGAGCAAAAAATATTGTTTGTTGTATAGGAGCCGTCTTAAATATTTATTTATTTATTAAAGCGGCAGCAGAAATACATCATCTGTGAAAAATTCAACTATCTATTAAGTACTATTCATGCAGCCTGGTGACAGACGGACAGACAAACAGGCGTACAGAAGCCATATTTATAGGGTCCCATTTTTACGCTTTCTAGTTTGGTAATCTATACAAAAGGTTTTATATTAGTTTTAAGGGCCCTATCACACTAGTTGCGATTGAGTTAAAAGTGGTGCGAGTGCGCAGCGAACTCGCTACGAAGACGTTGTGGGTGCGCAGCCAGTTCGCGTCGTGCGATCCGCGTTTTGTACGATCAGTGCCCAGTAGCGGCGTTAGGGTAGGGCGCGCTTGGGCGACCGCCCAGGGCGCTGGATACAGAAGGGGCGCCCCCACCAATTAAGGAAGGTACGTTAAGCCGTTAGGCCGATGCGGTAGAAAGGTCCCGGCTGTCATCATTGATGGCGGTCGTTAAGCTATGTCAGATGACTTTAGGCAGCTTGAAAAATCTGACACCAGTGTTGGCCACTTACACACACGAAAAACAAACAACCAAATAAGGGCAGAGGACGCAGGGCGTTGTGATTCAATCGCATTGCATCCCCAATAAGAGGGGGCGCTCGTAGAAATCTCGCCCAGGGCGCCAGTAAGGCTGACGCCGGCACTATCAGTGCCAATACGAATCAGTGCCGCGAGCTCGCTGCGCTCGCGGCGTGTTCGCGGAGCACTCATTGCCAACTCGCGGCGAACTGGCTGCGCACTCGCCCCGCTTTCAACTCGCTCGCAACTCGCAAGTGTGATAAGGCCCTTAATAATCTTAGTTTAGTTTGCCAAAACCTTAAAATTACATGGTAGCAGCTGCGTAATTTTTTGTATGTAAGTATGTCTCTTCGAGCATTTCGCCGTAAGATGAAACACACTGAATGAATTAAATATTTATAATACATACGTAATATCACGTCTTTAACGTGGTAGACAGAGCCTAAGGTCATAAGACCGAAATGCCACGTTTACCATGTTGTTGGGCGTAAAGGTGCAAAATGGGTTGCTAGCCGCATCGCCTATTGTCATGATTCTTTAGATTTTAGCCTTTTCCGGTTCCCGGGGACACGGTAAACCGGGGATAAGCGCAGACGAAGTCGCTAGCATTTCAATGATACAATTTTTTAATGTACACATGATTTATTACAAAATAATTATAATTATTAGATAAAATTTAAGGATTATAAAGAATATTGCCATTCATAAATACTTAGCTAGTTTTATAACTAAACGAAAACTACACAAATCAAAAACATACTATACATAAGTATGGCATTGATTTAAGAAACATAGGATTTTATTCATTTTCTCTTTTTTATTTTAACCCTTTTAACTTGATGTGCCACATCAGACTGTGGCGTTGAAAAGGTACTATCTATTGAATAATTTAAATAAAGAAACATTCCATACAGAGCCACAATGTTTTCTGTCAAGGTAAGCAAATATTTTTTTAATCGGAACAGTACAGAAAGTTTTTATAAACTTTAAATATAACCTATAAAGTTCATTACAGAACAAGAACATGTAAGTTTAACATAAGAATATTACTAGGTATATTTATAGATATATACAGTAAACCCTAACGTTCACAGACAGTCAAGATGAGAACTAGCATTTCATCGAATTCGAAAAACTATGGAATCCGCATTGCGCTCTAAAACTGACACCTCGCAAAGTAGCTTAAAGCAGTCGGGGCTTAAAAAGTAGATTTTTTCGCGAACTAGTCTGCCGCGCGTTCCGTGACAGAAGGACGCGTCGATAAAAGCATTTAACAACATATTTTTTTGTGAACATCGGCGAAATCTTAACAAATTAAGAAAAAAATTACTTCTTGTGTAGTAAAAGTAAAGTGGTGCAGGAAACGCAAGGAAAGATGGAAAGTGACACTGGCTAGAGTAACTTATCATAGCGAGCGAGGCGAGCTGCTAGCCTACCTACCGCTATGTTGACACCATAGCGTTCATTAGATATGTTGACACCGCCCCGTGACCTTGACGCGGCCAATCGCAAACTAGCTTCGTCTAGGAGTGCGTAAGTTTTTCGTTGTGATTTAAGTTTGTTTGCGTAAATGGGACTGATTATTGAATCTTAGTTGTATGAGAATTACGCTTCCATCATTTTTCTAATTCAATGTAGCATTTATACCAATACGTGTAGTTTTGTTTCACGAGAACGCCAACAGATGGCACTGTTGCAATGCGGCAACTCGACATGATTTGTTTTCGACGTGATAACGTCTTATAATTCGATAAACGCCGGCTGCACACACGAAAAAGTGTCACGTTCCGTGTGCAAGCGAGAGCGCGTTACAAGCGATAGAGAGGCACGATGAGCCTAAGCGATCGCATTGTGACACATCTATCTCTCTTCTACCGTTATCACGGAAAATTATCGCCATACTTTACAGACAATATTTTTTTTTTGCTTATCTCGATGATCCGATGAATTCTCCTTTGACCCTTTTTTTATCACAAATCTTTCATAGTTTATGTCAATCTCTATCAACTTGAACACCGTGTGTTAGGCTGTGACGCCGTGACCAGGATTTACATCAATTACCTCTTGAGGCGACTTTCTCGTCTCATAAGTATTTTTAAAGCAAGAAGTTTTTTTACATATAAAATACATAAAATTAACTCTAATCGTATCAACTCTTAACAAACTCGCATATTAAGTCCGCGTATTTCTCTTTAACACCAATATGTAGAAGCTGCGGCTTCGTGACCAGGAATAGCGATTCCCCATCGATCTCATGCTCCTGTAGAAGGGATACCGTCTCATCCCATTTGTACCTTGTTAGGTGCTCGCAGAGGTCGTCAACCTGCAAATGTCAAAACTTTCGTCATATTTTTTTGGGATAAAACAAAAAAAATACCCAAGATTTTTACTCTAGTACACTATATAGGTAGGTATATTACATAAATTAAATCACAATAGTTCAGATGATTTTGAACATTTTTCTCTTTAGTATATTAGGAAAGTAAATTATACCTATATATAATAAAATGCTATCGATATAGTGGAAAACGACAAAAAAAATATCTTACCGTCCATGATTTAACAGTTGCTGTTTTTAGCTCTCCAAATGGATTATCTGAAAAGAAAAAAAATTTGAAAGATTAGTTGATAATGACTACAATAATCTTCAAAACGAGATGTACACATCAACAGAAATTAACGCCACTAACAAAAATTCTTTCAAAAATTTTAAGCCAATAAGTGTACCCGAAAACCCGTTTCATAGACGTGGGTGTCAAGACAGCTGCTCTGAAGTGGACAAGGGCAGGACGTGATATTCGCATGAAGCCAAGCAGATGGACCCAAAAGGCTACTCTTTGGGTACCAGAGGGGCAAAGAAAGAAAGGTAGACCGAGGAGAAGATGGCGAGACGATATATAAGGCTTTGAAAACTGGATGGCAGCAAGTAACCCCAGGAAAAATATTCTCTTGTAACTGATTAGGTAAGTTTATTTCCAAAGTGTATACAAGTAGAAGTCACCAGAGTGTGGAAATAGAAAGGAGAAGCTTTTACCCAACAGTGGGAAATGACAGGCTAAAAAAGTGTACCTACATACAATACTGGAGTAGGAAGTATCTATCATCTTGTAAACTCAGTGTCAGTGAGCTGATGTGATGATGGAAAACTCCTTACCGCTGAATAATAATAGGTCACAAAATTTCTAAGTACTTATAAAATGTATTACTTTACTTTATTGAAATAAGCATTCACAAAATTTCATCACAAAACTGTAATCTAGGAAAAAATATTTTCGATCAAATATAATCATACAAAATTAAGCCTTAATAATGTCCCCGAGTCAAAACATCATGCATACTAACAAACAACAACACAAACGGTACATACTGAAAGTATAACCCCATCTTTTTTTTCACTTTTGATGCATAGTTTTTGCATCTTTTTACTGTACCTTCGTCATCGCGTGACGTATGCTAGCGCGGTTTATTGAAACTGTGGACAAAACAGCTCTAAAACTCGATTAGTGCGCTGTTTTGCCGATGAAACTTTTCAAGCGCGAATCGTGTATCTATCATTATATTTGATCGAAGATTTTGAGAGTATAAAAAGGTTAAAAGTTACCTTTGTCTTCCTTCGGCTTTTCTTCCTCTTTGAGCTTCAGGTCAGAGATGGGCAGTTCCAAGCATTTACCCTTCAGCATGCTGTCCACTTTGACAACATCGCGTTTCTTCTCAGCATTCACCTGAAGGACTCTGGTTGGCTCTCGGATCTGAAAGTTTGTTTTTGTTAGCAGGTACAAAACATGAAATTTAAATGATATTGATAAAAATATCTGAGAATATTAATATTGAATGAATAGCCGCGAAAAAAATTAAGATTTTAAATGTCAAAGCCGCAAGTAGAAGAGAGAAAATTCAGTTTTCATTTTATTAAGTTATTAATGTAAGAAGAAGAAGAAAACAATAAATTAAAGCCGATATGTTCAAATATTCTCTACCTGTATACTATTTATAAAATTGTAGGTTTGGAAAGTAAGTAGATATGAGATGAAGGTGATACCATGAATTACAGGCTATGATTTTTTTAGAAAATCTTTAATTACTTACAGGGAATGCCGTATTAGACTCCTGTATGACAATGCCATCTAAAACATGCGTAAGTACATAATCTCTTACTTCTTTTACATTATCTTGTTTAGTTTCTGTAACTTCTTCCTTCATTACGTTGTGTTCTTCAGTCACTTCACTCTCCCTTTTTATTTCAGCTCTGCTCAGTATTTTTTCCTTCAATAGACTTCTACTCTCAAGTTGAACTTCGTTTTTCTCATCAGTGTACAAAATATTTTTAGTGTCTTTTAGAATATTGACGTTAACTTTATTAAATTCGTCTTTTGGCGCTCTCGTTCTTGCTTGAGGGAATACCGTATATCTTATTTTATCAGCTGTATTTGTATCTGTTTCTACTTTAGTTTCGTTAGTATTCTTTATTTCTTTAACTTTATCAGATGTAACATTGGTTGGTTTAATAGCTTCTTCTTTTATTTTTGCTTCTTCAATTTTCTTAATAGTAATTTTAGAATCAGTCGTGGTCGTAGTATTGGCAGGAATTTTAGGCCGATGGATGGGACTTGTATTAACTCCTATTTCCACAGACTTAACAGGGTTAGGGATTGGAGCTTGTGCTATTCTTATAGGATTTTGAGGTAACGCTGTATTGATATTAACTATAGTCACTTTTTTATTTAATTCATCTGGAGATTCACTTTTCCTTTTCCGGCTCTTAGATTCATCATTTAATGGTCTTACTTGTTGGTTATTTGGCTGAACTGGTTGTATGTTCATTACATTTGGGCTTTGTGGTATTGTATTCTGAACACTTACATTTGGCAAGTTGGTTCTATATTGTGGTCTAGGCTGTATTGGCCTGTATACGTAATTTGGAGCAACATTTCTAACATTTGTTGGTATTTGACTAATATTTGGAGTGATTTTTCTCATTCTACCATCTGTTTGTGCCATCGCATTAACAATTTGACCACTATTCATATTATTGACGAACATTGGTGGCATGACTTGAGCATTTGTTTGAATATTATTGGCTGGAGTTTGATTGATTGTCGGTGCGTTTGCTTGTTGCATTGGATTAACAGTTATAAGCTGTGGTCTTGCCATATTCGGATGTTGATTACTTTGTTGTCCAGTATTTAGATAAACCGGTCTTTGACTAACCATCTGTTGATTTTGCATTGCTTGTGCATTGTTTTGTACAGTTTGAATATTTACGTTCTGCTGTTTAGCTACTTGTGGTTGATTGACATTCGATATTTGTGTATTTTGACCCCCGTTATGTTGTACTTGAATGTAGTTAGGTTCACTCATTCTTTCGTTTTGTTGGACGACTTGATTTGGTATATTTTGACCAGCATTTTGAACATTTTGCATCATATTTGAGGGCATCATATTAACTTGGTACTGTCTCATGTCTTGGCCTTGGGGTATCATTTGCTGCTGTACAATTTGTTGATATGCTTGTTGTAAGTACAGTTGATTTGGGTCCATATGCTGTTGGACCGAATGCATGTAGTTGCCTGGTATTTGTTGGACGTATATCACTTGGTTCTGGACTTGTCTGTTCTGAGCCCATGGTGGAGGATTTTGGGGGTTTATGAAGATTGTTTGATTTGGTTGTATTTGTTCTCCTAAAACAAAAAGAAAAACAGTATAAGAAAATATTTTTTTTATCAAAATTTCTTCTCAGCCAGAAAGGAAAACTGTAGGAAAAGCTTATCCATAGAAGCATATTTAGTACTTAAACTGCTTCTATGGATTTTTTGCTTATTATATCTATTACTGGATCATAGTGTAATAAACCAAAACTTTATTCTTCAATTATCATCATCATCATCAGGTCCTTTTTAGTCTCCACTACAGGAGCACGACCCTCTCTGTACTACTAGGGCCATACTTGGCCAGAGCAGCCAGAGGACTTGGTCTACACTCTCCACGCTGGCCAGACGGGTTGGAGAGGTCTCACAGATGTGTATAAGCTTTGTTTAGCTTGTATTTCCTAAGTCATATTCCATAGTACATCCACGGGAAAACTTGGGAGTGGTCTATTCTACTCTTCCGGATACCACACGGCTATATTCTTCAATGCAAGGAGCTAATAGACCTTTTTAATGATACTTCTAGGGTATGTAAAGAAAATGTCCCTGTCCGATATTTGAAGGGATGATTCAGCCTGATATGAACATCGGGCAAACGGAACAACGCGCTGAATCACCTCTTCAAGGATCTGACAAGGTTTTCTTAACATATTGTAGATCAAGACATCATGAAAGGACAAATGTCAAATGTAAATTTGGTGGAGCCATTTGGTCCCAGTGCCTAGTGATTACGATTTTTGTCACTTAAGTCTTATCACATAGATAGGTTTATTTACAACTATGTATCCACCATATTACGATATAATAAAATCAGTTATTCACGAGAAATATTTCTCGTGAATAACTGATTTTATAGATTTTATTGCAGATGAAAAATATATTTTCGGCTTATAATAGATCAATATCTTTCAGTTTCACTTGGTTTTAGTTTTGGCTAACGCCATCTAGCGACAGGTGGAAAAGTCTGTAACTATAGTATTGCAGCGCCCTCTACGCCACCCATTGTGGCAGTTAGTGGAACTACCACAACCTGCCGGCAACCGGCCTGCTGCTTTTAACAGGCCTTAAGTTGGGCCAATATTTTTGTATGAGGTTATACTTTAGTATTATAATAAATAATATAAATAAATAAATATATACGGACAAATCACACAGATTAAGCTAGCTCCAAAGTAAGTTCGAGACTTGTGTTATGGGATACTAACTGAACGATACTATATTTTATAACAAATACATATATAGATAAACATCCAAGACCCAGGCCAATCTGAAAAAGATTATTTTCCATCTTGACCTGGCCGGGGATCGAACCCGGGCACTCCGTGTCGCAGGCTGGCGTGTTAACCACTGCGCCACGGAGCTGTCATTATATTGTCATTGGTGGAGCATACCTGGCTGTACAAGCATTTGTGTCTCGTAGACCACCCTGACTGGACACAGCACCATCTGCTGCTGCGGCTGCTGCTGGCCCCTGCATGGAAGAATATACTTTACTACTGCTGGTCTGCTGGTTTCGTGGTAAGGCCTCAGGACATCTACAGGTCTGAGGAGCCCGATAGCTTAGTGAGCGTAAGCATAATTAGTTTTATTAGATTCAGGTGTTACTTATTGCGGAAGTCAAAGCTACATTTACTTTGAGACTTCGTTGCTTGTCATTCGAACCACCAACATCTAGGTTTCACTGCCTGAAGATGCCTCGTGTGAGGCGAAACACGTGTCGCGAGCACGACGGCCGATATTGCTGCAGCCTCAGCGGATGCAGCAGTATCGACCAGGGTTGCATGCATCAACTATTGGTGGCGGGTATGAAGGGACTAACAGTAGTGGGTGGCGCTGGCCAGCAATAGTTTGCATGAACTAACTGGTGGCGGAAGCACGCAAAGTAAATTGTCTCAAAGTAAACATAATTAGTGTTTACGCAGGTTAAGCAACTTTGGGCGCATACCCTACTGGGATGGGTGACCGCAAGTGGCATAACAATATCTCGAGCTCCCCCGTACTTCGGAAGGCACGATAAGCTGTTGGTCCCCGCTGTCATCATTGACAGTCGTTAAGCTATGTAAGATGCCTGTAGGCAGCTTGCAAAATCTGACACCAGTGTTAGCCACTTACACACACAAAAAACAAACATCTACAGAAATGGCGTGGCGGCAGCCGCTAACGCTTCAAGCGCCTTCAAGCGCGAGAAACCGCAGACAATGGATTTTCTATTGTTATAATAATAATAATAATTCTTATATTTCGACCATCTTTTGGATCATATTAAGTGTTAGTAAACCAAAAATTCTTATTTCTAATGTTAGTATAGTACCTACTTAAATTATTACAGGTCTTTATTTCTCAGCATGTGAATCATCGAAGAATGGCTCACATACTGAAAATCAAGCCTGGTCGTAAACAACCTGAGGATGCTGTTGGCGCTGGCCATGCCTGCGCATGATTGTATAAAAACAGTCCACGCGCGCTTCAGCGAACATCCCTGACGCGCTGCATCGTCGGGACTGCCCCATCAACATCAAGCGTTGTTGTATTGCCCGCGCAGGGCGCTAAACTGTGTTATGCGGACCGATTGGACCGCTTGGGGGTTGAGAGGTCAATGTTTTGTTTATTCCATTCAAATATAGAATTGCATTGCAGCAAATTTTCTTTTAAAAATACTATTATATTATAGTTGTGGTAGAGCCACGCACCGACAAAATTCATTTTTGCTAGTAGCATGAATGGGCCGGCTCGTCCGGGGAAGTACCACACTCTCACAGAAAATCGACGTTTGAGTAGAAGCTTTACCGCTTCTATGCTTCGTTTGGTGAGTGAGTGAGCCGGAGGCCCAGCCTTCCCCCATTTCCTCCCCCTATGTCTTTTCCCCAACTCCTTGAAAGGCCCGCAACGCTCCTGTTACACCCTGGTGTTGCAGTTGTCTATGGGCAGCGGTGGTCGCTTACCATCAGGTGACTCGTTTGCTCGTATGCCGTCTAATATCATAAAAAAAAATTTACTTCTCTTTAGTAGACAGATTAAAATTTGATAAAAGTAAAGAAGAAACAAAAACACGACCTAAACCTCAGATCTACTGTTCCTTGTATTGGAGCTGTGAAAAAATCGAACTTCTAAGCCAACACAATCAAAAGATACCTACAGCCGTTTAAGCCGCAAATTTTTGACATTCGCAAGGGAATCTAAACCTACAGGGTACGATTTAAAGCACAGGTAAAAGAAAAATTGCGAAAGGCTTAATTTTTTTAGTTACATCATCCTAACTAATATTATAAATGCGAAAGTGAGTTTGTTTGTTACGCTTTCACGTTGTAACTACTGAACCGACCATCATGAAATTTTGCATACACGATAACTGGGGTACGGAGAAGGACGCGGACGGAGTATACCTATAATAAGTTTCAAGTTATTTTTATTGATGACTAGCTTTGGCCCGCGGCTCCGCCCGCGTCCATGTCGATCCCTCGGGAACAGTTCTTTTTCCCGGCATAAAATATACCATATGTCCTTCTCCGTACCCCAGTTAGGGGGCGTCCATTAATCGCGTCATACGTTTTAGACGTTCTCTCTTTAACGCACTTCTCTCCGCTCACGCTGAGCTAATCGAGCACTACGGCGCGTTGCGAGCACCCGTGATGGACAGGTAAGAGCATTTTCAAAACTTGTATCCCTCATTTCTGTTGTCTTCCGATTTTTTGGAGCAGAAGTACAGAGAGATTTAAAAAATAATAGCGAACTAATATTTTTATTTTATTGACTATAATACAGTATAGCACAGAGGAACAAAAAAATTACACGTGATACGTGTCCATACCCCCCCCCCCCCTCCCCTGTGGTGATCATTAGCGATTTTTTGTTGACCCCCTCCCCCCCCTATAAAATATGACGCGATTAATGGACGTCCCCTTATCGTGTATGCAAAATTTCATGATGATCGGTTCAGTAGTTACAACGTGAAAGCGTAACAAACAAATAAACAAACTCACTTTCGCATTTATAATATTACTAGCTTTCGCCCGCGGCTCCGCCCGCGTCAATGTCGATCCCTCGGGAATATTTTTCCCGGGATAAAAGGTAGCCTATGTCCTTCTCCGCACTCTAGAGAACTTGTATGCAAAATTTCATGATGATCGGTTCAGTAGTTACGGCGTGAAAGCGTAACAAACAAACAAACTCACTTTCGCATCCTTACTAATATTATAAATGCGAAAGTGAGTTTAGCAAGGATAGTTAGAATAGTTATGATAATGGTACGGAACCCTTCATGCGCGAGTCCGACTCGCACTTGGTCGGTTATTTTTAGTTTCGTTTATCAACGAAATTATAGTGTAATTAATTTCACTGATTTGACGGAGCCCCTGGCGAAAATTCCTACGGATCCACTGGTTTGATCATAGACGACGCAGCAAGGCGAGCGACCACCATGTAAATCTCACCCGCTATGTAAATCTCAATACAGCCGCACCATGACACTTTATTTTAGTTATTCCACACATTGTTCATAAACATGGGCATTTATAACACCAAATTACACAAATTTCACGTTATAAAGTCCACTGGAAGCTATTTGCAAAACAATACAAAACAATTACCGTGCACTCCTCCGAAATACCCACCAAGAATTCCCATTAGTTCGTTCTTCGTGACATGAGCAATTTGGAGCGAAAAGTCCAATTGTCAAAGTAGAATAACAGTTTTATTAGAAGTAGGTATAATAACTCACCCCATCTGATTCTGCTCAGCCATTTGTTGTTGCATCTGTAAATAATTAAGTTAATTAAATAATGCCCACGATGTCTACTTATTTCTACAGGCTGCCAAATCTTTCATGCTGGTCTGGGAGAAAATAAAAAACGTAGAATGTACCAGCTGCTTCTCTTCCCGCGCAGATCGTAAAAGCCGATCGAGGGAATGGAAAAAAGCTGAGGAGTCATGTTAATAGGTAATGCGGCTAGCAACCAAATAGGTTACTAGTCGCACGCCTATTGTCATGATTTTCTATTCTTCGTTCGGTGAATGCGAAAGCAGGAGAGCTATTTTTGAAATGATGCCGATCGTTAACGAGTGAATTTTCCATACAAAAATCACTCGAAGACGAGTGTCACACTATCAAAAATAGTACCCCTGGGTGTTCATAGTAGTGATGCCATATCGATGAAAATTTTAACGTTTTTTTTTATATTGCTTTAATAATCTTAAATTAAATTTATATATAATTATTAATGTATAATAAGAACTTAGATATTTTTACTAGTTTGGATAATGTAGTGTCCGGCCTATCTGTTTTCATTATTAGGTACATAATGGTACCTATGTAAAATCTCAGGTTGGTAATTTTGCCCAGGTTCATTTAGGTAGGTAAATAAATTTTATATAAGTAGGTACCTAAAATAAATAATAAAATATAGAAATGCCAAATTATACATTTTCGACAATGTGTCAACTAAGTACCTACCTACTCCTAAATGTTAGTGTCCAAGAATACGTCTGATTTTTTTTTTTTTTTATTTATTTATTATTTATACTAGACACTAGACTACCTTTCAAACAAACAAACAAACTCGCTTTCGCATTTATAATATTAGTAAGGATAATATTACACGTCATCACACTTTTAGAATATATTTATGTACCTATTTATAAAATAAGTCAAAATTATTTTTAAAAAATTTCGAAAAAAAAAATATTATTAGTAATGTCAGCAAATTTCCAAAACTATAAAATTAAAAAGGATAAATTATTTTTATATTTAAATTAAAAATTCCTCGATACTATATAAAGCCTTATCAACCAGCCATCTCTTGAGTTTTTGCTTGAACGAATAAAGACTGGGCGCTCCAATAATTTCGTCAGGCAGTCTGTTGTAGACATCTGGTCCCATCACGTGTGTTAGTTTGTCTGACTTAACAAGTTTCCGCGACAATGATCTAAGCTTTTCAGCATTGCGAGTATTATACCTATGTACGTCATTATTCCTCTCGTAGCTTTCTAGATGTGTTCTCACGAAAACCGCTGTTTGATAGATTACAATAGACGGCAGGGTGAGAATTTCAAATTGGATAAAAAAAAGTTTAGCTGAAGTGGTTTGTAGTGGTATTTGAGCTAGAGCCCTAACTGCACGTTTTTGCAGACGAAATGCTCTCTTCCACTCAGCTGCTCGGCCCCATAGCTCAGCACCATACTGCAGTACGGAATGTACCGTTGCAAAGTAGCAAGCGCGAGCTGCCTCCTTCGAAACAACTCGAGCTACCCTCCTGAGCACCAAACATGCGCTGCCAAGTTTACTACATGTTTTGTCAATATGTCAAACAAACAAACAAACAAACTCACTTTCGCATTTATAATATTAGTAAGGATACAGGAAAGAGTCAGGCCTGATAAATATAACCGATAATCGAATAAGTGTTCAGACTATACTCTGAAACTATTGATTTCTGCCAGTCTCCTATTAGATTATTTCGGCAAATTTCAATGAACGAACGATTGAGTAAATTTTCTCTGCTCACATTTTTAGGTAAGTTTGCGATGTGTACCTGAGAACTAAATATCAAATGCGACAATTTTCACGGCCTTAAAAATACTAGCTTTATTTGTCCATTTATTCAGGAAGGCTTTAGGCTATAAAACATCACGCTGCGACCAATAGGAGCTAAGCATCAATTAAAAATGTTTTGAAAACGGGGAAAAGAATTTTCCAATTTGAACCAGTAGTTCCTGAGATTAGCGCGTTCAATCAAACAAACAAACTCTTCAGCTTTATAATATTAGTATAGATTTACTAGATTTATTTGCAAACCTTCAATTGCCAATAAAAATCCTTTTTTAGCTTACAATAAATTACCTGCGTTTTAAACAGATTTACGTATGCACCTAAGAACTAAATATCGAATGCGATAATTTTCACGGACTTTATAAATATTAATTAGGTTATATAATGTACGGAAATGAACACTAATGCCAAAAAATTGATTGTTTGTTTGTTTGCATTAGTTATTAGTTTATTCATAGAATATAGGCTCCGAAACGACTGGACCAATTTGAAAAAACCTTTCACCATAAGAATTCCACATACCTACGTATCCCTGATGAACATAGGCTATATTAAATACCTATATCTACCCGTGCGAAGCCTAGCGCTAGTATATCTATGTGAGCTCGACCGTTCCGACGCTCTAGCCGAGTTCTCACATAAATAGGAAGTTAGGGAGAACACAAGACTCAACACACAGAACACACAGAGAATAACTTTATTGTTACAACTTCACTTTACAACTTCAACTATGTAGATGTTGACTTCAATAAATTAATAAGAGAGACTGTTATGCTCCAAGAGATGGTAGTAGACTCAAAGATGTTAGTAGACTGAAAGATGATAGCAGACTGAAGAATGAGTGATGAGAGAGAAAGAAAGTAATCTATAAATGGAATGGAATGGAGTGAAATTTGAATTAAAAATGAAATTTGAATTAAAATAAGGAATGAAAAATGGACAGGATGAGAGAAATGAGGTTGAACGAGATGCAGCATGCAGGTGGCATGCTGCAACGTTACATCTATAATAAGGTGATCACTTGGTCACGATCACGAAGCGATAAACCAAAGTTGAATTCGTTCTCAAGATTTGGCAACGAGCAATAGGTTTACCTAAAATAAAGATATGAATATTGAGCAGGCGCTTGTCAATGAGATACGCAATTCAACATGATGGAGTAAGCCCTCTCATCTTCCAGTGAATAAATAAGTTATTCCTAAGAAAATAAATCAAATATCGGTAAAGTTTAATGTGGTATAATTTTATAAGGATTGGTTTTATTGAGTTGAAATAAAAAATCAATAATTTCCTTACTAATAGATATTATAGATGTGAAAGTGAAAGTAACTACTGAACCGATCATCATGAAATTTGGCATACACGATCTCTGGAGTACGGAGAAGAACAACGGGTACCTTTAATCACAGTAAAGGTACTGTTCCGGAGGGATCGACATTGACGCGGACGGAGCCGCGGGCGTAAGCTAGTAAATATATATACGATCAAATCACAGATTAAGCTAGCCCCAAAGTAAGCTCGAGACTTGTGTTATGGGATTTAACTCAAAGACCAGCTTCATTCCATATAATGAGGTGATCGTTTTACAAAATATCGCCACTTTAACAATTCATTCATTCATTTCGTGTAGGTGTCACGGTCAATCGACCATGCACACCCTGGTGTCAGAGTTCTTCGGAACCGCCTCTCGGCCTCTGACGTGGTTCCTTTAACGACTACCAGATGGCAGCCGGGACAAACGACTTAGCGTGCCTTCCGAAGCACGGAATCATCTTTATTATAAGACAATCAGGTGATTCAAGCCTGCAATGTCCTAACCAAACTGGAAACAACTAAACAAAGTATGACTTCGGTGGGAATCGAACCCACGACCCCCGTGTCTACAGGCAAACGCCTTAACCACTGGACCACAGAGGTAGTTAGCAATGAAACGTCGAGTTCCAAAACTGCTTTTAGATAGGACTAGTGTTAAAGAAATTGATTGTAAAGTAGGTTTATGGATGTTACATTTACGTGATAACAGTGGAAGAGAGATAGATGCGTCACAAACCGAACGTTTAGTCCGATCGTGCCTCTCTATCGCTTGTTCCGCGCTCTCGCTTGGACACCAAACGTGACACTATTTCGCGCGAGCAGCCAGCGTTTATTTATTTATAAGACGTCATCATCATCATCATCATCATCTTCAGGTATATTTAGTCTTCACTGCAGGAGCATGACCCTCTCTGTACTACCGGAGCCGTACTTGGCCAGAGCAGGCAGACAAAGGATTTGGCCTACACTCTCGTCGCTGGCCAGACGGGTTGGAGAGGTCTCATTGATGTTTATGAGCTTATAGCTTGTATTACCTAAGTCGCCTCTTACGACATCCATGGGAAGACTTGGAGTGGTCCTCTTCTACTCTGCCTGGGTCTTGGATGTTTGTCTATGTATTTATTATAAAATATAGTATCGTTGAGTTAGTATCCCATAACACAAGTCTTGAACTTACTTTGTGGCTATTAGCTCAATCGGATCTATGTGATTTTTCCGTATACTTATATTTATTTATTTATTAATTTTGTGTTGATTTCGAATTTCCGAAATGGGAAACCCCATTTGCAAGGCAAAGCGTATAGAAAGAGGAATCGAACATTTCCACGGTTTTAATTAATTGGTAGAAACTAAAGATATCTTTTTATTTAGTTAACTTGAAACCGCTTTCAATAAGCAATCAAGTTTCAAATCACATGCTGACGAAGCTTTAGAAACAATGGTACCTGATTTCAATGATTTTATGTGTCAACTCAGCAGCAGAGAAGCATTTTTATTACGTCAATTTTTGAAGTCAAAACTCTTTAGCAGCGTTGTGCACTTGGGATGGGTAAAAAATGTTAAATTCGGGTCAGGACACGTGACCTGATCGAAAATTCGTAAGACGGACACGTGACCTGAGATCCAGAGGAAGTACTATCCCCCTCTCTTTCTACCGCGTGGAGTTTTCACTTCTCCGTTCGTTCGTTGTTTTTTTATGATATAGGACGGCAAAAGAGTCACCTGATGGTAAGTGATCACCGCTGCCCATGGACAACTGCAACACCAGGCTGTGACAAGAGCGTTGCCGGCCTTTCAAAGACATGAGGGAAGAAATTCAGGGAGGATAGGCCTCCAGCCCTCTCGCTCACCGAAAGAAGCAAAGCGGTATAGCTTCTACTCAAACGTCGATTTTCTGTGAGAGTGTGTACTTCCCCGGACGAGCCGGACCATTCGTGCTACTAGCAAAAAATAATTTAACCGGTAGACTGGCTCTATCACACGACGAAATTTTGCGAGTAATAAAAACAATGCTGTTTTGACTTCACTAAAAGTCTCGTAACATAATGTGGAAGCCTAAATTAGTTTACAAAGTCAAAAATACCATTATATTTTGAATTTCCCGCCCTCACTCTTGACGTCTGACGTAGATTTAAAGCCACAGAATCAGTATGTCACGCTGTCTGTCTGTCCCTATCACAGACAATATAACCTATATTGTCTGTGTTCCCTATGTGTGCTTAAATAAATCTTTTAAACTAAGCAACGGATTTTGATACGGTTCTTTTAATAGATTGAGTGATTCAAGAGGAAGGTTTGTATGTCCGTTGCACACGAGCGAAGCCGGGGTCCGTGTTGCTAGTAATTACTAAAGGGAGTATTACATCCTGAATCGCATCTTGAATCGGATCCGATAGGAGAGACGCCACTATACGTTAGACACGCTACGAGATATCTCCAATCGTATCGCACGTATTGCGGCGTCCCTCTCATCGGATCCGATTCGGAATGGTATTATCCGTGGTATTATCGATGTTAAGTATGTAAAAGACTTTTATAAAAAGACTAAAAGTTCTATTAAATATTAACCTGACTGTATTTTTTTCTTTTCTGGCCCTCAAACTTCATTCAGAAGCTTATTTTAGCCAGTGTCTAGTTATTTTTCGAGTTATTCTTGCTTGTGTATCAACGAAATGATGGTGTAATTCATTTCGCTGATTTCGACGGAGCTCCTGGCGACAATTCCCATGAATCCACTGGCTTGATCATATACGATGCAGTAAGGCGAGCAAACACCACTCCGCTAAGTAAATCTCACTACAGCCGCACCATGACACTTTATTTTAGTTATGCCACACATTTTTCATAAACATGGGCATTTATAATCCCAAATTACACCGACTTCACATTATAAACTCCACTAGAAAGAAACAATTTGCAAAATAATCCAAAACAAAAACCGTGCAGTCCGTAGAAATTCCCGCCAAGAACACGAACCTGACTGTATTAGTCACTTTATACCTATGTATTTTTTTTATTGACCTTCATACTCGAAAAATCCATTGGTGTCGAAAAAATACAGGTTCTTATCATGTCAAAATGACGAAATAAGAACCCCCTATTGTTAAGAAAAGCTTTTGCCACCTCGAAGTTGTACCTTATATATTAGCAATAGAGTCCATTTTTATTTGAACTTGTATTTTGATATCTTGCAGACAAAACAATAAGTGATTACTATGTGAGTTGGTAATTAAGTATAATAGGATGACGTGTGTCAAGTTTTATCAAGAAATATCCGACAATTAACCATTTCTTGAATGTGCTGTCTTCTCTTTATCGATAAATTTACTAGATTTATTTGCGAACCTTAAATTGCCAATAAAAATCCTTTTTAAGCTTACAATAAATACTTACCTGCGTTTTAAACAGATTTGCATATACACTAAGTAAACACGTATATTTTAGTCTTAAACCTATTCATGTGACTTCAATCAAAATTAAGAAATTAATACGACTTGCTTCATATATCTATCTCTTTTCAATAATCTACCCACCTCACTCCTCAACCCTAATAAATCATTCAACCAAAAAAATATGTCCAAAGAAATATATTATACTTTGTAATCTCAAAAGGTATTCGGCCCTTTCCATTAGGTACATAGCGTGAACCTTATATCAATGGCTTAAAGTACATAATTGTATATCTTACGTATCAATGTATTTTGGTCCCTAATCTGAACACATTTAGGCGATTTTCGACTGTATGTCTGGTATATAAGGTGTAATTTGCAATAGAAGGTATAAGGAATAATAATGTTTCCCCTGTCAGATATGGCGGCGGTCTGCGGACATTTTTGTTTTTTTCTTTAACCGTAGTGATGTTATTATTATGTCGTTAGATTGCTATTGTCGATAAATCGTGTTATTTTTCCCATCTTGTCTTTAAACAATGAAGACTTCTTGCTGTGTATTATCTTGTAATTTCGATTAAATATGTAAGTATAATATCTTTAGTATAAAATGAAGTCGCTTCCGCTGTCTGTTCGCTTAGATCTTTTGACGTGATAACGTCTTATAAATCGATGAACGTCAGTAGTACGCACGAAAAAGCGTCACGTTACGCGTGCAAGATGGAGCGCGGAACATCAGCAGTAAAATTATCGTCCGTAAACCGACTTTACAGGCAAAGTAAGTTCGAGACTGGTGTTATGGGATACTAATTCAAGGGTACTATATTTATAACAAATACATATATAGATAAACATCCAAGACACAGGCCAATCTGAAAAAGATCATTTTCCATCTTGACCTGGCCGGGGATCGAACCCGGGCACCCTCGTGTCGCAGGCTGGCGTATTGACCACAGCGTCACAGAGTTCGCCAAATTTTGTAAAATTATGTTAAAGTTCATAATAAGCAATTTTTGAAATGGATAACTAAGACTACTTGGCAGAATAAATAAATGTATAAAGAAAAATTAACAAATAAATAGTGAGTACGTGGAAAACAAAAACAATTATACCAATGTCCTTTGTGGCAAATTAGTATTATATTGAGATTTTTGCATCATAGGTCTTTTATGAAATATATCCTTTAAAACCCATGCCTGTTGCTGAATGAATACTAATTTTGTAAATTTTGACGAAGCATGTTGTGAATATAGCGTGATTTTGAACCCCCTAGCTATATTGAAATCTTGGAATCAGAATCCCTAATGGAATACAGAATTCCAAGAAAAAAAGGTAAAAACCGAAAAATAAAAATTGCTTTCCATAGAAATTCGTCCAGCTGATCGGCGACTTTGTATGGGAAACCCTATTTTTTTTTGATTGTCAGCTTTTTTTCTTGCAGTTCTATATTTCATTAGGGATTCTGATTCTGAGGTTTCAATAAAGCTAGGGGGTTCAAAATCACGTTGTATTTCATTAGAGTATTATTGAAGAAGCTTGTGGCGGTATTTGATAAAGTTATATAAAAATAACGAAATAACAGCGACGTATATTACCCATGCTACCAAATGTATGACCAAATTAAAATTATTAATTACGAAATTAAGTAGTATCGATACTACATAAAAAATATCGATATCGCCCAACATCACTAATGTAAATATAGAGCGCTCCAGGGGCGAGCAAATCTCTCCGACTCCTCTATAAATAATCAGTTTGCGAGAACGAGACGGATGTATGTGATTAAACGATGATAGAAAGAGATATAAGTCACACTCGATCAAGGTAGTCGGCTTGGGATAGCTCGATAGGGATTTTGGGCTTTATTTTGTAAAAAAGTTTTGGATCAGAAATGTGCATACCGTTTTCTAGAAATTTTAATGTATAATAATGGCTTCGGTTTAACTTATTAGGGCAAAACTTATTATTGTACTGTAATTAATCACTTATTAAAATTAATTATCAGCATTATTAAACGATTCACTAATATAAAAGTAACAAAACTTAGGTTAATTACAATAAAAGTTGGCAACGTAATCATATTCGGTTCTAATTGCCAACGGGACGTGACGTCACACTTGAAAACCAATCCTAATTCAGAAAATAATGACCACTGTATACATACACATAGCAATAACAACGTTTATGATCCAAAACATGGCCTAGCAAACATGTAGAGCTATAAACCACAGATATAGTATACCAAATGGACTTACCATTGTAATTTTCTGCTATTTTGTCACTAAAAACGCGTTTGTCTTTAAGAAAACGAATTAAAAAGTCACCAGCACGGTTACTCCGGACATTTTATCACACAGAATGGCTGCACGAATAACGTAAAAGAATCTCTCTCTACAACAACCGGTGTACTACGAAACCCTAAAGAGATGGTAAAATAACGACAGTATCGCTCCCTACGAGCAAATCCGTTGAAGCAAGTATCGATTTTATGAACATCGAGTAACTTTGGTACAGGGCTGCCCTAACCAATGACAAAAGAGTGAATACGAACGCACCGCATTGGACGGGACGTGTTTCGAAATTCAAACACGTTCCATGACCCCGATATCCTCTCGCCGTGTCGTTCGTACGCGATAAATGTGTTCCTGTCTCGCTTTAACAAATGGCGTCTTGCCATTTGCAAGAACAGTAAAGTTTTACAATTTTTTCTGCGTCAATTAGAAAGGTTAAATTAAAGACTCGTTTAAATAATATCTGCAATTTATTATAGACCCAAAATCGTTGATGATAAAGTTGAAAATATATTATATGTATATTACGATAAGTAGTGATGTCACCCGTCTAGAATGGCTGACAGATTAAAATTCATTTGGGCCTATCTTGCAATAATTGTCGTATAAATAAGCGTAGGGCCATTTACTTCAATGCTTGGTCAGTTTATTTAGATGCAAGATAAGCTGTTTCTTGTTTGTTTTTAGATTTACTTGAATAAATTGGCGTAAGATGGCAAATTTATTTCTCCGTCGGATGAAGTGGGAACGACATGATATATTTCGTGTTCTGTCTCAATTATTTGTCTCCGTTTTTTTAAATATACTGCCCTGATGAAGCAAATGTTTTGGAAATATGACGAGACACTATATTTTAATACCAGAGTCGGTAATCAAAGACTAGTAGTAGCAAACCCTTAACGAATAATTTTAGAAAACTGACATTTAGATAGATCACTGACGATTACCGGAATTTATAACTTTTATAAAAGGGAGAATAGTGTAGTGCCTTAGTGCTTTGAAGCTTGAGCTATGAATATTTTATTTATAGTAAGGACAAGTGGTTTCCGGCAGAGTAGAATAGGACCACTCCTAGTCTTCCCATGGAGGTCGTAAGAGACGACTTAGGAAATACAAGCTAAACAAAGCTCATAAACATCAATGAGACCTCTCCAACCCGTCTGGCCAGCGAGGAGAGGGTATAGGCCAAATCCTCTGTCTGCTTTGGCCAAGTATGGCTCCAGTAGTTCATTACAGAGAGGGTCATGCTCCTGCAGTGAAGACTAAAAAGACCTGATGATGATGATGGCCAAGGACAATATCATATGGATATTTGGGATGGGCTTGAAGAGAAATCCAGGTATGAAAGGTATTTAGGAAACAATTTTACTTATTAAGCAAATTCTCTTTATAGCAAACACATCCTACTGTAAAATAGGCAGGTTTTTTTTACCCTTCTGCCAAGACGGAAAAGGAAGGAAAGATTGATTAAATAAGAGGAAGTATATCAGAATAGCATTGTGAATGCAAAATCAAACAGGTATTTGTTATTTTATTTAATGGTATAGGACGGGAAACGAGCAAGCGAGTCACCTGATGGTAAGCGATCACCGCTGTCCATGGACAACTGCAACACCAGGGTGTGAGAGAAGTGAAGGGGGAGGACCTGGGGGAAGGACGGGCTTCCCTTTCTCTTACTCACTGAATGAAGCATACAAGTGGTAAAGCTTCTACTCAAACGTTGATTTTCTGTGAGAGTGTGGAACTTCTCCAGACGAGCTGGCCCATTCATGCTACTTGCAAATAATGAATTACTTATGCTGGTAGCGTGGCTTTACCACAGCTAAATATTAGTTGATTTCAACTTCATTGTAAAATGAGTTGAATAAAATACCTCACTTGTAATAGTGGGGTAGCTATGTTAACGACTCTAGCGTTAATGCGTGGAGGAGAATGGGATGTGGTAGAGATTTTCGATGTCCAAGCTTGAAGCTAGGTAGCTCAATTGGCAGAGCGTTGGTCGATAGGTCTAAGGTTGCTTGTTCAATCCCTGGAATTTTCTTAATTCAATAAGTGTATGCCAGAATAGCATTGTGAATGCAAAAGTCCTTAAAAAAATAAATTCGTATTGAGTGTAGAATTTTTACAAATATTTTTTTTTGTTTTGTAGATAGGCGTGTAATTACCAAGTTGTATTTTACTACCTAGTCAAATCCTAAAGCATTCGGGATGACTAATATGATATTGAACCACAGTTAGGTCACGGTAATCAATGTGTCACTAAACTCACTGAAATCTTCCATTGTGTTGATTGCGTGGCAAGGATGAAAACAATTATCAAATGTCCTTGTCATAACTTGACGTGATAACGTCTTATTAATTGATGAACGCCCGCTGCACCCACGAAAAAACGTCACGTGCCGTGTGCGAGCGAGAGCGCGGAACCAGCAATAGAGAGGCACGATTGGCTTAAGCGTTTGGCTTGTGACGCATCTAACCCTTTTCTATCTTTATCATGTAAAATTATTGTCAGTAAACCGACTTTACACACAACTATTTTTCCCCCATCATCATC
Organism: Elegia similella; assembly: GCA_947532085.1. NCBI lineage: Eukaryota > Metazoa > Arthropoda > Insecta > Lepidoptera > Pyralidae > Elegia > Elegia similella. Next base: position 2,868,647 of record OX383953.1, read on the forward strand.
ATCATTTCGTGTAGATGACACGGTCAATCGACCATGCACACCCTGGTGTCAAAATTGTTCGGAACCGCCTCTCGGCTTCTGACGTGGTTCCTATAATGACTACCAGATGGCAGCCAGGACCAATGGCTTAACGTGCCTTCCGAAGCACGGAATCATCTTTATTATCAGACAATCAGGTGATTCAAACCGATAGAAGATATAGATAGAATACTTACTACGAAGTGTTTTCTGTTAACTGTATTTTTTATCTGCATACAATATATCTACATGCTTATATTATAATCAGGATTTTGCCATCTTTACCTATCCTTAAACATTATTTACGAATAAAGTTAAATCAATGATAAAATCATTAAGCAATTAAGGTTGTCTCTAAAGTCGGTTTACGGACGATTATTTTACGTGATTTTACATAATTTTACGTGATAAGTGATCACGATGGAAGAGACATAGATGCGTCACAAGTCGAACGCTGAGGCCGAATCTTTATAGCTTGTTCCGCGCTCTCGCTTGCACACGGAACATGACAATTTTTCGTGAGTGCAGTCGGCGTTTATCGATTAAAAAGACGTTATCACGTCAAAAACAAAAGTCACTGAAGTGATAACTAAAACATTTTTTTTACTTATTTATTTCCAAAAAATATCAATAATTACAATTATTATGCAAACCAAAAACCACGTAGGTTTGTCCGGGTTGCATATTATCTACATTCAATCTTATAAAAAAAATAAAATAAAAATCTTTATTGGGTAAGCTAAGTTCTACAATTATCGATTTGTTATTGGAGCCTACTTTTAAGCATAGAGATGCTTACGCCAGTAGACTCCGCTCCTCCATATCATTATCATACTATAGAACTAGATACAAAAACCGAAAATATTTAGAAAAAAAAAAAAAAAAAAGTGTGTAAGTGTGTGTGTGTGTGTGTGTGTGTTTGAGGATGTACTTGTGTGTGTATGTTTATGTGAGGGTTTGTAAGTACATGTATGTGTGGATGTGTATGAAATAATATACATATTTAGATACAGGTTTAAATATATATATAAATAGGTTTAATTTATAAATGTTTCCAATTCGACATAGCTAAATTGTTTAAGAAAAGTTGTTAATAATAGTTTACAATTATACGATGTTTTGTTGTATATTTCTAATTCATTGTTAATTTTATTATATATTTAAGCAGAGCGAGTATTGTTCTGCACTCTAGCAAATTCGGTTCTAACAAAAGGAATGCTAATAACGGGTCGACGCCTTCTCCTATCGGATGTTTGTGGAATAAAGGGTAAGTTTTTATGTTGTTTTAGTATAATCTGCAACACATACAATTTTCTGATTGACAACAAGCCACATGTTTGGTACAAGGTATCAGTGGGGAAAGTCCTTTTTTTGAAATACATCACATTCAGAAATGTGCGTTGTGATCTTTCAACCTCCAAGAATTTGGTTTTCAAAGCACCACCCCAGACCGAAATGCAGTATATGGTTACAGACTGTACCGGGGAGACATATATTTTGTGTATAAGAGTTGTTGGAACTATATGTCTGAGGCTTTTAAACATCCACACAAATTTGCGTATTCTACCTGATAACGCCTCAATTTGAGGATACCAGGACAGTCTTTGATCCACCGTCACACCAAGATATTTAGTTTGGCTTACTTTGGCAATAGAGGGGCAGGTACATTTACCCATTTGAATTATGCTACAGGAGTGGATTTTGATGTCGAAGTTATCTAGTGGTTGCGTATTTTTGTATATGCTGAAACAGATGTAGTTTGTTTTAGCTGTGTTTAAGGTAAGCAAATTGTTATTGAGCCAGGAAGTGACCTGGGTCAAACCCTGCTCTGCATTTTTACGCGCGATTTTCCAGTTCGGACCTGTGAAAATTATGGCAGTATCATCTGCATATGATTTTCACAGGTCCGAACTGGAAAATCTTATAATTTAGCACTTATAGTAATTACGTGTGTAAGTATACTTCGATTAAACGAACGGTTCGGTTACTTAGCTATGGACAGAGGTGTCAGTTACGGTAACGGTAACAGTTTCGCGAATTTAATAGTATTTTTCCATCTCAGAAAATGCCCAACGCGGCTAAACATGTTTTCAATAAAATAAAATAGAAAAATAAAATACTATCTTAGCCCCAGCTTTGCTTGCGTCAATGAAGATCCCTCGGGAATACTATATCTATCCGACATTGTGTACCTATGCAAAAGTTCATGACGAGAGTTCAATAGCTAAAGCCTAACAAATATACAAACACTTTCGTATTTTTAAATTAGTTATGATTGATTATCGATAAAACAGAACGAAAACATAAAGGTCACATCACTAAAGTGAGAACATTGGGATATTCTCCGGCGCTCTGATTGGTCACACAATTCAAAATATAGAATGGAAGGTTCATGTGGTCACTGACCTTTTGTTGAACTTGAATGTACCTATTTATTTATTTTAGTGTAAAACTTATTTAAATTCCCATCAATTTACAGCAGAAGCTCAAACTCTGGGGTTGTCAACGACCCATGGAACGTAGTAGTACATACTTTAATTTTATACGTATATATTATTTTTTATTTGACCAACGTATATTATAAATATTTTTATGTATAAATCTTGACCTCAAAACAAATTCCGATTTATTAATTTTCATTTTAAAAAATTTATTAAAATAATTTTGACTTCCATCATCATCATATCAGCCGCAAGTTGTCCACTGCTGGACATAGGCCTCCCCCAATGATTTCCAATACGGTTGGAAGCGGCTTGCATCCAGCGTCTTCCTGCGACCTTAGTCAGGTCATCCGACATTGACTTGCATAAATTTATTGAATTGCGCAAATCCATTTCGTGCCAATTTTAATATTAGATATTATATAAATTTTTCTCTCGATATATATATAAATACTTTTTCAAATATTCTTCGTTATTTCGTTACGATAATGTAACGCAGTACGGTAACGGACTACTGTGCGTTTTTTAAATGTTAGACGACTTACGAATACTGATATAGCCTTGCGAATACTGACTGGGAGGGTTTTCCAAAGCTGCACGGCTTGTACTGTAAAAGAATGTTCGAAAAACCCACTCCGATGACGAGGCGTATGTAATAAATACGTAATTACGTACTTATATAGTAGAAATGTATAATCTAAAAATAAAGGCAGAAATTATTAATAACTAGCTTTCGCCCGCGGCTCCGCCCGCGTCAATGTCGATCCCTCGTGAATAGTTCTTTTTCCCGGGATAAAAGGTAGCCTATGTCCTTCTCCGCACTACAGAGAACTCGTATGCAAAATTTCATGATGATCGGTTTAGTAGTTACGGCGTGAAAGCGTAACAAACAAACTAACAAACTCACTTTCGCATTTATAATATTAGTAAGGATAAGGATTAGATATGTATTAACTTACTTTCTTATCTATCTCATTCCCCAGCAAAGTTGCTTGTAGAAATTACTTTAGCGATAAGGCCGCCTTTGTACACTCCAATGTTTTTGTTAGATATCTAATAATTATTCTTAGTTATTAACATTCAATAAAGATGTGCAATAAAGAGTTCTTATCTTTTCTTAATAATTAAGATTGATCATCATTATTTCGAGTAGGTGTCACGGTCAATCGACCATGCACACCCTGGATCAAAGTTCTTCGGAACCGCCTCTCGGCCTTTGACGTGGTTCCCTTAACGAGTACCATATGGCAGCCGGGACCAACGGCTTAACGTGCCTTCCGAAGCACGGATTCATCTTTATTATCAGACAATCAGGTAATTCAAGCCTGCAATGTCCTAACTACAGAAATAGATCGAGATTTCTGTGTTATCCGACGGACGTACGCGCGGCGCATGGCGTTTGCCTGTTGACCCGGGGGTCGTGGGTTCGATTCCCACCAGAAGCATACTTTGTTTAGTTGTTTCCAGTTTGGTTAGGACATTGCAGGCTTGAATCACCTGATTGTCTGATAATAAAGATGATTCCGTGCTTCGGAAGGCACGTTAAGCCGGTGGTCCCGGCTGCCATCTGGTAGTCGTTAAAGGAACCACGTCAGAGGCCGAGAGGCGGTTCCGAAGAACTCTGACACCAGGGTGTGCATGGTCGATTGACCGTGACACCTACTCGAAATGATGATGATGAGTATCCCAACTTCTTCATTTCCTTCCCAGAGCTAAAAAATCCTATCATTCATCAGGTTAAAAATGCTTCCAATAGGTAGCAGTACAAGCACAAGAAGCTAAAGAAACTGCGTTCGCCGACCTGCCTGCCAAGAGTGGTGAGTATGGCAATATCCTCCCACGGAACGAAGAATCCTTGGGAGTGGTCTTTTTTGCAGCTGTAATGATGATGATGATGAGGGTTTTCTGAAATGTTTACTACCAGATAATCGTGGGGTCAGATAAGCCGCTGTCATTGGATTCGACAAGCAGCCAATCTGACACATTGTCCAATAACAGCTTAATGGGAAAAAAAACGACCACATTTATTTCATTGTGGTACAGCTGTAGATGGTTGGGGTCATCATGGTCTTGCTTGCGTCAAAAGTGCTGGCCGAATTCCACGAAATGCCTCACTAAACGACATATTTCGTAGAACTTTCAATGTCAATGTTCCGACAGTTTTGGAACCAAATGGAATCTTCCGCACTGCCATCAGTCCCCCGTCCCCAAGCGACCAGATGGTCTTTCTTTAATCCCGTGGCGACAAGGCAAATGTCTAGTTTGGGATGCCACTTGTGCAGATACTTCAGCTCCGTCCCACATACCAGCTTCTTCCAGACAAGGCGGAGCAGCTGCCTGTGCTGCTGAAGCTAATAAAAAGCGAAAATACGCGGGACTGACCTTAAAAAAATCAACTGAATTGATTACCTCCTACTTTTTTTTTTATGACTATTTAACCAGTCATAAAAAAGGGTATAGGCGACCAACAGGCGAGCAATACTGTTGAAATTGTTTCGGCGTTTCTGTAGCTTTTGATTATGGTCTGGTGACGGTACGTGTGTGTGGAAAGAGCTAATCGTATCGGCCTCTACTGACTCTGTGTGCTTTGAGTTATGTTCCTACAAAGGCCTATTTACTCATAAATTAACTTTACTCCAGAAAACTCATTGATTCTGCTTTTATACTAGTACGACATTGCAGTACACTCCTTTTTTATAGAGGGTAGTTTACTATTTTTGACAATATCATTAGTATAAAAGCGGCCATTACCAGAGGCAGAGGGCATTACCATTTAGAACAACCTCGAAAGAGTGTGTATGTGTACGTATCTTAGAACGTAAAATGTATGTATCGAATTCAATCGAATTACTTGGGTCGTGCTCTTATAGTAAATATAGAATAAATATATAAATATATACGGACAAATCACACAGATTGAGCTAGCACCAAAGTAAGTTCGAGACTTGTGTTATGGGATACTAACTCAACGATACTATATTTTATAACAAATATATATATATATATAGATAAACATCCAAGACCCAGGCCAATCTGAAAAAGATCATTTTCCATCTTGACCTGGCCGGGGATCGAACCCGGTCACTCCGTGTCGCAGGCAGGCGTGTTGACCGCTGCGCCACGGAGCTAGTCATACGTATAGTGTACAGTGTGTAGTGTACTGTAGTATAGTGTAGTGTATAGTATATAGTAATAGTGTAGTGTACAGTACATACATATAGTGGAGACTAAAAAGGACCTGACGATGACGATGACTTGGATCGAGTCGAGGAAGGTATCACGTTGACAACTACGAGTACGGTATAGGTACTTGTAGTGCGTAAGGGCCCTTTTATACAGGTGAAATTAATTCATTAGCATACGTTTAAGGAGTGACTCAGACCACGAATCTGAACAACTTTCATTATGGTACAAATAGCGAAATTGCAAAAAACAATCTGCTTTTCCATAGATTTTGACCAAGCAGATATTCCACTTTTGTATGAAAAAGCATATGATTTTTTCACGATGTCGAAGTTGGTCCCATAATGAAAGTTGTTCAGATTCGTGGTCTGAGTCACTACTTAAACGTTTTCTAATGAATTAAATTTCACTCTGTATAAGGTCCATATTTTAAGGGCTATCATCCCACATAGCTTAAAGAAATGCTTAAGAGCCCGACATATGCCAGGCGGCTTGGCGATACAAACGCGGATGGTCTAAACGCGTTGGCTACTTTGGATATTTTCGTTTTTTAGGAATATTCAAGGGTTATTCGAAAAAGAAAAACATATGATGGCTGCCTTATCTGTAATGCAATAATAATCAAAAGTTACAAGGTTAATTTTAATGTATTTGGTGAATAATGCTATATACCGAGTAAATTAGACGTGATTTGGAGGCAACTTTGCAATTTTTTTCTATCGAGTTAATTTAACGCAATCGTGTTTTTGAGTCATATAGTTACCAGAGTTAGTCCTGAACTTTGCTGTATTTTTATTTCAACTTGAGTATTTAATTATTATTAATATAACAATCAATCATGCAAAGCAGTGTGAGGTAGTACGGGCCCTTAAGAAGAATATTTAAAAAAATCGACTATCTAATTTTTGACATATCTGAACTTGAACTTATGAAAAACAAATTTTTTTTACTATTACGTACTATGGATACTACGTCATTGACGGCAATAATTAAAACAGCTGATAATTATTTTGTATGAAAAAGTTAAAACCAAGCGTGTCGATTTCTTAAAATGCATTTTGACTAGCTTCGCGGCGCAGCGGTCAACACGCCAGCCTACACGAGGGTACCCTGGTTCGATCCCCGGTCAGGTCCAGATGGAAAATGATCTTTTTCACATTGGCCTGGGTCTTGGATGTGTATCTACTTATATATGTATTTGTTATAAAATATAGTATCGTTGAGTTAGTATCCCATAACACAAGTCTCGAACTTACTTTGCGGCTAGCTCAATCTGTGTGATTTGTCCGTATATATTTATTTATTTGACCTATGAGAGCCAGCCTTAAAATATTTGCGCTTAATTAAATGGACCTTATACATGAAATTTCGATCGTTTTGGACCCATAAAGGGGTGATTCAGACCATCAATATGAACAACTTTTTCTATGGGACCAACGCTGGGAACTCAAAAAAAGTCATGACCTTAAAACAGGCCTGGCGGCAGAACTCTTTTGTATGCCGAAGATATTTGAGTTCCAGCATTGGTCTCATACGAAAAGTTGTTCATATTGATGATCTTGAGGGTATATTTACACGCTGTATTACGTAAGACCATTTTCACAGTTTTTGACCCCCTCAGCTCTTATGTAAGAAACAATACGAACAGGACGACCTTCTCCTCCTGTTTAATATTTCATCATCATCATCATTTGAGCCGTGCAAGCCGACAGCCTCCCTGGTCCAGTGGTTAAGGCGTTTGCCTGTAGACCCGGTGGTCGTGGGTTCGATTCCCACCGGAAGCATACTTTGTTTAGTTATTTCCAGTTTGGTTAGGGCATTGCAGGCTTGAATTACCTGATTGTCTGATAATAAAGATGATTCTGTGCTTCGGAAGGCACGTTAAGCCGGTGGTCCCGGCTGCCATCTGGTAGTCGTTAAAGGAACCACGTCAGAGGCCGAGAGGCGGTTCCGAAGAGCTCTGAAACTAGGGTGTGCATGGTCGATTGACCGTGACACCTACTCGAAATGATGATGATGATGATTTGAGCCGTAAAAAAGACATAGATCTCTCCCAAGGATTCTTTGTTTGTGGAATTGCCGTACTAACCACGCTTGGCAGGCGGGTTGGCGAGCGCAGTTTCTTTGGCTTCTTGTTCTTTCGACGATGAAACATCGGAAAATCGGAAAAAAAAATTAAGCTGGGGTTAGGATTTTTTGGCTCTCTCGGGAGGCTGGGCGCGCGTACCTGATGCCAAACCTGCAACCACCGGACACATGGGGATAACACCCCTGACCTTAGCTCTTGACGTGATCAATCTAAATTATTGAGATAAGATAAGAACTAATTATTTTATACTAGTTTTCGCCCGCGGCTTCGCCCGCGTCAATGTCGATCCCTCGGGAATAGTACTTTTTCTCGGGATAAAAGGTAGCCTATGTCCTTCTCCGTACTCCAGAGAACTTGTATGCAAAATTTCATGATGATCGGTTCAGTAGTTACGGCGTGAAAGCGTAACAAACAAACAAACAAACAAACTCACTTTCGCATTTATAATATTAGTAAGGACTAGCTTTCGCCCGCGGCTCCGCCCGCGTTAATATCGATCCCTCGGGAATAGTAGATACCTTTCCCGGGATAAAAGGTAGCCTATGTCCTTCTCTGTACTCCATAGAACTTGTATGCAAAATTTCATGATGATCGGTTTAGTAGTTACGGCGTGAAAGCGTAACAAACAAACAAACAAATAAACAAACAAACAAACTCACTTTCGCATTTTTATTATTAGTAAGGATAGTAAGGATAAGGATTAATAACTAAGAATAATTATTCATTTGATTCGAGCCTCCTAAGAGCTATCAATAGCTACCTACCCATCCCCTTGTAAGAACAAATTAATTAGACATGGACCTCAATTGGCTATTTCTCCAAAAAAACGTTATTCTGTTGATCGCTCTGGTGCTTTTTATTTATCAGTAGTAAATAAGTTTATATATTGATTTAGATCGAAAACCGTAAGAGAATTATTTGTTTCTTAATGGCCCCCTTTTTTAACAAATGTTTTTTGAGATATTTATTGTTGAACATTTTGAGACCAGAGCGATCAATATAGACGCCAGATCGATCAAAGAATACCATTCATCATCATCAGGTCCTTTTTAGTCTCCACTACAGGAGCACGACCCTCTCTGTACTACTAGGGCCATACTTGGCTAGAGCTGCCAGAGGACTTGGCCTACACTCTCCACGCTGGCCAGACGGGTTGGAGAGGTCTCTTAGATGTTTATAAGCTTTGTTTAGCTTGTATTTCCTAAGTCGCCTTCTACGACATCCACGGGAAGACTTGGAGTGGTTCTATTCTACTCTGCCGGATACCACACGGCTAATCTCAATCAAAGAATACCATCAGTCAAAGAATACCATTAATTATAGGCAAATAATAATATAATGAATATTATTTGTTTTAAACGTGGCAATAAATCCTTATCCTTACTAATATTATAAATGCGAAAGTGAGTTTGTTTGTTTGTTTATTTGTTTGTTTGTTTGTTTGTTACGCTTTCACGCCGTGACTACTGAACCGATCATCATGAAATTTTGCATCAAGTTCTACGGAGAAGGACATAGGCTACCTTTTATCCCGGGAAAAAGTACTATTCCCGAGGGATCGACATTAACGCGGGCGGAGCCGCGGGCGAAAGCTACGTAATAAAAGAAACGTTGTCGGATGTAATAAATGAATGGCTCTTTACTCATTCACGGACACTAGATCAGAAACAATATTTAGGTATATCATATGATATATATATATATATATATAATATCAGTTTTTAACAATAGAAGTTAAGGTACAAATTTGAATCTGTATTGCTATGAAATTCTGGCAGCGAATGTGTTAAAGTAATCGATAGAATACGAGTTATGGCTTCGGCTAGAGCTTGAAGGACATATGGTGTAAGCATATACATTGCAAAATTTAATATTTTGCAATCTTAACTTTCCGTACTTTGGAAGGGAAGTTGTGTTGTTGTGGCAAAAAAGTACTGTTCCCTAGAGAACGATGTTGACGCGATCGGGCGAAAGCTAGTAGAATGTATATATTCACAAGAAATAAAGATAATTTATCAAATAACTAGCTTTCGCCCGCGGCTCCGCCCGCGTCAATGTCGATCCCTCGGGAATAGTACTTTTTCCCGGGATAAAAGGATAAAAGCCTATGTCCTTCTCCGTACTCCAAAGAACTTGTATGCAAAATTTCATGATGATCGGTTCAGTAGTTACGGCGTGAAAGCGTAACAAAGAAACAAACTCACTTTCGCATTTATAATATTAGTAAGGATAAGGATTATAGGTATGTACTTTATAACCTCCGACGCAAAAAAGAGGTGTTAAGTATACGCTTGACCGCTATATGTGAGTGTGTGTCAGTCAGTGGCACTGTAAATCTTGAACGGGTGTATAGATTTTTATAGTAGTTTTACTACGATGTTTTTTACACATAGTTTATCAAAATCGCTCCAGCCGTTAACAAGATAAGTAATATGCTTGTCGGGGAAATTTAGAGTATGTGTCACGGTCAATCGACCATGTACACCCTGGTGTCAAGAGTTCTTCGGAACCGCCTCTCGGCCTCTGACGTGGTTCCTTTAACGACTACCAGATGGCAGCCGGGACCGCCGGCTTAACGTGCCTTCCGAAGCATTGAATCATCTTTATTATCAGACAATCAGGTGATTCAAGCCTGCAATGTCCTAACCAACCTGGAAACAACTAAACAAAGTACGCTTCCGGTGGGAATCGAACCCACGACCCCCGGGTCAACAGGCAATCGCCTTAACCACTGGACCACGGAGGCTGTTAAATAAAGAAAATGCCTGTTAATTGTTTTGCATCAAGGAATGAAAATTAATCAAAATACAAAGAAAGATTTTTTTGATGTTGGCATATTATGACTAATTATTTAAAACCGACAAGCGACTGGTCGAGATATCTGGTGACCAAAGGGTGAAAAAGATAACTTCTATTTAGTGTACATACATATTATACAGTTATACTTAGTTCTAGTTGTTCGTTAGTGTTATATTGTTAATGTTGTATCCGGAAAAAAATTAATGCTTACCCACCCACTAGCAAATATATCAATATTGCGAGGTTCTCGTTAAGGTAACGCTCCGGCCCACCTAAGCTAACACAAACCTAGACACCAGTTTGTTCAGTTTATAAAAAATCACCATGTCAGACGGCTCAGACATCGAAATGCAGTCGGCTTTGCCGAAGAAGACGAAGAAGATGCCAAAACAACCCAAAAGTCCGTCCGAAGACCATCTACACCAAAAACCGAAGAAAATCAGTACAAAACTCATGATACACGAAGCCTTGAACGAGCTGAAGAGTAGAAAAGGGACTTCTCTATACGCCATCAAGAAGTTCATAGCTGACAAACACAAGGTTGACATCGAAAAAATAAATTACATCATCAAAAAGTTAATAAAAACTGGCGTGGAAGCCGGAACCATCGTCCAGATTAAAGGAGTTGGCGCTTCGGGATCTTTTAAATTGGCACCACAGACAAAAATGGAGAAGAAAAAACCTAAGCCAAAGAAAATGGAAAAGAAGAAAAAAGAAAAATCCGAGAAAAGTGACACAAAAAAACCTAAAGAAAAAATTGAGAAGGCCGAGAAAAAAGATGATAAACAGAAAATGCCGGTCAAAAAGAACGTGGAATCAAAAATTAAGAATACAAAGATAAAAGAAAAAAAAACTGCAACAGATAAAGTAAAGAAAATGGCGAAGGAAGCTATGACTCCCGCCAAAAAACGCGCGATCATGATGAAGAGAAAAAGCATCGGATCCATTATTAAGCCGCCGAAAATGAAGCCTCGAGGAAAAAGTTGAGTTGTGTATTGTGTGTGAAATGTTGTAAATTACTGTGTGGGGTTTATTATTGTAAATTATTGTGAGTGATTTTAATTTGTAAATTATTGTATGTAGGTTGGTAAAGTAAATGATTTAAGACTTTTATTTTGTTTTTTTTTACATCTTAAACTTGATAGTAAGTAGGTGTCTATCTTAACCTAAGTTTTATTTAAGGTGGTAAGCAAAGTACTTAGTCCTGTCTTAACCTCATATTGGTCCCAATCTAGAACTAAAGGTGAAAAGTAACCTTAAAAGGGGTTGTGCTTGTGTACACTTACACTTACCATCAGGCCGACCTCAAAAAAAAAATACAGTAAGCTGTTGCTGAAAAACCCTTTAAAATCCACGCTTTGGGAGGCAAACATATTTATTTCGAGGCAATTTCAAAGTCTAACTTATATAAATAATAAAAATATATAGGTACTTAACGACAAATCGAACGATTGAGCTAGCTCAAAGTAGGTTCGAGCCTTGTGTTATGTATGGGATACACTAACTCAACGATATTATATATCTACTAGCTTTCGCCCGCGGCTCCGCCCGCGTCGGTGTCGATCCCTCGGGAATAGTACTTTTTCCCGAGGGATCGACCCGACCTTTAAAGGTAGCCTATGTCCTTCTCCGTACTCCAGAGAACTTGTATGCAAAATTTCATGATGATCGGTTCAGTAGTTACGGCGTGAAAGCGTAACAAACAAACAAATAAACAAACTCACTTTCGCATTTATAATATTAGTAAGGATAACGATATATTAAACAACCAAGACCCAGGCCAATCTGTATAGTTTTCCATGTTGACCTGAATAAGGATCGAACCCGGGACGGGACCTACTCTACGATAACAAGGCCGCAGTAGTCGGCAAACATTTGTATATTATGTTTGCCAGTCTCTAAATTTTGATTTTCATCATCATCAGGCCCTTTTTAGTCTCCACTACAGGAGCACGACCTTCTCTGTACTACTAGGGCCATACTTGGCCAGAGCAGCCAGAGGACTTGGCCTACACTCTCCACGCTGGCCAGACGGGTTGGAGAGGTGTCTTAGATGTTTATAAGCTTTGTTCAGCTTGTATTTCCTAAGTCGCCTTCTACGACATCCACGGGAAGACTTGGAGTGGTCCTATTCTACTCTGCCGGATACCACACGGCTTTGATTTTATAGACGAATAAAAAGATTTTTCTTGCTTCAAAAGGAAGTAGCTCGCTTCTTTACTGCGTGGCTTAGATTCTAATATTACCCGACACTTACGTGGTAACTATTTAGTAATCTGTGCCGACACAGCTTTTATACTAACATTAATTTTATAATGTAAAACTACCCACAATAACAAAAATCAAGTAAGTACACTCCAATGCTCAAGTATAAAAGAAAAGCAGATCCTTGCCACCGACCGTCACTTGATAACAACAGTTGATGCTGGTCGCACGATCGGAGATGGCTTGACTTGAATTTTGAAAACTACTTTATTCGAGACTGGAGGTTTTGGAGGAAGAAGAGTGTTATGTTTGTAGATATTGATGCTCAAAAATTGATGCGTGCCAACAGAAGAAACAAATCCCAACCCTTGTTAACAACGAGATAGACTTCATTTGAACGTCGCGGAGATATAATATATTCTAGGTGCCTGTCTTAATTCATAGATATCTCAGTGAGCAACATAATTAAAATCGGAAGTGATCACCGACTTTTAACGCTGAATATCGATCCCAAATGAGAAAGGAAACTTCTGAGGATCGCGCCGACCGTTTCAGGACCAAAACCGCCAGTTTCTAAATGGAACTTTAAAGCAACAATATAAAGCGTTCGGAGACTGGCCAGGCGGTGGGATCGAAGTTCTTTAGGTCCCGGACCCAACACAAGCCCCAGAAAACTGCTCCCTTGATGGCTGTGACCATCCATGTCGAAGCAGACCTGCTAAGACGTACATCGGCAGTTCATTGACAAATCTAGAAGTCTTACGGCTTGATATTCGTTCCGACGCAGTGTTGAAATTACCACTAATATCTAGATTATTTTTATAATATTATATAATTGTAATTATGAGACATTATAATTGTATAATATAAGTATTTAGTGTAGGTATAAATCATTGTAAGTACAAATAATTTTAAAAATTACCTAAATATGATAAGAATATTTTCATTTCAAATTTTTACAAAATTAACATGTTTTTGAGGATGATTAATTTATTAAAGCGGCGGGAAATCATTGTTATGTATAACCCTTGCAAGTAAATAATTTCATTTAATTTCAAATAGGCTGAGTAATCTGAACTACTCCACCCTTCCACCAATACCGGCCTTATGGCCCTGCCGTACCAGTGCCGGCCTATGAGTCCATGAGACAATTAGACTCTGTCTACCCTGAACATATTTAATTTTTTTCTAACAGAAAAATATAAGATTGCTGCCCAAAATGCTCCATAAATCAGTTGTTTTTAATATAGAAAATTATCTATTTATTTAGGTAGGTATGTACGAGTCGTATTAGTTCTTTCTTCCCTACGAGATTAAATATGGAAGTTTATAACTGAGCAATGCTTATATACGTATAACAGAATAATTTCTCTACCTTTCGAAAAATGTGTGTGCACGTCGCTGGCTTGGGGCATCAGCCGGCCTATTTGCTAACTCGGTGACCAACGTTTTGATAGTCACTTCAAATTACATTGCGGGTTTCCTATGATTGACTATTTTTATTAAAGATGTATAAAACGTAATGTGTGCTAGCCAAACCCAGCCGTGTGGTTTCCGGCAGAGTAGAATAGGACCACTCCTAGTCTTCCCATGGAGGTCGTAAGAGGCGACTTAGGAAATACAAGCTAGACAAGACCTCTCCAACCCGTCTGGCCAGCGAGGAGAGATGTAGGCCAAACCCTATGTCTGCTCTGGCCAAGAATGGCTCCGGTAGTACAGAGAGGGTCATGCTCCTGCAGTGGAGACTAAAAGGACATAATGATGATGATGTACTTTTAAATTACTATCAAAACATTGAACACTGAGTTAGCAAATAGGCCGGCTGGCCCTAGGCTAATATATATATACATAAATGACTTTGTATTGTCATCTACCTATTGTACTTTATATAAAATAAAATATTGAATTTGTATTTTGCCCAAGGCGACTGTAATTAAAAAACCGGTGCGCAACCAATTGAGTAGAGGCGATTCGATTTGCCGGAGGGGCGTGCGTGTACCTACGTAATCCTAGCAGAAAAGTGTCGAATATCATAACAGATAGGCACATTAGGCTAGTTTCCTGGGTCGTAATAATAACAACAATTAGTCCGTCAGTTAGATAATCAAAATATATTGGACACGTATTTTTTCTTTTGTCAAATAAATAATAAAGATAGGTAAACCGCGTCAAAGTTCACGAGCCCCCGCTCGTAACGTCAAAGATTGCGAAAAATTGTCTTAATCATTTTTTGTTAAAAGAAAAAATACGTGTCCAATATTTTTTAAATATCTAACTGACGGATTATTTTTTTAGGAAACTAGCCTATAGCCGTCACGCCACAACTGATTGCCTTTGAATCGCTTGTTCCTGGGTTCGAACCCCGGTCAGGTCAAGATGAAAAACTGTCTTTCAGATTGTCCTGGTTCTTTGATGTTTATCTATAAAGTATCTAAGTATATAGTATCGTTAAAATAAAAAAAAATAAGTATAAATATACTTACTCGTAGTATCGAGGGTAGTAATATGGTCAGGGGTGTCATCCTTAACTATCTCCCTACCTCCTATCCGGTTGTAGCAAGTATGACATCGCGCCCGGCCTTCCGAGCTGCTACTTGCTTTTCCTCCATTCATCCGACTGAGTGGTATCCCAATACCTTCATTTCCTTCCCAACTCCAACAATATCCTATCCTTCCCCAGCTTAAAAATGCTTCCTATAGGCAGCAGCGTCGGAAGCATAAGAAGCCAAAGAAACTGCGCTCGCCAACCCGCCTGCTAAGCGTGGTGAGTATGGCAATATCCTCCCATGGAACGAAGTTTTCTTGGAAGCGGCCTTTCTCTTGCAGAACTTTTTACGGCTGTCATGATGACAAGCGGCGTTAGCGTAGGGCGCGCTTGGGCGATCGCCCAGGGCGCTTGATACGGAAGTGGCGCCCCCACCAAGCAAGGAAGGTACGTTAAGCCATTAGGCCGATGCGGCGGAAACGTCCCGGCTGTCATCATTTATGGCTGTTAAGCTATGTCAGATGACTTTAGGCAGCTTGAAAAATCTGACACCAGTGTTGGCCACTTACACGCACGAAAAACAAACAACCAAGCGAGGGCAGAGGACGCAGGGCAGTGTGATTCTATCGCATTGCATTTGCATCCCCCTCTCCCCAATAAGAGGGGGCGCTCGTAGAAATCTCGCCCAGGGTGCCAGTAATGCTGACGCCGGCACTGCATGATGATGATCCTTGAGTTAGAATCCCACGACACAAGTTCACAACTTACTGTGGGGCTTGCTCAATCTGTGTAGATTGTCCGTATATAAATCTGATGACGCCCAGTGACTGCTTGCCCAGATACTACTACCAGAAATTAAGTGTTATATACCTTTGTATATTTTTGAAAGATGTGATGTATTTAAGTACTAGCAGTGCCCGCGAATTCGTTCGCATACATTTTATGTTATGTTGATAATGATTAGGAGTTTAGGACCCCTATACCTACCAATTACAATTATCAATTTTCATACTTCTCAGTCCAGAAATGAGAAATTTCCGTACAAACATTACCCCTAAATTATCTGTTTTTTAATTAGTGTTATATGTAATTTAATTAGTCTAAATGTTTATCTACCAAATTTCAGAAATTTCAGTTATGTAGTTCATTTAAGAGTTATGAACATACATAAATACAGAAAAAAAAAATCTAAAAATCGTCAATTTAGTTTCAGTATCTTGTATAGAGTATACACGGTGAAATTTTGATAGGTTCTGGACCCATAAAGAGATGATTCAACCCGTTTATATAAACAACTTTTCCTATGGGACCAATACTGGGAAATAAAAAAAAAATTGACGTTCCCATACAAATTGACCGGGCGGCCGAAATTTTTTGTATGCAACTGCCCATTTTTTTTGTGTTCCCAGCATTGGTCCCATAGGAAAAGTTGTTCATATCGATGGGCTGAATCACCCCTTTTAGGGTCCAGAACGGTCAAAATTTCACCGTGTATAAACACGATATCTCTAAAAACAAAGTAACTTACTTTATGACCGACAGATTTTAATTAGTACCTATTGACGTACTTACTTACTATGTACCGCGGCCGCTTTTAGATGCACATCAAAACGTGGTCGGGTAATCGGGAAAAATATCAAGGTTTAGTTTTTAATTAAGTATTATATACTTAATTAAAAACTAAACCTTGATATTTTTCCCGATCAAGCTGAAAATTTGTAAGTATGTATATTTTTAAATGAACTTAATATGAAATCAGCCAGGTGCAAGGAAACTATTCTTTTCCTCGTTTAAATTGAGAGCCCAGAATCTGGCTTTCTGGAACCAGGAATATCATCATAACTTGCCAATACCTACCTTGGATTAGGCTAATGAAAGCTTTGATGTTTTGTGTGTCCCTATAAAAGGCATATATTAGCACTAGTTTGAATTTTATGGGTCCCTCATTTAAGAACTAGAACCCAAAATATGTTTAAAATTATTAAAAAATTGTATATTATCCTATAATGTAACTAAAAATGTATGCTTTTCTCAATTTTTCTTTTATCTGTGCTATAAGCGTTGCTTCGTACCAAATTTCAAGATTCTGAGTTCACGGGAAGTACCCTGTAGGTATTGATTCCCTTGTGAATGTCGAAAATTAGCGGCATAGACGGCTGTATCTTTTGATTGCGTTGGCTTAGAAGTTTGATTTTTTCACAGCTCCAAGGGACAGTAGACCTGAGTATTTGATATGAATTTCAGCTTGATACCTCCACGCGTTCCTGAGAAAAAGGGCTTGACAGACAGATGGACAACAATGTGATCCTATAAGGGTTCTGTTTTTCCTTTTGAGGTACGGAACCCTAAAAATATCATTTTATCAGCACTGTGTCCGTTTTCATACAAAAAATAAAGGTAAAGGTAATAAGGCAGGTAGATCTTTTGTTTACATGTTCAAAAAAAATCAAATCTGTATAAAAATGTTTATTATTTTCCCTTAATCAATACTTAAGTTTAATTATTATATAACTTATTTACCCTTAATAAAGGCTATACATTTACAGATTTCAACACTTTCACAGACATACCAAACTGAAATAGAACAAAAGTATCTTGTAGTATGTACTTCAGTACGGCCGAGATAAATACATAGCATATAACTAGCGGACGGTCAAGTTACGTTGGTTAGTTCAGGAGATATGAGAAAGCAATGAAACATATATGCAGTACTACCACTTTAAAGTTACACCAATGTACCTGCGCAGAAATCAAATGTTTGCTAGGCGTAGTGTTGCCGATCGATAGGCCACTATCGATAGTCTATCGATACTGCGGCAATAGTGGGAATATCGATAGGACTATCGATAGTATCGATATCGATACTATTATCGCCTCTAACAACTTTACTATCGATAGGTTTGGACTATCGAATGTTGTTTATTTTTCGATAGTATTGATTAAAGTTAAAAAGTAATATAACAAGAGAATCTCGCTAACCCCACATCTTATATTGCTATTTAACCTTAATCGATAATATCGAAAAATAAACAACTATCGATAGTCCAAACCTATCAATAGTATCGATAACATAGCGACTATCAAGGATTAATACTATCGATACTATTGCAAATCATCAATAGTATTACCACATTTTGACCTATCGATACTATCGATAGTGGAACAGTCGATAGTTCGGCAACACTAGCGCGAAAATCGTCCGCTATTGGCTGATGCGTTCGCGCCATGTCTGGAGTTCGCTGTAGCGCCGCGAGTATAGGCTTGTTTCCTAAAAAATACTATTTAAAATAATTAGTCTTATAGATAATATTACATACGTATTTTTTTATTTTTTTGATCAAACAAAAGATTATAAAGATAAAGCGCATCAAAGTTCAGGGGTGCATGACGCAACAGGCCGGTAAAAAGTGTACCGGACAGTGACGTCACGCGGAACTTTAACGGGCTATATCTTTATCAATTTTTGTTTGATTGACAAAAGAAAAAAATTCCAATATTTTCCATTAATCTACCAGACGGACTAATTTATATGTTTTTTTTTTTAGAAAACATGCCTATTATGAGCGAGATAGCATGAGTCATGTTGTTTTTGGATTTCAAATCTTACGTAGTAGCAATAAGGCCGGTATTTCACCGATGTTTTCATTCGTTTCGAGTCGGTGGTAGCGCTTTTCTGCGCCATCGAACAATGCCGAGGCGACTTAAAGACGTGGTGCTACTGTACAGTCAGCCAACGAGATACCTGACCCGCCATCTACCTATATCTTGAATTTTCTCCAAAACTAAAAGTCATATAAACATGAAAATATATAATCAGAAAGTCTTTATTAAAATCTTTCTGAATATGTATTTTCATGTTAATATTATTTTTAGTTAAGGAGAAAATTCAAGATATAGGTAGATGGCGGGGTCTGGTATCTAGTTGGCTGACTGTACATACATACATAAATTACACACATAACGGCGAAAATCATAGCCCTCCTTTTGGCTTCGCCGTCAAAACGTGACTTATAATCGTGGCTGTGCTGTTTTATTTAAATACTAAGACGGAAGGATTCAAAATATGATTTTGTATAATATTAAACATTAATATGTGATCATTGACTTGATTTCTATATTTTTACAATATTTGGCAGGAAGTTTTTGCTTAATATTTTAATTATTTCTTTTTATATTGAATATATGATGTTAATTCATATTAAGCGCAAACATTTCAGTGGTTGAAAAATAAAAACATCGACACCCTGGTTTTCGAGATGTATGGACGTGAACATTTTGAAAAACAGAAGAAAAATACACCCTGTGCACAGAAAAAGCACTTTCTTGATGAACAACTTCTTACTATTCTCTACTATGGATACTAAGTCACTGACGTTAACAATCAAAAAAGCTGATTTATCGATTTTAATTAAAAAAAGAAAAAAAAGTTAGTGGCTAAAAATCAAAACATCGACACGCTGGTTTTTGAGATATCTGGACGTGAACATTTAGAAAAACAAGAAAAAAACATCCTGTATACAAAAAACACTTTCTTGGTCAACAACTTTTTACTATTATCTACTATAGATACTAAGCACTGATGTCGACAATCAAAAAAGCTGATTAGAGGATTTTAATAAAAAAAAAAAATTGTATGAAAACACAAAAATAAAAACGTCGATATCTTGAAATTAGCTACTTAAAGCATTTCTTTGACCTATGAGACCAAGCCCTTAAAATATTTGCGTTTATTATAAATTTACCTTATATACCGACAAAACAGCATGTCAGTGTTTGAAATAAAATGTATCTCACGTTAATACCATACAATTTTGATAACAATTAAATGAAAACAAAAATTTTAACAAAAAACGCATATAAAATTAAAAAAATATGTTTTTTTTTTACGAATAAGATTTTTTTTTACACATTTCAAATAATTTGTCACACGAGTCACATTTATTTTAAAGATTGACAATTTATGATTATACTTACCAACATATGGCAGCATTTAAACATCAGTTTAGGTCCAATAAACTATTTTTAATCTCATCTATTCAAAAAACAAAGAACGGTTGCCCGTATACAGGGTCTGAAATAGGTTTTTATTTCCAAGGGAGTAAAAACTTTTTTTAATCACAATTAAAAAAAAATTTGTTCCCATGGGTAATAAAAACACATTTTTTTTTCTCATAGAGTGATGAGAAGCAGAATGTGTCATCTCGGGGCTAACATAATACTTATACTTCTGACAACATACTCTGAATCCCTTGCGACACTCAGGAGTCTACTTTAGAACCCAGAGCCAAAAAGTACTATGTTATGCCCTTGTGTCATCTACTGATTAGGAATATTTTAAAATTAGCGGTGGCCATTAGCGATGACAGCCGGAACCAACGGCTAAAGTGAATACTTAAGCCGAGAAAGGGGTGCAAAATTTTTTTTTTTCGCCCCCTTTTTATACAAAATGCTTTTTCATACAATTTAAAAAAATGGGATTACTTGTAACTACCGCGTTTTATACACCGTCCGCTTTGGTAGCTTGTGTTATACAGCATGATTTTGTACGTATGAACTTTATTAAAATCCTGGAATCAGAATCCCCAATAGACCGTAGAACTGCAAGAAAAAAAGGTACAAAACAAAAAATTAAATTAGATCTCCCATACAAAGTCGCCGATCAGCTGGGCGAATTTCTATGAGAATACAATTTTTTTTTTTCGTTTTTTTATCTTTTTTTCTTACAATTATGTATTCAATTAGGGATTCTGATTCCAGGATTTTAATATAGATCATAGGTACAAAATCATGCTGTATATACGGTGAAATTTTGATCGTTTTGGACCCTAAAAGGGGTGATTCAGCCCGTCGATATGAACAACTTTTCCTATGGGACCAATTTTAGGAACTAAAAATTTTTATTTTAAATTTCTCATTGAAATTGACCAGGCGCCCGAACTTTTATATATGAAAATGTAAATTTTTTGAGTTACCAGCATGATTACACAGGAAAAGTTGTTCATATAGACGGGTTGAATCACCCCTTTAAGTGTCAAAAACGATAAAAAATTTACCGTGTATAAAGAAAAAAATATATAATTATATAATAATCCATCTTCTCACATCAGGTATATTATGTACATTGAAATTATACATTATATCATTCGATCAAGTATAAAAACTAGATACAAAACGCGATAAAAAGCATATTTAACGTTTAAATTTGAAATTTGAATTCCGAATGACGTTTTGAATTACATTTCTTTTTTAGAAAGTTGACTACGTTCAACTTTCTAAATTCGACTTTATGGCATGCAAGTAAGGTTAATTTTGCATTGGAGGTTTATAACATAATATCTACTAATAAATATTTATGTGTGTCATTTTTATATGTGACTGTACCTATTTACACTTGATCGAAGATTATATCTTATAAATTACCATTGGTCATGATAATACTATTTATTTGTTAATGAGTTTCTGATAAATGCTCTGAACATTGTTTAAACTAAGTATATGTACGTACAGAATCACGTCACTATTTCTTACGGGGCAGACGTAGACAAATAGCGCAGTAACGGCCACGTTAAAAAGATGGCGGGTTGATAGGAAACGGAAATGAGAAATAGTGACAGGTAAAGATGACAGAAAATAATCCCTAACTTTTTGCCCCTTCGGTTTATTGATAATATGAAATATATTAACAAATTAAATTTATCTTATTTATTAATAATGTGACAAACATTTAATAAATAAGCTAAATTTTATTTTATTGAAATTCTTGAAATTTTTGGTGGAATCTTAACTAATATAAAAATATATGAAACAATTGTTATGCATATTAAACTGTTGCCCCCATCTTGTAACAAGTTGTATTATCCTTTATAACACAAACAAATTATATATTTCATGTTTATTAACTAACAATTAAATTATATTAAAACAACAGTCGATCACATTATAACTGCGAAGGCGCACAGTAGTGCGAGAGCCAAGTCTAGAAAACATTTGGTATTTTTTCAGTTTTAATTTAAATATACTGGTCTAGTTCAGCTAACAATATGTGTGACAAATCACATTTATTCTATTGGTAGTAAAAAAGATTTTTGCGTAGACTAATAAAATACTTTTATACACAAGTGTTTTTACAACACAGCACTTCGTGAACTTATTTATAAGATCAATTAGTACTTTAATGCAATTTAGTGCGACAGCAAAGTTCTTTAGCTTAGTTTAATGATATTATAGCCTCTCTAATATTTAAGAGCTAGACTCTTCGACCTCAATGTCATTTATGGGGAAACGCACACAGTGATTAGTTGAAACGCTTAAAGAGTTATAACAGATTTCTCCGACAATCCTATGTAACCGCAAAAGTGGTATAGCGAAATTGGAAATCTATTGTCTAAAAGAAAAGAACATGCCCTGCATGATAGTGGCCAAGTCCTTACAGTCAATATTTATGAGGAGAGTGCCTTAGGCTTGGCATACAGTGTAGGTTTACGGCAAAGACCTATAATTACTTTAATAGACTAACCTGCACGGTAGCGCGGCAATAAAATTTTCTAGAATAAATTATTGCCCTTGTCGGCATGGTAATGCGATGGTCAAGTTTGAAATTAAAATACATCCTAAGACTGTACGGAATCATTAAAGCCAAGTCCTGTCAGTCATTATATTGTAGTCTCTCGACCAGCGTGGTAGTGTCATCGCCAAGTTCTGGTGTAGTTTCTAGAAGAGTCCCTTGGCTTTTGCGTCCGCAGCGAATTTCCTGACGTGGACGATGTAGTCAAACATGACAGACGCGAATGCTGTGTCCAGGACGAACTGGGGGATTTTACCTGGAAATAGTAAGATAAATAGTATTAGATTCGAGCTCCGTGGCACAGTGGCCATCATGCTATAAGGTATCTTTTTCACTGATGTGTTCAATATATCTATCATCATCTATCATCAGGTCTTTTAAGTCTCCACTGCAGGAGCATGACCCTCTCTGTACTACCGGAGCCATACTTGGCCAGAGCAGACAGAGGATTTGGCCTACACTCTCCTCGCTGGCCAGACGGGTTGGAGAGGTCTCATTGATGTTTATGAGCTTTGTTTAGCTTGTATTTCTTAAGTCGCCTCTTACAACCTCCATGGGAAGACTTGGAGTGGTCCTATTCTACTCTGCCGGAAACCACACGGCTCAGTGGCAATATCCTGCCTTTGCCTATTACGGGGTACATAGAGCCTAGGGTATTAAGACTAAAAAATACGTTTATATCTACTTAAATCCATTGCAAAGATCCATTGATGGATCTTTTTGCACTCTTATGTCCACTTGAATCTTTAATCCAGGATTTTTGCAAATTGGATGTCCATGGGTGACATAGTGGA
The DNA here is from genome assembly GCA_947532085.1 of Elegia similella. NCBI lineage: Eukaryota > Metazoa > Arthropoda > Insecta > Lepidoptera > Pyralidae > Elegia > Elegia similella. Next base: position 2,892,225 of record OX383953.1, read on the forward strand.
CATGGGTAACATGGGTGACATGCAAGCACCTTTTCAATATAATAAATATACACAGACAAATCACACAGCTTGAGCTAGCCCCAAAGTAAGTTCGAGACTTGTGTTATGGGATACTAACTCAACGATACTATATTTTATAACAAATACATATATAGATATACATCCAAGACCCAGGCCAATCTGAAAAAGATAATTTTCCATGTTGACCTGGCCGGGGATCGAACCCGGGCAAGCTGGCGTGTTGACCGCTGCGCCACGGTAGCTCCGTGTCGCCATAAAATATCTATACATAGTTTTTTGCACAGCGTAATAGTCTCAGTGTCAGGGAGAGGCTTTAGTCTAGCAGTGCATTTCTAACGGCTAGAATGATGATGATGATGATAATGTTGATGATGATTGTTATTTACCTTTGAGGTCGCAGCACATCAGCCATTGGAACGTGGTGCACTGGTCGATCTTGCCGCTGCTGCTCTTAACGTTGAGCGGCTTCATGTACCAGCACCCCACTTTGTTGTGACCTCTGCAATTTAAGACAATGAGCAGTGTGGTTCTGTAAAATGTGACGCCCCAAAGAAATAAAAAAGAGATTTGAGGAAGTGGAATTTATTTCATCCTCTATGCAAAAAACAAAGAACGGTTGCCCGAAACCAGGGTCTAAAATACGTTTTTATTACCAAGGGAATAAAAAGATTTTGAATTGTGAACACAAATATTGTTCAGAAAATATTCACGACCAAAAAGGTCGAATCATATTTTTAAACAGTTGCACTGGCCTGTTACATATGTTAAAAGAAAAAATTAAGGAACAAGAAGTATTTTGTTATGCATGCTTGTTTAATTAACGCGTTGAAAGTGCTTTATCAGGCATATTTTTTATGAGGTAAAAAAATCTATTCTTTGTTATCAGACTATCAGGTGATTCAAGTCTGCAATGTCTTAACCAAACTGGAAACAACTAAACGAAGTATGCTTCCCGTGGGAATCGAACCCACGACCCCGGGTCTAGAGGCAAACGCCTTAACCACTGGACGACGGAGACAGGGGTTAATTAACTGATGCACGGTCAACTTACCTCACCATCTTGGGACACGGCGGATACCCAGGCACCTGGACGCTGACGCCGCTAGTGATGTAGCAGTAAGGTTCCTCATCTTCCACCACCTGGAAGTTTGTTATTTGATTTTTAAGGATTCCGTACCTCAAAAGGAAAAGACGGAACCCAGGATCACTTTGTTGTCCGTCTGTCTGTCGGAAACGCGTGGAGGTATCAAGCTGAAATTTATATCAAATACTCAGCTCCAAGGGCCAGAAGATGTCGTTTGGAGCTGTGAAAAAATTTAAACTTAATGATACAGCCGTTTATGCCAAAAATTTTCGACATTCGCAAGGGAATCAAAATCTACAGGATACTTCCCGTGAACTCAGAATCTTGAAATTTGTTACGAAGCAACGTCTTATGTCCCGAGGTAATCCTTTTGATTCCCGCCTCGTCAACTGTTCCCTCTCGCCGGATACCACTCACATCGCCCTTATTTCTTTGATCTTCCGCCCCATCATCATATAATAAGAATATTTTTAATAATTTTAAACTCACTACAGATAATGGTACGGAACCCGTCGCGCGCGAGTCCGACTCGCACTTGGTCGGTTTTTCATCATCATCATCATCAGGTCTTTTTTAGTCTCCACTACAGGAGCACGACCCTCTCTGTACTACTAAAGCCATACTTAACCAGAGCAGCCAGAGGACTTGGCCTACACTCTCTACGCTGGCCAGACGGGTTGGAGAGGTCTCACAGATGTTTAAAAGCTTTGTTTAGCTTGTATTTCCTAAGTCGCCTTCTACGACATCCACGGGAAGACTTGGAGTGGTCCTATTCTACTCTGCCGGATACCACACGGCTTACGGTCGGTTTTTATTTTATATGAAAACCGGCCAAATGCTGTCCCGGCGGTTTGAGAATAGCTTATCTCATCTTTTCTTGGGCCAAAAGCTACGTTGCCAGAAGGGCCTATCCTGGGTGCAAGTCACCCAGGACCGCCGGGCGGTCACCAGTAATCGGAGCTAATTACAGAGCCACATTGCTCATTGTCTTAAATTGCAGAGGTCACAACAAAGTGGGGTGCTGGCACATGAAGCCGCTCAACGTTAAGAGCAGCAGCGGCAAGATCGACCAGTGCACCACGTTCCAATGGCTGATGTGCTGCGACCTCAAAGGTAAATAACGATCATCATCATCATCATCATTCCAGCCGTTAGAAGTCTACTGCTGGAAAAAGGCCCAAGGTCTTTCGTACCAAGGGAGGATATTAAAGGGGGACCGCCCGGGCGGTCACCAGTAATCGGAGCTAATCCAACTCTACGCACTCTGTTCTGGTGGCGGGAGGGGGTCGAATAGTGGGATTCCTCTGGCTATTCGGAGCCGAAGAGGGATCGGGGCTGGAACGTTAAGGAAGTTCATAACAGTGAATAAAGGTGAGACCTGTCCGTCGCGCGAGAGAGGGGCGGCGCGGCGCAGGATGACGAAGTCCCGCGGCGAGATGATGCCGCCACCGCCGCCCGCCGTCACCTGGTACGACAGGTCGATGCCGGGGGATATCTCCTGGGAAAACAGATTTGCTTGTTAATCCATCTTCATTCATCATCATTCCAGCCGTTAGAAGACCACTGCTGGACAAAAACCTCTGCAAAGGATTCATCGTTCCATGGGAGGATATTGCCATACTCACCACGCTTGGCAGGCGGGTTGGCGAGCGCAGTTTCTTTGGCTTCTTGTGCTTCTGACGCTGCTGCCCATCGGAAGCATTTTTAAGCTAGGGAAAAATTGTTGAGGAACTAGGGAGAGATATATGTTTTAATCCATATCCATACTAATATTATAAATGCGAAAGTAATTCTGTCTGTCACCTTTTCACGCTTCAACCAATTTGGATAAATTCAACATGGAGGTAGTTTGAGACCCGGAGAAGGACATAAGGTACCTATTATCCTGGGAAATTCTACTGTTCCCGAGAGATCGATATTACCGCGGGCGAAGCCGCGGGCAAAAGCTAGTAAAATATAACTTATTAGTTTTATTAGTTTGTTAGCAGCATGAATGGGTCGGATCGTCCGGGGAAGTACCACACTCACAGAAAATCGACGTTTGAGTAGAAGCTTTACCGCTTCTATGCTTCGTTCGGTAAGTGAGAGAGCCGGAGGCCCATCCTTCCTCCATTTCGTCCCCCCTACTCCTTGAAAGGCCGCAACGCTCCTGTCACACCCTGGTGTTGCAGTTGTCCATGGGCAGCGCTGATCGCTTACCATCAGGTGACTCGCTTGCTTGTTTGCCGTCCTATACCATAAAAAAGAATCGTTCTATGAGAGTTTGTACTCCAAATCTTCTAATATCAGGGGCTACAATATAATAAGAAGTCATTCGTAATTCCAGCCGGTAGGAGTCCACTGCTGGACAAAGGGCGAGGATTGTTAATTTATAAATGCGAAAGTGAGTTTGTTTGTTTGTTTGTTACGCTTTCACGCCGTATCTACTGAACCGATTATCATGAAATTTTGCATAGCGGTTCTCTGGAGTACGGAGAAGGACATAGGCTACCTTTTATCCCGGGAAAAAGTACTATTCCCGAGGGATCGACATTGACGCGGGCGGAGCCGCGGGCGAAAGCTAATTAGGTAATAAATATAAGGATGTTCTCACCTTTATCAATTCGCTCTTCAAAATGGTGGGATTCCATTCAGGAAGCTTCTGAATGTTATCCCGGAACTCCGTGTATAGGAACTTTGGTGGGCACTCCACTATACCCTGAAACAAAAAACCTTTTTTAGGGTTCCGTACTTCAAAAGAAAAACACGGAACCCTTACAGGATCACTTTGTTGTCCGTCTGTCAAGACCCTTTTTCTTAGGAATGCGTGGAGGTATCAATCTGATATTCATTACAAATACTCAAGTCTACTGTCCCTTGGATCTGTGAAGAAATCAAACTCCTAAGCTAACGCAATCAAAAGATATAGCAAAAAATTTGAGGCATAAACGTCTCAAATTTTCGACATTCGCAAGGGAATCTAAACCTACAGGGTACTTCCCGTGAACCCAGAATCTTGATGTTTGGTGCGAAGTGACGTCTTATAGCACAGATGAAGGAAAAATTGCGAAAAACATACATCTTTAGCTACATCATATAATAAAAATATTTTTAATAATTTTAAACTTATTATAGATAATGGTAATCTTAGTTCGCGAGTCCGACTTGCACTCGAGCTAGCGAGTCACCTGACCTCATCCATGATGCATCAACATCATCACTAGCAGCCTGCAGCAGTCCACTGATGGACGTAGGTCTCTCCCAAGATGAGCCAGTTTGCTCGATCACCTATGCTCTTCCAGTTGCTGCCAGCCGCCCTACGCAGATCGTCGCTGCATCTTACTGGGGGCGTCTCAAACTTCGCTTACCTATACGCGGTCTCCACTGCAGAAATCTCTTGCTTCAGCAATTGTCAGTTCTGCGACAGATATGGCCAGCCCACTGCCACTTTAGCTTGATGACTGGAATTACTCCTTACGGATTTTTTCCCTCAGAGAGACTCCAAGCATAGCCCTCTTCATAGCTCGCAGAGCAATTTTTAGCTTGTGGACCAGCCTCACTGTCAATGACCACGTCTCAGCACCATGATGTATGCTTCCTCCAATTTCATACATCAGAAGTGGGATGTATGCGTGTAGTATCCCACTTCTGATGTCGAGTTTAACACTCACCGTGAATCTGTAGACTTTCCCGAACTGCTCCGTTTTCTTAGATTCTACGACGTCTCCTTTCTGCCCCCTCTTCTCGAGATGCCAGTTCTGCATGTGTATCACCTTCCAGGCGTTCTGCATGCACTCTTCTGCTTGATATTTGTATTCTTCTATCTGTGGACAAAAAATATATAATATAAGCATGTTGTCCAAACTCTAATAGGAGGGTCCTATTCATAAAATTTAACAAACGTTTATCAAACCTATTTTAGTTAAAATATGTTTATGTCCTTATCCCTCTCTGCAACGATTGGCATGGAAAGAACGAGACAAAACATATTTTAACTATAATAGGTTTAATAAGCGTTTGTTAATTTTTATGAATAAGAGGGTTATAACGTACGATTTGTTTAAAAAATTACACATAGATGGTGCCATAGGTGTCACATATACAATATGTAAAGAAAACCCCGTCCGATCCTTGAAGGGGTGATTGAGCCCGTCGATATGAACAACTTTTCCTATAGGACTAATGCTGTATTGGTGTGGTTTCCGGCAGAGTAGAATAAGACCACTCCTAGTCTTCCCATGGAGGTCGTAAGAGGCGAGAAATACAAGCTAAACAAATTTCATAAACATTAATGAGATCTCTCCAACCCGTCTGGCCAGCGAGGAGATTGTAGGCCAAATCCGCTGTCTGCTCTGCCACGTATGGTATATCCGGTAGTACAGAGAGGGTCATGCCCCTGCAGTGGAGACTCAAAAGACCTGATGATAATGATGATACAAATTGACCGGGCCGCCATACATTTTTGTTTAAAATTTTTTCTTTTTTTTAAGTCTCCCCAAAGAAACTGCGCTCGCCAACCCGCCTGCCAAGCATAGCCTCCCAAGGAACGAACTTGTCATGAGAGAGGCCATGTCCAGCAGTGGACTTCTTTCGGCTGCAATGATGATGAAAAGGATTCCGCAGTATCATAGCCATTTCTCGGCAAAAGTTGTAATTCTTCTGTATTGGCGGTGACAGTGTCATTGCATTGTAATGAGTGATATTAAAATTAAGAAATAATGAAATAAATGAAATTGAGAAATCATTTCTTAATTTTTTTTTTTTTTTTTTATTTATATCCGACGGCAAACGAGCAGACGAGCCACCTGATGGAAAGTGGTCACCGTCGCCCATGGACATCTGCAACACCAGAGGAGCTGCTGATGCGTTGCCGACTCTTAAGATACCTGCAAACACGCCTTTTGAAGGACCTCAAGTCATAAAACACAGGGAAAACCTCGGGAGGGAGTCCATTCCACAATCTTGCTGTACAAGGAAAAAAACCACGTGACGCTCTGACATTTTTGGAGACCCAAGTGTCAAGGATGTGGGGATGGACTTTACTCCTGTGGCGAGCGGTGCGGTGGTAGAAAGGTGACGGTGGCACCAATTCAAAAAGTTCTAAAGTTAATTTAATTATAGTGTATCAAAACTATATTATTCTATTCTGTAATAAGGGATTAATTGTTATGTTATTACTACAACCCAGGAAACTAGCCTATTGGTAGCCATATAGACGAGAATTCCGTTGTCCACTGTCAAGCGAATTTTGTTGGAACGTAAACGTCTTTTGGAAGTCGGGAGCAAATTTAAATCTCCGAAAAAGATCAGATGTAAAAATAAAGACAAAGAAAATGATGAAGATGCAATGTCCGGGGTAGAAGAATTGTTATAATTTTTTATGTTGGAATTATAAAATAACTATAAAATATATTTTTGAAGGCGACTTAGGAAATACAAGCTAAACAAAGCTTATAAACATCTAAGACACCTCTCCAACCCGTCTGGCCAGCGTGGAGAGTGTAGGCCAAGTCCTCTGGCTGCTCTGGCCAAGTATGGCCCTGGTAGTACAGAGAGGGTCGTGCTCCTGTAGTGGAGACTAAAAAGGACCTGATGATGATGATGATATTTTTTAAACTTTTAGTCTGACTCTACTTTTGGTGATGACTCACACAAATGCAAAGCTCAGCTTAGACCGCGCAGACTGTATAAACCCTACTATATTTTACTCACACATAAAGATTTTAATTGTGCTTGAGCCAGGTTACCGGCAATATTAATTTTTTTTTAATTACATTTAATTTTATAACTAAAATGGGGTTCATTTTGAAATTCAAAATGGGTGACACCTTTTTTAATGAAATATTACATACATACATATTATCACGTCTTTATCCCTTACGGGGTAGACAGAGCCTAAGGTCATAAGACCGAAAGGCCACGTTTAGCGTGTTGGTGGCGTGCGTGAAGGTATAAAACGGAATCAAAATAGTGATGGGTTGCTAGCCGCATCGCCTATTGTCATGATTCTTTAGATTTTCGCCCATACCCTTGACCGCCTTCTACGGTCTGCGCGGGAAGAGAAGCAGCTGGCACATTCTACGTTTTTTCTTTTCTCCCAGATCAGCGTGGAAGAATCTGCGCGGGAAGAGAAGCAGCTGGCACATTTTTTAATGAAAGTCTTTTTTTACAGTGGCCGAACGCTTCCCAACCAGTCTACCAAGTGTTCCTAATACTAACGTCGTTCACATTGGCGTGGGGCGAAGCGTGGTTCTTAGATTTCCGAGTGCTACCCCAAGAGCTTCAAGCCAAAGAAATATTGGAGTGTATAAGTAAGTTAAATATAAATATAATAAATAATAATAATAATAAATATATACGGACAAATCTTGACTTGTGTTATGGGATAATAACTCAACGATACTCTATTTTATAACAAATACATATATAAATACACATCCAAGACCCAGGCCAATTTTAAAAAGATCATTTTCCATGTTGACCTGGCCGGGGATCGAACCCGGTCACTCCGTGTCGCAGGTGTTGACCGCTGCGCCACGGAGCTAGTCTGAAGTTGTTTTAGTATGTTGTTGTGGTAGAGCCACGCTACCGGCAAAATTCATTTTTGCTGGTAGCATGAATGAGCCGGCTCGTCCGGAGAAGTACACACTCACATACACGTTATCTGGGTACGGAAAAGGACATAGGGTACATTTTATCCCGAGAAAAAGTACTATTCCCGAGGGATCGACATTGACGCGTGCGGAGCCGCGGGCGAAAGCTAGTGTTGTAATAAAGAATATTACTTACGGTAAACCAGACAGGATCAAAGGGCTCCGTATCTCTATTGAATAATATTTTCATCCAGCTCCCAACAGAGAAACCAAACTTAGACATGCTGTTAATTTTCTGATCAAATTCTTCATTGCTCTGTACATTCTCCAATTCTTTCACATGCTTCTCCATTTCTGAGTCCGTTATAGAAGGTTGCGCGTCAAATGATGAGGCGGCGGCCATCTTGGATTTCTTTACACTGGGCAGATAGCACTATGTATGTCCTTGATTTCACTTTTAGTGTTCTTTTTATTTCACTGTTTTATACTAAGATTACCTATTTAAATAAGATTTTTAAGATTAACCGGTCAACTGCCCAGCGCCCCAATCGATTGCCCAATCGGGCAACATAACAATAGATAATCAATTGTGTCTGCGTTTCTCGCCATCGATGAGTTAAGTATATTTTATAATACGGGTGACTAATCCGTATTATGAAATATAATCTATACTATTATAAAGCTGAAGAGTTTGTTTGTTTGTTTGAACCGTTAATCTTAGGAACTACTGGTTCAAATTGGATTTTTTTTTATGTTGGATAGTCCATTTATTGAGAAAGGCTTTAGGCTTATAAAACATGGCGCTGCGACCAATAGGAGCGAAGCATCAATAGAAAATGTTTTGAAAACAGTGGAAAATTATTCATCTATACTAAGAAAAAAACGAATTAATCATAATAACAGAAATTGCCGCGGGCAACAGCTAGTTCAAGATATAGGTAGAGGACCTAGTCAGTTAACTCTGTCCCTCACTGTACATATAAACAAGTTTATAATATAAAAGCACGATGAAGATCGAAAGGACATCGTTCACTGACCTAAATGATTTAGTAACTTGGACGATTTTACCCTGTGACACTTGTATGTATCTGATGATAAGTCACACAATGTAGGTCATATTATCTCTAGTAATATTTCGAAATGGGGTTCGGACATAATATGTAAGTAGTTTCATATGTCTTTAAGCAGTATTTTTAATAATTTTAGTAATAGTCAGTCATATAAAAAGATGCCACGAATAGTAATTTGGCCGAATACCGAATGTTCGGTGAGGTTCTTGGCCGAAGCGCCGAACATTCGGCTGCCGAATATTCGGCCACACTTATTACTTTCCGCGGGCGACAACACTCGTCACCGTACGCGTTTGAACTTGTATCGCTGAAATAATACTTTTGGTAGGCGCGGGCGGTATTGTTTTATTCGGTTTTCCATGCCAAATGCGGCTATAAGGTCTTGACCTAAGCTCTGTCTACCCCGCAAGGGAAAAAGACGTGATACTCTGTATGTATGTATATATGTTTAGATAGATAAATTTAATTTTATTCTTAAAAAATCTTTATTGTCAATTTACTTGAATAAAACCTCTGCCTTCTCCATCTTAAACACACTATAGTCAATAAATAATGGAGATATTGAACAATAAACTCACACACGTGTTTCCCATATGCAGTTTGACACACTGCCTTATCTTCGCAAGTGCTAAACGTTTTATTGGCCTATCTGCGCACACGTCACCTACACTATCATTAAAACAAAAACCGGCCAAGTGCGAATCGGACTCGCGCACGAAGGGTTCCGTACCATTATCTATAAAAACGGCAAAAAAGTCGAATGTTGTATATACAAATTTCATTTTGCGGTTGACTCCATATTTTTCGGCCGACTGTAACTACATAAGTTGGTCGAGTTGTATAAAAATAACTATCTATGATACCGAGACCGCTATAGTTTTAATTGAAAGTACATACTTTGAGGTATATACCACATTTTTTCTGAATTATTTTAGTAATATTTCAGGAGTTACGGTGGTACACCTCAAATTTTAACTTTGTGTTAGATTATCTCAAGACTGGGGGGTTTGATTTACATAGTTTCAAAGCAGCAAAGTTTTTGTTGCATTTTAAAAGACTTTTCTAACGATACCCCACACGTTGGCGTAAGTCCAATAAAATTTTTTAAATTCACTTTTCATTGTATGAGGCTGAAAAAAAATCATTTTTTCATAATTTTGGAACCAACTTTTGGAACTTCAATATCTATCTCTCCACCAATTTTCGTGTCAATCGGTGCAGTAGCGGCGGAGTACGAGCCCGGACGGACAGACAGACGGACGGACATGACGAAACTATAAGGGTTCCTTGTGGACTACGGAACCCTAAAAACCGGCCAATTTGTCATTGTCATATTTCTCGTTCTCTATCTTTTTTGTACCTGTAATATGCATTAGGGAATCATTTATACTAGGTTAAAAATTAAGTGTTATATCTATGTAATTAAAATTGAATGGCAGGCAATAATATTTTATTGTACCTCAATTCATCCTTACTAAACTTTGAGACTGGCGTGATATTATTGTAAAAAAAAATAGTTTAAACTTTTTATATTTTGACGGATTTATGTTTACTTTAAGAACGTCAAAAAAATTTTATTACTTCAAATATTCAACAAGTTATAATTAGTTTTCAAAATTTCGCGCCAAAGACGAAATAAATAAGTGATGAGTCCCGTCGACACCACTATAACAATAGTATAAATAAATAAATATAAATATATACGGACAAATCACACAAATTGAGCTAGCCCCAAAGTAAGTTCGAGACTTGTGTTATGGGATACTAACTCAACGATACTATATTTTATTACAAATACATATATAGATACACATCCAAGACCCAGGCCAAATTTGAAAAAGATCATTTTCCATCTTGACCTGGCCGGGGATCGAACCCGGTCACTCCGTGTCGCAGGCTGGCGTGTTGACCGCTGCGCCACGGAGCTAGTATAAGTGCAATATTTACTAACAAAAATGGACTGTTTTAAATTGTCTGAATAAATGATTATTGATTGATTGATTGATATAACATTGAAAATATGCACGTAAATATATATCTCACAGATTCATACACGCTGAAAATTTTATCGTTCTGGACCCTTAAAGGGGTGATTCAGCCCGTAGATATGAACAACTTTTTCTATAGGATCAAAGATGGGAACTCGAAAATAAAAATGGGCTGTTCCATACATAAAATTCCGGCCGCCCGGTCAATTTGTATGGGAACGACAAATTTTTTTTGAGTTCCCGGCATTGGTCCCATAGGAAAAGTTGTTTATACCAACGGGCGTCGTCGGACGTGTGCATCACTTTCGTATTTATAATATTAGTAAGGATACACGCCTTACTAATATTATAAATACGAAAGTGAGTTTGTTTATTTGTTTGTTACGCTTTCACTCCCTAAGTACTGAACCGATCATCTTGAAATTTTGCAAACAAGTTTTCTAGCGTACGGAGAAGGACATAGGCTACCTTTTATCCCGGGATAAAGTACTGTTCCCGAGAGATCGAAATTGACGCGGGCGGGGCCGCGGGCGAAAGCTAGTATGATATAAAACCAATGTTATTGTTCATACACATTACTCATCGACACATGACCTCGACTCGAATATCATTTCGTACTAAAATATACGAAAACAAACACTTTTCCTCCGAACATTACCTGCTAAGCTCTATCTGTTATCAAATATATTACTGTTTTATCAGATATTACATATTTCATCAAACTCACGAGTTAAAATACGTTTGTCGTTTGTTTTTGTAAGAAATAGTGGCCGCGCGCGTTTGCCTCCAGTTCTTGTTTGGCACTGAGAAAATACCGATAGATGACTGGGCATTTTAAACGTTTCCACGGGGCGCTCTGAACACATGCCCGGGGCCCCGCGATCGATAAGGGCCCCCTAACTCCTGCTAGATTAACATTTGATAACCGATGTTTGAATCGAAATTTATTTAATTATAATCTATACTATCTAAACTCATATAATAAAGAGGTAAGATTTCATTGTGCTTCTGTTTGGAATGAATAGACGCAAAAACTACTGAACCGATTTAAAAATATCTTTCATATCAATCAGATATAATATATTTTTATGAGACTCACGAGTTGAAACACGTTTTTGGTTTGGCACTGAGTGAAATAGAGAAATACCGTACCGATGGATGGCTGGGCGTTTTTAAAACGTTACCACTGGGCGCTCTGAACACATGCCCGGGGCCCCGCGATCGATAAGAGCCCCTAGCTCCTGCTAGATCACCATTTGATAACCGTTATTTGAATCGAAATTTATTACATTATCATCTTTACTCATACATAGGGCGCACTGTAAGTTTCCGGAACTGGCCACTTACATAAACAATATTTAAAAATTTATTGCAACATTTGAAAATAGAACTCTTTGGCTGTAGAATGCAGTTTGTTTCATTTGACTGTCTTTTATTTTTACCTTGTGGCACCATTTAAAAAATTGTGTGTCTGCATCAACATGGATTTAACTCGGGAAAATTTTCGTAGTATGATTTTCTACGATTACGATTACGATATACGATTCTACGATTTTAAGTGTAATTTGACAGCTCAACAGAGCATCGCTCGGCTTGAAACAGCTTTTGGCAATGAAGCACCATGCAAGACAACTGTTTATAGCTGGTTTGCAGAATTCAAGCGTGGTCGTATCAATCTCAGTGACGAATCTCGCGATGGTCGGCCGTCCACCGCTGTGACAAACAAAAACATCGAAGCTGTGCGCCGTATGATTGAAACAGACAGGCATGTGACCTACCATGAAATTCGCGCATCCTTAGAAATAGGCATGAGTCAAATACAATTAATCCTACACAAACATTTGGGTGTGAGAAAGCTGTGCTCGCGGTGGATCCCACACAACTTGACCGAGGCTCAAAAAACGGACCGCGTTACTTAGTGCAGTGCCATGCTTACCAGATTCAACGAAGGTGCGTCAAATTTGGTGTGGGACATAGTAACAGGTGACGAAACATGGATTTATTGCTACGATCCCAAAACAAAGCAGCAATCGAGCGTATGGGTCTTTCAAGATGAGCCGAAACCAACCAAAGTGGCGCGCGTGAAAAGTGCATCTAAGCGGACGATTGCTTCTTTTTTTATTAAAACTGGACACGTGGCTACTGTTGCTTTAGAGAATCGTCATACAGTGAATAGTGACTGGTACACGACCATTTGTTTGCCGGAAGTTATTGACGAACTCCGTAAAAATAACCGTAAACGCCGTATCATCCTGCACCACGACAATGCTAGTTCTCACACGGCCAGACAGACAAACGACTTTTTGAAGGCGAAAAATGTAGAACTCATGAGTCATCCTGCATACAGTCCCGACCTGGCACCTTGTGACTTTTTTCTGTTCCCAAAAATTAAGAACCAATTACGCGGTCAACGATTTTCATCACCAGAAGAGGCTGTCGAGGAGTATGAAAAACACGTTTCAGAGGTCACCACAGAGGAGTGGCACAAAAGTTTTCAAAACTGGTTTCATCGAATGAAAAAGTGCATAGACGCCAAGGGAGATTATTTTGAAAAACAATAAATTAATTTTGTACCTTTAATAGTATTTTTTCATATTCATTCCGGAAACTTATAGTGCGCCCCACGTATAATGAAAGTTAAGATATGATTGTTTGTTTGTAATGGATGAAACGCAAAAATTACTGAAAACTACTGATTTAAAAATACCTTTCATATCAATCAGATATAACATCCTAACTAATATAAAAATGCGAAAGTGAGTTTGTTTGTTTGTTACGCATTTACGCCGTAGGTACTGAACCGATCATCATGAAATTTTGCACACAAGTTCTCTAGAGTACGGAGAAGGACATAGGCTACCTTTTATCCCGGGAATTTACCATTCCCGAGGGATCGACATTACGCGGGCGGAGCCGCGGGCGAAAGCTAGTATTTATAAGACTCACGATTTGGAACACGTTTTTCGTTTGGCTCTGAGTGAAATAGAGAAATACCGATAGCTGGGCGTTTCGAGACGTTTCCACTCATCATCATTTCGAGTAGGTGTCACGGTCAATCGACCATGCACACCCTGGTGTCAGAGTTCTTCGGAACCGCCTCTCGGCCTCTGACGTGGTTCCTTTAACGACTACCAGATGGCAGCCGGGACCACCGGCTTAACGTGCCTTGCGAAGCACGGAATCATCTTTATTATCAGACAATCAGGTGATTCAAGCCTGCAATGTTCTAACCAAACTGGCAACAACTAAACATAGTATGCTTCCGGTGGGAATCGAACCCACGACCCCCGGGTCAACAGGCAAACGCCTTAACCACTGGACCACGGAGGCTGTTGAAACGTTTCCACTGGGCACTCTGGACAAGTGTACGGGGCGCCGCGATCGATAAGGGCTTTTCATTTAGTTTTTGACACTTTTCGACAACCAATATTTTTTATCGATTTCTTTTCATGACATTTGTCTATACTAATATTATGAAAAGGTTAGATTTGATTGTGCGTTTGTATTGGATAAACGGAAAAACTGCTGAACAGAATTTTTAAAAAATTCTTTTACCTTTTCAAAACCACATATTAGCGAGTAACATACGCTTTAATTTACGCGGACAAAGACGCGGGTAGTAACTCCTTTCTCCTTTTCTTGGTCAGTTGTGTAAATAACAACTTTTCCTTCTAACTGTACCGACTGGAACTCTATCTGTTGTCAAATATAATACAGCTTTATCAGATATAGTATATTTTTATCATACTCACGAGTTGGTACACGTTTTTTTTTTGTCAGACATAGTGACCGTGGGTCGCGTGCGTTCGGCCTTAATTCTTATTCTTTATTTTATTCTTAATTCTTGTTTGGCACTGAGAGAAATACGCATTTAAAAACATTCCCTTTGGGAACTTTTATCCAAGGGGCCCCGCGATCGATAAGGGCTCCTTAGTTCCTTTCACATCACACCATACGATACCCCATATTTATTACCGAAGAAGCTATTTTTTTAAATATATAAATAGTCACTTCTAGATATCTTGTCAAAAAGTAAAGACAGTTTTGATCGGGGTAATGTAAGGATTCAAACGACATACTATTCATCAAAATGTGTTCAGGCATTTTGAAGTTATTTATGTTCTGTATTAATATGAAAATGATTCGGCTGCGTGTTTGTAATGGATAAACTCAAAAACGATTAAACCCATTTTAGAAATTCGTTCACCAATAGAAAGCTACATTATTAGCCAGCAACATAGGCTATGATTTACGCGGACAAAGTCGCGGGAAGTATTGGAATAAAGAAACTCACGTGCATACTAACGTATGTATAAATTATTAATGAACTATAAAAACATGACACTCCTTTTTCCGGTTGCGTAGATATACAACTTTTCCTTATAATAGAACCTGCTAGAGCTCTATCTCTTTTCAAATATAATCAATAAATTTAAGTCAATATTATCAGATATAGTATATTTTTATCAAATTCACGAGTAAGCACACGTGTTTTCTTTTGTTTTTGTAAGAAATAGTGCCCCTAAGAAACATTCCCCCTGGACACAACCACAAAATGGATGTAAATTGAAATTGTATATAACATGAAATCAGAAAAAAAGAAAAGAAAAAAAATACAATATCATAAAAACCCCTCAGGCGAGTAGGCGACCAATACTGTTGAAAAGAGTTTATTTCGGCGTCTTCTTCTCTGCAGTGGTCGGTTCCGCAACGCTAGTAATTTGTAGCTTTTGAACAATAATTAATAATTTGAAATTTAATAGGTATTATTAAATTGCGAATTTACGTGAAAAAGCCTATTTTCTGAATAAATCTTTGAATTACACACTTTTTTCCGAGCCATCGCGTAAGTATACAACTTTTTCTTCTAACAGTACCTGCTAGAGCTCTATCGGTTGTATATCTAAATACGAGTATAATACAGTTTTAAAAGATATATAATATTTTTATCAAACTCACTAGTAAGTTCACTTTTTTTTTGTTTTGTTAGAAACAGTGGCCAGGCCACGAGCGCTCGGCCACAATTCTTGTTTAGCACTGAGAGAAGTAACGATAGCTGGGCATTTAAAAACATCCTACTGGGCACGGGCATGCGCCCGGGGCCTTGCGATAGATAAGGGCCCTATGTCCTGACAGATATACGTTAATAAAAAATTACGATAGCGACAGACTTTAGAACGGCCGCGATTATAGCTTTTGAAGGTTCTCATTACGAATTAATGGTGCTCTGGCGGCGCATATCTCCATACAAACGGCGAAAGGAATTTGCAGCAATATTTGATAATGTTGGTAATCCTAACTAATATTATAAATGCGAAAGTGAGTTTGTTTGTTTGTTACGCTTTCACGTTGTAACTACTGGACCGATCATCATGAAATTTTGCATACAAGTTCTCTGGAGTACGGAGAAGGACATAGGCTACCTTTTATCCCGGGAAAAAGTACTGTTCCCGAGGGATCGACATTGAACGCGGGCGGAGCCGCGGGCGAAAGCTAGTATTTCATAATGTTGGTAAATTAGTCAGTAAAATATTTAAAAAAACATTGAACACTTTTTTTTAATTTTGTTAATGATAAAGATAAAACGCCTTAAAGTTAATGAGTATGTTCTCATGACGTTAGAAGTTGTTAAAAAGTATAACAAACTGTCACGTTACATGGAACTTTAACGGGCTATATATTATTAGGAAACTAGCCTATTCGGGTCTATATCAGTAATTACATTTATAGTAACGTGGCAGGGCTACGCGAATTCGAATCGCACTTGATCGGTTATTTAAATTACTTTAATAATATATGTTACTTGCAAATAATCGTATGTTTCCTTTCATGAAAATAGTTTATCAAAGTCATAGCCCTTATATCATATGTGCCCAGGGCTCCCAGTAGACTAGATACACCCCTGTCGTTGCAATAGCAATTGTGCTTCATTAATCATTAGTATTATATAACTGATCATATGCGTCTGTTGGCGTTTTGTTACTACCTAGTAAAATGTATTTTCTTTAGGGATCCGTACGCAAAGGGTACAAACGGGACCCTATTTCTTAGACTCCACTGTTCGTCTATGTGTCACCAGGCTGTAGCTCATGAACCATAATATCTAGACAGTAGAAAATTTGACATCGATTGTAAAATCGTAATATTAAATTATATCCTGCCAATACTAAGCCACCGTGGCCTCCGTGGTCCAGTGGTTAAGGCGTTTGCCTGTTGAACCGGGGGTCGTGGTTCGATTCCCACCGGAAGCATACTTTGTTTAGTTGTTTCCAGTTTGATTAGGACATTGCAGGCTTGAATCCCCTGATTGTCTGATAATAAAGATGATTCCGTGCTTCGGAAGGCACGTTAAGCCGTTGGTTCCGGCTGCCATCTGGTAGTCGTTAAAGGAACCAGTCAGAAGCCGAGAGGCGCTTCCTAAGAACTGACACCAGGGTGCGCATGGTCGATTGACCGTGACACCTACTCGAAACGATGATGACTTAGCCACCTGAATGGCGCTGGCATTAGCAGCCATCAGGTCATCCATTGTGCAGGTGCTGGGCCATTTAGAGCAAGATAACAAGTGGCTCTTTGTTTGGGTGTCTCCTCATTGGTATAACTGATTAGTATCGGCCGAAAAGCCCCATTTCACCAGGTTTTCTTGCGACCGGCCTACCTGTGTTCTGAGTCTATTCATCATTTCGAGTAGGTGACACGGTCAATCGACCATGCACACCCTGGTTTCAGAGTTCTTCGGAACCGCCTCTCGGCCTCTGACGTGGTTCCTTTAACGACTACCAGATGGCCAAAGGCTTAAAGAGCCTTCTGAAGCACGGAATCATCTTTTTTATTAAACAATCAGGTGATTCAAGCCTGCAATGTCCTAACCAAACTGGAAACAACTTAAAAAATTATGCTTCCCGTGGGAATCGAACCCATAACCCCCGGGTCTACGCCTAAACCACTGGACCACGGAGGCAGTTCTGAGTCTATTTAAACTCTTCCAGGACCATGGTAGCTGGTGGCCGGGGGGAAGCTCCTCGGAAGGTGGTATAAAAATAGGTGGTAATGGGCAATTCTTTTTCCAAAGAGAGTTTCGAGTTTTATCAATACTAGGGTCAATTTAATTTTAAACAATAAGCCGTGTGGTTTCTGGCAGAGTAGAATAGGACTACTCCTAGTCTTCCCATGGACGTCGTTAGAGGCGACTTAGGAAATACAAGCTAAAGGTCATAAACATCAATGAGACGTCTCCAACCCGGCTGGCCTGCAAGGAGAGTGTAGGCCAAATCCTTTGTCTGCTCTGGCCAAATATGGCTTCGGTAGTACAGAGAGGGTCATGCTCCTGCAGTGGAGACTTAAAAGACCTGATGATGGTGTCAATAGGTTAGACGCGTTTCACAAATCTGTAACGACTATTGAGCCTTTTTGGAGCATCGACGTAGTTGTGAAGTGTCGTTACGCATTGTGACGAATTCCATGGAACTAGTGACGGCGATTCTGAATCGGCCCCATTGAAGATAAGATCATCGGTCCGGATGCTATCGGCAAACGTGACCAGCCTCAAAATATATCTGCAACTATGCATAATACGCATTTAAAATAATCTTATCTACTTTATCGTGTGTTATAACTGAAGACCGGATAATATGCAACAAAAAAAAAACGGCCAAGTGCGAGTCGGACTCGCGTACGAAGGGTTCCGTACTGTTATCTATACTAATATATACATATATCAAATAAACAGCCTCCGTGGTCCAGTGGTTAAGGCGTTTGCCTGTTGACCCGGGGGTCGTGGGTTCGATTCCCACCGGAAGCATACTTTGTTTAGTTGTTTCCAGTTTGGTTAGGACATTGCAGGCGTGAATCACCTGATTGTCTGATAATATAGATGATTCCATGCTTCGGAAGACACGTTAAGCCGGTGGTCCCGGCTGCCATCTGGTAGTCGTTAAAGGAACCACGTCAGGGGCCGAGAGGCGGTTCCGAAGAACTCTGACAACAGGGTGTGCATGGTCGATTGACCGTGACACCTACTCGAAATGATGATGATCTATACTAATATTATAAAGCTGAAGAGCTTGTTTGATTGTTTGTTTGAAGCGCTAATCTCAGGAACTACTGGTTCAAATTGGATAATTCTTTTTGTGTTGGATAGTCCATTTATTGAGGAAGGCTTTAGGCTATAAAACATCACGCTGCGACCAATACGAGCGAAGCATCAATAAAAAAAAATTTGAAATCGGGGACAAATTATTCATCTATACTAATAAATCATAGTATGAGTATACTAATTAGTTGTATGAGAGTTACGCTTCCATAGTTTTTCTAATTCAATGGGCGAAAGAGCGTTCTAAATCTACTAAGGTGATTGGACAGAATTTACATTTCGGTGCGCTGTTTAGACTTATTGTGCTATATAAGGTCAATTTAAATTAAGTACAATTATTTTAAGATATATAAATAGAAAGATGTTTTAGAAGACAAAAAAATCGACGCAAGTTTTCGTCATATTTGGACCTGAACATTTAGAAAAACAGATGAAAAAAACACCTGTGTACAAAAAGTTTCAACTTTCCCTATTATCTACTATGGATACTAAGCTCAAACTCCTCCTGTCTATGGTTTGTGTCCGTTATTGTAACTGCCTCCGTGGTCCCGTGGTTAAGGCGTTTGCCTGAAGACCCGGGGTTCGATTCCCACGGGAAGCATACTTTGTTTAGTTGTTTCCAGTTTGGTTAACACATTGCAGAGTTGAATCACCGTTAGCACGGAAGGCACGTTAAGCCGTAGGTCCCGGCTGCCATCTGGTAGTCGTTAAAGGAACCACGTCAGAGGCCGAGAGGCGGTTCCGAAGCACTCTGACACCAGGGTATGCATGGTTGATAGACCGTGTCACCTACACGAAATGATGATGATGTTTGCGATTGGCCGCGTCTAGGTCACGGGGCGGAGACAACATATCTAATGAACGCTATGGTATCAACATAGCGGAGGTAGGCAGGCTAGCAGTTGCAAAAAATATTTTATTCGGCAATGAAGTTACTCCAATGTCACTTTTCCGTCTTTCCTTGCGTTTCCTGCACCACTTTACTGCACAAGAAATAATTTTTTTGTTATTCGTATATTTCGCCGATGTTCAAAATAAAATATGTCGTTAAATGCTTTTATCGACGCGTCCTTCCGTCACAGAGCGCGCGGCAGACTAGTTCGCGAAAAAATCTACTTTTTAAGCCCCGCCCGCTTTGAGCTACTTTGCGTGGTGTCAGTTTTTGAGCGCAATGCTGCTTCCATATTTTTCTAATTCAATGGTTACCTTATACAGCATAATACGTAGAACTAAGGATCACCTCGATGTTGACCAGTCAATTGTCAATTGACATCAATAACTGCCAATCACTCGGATTATCTGCGTAATCGGTTAGACGTCATTCATTTAGCCGTGGCCCTATTATTTTCTTTCAAATTATTATACAGCGTGATATCGAACCCCTGAGATATATTGAAATTTCAGAATTAGTATCCCTAATTGAAAATAGAATTATCCTTACTAATATTATAAATGCGAAAGTGAGTTTGTTTGTTAATTGTTTTGTTTGTTACGCTTTCACGCCGTAACTACTGAACCGATCATCATGAAATATTGCATACAAGTTCTCTGGAGTACGGACATAGGCTACCTTTTATCCCGGGAAAAAGTACTATTCCCGAGGGATCGACAGTAATGCGGGCGGAGCCGCGGGCGAAAGCTAGTAAAAAATAAAGGTGAAAAACTGTTTTCGCCATATCATGGCTAGCTCCGTGTCGCAGGCTGGCGTGTTGACCGGTGCATGGTCAACACGCCAGCCTGCGACACAGGGTGCCCGGGTTCGATCCCCGGCCAGGTCAAGATGGAAAATGATCTTTTTCTGATTGGCCTGGGTCTTAGATGTGTATCTATATATGTATTTGTTATAAAATATAGTATCGTTGAGTTAGTATCCCATAACACAAGTCTCGAACTTACTTTGGGGCTAGCTCAATCTGTGTGATTTGTCCGTATATATTTATTTATATTTAAATTTATATTTACATGTAACATAACCAACGACGTGCCCGTGAAGGGGTGACTCAACCAGTCAAAATGAACAACTTTGTCTATGGGACCAATGCTGGGAACTCAATTTTCTTTTTCACATTTTCATACTAATTGCCGGACCAGCCGAACACTTGTAGGAACATGTCAAAAAAAATTCAGTTCCCAGCATTGGTCCCATACGAAAAGTTGTTCATTTTAACGGGCTGTCACCCCTTCACGGGAACGTCGTTGGTTCTGTTACACGCTGTATATCACATTCTTTTGTGTCGGCCTAAACTTTTCTTTGTAAATACTACAAAGTAGTGACGTCACAACTAGCATTTTTGTACGCGTGATGTGAAAAGTGGTCGAATGGCCTCAAAAAAAAGTTGCAATACATTTTGAAGGCAATAATAACCATAATCATGTCCAAAGAAGCCTTGAACTAGGTGCCTTAAGCTATATCACTATACATGGTATAATTTTTATCGTTTTGGACCCTTAAAGGGGTGACTCAGACCATCAAAAAAAAATTCTACATTCCCATACAAACTGGCCGGGCGGCGGAACTCTTTTGTATGGAAATGACGAAATTTTTTTTGTGTTCCCAGCGTTGGTCCCGTAGAAAAAGTTGTTCATATTGATGGTCTGAGTCACCCATTTATGGGTCCAAAACGATCAAAAGTTCACCATGTATATATTTTGTATTTCACCTGAAATAACCAGGGTCGCAGAAACTAGGAGATACCACTAACCTGGTCCTGTGTAAGTATGACGGGTTCGCCAGCTCTCCTCGGCCTCGGACTGGCCTCTGGCGTCTCCACAGGTGAGAACCAGTTCACTGTGGACTCTCCGAAGGCGGAAAGCGGGCCGGCGCGGGGCGCGGCGAGCAGGGGCGCCCGCTCTGAACTGCCGGCCGCGGCGCCGTGGGACGCTGTGGGAAAAATCAACATTAGTTTCCGTATAGTCATTTTTTTAGGGTTCCGTACCCAAAGGGTAAAAACGGGACCCTATTAATTTCGCTCCGCTGTCCGTCTGTCACCAGGCTGTATCTCATGAACCGTGATTGTTAGACAGTTGAAATTTTCACAGATGATGTATTTCTGTTGCCGCTATAATACTAAAAAATAGAATAAAATAAATATTTAAGAAGGCTCCCATACAACAAACGTGATGTTTTTGCTTGTTTTTGCTCGATATTGATAACGGCAACAGGTAGACGCTTGAAATATTCACAGAATATTTAGTTATATATTCACTTTGACAATAAATAATTAAATAAAAATAATATTAAAGGGTGCTCCCATACAAAAGACATGATTTTTTTGCCGTTTTTATAGATAACGGTACGGAACCCTTCGTGCGCGAGTCCGACTCGCACTTGACCGGTTTTTTATGTTATATGACGATAAAACGAGCAAGCGAGTCACCTGATGGTAAGCGATCACCGCTGCCCATGGACAACTGCAACACCAGGGTGTGACAGGAGCGTTGTCGGCCTTTCAAGGAGTTGGGGAAAGGAAATGGGGAGAGGAAGGGGAAGGATGGGCCTCCGGCTCTCTCACTCACCGAACGAAGCATAGAAGCGGTAAAGCTTCTACTCAAACGTCGATTTTCTGTGAGAGTGTGGTACTTCCCCGGACGAGCCGGCCCATTCATGCTACTAGCAAAAATGAATTTTGCCGGTAGCGTGGCTCTAACACGACTTATAAATTATATATTAGTAGGTTTTGTCCGCGGCTCCGCTCGCGTAAATATCGATCCCTCGGGAACAGTAGAATTTCCCGGAATAAAAGGTACCTTATGTCCTTCCCCGAGTCTCAAACTACCTCCATGCTAAATTTCATCCAAATTGTTTGAAGCGTGAAGAGGTGACAGACCGAATTACTTTCGCATTTATAATATTAGTATGGATATGGATTAAAACATCTATCTCTCCTTCTCCTTCCATGCTGGTCTGGGAGAAAAGAAAAAACGTAGTTTGTACCAGCTGCTTCTCTTCCCGCGCAGATCGTAAAAGCCGATCGAGGGAACGGGCGAAAATCTTCGGAATCGTGTCAATAGGCGATGCGGCTAGAAACCCATCACTATTTTGATACCGTCTTCACTTACACGCCCTCAAACATGCTAAATGTGGCCATGCCAAAATGTCTTATAGACCTAGGCTCTATCTACCCCGCAAGGCAAAACGACGTGATACTATGTATGTATGTATCTCCCCCTAGTTCCTCAACTACTCAACTATCTTTCTCTTTCGATGGGCAGAAGCGCACCATAACAAAATATTACAACAACTTACTTATACACTCCAATATTTCTTTGGCTTGAAGCTCTTGGGGTAGCACTCGGAAATCTAAGAACCACGCTTCGCCCCACGCCAATGTGAACGACGTTAGTATTAGGAACACTTGGTAGACTGGTTGGGAAGCGTTCGGCCACTGTAAAAAAAGATTTTCATTAAAAAAGGCGTCGGCCATCTTGAATTTCAAAATTGTCCCCATTTTGGTTAGTTACCGCCCCAAAATTACTAGAAAACGATACTCATGAAGAGTGGAGTCAGCCATCTTGAATTTCGAAATGGAGATTATTTTGTGATCGACGCCCCAAATACCCAGAAAAATACACCGATGTCGAATTTCCATGAAAAGTGGCGTGTCATCATGAATTTCGAAATGGACCTCAATTTTGTGACTTACGCCCCGAATACTAGAAAATTAGACCCTTGAAGTATAGTTAATAGATTCAGGTGTTACTTTGCGGAAGTCAAAGCTACATTTACTTTGAGACAATTTACTTTGCGTGCTTCCGCCACCAGTTAGTTCATGCAAACTATTGCTGGCCAGCGCCCACCCACTACTGTTAGTCCCTTCATGCCCGCCACCAATAGTTGATGCATGCAACCCTGGTCGATACTGCTGCATCCGTTGAGGATGCGAGCACGACGGCCGACATTGCTGCATCCTCAACTGATGCAGCAGTATCAACCAGGGTTGCATGCATCAACTATTGGTAGTGGGTGGGCGCTGGCCAGCAATAGTTTGCATGAACTAACTGGTGGTGGAAGCACGCAAAGTAAATAGGCTAGTTTCCTAAAACATATAATTAGTCCGTCAGTTAGATATTCAAAAAATATTGGACACGTATTTTGTCTTTTGTCAAATCCTAACTAATATTATAAATGCGAAAGTGAGTTTGTTTGTTTGTTTGTTTGTTACGCTTTCACGCCGTATCTACTGAACCGATCAGCATGAAATTTTGCATACAAGTTCTCTGGAGAATGACATAGGCTACCTTTTATCACGGGTAAAAGGACTATTCCCGAGGGATCGACATTGACGCGGGCGGAGCCGCGGGCGAAAGCTAGTATACAATAATCCTTACTTATCCGGGCGATAGCTAGTAAATAATAAAGATAAAGCGCGTCAAAGTTCAGGAGTGGGGGCTCGTGACGTCAAAGTTTGCTAAAAATTGTAGCAAACTATGACGTCACACGGAACTTCAAAGGGCTATATCTTTATCATTTTTTGTTTAATCGACTAAAGAAAAAATACGTGTCCAATATTTTTTGATTATCTAACTGACGGACTAATTGTTATGTTGTTATTACGACCCAGGAAACTAGCCTATTGTCTCAAAGTAAATGTACCCTTGAAGTAGTTTCAAAGTGCATTGTCGGACCAGTTGAACGCTTTTGTATGAAAATGTCGAAGAAAATTTCTTTACTGGTGATGAGAAGGTTTTGGAATCTAAATGTCCTTCGGTACATCGACTGCGATATCAAATGCTCTGACAGCAAAACGTCCTCAATTTAAAATGGGTACGCAAGTTAATTGGCCTTACCAATAATTAGTCCTCTAGATATTAGTTCCGAGCATTGGTCCCATAGGAAAAGTTGTTCATTTTGACGAGTTGATTTGATGGTTAGAAGGACAAACGGTTTTTTTTACTAAATGTTGGATTATGCATTTGTCTCCCATCACACCAGATGGTAACTGACGATGAAGACGAGGATGTTACATGCCATTTATAGATTCTTATCGAAAAATCATTTATTTCTTAATCATACCGCGTGATTTTGAACCCCTGTGCTGTACTTAAAACCTGGAATCAGAATCCCTAATGAAGTATAGAACTGCAAGAAAAACAGGAAAAATCGAAAAAAAAAATTGGCTTCCCTTACAGTAGCCGTAGTACAGAGAGGGTCGTGCTCCTGTAGTGGAGACTAAAAAGGACCTGATGATGATGATGATGATACAGTAGCCGATCAGCTGGGCGAATTTCTATGGAAGATCAAAAATTTTTTTTAATTTATTTCTTGCAATTATGTAATCTATTAGGAATGATTCCAGGATTTCAGTATAGTTCGGAGATTCAAAATCACGCGGTAGATATCAAACATAAAATTAAGTTACTAAGAATATAGTTTTTTTTTTATTCCAATAAAATAAAAAGCGTCCGTGAAAATGGCGTCACTTTCAGAATATTTGCAATGTATTTATGAATGGACACTACAATCCCAGAGATAATGAAATAATTTTCTTAACATAATGTTTTCCTTTATAAAAAAAGATAAAAATATCAATATATCACTTAGGTTTGTTAATAAATCAATATACTTACATCAAACACGAACACTTTAGCTATTAATAAGGCACAGGTACCTCCCGTTGATAGCTGGAACAATCAAAAACAAAAATCAAATCATTTTTGCTGAAAAAATTACTGAAAACATTTTTGGAATAATTATACAGGCTGACTGGTAAAACAAGTTAAATATTGAAAGGGGACACTCAGTACTCGATTCTCGTTCCAAATATATAAAAAAATATTATGAGCTTATTAGGGGCATAGGAGTTGACAAAATTATCCTAAAAAAACAAGAAGTGTAGACTCTCGCGCTAATCAAAGCGTGCCGTCTAGCTGGATGCACGTTGCGGCACGCGGTTTCCAAAAATTCAGAGACATTGCGGACTAATTTGATTAAAATTTTCTTTGTAATTAATAAGTATTATGATATTTTGGTGGTTGGCGCCGTGTGGTATCCGGCAGAGTATAATAGGACCACTTCCAGACTTCCCGTGGATGTCGTAGAAGGCGACTCAGGAAATACAAGCTAAACAAAGCTTATAAACATCTAACAGACCTCTCCGACCCGTCTGGCCAGCGTGGAGAGTGTAGGCCAAGTCCTCTGGCTGCTCTGGCCAAGTATGGCCCTAGTAGTATAGAGAGGGTCGTGCTCCTGTAGTGGAGACTAAAAATACCTGATGATGATGATGACACGTAGCGTCAAAAAATATAAAACAAACATTATCATTAGGTCTTTTTAGTCTCCACTACAGGAGCACGACCCTCCCTGTCCTACTAGAGCCATACTTATTAACAAGCTGTATACCAGAATGTAACAATCATTTAATATTTCAACATGTAACACCTCAAATAATCATTGATACATTTAAGAGTTTGAACAATAAGAAAACTGGAGATTTGTGGGATATCTCTGTAGCTGTCATTAGTAACATCATTGAAGTAATTGCACCATATTTAGCTTCTATATTTAATAAGTGTGTAGATACTGGGACATTTCCTGACTTGATGAAGTTAAGTAAAGTCATTCCTTTGTACAAATCTGGCGATAAAAATGATCCCACTAATTACCGTCCCATTTCTATTCTGCCAGCTCTTAGTAAAATATTTGAAAAAATGATTTTTAATCAGTTATTAGCTTTTTTTAACATAAATAGCCTTTTCCATCGTGAACAGTATGGATTTACAAAGGGTCGGTCAACTACAGACGCGGGTGTAGCTCTGTTGAAATACATATATGATGCTTGGGAGGGAAAACAAAATGCTATTGGTGTTTTTTGTGATCTTTCCAAAGCCTTTGATTGCGTAGACCACAATACCCTTCTCTCCAAGCTGGAGCACTATGGAATAAAAGGTAAATCTCGCGATTTACTTGAATCTTATTTAAGTGGCCGAACTCAAAAAGTTAGTTTAGATAGGGTACAATCCTCCGGATCATCGGTTAAGATGGGCGTACCCCAGGGCTCTATCCTAGGGCCTCTGTTATTCCTCATTTACATCAATGACCTACCTTACTGTGTCAATACATATAAGGCTGTACTATTTGCCGATGACACTTCTCTTGTCTTCAAAATTGATAGACAAACTAATTCTTTTGACGTGGTTAATAGTACTTTAGCTCAAGTGTTGGATTGGTTCACAGCGAACAATCTATTGTTGAACGCTAAGAAAACGAAATGTATTAAATTTTGCTTACCAAATGTTACAAAAATTCCAACACAAATAGTAATGGATAATGAACCACTAGATTTAACTGATAAAACAACATTTCTTGGAATAACTCTTGATGCCGGGCTTCAATGGGGTGCCCATATTACTACGTTAGCGGGTAAACTTAGTTCTGCAGCTTATGCTGTCAGGAGAATTAGACAACTGACTGATGTTGATACTGCGCGTTTGGTATATTTCAGTTACTTTCATAGTGTTATGTCTTATGCGATTTTACTATGGGGTAACGCTGCAGAAGTAAACACCATATTTGTCCTGCAGAAGCGCGCTATTAGATCTATATATAAACTTGGTGCTAGAGAATCTCTTAGAGAATTGTTTAAAGATATAAATATTTTAACTTTACCTTCTCAGTACATATTTGCGAATATTATGTTTGTGCGCTATAATCTTGATTTATATAAGAAAAATAGTGATATCCATGACCGAAACACGAGAAATAAAAATAAATTAGCTACACCAGTATTGCGATTGCAGAAAACTATGAATTCATTTTTGGGTTTAGGAGTACGCTTCTATAATAAAATTCCTGCAGAAATATTAGGTCTGCGTTTACTTAAGTTCAAAACGATTGTAAAAAACCAGTTAATAAAAAAGGCTTATTACTGCATTGATGATTATATTACTGATAAAAATGCGTGGAAATTTATATAAATTTATTTAATGTTAACAATTATTAAATGTTAAAATTAATCTATAGTATGAAAAATTGTATTTAATGTTAACAATGTATTCAGAGCCCTTCAGGCACGTAGGGACCAAGGCTGGATTGAGTTTCTTTCGGCGTATTCTTCTCACCAGTGGTCGTTCCGAAACGCTAGTAGTATTTCAATTTTGCATATATAAAAAAATATATAAGAAATAAAAATATGACGTTCAAAAAGAGATACATGTATCCAATTTTGAATAAAAATCTTTGACTTTGACTTTGACTTTGGCTAGAGCTCTCCACGCTTGCCAGACGGGTTGGAGAGGTCTCACAGATGTTTATAAGCTTTGTTTAGCTTGTATTTCCTAAGTCGCCTTCTACGACATCCACGGGAAGACTTGGAGTGGTCCTATTCTACTCTGCCGAATACTATAATCATTATTTATTATGTCCTTAAGTATGACACGTGATTTATTAGTCAGCCTGTATATTTGCATCCAACACTGGCCCACAATCGGATAATAATAAATTAAAGAGTGTGTTGCCGCTTTTTCCGTATAAATTTTCCCTATAATAACAGAATATTTACAATAAACATCACTGTTCAAACCGCACACATTGATTGACTCCGAAACTACTGAGTGGTATCCGGCAGAGTAGAATAGGACCACTCCAAGTCTTCCTGTGGATGTCGTAGAAGGCGACTTAGGAAATACAAGCTAAACAAAGCTTATTAAACATCTAAGACAGCTCTCCAACCCGTCTGGCCAGCGTGGAGACTGTGAACCAAGTCCTCTGGCTGCTCTGGCCAAGTATGGCCCTAGTAGTACAGAGAGGGTCGTGCTCCTGTAGTGGAGACTAAAAGGACCTGATGATGATGAAACTACTGAACCGATTTGAAAAAATAATTCACCATTAGTATCCTAAAAATTATTTCAACATTATGCCTGATGAATACTGCGAAAAAGAAGAATACCGCGTGATTTTGAACCTCTGAACTATATTGAAATCCTGGAATCAGAATCCCTAACGGAATACAGAATTGCAAGAAAAAAGGTAAAAAACGAAGAAAAAAAATTTACCTTCCAT
The DNA here is from genome assembly GCA_947532085.1 of Elegia similella. Taxonomy (NCBI): domain Eukaryota; kingdom Metazoa; phylum Arthropoda; class Insecta; order Lepidoptera; family Pyralidae; genus Elegia; species Elegia similella. The sequence continues at coordinate 2,921,049 of OX383953.1, forward strand.
AGAAATTCTAAATAGAAATACAAAACATATTTTTCGAGATTTACCTTTTTTTCTTGCAATTCTGTATTCCGTTTGAGATTTAGATTTCAGTATATTTCAGAGGTTCAAAATCACGCGGTATATACATACATACGCGCGAGAAACATTACTCTCCTTCTGGGTGGGTCAGTCTAGTAATAAAACAATGATATAGTATTGTAAAGGTCATGGCATTCCAGCAATTGTGCTCAAAACATGCGCTCCTGAGTTGGCTTCGGTGTTAGCACGCCTATTCTCGCTGTCTTACACCTCAAGAAAAGTCCCGTCTTCGTGGAAAGTAGCCTACGTTCACCCTATCCCTAAAAAGGGTGACCGCACAGACCCGTCTAACTATCGGCCTATTGCGATAACCTCCCTGCTCTCTAAGGTGATGGAGCGTGTGATAAACATCCAGCTCCTTGGTTACCTTGAAGATCATCAGCTAATTAGTGACCGTCAATACGGGTTCCGCCACGGGCGTAGTGCTGGTGATCTTCTTGTGTACTTAACGCACCGATGGGCAGCCGCCATCGAAAGCAAGGGAGAAGCACTGGCATTTAGTCTAGATATCACAAAGGCTTTTGACCGGGTCTGGCATAAGGCTCTTCTCGCGAAGTTACCATCTTACGGGCTTCCTGAGGGACTATGCTTGTGGGGCGCTAGTTTCTTATCTGGGCGTAACATTCAGGTCGTTGTAGACGGATTATGCTCCGATATCATGCCCATCAATGCTGGCGTCCCCCAAGGATCTGTTTTATCACCAACGCTGTTTCTTCTGCACATCAACGACATGCTTAACACTAGTAGCATCCATTGCTATGCAGACGACAGTACGGGTGATGCATATTATGCAGGTCGTGCAAATATCCCTCAAACACAGGTGGAGGAGAACACAAAGAGACTTGTGTCTGACATTGAGACCTCTCTGGAGCAGGTCTCTGAATGGGGTAAACTAAACCTAGTTCAATTCAACCCTACTAAGACACAAGTCTGCGTGTTTTCCGCTAAGATGACCCCATTTAACATGGCACCGAAGTTCCGGGACACCTCTCTTACCATTTCTAAGAGTATTGGGATCCTTGGCGTCGATGTTACGAAGGAGGTCCAATTCCGGAGTCATCTGGAAGGTAAAGCCAAAATGGCTTCTAAAAAACTTGGGGTGCTCAATAGAGCGAGGCAGTACTTCACTCCGGGTCATAGACTTTTGTTATATAAAGCCCAAGTCCGGCCCCACATGGAGTACTGCTCTCATATCTGGTCTGGTGCACCTCAATACCAACTCCTTCCTCTTGATTCCATCCAACGCCGGGCAATTCGTATTATCGGCACCCTCAGTCTACGGAGAGACGTTGGCTCTCTGTGTGTATTTTATCGTCTATACTATGGGGAGTGTTCTGAAGATCTTTTTGAATTGGTGCCACCGTCACCTTTCTACCACCGCACCGCTCGCCACAGGAGTAAAGTCCATCCCCACATCCTTGACACTTGGGTCTCCAAAAATGTTAGAGCGTCACGTGGTTTTTTTCCTCGTACAGCAGGATTGTGGAATGGACTCCCTCCCGAGGTTTTCCCTGTGTGCTATGACTTGAGGTCCTTCAAAAGGCGTGTTTACAGGTATCTTAAGAGTCGGCAACGCATCAGCAGCTCCTCTGGTGTTGCAGATGTCCATGGGCGACGGTGACCACTTTTCACCAGGTGGCTCGTCTGCTCGTTTGCCATCGGATATACATAATGATTATGATAATGATAATGATAATGATAATGATAATGATAATGATAATGATAATGATAATGATAATTTATTCACGTAAAATAGAGTACATTCGTTGTTACAATATTTTTATGTCCTTAATTTATTTTGCTTACATCAAGCATGTGAATATTTGAAATAATCTATATGTAGGTACATCAAAATTCTTAAATCGTCAAAATTGTCATCATAATTAATATAAAATATTCATACAAAAACATTACTACTAAAGTAGTGATGTGACGTATATTTAGTTTGTTTTATAAATAAAACAAACTAAATATACGTCACATCATAGATTTAAAAGAAAAAAAAAAAAAAGTGGCGTCTCCATACTTTTCTGCTTCAGATAAACAAATCATTTATTTGATAAAATTGTTTGTCAACGAGCCACAACTTCAGTTTCTTTTTAAAAACTGGCAATGGGAGCTCTTTTATATCTTTAGGCAATCTATTGTATACTTTTACACACATCGGCATGCAATTCTTTTGATATAACGCAGTCATAGGTATATCTTTAACCACAAGCCTTTCCCCATTTCTGGTATTACGGATAAATATGTCACTTGCTTTTGTGAATAAATGCATATGACTTTTTTACATTAAAAAAAAAAAAAAAAAAATCGTCCCATTTTGACACTATACCTGGCAACTACTATAGCAACTTTCGTCTTATAGAAAAACTAGCTTTCGCCCGCGGCTCCGCCCGCGTCAATTTTGATCCCTCGGGAATAGTACTTTTTCCCGGGATAAAAGGTAGCCTATGTCCTTCTCCGTACTCCAGAGAACTTGTATGCAAAATTTCATGCTGATCGGTTCAGTAGATACGGCGTGAAAGCGTAACAAACAAACAAACAAACATATAAACAAACAAACAAACTCACTTTCGCATTTATAATATTAGTTAGGATTAGGATAAGAATATAGCATAAAAAATATACTTACAGCTATAACACTCCAATTATTTATATACAACAATGCATAGAACAGCAATAGCATTGTGAATCTAGTGATAGCTATCATCACTATGTCGAATAGTGACGATTTCACGTTGTAGTGAATTATTTCTCTGTCGAAGATCTGTTCTAGTGTTTCGCCATGCATCTGAAAACAAAACAATATTGTTTTTATTATATTTTGAAAACGTGTCACTCACGTGCTATTTGGTCGGAATTGCCGACTAGTTTCGCTGAAGCAAATACCTCACTTGTTAAAGTCAGGTAGTTGTGTAGGTGACGTAAGCCTTAATACGTATAAGGGGAAATGGGGTATGATAGAGAATTTCAGCGCCGAGATTGAATTGTGCGGTAGCTCAGATGGGAGAGCATAGGTCGTACACAGACCTAGGCCGCCCGCATGAGATGTTTTCACCATATTTTATTTCTTAATTTATTATGACTAGCACCGTGGCGCAGCGGTCAACACGCCAGCCTGCGACTCGGAGTGACCGGGTTCGATCCCCGGCCAGGTTAAGATGGAAAATGAACTTTTTCAGATTGGCCTGGGTCTTGGATGTGTATCTATATATGTATTTGTTATAAAATATAGTATCGTTGAGTTAGTATCCCATAACACAAGTCTCGAACTTACTTTGGGGCTAGCTCAACGTGTGATTTGTCCGTACATATTTATTTATTTATTTATGAATATATGAAAATAGCATTGTGAATGCAAAATAAAACACTTAAAAAAAAGAGTGCAGTTTCTTTGGCTTGTGCTTCCGACGCTGCTACCCATCGCAGCATTTTTAAGGTAGGGAAGGATAGGAATTTGTTGGATCTGGGAATGGAATAAACGTATATAAAATAGCAAAGAAAAACTCACCATTACACATATAAGCCACATGAGACTCGTGAACAGGAGATCAAACGTGACAAACAGACAGAAGAACCGTCTGACCGTAGACATTTTGCCGTGGGGCCTGTGACCCGCCACCAATTCTTCGGAGACTATGTTTACTGATTGGGAATGTGCTGAAATAAACAAAATAAAACATTGTAGTCATAATAAACAACTTAGTCATACACAAAGACAATATATTTTTCAATTATATTTTATAACAAATACATATATAGATACACATCCAAGACCCAGGCCAATCTGAAAAAGATCATTTTCCATCTTTATCTGGCCGGGGATCGAACCCGGGCACTCTCGTGTCGCAGGCTGGCGTGTGGACCACTGCGCCACGGAGCTAGCCAAAATCATAACACATGTATATCGTCTTTAAATTTCATATGTAATGTATCTGTTTGAAATTCCAACAAGTGGACGATCTTGTGCAAGGATCAACCTAAATTATACAAATACTTTTGATGTATTTAATTGATTCAGCGCATTGTACTAGTGATTTGAAAAACACGTCAATTTCCACAATTTCGTGCAGTACCGTCATAAGGGGAAATAGGGAGTAGGGCCGTATTTTCATACAAGCGTAATACATTGATTCCTCTCCAGATAGTTAGATTAGAGCAATGAATTTAAAAATAAAAGTCTATCGATATATAAGCATGTCCCTGTTTTAATTTTTTTCATAATTTGAATTATTTAAAGAGATATGAACCCTAAAAAACCTGAAAAATTGGTAAGAATTTTCATTGTGTTAAAACATCTAGAAAACGAATTTGTCACGATATTAGAAAAAGAAAACATAAAAACACAGCCATATATTAGGTTAAGTTTTGGAGAAAAAAATCAGGGGACTACGAAACGCTAATTTTGTGTACTTTTTACAGGTGTTTTCTTTGTCGCACTCTGTGGGGATTGTTTGGGCACACGGCGCGACAGCAATAGATTTTACAAATCTATTTTTCAATTCTCTCATAGTGTTTCTTAATATTGAAAATATGTGATGAAAAAGAACTCGGTCACAATCACAAGTAGGATTCGAACCCACGTCCGCTAGTTGTGGTGTAAAGGTATCACACTTAGGACGTAAATCTAAGGGACGTGGGGGTTCGAATCGTACCTGTGGCCGAGTTCTTTTTCATCACATATTTTTAATTTTAGTAAACCGAGCATTGTAATGCTATTTAAAGACAATTTAAGTAGTGTTTCTTCTTAAGTACTTACATATCGTCCTGTAGTTCGGGTTTGAGACTGTGCTGAGCAGCGATTCGGCCGCCTCCCTGATATGATAGTCAGTCATCTTGGACTGGAAACAAACAAACAAACATTCATTAGTTAATGATATACTAAGCAATGTTGAAGTGTGGCAAAGTAAACATATTTGTATAGTATGTTATATTTTTATAGTTCTTATAATATATTTGTATAGTTCTTATAACACAAAGACAAATGTCAACTTAGTCTACCTGCGACCATGAAAACAGTAAAGTTTTCGAAACGTTAGGTGTAAAAAATTATGTAATATACGCGATAATACCATATTAAAGTGATTTTATTTAAATGTGTAACAATAGCGAAAACATCAGAAACCAATACGATCTCCGATCGTATCGCACATATTGGGGTGTCCATCTCATCGGATCCAATTCAGGATGGTATAATATCTGATTGAGAATAATAACATTTATTTCCTGGATACATTGAATAATTATTTATGAATTGATGACACTAAACCATGAATGAACAACAACAAAGTAATTCATCAATGAAGGTCACTGTTTATCATGTTGTTGACATGATTAAGGTACATTCTGTCAATCAGAAGCTCATATTACCAAACTATTTATTATTGTGGAACTTCGATCAACGTTGGTATTGGTGATCGAAGTTGTGGAATCATGTTAATAGGCGATGTGGCTAGCAACCTATTACTATATTGATTTCCGTTCTCCACCTAACGCCCACCAACATGCTGATGAGTTTTGTCCATTCCCTCGATTGGCTTTTACGACCTGAGCTGGAAGAGAAGCAGCTGGTACATACTAAATTTTTCTTTTCTCCCAGACCAGTATGGAAGAGCATTATAAGTTGTAACCAGTAAATATAAGCTAATTAACTTAAAAATACTTGTAAAAATACAGCATATATGCAGGTTTTTGTTTTCATTTTCACTATGATATTTATATCATACGACAACATACATACTAGCACTGAGGGTTTGGAATTTTGGATTATCATATCAATGACAATCTATCAAAACATTCCATGGAGCAAATCTTATGAGAACAATTAATGACAGGTCTGTAGTATTTTGGTGCTGGGTTATAAAACCCAGCCATAACTCCATTATGGCTGGATTGGGGACTCCCTTTATATGGGTTGCCATGAAGCAACCCATAGGGGATTCCCCACTTTCAAAACTGGTTAGCCTTAGTGCTGATTTAAGTAACAATATCTTAAAATATCCTGACTTAAAAAACAAAAGTGACTACATTTAAAAATTACATAATTTTACAATATATTAGTATATTTAACACTCTCAAGCCAACTTATGGGATAACTTTGCATAACAAACTAATCTTGAGTACTTTATACAGAGGTTTATTGTAATAATAGAAGAATGACTGTGAAAAACCACTTAACTTGGAATGTTAAGTGATCTCAATTGTTCATACCAAATTCCCAAGTATAAACATCTTTGTTGTAATTTTTGGCTGTTGTATGCATTTATAAAGCAAGCAAATCAATGTAGTCAGTTAAATAAGGTTAAAATCAAACTTTCTAGTACTACAAATAACAAAGACTTACCAAAAACTGAAAATATAATAGGAATAACTTATAAACACATCCTTTGCGGGCAGCCACGGAGTTCCCTGTGGACCGATAGAGATTTCAACCCTTTGTACTATTGTTAGCAATCACAAATGTTATCATGCATCGTTATGTTTATCAATTAATGTTTTTTTTTACGATTTGAGAATCACTAACCCACTTTGTGGAGTTAAAAACTGACGTTTGTTGTGAATCAGAAATGTCATGTTGACGTTAGTTGCAATGCAACGTTCCATTTTATGAAGAATTTATTCATAGATAAGAATATGTACTGACCATGTTCTGACGTACTATTCAAAGGTCCATTCTCAGAACAAGGACTATAGGTTCATTAATAGCCATCATCAGCAGCAAGAAATCCAACTTGGAAAAAGTCCTCTACCAAGGATTCTTCGTTCCATGAGAGCATATTGTCATACTCACCACGCTTGGCAGGCGGGTTGGTGAGCGCAGTTTCTTTGGCTTATTGTACCTACTTTTGACGCTGCTGCATCTATATAATATGTCTACTATAGAACGTCCTTGCGCTGCTGCCCATTGGAAGGATTTTTAAGCTGTGGAAGGATAGGAATTTGTTTGGATCTAGGAATAAATGGCGCAGCGGTCAACACGCCAGCCTGCGACACGAGAGTGCCCGAGTTCGATCCCCGGCCAGGTCAAGATGGAAATTGATCTTTTTAGATTGGCCTGGGTCTCGGATGTGTATTTAAATATGTATTTGATGTAAAATATAGTATCGTAGTTAGGTAGTTAATATCCCGTAACACAAGTCTCGAACTTACTTTGGGGCTAGCTCAATCTGTGTGATTTGTCCGTTTAAATTATTTATATTATTAGTTATTATTCATATTTTTATTAGTGTTTTATTTTGGATTCACAATGCTATTTTGATATACCCCGCCCGCTTTTTATTTCTTAATTTATTAAGAGTATAAATTAATATTTCTAAATATACTTACTTAGCGTCTTTGTTTCCTTAATATATACCGAATCCTATGTGAGACATTCTTGTTTAGGGGGTCCTGGTGAACTGTTGAGTTCTACGAAATCCTGATGAAATCACCCCAACGGTTTTTACTTTTGTATCAGATAATCAAAAGAAGATTGTCTTCTTTACGTGTAAATTAACCGCTGGAATTCAGATGGGCTTACTCAGTCCGTCGAAATGAACAAGTTTTCCTTCAAAACCAATGCTAAACTAAAACTAAAAACAAATTAGGCTGTCTGTAAAGTTAAGTAGTAAAGTCGGTTTGCGGACGATCATCATCATCATCATTTCGTGAAGGTGACACGGTCAATCGACCAAAGGGTCTGGTGTGCGTGCACCCTAATGTCAGAATCGGATAGCAACCGTGACCATCGGCACGTTAACCTTCCGACGCTCGGAGTCATTTTTGTTATCAGACAATCAGGTGATTCAAGCCTGCCTCCTAACCAAACTGGAAACAAATAAACAAAGTATGCTTCCCGTGGGAATCGAACCCACGACCCCCGGGTATCGAACCCACGACCGCCGGGTATCGAACCCACGACCGCCGGGTGTACAGGCAAACGCCTTAACCACTGGACCACGGAGGCAGTTACCGCTACGGACGATTTTACGCAATAACGGTGAGAGATATTAGATGCATGCAATTAGATACCACCTACTACTACTAATGCTGCTTAGGAACGTGCCAATTTTTCTTGCATGCAGCCGGCGTTGATCGATTTATTTCTATCACGCCAAAAATTCGGCATTCTCATAGGCCAGCCAATCGGGCCCGGATCTGGAAATTTTTGTATCCGGGGCCAGATAGTAAAATGGGAAACACGTCGTGACGAGGAGGGGGTGTGTGCTATAAATCGAATCATGCTGTCATGGACAAGGTAAGCGCCGCCCGGGGATGGGCCAAAAATGTGTAAATAAGCGTCATGTCATGCCACGAAATGACTATAGTAATAAAACACCTTTTAAAAGAATATAAATCTTTATTCCAATATTACACCAACAAGTCTTACTTTTATAAACTCGTGTTCTTTAGGCTGATTTTAGAGTCACGCCGCGCGCCGGCGCCGGCGACCGGAGCCGTTTTAACAGCGCGCGCTTGACCGCCGTGCACTGTAAAACGAGTTTTGGTATCGCGTATTTCGTTGCAATGTACCTACAGCTATAATAGTCATCATCATTGATTATTATAAATAATTAATCTGGCTAGTAGAGAAGTGTTTATATTCAGTCAAAGAATTCTTGGAATGTAAAATTGACGAAATATAATTGACCGAGCGAGCGAAGCGTCTTAGTTTCCACTGGCCCAAAATTCTTTTGTCCGTCTGTCTATCTGTCTGTCTGTTCTCGCCTACAGGTCGCATTTCTCAACCGATTCTCATGAAATTTTGTGAGCAGGTTCGGTAATTACATAAAATTTTTTAGTCGTGCCAGATTTTCGAAATTTAAAAAAATGGCGGATATATGGGGTTCCGAAACTTAAAAAACTCATAGCACAGCTATTTGGACAAAAAATCAAAAATGTCATTAGACTTTTTTGTTATTCTCATTAAGACGCAACTTTTTTGTCTGAACAACTTTTTTATACGATAAACTTGAACGTGTTTATAGTCGGCAATTTGCCCAAAAGTTGTCTGAAATCGATTTTCTGTATATTTATGAAAGAAGTTGAAGTACGTGAAGTGTGAGAGGGAGTGAAATTGAACAACTTTCCCTATGGAACAAAAATCAATATATGAAAAATATTTTTTGGCTTAAAGCATGATACTGCGTATAACTTTTATAATTGGAATAAACTTAGAATCCTGAAATAAAAATAAAAAATAAATAAAAAATATTCACATGCTATCCTGTGACTTGAACTCAGGGCTTATAGATGCCGGCCAATTCCTCACGTAAAGTTCGCATGTTTATCTGCCATAATAGTTGAAAATTAGCGTCCTATTAAAATTTTTACCAACTGGTAACATAACAACTATGAAACCGGGTACTTAAACTTTGCCTCCCATTCACCCATGCCAAGTTCGTTATTCCGATATTTCCGATCTTGAAGAGGATCACTCCAACTTAGTTCATGTGTACAAAAGCATACTAAACATGGTGCTCAAGGGCCGTGTTTCCATACAAGAGTAGTCCCCTGATTCCTCGCCGTATAGTACCAATAGAGTTTTGATTTTTACTAATAAAATCCTTATGTTAAATTTTTTTTCATAATTGAATTATTTAAAGAGATATGAACCTTCAAAAACAGAATTTCCGGTGTGTTCAAACATCAAGAAAACAAATTTGGGCAATTATATAAGAAAAAGAAACGCAGAAACACAGCCGTAGTTTATTTTAAATTTTTAATGTAAAAAGATATTAAATCCGTTAAGTTTTGGAAAAGAAATCAGAGGACTACTCTCACAATCAGAGGACTACTCTCACTCTGCGGGGTTTGTTTGGGCACGCGGCGCGACAGCAATAGATATTATAAATATCTATTTTTCAATTGTCTCGAGCTTAGTGTTTCCTCTTAAAAAAAGGGTCTGGTCGGGTCTTCTGGTAAGGGAATGTAGGTTTAAATTTCCGTTTACTCTGGTACCTAATTAAGAGCAGCGGGGATTGGGAAATAGTAACTGAAGGAAATCATCCTTTAGTCAATTAGCATATCAGTAACAGATATATTTTAGAGCACTGAAGGGCAAATGTTGATGTTGATTGTAAGGGCTCGCGAGGTCTACTGTTCTCGCAGAACCACTAGTATAAATGTGTAGTAAACTAATCAGTGACATAGAATTAACTTCATAAACACAATTAAATAGCTTCTAGGACACTTAATTTGCACGCCAACATTGGCTAAATGTATGAGGCACTCATAATAAATACAATCTTCTTGACTACATTTACCGCAATTAAAATATCATTTCATTTCATTTCATTGGGACGAATATAATTAACAGGATTAGCTGTTTATTTTCTATGGAAAATAGTGCAACAGCGACGTCATAAAACATTGATTGAGCGCGCGCTTCGGCAGCCCTGGCCGACGGAGCGCGTCTCACGAACGCGCGTTTGAACTGCGTGACTATGAAACGCAACTACTATCTAGTGTAATTGCAATCGCGCGCGTGTAGCCGGCGCTGGTCAAACGCGTGACACTGAAATCAGCCTTAGATGAAAAAGAAACAGACTTCCGTAGATATAAAAATACTTCGCGTAGTCTAAGAGCCAATGGCATTTTATGTTCGCAAGTTTATATAGGTAATTAAACAAATAAGTTCTGATATGTTATTAAATAACATGACGCATTTTTTTAAAATCTATGTTAAATATCATGACATAATAAAAAGTCATTTGCTCTTAATCTATTATTTTAACATATTTAAATTCGTAATAAATAGTGGACGTTCTTTTTTCCGTTTTAAATTTACACTATAAGTACCTATGTAGGTCTAGGTAGGTATGTCTATTCTAGATGAACTTAAAGATAAATACCTATAATGTGATTATATGAAGTAAAAGGTTTTTCAACAAGAACTTTGTTTTTTCAATCAAAATAAAACAACTACTTTAGGCGACAATGTTTCAACGATACGTCACAATTTCTGCTGGCTGCTGAAAAGTTAAAATTTTTGAACTTCTGAAAATTAAAGAAAGATTGAAGAGTGATTGAGCCTTTTTTTTACTGAAAGTGCTGTTACGTTCAAATGGATTACACTATCGGGAGATGTTACATACTATTTTTTTTCTATTTAAAAAACAAAGTTCTTGTTGAAAACCCTACTTATATATATTTTTTTATTTTTTTACTAAATATTGAATTAGGCATTTGTCTCCCATCTCACGAGGATGTTACATGCCTATCCAAGAGATACCCATTTATTTTACTTTTAAATATATTTACGGACACGAAATAAAGTAGATACTTATCAGCTATAATGGGCAATAAAAAGGCTTTTTAACAGACCTCTAAAAAAGGAGTTTATCAATTCGTTTTGAAGTGTTATCACGAGTGATTTTTATGGAAACCAGCGTCGCCTCGTTTCAATTCAAGCATACTTTAATACGTTTTTTTTTTTATTTACCGGTGTGTAGAACTCCTCCTTTGGTCAAAGTTTCACTAGGACTTCTCACTTTACACGTTAGACCAGGACACGTCGGCATTTTTCATTTTTTTTCACGTACATCTCACTTTTGTTTTTTTGACGATCGCGGGACAAACTACTTAGGTGATTCAAGTGAGCTGAATGAGCGCATTGTCGGCGCACGTGCCACGCCCCCATGCCGTTTCTAATGTCTTTGTTGTTCTGCGACTAAAATTATAACTTTTTACTGCGGCTTTGCCCGCATCCGCATCTGCATGAGATGTTATGTGAGTATGTTAGCCTTGTATGCACCACTGACACCACGTAATATTTAACAATAATCATATCAACTCAATACTTCTTACAAAACTTTATCACTTTGAAAGCGCCTCGTGCATTTAAGCCGCATTACATTGGCAGGTATATGATTTACAGCGCACAGCAGTAGGCGTATTTTTTCTGTGAACAACCTTAACAAAATAACAATATCTTTATCTAAATCAATGTTCATTTTACTAGGTAGGTATTTACTTTTTATCTTCTTATCGTTGGAAGAGTAGCCAATACCATAAAAGTGTAGCTGGTAGAAAAAAATACATGATGGAAAATATCTGTGTTGCGGGCACAAACAAATAATTCACAGTCATAAATAATCTTTTTGAGTCATTTTAGTACCAAGTCGCAGTCCCTACTCTGTTATCCGGCGGGTCTCTAGCACAACAATACGAAGCAAACACTCCCAATGACGCAAGACTCAAAGAGAGTAGGCAAACACCGCATACGGCCCCCGAAGTGATGTCGCTTAGTGGAGTCCCTGGCTTGGGTTCCAGACAGAGTAACATGATGAGGCCCAGCGCACTGAGGAGAGAAAACGACGAGAGGACGATATAGCCTGAAATAGAAAAAACATTATTGTGAGATCTGATGCTTTATTCAGTTTTAAACTAGCTTTCGCCCAGCTTCGCTCTCGTCAACGTCGGTCCCTCGGCAACAGTACTTTTTTTCAAGATTAAAGGTAGCCTATGTCCTTCTCTGTACTTCAGAGAACTTGTATACATTTCATGATGATCAGTCCAGTAAGTAACGGCGTGAAAGCTCGCATTCATAATATTAAAAATTAAGTACCTAAGGATATTTTAACAGACATCCAAGAAAAATTAGCAGTGAAACCTTTAAATTTTCAGTCTGTGGTTTTTACCTCTGTCAAATGTAGCACACCCCCATAGAGTACTATAATACTGATAAAACTGAACACACCCCCTGTGTAAAGTTGCATCGCAACTCTTGTATAAATGAATCGTCGCTCGTGGAAATGTCAAAGTTGCCTGCCACAATAGGGACAAAATGAAAATTTTCATTTGTAAAAACTGATATATCTCTTGGTCTATTCTACAAGGTCTAATTTAAGAAGAAATGTCATTAAACTTATTTAACTGACCTACTGCATTAGAACTTCTCCTGTTTGTTTAATAAGGCAAAATTATTTCATCTGGAGCAGCTAAAACGGTCAGGCTCTTTCTCTAATTGTCTATTCCTAAACTAATCCTAACCTAAACTCGTGCGTACTCAATTGTCTTTGTCAATATAGCCACGAAAGCTTGCATATTATATGTGAAAATAATAAAATCTATTAGTAGGTAGTGATAGTATCTATTAGTAAGTTTTCAAATGCAAGCAAACTCATAGAATATTCTATGAGTTTATGTACTTAAATAAATAAATATATACGGACAAATCACACAGATTGAGCTAGCCCCAAAGTGAGTTCGAGACTTGTTATAAGATACTAACTCAACGATATATATTTTATAACATATACCTACACATCCATTTTTTCTTGCATTTGAAAACTACTACTAGCGATTGCCCGCTGCTCCGCCCGCGTCAATGTCGATCCCTCGGAAACAGTAAAATTTCCCGAAGCGAAAGTTAGTCGATGTCCTTCCCCGGGCTTCAACCAGCTTCCATACCAAATTTCATCCAAATTGGTTCAATGGTTGAAGCGTTTAAAATGTGACAGACAGAGTTACTTCCGCATTTATAATTTTAATATGGAGTACCTATGGTTTTAAAAATATGAATTTCAAATTGCATAATTTTAATGGAACCACGATTGAAAATGCTGCTAAAGCAAATTACCTATATTGTGATTAGGATATTGATATTGCATTTTTGGTACGTATTTTAGTAGATATTTATTGTGTGGTTGGTCATATTGATAAAATATTTTACTATTTCGTACCTGATATGTAGTTCCTGTTAGGTAATAAGTGCTGCCTCCTCGAGCGGCAGCCAAGCAGTCCCAGAAGGAAGCAGGTGAATCCAGAGAACACACCAAAATCTAAGTAGTAGCGGCGACCCATCTGGAATAATAAAGCATTGGTGAGAAACTTAAATAAATAAATATATAAGGACAAATCACACATATTGAGCTAGCCCCAAAGTAAGTTCGACACTTGTGTTATGGGATATTAACTCAACGATACTATATTTTATAACAAATACATATATAGATACACATCCAAGACCCAGGCCAATCTGAAAAAGATCATTTTCCATCTTGACCTGGCCGGGGATCGAACCCGGTCACTCCGTGTCGCAGGCTGGCGTGTTGACCGCTGCGCCACGGAGCCAGTCAATAATAGTTTACAAAAAAAATAGGCGCTTGAGACAGTTGAGATGAGACAGATCTTTGATTCCTCGGTTCACGCCTGAGATCAATGGATGCATCCGACTCAACAGTTCCGCCGTTGTATATTTATTTTTTCTGTTTTGTATATTTCTCTTTTTTTTTTAAGTACAATAGGTAAAGGTTTTTAAACAAACAAACAGTTAACAAAAAAATCATTGACAGAGTAAATTGTATAAGAGAATAATGTAGACTAGGAATACAATAAAATAAAATAGTTAATTTTATTTTATTGTATTCCTTTTTACAATTCTCTATATGATTTACTCTAACAACTCGTCAGAATATGACACCGACATGGTTTCCTTCAGCTGTGTAGCCATGGCAGGTATTCCGCCAAACTGACTTCCTGCAAACCAGCGTCAGGCGCTGGTTTTCAGGGAAGCTTTTAATGTCAGAACGTCACGTGTTTTTTTCCTTCGTACAGCAAAATTGTGGAATGGGCTCCCGAGGTTTACCCTGCGTGCTACGACTAGGGGTCCTTCAAAAGGAGTGTATTACAGGAATCTTAAGAGTTGACAACGCATCAGCACCTCCTCTGGTGATGCAGATGTCTATGGCAATGATGACCACTTTCCATCTGGTGGCTCGTCTGCTCATTTGCCATCAAACATACTTAAAAAAGCCAGGACTCAATCTTGTGGCCAGAGCTTCACCGAGATTCAGCATCACAATCATTTTTGTTAACAAAGATCGGACGTTTTCTGCTGGTAAATAACTTGTAGATGAGAGTGTACTTACAGAGTACATCATGTAGAAGCTTAACCCCGTTGTCAGAGCTCCACTGAGAGTCAACATCATGGCTGCTACAGTCAGAGACGCTCTGGAGTTTCCTTGCTTGATGCTGGTGAATGATTTGTAAGTATCATCGGAGTAGACTGACGGCGCAGGTGCTGCCACCCTGAAATAAATGGGTGTTATTTAAAGGGTTAGCAGAATATTCGTATTTTTGTAACCAAAAAAATGTAATCGGTCAGCTAAAATAGCTAGTTGGGCAGCAACTTATGGTCAGCTAAACTTCTTTTCTGCCCTCAGTCGTTCCGGGTGGAAAGCCAAAGCTTATCCAAATGTTTTCTCTGTAAAATCTGCTGCCCAAATAATTATTTAGCGGCCCAACTAATTACTTTTCGAAACAAAATACTTTTGTACAACGCCTTAGAGTTTTATTTAGCAAAAAAACTATGATAACGATTTGATCTATCAAGACAAGACGCCTATCTGCTCAGTACATTTTTTTTTTTTAATGACTATGTAGCTAGCTCTAAATGAGCTTTCGCTACTTCACCGGGCGTTTGAGGCGAGGGCAGAGTGCCCTCGGCCTTTATAGGCAACATCACCAAAGGGCCCCCAGGAGGGACGGACCTCGGCTTTGGGTGTTGCCTGTGTGTGCTCAGTACAAGCTGGGGCATTCCTTATACAGCGTGATTTTGAACTCCCTAGCTATATTGAAATCTGGGAATCAGAATCCCTTATGGAATACAGAATTGTAAGAAAAAAAGGTAAAAAACGAAAAAATAAATTTAACCTTTCATAGAAATTCGTCCAGCTGATCGGCGACTTTGTATCGTTTTTCACCTTTTTTTCTTGTAATTCTGTGTTCCATTAGGGATTCTGATTCCCAGATTTCAATAAAGCTAGGGGGTTCAAAATCAATTTGTATAGGTTTTAGTTACATTGTAAAATATTTTTATAAATTTGTTAATGTGTACCTAAAGTATGGCAATAAATGGCTTGTTTTATGGACTCTGTCTATTCCGTTAGGTATTAAGACGTGATAATATGTGTGTATGTACAAATAATGATCGTTAAAGTGGATTTTCATCTGTATCAAACTCAATCCCGTGTACCCGTGTCCGTAAATTCGCCTTTGCAATAAAAACAGCAGTTATTTCGTGTTTAGCCTTTCATAATAAATGACATGTTAGGTCCAAGCTATTTTAGGGTTCCATATTCAATGGATAAAAACGGAAGGACCGCATAAGGAACTCCCGCATTCGCGGCAGCCTCCATATCCGTGACATAGCAGACAAGCTGCAGGAGAGCCGCCTACGTTGGTACGGTCACGTTTTGTGAAAACCGGCAAATTACATAGGGAACAAATGTCTTGCCATGCCGCCTCCGCCAGGCCCCGGCAGAAGGGGAAAACCCAAGAAGAGCTGGCTTGATGTCGTTGGGGAGGATATGCGTGCCAATGGTCTCATAACAAAGGATGCCGAAGATCGTGCGAAGTGGAGAAGGAAAAGTCGGAAAGCGGACCCCGGGCTCCAAAGCACCCCAGCTGAGGATGCAACCGGGAACACGCTCAGATGAGAGAGAGATTCAATGGATAAAAACGAGACCGTATTACTAAGCCTCCGCTGTCCGTCCGACTCCTATAGGACTTCGGTATTATTGACCCGTAATAGACTTGAAATATTCACAGCATGTGTATTGCCGCTATAACAACCAAAATTGAGACTTAATCGACCTTTGAAGATTGCAACTGTAGTATTTTAGTACATGTTAGTCTAGATTCTACATACATACATAGTATCACGTCTTTTTCCCTTGCGGGGTAGACAGAGCCTATAAGGTCTATAAGACCGTATGGTATGGCTATTTAGCATGTTGGAGGGCGTGTAGATGGAAATTGAAATCAAACAAAATAGTGATGGGTTGCTAACCGCATCGCCTATTGACATGGTTCCGTAGATTTTAGCCCAATCCCTCGATCGGCTTTTATGATCTGCGCGGAAAGAGAAGCAGCTGGCACATTCTACGTTTTTAGGGTTCGGTACCCAAAGGGTAAAAACGGGACTCTTATTCATTTCGCTCCGCTGTCCGTCTGTCTGTCTGTCTGTCAGTCTGTCTGTATGTCTGTCCGTCTGTCACCTCACCAGGCTGTATATCATGAGTCATGAACCGTGATAGTTAGACAGTTGACATTTTTACAGATGATGTATTTCTGTTGCCGCTATAACAACAAATACAAAAAAATAAATAAAATAAATATGTAAGGGGGCTCCCATACAACAAACGTGATTTTTTTTGCTTGTTGTTGCTTGATATTGATAAAGGCAACAGTTAAAAGCTTGAAATATTCACGAATATTTAGTTATATAATAATTTTAAAAACAAATAATTAAATAAAAATAAAATTAATATTAAAGGGAGCCCCCCTTATAACAAACATGTTTTTTTTGCTGTTCTTATAGATAGCGGTACGGAACCCTTCGTGCGTGAGTCCGACTCGCACTTGGCCGGTTTTTTTTACTTTTCTCCGTGACCAGCATGGAAAATGATTATACTTATATAATTGTAGAATCATTATACACCGTGTAAATAGACCCTCGACATTCCCTTAACGGGGTGACTCAGCCCACCAATATGAACAACTTTTCCTATGGGAACAATGCTGGGAATTCAAAAAAAAATTCGATCTTCCCATACAAACTGGCCGGGCGGCGGAACTAGTTTGTATGGAAATGACGAAATTTTTTTTGAGTTCCCAGCATTGGTCCCATAGGAAAAGTTGTTCATATTGATCGGCTGAGTCACCCCTTTAAGTAAATGTCGAGGGTATATTTACACGCTGTATACATTAAAGATTAAGTAGACCAAGTTCAAGATATAATGACTGTTGAAGTCAAGCAATCACTGACCCCAGACCACAGTGGCGATTATGCGACAAAAAGTACGTTTAGTCGGTGAAAGAATAATTTAGAATTTCACTTACCTCGGCATTATAATAGCAGTAGTCCTATCTCTCTTCTGCTCCTTGACTCTCCTACTATCTCTACTCGCATCTCTCCTATCGAAATCTAAACTCCTGTCATGACTCTTCTCTCTAAAGCTGGTCACAAACACATCTGTCCTGTCAAATTCGTCTGGAAGCCCATAGTTTAATTTCTGTTGAGCTCTGGGAGAAATTGGTGACGTAGCTAGACTTCTAGAAGTCAAATTTGCACAGGACTTCGATGGAGTCACACCTTTAGTTGGTGTACTGGATAGAATTTTGCTAGGAGTATTAGAAATGTATCTATTTGGACTGTCTGAAGACTTGTTTGGCGTTATCCTCACTGATGGCTGACTGGCATAACTTTTAAGCTTCCGTGGCGTTGATAGGAGTTCGTGTAGTTTCTGTGTCGCTATCAGATTCTTCTTAGACATCATTGGTGAGGAAAACGTCACGTTGTTACGTCTAACAGGCTCGGGGACTGGTTCATCATCATCAGAAGGGACTATCGCGTATCTAAGAGTTTTACCGTTAACAGTTTTAACGATTTCTGTCGGAATTTCTTTCATTTCGTTATCGTCCGGTCCATCTACGTTATATTCTTCTATTTCTGTGGCATCAGCTTCTATTATTCTTTTTTTAGTTGGAGAGTAATCCATTCCTTCGTAAATATCATCTTTTATGACTTCGTATCGATGTTTATATCTGCTATCTTCAAGACCATCGTCGCTTTCAGCGTTTCTATCATATTTAGATCTTCTCTGTTGTTTTAATTGTGCCATTTCAAGATCTTCACTTCTTGTTCTGCATCTCACAGTTCTTGTAGGTTTGTAAACTAAAGATGATTGTCTTTGGAAGCTCCTAGGCTGAAATTTGGCAGGTTTCGGTGGTAATTCTGGTGGTTCATCTCGCCTGGCTCCTGCTGGAGACATTCTTAAAGGATTATCGGAGATATCTGTCCTCATAATTCTATTTTCTACATGTTTTCTTGGTGAATTGCCTCCTAGAGGCGGCATGCGACGATTCGGTGATACGATTTTTGTCACACTTTGTTTTTGGGCGAAAATTACCTCGCTTTGAGCGCAGAACGCTGGGTTTGAGTAATATTTGTACACGATCTTTGGAGAATCCATTTTCTAAGCGTATATTTTCCCACTGACTCGACTTAAAGAGGGTGTTCTTAACCCGTGACCGATCAGGTCATTGCATACTAATTTAACATAAAAACATCTAGTACTTTCTTCACTTAACACTAACTTAGATATAGTACATTCACTATGAAGTTTCAGTAGTCTTATTTACACAGTTTATTAAATATAAAAAAAAAGTTATCTTATCTATAACTTAACTATTATTATTGACACGACCGATCCACGTAACGGTTGGAATTTAACTGACACGGTTCCCTTTTTGAAAAAACTTGGGGTCGGAAATGGCGCGATCGCACCCCTGCAGACGGCACGAGCTATTCGAATTCTAATTTCTAAAGTTCACCCTCACTCAATTTAATTTGAGCCTTACGTCGTTAGTGTTACGTTCAATTTTGTGTGAATGCGTATTGCAATTTTACTTTTTCATTCTCATGTCAATAAAATTCTATCCAGCCAGGTGCGTTTGTTGAAAAAGGAGTTTTATTATAATTTGTTCAAAGAATAAAATAATTTGATTTTACTCTTTGCGCAATTATTAAACTGAATGACGGACCGGTGTTTTCAATAAACTTTTTTTTATTATGCTCTTGGACTACACAATGCATGCCTATGGAAAGTACATAGCTGGTAGTAAGTAATTAACGGATTTATACAAGTTTCTAAGTATTTTGACTTTAGTAACTTAGAAGTAGGTAAAATTTCTACACTAATATTATAAAGAGGAAATATGTGATTGTTTGTTTGCACAGAATAGGCTCCGAAACTATTGGACCGAATAAGAAAATTCTTTCACCATTCTATTTGACCCTACAATATGTATTCCTGATGAACATAGGCTATATGTAGATTAAATACCTATATCTACCCGTGCGAAGCCGGGGCGGGAGCATAGTATCTACACTTGCTTGTTTTCATGTTTGCAAGTGGCCAACATTGGTATCAGATTTTTTCAAGCTGCCTAAAGGTATCTGAAATAGCTTAACGACTGCTATCAGTGGTTACAGCCGGGACCAACAACGCCTTAACGTGCCTTCCGAGGAATGGAGGAGCTCGAGATTTTGTTACGCCACTTGCGGTCACCCATCCCAGTGGGGACTGCGCCCAAGGTTGCTTAACCTGCGTAAGCGTTTATTATGGTCACGTCCACTAGGCTATCGGGCTCCTCCTGTATCTACACTATCTACTTGCTAGATATAGAAGTAGGAAGGTAGGTAGGTACTAGGTGTCACGGTCAATCGACCATGCACACCCTGGTGTCAGAGTTCTTCGGAACCGCCTCTCGGCCTCTGACGTTGTTCCTTTAACGACTACCAGATGGCAGCCGGGACCACCGGCTTAACGTGCCTTCCGAAGCACGGAATCATCTTTATTATCAGACAATCAGGTGATTCAAGCCTGCAATGTCCTAACCAAACTGAAAGCAACTAAACAAAGTTTGCTTCCCGTGGGAATCGAACTCACGACCTCCGGGTCTACAGGCAAACGCCTTAACCACTGGACCACGGAGGCAGTTTGAAAAACCAATGGCCAAGATTAATTTATGTGTAAGTAGGTTCCTAGCGTTCCTATATAAACATACTTTGTTATCACTGACAAAGTATGTTTACATAGGAACGTATTAGCGTACATAGTATCGTATATAGTACATACATAGTATAGTGAGCGTACATAGTATCTTATGTACTATGTACGCTCACGCGTACATAGTACATACGAGTATATGTATGTGACGGTCAATTATAATGCTGTCCCACATGTGGGACAGATTTGCAATTTTCTTTTTTTTAATAGAATGTTTCCATGCTGGTCTGGGAGAAAAGAAAAAACGTAGAATGTGCCAGCTGCTTCTCTTCCCGCGCAGACCGTAAAAGCCGGTCAAGGGAAAAATAAAATATAAAGCGGCTAAAATATAAAGAATCATGACAATAGGCGATGGCAACTCATCACTATTTTGATTCCGTTTTCCACGTTTACGCCTACCAACACGCTTAACATGGCCTTTCGGTCTTATGACTTTAGGCTCTGCCTACCCCGTAAGGGATAAAGACGTGATAATATGTATGTATGTATAATAAAACAGTAGTTTTACGACACAGTAGAATACAGAGTTTTATTATGTTTTCATCATCATCGACATCTCTGGCGTAGTCAGTAGACATGCTGTGGCTGTGAGGTTATCGGTTCGACTCCCCGTTTAGTATACAGCGTGTAAATGTACCCTCGACATTTACTTAAAAGGGTGACAGCCCATCAATATGAACAACTTTTCCTATGAGACCAATGCTGGGAACTCAAAAAAAATTCGTCATTTCCATACAAAAGAGTTCCGCCGCCCGGCCAGTTTGTATGGGAAGGTCGAATTTTTTTTGAGTTCCCAGCATTGTTCCCATAGGAAAAGTTGTTCATATTGGTGGGCTGAGTCACCCCGTTAAGGGAATGTCGAGGGTCTATTTACACGGTGTATTGTCCTTGTAAAAGCCATAGACATGACGTAAGTAACGCCCGGTGCCACAAGTAGTGGCACGTGCTCACTCGCCGTAACGGTTGCGCGCAGCTGCGGGTGACAGCTGCAGACAGGGGCGCTCAACTGTTGGTATAGCGTGGTAGCTCACACACATCTCTACAATGATATTCAATATACAGGTTACTTGAAAAATACTAATAAATAACCTCGCATGAAGCAAAAGCAAAACTTCTTACATCTAATCCATATGCGAGGTTATTTATTAGTATTTTTCAAGTCCGGAAAAAAGGCCTAATTTACATTGAAAAATTCTAAAATACTGTTGGTGTTGCTGAATTTCAGCCTCCGTGGTCCAGTGGTTAAGGCGTTTGCCTGTTGACCCGGGGGTCGTGGGTTCGATTCCCACCGGAAGCATACTTTGTTTAGTTGTTTCCAGTCTGGTTAGGACATTGCAGGCTTGAATCACCTGATTGTCTGATAATAAAGATGATTCCGTGCTTCGGAAGGCACGTTAAGCCGGTGGTCCCGGCTGCCATCTGGTAGTCGTTAAAGGAACCACGTCAGAGGCCGAGAGGCGGTTCCGAAGAACTCTGACACCAGGGTGTGCATGGTCGATTGACCGTGACACCTACTCGAAATGATGATGATGCTGAATTTCAATAACGTATGTAACGTTGAAAAGAAATTCTTAACAATTTAGAGAAGTAATTCAATAAGTAAGAGCTCATTTGTACTCTGCAATTATTACTAAAGTAATGTATATACGAATAAAATGAAAGGTTTTGTTAAATGATTTTCCCTATGTATTAGTTTTTGGTTGCTTTTATTCTCTTTAAAGTGTTTTTACTTTATTATTTTATCGAAAATTCTAAAAAACCTGAGATTTAGTATGTGTTTTTTTTACCCCAGACAATTTTTTTTCTTCCACATTGCTTTTCTTTTTTGCAAATGTTGCATGGAAAAACTTGCTTAGCGAATAGGCCGCCTTTGGCTTTTTTATTCATTTTGTATTGCTATGTAAGTAAACCATTTCTTCTTGTGCTATAAATATAAAGGGTTATGTATTGTACTGTATTGTGTCACTCATAGTAAATACCTCGAGTTCGCCGTGCTTCGGAATGCACGTTAAGCTGTTGGTCCCGGCTGTCACCTTTGATGGCGGTCGTTAAGCTATGTCAGATGCCTTTAAGCAGCTTGGAAAATCTGACACCAGTGTTGGCCACTAACACAAACGAAAACAAACAAACTCATAATAAGAAAATTGTGTTGTGAAAATATTCACATTTAAATAAAGGTTGACGACCCCTGCCCCCTCTTTTACTCTGCACCGGTGTGCTATCGTCTCAATATTGACATTACAAACAGGAATCTCGCTAAAATCGATATTGACCTTCACGATATCATCATTATCATCAGGTCTTTTTAGTCTCCACTGCAGGAGCATGACCCTCTCTGTACTACCGGAGCCATACTTGGCCAGAGCAGACAGAGGATTTGGCCTTAAAAATTAGCTTATCATTTACAGAATCTCTATATCTAATTATCTATTGCACTTCAATGTCGATTTTCGACAATTTTCAACAAAATCTGGCTGGAGTAACGGACACCGTTCGACCATCTTGTCGGCGGCTGTCCAACGCTGCGCTTGCCGGTACGTGCTCCACATTCTAAAACGTTTCAGCTCCATCAGTTCTACGCGCTACGAGTATGTGCCCCGCACTGCCACCTCAAACAGTTGCATGGAAAATGTATCCGATGAGCTATGTCGGTGACCTTTGTGCTTCTACGAATTCGGATTCGATCTCGCAGAGGAACACCGAGCATAGCCCTCTCAATTAGCTCTTTGAGCTACCTTGACATAAACTTGTAAATAAAACTATCAGTAAAGATTCAATATGCCCGTAAATTAAAAAAAAATGCGTCTCTCTAAAAATATACCTATCTACTTACATAAAAACATAAAAACTACTTATTTTATTAATCTGTTTTACCTGTTCCAAATTTTAAACGTTTATTTCAATTCAATACATCAAAGAGATAAGTTAATCTATGCAATGCAATACATATAAGTTTCTTTGATTGACCACTTGAATGGTGCAGTGTGCAGAAGAAGCGGCAACAAACTACACAGCGAATTTTCTCGAAATGATGTCAACTCACAATTTTAGTAAACCTTAGAAACAGGGTACCTAATTATGTGGACTGAGTTGCTCAAGATGAATTAAAAAATAACGTTATGTTATCTATACTAATACTAATATTATAAATCTGAAAAGTTCGTTTGTTTGAAGCGCTAATCTCAGGAACTACTGGTTCAAATTGGAAAATTATTTTTGTGTTGGATAGTTCATTTGTTGAGGAAGGCTTCAGGCTATAAAACATCACGCTGCGACCAAGAGGAGCGACTCATCAATAAAAAAATTTGAAAACGCGGAAAATTATTCATTTATACTAAGAAAAAACCTAATAAAAACAGAAATTGCCGAGGACGAAGTCGCGGGCAACAGCTAGTTGTAATAATAAGTATTAAATGATAGATAGGTAAGTATGCTACGAACAAGTAATAAATAAGTATTTCTTCCATGCTGGTCTGGGAGAAAAGAAAAATCTTAGAATGTGCTAGCTGCTTCTCTTCCCGCGCAGATCGTAAAAGACGATCAAGGGATTCGGGCTAAAATTTGCGGAATCATATCAATAGGCGATGCGGCTGGCAACCCATCACTATTTTGATTCCGTATTCCATCTTTAAGCCCATCAACATGCTTAACGTGGCCTTATGGCCTTAGGCTCTATCTACCTCGTAAGGGATAAAGATGTGATGTGATACATTTATAAATAAATAAATAAATATATACGGACAAATCACACAGATTGAGCTAGCCCCAAAGTAAGTTCGAGACTTGTGTTATGGGATACTAACTCAACGATACTATATTTTATAACAAATACATATATAGATACACATCCAAGACCCAGGCCAATCTGAAAAAGATCATTTTCCATCTTGACCTGGCCGGGGATCGAATCCAGTCACTCCGTGTCGCAGGCTGGCGTGTTGACCGCTGCGCCACGGAGCTAGTCACACATGTATGAATGAAAAGTATATAAAACAGAAATCAAACAATGTGGTGTCAAAAACACTGGTGTCAGATTTTTCATGCTGCCCAAAGGTGCTGCCTTTGGGCAGCATGAAAAATCTGACTGCCTAACGACTGCTATCAATGATGGCAGCCGAGAGACAGCCGGGACCAACAGCTTAACGATTCTTCCGAAGCACGGAGCTCCTGGTCCAAATATTTTTATGCTACTTGCGGTCCCTCATCCCAGTGGGGACCGCACCCGAAAGCACTAATAATGCCCATCTTTTGGACCCACTGGACCATTCGGCTCCTCATTAATTCATCATCATCATCATCATCATCATTACAGCCGCGAAAAAGCATAGATCAACAGCAGAGACTGGCTTACCTTGAATGACTAATGAACTTCTGTAACTTGACTACTTGAATACCGCAACTTGACTTACTTGACTTAATACAAACATACCTACATCATTTGACTAGCTCCGTGGCGCAGGTCAAGATAAGATGGAAAATGATCTTTTTCGGATTAGCCTGGGTCTTTGATATATATCTATATATGTATGTATTTGTTATAAATTTAGTATCGTTGAGTTAGTATCCCATAACACAAGTCTCGAACTTATTTTGGTGATGCTAGCTCAATCTGTGTGATTTGTCCGTATATATTTTTATTACACCCGTAAAAAGTCCACTGCTGGACAAGGGCTCTCCCAAGGGATCTCTGTTCCATGGGAGCATATTGCCATGCTTGGCAGGCGGGTTGGCGAGCGCAGTTTCTTTGGTTTATTGTGCTTTTGACGCTGCTGCTCATCGGAAGCATTTTTAAGCTGAGGAAACGATAGGGATTTGTTGGATTTGGGAAGAGAATAAAAGGTATTGGGATACTACTCAGTCGGATGAATGGGGGAAAGCAATTAGCAGCTCGGGAGGCCGGACGCGTACCTGATGCCATACCTGACACCACCGGACAGACAGGACAACAGGAACAGGTTGATACCCCTGACCAGTCCAACATATTTTATTCAACAATTTAACATTCTGAATATCTAATTTCTTAATATAAACTAATTTAAAAACTACTAATAAATAAACCTAACTATATTCATATCCAGCAGTGGACTAGTATAGGTTGATGATGATGATGATGATATTCATACTAAAAAAAAACCTTAAATATAAAATAACTAGCTGTTGCTCGCGACTCGTATAATTCGTATAGATGAATATTTTTTCCCCGATTTCAAAACACTTTTTATTGATGCTTCGCTCCTATTGGTCGCAGCGTGATGTTTTATAGCCTACAGCCTTCCTCGATAAATGGACTATCCAACACAAAAATAATTTTCAAATTTGAACCAGTAGTTCCTGAGATTAGCGCGTTCAAATAAACAAACAAACAAATTCTTCAGCTTTATAATATTATAGTATAGATTAAAAACTAAAAATCTAAACTAAGATGTTGCCCGTGTGGCAAAGTGTCAAGAACACTAGCTGCATTTCCCCGCTGAATAGCAATTGCAATTCTTCTTCCCCTGACCTCATTAGTTATTTGAGTAAATATCACTTACATTGGTTGGTGTATCCAACCGTATTTTTTTCATCTACCTTCAAACGCAACAACAATAATAAAAAGAGTGGGGATAGATCCTATATAAAAGCAGTACACAACCATCTCCATTAACCCAATCTGAAACACCGAGATGGCGCGAACGAAGCAAACAGCGAGGAAGTCCACCGGCGGAAAGGCTCCAAGGAAGCAGTTGGCAACGAAAGCTGCACGAAAAAGCGCTCCAGCAACCGGAGGAGTGAAGAAACCTCATCGATACCGCCCCGGCACCGTCGCTTTGCGTGAAATTCGAAGATACCAGAAGAGTACCGAGCTGCTGATACGAAAATTACCTTTTCAGAGGCTAGTGAGGGAAATAGCACAGGATTTCAAGACGGATCTGCGCTTCCAAAGCTCGGCAGTGATGGCGTTACAAGAAGCAAGTGAGGCATACCTTGTGGGGTTGTTTGAAGACACTAACCTGTGTGCCATCCACGCTAAGAGGGTAACGATCATGCCCAAGGACATCCAGCTCGCGAGGAGGGTGCGGGGCGAACGCGCCTAGATTGGGTTCGAATTAGTTAGGTAGTAAAAAATTGACAAAGCTCTTTTCAGAGCTGCACACATTGTTTCTTTATGATCACGTCTACTAAACCATAACATTGACTAGCTCCGTGGCGCAGCGGTCAACACGCCAGCCTGCGACACGGAGTGACCGGGTTCGATCCACGGCCAGGTCATGATGAAAAAATGATCTTTTTCAGATTGGCCTGGGTCTTGGATGTGTATCTATATATGTATTTGTTATAAAATATAATATCGTTGAGTTAGTATCCCATAACACAAGTCTCGAACTAACTTTGGGGCTAGCTCAATCTGTGTGATTTGTCCGTATATATTTATTTATTATTTATTTATATACACACTAGGCTTCTTAGGGTTCCGTACCCAAAGGCTAAAAACGGGACCCTATTACTATCGCTCCGCTGTCCGTCTCTCTCACTGTCTGTTTGTCTGTCCGTCCGTCTGTCACCAGGCTGTATCTCATGAACGGTATAGACAGTTTAAATTTTTACAGATGATGTATTTCTGGTGGCGCTTTAACAACAAATACTAAAAAACAGAATAAAATAAGTATTTAAGGGGACTCCCATACAACTAATGTGATATTGTGGCTTGTTTTTACTTGATATTGATAATGTTAGAGGTATAAGCTTGAAATATTCACAGAATATTTAATTACATATTCACTTTAAAAATAAATAATTAAGTAAATTAAAATAAAATTAATATTTAAGGAGGGCTCTCATACAATACGTGATTTTATTGCCATTTTATAGATAATGGTACGGAAGCACAGTTGCGACGTTTCTCGTTCGCGCGGCACCTCACCACATCATCATCATCAGGTCCTTTTTAGTCTCCACTGCAGGAGCACGACCCTCTCTGTACTACTAGAGCCACACTTGGCCAGAGCAGCCAGAGGACTTGGGCCTGGCCTGGCCTACGCTCTCCACGCTGGCCAGACGGGTTGGAGAGGTTTAGCTTGTATTTCCTAAGTCACCTTCTACGACATCCAATGGGAAGACTTGGAGTGGTCCTCTTCTACTCTGCCGGATACCACACGGCTAAATGTAGACTGAAGTCACAGAAACAAGAAAATTAGCAGTCCCGAAAAGGACTTTGTCAATCAGACCATCATCAGGTCTTCATCAGGTCTTCATCAATAAATACCTACCTAAACAATTAAAATATTACACTTAAGAACCGAACACTGTACTTCCTATGTATTTCCGCTTTAAGTAGTAATATTCTTCACCGTTTTCTTCGGCAATAGTATTGGCTGGATGGATGGAAGCACGCCTCCTTGGGAAATCGTTACTCCTGTCAACATCTTGCTCAATTCCTCGTCGTTTCTGATCGCGAACAATATATGCCTTGGTATGATCCTGGTCTTGTTATTCTGTTTGGCTACATCTACAGCCAGTTCCAAGATTTCTGCAGATAAATATTCCAGAACTGCTGCAAGGAATATTGGTGCGCCCCCGCCTATCCTCGGCGCGAAGTTGCCCTTCCGCAAAATCTTGTGGACTCTTCCAACGGAGAAATTGAGACCAGCTCGGGCCGATCGAGTTTTCTTTGATGATTTTAAAGGTGTTTGACGCGACATGGTGTTAGTTTTCTGCAGAATGATACGTAGGAATGAGAATTGTGTGACGGTAGTTACATGCTTAATAAAATGTGGGATATTTGAATAAGTAACTTACTCATGTTGTGTGTACTCGCAGGTGGGGATGTTCGTTCGATGTATATTTAGAAACGTCTTCATTGTCCACTGGTTATAGGCTGTGTGTCGTCACACTACATTCAAAATGGCCTCCTCAACAATACCAAAACTGCTAAAAAAGTTTTTTTAAAATATTATGTGTTTGGTATTAAATGAACGAATGAAAAAGGTATTTTTATGACATCGATTACAAAAATCTGTAATCTATATACTAATACTATAAAGCTGAAGAGTTTGTTTGTTTGTTTAAAGCGCTAATCTCAGGAACAACTCGTTCAAATTGGAAAATTATTTTTGTGTTGGATTTATTGAGGAAAGATTTAGGCTATAAAACATCACGCTGCGACCAATAGGAGCGAAGCATTTCATAGTTAAAAAATTATTCATAGTTGAGGACATCCGACGCTTGCGATGCGTTAAGTTACCCAAAAAATGTGTATTAAAGAATTATTCCTCTTTAAACGAACTAAAAAAAAATGTCAACGACAGTATCCTTATCCTTACTATCCTTACTATAATATTATAAATGCGAAAGTGAGTTTGTTTGTTTGTTACGCTTTCACGCCGTAACTACTGAACCGATCATCATGAAATTTTGCATACAAGTTCTCTGGAGTACGGAGAAGGACATAGGCTACCTTTTAACCCGGGAAAAAGTACTAATCCCGAGGGATCGACATTGACGCGGGCGGAGCCGCGGGCGAAAGCTAGTAATATTATAAATGCGAAAGTGAGTTTGTTTGTTTGTTTATTTGTCTGTTTGTTTGTTTGTTACGCTTTCACGCCGTAACTACTGTACCGATCATCATGAAATGTTGCATACAAGTTCTCTGGAGTACGGAGAAGGACATAGGCTACCTTTTATCCCGGGAAAAAGTACTAATCCTGAGGGATGGACATTGACGCGGGCGGAGCCGCGGGCGAAACCTAGTATGTATATAATTACAGAAATTGCCGCGGACGAAGTTGCGGGCAAAGCTAGTATTATATAAGAATGATGAATGGGGGAAAAGCGAGATGTGCCTGGGAAACTACACAGATGAGACAAATAATAACTTAGAAATAGTTGCAATTATGACAGTGTATGTTCCCTAACATTATCTACATTGAAATTATATAATCAGAATTAAAAAGCGGCCAAGTGCGAGTCGACTCGCTCACTAAGGGTTCCGTACCGTTATCTATAGAATCTGCAAAAAAAACAGGTCTGTTGTATGGGAGTCCCCCTTCAATATTAATTTTATTTTTATTTCATTATGTATTTTTAAAGTGAATATATACCTAAATATTCTATGAATATTTCAAGCGTCTACCTCCCTTTTGCCGTTATCATATCGAGCAAAAAATCACGTTTGTTGTATAGGAGCCCCCTTAAATATTAATTTTATTCAATTTTTAAATCTGTGAAAATTCCAACTGTCTAACTATCACGGTTCATGAGATACAGCCTGGTGACAGACGGACAGACAGACGGAGCGATATTAATAGGGTCCCGTTTTTACCCTTTTGGTACGGAACCCTTAAAAAAGAAAAGAAACGAAAATATAAAATTAATACAAACCTCTGGGTGATTCTGTTTTATTGTCCCTTCTCGAATAAATGTTAATACGGCGTCGGAGGATTTTTATGAACTATGTGACTACATATCGCCGTGTGGTATCCGGCAGAGTAGAATAGGACCACTCCAAGTCTTCTCGTGGATGTCGCAGAAGGCGACTTAGGAAATACAAGCTAAACAAAGCTTTTAAACATCTATGAGACCTCTCCAACACGTCTGGCCAGCGTGGAGAGTGTAGGCCAAGTCCTCTGGCTGCTCTGGACGAGTATGGCCCTAGTAGTACAGAGAGGGTCGTGCTCCTGTAGTGGAGACTAAAAAGACCAGATGATGATGTGACTACGAGTGTTGTTAGTTTAGAACCCAGGATCCAAAGCATTCCCAGCAGAGGATGCAACCGGAAACGCTCGGATGAGAAAGATTGATTTAGAGGGTAGATCGATATGAACTGGCGGATAGACTTATTTTTTAAGATCTTTCCCTGATCAATCCGGCGACGTTTCTATTGGCCAACGCTCTCATTCACCTAGTCAATACACGCACAACAACAAAATCTACTTAACCTGAACAACCAAAACAAAAGTCACCATCGCCTTATAAAAAAATCAAAAATGGCGCCGACAAAAGTACCAAAGAAAGCATTAAAATCAATGGAAAAACCCATGGAGAAGCCAATATCAAAGAAAATGAAGAAAAAGAAGCGAAATCACCAAAGCTTCGACATCTACATCTACAAGTTATTGAAAAGCATTACCCCGGATAACTTTAGGATATCAAGGAAGTCAATGTTGATCATGAACAACGCCGTCAACGATTTGCTGGAGAAGTTTGCTTTAGAAGCGGGGAGACTAGTAGCTCATGGCAAGAAAACGACCATGGGGAGTCGGGAGATCCAGTCAGCTGTCAAATTGTTGCTGCCGGGAGAACTGGCCAAACACGCCAACATGGAGGGGGTGAAGGCGGTCACGATGTTCCACAACAGCGTGGGGAAGAAGGATATGGCGTGACAACGTGATAGCTGAAGGCGGTGGTGGAAATTTGACGAAGCCCTTTTCAGGGCTGAAATTTTTTGTTTCTTTGATGATTTCTTACGTTACTTAGAGCTTCTTGCCTAACTCCCAATATTTATTTTTACAAGTCAAAATACTAACTAAAGTTACTACTTAATGTGGATTTCCCTTCCATTAGATACATAGATACGAAAATAGCACCTTCACAAAATTTTTTTAACGGCCCGCCATAGGCCAGACGGCGCGGCGTGGCGGTACAAAAGCGGTTGGTCTAAACGCATTGGCTATTTTGATTTACGTTTTTAAAGAATATTTAAGGGTTTTTAAAAAAAAAATCATTATAGCTGCCTTATCTGTAATGCAATTATAATCAAAAGTTTCATGTATTTGGTGAATACTGCTGTATACCGAGTAAATTAGACGTGATTTGAAGGCAACTTTGCAAATTTAACACAATCTTGTTTTTGAGTCAGATAGTTACCAGAGTTAGTCCTGAAATTTGCTGCATTTTTATTTCAACTTGAGTATTTCATTATTATTGATATTACAGACAATCATGCAAAGCAGTGTGAGGTAGTACGGACCCTTAAAATAGCCTTAAAACCTGTTCCTTTATGTAACTTCGCTTGGGCTAACTTGAGCCAATTATTTCATTGTAGTAAGTAGGTATGATATGTATATAATAATTTATGTAAATATAATTTATGTAGCAAGTATGCATTATATGTGTTTTGTAATATTGTAGGTAAATTAATATATATTTTATACTCTACCGAAATATGTAAATGTTTAATATTCCTCTCAATTACTCGCTGGTTGACTGGAAGAGATCCCTTCATGGGATAGACCGCCGATGTATATTATTTTTTTCTGTTTTGTATATTCTCTTTCTGTTTAAGTACAATAAAGCTTTACAAACAAAACTAAACTGAATAAATCTCTTCCATGCTGGTCTGGGAGAAAAGAAAAACCGGCCAAGTGCGAGTCGGACTCGCGCACTAAGAGTTCCGTACATTATGATGTAACTCAAAATGTATGCTTTTTGCAATTTTTCCTTTATCTGTGCTAGACGTTGCTTCGTACCAAATTTCAAGGTTCTGAGGTCAAGGGAAGTACCCTGTAGGTTTTGATTCCCTTGCAAATGTCGCAAAATTGCGACAAAACCAGCTGTATCTTTTGATTGCGTTGGCTTAGAAGCTTGATTTTTTCACAACTGCAAGGGACAGCAGACCTGAGTATTTGATATCAATTTCAGCTTGATACCTCAACGCGTTCCTGAGAAAAAGGATCCTATAAGGGTTCCGTTTTTTCCTTTTGAGGTACGGAATCCTAATAATGTAGAATGTACCAGCTGCTTCAGATCCCGCGCAGGCCGTGGAAACCGGCCGACGAATGCACAAATCTAAGGAATCATGTAAATAGGTTGTACAGCTAGCTACCCATCACTATCCAAAGGTAGCCTGGAAGAGATTGCCTTGGCGATAAGGCCGCCTATTGTGCTATTTTATTTATGTTTTTTTTCTTTAAATTGTAATGTATCTTTGTGGTGAAATAAAGTATTTTTACTTACTTACTCACTATTTTGATTCCGCATTCCATCTATAAGCCCAGCAACATGCTAAACGTGGCCTTTCTGTCTTATGGCCTTAGGGTCAGTTTGGTTAGGAATAAAGACTATATGTATAAATAAAACAAAGTCTGGTTAGTTATACCATTTAAAACTCAAGAACGGCAGAACAGATTTAGATGAAATTTAGTATGGAGGTAGGCGACATCCTGAATCAAAATAGGTTACTTTTTACTTCGTCCATGCTGGTCTGGGAGAAAAGAAAAAACGTAGAATGTGTCAGCTGCTTCTCTTCCCGCGCAGATTGTAATGCAGATAATGAAAGCGAAAATAATAATAATATTAACTAAATAAATAAATATATACGGACAAATCACACAGATTGAGCTAGCCCCAAAGTAAGTTCGAGACTTGTGTTATGGGATACTAACTCAACGATACTATATTTTTATAACAAATACATATATAGATACATATCCAAGACCCAGGCCAATCTGAAAAAGTTCATTTTCCATCTTGACCTGGCCGGGGATCGAACCCGGTCACTCCGTGTCGCAGGCAGACGTGTTGACCGCTGCGCCACGGAGCTAGTCTGTAATCTGCAGAATCATGACAATAGGCGATGCGGCTCGCAACCCATTACTATTTCGATTCCGTTTTCCATCTACACGCCCTCCAACATTCTAAATGTGGCCGTAAGGTCTCATAGACCTAGGCTCTATCTACCCCGCAAGGGAAAAAGACGTGATACTATGTATGTATGTGTTTTACCGTGGTTTTACCAGACTACCCAAAAAAGAGGCGGTACTAAATTCACCGGTTTAACAAGTACTGTATAACTCGATATAGATAGTTTATAATCGGCTGCCTCCGTGGGCGTTTGCCTGTATACCCGTGAGTCGTAGGTTCGATTTCCACGGGAAGCATGCTTTTAAGGATATTGCAGGCATGAATCACCTTATTGTCTGATAATAAAGATTCCGTGCTTCG
Source organism: Elegia similella (assembly GCA_947532085.1). NCBI lineage: Eukaryota > Metazoa > Arthropoda > Insecta > Lepidoptera > Pyralidae > Elegia > Elegia similella. The sequence goes on from OX383953.1 coordinate 2,954,609, forward strand.
GAAGGCACGTTAAGCCGTTGGTCCCGGCTGCCATCTGGTAGTCGTTAAAGGAACCACGTCAGAGGCCGAGAGGCGGTTCCGAAGAACTGACACCAGGGTATGCATGGTCGATTGACCGAGTCACCTACACGAAATGATGATGATGAATCGATGTAGATGTATCATAGAAACAGAAATATGCAGTCCTGAAAAGGACTTTGTCAAACCAACCAACCACTATAGTACAAACATTTTCATTTTTATTAATTTATCTCTAACCGCCGAAACCATATAACGTCCGTCCTTGCCTCTTCAAGGCATAGACGACGTCCATAGCCGTGACAGTCTTCCTCTTCGCGTGTTCTGTATAAGTCACAGCATCGCGGATAACATTTTCCAAAAACACTTTTAACACCCCCCTTGTTTCTTCGTAAATCAACCCGGATATTCTTTTTACACCGCCTCTTCTTGCTAATCTTCGGATGGCTGGCTTCGTTATACCCTGGATGTTGTCTCGGAGCACTTTCCTGTGACGTTTGGCGCCGCCTTTCCCCAAACCTTTCCCGCCTTTACCGCGACCTGTCATTTTTTTACTTTTTAAATTCACTCGCAACGGACTACAGACGATTGAGGCCTCGAAGCGTTTGGCTGTTTTTATATACTTGCAAGGTTATGATTATTGCTATTTTTGAGGGTAGATTCGGATAATGGTTTAACTTAAGCGACTCCTATAGGTTAATGGAAATGCCTCACTAGTATAAATATTCGCAACAATTGTTTAGAAACGACATACCTAAACAAACAAAAGAATACATTTTATTGAATGAAGAAATCAGAAACAAAAAACGAAATATGCCGAAGAAACCTCAGAAATTAATGGAAAAATCATTAGACACAACCATAACCAAAATCAAGAAGAAGAAAAAGAAGAATTACAACAGTTTTGGTATTTACCTCTTCAGAATATTGAGAGGCCTTCAAATAGCTGAGAACATGGGAATTTCCAAAAAAGCTATTGTCATTCTAAACGATTTTATCAGCGATATGTTGGAGAAATTAGGCATGGAAGCAGGGCGGTTCCTCGCGCATGGAAAGATGAGGACTTTGGGGAGCAGGGAGATACAGTCTGCTGTGAAGCTGCTTCTACCAGGGGAGCTAGCGAAACATGCTATTATAGAAGGCTTGAAAGCTGTCACATTATCCAAGAGACGCGGCAACGTTTGAAGATTTATTTAAGAATGTTGAAGAAATAATTTATTGTGTTAAATGTTATAAAAGATTTTGTTTTATCTACTGTTATTAATTGTCCTTCTCAGGGCTAAATATCTTTGTTTCTTTGATGATTTCGACGAGTAGGTACCTATGCTTGCAACGGACATGCATAAAATGTCATAACCGATAAATTGTCAGTGCCGCAATATGCATCTTCGGTGCAATTTAGTGCATTTTCAGGGTTCCGCACCTCAAAAGGAAAAAAAGAACGGATATACCCATAAAGGATCACTCGGTTGTCCGTCTGTCTGTCAAGATCCTTTTTCTCAGGAACGCGTAGAGGTATCAAGCTGAAATTCATATCAAATACTCAGGTCTACTGTTCCTTGGAGCTGTGAAAAAATCAGACTTGTAAGGCAACGCAATCAAAAGATACAGCTGCTTATGCCGCAAATTTTCGAGGGTTTTCAACATTCGCAAGGGAATCAAAACCTACAGGGTACTTCCCGTGAACTCAGAATCTTGAAATTTGGTACGAAGCAAGTCCAGTTAAAGGAAAAATTGCGAAATGCATTTAATTTGAGTTACATCATATAATAAAAATATTTTTAATAATTTCAAACTTTTTATATATAACTATCTTTCGCCCGCGGCTCCGCCCGCGTCAATGTCGATCCCTCGGGATTAGCACTTTTTCCCGGGATAAAAGGTAGCCTATGTCCTTCTCCGTACTCCAGAGAACTTGTATGCAAAATTTAATGATTATCGGTTCAGTAGTTATGGCGTGAAAGCGTAACAAACAAACAAACAAACAAACTCACTTTCGCATTTATAATATTAAGTAAGGATAAGGATGTACGGAACCCTTAGTGCGCGAGTCCGACTCGCACTTGGCCGGGTTTTAAATTTATTTATGGGTTTTTGGTCAGGGGTGTTATCCCCAACAGCCTGTCCGGTGGTTGCAAGCACGGAGTAGATACAGATTACTTCGTATGTACTTCGTGGTTGCAAGTATGGCATCGGGTAACGCGCACCCACGCTCCCGAGCTGCTACTCGCTTTTCCCTTTCATCCGAGTGAATAGTATCCCAATACCTTCATTCCCTTCCCAGCTCAACAAATTCCTATCCTTCTCCAGCTTAAAATGTTTCCGATGTACAGCAGCGTCGGAAGCACAAGAAGCCAAAGAAACTGCGCTCACCAACCCGCCTGCCAAGCGTGGTGAGTATGGCAATATCCTCCCATGGAACGAGAAATCCTTGGGTGGGAGAGGCCTTTGTCCAGCAATGGACTAATAACCGCTGGAATGACGATGAATGGCTTTCACACGTGACGTATTTAGCTAGTATCAAGTCATCATCATTTCGAGTAGGTGTCACGGTCAATCGACCATGCACCCCTGGTGTCAGAGTTCTTCGGAACCGCCTCTCGGCCTCTGACGTGGTTCCTTTAACGACTACCAGATGGCAGCCGGGACCACCGGCTTAACGTGCCTTCCGAAGCACGGAATCATCTTTATTATCAGACAATCAGGTGATTCAAGCCTGCAATGTCCTAACCAAACTGGAAACAACTAAACAAAGTATGCTTCCGGTGGGAATCGAACCCACGACCCCCGGGTCAACAGGCAAACGCCTTAACCACTGGACCACGGAGGCTGTTATCAAGTAAAGTTGAAGTACCTGCGCTTTTTCTTATTCTATTTACAACGAAATAATGGTGTAATATTTCCTTTTGCTGATTCGACGGAGCTTCTAGCGACAATTTTCGACGTGATAACGCCTCCAATAGTGTCACGTTCCGTGTTCAAGCGAGAGCGCGGAACAAGCGATAGAGAGGCACGATCGGCCTAAGCGTCCGCTTGTGACGCATCTATCTCTCTTCCACAATTATCACGTAAAATTGTCGTCCGTAAAACGACATTACAAACAACCAATTTTTACAAATAATAAAAAAAAAATAAGATTAACTTCCAACACACGAAACGCATAGATTTTTAAAAAATTGGATTAAAAAAAAATTGCGTCTCACCAAACGTGATGTTATGGCGGTAATTTTAGTTGAATGAAATATTCTTGGACGAATATTCTTGGACGAATAATTCGTCCAAGGAAATATTGCATGAACATTGCAATATTTCATCCCATCAATATGTGACCAAAATATATTTTTTGCCTATGGGTGAACCGGTTTTTATTGATTTTCTGTCAGACCTGCATGGAGGGAAAAGTTCATACGTACATATTATTACGTCTTTATCCCTTACGGGGTAGACAGAGCCTAAAGTCATAGACCGAAAGGCCACGTTTAGCGTGTTTGTGGGAGTAAAGGTGGAAAACGAAATCAAAATAGTGATTGGTTGCTAACCGCATTGCCTATTGTCATGATTTATTAGGTTTCCGCCCATTTTTTTGACCGGCTTCTACGGTCTACGCGTTTCTACCAGACCAGCATGACAGGAAAAAAATATTAAATAGGTAAACTACAAAATTATACCGTAGCATAACATTTATTCCTACATGGAAACTTCTCTTTAATTACAACATATATATACAGTTTTAATTTAAAATATCTTAACTAATGCTACAACTAAAAATAAATAAAAATTAAGGCCGCGGGTAGATCGTTGCCCAGAAGGCTGGCAGCATTGCCACGTTGGTTGGCAATTCATTCATTTTCATTTCATTTATTCATTTATTTCAGGCAACAAAATAAAGGTTTACATAAAATGCTGATCTTTTGGCCAAAGTACAGTCCAGCCATTAGGTCACGGGCCACGGGTCACCTCGATCAATTTTTGGGCAATGGTGCCGAACAGCGTATGGGCTGATGGCCATCACGTCCTAAAGTTTCGACCCCAAACGGTTCAAATAGATAGTTTCCAAGACTACTGTACTTGCGCCGCTTTAGGTCTTCTGCCCTGTCGCTGCTGAACCGGCCTTAGACCCTGCGCCCGGCAGGTGAGACGGCGCCAGTGTGTCAACGCAGGTTGCGTCCCACACAAGCGCTCGCCCCAATCTCCAGGGCACAAGGGTCATTGAAAATTAGTAGACACAGATGCCGATAATAGCTAAAAACTTTAGATTTCCACGTAAATATATCTATTGCCGCTAAAATAACAAATAATAAAACTAAATAAAATTAGGTTTTGAAACGGAATCCCATACAATAAAGTCGATTTATTTAGGTTTTTTTTTAATTCTGTCAAAGGATGTGCTGCTTATTTATAAGTTATAATAGATATACCAGGATTATCTTATCTCTATGAGGTATACTAAAGCTTCATGTTTATAAGTTATTATAACTGTGACGTCAAACTACAGATAATAAAAAAAGTTCCGCGCAAAAATGAGTTTGGATAAATAGGTTTTACGCATACCAAAATTAGTTTTTAATTCATAAGTTACAAAATCTTAATTTCTTATTTTTTTTAATTAATTAATATAAAAATAAATAAATAGTAATTGTTAAAATAATTTATACAAAAAAATTTATGTAAAATAAATATTTTAAAGTGTTTCTAGACAGATCAAATTAGAGCTCGGTATACCTAAGTATTTCATTTACATTGAAATTATTTTGAATAAGAAGACATCAGTGTCCCCATAGGCACAAGGAACGGTGATTTTGTAGTAAAATATTCGGGATGCAAGGAAGGATCGGTGATATGATATGGCACGGAAGTCGGAACCTTCCTGAGATACAAGTTCTGCTTGTTAACATATCTGTGTCACATAATCTTTAAATAAGTTTAAGATAAAATTGGAGAAAAAATAAAGATATCTTTTTATTATTATTATTTATGTCTACATTAACATTAATAAACACCGATGTCTGTGAGGATGGTGGTGAGGATCATCTGGTGAACGTCACGGAACACAGTCCGCACGTTGTCGGTGTCGGTGGCCGTCGTGTAGTGGAAGTAGCATTCCCGTGGCTGGCTCACCTCCGAGACCACGAAACTTTCTGCTGCAGACTGAGGCTTGCGCTCGCGTTTCTTCTTCGTTATGTCCTGTAGAAAACAATATGTATGTATTTTGCGGTCACTATACGTTACCACTAAGTTGTATGGGCTGATTTGACTCCAAATAATTATGACTCGATGAAAGCTAATAACAGCCTCCGTGGTCCAGTGGTTAAGGCGTTTGCCTGTTGACCCGGGGGTCGTGGGTTCGATTCCCTCCGGAAGCATACTTTGTTTAGTTGTTTCCAGTTTGGTTAGGACATTGCAGGCTTGAATCACCTGATTGTCTGATAATAAAGATGATTCCGTGCTTCGGAAAGCACGTTAAGCCGTTGGTTCCGGCTGCCATCTGCTAGTCGTTAAAGGAACCACGTCAGAGGCCGAGAGGCGGTTCCGAAGAACTCTGACACCAGGGTGTGCATGGTCGATTGACCGTGACACCTGCACGAAATGATGATGATGATTATAAAACGAGGGCTAGCTTTTGTACCTGATTTAAACAATTATTCCGACCAAGAGTGCTCTTTTTAAAATGACGCCGTTCGTAAACGAGCGATTTTTCCGTACAAAATTCGCTCGAAGAGAGTCACACTTTCAAAAATAGTACCACAAAATAAATTGATAATGACAGTTGACCCAACGTCAAAGTAATTAGTGTCGACTTATTTTGGTCGGTGGTTTGTACCAAATACTAAACTTAGTCTTCGTTTTATAATAAGATGGTTAAATTTTTAAGTGTTTATATTTTGCATTCGCAATGCTATTTTGATATACTCCTATATTTATACGTCTATACTAATATTATAAAGCTGAAGAGTTTGTTTGTGTGTTTGTTTGTTTCTTTAAACGCGCTAATCTCAGGAACTACTGCTTCAAATTGATAAATTCTTATTGGATAGTCCATTTATAGAGAAAGGCTTTTAGGCTATAAAACATCACGCTGCGACGAATAGGAGCGAAGCATCAAAAAAAAATGTTTAGAAAACTAGGAAAAATTATTCATCTATACTAATTAATCATAATAACAGAAATTGCCGCGGACGAAGACGCGAGCAACAGCTGGTTAATTGTACATATAAATTAAAAAATGAAATATTTTTTTTAAGCGGTCGGGATTTGATACCTGCAGAGACAAGGTCGCAGGTTCAAACCCCGCCCACGTGGAATTTATTCACCATACATATTTTATTTCTTAATTTAATTAGAGTATTTCACAATAGCATTGTCAATTCAAAGAAACATTTATAAAAATACTAGCTTTCGCCTGCGGTTCCACCCGCGTTAATATCGATCCCTCGGGAATACTTTTTCCCGGGGCAAAAGGTAGCCTATGTCCTTCTCCGTACTCCAGAGAACTTGTATGCAAAATTTCATGATGATCGGTTCAGTAGTTACGTCGTGAAAGCATAACAAACAAACTCACTTTCGCATTTATAATATTAGTAAGGACAAGGATGCTAAAGTGAGTTTGTTTGTTTGTTACGCTTCCACGCCGTAACTACTGAACCGATAATCACGAAATTTTGCATTCCAGTTCTCTGGAGTACGGAGAAGGACATACCTTTTATCCCGGGAAAAAGTACTATTCCCGAGGGATCGACATTGACACGGGCGGAGCCGCGGGCGAAAGCTAGTTTATAATATTAGTTAGGATGATGGTCTTACAGCAAACATGTTCCTGATGAACAGCTTCGTCCTGGTATACTCGTCTCCAGGCGCCTGGAAGCTATCATACTCAGGGAAGTAGTGGCCGATGCTGCGGCCTTGCGCGATCTTGTTCTGGAGAAGGTCCTGCTTGTTCAGGAATACTATCAGCCCAGCCTCGAGAAGGAACCTGGAAGTGGAAAAACGTATAACAGGGGCGCCGGCTTTTAGAAAACCTCATCGGTGTTCATGTTTATTTTATGATTCAAAAAAGTGGCACCCAAACCCAACAAATAAATATATCCTTACTAATATTATAAATGCAAAAGTGAGTTTGTTTGTTACGCTTTCACGCCGTAACTACTGAACCGATCATCATGAAATTTTGCATACAAGTTCTCTGGAGTGCGGAGAAGGACATAGGCTACCTTTTATCCCGGGAAAAAGTACTATTCCCGTGGGATCGACATTAACGCGGGCGGAGCCGCGGGCGAAAGCTAGTAGGCATATATCACACAAATTGAGCTTGCCCCAAGTGTCCCGTAAGTTGTGAACTTGTGTCGTAGGATACTTACTCAACGATACTATATTTTATAATAGATACTTAAATAGATAAACATCCAAGACTCAAGTCAATCTGAAAAAGATCGTTTTCCATTATGACCTGACCGGGGATCGAACCCGGGCACTCTCGTCGATATCTGTTTCATCAACAAATATTTGTATTGGTGCGGGAATGAACCCGCGACCCTTGCGTCTCAACTGGCGCTCTAAACCACTGCGCTAAACTGGTCGTCGTGTAATGAAAAAACGCAAATCCCTAAAAGGCGATTAGATCTGTTTCTTGATAACTATTGTCAGAGGTGCTCGGCACCCACTGTTTATTCATGGGTGCTCGGGCCCCTTAGCACCCTTGGAGTCGGCGCCCCTAGTATTAACATCTAAATCCTTATCCTTACATATACAATGTGATTTTGAACCTCCTTGCTATATTAAAATCCTGGAATCAGAATCCCTAATGGAATACAGAATCGCAATAAAAAAGCTGACTGCAAAAAAATTTGGTGTCCCATACAAAGTCGCCGATCAGAATCAGATAGATCAGAAGAGAATTTCTATGGAAGGTCAATTATTTTTTGTTTATTACCTTTTTTTCTTGCAATTTTATACTCCATTAGGGATTCTGATTCCCAGATTTCAATATAGCTAGGAGGTTCAAAATCGCGCTGTATTTTAAACGCGAAAGTTTCCCAGAATAAAAGCACTGTCCCCGCGGAATCGACATTAACGTGAGCGGAGCAGCGGGCGACAGCTAGTTAACTACAGATATTACAGATACAAAAATTAACGCTTAAGGCGATACCACTGTAAATAAGGTCGTTCTGAACCTTATTTATCTCGCAAAATACTTAAATTAGGAGTTTCAAATCTAAGTAATATGTTTTTTGACTATTTCATCTCCAAAAATTGAAGATGAAAACACGTTTTGATAAAATTTTCTCGATAGAAATATTTTTTGAAAAATGATCTTCGTTCGCAGAGTTTTTGTTATTGTAGCTCAAATGCGACGAATGAAATAATGATTTTTAGACTAAAAGATAGGTTATTATTAATTCATCAAAATGTAAATATGAAAATACAATTAACCGGTCTGATTTTATATAAAATAGAAATAACGAATTTGGCGCTTACGTTTTTTTCTTTGAGCGACTCGAGACTATCTCCTATCTCATCATTCACGGGCTAAAGCGCTATCCCTTGCGCGCACTTGATCAGTACTTTGCCGAGCGATGGTACCAAACATTTGAGGCCTCGCCTTAACGGTTTAGCATAAAAATAATTTGCATAGACTGTTAGGCACAATTTTTCATAGCGTATAAACTTTTATGCAAAAGCGAAATATTTTATACCTAAAGAACCGCGTGTCATGAGTGACTATGAGTGCCAGCCCTTAAAACCTTATATATACTTGCAAATGTGTTACCACTTATGTAGTAAGAAATCATGGTAATAGAAAAGATAAAATGATAACCTTTTAGTTTAATGTGTTCTGCCATGCTGGTCTGGAAGAAACGAAAAACGTAGAATGTACCAGCTGCTTCTCTACCCGCGCAGATCGTAAGAGCCGATCGAGGGAATGGGTAAAATCTGAGGAACCCTGTAAATTAATAGGCGATGCGGCCAGCAATTCATCACTATTTTGATTCCGTTTTCCACCTAATGCCCACCAACATGCTAAACGTGGCCTTCGGGTCTTATAGACCTAGGCTCTGTCTACCCCGCAAGTGAAAAAAACGTGATATGTTAAAGGACAATATACCTGCTAAGCCAGACATCTTCGAAGAGGACCAACGCTTCCTTGAGTCTGTTCTGCGTGAGGTCCTCCCTCAAAACTTGGTCGAAGTCGCTGCAAGCTACAAGGAACCATATCGCGTGGATACCTTCGAACACCTGGAGATGAGAATAACAACAGTGACATCCCGGGAGCAAAGAATAGACAGGAAATTGAAATTCATTCATTATGGTATCAACTCCGAAACTGCAAAAAAATACAGCTGTTCCATAGATTTTGGCCAAGTAGATATTCCACTTTCGTATGAAAGAGCAGATAATTTTTTCACGATTTTGAAGTTGGTCCCATAATGAAAGTTGTTTAGATTCGTGCGTGGTCTGAGTCATTCATTTAACGTTTACTAATTAATTAAATTTCACCCTGTCGCTTGCGGCTATATGTGGGTGTCTGGATGTGCGCGGGGGCATCGAGAGGCGCGCGGGGCGGGAGACGGGCCGTCGCTTACTGCCTTGGTCGAGGGCTGTGTGTGTTGTGTTTGCGTCTCTCGCACGGCTCGCACCGCAGGTGTGCCGCAGGCACGAAGTGAGTAGTGAGTAGTATCAACCCTAGCGGCTACACGCCCCGGCTCAAGGTCACCGGTGCCCGAACTCTCACGTACAGGGAGTGTCACCAATGTGTCGGGAGTGCTAACAGAAGTGAAAACTTGAACTTTCAGTCACTTATTACAGAGGTGGCTACGGTAATGGTAGGTGTCGCGAGTTCAATGGTTTTCCCTTCTTCTTCTTCTCAGCATATTTGCGTCCACTGCTGAACATTATGCCTCTTGATGGGACTTCCACTCTGATCGTGATGTGTTTTTTTATTCGTGGTTTTTTCCCATATCAAAATAATGCCCAACACGTCTAAATTTGCAGCTCAGTGCAGATGGCACTAAAAACATCAATTTTCTTCGCGTATCCAAAAAGATGCCGTGTGGTATCCGGCAGAGTAGAATAGGACCACTCCAAGTCTTCCCGTGGATGTCGTAGAAGGCGACTTAGGAAATACAAGCTAAACAAAGCTTATAAACATCTAAGACACCTCTCCAACCCGTCTGGCCAGCGTGGAGAGTGTAGGCCAAGTCCTCTGGCTGCTCTGGCCAAGTATGGCTCTAGTAGTACAGAGAGGGTCGTGCTCCTGTAGTGGAGACTAAAAAGGACCTGATGATGATGATGATGATGATCCAAAAAGATACAATTATCGCGTAAAATGTTAAAGATTCTTAGTAAAAAGCTTTTGGACACATTAATTTAATCAAATTAGTTTAATCAGCCATCAATGTTTATTTTTTGTTTAATATATTGAAATGCGTATACCCTACGGGGTAATATGTGATGAGAGAATTCGACGCGGTGATTCGAAGTCACGGTGGTGTAATGGTATCACCCTTAGGGAGTAAACCTAAGGGACGTGGGTTCGAATCCTACCTGGCATTGTAATGCTATTTAAAAACAATTCTTACAGTTTACTAAAACAGAGTGTAACAATAAACGACTTTTCCGTGAAGGGGTGACTCAGCCCGTCAAAATTAACAACTTTTCCTATGGGACCAATGCTTGGAATTCAATATTTTTTTACATTTTGATACTATTTGCCGGGCCGGCCGTACACTTTAGAATGAAAATGTATTTTTATTTAGTTCCCAGCATTGGTCCCAAAGGAAAAATTGATTATTTTAATGGGCTGAGTCGCCCCTTCACGTGAACCTCGTTAGTTATGTTATGCGCATACCTAAGTACATACTGTTTTCTCTTTTTAGGTACTATTGCCCACGGCTATTGCCTCATTTCTGGACAGGAAAGTTGTTAAATTATACAATAAGGAAATATTTTATAATCAGGAAAATTCGAGAATGTTTTTCATCATCATCATCATCATCAAGTCTTTTTGTACTACCATACTTGGCCAGAGCAGACAGAGGATTTGCCCTACACTCTTCTTGCTGGCCAGACGGGTTGGAGAGGTCTTATTGATGTTTATGAGCTTTGTTTAGCTTGTATTTCCTAAGTCGCCTCTTACGACATCCATGGGAAGACTAGGAGTGGTCCTGTTCTACTCTAAGAATATTTTTAATTGTACGGAACTCTCAGCGTAAGGACGATTTTCGCAATTTACCTTTACCTTTTTAATCGTTAATCAAAAATTCTGTTCGTTTTTTTACCTGTATCCATTTCTTTCTCTCTCCTCTTTGCCCGCCAACATCGAACATCCAAAAGTCTTGAACGCCTCCCTGCATTGACTTCGGGACCTTAAATAAATATGGAGACTGGTTAGCCATTTTTAATTACATTATTTTCTAGCTTTTGCCCGCGACTTCTCCGCGTAAGTTTCCCGGAATTAGGTACCCTACGTCCTGCCCCGGGCCTCAAACTACTTCCATACCCAATTTCATTCAAATTGGTTCAACAATTGAAGCGTAAAAAGAAGATAGATAGATAGATAAACAGTTACTTTCGCATTTATAACATTTGTATGGATTGTTAAAATCCTTAGACAATCTTAAGTAACATTCATCATCTGTCAAAAATATACTTAATTATTAAGGAAATGTCTAGTTTGGAATGCTACTTGTGTAGATACTTTAGCTCCAACCTACTTAACAGCTACTTCCAGACAAGGCGGAGCAGCTGCCTGTGCTGCTGAAGCTAGCAAAGAGCGAAAATGTGCGGGATTGACAGACAGCTTTATATTCTTGCCCTTCGCTGTAGAAACTTTGGGTGCCTGGAACACTGAAGCTATAAAATTCTAGGAATTGACAACGCGTCTCATCGACTGGTGATCCAAGAGCTGGCAGTTTTTTGCACAACGTATCGGACTCGCTGTGCAACGGGGAAATGCTGCCAGCATTTTGGGTACTTTGCCTCGATGCGGTGCGATAGAAGGAGTTTTAATTTGTAAGTTATATATTTATTTTTTATTTTTATGTTCTTATTTATTATGTGAATAATAAGTAAACTATAAATACTTTAGTTTGAGTCTATATTTTTACTTCACAATGAAAATGCTCGTTTACATTATCTTTGAAAACACCGCCCTACCTTGACTTTGAACTCGATCTTCTGGATCCCAGTAGTTTTCTGTCGACATCGCAGAATATCGGCATCGGAAGGCGTGTAGTCTGGCTTCTCTATTAAATCTATTCTGTCCAGGAAGCTGAAAAAGAGTAACTTTTTTTTTTATATTTTTTTTATGTCACCTTACCAACTGGCCAATACATAACATGAGACATACTAAGACTAATAATAATTACATTCACCTTACATAACCTCTTACTAATTTTTTCTTAAACCGTAGTAGGTCATTTATTCCTTTTAAATCTATATATATAAAAGGAGAAGCTGACTGACTGACTGACTGACATATCAACGCAGGGCCTAAACTATAAGAGTTAGAAACTTGAAATTTGGCACAGGGATTTCTTTTGTAACGTAGGGGAGCACTAAGAAAGGATTTTTGGAAATTCATCCCCTAAAGGGGTAAAACAGGGGTGCAAAGTTAGTATGAAACTTTGCTGTTTTTGAAGTTATTCAAATGAAATTCAGCACGAAGGTTCTTTGCTGAAAGGCATGAAATATGAGGAAAATATTTTTTCAAAATTCATCCCTTAGAGGGTTAAACAGGGGTGCAAAGTTAGACTAAAACTTTGCTGTTTTTGAAGTAATTCGAATGAAATTCAGCATGAAGTTTTTTTACTAAAGGGCATCAAACATGAGTACAATATTTTTTTCAAAGTTCACCCCTTATGGGGTTAAACGGGGGCGCAAAGTTAGTATGAAACTTTGCCGTTTTTGAAGTTATTCGAATGAAATTCAGCATGTAGGTACTTTATTAAAAAGCATGAAACACGAGTAAAATATTTTTCTCGAAAATCATCCCTTAAGGGGGTAAAACGGGGATGCGAAGTTAGTATGAAACTTTTAGTTTATGAAGTTATCGATTGAAATTCAATATTAAGGTGTTTCACTGAAAGTCATGAACCAAATCCATGCTAATATTATAAATGCGAAAGTAACTCTGTCTGTCTGTCTGTCTTTTTATCACGCTTTAACCATTGAACCAATTTAGATGAAATTTGGTATGGATAGGCCCGGGGAAGGACATAGGGTACCTTTCATTCCGGGAAGTTCAACTGTTCCCGAGGGATCCACACAATCGCGGGCGGAGCCACGAACAAAAGGCAAACTCGACTTATATATCAACGCACAGCGGAAACAACTGTGCCTAGAAAAATTAAATTTGTTACAGGGGTTTTTTTATGATGTGAATGGACACTAAGAAAGTATTTTTAGAAATTCAACCCCTAAGAGGGTGAAGTTTATATGGAAATTTTCTCATTTCCAGACTTAAAAGTATAAAAATAGATATATAAGAGCTCGATTAAAATTAAAAAAATCTGTGTAGGTGAAATGTACAAAATTTCTCACCTTTTTTTTTCGAGTAGGTGTCACGGTCTATCGACCATGCACACCCTGGTGTCAGAGTTCTTCGGAACCGCCTCTCGGCTTCTGACGTGGTTCCTTTAACGACTACCAGATGGCAGCCGGGACCACCGGCTCAACGTGCCTTCCGAAGCACGGAATCATCTTTATTATCAGACAATCAGGTGATTCAAGCCTGCAATGTCCTAACCAAACTGGAAACAACTAAACAAAGTATGCTTCCGGTGGGAATCGAACCCACGACCCCCGGGTCAACAGGCAAATGCCTTAACCACTGGACAACGCAGGCAGTTCCTCCCTGAAGGGGTAAAATAGGGGGATCAAGTTAGACTTAGAAGTATAAAAATAGGTATATAAGTTCTTGATTACAATCAAAAAAGATCTGTATTGGTAAAATGGACAAAATTCCGCCCTTTAGGGGTAAAATAGGGGGTGAACATTTGTATGGAATTTTTCTCATTTCTAGACTTAGATGTATAAAAAAGGTATGTAAGTTATCTATTACAATTATAAAGATCTGTGTAAATTCCATACAAATGTTAACCCCCTATTTTACCCCTAAAGGGCGGAATTTTGTCCATTTTACCAAATTTGGAAACAAACAAACAATAAATCTTTTCTCTTTATAATAATTATTAGTGTAGATGTACATGTAGAAGTATATATGAAGAGGTACCTCCACCCTAACTTACTATTCGGCGCTGTCGATCAGCTGATACTCGTTGGACCTCTTGAAACACTCCCTCACTCCAGAATCATGCCACAACATCCTCACGTAATCGAAATATTCCTGAAATTAACATTTGCATATGCAGCGTTTTTATGCAGCGTTTGGAAATACGGGTTCGAATCGAGCATACGACTTGGAAATTTTCTATCCAATCTGACCTGTGTTAAACTACCGGACTCTGTCCGCATGAAGCCTCGATCCAACGAAATTTAGACCGAAAATCTCACGTGAGATTTAGGGGAAGGGAGCTCATCTCACCATGTGGGCAGTCGAATATTGCCAAAATTATTCACATAATTAACTCATTCCTGAACAGTGAACTGCTCACAGACAATATAACCTTTATATTGTCTGTGGGACTGCTATAGCATAGGTACACAACAAAAATTGTGGAGTTCTTGGCGGGAATTACGGCGGAGAGCACGGCTTGTGTTTTGGATTGTTTTGTAAATTGTTTCTAGTGGACTTTATAATGTGAAATCGGTGTAATTTGGTGTTATAAATGCCCATGTTTATGAACAATGTGTGGAATAACTGAAATAAACTGTCACAGTGCTGCTGTACTGAGATTTACTTACCGGTCTGGTGGATCGCCTCGCCTCGTTGCGTCTATGATCAAGCCAGTGGATTCGTGGGAATTGTCGTCAGGGGCTCCGTAGAATCAATGAAATGAACTGCACCATCTTTTCATTGATAACAAGACTTAGAAAAAGCGCGGGAAAACCCACTTATACTTGATACTGGCTAAATACGTAACGCGTGAAAGCCATAAATAAAAGAAAAGAAAAAAAGAAACAAAAATTGTATTGTCTCGTTGTGTCCATCAGTGTTAATTAACGCCCCCTAAGCGATTTAAATTAAATATAACAATTGCAAAACCATACGAAAGGAATATTTCTTACCTCATTGTAGTCTGGGGGCCCTTCGAGGCCGCATTTAAGTATGTACTGCTGCGCTTGAACGTTTTTAGGGCTCTGAAGAGCTATGCTGAGGTGGCTCATGTTACGGACTATGTCGTAGATGGACTCGTGGACGTTGTGTCTGATATATTTCACTTTTTCTGCGCGATCACTGGAAGGAAATAGTATAGATACCCTTTATTGCACATCAATAAACACTTGAGTCGGCAACGCATCAGCACCTCCTCTGGTGTTGCAGATGTCCATGGGCGACGGTGACCACTTCCCATCAGGTAGCTCGTCTACTCGTTTGCCGTCAAATAAAAAAAAAGAAAAAAATAACTTAAATCTGTACATTAAATATCTTTTATGGGTTCTTGGCGGGAATTTCGGCGGACTGCACGGGTTTTGTTTTGGATTGTGCTGCAAATTGTTTCTAGTGGACTTTATATTGTGAAATCGGTGTAATTTGGTGTTAAAAATACCCGTGTTTATGAACAAAGTGTGGAATAACTAAAATAAAGTGTCATGATGCGGCTGTAGTGAGAGTACTTCGCGGGCTGGAGTTTGCTCGCCTCGAAATCAGCGAAATGAATTACATACACAATTACAACCTACACCATCATTTCGTTGATACACACAACCAAGAATAACTCGAAACAGCCTCCGTGGTCCAGTGGTTAAGGCGTTTGCCTGTTGACCCGGGGGTCGTGGGTTCGATTCCCACCGGAAGCATACTTTGTTTAGTTGTTTCCAGTTTGGTTAGGACATTGCAGGCTTGAATCACCTGATTGTCTGATAATAAAGATGATTCCGTGCTTCGGAAGGCACGTTAAGCCGGTGGTCCCGGCTGCCATCTGGTAGTCGTTAAAGGAACCACGTCAGAGGCCGAGAGGCGGTTCCGAAGAACTCTGACACCAGGGTGTGCATAGTCGATTGACCGTGACACCTACTCGAAATGATGATGATGACTCGACACTGGCTAAAATAAGCTTATGAATGAAGTTTGGTGGCCAAAACGAATAAAAGAAAAAAAAAATTATAAATTATATACTAGAAAATGCGCAAAAGGCGGTTTTATCGCAAAAGCAATTTCTTACAGTACAGGCAACCGTTTAGATTTAGTTGGATTAGTTAAAATACCATGCTGGTCTGGTAAAAAAGAATTTGCCAGCTGCTTCTGTTCCCGCGTAAATCGACAAGCCGATCAAAGTAATGGGTGAAATCTGAGAGTTCATGTTGAAATCGCAGTAGACAAAACTCAAAGTTTTTTATTCATTATTTAATACATTTATCTCTTTTTGAACGTTTGTTTGTTTGTATACTCTTTATTGCATACATACAAAAGATACAATTTAAAGATACAGATTCTTGGATTTAAATGTACAGTGGCGGACTTATCCCTGAAGGGATGTCTTCCAGTCAACCAAGTAGCTGAAAGGACAAGATACAAAAGTTACGGGTATTACGAGGTCACATGTACAATAAAATTTACCAAATTAAATCTAATAATTGAAAAACAAATTAATGTAAAAATATATCTAACTATATTACATCGTCATATTTTTTTAATGCAAAATCGAAATACTACTAGCGTTACCACTGGAATGACCACTGGTGGGAAGAATACGCCGATCCACGACACAGACACATTTTATTTTTCAACATCACTGATCGTCGTCAATTTAACGCGATTTTTTAATGTTTAATGATAGTGTTTAGTGTAGTACCTAGACAGTTTATTTATTTATTAAAACTTTATTGTATCAAAGCAAAACACTTTTTACAATTGGCGGACTTAATGCTATGAGCATTTTCTCCGAGTCAACCATAGGGATAAACCGAGAAGGTTGTACGGCGCAAAAAAGTAAACAATTTAAATATGTTCGAATATATACTTATACGATATATACTAGTTCACATAGAAGAATTTTTAAAAGCTTTAATTAGAAGCGTCCTTTGACTTTGTTTACCCCGTAACTCTTAAATTAGAAGCTGTAGGTAGGTACTCACCTGGAAGAAAATCCTTGAACGTGCAAAATCTTCATCTGTTTTATTATGGTGGTTTTCCCGCTCTCTCCTGTTCCCAGTAGGAGCAATTTGATAGCCTATAACATAGATATAATCTTAATATATATAAATCTCGTGTCACAATGTTTGTCCTCAATGGACTCCTAAACCACTTAACCGATTATAATAAAATTCGCACACCATGTGCAGTTCGATCCAACTTGAAAGATAGGATAGCTTTCGCGGACGAAGTCGCTGGCAACAGCTAGTAGTAAATAAAAAAAACAGCCACGTGCGTGTCGGACTCTCGCACGAAGGGTTCCGTACCGTTATCTATTAAAACGGCAAAAAAATCATGTCTGTTGAATGGGAGCCTCCTTTATTATTAATTTTATTTTTAAAGTGAATATATAACTTAATATTCTGTGAATATTTCAAGCATTTACCTGTTGCCGGCGTTATCAATAAGAAGCAAACACGAGCCAAAAAAATCACGTCTGTTGTAGTGGAGCCCCCTAAAATATTTATTTAATTCTATTTTTAGTATTAGTTGTTATAGTGGCAACAGAAATACATTATCTGTGAAATTTCAACTGTCTAACTATCACGGTTCATGAGATACAGCCTGGTGACAGACGGACGGCCAGGCAAACAGAGAGAAGGACAGCGGAGCGATATTAATAGGGTCCTGTTTGACACCGGTCACATAACTGGACACCCACCGACAAGCCGGCCTATTTGCTAACTCAGTGTACAAAGTTTTGATAGTCACTTCAAAATACATTACGTTTTATACATCTTTTTTTAATAAAAATAGTCAATCATAGGAAACCCGCAATGTAGCAAATAGGCCTCACTAACTCGGTGTACATCGTTTTGATGTACACCGCATCGTTCGATGACAACTACGTCCGTAGTCCAGTGGTTAAGGCGTTTGCCTGTAGACCCGGGGGTCGTGGGTGCGATTCCCACGGGAAGCATACTTTGTTTAGTTGTTTCCAGTTTGGTTAGGGCATTGCAGGCAATCGCCTGATTGTCGAGAACAATCATTGAATCCATAAAGGTAGGTACCTACGTCATTGTAAGATTTGATCCAATTCTTGATTTCCCTGTCTATCTGCCTCGAATTAACACCGTCCTCGTCTCGTCTTTGAACACAAGGCACCAGAAACCTCATTGTTAGGGTTCCGTAGTTACACACAACACGACGATATCTTATTCAACACTTCACTGACGCTCTCGTAAAGCCGATAGTCCTTTCACTGGATATCTAGGATATTGTTAACTGTCAGATGCCTTTAGGCAGATTGCTAGTACAGTGACGTCAAAAATCTAGAAGCCGCCTTTCATCTAAATCGATTGACGTCAATATTATTACAAAATATTATTGACGTCAATAATAATTTACATAAGCTTAGCGCCGATTCCAATGCGGAGTGCCGAAAGAAACGGCAACAGACTGCACAGCGCATTTTCTCCAACTGACGTCAACTTACAAGACTATACAGCGTGATTTTAAACCCCCTAGCTATATTGCAATCTGGGTATCAGAATCTCCAATGGAATACAGAATTGTAAGAAAAAAAGGTAAAAAACGAAAAAAGTAATTTAACCTTTCATAGAAATTCGTCCAGCTGATCGGCGACGTTGTATGGGAAACCTAATTTTCTTTTTCGTTTTTTACCTTTTTTTCTTGCAATTCTGTGTTCCATTAGGGATTGTGATTCCCAGATTTCAATATAGCTAGGGGGTTCAAAATCACGTTGTATAATAAGTTTATGTAGGTCTAAATATGTGGACGGAAAACATTGTCATGTCAGAACTCAAATTGAATTTATTGTGAAATTATTAAAATTTAATAAGTAGTTGATAATAATAAGAAGAAGACCAAACACAAGGTGGTCAGATGAAATAAGAGCATTTTATAAGAACTGGGTGGAACCGAAGAATGGAGAAAAGAAGAAGGAAAGAGGGAAGCTTTTCCTAACCTAGTGGGACTTAGAGCGCTAACTAAAAAAAACAAATCGAAGATTATATGTTGACGTCAGTAGATATGCAGGGTAAATTATACTCGTATCATGAGTCCAAAACATAAAGGTCTGAATTCCTCGCGTCTGCCGCGGCATGGATCGCGGCACACGCTTCGTGGGGCCAAGTTTTTAGTTTTGAAAACTGTAACTTCTAGAAATTAGTAGGTAATAATTGTAACAGTCTATTTGGAAGGAGCCTGACTCTCATAACACAGGGAAACCTACCATGAGAGTTAGAGCAACAAAAATTGTATAACATTCAATTACTAATAAATTGCATTTAATTTCAAGACAGCTTCTTTGCTTTTGTCATTCACTGGTGCACTGCACACACACACACACATATTACACGCGATTAAAGACTGGGTCGGCACTCAACTTAACAGCTGACAATCAAAGAAAAAATTAGACCTAACGTTTAGAAGACCTACAGTGTCTCGCAAACTGTTAAGACACTTTTGTTTAGTGTTAAGCATAAATCTTACATACTTAATTCCGAGGTAATATTATTTTTAAGGCACAAAAAACTAATTTTGTAATAACACTATGAAATCACGGTAATTGACAACTGATAACTTTATCAGATTAAATAATTATTGATTAAACATACCTTTTTGATTCGCGGCTTTAGCTGATAATTTGTTATCAATCGACAATCATAATGATTGTTAAGGAACGTGGATATTTCCTTTCTTTCAACCTTTTGAAATAAATATTCGGGGTTTTCCCGGCACAGAATATGCCCTCGAGAACCCACTATGCAAAAGACCGGCTAAGTACGAGTCGGGCTCGCGCACGAAGAATCTATAAAAACGGTAAAACAATCATGTCTTCAATCAAATTTAATTATTTTTTTTAAAGTGAATCATCATCAGGTCTTTTTAGTCTCCACTACAGGAGTACGACCCTCTCTGTACTACTAGAGCCATACTTGACCAGAGCAACCAGAGGACTTGGCCTACACCCTCCAGGCTGGCCAGTCGGGTTGGAGAGATCTCTCAGATGTTTATAAGCTTTGTTTAGCTTGTATTTCCTAAGTCGCCTTCTACGACATCCACGGGAAGACTTGGAGGAAAGTGGTCCTATTCTACTCTGCCGGGTACCACACGGCTTTAAAGTGAATACCTATACATAAAACAAAATATTCTGTGACTATTTCAAGCGTCTACCTGTTGCCGTATTCAATATCAAGCAAAAAATTACGTTTATAGTATGGAAGCTCCCTCAAATATTTATTTTATTCTGTTTTTTAGTATTTGTTGTTATAGCGGCAACATACATACATCATTTGCGAAAATATCAATTGTCTTACTATCACGGTTCATGAGATACAACCTGGTGACATCCGGACGGACGGACAAAAAGACAGACAAGGCAAACGGACAGCGGAGCAATATGAATAGGGTCTTGACGCTTTGGGTACGGAACTCTAAATAGAATCCTTAAAGTTTTACGCAAATATAAGTAACTAGCGACCCATCCCAGCTTCGCACGGGTAGATATAGGTATTTGGGTTTTTTGGTATTTTTTTCTTACCCTGGGTTACATTATCTAAGTGTTCATGCGGAGTATTCTATAGCCTGTTTTTATCAGAGATGTAGGATTCAAAAATCGGTCCAATAGTTTCGGAGCTTATTCAAAGCAAACAGACAATTAATCAGATCTTTCATCTTTATAATATTAGTGTAGAAGTGTAGTTAGTGTAAATAAAATTAAGTTCACCCACTAAGCGCAGTTTACTTTGGTTGGTCACCTGACAGTTTGTGAGATAAACTGCCTCCGTGGTTAAGGGCCCGTACTACCTCACACTGCTTTGCATGATTGACTGTTATATCAATAATAATTAAATACTCAAGTTGAAATAAAAATGCAGCAAAGTTCAGGACTAACTCTGGTAACTATATGACTCAAAAACACGATTGCGTTAAATTTTCTCGATAGAAAAAAATTGCAAAGTTGCCTCCAAATCACGTCTAATTTACTCGGTAGATAGCATTATTCACCAAATACATTAAAATTTACCTTGAAACTTTTGATTATTATTGCATTACAGATAAGGCCGCCATCATATGTTTTTCTTTTTCGAATAACCCTTGAATATTCCAAAAAACGAAAATATCCAAAGAAGCCAACGCGTTTAGGCCATCCGCGTTTGTATCGCCACGCCGCCTGGCATATGTCGGGCTCTTAAGGCCTGTAGACCCAGGGCCCAGGGGTCATGTTTTCCCACGAGAAGCATACTTTGTTTAGTTGTTTCCAGTTTTAGGACATTGCAGACTTGAATCACCTGATTGTCTGATAATAAAGATGATTCTGTCCTTCGGAAGGCACGTTAAGCCGTTGGTCCCGTCCCGGCTGCCATCTGGTAGTCGTTAAAGGCACCACGTCAGAGGCCTAGAGGCGGTTCCAAAGAACTCTGACACCAGGGTGTGCATGGTCGATTGACCTCACCTCCACGAAATGATGATGAGTTTGTGAGAGGCTGAGATATCACTAAATTTCTTAATTTATTTTATTACTTACTTGCTGTCCCGGCGATCTTCATACCGCCTCCTTTTTGGGTAGTCGGGCAAAAAGTAGCCTATTTGTTAAACCAGGGTGTCAGCTACCTCCATACCAAATTTCATCCAAATCTGTGAAGCCGTTCTTGAGTTATAAATCGTGTACCTACACTAACTAACTACACGACTTAACTACACGACTTAATTTTTAAAGATATGATTGATAGGATTTTCATCATCTCGGCCGCAAGATATAGGCTTCCCCCAAGGATTCACAATATGCTTCCTGCGATCTTGGGCAAGTCGTCGGACCACCCTCGGTGGGTGTCCAACGCTGCGCTTGCCGGTACGTGGTTGCCGTTAGAGAACCTTTCTGCCCAATGCACCGATGCCTACTTTACAGGTAAATGCTATTGAAAAAAAAAACAAACTACCTTCATTCTAAATCTTGCGATACTTTCAAGTTACCCCCACCTCTGAAATCGCTCAACATTACCCTAGTCACTAATTCAAATAAACAAACTTTTATAAAAAACAGACCACAGTAGTTATTTAAAAAAAAAACGATTTGCCTACTATCTTCACTATGTCGCCAAAATCAGCAGCACCAATGAAGATATCGAAGAAAAAAACCAGATCAGCACGAGCTGGTCTTCACTTCCCCGTCGGAAGAATCCACAAGATCCTTAGAAAAGGGAACTTCGCCCCCAGAATCGGCAGCGGAGCCCCCTTATTCCTCGCAGCTGTATTAGAGTACATAGCAGCTGAGATCTTGGAGCTATCAGCCGAAGCTGCAAGGGAAAACAACAAGACCAGAGTGGTTCCAAGGAACATCCTGTTCGCGATTCGAAATGATGAAGAACTGAACAGGATGCTGACTGGCGTGACGATTTCTCAAGGAGGCGTGCTGCCTTCTATCCAGCCAGTTTTATTGCCGAAGAAGACGGTGAAAACTGGCAGCTAGGAGTTCCAAAAGACCATAAAAGTGTGAATATAAAATGAAGACCTGTCGAACGGTGTGAGATTTTAATCAGTGTGTTCTTATGTAAAAAGAAAAGATGTAAATATATTTTTAGTGAAGGTATGTATGTCTATATACTTAGTAGACTAAGTAAGTTATAAGATGAGGACCTAATCATGGTCTGATTGACAAAGTCCTTTTCAGGACTGCTAATATTCCTGTTTCTTAGTCTGTTCTATCAAACTAATATAAAAAAAACTAGCTTTCACCCGCGGCCCCGCCCGCGTCTTTGTTGATCCCACGGCAACAGTACTTTTACCCGGTATAAAATGTACACTATGTTCTTCTCCGTACCCCAGATAACGGGTATGCAAAATTTCATGACAATCGGTTCAGTAGATAGGGTGTGAACGTGTAACAAACAAATGAACAAGCTCACTTTCGCATTTATAATCTAAATATATATAACTCAAAGGTGACTGACTGACATAGGGATCTATCAACGCACAGCCTAAACCACTGGACGGATCGGGCTGAAATTTGGCATGCAGGTAGATGTTATGACGTAGGCATCCGCTAAGAAAGGATCTTGATCAATTCTACCCCCAAGGGGATAAAAATAGGGGATGAAAGTTTGTATGAAACTAAACTTTTTAACGCGAGCGAAGCCGCGGGCAAAAGCTAGTATTATAGAAGTTAGGTTAGGATTAGGATCATGGCTGTATACCTTACGGGGGTTTAACAGCCCCCTTGGCCAAGGGTTAACACGCCATCTTGCTTAACAAGGGGTTCGAACCCCAGCGCGGGATAATACTTTCTCTTCTTTTTTCACAGGTTCTGGAACTACCTAAAGAATATTGGCATCGCAACCTTTCACCAAATTATATCATAGCATGGAATGCTGTTACAATAATGGACATCCATTCTACCATCTGAACAGTTAGCTCCGTGGCGCAGCGGTCAACACGCCTGCCTGCGATGTCCTAACCAAACTGGAAACAACTAAACAAAGTTGCTTTCCGTGGGAATCGAACCACGACCCCCGGGTCTACAGGCAAACGCCTTAGCCACTGGACCACGGAGACAGTAGATATAAATCGATGAACGCCGGCTGCATGATCCATAGATTATTAAAAAAAAATTGCGTCTCTTAATACTTCTATGGCACGATCGGTCTAAGTGTTCGGTTTGTGTCATGAAGCGAATGGTTTGTGACGCATCTATCTCTCTTTCACCGTTATCATATAAAATTATCGTTAAATTATAAAGGTGTTTTGAGCTTGCGACACGATAAGAAGCGGACATCAAAACGATTATCAAGAAAATAGGCCTTTGCTGTTTTTTACCTTGAATCACAATCATACTAATATTATAAATGCGAAAGTAACTGTCTGTCACCCTTTACGTTTCGATTGCTGAACCGATTTCGTTGAGATTTGGTAAGGAGGTAGCTTGAGGCCCGTATACACATAGCTCAGAACAAGGAATAAAGCAACACATAGGCTATTTTTTAATCCCGGAAAAATACTGGGTACAGTATTTTCCCGGGATTAAAAAGTAAGGGATCGACAATTCGACACATACGCGAGCGGAGCCGCGGGCAAAAATCTTAATTCATATATACTAATATTATAAAGTGAAAGTTTGTTTGTACCTACACACAAAAAATATGATATTCAAACCATATTTAATCGTCTACCCTCTTTTGTGTGCAGTACAATCAAGCAGTCAATACAATTTAATAATAACAATTATATAGTGATTGTAGGAGGGGCGAATCTACAGATTTTTCGCCCACGGGCAATTATATTTTTGCTGCCTCCCATCAACCCATTGAATTAGAAAAACTATGGAAGCGCAACTCTCATACAACTAACGATTCAATATCAGTCCCATTTACGCAAACAAACTTAACTCATCACAACGAAAAACTTACGAACTTATAGAAGCTAGTTTGCGATTGGCCGTCACGGGGCGGTGTCGACATATGTAATGAACGCTATGGTGCCAACATGTCGCAAAATAGGTAGGCTAGCAGTTTGCCTCGATCGCTATGATAAGTTACTCCAGTATCACTTTTCCGTCTTTCCTTGCATTTCCTGCACCGCTTTACTACACAAGAAATCATTTTTTTCTTAATAAAAAAAAAAACATAGCCCTCCATTACTAAGTCGACTAGCTCCGTGGCGCAGCGGTCAACACGCCAGCCTGCGACACGGAGTGACCGGGTTCGATCCCCGGCCAGGTCAAGATGGAAAATGATCTTTTTCAGATTGGCCTGGGTCTTGGATGTGTATCTATATATGTATTTGTTATATAAAATATAGTATCGTTGAGTTAGTATCCCATAACACAAGTCTCGAACTTACTTTGGGGCTAGCTCAATCTGTGTGATTTGTCCGTATATAAATATGTATATATATATATATATAAAAAAAAAACGGATATGTGGTAGAGGTACTTATACTTGACGCGCTCGAGTAACTCCCAAAACCCCCTCCTGGGCTCCCCTACTATAACGCAGGGAGAGTCGCGGCGTAGGCTATAATAAAACGCATGTTACAAACCACACATGTTTATTGTAGTGTTCTGTATATATCTACATCTTATCGCGAGAAACAAACAGCCAAACAGCAAACATAATAAGGTTGGAAGCCATAATATAATTTCTCAACGCATTTCAAAAGTAGTTTATTTTTATTTGCTCCTATTTATTTAAATGTTAATATGTAAACATAAATATCTCCAATTACTTTAGCAGTGACTAATATTTTTTTTACGCAGGGCCGCTCTACACTGGATTGGCATGGGATGGCATCAGAAGCGACGCGTCATTTCATAACAAGCTATTATAACCTTTATGTCTAGTGTTAAAAGGATGACTAGACGCCCGCGAGTGCGCGTCTGATAGAACAGCCACGCGTCTAGTCATCTTGAAGCTTGATTTGAAATTACGCGTAGCTTCCGATGCCGAACACTTGGCGACATAAGATTATGACATCACTAGCCAGTCTTCATAGACAAACTTGACCTTTGTGTACTTTTATATAATAAAAAATATGTTAAGTATCATAAAAAAATAAACTACTCTTAAATCAATTAGAAAACTTCTGTATAAATACGTTAAAACTTATATTCTATAAACATAACGTAACCAAATATATAAACGGTACTATGAGTCAAAGATATAGTGTAAAATATTCGAAATATAACTACAGGTTTACAGTTTTGACGGAATAAATCGCCATATATGTGTTTTCATCTCAATAACCTTTTTTTTAACCTTTTCAACGTCACAGTCTGATATACATATATCAATTTCGTGCCCACGCCCCGGTCAGTCTGATAGCGCTATAGATTGTAAATGCACTGGTCACTAAATGTTGCCGTGTGGTTTCCAGCAGAATAGAATAGGACCACTCCAAGTCTTCCCATGGATGTCGTAAGAGGCGACTTAGGAAATACAAGCTAAACAAAGCTCATAAACATCAATGAGACATCTCCAACCCGTCTGGCCAGCGAGGAGAGTGTAGACCAAATCCTCTGTCTGCTCTGGCCAAGTATGGCTCTGATAGTACAGAGGGTCATGCTCCTGTAGTGGAGACTAAAAAGACCTGATGATAATCAGACTGCGGCGTTCAAAGGGAATTCAAACAGATTTTTGTTATTTATGTATGACACTTTTGGAACAATGTTTTGGATTCATACAACTTTAACGAGTCAGCGAACCGACCATTGAGATATGACATTTCTTAGTCAGCTATATTGGGTTTAAATATTTCTACGAGCGTAGTCTTAGCAGGCCAACATGAACAAATATACCTATGGTACCAACGCTGGTACACGCACGCAAAAAATTCGATTGCCCGAGACCGAGACATCGTGCGAAAGAGACATTCTGCAAAAAAGGTATTCTGGGAAAAAGACATTCTACGAAAGAGACGTTTTACGATTAGGAGACATTTTGAGACTAAACCTTTCGAAGAACAAGTGTTTAGTCTGGGCGATTTGCGTCGACCTTTTTTTTCAAGTTTCCAATTTTGATCTCTTACAAAAATTTGTTCATATTGCTTTGCTTTTGCGTACATTTTTATTTTACCCGGTATGTTACAAAGGTAAAGTTGTCAAAGACAGTGCCGGATTTAGAGATCTTAAGGCCCCAGGGCAACAAAAAATGTGGAGGCCTGGCCCCAAATTATTTTCCAAATAAAATGGATAATTTTTAAAAGTTGTTTACTAGACTGTATTTGTTTTTTTTTCCGAAGTCTATTGTGGGTTCCTCTCTGGCTGTGGCCCGGATAGCCCTCCCCTAAATGCGGCCCTGGTCAAAGACCAATTCTGTGAAATCACATAGTATTTTGTGTTTTTGAAATAAATTGGATTGTTTTTCTGTCCCAGCGGCATGGCACTCGTGAAAAGGTTTATACCGGGTGTGAGTTTACCCTCGGAAAACGTGGAAATGATGAGTGGAAAACAGTGGATGGGACTAGCACAGGACCGTAGAGAATGGCGTAAAAAAAGGGAGGCCTATGCCCAGCAGTGGGCTGATGTGGGTTGAAAATGATAATCATGATGATGAAACTCATGATTATCATTTATATATACCTCCAACGTAGCCTTTAAGAGGTGACCTAGCCCGTCTTGGCATATGAACCTATGGAACCAATGCTGGGGCCTCTAGTCCCGGCTGACATCATTGAAGCTGTCAGATGTCTTTAGTCAATTTGAAAAGCTTACACACACAGATAAATAATCTTACATAAAAAAGTTGATTTCAATCAAACTACTGACCCATTAGCGATGAAATTTAAATGGAACCAACTATAATTTTTAAAATAGGTTCATAAATGAGTTGTGAGGTAACAAACATAAAAAAAACACAACCGAATTGATAACCTTCTTTTTTTGAAGTCGGTAAAAAAACTACATCAGTCCACAGGGTGATGTTAATTTTATAGACGGTTTATCGATTAGCCGTGTGGTTTCCGGCAGAGAATAGAATAGGACCACTCTAGTCTTCCCTTGGAGGTCGTAAGAGGCGACTTAGGAAATACAAGCTAAACAAAGCTCAAAAACATCACCGGTCAGCGAGGCCAAATCCTCTGTCTGCTCTGGCTAAGTATGGCTCCGGTAGTACAGAGAGGCTCATGCACCTGCAGTGGAGACTAAAAAGACCTGATGATGATGATCGATATGCCATGCCACGGGATTAATAGTCACTCCGTACCTTTTTTTGCCAGTTAATTTCTACACAAACCTCATCTGACATTTTGAATTCACTGAAAATATCAATAACTGGTTTGAAATCGTTTTTATGATAACAGCGTATCTATCTTTCTGTATTCTTCACCAAATCTGTATCCTTTATTAATTTTACGAAAATATACGATCTGATACATGTATACTTTCAATAATACATTTTTTAAACGTATACCCAACTCATCAATAAATTCCTTGTCAATTAGAGATCTCTACGTCCGTTCTAACATTATTATGAGAAACATGACAATGTCTTAAAATAACGAAATCAACAATTTAGTTGTCAAACAGTATTTTTGCATGACACCAATATGACACCAAAATCTAAGTAAAATAAATTTTATCTGTGCTTACGATTACACTTTATACAACTTTTTAACATAATACCACCTCAATTAGCCGTTTAAAACCTAGACCGTATCACGAGGTAACTGCATTTTTTGATGTAATAACGTCTTATAAATCGATGAACGCTACGCGCACGGAAGTGTCACGTTCCGAGTGCAGAGAGACCGCGGATACAGAGGCACGATCGGCTTAAGACGAGGCCTCAAATGTTTGGTACCATCGCTCGGCAAAGGCGTACGCAGACTGATCAAGTGCGCGCAAGGGATAGCGCTTGGCGGTTTAGCCCGTGAATGATGAGATAGGAGATAGTCTCGAGTCGCTCAAAGAAAAAAACGTAAGCGCCAAATTCGTTATTTCTATTTTATATAAAATCAATAAAATCAGACCGGTTAATTGTATTTTCATATTTACATTTTGATGAATTACTAATAACCTATCTTTTAGTCTAAAAATCATTTTTTCATTCGTCGCATTTTGAGCTACAATAACAAAAACTCTGCGAACGAAGACCATTTTTCAAAAAATATTTCTATCGAGAAAGTTTTATCAAAACGTGTTTTCATCTTACACTTTTGGAGATGAAATAGTCAAAAATCATATTACTTAGATTTGAAACTCCTAATTTAAGTATTTTGCGAGATAAATAAGGTTCAGAACGACCTTATTTACAGTGGTATCGCCTTAAGGCGCTGTGCATCAGAAGAATACCGTAAAACGTCTATTTTTTCGTCGCGCAGTTAACCTTATGTTTAATGTAATATTATCATGAAAAACATATAAAATACAGTTCAAAGATCAAAATAAATGGTTACAGCAAAATAAAATAGCAAAAAAGCTATATCCAGAAAAAGTTTCGTCGCGAATCACTTACATTTTCAGCGACAAGACAACTACCAACTTTTTCATGTCTGTAAAATCCTAATCCTAACTAATATTATAAATGCGAAAGTGAGTTTGTTTGTTTGTTACGCTTTCCCGTTGTAACTACTGAACCGATCATCATGAAATTTTGCATACAAGTTCTCTGGGGTACGGAGAAGGACATAGGCAACCTTTTATCCCGGGAAAAAGTACTGTTCCCGAGGGATAGACATTGACGTGGGCGAAGCCGCGGGCGAAAGCTAGTAAACAATATTTTGTTATAATTATTGAATTTTTTAATTAAAAGCGAAAATTAACACGGAAATGGCAGACACGGGTTTAAAATGAGACAAGTGATAGGCCAAGCGGTATCACCACTTTCAACCGCTACAAACGGTGAAGGGATACAGCGCCTTAAGGGCCCGCCATAGGCCAGGCGGCGTGGCGGTACAAACGCGGATGGTCTAAACGCGTTGGCTACTTTGGATATTTTCGTTTTTAAAGAATATTCAAGGGTTATTCGAAAAAGAAAAATACATGATGGCTGCCTTATCTGTAATGCAATTATAATCAAAAGTTTCAAGGTTAATTTTGATGTATTTGGAGAATACTGCTGTATACAGAGTAAATTAGTCGTGATTTGGAGGCAACTTTGCAATTTTTTCTATCGAGAAAATTTAACGCAATCATGTTTTTGAGACAGATAGTTACCAGAGTTAGTCCTGAACTTTGCTGCATTTTTATTTCAACTTGAGTATTTCATTATTATTGATATTACAGACAATCATGCAAAGCAGTTTGAGGTAGTACGAGCCCTTAAGCGTTTGGCTTGTGACACTTCCGCCTTTATCACGTAATATTAACGTCCATAAACCGACTTTACAGACAGACAATTTTCTTTATAACAGTGCAATGCAGTCCCACGTGATATGGTTTAAGCTTAAGCCAGTTTTCCACTTAAGTTAATATGCTACAATTAAAATATAAACACTTTCACTGCGTTAGTAGTCAACACAGGCTACGCGTAAAATATACACAGTGAAATTTTGATCGCTCTGGACCATTAAAGGGATGATTAAGCCCGTTGATATAAACAACTTTTCCTATGCGACAAATGCTGGGATCTCAAAAAAAAATGAGCAGTTCCATACAAAAACTTTCGACCGCCCGGTCAATTTGTATGGGAACGTCAAAAAAAAATTTGAGTTTCCAGCGTTGGTCCCATAGGAAAAGTTGTTCATATAGACGGGCTGAATCACCCCTTTGAGGGTCCAGAACGATCAAAATTTCACCGTGTAAACACAAGTCCTTGTAATTCACGACAGCAACGTTTTAGACGATTTTATTTCGTTTACTTTGAGACAATTTACTTTGCGTGCTTCCGCCACCACTGGTGGCGGAAGCACGCAAAGTAAATTGTCTCAAAGTAAATGTAGCTTTGACTTCCGCAAAGTAACACCTGAATCTATTAACGATTTTATGTTGATTTTGTCAACACATAACCCGCTAAAAGTTAGTCATATCTTGTTTGTGATAATAACTTATGGAAATCTGACCTAACGGCATTACCTACAACCATGTACCATTCTATAGCACCATTCCTGATATAACAATCTCTAAATAATATGAATATGCCACATTAAATTCAATAATTTTCAATCAACGTTGTACCTTACAGGAATTAAATTTTTTGCTGAATATAAATATATATTTTGGAAGACGAATATCATTTTGGTAGCATAGGTAAAAAAAAAAAAAACAATATTTTTAAATATAAATGTGACACATTCATATTTTAACTCATCTACAAGGGCAGCATTTTTTAATGATTACCAATGTTTGTCGCAGAGAAACCGGAGTGAATGAGTGATGCGGGTAGCAATCCATTATTACTCCGATTTTGAGCTGTTTGGGGTGAAGGACACTTGGTTGGCTGTCTCGCTCGCACAATCAAATGTTTTTAAAGATTATTAAATGTGTCCTTATATGAAATATGTATGCATAACAAAGCGCGAAAGGCCAGTGTCAAGTTTACTGGCTTCATGCTTCCTCTTTCGTGTGTTCGTGACAAACACAAGTTTTTCAAGCTGCCAAGTATCTGACTTATCAATTGATGTCATTATCATTATGTCTGACTTATCATTTACAACTTTACAATAAACAAAGGAAATTGGTCTTTCTATTCAATATGTAAGTTCCATATTTGTATGGATTCATAAAACAGAGTCGGCTGCCGGCAGCCATTGTGGGTTGTTATATAATGTATCTACTTGTGACTCTGTGAGCTGTGAGTCTTATCACAGGGAACCCACAATGGTACTTAACGCCATAAACCCAATGCTTCTTGACCCAGACAGCAGTCTTGAGATTGCTGTCTGGACGAAACACGTCGGCGCGCATTTACAATAAACAAAGGAAATTGGTCTTTCTATTCAATATGTAAGTTCCATATTTGTATGGATTAATAAATAAAACAGAGTCGGCTGCCGGCGGCCATTGTGTGTTGCTACGCCATTCAAATATAATGAAACTACTTGTGAATGAGCTGTGGTCCTCGCGAGTGTTATCACAGGGGGTTCCCTGTGATAACAGCGAGGTCAATGGTCCTAAACGCCATAAACCCGATGAACCACGTATCGGGTTACTTAACATGCGTTATAACGCGTAAGTCTTGCTATAAAACTCCTTGCTCATCACCCACTCACTTAGGTTTCTATTTAAATGTTATATAATAAAAAATGCCGCCCGTTCTCTCCACACCAGTCTTTCTAACACTCGCCTACATATGAAAATATTTCAACACTCTTCTATATAATTGTGCTCTTAACTATTTGGACTACACAAAGAGGTTAACCCTGCGATAGAGTATAAAAAACTAGATACAGACATAACAGATAAGCGCCCTTTTTTTGAATTGACTATGTAGCTAGCTCCAAGTGAGCTTTGGCTACTTCACCGGGCGTTTGAGGCGAGGGCAGAGTGCCCTCAGCCTTTATAGACAACATCATCAAAAGGCCCCAAGGCAGGCCTCGGCTTCAGGCGCTTGGAGAGACAGCAAACTCTCATATTGCCTGAGCCGCGATTACGTGCGTGCATAGCCTGAAGGGCCAATCGGAGAATCAATGGCAAAAGGCTTTGGAGAGCAGCAACTCTCATCTTTTGCCTTATGGGCCGAAAGCTACGTTGCCAGAAGGGCCTATCTTGGGTGCAAATCACCCGGGACCGCCGGGCGGTCACCAGTAATAGGAGCTAATCTTACTCTACGCACTCTGTTCCGGTGGCCAGTGCGACGGGGTCGGGTAGTGGATAAGCGCCCACTAGACATTTGGGTGCATAAATCCCGATAAAATTTTGAATTTTGAATTCTAAGCTGACGACGATCAAAATTCGACTTTATAGCATACAAGTAAGGTTGGTTTTGCAATGATGTTGGTTTATAATAACAATACTTATAAATAATTGTGGATAGTATGAAGTGTAATTTCTGTATGTGTATCTAGTTTTTTTATACTTGATCGAACGATTAAACATATAAATATTATAGAGGGGAAATATAATAGTTTTAAGCAAAAAGTTAGTATGTACTGAGTGTACTAACTCGGCTTATACCATCGCCATTATGCCTTAAGAGGCCTTTGACACTTGGTTCGCTGTCTCGCTCGCACAATAAAACATTTTTAAAGATTATTAAAAAACCTGTCTCATTTTTACAAAAGTGTTTCCTTATTATCCTAGATAACTATATCGTAGATATTTTAGACATGTTTTTGTATTGTTTAGACATGACTACATCGTAAATTAGTTGATCAAATATTTAAAATCTTTGATCAACTAATTTACGATATAGTCAATGTCTAATCAGTATAAAAACATGTCTAAAATATCCACGATATAGTTATTTAGGATAGTTAGGAAACACATTTATAGTAATCGGTGGTTGGCGATATTGATGGCACATTTATTTTCCACTTTGTAAGTCTGTTCTTTTTAGTATTATACAATGTACCATTGTTAGCTTACCCAAATAAATTGGAAAAAAAATAAAAACACTTACAAATGACACATTTTTTAATAATCTTTAAAAATGTTTGATTGTTAGAGCGAGACAGCCAATCAAGTGTCAATAGTCTCTTAATTTAATTATACAATATGTAAAGAAAACCCTGTCCAATCCTTGAAGGTGTGATTCAGTCCGTCGATATGTACAACTTTCCCTATGGGATCAAAGCTGAAAACTAAAAAAAAATGGTCCAAACAAAAATGTTCGGCTGCTCGGTCAATTTGTATGGGAACTTAAAAAAATGAATTCCCAGCATTGGTCCCATAGGAAAAGTTGTTCATAACTACGGGCTGAACCGCCGCTTCAATGGCGAGCTCCGTGGTTAACAAGCCAGCCTGCGACACGAGGTTCGATCCCCTGTCAGGTCAAGATGGAAAATGATATTTTTCAGATTGGCCTGGGTCTTGGATGTATATCTATATATGTATTTGTTATACTCTCCACGCTGGCCAGACGGGTTGGAGAGGTCTCTTAGATGTTTATAAGCTTTGTTTAGCTTAGCTTGTATTTCCTAAGTCGCCTTCTACGACATCCATTCTTGTCCGTATATATTTATTTATTTTATTTCATCGGACAGGGATTTCCTTACATAATGTATATGAAAATGTTCTCAATCGCCTCTCTAATACTTAAATCTCTTTGAGACTACATCTTACTCTATACATAAAGAACCTCGCGTGTAACGTTATTGCATCCGGCACAGCCGGGTCCATGTACTTCTTATAATCTGGATTTTAATAAACATAGTAGAAACTAATGTGAGATACAGATATGTACTAAAAACGGGTCACTCACGTGCTATTTCGTCGAGATTGCCGACTATACAGCGTGTAAATTTACCCTCGACATTCTCTTAAAGGGGTGACTCAGACCATCAATATGAACAACTTTATCCGGTCCTATGGGACCAATGCAGGGAACGCAAAAAAAAATTCGGTATTTCCATACAAAAGAGTTCTGCCGCTCGGCCAGTTTGTATGGGAATCTCAAAAAAAACAATTTTTTTGAGATCCCAGCATTGGTCCCATAGGAAAAGTTGTTCATATTGATGGTCTGAGTCACCCCTTTAAGAGAATGTCGAGGGTAAATTTACACGCGTTTCGGACTCGTCAGGAGTCCATTTTTAAGGCGAGTGCGAGACGAGAGAGTAGCCACGAGTCCGAAACTACATGGTTTAAAGAGCGACTCTGGCCATAAATCTGAACAACTTTCACTATGGGACCAACCCCGAAATTGCAAAAAAATAATCAGCTGTTTCATAGATTTTTTTCACTTTTGTATTCATACATAAGTGGAATTTTTTTTACGATGTCGAAGTTGATCCCATAGTGAAAGTTGTTCAGATTCGTGGTCCGAGTCACTTCTTAAACGTTTGCTAATTAATTATTTCACCTGTATGGTCGGCAATCCCGACGAAATAGTAAGTGAATGACCTGTTTTTAGTGCATAATATAGTTGTAACATAATTCAATATACAATGTGTTGATTTGAATAATATTCACAAAGAAAGTAATTACCTCGCGTAACTATTAATATTATTCACTAAAAACTTTTTGTGGCTTATAGTGTAATCGGAAAAGACAAAAAAATATTATATGTACAGTAAGGACAGAGATTACCTGACCTGCCGGTAAATTTGCTAACTCAGTGTACAACGTTTTGATAGTCATTTCAAAATACATTACGTTTTATATATATTTTAAATGAAAATAGTCAATCATACGAAATCCGCAATGTATTTTAAAGTGACCATCAAAACGTTGGACACTGAGTTAGCAAATAGGCCGGCAGGCCCTCTACCTATATCTTATTTTCTCTTAAACTACAATTAATAATGACATGAAAATTTACCCACCAACATACTAAACGTGGCTTTTAGGTCTTATAGACCTAGGTTCTGTCTACCCCGCAAGGGAAAAGACGTGATACTATGTATGTACGTATGAAAATTTACATTACACATACATTTTCATGTTATTATCCTTACTAATATTATAAATGCGAAATTGAGTTTGTTTGTTTGTTACGCTTTCACGCCGTAACTACTAACCGATCATCATGAAAATTTGTATACAAGTTCTCTGGAGTACGGAGAAGGACATAGGCTGCCTTTTATCCCGGGAAAAAGTACTATTCCCGAGGGATCGACATTGATGCGGGCGGAGCCGCGGGCGACAGCGAGTTATTTATAGTTTAAGAGAAAATTCAAGATATAAGTAAGAGGGCCTTGTCAGTTGGTCAGGTATCTCTGGCCTTGACTGTACATAGCACCCGAGCGAAGCCGGGGTCCCGGTCGCTAGTTTTTTTTTTTTTTATAATTGCTAGCTTTTATCATTTTTGTTTGCGATATTCAAATTTATATACGGATTGAGTACAAGCGTAAGGAACTTAGTCCCCGATGGGGGTTCCCCGATCACTTTTTTATATATTCCGTGTGCCTAAAGAGGTTCAGTGTCATCAGTAAATCCCCTCTGTGAATATCGCAAATATAAAATTCAACACATTGTTTGTCTAGTATACAGCGTAAATTAACCTTTCCTTGTGACACACATAGTAAAACAATAGAAATGTTCACGTATGATTCGTGACTCCGCCGATATACCTTTAAAGGCTCAGCCTATCAAAATGAACAACTTTTTATATGGGACCAAAGCTGCGTACTCGAAAAAATTCGACGTTTCCATACAAAAGTATAACAACCATGATATCTGTATGAAAATGTCAACATTTATGTAGCTCTACTTATTGGAAAAGTATACTATAGGAAAAGTTGTTCATTTTGTTGGGCTGAGTCACCCCTCCAGGGGAATGACGGTGATAATTTACAATCAGTACAATGACAAAAAAAAAATCAATTATATTGCAAGACAAAAATATGATCAACAATTAATTCAAAATGTCAATCGATAAAACAATTTTTTAACGTCTAAAAAATAAAATCTTATTGCAGTTGCAAATATGGATAAAAAAACTATGGGCGTATATTTCAACAAGCATACATATTGTATCGCATAAAAACAAAACATATAAATGCATATAATGGCTAAAAATCAGTTAAAATCGTTGAAAATGTTGCCTATTGCATTCTAAACATTTACAATACTAAAAAAAATAGTGTAACGATTTTCAGAATTCCGGCTATATGTTTTTTAAAAGCAGTTGTGGTATCCCACAAAATGTATAAAGGGACCCAGCCTTATTTAAAAAAATAGTGGTAGTCGCAAAACGACATTACGCAAAATGTCACCGCTAACACTTTGGTCACTTTCAAAGTATTAAAATCAATAAAAAAATATACGCTTTAGAGATATACTGCTCCATATGCAAGAAAACATTAATGTTAGACATTGTGTCAGAATTTTGCTATGGAAATTGTAAATTAAGTTTTGTGAAAACAACAATTTGACAAAGCGATTACTTCGCTCGCGTTGCGAAACCGTCATTTTGCAGTGACTAAGTATACATTTTGCAATTTCCTTTTGTGAAAATTTCCATATTATGCGGTGATCACTTGCGTATCAGTCTCCTGGGTCAAAATAATAATATTAAAATTAGTCCGTCAGTCAATCAAAAAATATAAGACACGTATTTTTTCGTCAACTAAAAATGATAAAGATAAAGCTCGTTAAAGTTCATGAGTGGGTTGTGACGTCACTAGCTAGCTAAAAAGTGACGTCACACGGAATTAACGGGCTATATCTTTCTTCGTCCACTCCTCATCCCACTTTATGTGGGGTCAGGACAGCATTGAAGTCTGTTATACTTTCCATGCTGTAGTCTCATAACGTCACTATTTAGCTAAAAATTGTAGCAAACTGTGACGTCACACGGAAAAGGCTATCTTCATAAAAGAAAAAAGTGTCCAATGTTTCTTGATTATTGGCTGACGGACTTATAATTTTTTTTAGGAAACTAGCCTTTTGACCGTATTTTTAGCGGAGACATTTTGAGTAGTGTCAATCTGCGTACCAACCGCTCTAGTTGTGACAACGCGACGTTCTTAGCTTGTTATCTTAATTAAGTTTTTACAGAATTCTACATTAACACGTATATATCTGAGATATTACTGGAGGTAATCGATGAGCTACAAACCAATGACTGTCTGGTCCGTATAATCTGTGGAAGACACAAAAATACATATAATTTTTGTCAAAACAAATTCACATATTAGTTATATTATATATGGTGAATTTTTTATCTCAAAAAAAAAATCGTCATTTCCATACAAAAGAGTTCCGCCGCCCGGCCAGTTTGTATGGGAATGTCGATTTTTTATTGTTCCCAGCATTGTCCCCATAGGAAAAGTTGTTCATATTGATGGTCTAAGTCACCCCTTTAAGGGTCCAAAACGATACAAATTTCATGTCCCCATAGGAAAAGTTGTTCATATTGATGGTCTGAGTCACCCCTTTAAGGGTCCAAAACGATAAAAATTTCATGTCCCCATAGGAAAAGTTGTTCATATTGATGGTCTGAGTCACCCCAAGGGTTTAAGGGTCCAAAACGATAAAAAATTCACGATGTATATATTTTTTTAAACTAATTCACATATAAATTATATTATATAGCATTACAACGCTCGGTTTAATATTAAAATCGAAAATATGTGGCGAAAAAAATTAGCCACAGGTAGGATTTGAAGTTTGTGTAATAAACTTTGTATTAACTATTCTGACTTTATCTGAATAAATGCTATTATTATTATCGCATATATTACATCATTATACTTTACAGTTTTCATGGTCGCAGGTAGACTCGAAGTTAACATGACGATTCAATCAATCAATCGTTTATTTACTCAATTTGCTTAGCCTAGGGTACAATTATAGATCACTATGATTAATTTAACTTAATTAATCAAACAATTAACCAATCATAAGGTTTTCGTATACAGTAGGTAAGTATATTCCCTATAGCTACAAAAAATATGCAGTTACCTATCCGCCGAACTAATTAAAAATTGTATTACGGCAGATATTTCACAACGTCGTCTTAGTAACTAGCACCGAGACACTTACTAGGACATGGAGGAGCAGGGCAGGCGGGGGGAACCCATCTGCGTGAGCACGCGGTCCAGCCACTGCAGCGGCCCGTTCAGGTGCAGTTCGATCCAACATGGCGTCGACGTCACTGTTTGTCGTCTGCGGGACAACGATATAAACCTTTAAATTTGGGGTTGGAATACCGGTAAAATCCAGTACCGGTACCTCTATAAAACTACAGTACCGGTAAACTACGGTATCGGTACCGCATGAAACTACAGTACCGGTACCTCTATGAAACTACAGTACCGGTAATTGGATTGGTATCGATAAATTCGGTAACGTTAATCGTAACGGTATTGTTATGCGTGGCAACGAATATTTAATACTATTTTACCGTTCCCTCGGGAACAGTATATGCCCATGTCCTTCTCCGTACTTCAGAGAACTTGTATGCAAAATATCATGATGATCGGGTCAGTAGTTACGGCGTGAAAGCGAAACAAACCAACAAACTCACTTTCGCATTTATAATGTTAGTGTTAGGGAACAGACTAAATATCCTTTATCCTAATCCACGCCATCTCACGCCTCTGTGTAAAAAGAACAACGCTTCAACCCCGCCACCTAGCGGGCAGTGCAGTCAATACTTCAAATTAAATTCCCTGTTTTTCTCAAAACTATTGTGTCAAGCTTGTATGTTGTGTCCGTGATTCTATAAACTCGACTCCAGCAGTCCAGAACAGTGCCCCGAGGACAGAAGACCAAAACATCCAAAGAGCATCATTTTCGTGATTACCTTACCCTTTTTTCAGTCAGCTTTATTTTGTGGGATTCAATATTTTACTCAACAAACCTTGTTGATACATTATATTCATAGCATTACAATGCTCGGTTTAATATTAAAATTGAAAATATGTGATGAAAAAATTTCGCTACAACCTTCGACATCTAGCCCGTCGATGCTCTCAACCACTGAGCTGCCGTAGCAGACAGGGGTACCATGCTAAAGGCGGTCAGTGAGCACATTCCGGATATTTATCCTTACCTTTGGCAGTGTTATGCTTCTCCCAAAAATTTGGTCTATAAAGATCACCTGGTGTATTCCTCCACGGGATATCAGCAGGGTGATCCCCTTGGTCCTGCCATTTTTAGCCTGGGCATCAACCCTATTATTTCATC
Source organism: Elegia similella (assembly GCA_947532085.1). Taxonomy (NCBI): domain Eukaryota; kingdom Metazoa; phylum Arthropoda; class Insecta; order Lepidoptera; family Pyralidae; genus Elegia; species Elegia similella. The sequence continues at coordinate 2,994,001 of OX383953.1, forward strand.
ATTATCTAGCAGTTTTAACGTTTGGTACCTAGATGACGGTACTTTGGGGGGTGATGCTGCTACAGTGGCAGCGGATTTGAAATTGCTAGGGAATTCATTTGGAGCAATGGGCCTGGAACTCAATTTTGGCAAGTGCGAATTATATGTAAAACCAGGTATTGATATAAGAGTCAGAGATAATATAATTTCTAATTTTAATGCAATAGCACCCAATATAAAAATTGTGACGAGCGAGTCGTTGCGTCTGCTCGGCCAGTATTGGATGAATCTATACCCTCATTCATAAGCGACCAGATTAATATATTTCAGTCATCATCAGAGCGTCTTTGCGAAATAAACGCGCACATGGCTCTTTCTATTATTCGTTCCTGTCTTTTTGTCCCAAAATTCACTTATGTATTACGTTGTGCGAAATTTTGGAAATATTTTAGTCTTCTCCACGGCTTGGATACTATTATTAAAGACGCACTGGTAATGATACTGAACTGCCAACTAGATGATAGATCATGGGTACAGGCATCACTACCCATACGTTTTGGCGGTTTAGGAGTCAGGAAAGTGTCGGATGTGGCTTTGCCAGCTTTTTTGTCTTCAGTTCATGCTGCAGGTCCTTTATGCGGTAACATTCTTGGCCCTTCATTGGGTTCCGTGGGGATCTGTGGGATGGCTAGGGGCTTTGGATGTCTGGCTGAATGACTGTCCTGACGTGTCATTACCAGGTAATGCGCACCACCAGAGGGGGTGGGATGAGCCTGTGTGCAGAAGAAAATTGCAAAGCTTGCTCTGCGACGCTACTGGTCCAGCAGATCGCGCTAGATTGCTTGCGGTATCCGAGCGAGAATCGGGTTTATGGCTGCGAGCGCTCCCTTCTGCAAATCTGGGCACGCTACTGGACAACTGCACGTTGTCCCTGGCGGTTGGACTCAGATTAGGTTTGCAGGTAAATGAGTCCCATCAGTGCATCTGTGGTAAAGCGGTGAACGAGTTGGGCCATCACGGGTTGGCTTGCCAAAAGAGTGCTGGTCGCTTATCCCGACACGGTACCATCAATGACATCATCCGAAGAGCTTTATCCTCTGTTGCTGTTCCAGCCGTCCTAGAACCGAGCGGTTTGTTGAGGTCGGACGGTAGGAGACCGGACGGGATGTCTTTGATACCGTGGAAGCTGGGGAAATGTTTGGTATGGGACGCCACTTGTGTGGATACCCTCGCTCCCACCCACGTGTTATCTACTTCAGTGCGGGTAGGGGCGGCTGCAGTTGCTGCTGAAACCGCTAAGCGCAGGAAATATGAACACCTCGAGGCGAATTATATTTTTGTGCCCTTCGCAATTGAGACAATGGGTCCGTGGGGCCCAGAAGCAAGAAACCTGGTGACTGAGATTTCAGCACGCCTCCGTGAGGTTACGGGTGATCCAAGAGCTGGCAGTTACTTCGCCCAAAGAATTTCCATTGCAGTGCAGAGAGGCAATGCTGCCAGCTTACTGGGCACCCTGCCTCGTGGCGACGCGTTGGAATCTCTATTTTATTTGTAATTTTTATTTTATTTTTTTAATTAAGGAATATTTGTATATTTTGATTTAGAATATGTAACAATCATTTCTTATCTAATTAAATATAAATTTTAATGATGTTTAGTATAAATGTATACCTATTAAAAATATATACTTAATTCATATCAGATCAATTGAAAGTTGTTTAAAGAGAAGAAAGCTTTCTCAATTAATTATATTAATAGCATTACAATGCTCGGTTTAATATTAAAATCAAAAATATGTGATGAAAATATTGTTAATACAGTTAGTAAGGATTAATTTATTCGTTGAGATTCTCACCTGTATTCCGCGCCCCATCCTTTGACGAAACTCATGCGTATGGTGCACATTCTCGTGAGCTGGAACACGGCTTCAAATCCCTGCGACACAGACTGCGACAGCAGCGCGGCGAACTCTTGGTTGTTGAAGATTTTTAGGTTGCAACCTGGTAATAAAAACAAATAGTCTTGTTGGAACACTAGAGACTAATTTCTTCCTTTTTTAATACCATTCTTACAAGGAGTGTATTGTTTTAGGTTACAGTTGATAAATATAAATAAACTAGCTGTTGCCAGCGACTTCGTCCGCGAAAGCTATCCTATCTTTCAAGTTGGATCGAACTGCACATGGTGTGCGAATTTTATTATAATCGGTTAAGTGGTTTAGGAGTCCAATGAGGACAAACATTGTGACACAAGATTTATATATATTAAGATATATAGGGACATATCACACAAAGGGCAAATTAGCAGTACCCGAAACCGACGAGCAAGCATGAAGAGAGTGATGCAAGGGAGGTTTGTAAGGATCGTAGCAAGTGGAAGTCCCTAGTCTCTGCCTACTCCCATGGGAAAGAGGCGTGATAATATTTATGTATGCATATCACACAAATTGAGCTGGCCCCACAGTAAGTTGTGAACTTGTGTCGTCTATGAAACTTCAGTACTGGTACCTCTATGAAACTGCAGTACCGGTACCTCATGAAACTACAGTACCGGTACCTCTATAAAACTACAGTACCGGTAACTCTATTAAACTAAAGTACCGGTAATTGGATTGGTATCGATAAATTCGGTAACGTTTATTTATTTATTTATTTACTTCTTCTTACAGCTATCATTACAGGATTTGATAACGTTAATCGTAACGGTATCGTTATGCGTGGCAACGAATATTTAATACTATTTTACCGTTCGTAGGATACTAACTCAACGACACTATATCTTATAATAGATACTTATATAGATAAATATCCAAGACCTAGGTCAATCTGAAAAGATTGTTTTCCATCTTAACCTGGCCGGGGATCGAACAAGAGAACTGTCGTGTCACAGGCTGGCGTGTTTACCACTGCGCCAGGGATATCATGTATGTGAGAATTCATTTATCATTATTTCAGCCGTAACACCGTCCACTGCTGGACAAAGGCCTCTCCCAAGGATATTGCCAAAGTCACCACGCTTAGGCGGGTTCACGAGCGCAGTTTTTTGGCTTCTTGTGCTTCCGATGCTGTTGCCCATCGGAAGCATTTAAAAGCTGAGAAGAGATAAGAATTACGGCTAATAAGCGAAGTGCGGATACATTCTAGCCGGCTACAACTAGGTGCAGCCGGGCACATGCGGTTAGACTTAGGTGTATCCTACCTATCTTCGGTTAGAACTAGGTATAGCCTTTATCAGAGCGGCTAGAACTAGGTGCAGCCGCACATCAGTGGATAAACTAAAGTGCAACCTACTTAACATCGGCTAGAACTAGGTTTTCAGTTCAGTTATGTATACTGGTTTTATTTTGAGATCCTTATCTTGCGATTACCGTTTGACTCGATTTTGTATCACCTAAATGCGATAAAAGAAAGTGCTCCTGTAAAGCTCCGGTATTTTGTGTAACTCAAAATGTCATTCAAGTTCATCTTGTTCAAATAAGTGATAGACATTCTGGCAACATACTATCACATGAGAGTTGTTGAATTAAATTTTTAACAATTGCAACTGATTAGAAACAGTGTTCTATTTGTTTTCAACAAAATATGAAGAGAAAAACTTAAAGACTTAACTAAATTTAAGTTTTGTGTGATGATATCACGAGCCATACAAAGAAATTGTCTCAAGTGGCACAAAATAGGGATGTTTGGAAAGAAATGAGCAAGATCTTTTACCAGCAGTGGGACAATATAGGATAAAAAAAAATATCTTGTTCAAATAAGTGCAAAAATGTCTTTAAAAATATGAAACTACAATATGTTCTTACAATACAATACATTATTTTTAAAATTATTTTTCTTTTCTAAAATGTGTTAAACACTAAATTAATGTCACTCCAAGATTCTTGTCTTTTATATTTTTCATGTAATCCATCAAATCGGGAAACGCAAAATACGAATCTCAAAATAAAAATAAAATCCATAACTGACCTGAAAACATAGTTCTAGCCGATGATAAATAGGTTGCACCTAAGTTTAACCACTGATGTGTGGCTGCACCTAGTTCTGGCTATACTTAGTTCTAACCGAAGATAGGTAGGATACACCTAAGTCTAACCGCATGTCCCCGGCTGCACCTAGTTGTAGCCGGCTAGAACTAGGTGTATCCGCACTTCGCCTTTTAGCCGTAACATATATACTTTCTCTTATTTATCAAGACTTATCATTTCGTATCCGGCATTCCCCGTACACTGTGAATAGCGTGTAGCCTGAACAATGTATACCTGGCGGAATCTTGCAGACGGTGGCGGGATGCCAGCCGTAGCGTTGGTTGCAGTTGGGGCTCTGCACGAAGATCGACGAGTCGCTCAGACACTCCGCGAACACCTCGCCTATGGAAACAATATTTCAACCTATGTAAAACACAACACTGCAACACAAATGGTCGATGTTGGGGCGAAATCTGCTGGGCAGGTCATGTTTGCCGAATGGTGCCGGAAAGACGGGCTTATAGAACAACTTCATGGGTACCTACTCACGGGAAACGGTCAAGAGGCAAACCAAAAACAAGATGGATAGGCGACTTGACTGCTTTTGATGAAACTTGGAGAGAGATACTCTTAATAAATCTTATACCTTTAAACGAGCAATTCTTGTTTATTTATATGTCATATAAAAACGGCTCTAACGATTTCGCTGAAATTAGGTATATGGGGGTTTCGGGGGTAAACAATCGATCTATGTAGATTAGTCTTATAGTTGGGAAAACGCGTGTTTTCGAGTTTTCATTCGTTTTTCTTTCCACGCAGAATATGGTGGCTAATTTCGTCCTGCCGGTCACTCTCCGTCAGGTCCAGCGGTTCAAGTTGCGGACGGCAAGAAACGCGTGTTACGGGTTCGAATCCCGCTCGGTGACTAACTTCTGTTTTTTTTTATATGTTCAAGTTTATATATATTTTTTTTCAATTTTATTGTTTTTAGACAAGTTTAAAAAAAATAGTTAATGTTTGAGATAACAATATATATTTCTCATAAATATAGATTACTAGTTTTCGCCCGCGTTAATGTCGATCCCTCAGGAATAGTGCTTTTTCCCGGGATAAAAGGTAGCCTATGTCCTTCTCCGCACTCTAGAGAACTTGTATGCAAAATTTCATGATGATCGGTTCAGTAGTTACGGCGTGAAAGCGTAACAAACAAACAAACAAACAAACTCACTTTCGCATTTATAATATTAGTAAGGATCACCTAAACACCACCATATTACAATAAATAGCAATAACCGAGCGAAGCTCGGTCGCCCAGGTACATGCACAATCTGACAGGCCTTGTAGAAAATGAGCTTTTACTCTATTCTTAAATGTCAAACGAGTTTTAGCCTTACGAATATTGGTAGGGCATTCCATAATTCTATGGCACAAACAATAAAAAGAGTTTTCAAAGAACCACTCCAATGAACTGGCGTGTGAAGAAGATTGCTTGAAAAGCGAAGTTCTCTGAAGTGGGTGTCACCAAGAAATAGAAATTGAGACTTGAGATATGTCGTAGCGCGGGTTCAGAAAGAATTGAAAAGAGGGTAGTAAGAATATGCTAATTGCGATTGAACCGGGATGAAAGGTATCTATATCCATTGTCTACCTTCTACCGCATTCATGTGAAGACTTGGGAGTGGTCCTATTCTACTCTGCCGGAAACCACACGGCTATAATATAATATATTTAGTATATAGTATGGATTTCAACAAAGTTTGTGGGTTTTACCCACCCAAAAAATCAAATAGACCTGTTCAACTGTAGCTTGACTGAATTCACAAAGGCGATCACATATGAATTATGTTATAACGTAAGAAATACGGATATCTAGGTGGTAACACACTGTAAACTAGTGTATACAGGTCAATGAAATAATTAACTACCTACTCTATTGCATTGGGTAATACTGTAAAAATAGAGTAAGTGAATGAATAAATAAATATGTTTTAATGCTCACCTCCAATATAATACAATCTGACTCCTTTCCCGATGTGTCGGCGCGTCTGTTCGACCACCTCGTTCCTGTTCACATTCGACAGCAAGCCGAGGCAAAACCTGTGACAAAACAGAGGCATTGCATTAAAATATAACTCAAACTATTTAATAAATTAAGAGTAAATAATCTTAATTATTTTGGCGAGCACCGTGGCGCAGTGGTCAACACGCCAGCCTGCGACACGAAAGTGCCCGGGTTCAATCCCCGGCCAGGTCAAGATGGAAAATGATCTTTTCAAGATTGGCCTGGGCTTTGGATGTTTATCTATATATGTATTTATTATAAAATATAGTATCGTTGAGTTAGTATCCCATAACACAACATTGGGGCTAGCTTAATCTGTGTGATTTGTCCTTATATATTTATTTATTTATTATTTACATACCTCTCGCTGTTACTGGGGTCGGTGAAGCCATCAACCGTGATGGAGGGCTGGCTAGCGTGGAAGGTCTCTCCGACGCGGGTGTTCAGCTCGTAATAGCTGATGCTGCACCAGAAAGCAGGTTCATGGTACAGCACGGGCGCGGCTTCCGCAGCCAGCCCGGGCGGGGACGGGGTGAGGCGGGTGAGGTCTGGAAATAACCTCAAATTTGGCTATTTCCTAACCTAGCTTGCTAGGATTACATAGATTAAAAAGAACAGTGGACAATGGGCAAAAATAGTGTTTCTGGAAGGAATTATATAAGGCCCATAGAATTAGGAAAACTATGGAAGCGTAACTCTCATACAACTAACGATTCAATATCTGTCCCATTTACGCAAACAAACAACTCCAATCACAACGAAATACTTACGCACACATAGACGAAGTTAGTTTACGATTGGGCGCGTCAAGGTCACAGGGCGGTGTCAACATGTCTATGAACACTATGGTGTCAACATAACGGAGGTAAGCTAGCAGCTCGCCTCGCTCGCTATGATAAGTTACTCCAGTGTCACTGTTCCGTCTTTCCTTGCGTTTCCTGCACTACTTTACTACACAAGAAATATTTTTTTTCTTAATTCGTTAAGATTTCGCCGATGTTCACAAAAAATATGTCGTTGAATGCTTTTATCAACGCGTCCCTCTGTCACGGAGCGCGCAGCAGACTATTTCAAGACAAAATATACTTTTTAAGCCCCGCCCGCTTTGATCTACTTTGCGTGGTGTCAGTTTTTGAGCGAAATGCTGCTTCCATAGTTTTTCTAATTCAATGATGAGGTCCATTTAAATTAAGCGCATATATTTCAAGGGCTGGCACCCATAGCTCAAAGAAATGCTTTAGTAGCAAATTCTAAGACATGGACACGCTCCTTTTTGTTTAAGCTTTTTTATAAAAAACATTATTTATTTAATGTAAATTGAATAATCAGCTGTTTTGACTGTCAACGTCAGTTACTTAGTATTCATAGTAGATAAAAGTAAAAAGTTGCACCCTGAAATCAGTTTTAAAAATATAAAAGTCTTAAATTTAAAAGTAACAAATGCGGCACGGTACAGCGACTCACTCATGTTGTCGTTGTGGTCCATGGGGTCACCGTCCTCACTGATGTACCCCGGGGGCGGGGTCTCCACTGTGGATGCACTCCTGGAAGGAAACAAATTTATGCATACAGTATATTATGTGTTCCGTGTGTAGCCGTGTGGTATCCGGCAGAGTAGAATAGGACCACTCCAAGTCTTCCCGTGGATGTCGTAGAAGGCGACTTAGGAAATACAAGCTAAACATAGCTTATAACCATCTAAGACACCTCTCCAACCCGTCTGGCCAGCGTGGAGAGTGTAGGCCAAGTCCTCTGGCTGCTCTGGCCATGTATGGCCCTAGTAGTACAGAGAGGGTCGTGCTCCTGTAGTGGAGACTAAAAAGGACCTGATGATGATGATGATATTATGTGTTCTGCTAAGCGTTCCATCACTACATAGTATTAAACAAAGTCACTTTTCAGAGGATGGGCCTCCGGCTCTCTCCCTCACCGAAAGAAGCATAGAGATGGTAAAGCTTCTACTCAGACATCGATTTTCTGTGAGTGTGGTACTTCCCCGGACGAGCCGGCCCATTCGTCCTACTAGCAAAAACGAATTTTGCCGGTAGCGTGGCTCATCACAACCACAGCAGTGACACTCCCTGTACGTGAGAGTTCGGGCACCGGTGACCTTGAGCCGTGGCGTGTAAGCGCTAAGGTTGATACCACTCACTTCGTGTTTGCGGTACGAGAGACGCAAACACAACACACACAGCCCTCGACCAAGGCAGTCGGTGACGGCCCGTTCCCCGCCTCTCGATGCCCCCGCGCACATCCATACCCACACATAGCCGCAAGCGATTTTACGTGCACACATGCTTAAGTGACGTTTCTTTTCGCGTATAGGGAGCCTGAAAGTCGCACCGGTAGTTGACAAATTAAAAAGTCAACGTCTAACATGGTATGGACATGTAGAAAGGAGAGATGCCGAACATCTGGCAAAAAGAATGTCCCATTTAGAAGTAGAAGGACGTAGAGGACAAGGGAAGCCAAGAAAGACGTGGATTGAATGTGTCAGAGGGGATATGAGGGAATGGGGGGTAAATATTGATATGGTTAAGGATAGAAAATTATGGAGAGAGTCGACATACAGAGCCGACCCCAAATAGGGAAAAGGCGAGGAAGAAGAAGAAGAATATCTAGTTGGTCAATTTAAATTAAGCGCAAATATTGTAAAGGCTGACTCCCATAAGCTAGAAAAATGCTTTAGAAGCAAAATAAAAAAAATCGGCACGCTGGTTTTTGAGATATCTGGACCTGAACATTTAAAATAAAACATGAAAAAAACACCCTGTGTACAAATAAACACTTTCTTGGCCAAAACAGTTGATATATTGATTTTAATAAAAAAATAAATAATTATAATGTATGAAAAAATAAAAAAAAAACTAGCGTATCTATTTCTTAAAAATAAACACTTTCTTGGCCAAAAACTTTTTGGCCAAAACAGTTGATTTATTGATTTTAATAAAAAAAAAATAATTATAATGTATGAAAAAATAAAAAAATAACTAGCGTATCTATTTCTTAAAATTTGCTATTAAAGCATTTCTTTGACCTATGGGACCCAGCCCTTAAAGTAATTCCGCTTAATTTAAATGTACCAACTAAATACAAGTAGTATGAGGGAGTTATGCGGTCATCATCATTTCGAGTAGGTGTCACGGTCAATCGACCATGCACGTCCTGGTGTCAGAGTTCTTCGGAACCGCCGCTCGGCCTCTGACGTGGTTCCTTTAACGACTACCAGATGGCAGCAGGGACCAACGGCTTAACGTGCTTTCCGAAGCACGGAATCATCTTATTATTAGACAATCAGGTGATTCAAGCCTGTAATGTCCTAACCAAACTGGAAACAACTAAACAAAGGATGCTTCCAGTGGGAATCGAACCCACGACCCCCGGGTCAACAGGCAAACGCCTTAACCACTGGACCACGGAGGCTGTCAGTTATTTTAGTTTTTGAATCATCATCATCATCAGGTCTTTTTAGTCTCCACTGCAGGAGCATGACCCTCTCTGTACTACCGGAGCCATACTTGGCCAGAGCAGACAGACGATTTGGCCTACACTCTCCTCGCTGACCAGACGGGTTGGATAGGTCTCATTGATGTTTATGAGCTTTGTTTAGCTTGTATTTCCTAAGTCGCCTCTTACGACCTCCATGGGAAGACTTGGAGTGGTTCTATTATACTCTGCCGGAAACCACACGGCCACACTTTTTGAATACAGTCCATCAAAGTTTTTTTTTTTTTTTTTTTACTAAATATTGAATCAGGCATTTGTCTCCCATCTCACCTGATGGTAAGTGACGATGAAGACGAGGATGTTACATGCCTATCCAAGAGATACCCATTTATTCTACTTTTGAATGTCCCGGGACTGTACTTGTTTGGGAATATAGACGCAGGCAGTTCATTCCACACCTTAGCTACTCGAACCAAAAAGGAACTGTCAAAGCGTTTAGTTCGACTCTTTGGTATTCCAACGATAAAAGGGTGAAATTTCTGTCTGCGCCTCGTAGTCCGATGGAGGAATGGTGAGGGTTCAACTAGCTCAAAGAGCGCTTAGTGATACTCACAACCTGATGGTGGTGTTCCCGGGCACCTGTTGTCCGAGCGTGGCCTCCATGTACATGGCGCTATGCGGGCCCACGCTAACCACGCCGCCGCTCTGCATCACGCTGCAACATCACGCACGTATTGTACTTACACTTATATAACTTACACCCTTCGATCAAATGGACTAGCTCCGTGGCGCAGCGGTCAACACGCTAGCCTGCGACACGGAGTGACCGGGTTCGATCCCCGGCCAAGTCAAGATGGAAAATGATCTTTTTCAGATTGGCCTGGGTCTTGGATGTGTATCTATATATGTATTTGTTATAAAATATAGTATCGTTGAGTTAGTATCCCATAACACAAGTCTCGAACTTACTTTGGGGCTAGCTCAATCTGTGTGATTTGTCCGTATATATATATTTATTTATATTATTTATTTAAATATAACGGTTGATACACGATTCGCGCTCGAAAAGTGGCACCGGCCAATCAGCGCACTAATCGAGTTTCGGAGCTGTTTTGTCCACAGTTCCAATAAACCGCGCTAGCACTCACACGAGTGAAAAGATGCAAAAACTACGCATTAAAAGTGAAAAATAAAGATAATAAATATATACGGACAAATCACACAGATTGAGCTAGCCCCAAAGTAAGTTCGAGACTTGTGTTATGGGATACTAACTCAACGATACTATATTTTATAACAAATACATATATAGATACACATCCAAGACCCAGGCCAATCTGAAAAAGATCATTTTCCATCTTGACCTGGCCGGGGATCGAACCCGGTCACTCCGTGTCGCAGGCTGGCGTGTTGACCGCTGCGCCACGAAGCTAGTCAAAAAAGATCATGTCATACTTTCAGTTTTTGTTGTTGTTTGTAAGTCTCGGGGACATTATTTAGGCTTGATTTTACACCAGGCCTGTCTCACTCCCCGTGTCGGTATCGAAAACATACCTTCGCGCGGCGACACCTTCGAAGGCGAAAACCGAATGAATCCCATATCGACGCATGTTTGGTCATACCGCGCGATTTTGTACCCACGAATTGTTATTGTATATTGAAGCAGATGTGTAAATCTGGAGTATCGCACTGTACGGTAGTGAAACGTGGACATTAACTAAAAAGGACAGAGAACGCTTGGAAGCTTTCGAGATGTGGTGCTGGAGACGTATGGAGTGTATTAGTTGGACACAGAAAAAGACGAATGAAGAAGTGTTGGGACAAGTAAATGAGAAACGAGAACTACTGGAGACTATTGGAATGAGAAGAGGAAGGATGTTTGGTCACCTTATACGGCACGATCAATTTATGAAAAATATTATAGAGGGAAAAATTGAGACAAGGAGAGGGAAAGGAAGACCAAGAAGAGCATATTTGGATGAGATAAAGGAAAAGGCTGGAGTTGTGTCATATGGAGAGGTGAAAAGAATGGCTGAGAACCGAGAGACATGGAGAGTACTCCACCGACAAGAACACAGTTCTTAAATTATAAATAGTGTAAATAATGTTGTACTATGTACTCACGTGTCTTCGTGATGCGTATAGTCTGTGTAGGGCGGGGGCGCCCGGGGCTCGCCCTCCAGACGCGGCACGAGGATGGCTGGCAACGCTGAGAAGATATAAAGTTTTTTAGCAAAAATCGCATAATTGTGACAACCTTTTATAATAAACGAATCCACACTGTAAAGTGCTTAAATAAAAAAACCGGTAATTTATTCTAATTTGTTCTTACACGAGTAGCGGCAACAGAAACACATCATCTGTGAAAATTTGAACTGTCTTAGGTGCTATCACGGTTCATGTGATACAGCCTGGTTGACAGACAGACAGACAGACAGCGGAGTTATATTAAAGTGCTTTCCAAGACAAATCAAATGACTTCAAACACGATTGCGGTAACTTGCTTAGTTTAAGAGTTATGGCCACCTTCCGAGTCCATCATCAGACCAGCGCAACGATTCCATAATATTGTATTGTCACCCAATTAAGACATGCATGCAAAATTTCAGCTCAATCGGTAACCGGGAAGTGAATCCAATTTAACTTAACATGGCTTAGAAAATATAATACATACCTACCTACTTAAAAAAATGTTCGCAAAATGTCATCGCAGTAAAATTGGGTAATTTTCGCAGAGTTTTACTTCCGCAAAATGTATTCACTATTTTTTAAATACAAGACGAATAAATCGGATAGGGCCTCTGTTTCATGACAAATGCAAAAGTTTTCAACAATTTGAATGTCATTTTGTGAATAATATTTTTTTTGGAGTGATATTTTGCAAAAGTGATGTTCTGCATGACTATCGTTTGAGGTTTGGTGCTTTTATCTAAAAGTAACAAGGTTTCAAGCTTACCGTTCCATTTACTCATTTTGGGGATGGAACTTAAATAAAACCGGCCAAGTGCGAATCGGAATCGCACACGCGGGGTTCCTTAATATCATATAATTCAAAAAAAAAAGCTCAAGAACATTTTTTTGTATTGATTTTTAATTTTATTTGTTGTTATTGCTATAATAGAAATACATATTCTGTTCAAAATGTATGCCTCTACCTATTACGATTCAAGAGATACAGCCCTGTGACGGACGGACTGATAGCGAAGGCTTAGTTATAAAGTCCCGTGTTTATTTACTACCCTACCTACCTATATTACCCTGAGAGTAAGAAACCCTAAAAAAGAACAACACTCACCTGGCGGGTCGATTTTAGTGTAATGATAAGGGTTGATGCACACTTCGTCTTTCTTGAGTTGGTACGAGTACTCGCAGTGGTCAACAGGCTTTAGTTCATGCTGGCTCTGAAAGAAAACAAATATTATTATTATTATTTGCAAATGGTTCTATAAAAATTACTTGACAAGTTTAATGGCAGGCCATCAATCCACTCGACAATCTCCTCATCAGCTTCATGTATCTTAACGACTCCGTGGTCCGGTTAAGGCGTTTGCCTGTAGACCCGGGGGTCGTGGTTCGATTCCCACGGGAAGCATACTTTGTTTAGTTGTTTCCAGTTTAGTTAGGACATTGTAGGCTTGAATCACCTGATTGTCTGATAATAAAGATGATTCCGTGCTTCGCAAGGCACGTAAGGCCGTTGGTCCCAGCTGCCATCTGGGTTGTTAAACTAACTGGAACTAACTAACTGAAACTGGAACTACGATTCCATTAAAAATTAAATAATTGAAATTAATTGTTTTCTTAGGTGCAGGTGGAAATTAAATTTAGATTCAATTTTAAAAAGTGTATCAGTTGCTTGCACATGGACAATTGCAACAATAGGTGCGACAGGAAGGTTGCTGGCCTTTCAAGGAGTTAGAGGGAGGAAATTAGGGGGTGACTCACTCACCGAACGAAGCATAGAAGCGGTAAGGCTTCTACTCAAACATTTCTGTAAGAGTGTGGTACTTCCCCCGACGACTAAGACCATTCATGCTACTAGCAAAAACGAATTTTGCCATTAGCGTGGCTCTACCACATATTACTAAGCTCTACCATGACTAACCGACTCCGTGCTGGTGTAGGGAGTTAACAAGAAAACCGGGTTGGTGGGGTTACTCTGGCAACAGCACATGCGATTGCGGCGATGTTCTATTAATGGGCCATCTTTTGACGTGCCCTAAATGGTACTCACTGCACACAAAAGGATCTAGAGGCAGCAGATGACAGGGCAGTGGCCATGGCCGCATATTGGGCAAAATTACTATAGTCGAAAGATATTAGGACTCGAAAAAAAAATAAGAAAACCAGGACTAAACTTAGAACACACTCTTGCATGGGGGGGGGGGGGGTTAAAAAGTAGTTACCTGTAGCTGCGGCCAGCGCCACAGCCGGCAGTAAACGACATGCGGCAACCCCTTCCTGTATTGTCCGTTTACAGCGTTGTCATTCGGCTTTACTCTGCAACAATACAAATATACGATATTATGGGCCGTATGCCTGTTTGCCTACTTAGTTGTAGATAAAAAAACATTAAGTTTTCCATGCTGGTCTCGAAGAAAAGGAAATAAAAAATCGAAGTGAGAGTCGAATTTACGCACGAAAGGTGCCGCATTGTTATCTACACAACATTAGACACTATTATATGTTTTTAACCCTCCAACCCGTCTGTCCAGCGTGGAGAGTGTAGGCCAAGTCCTCTGACTGCTCTGGCTAAGTATGGCTCTAGTAGTACAGAGAGGGTTTTGCTCCTGTAGTGGAGACTAAAAAAGACCTGATGATGATGATGATATGTTTTTAGGGTGATAACATCTCATAAATCAATGAATGCCGGCTGCACGCACGAAAAAGTGTCACATTCCGTGTGCAAGCGAGAGCGTGAAACAAGCGATATAGAGGCATGATTCGCCTAAGCACTTGTGACGCATCTATCTCTCTTTATACATATAACATTATATTATTATAAATCAGGCGTTCTCCTTCATTCAGCTCGACCTTGTGACACAAAAGCCTTCTCCAGTTCTTTTCAATTATCTCTCTTTGTAGACAAAGAAATAAGGCTTGTGGGTAAGACTGGCTAGAGCCAGTCTTACCCACAAGCCTTATTGTACTGAAAATCCCTAAATTGTACATATAGAGATGTAGGTAAACAGCAATGCAGGGAGGGAATTAAACATTCTGTTTATATATACAGTCTCTAATTGTGGATATGTCTTTTACCCTACTTATAAGTAGAATTACCTCTTATAAGTAGACAACAATAACAAATTGTCTGTAGAGTGAAGGTTTGTGTTGTGTATGAATGCATTAAGTATATGATTGACAATGGCAGATACTTCCTCAGCTTTATACTCATACTCATACTCATATTTTTATTCACATAAAATGTAAAGCCATTACAAGTAACCTTCCGGTATTTGTGAACAAATAAAAACTAAATTAACAATATACAAACTATAGAAACAAAATTAAAAGAACAAAAAAAGTTACAATTTTCAAAATTAATTAAATAAAAAAACAACACCTTTTTACTAAAACTTATCCTCTAGGAATTCTCTAATATTATAATAAGCCTTGCCCATAAGAAGACTTTTCAATTTATTATTAAATTTATTGCCTTGGAGGGCTTTTAATGAACTCGGTAGATGATTATATACTTTAACTCACCGTTATCACGTAAAATTATCATCCGTTAACAGACAACCAATTTTTTTATTATTACTTATTAACTTCATCCACATTAACAAATGTAAAGGCGAACTATATATAAATGTATAGCCTATGGCCTTTTCTACCAGTCAACCAAGCAGTTGGTGTAGAGAACACGAGGGGTAGTGCACAAGTCTAAGTTCCTCTGTAAGTTGTGAACTTGTTCCATTAGTCAGTTAGGATACTAACTCAACATTACTATATTTTATAATAGATTCTCATATAGAAAAACATTCATGGCTCAGGCCAATCTGCAAAACAACCTTGTATAGTTAGTCCCTGGTCACATCATTAAAACTTCATTATCTTTATATATTACTAGCGACCCTGGCTTCGCACGGGTACAATGTACATATAAACCTCTTGAATCACACTATCTATTAAAAAAACATATAAAAATTTGTTGCATAGATTTAAAGATCTAAGCAGCATACATAGCGACAGACATACAGCAAATTGTTTTTATTCACTCACACATCACTATACCTCTTCACTGAGATATAAAAACATTATTTATAAAAAAAAACCATCAAATCTTCTCAAAATAGTCCTAATCCCATATCAATTGCCAATTTCAAACCTTCTTTATTTTTCTTTACACATATTTGACAGCTCCGTGGCGCAGTGGTTAACACGCCAGCCTGCGACACGGAGTGCCCGGGTTCGATCCCCGGCCAGGTCAAGATGGAAAATGATCTTTTTCAGATTGGCCTGGGTCTTGGATGTTTATCTATATATGTATTTGTTATAAAATATAGTATCGTTGAGTTAGTATCCCATAACACAGGTCTCGAACTTACCTTGGGGCTAGCTCAATCTGTGTGATTTGTCCGTATATATTTATTTATTTATCATAGATTAGTAAACAAACAGCCAGTATAAAATTCCACCCTCTAATAGACAACTGCCTGCACAAAAGTACAGGGTATCCCCGGAAAAATAACTTATTATTAGGCAAAGCAATGCACACAGCATACTATGTGCGTTGATTCTCTGACAAGTTCACTGTAGATTAATATTTATATATTTCCATATCATCACGCCACCTTACAGACTAGCCAATACATAACATGAGACATCTAAGACTAATTACCTTCGCTATTGTTACACAGATATGTAAATACTGTTCTTTCAAATTCCGCCAGTGTACACTGAAATAGATCAATATCTCGGGACAATTTATTCATTATTTTTATAGCCCGTGTCATAGGTGCATATTCGAATAATTGTGTTCTGGCCGTGGGGACCCTGAACACTCTCACTCTTGTTTCCTGTCATAGTCTTTGGTTGGGCACTTCTAAACTTAGTGCTTCCAATATGGCCGCATTAGTCAGCTTTCCTCGAAATACACTGAAGACGTACCTTACCAACGCCATATTTCGTCGCACCTCCAACCTGTCATACCCGACCATTCCTAATACGAATAGAGATGGATACATGAGTAGGTAGAAAGGATATACCCCATACTACCTGAAGTACATTTGTCGTGTAAACTTGTTCTGTATCTTCTCAACCATCTCATTATCATTATATGGAAAAAAGGCCCTTATCTACGCAGGCGATTTTTCTAACATCCCACATCACTCTTGGACAACCACAGAAAGCATGTTATGGAACTGAAGTGGAGTATGGCCGGACACCTGGCAAGGCGAGCTGATGATAGGTGGAGGTAGCATTCTGACAAAATGGTTGGCCTATGAATGGCAAGCGAAGCATAGGTCATAGATGTAATTAATATCTTATTTTATGATTGAGAGTACAACACTTTTAGGACATCAGACATCAGCCTGAACAATTGGGAGTCGCTAAGGACGAAAGGCAAACGCTTTTTAATAGAAGAAAAGTTGATGGGCCAGACATTGAAGGTTGTTGAATCTTATCTGCAGTAATATTATCACATATTAATATAATTAATATTTTGCCCAGCAGTGGGACACATGATGGCTCGAAATATATAATAAAACTAACTGCCCCGGCGAACTTCGTTTCGCCAAAAGTTAAAAACTATCCTATCTCTCAAGTTGGATCGAACTGCACATGGTGTACGAATTTTATTATAATCGGTTAAGTGGTTTAGGAGTCCATTGAGGACAAAGATTGTGACACGAGATTTATATATATTAAGATAATATAATTAAAAGAAAAGCCTTTCAAATATCAAATTAGACAGGAGACAAAACACCATTTTATTTTCTAGTAAGAATCCCATTGGAATATCAGCAAATGGACTAATTTTAAGTATTTTAGGCCATTCCTCACTAAATATGTCACCACACAGGTTTAAACTATAGAAATATTGCTTTTATAATTCAAGGTAACAGGGTCAAACCAAGATAACCTCTTTCTTACTTCCTTAATATTTAATTACTCAAAAGGAGGATGTACTTTTCAGTGAATATGTACATACTATACAAAAACATAGTGACTGTTACACCAAAACATTGTTTATATAGTAATTTTCATTCATTAAAATACCAATTACTAATAATAAGAAAACGTATTAACAAACTAATGGTTTGCATAAATTAAAAACACCAGGGAACACTAAAAAACAACTTTACATTGTTTTTTTATAAAATAAATAAACGCGGAAGTCCATGGAACCTTAAATTTGTTAAATGTCTAATTTATTAAATTGTTAGAAGTAATAATTACAAGCAGACTATATGTGCCATAAAGAAAACAGTGCCTAGAATACTGTTGCAAACCGTTTGTCGGCATTATAATTCTTGTGTACTTACAGTATTTATTTAGATAAAATCCTTAAAAATCAGCGACAAGGAATCTTCCAATTACAGATATGAAATTAACGTCTTTTGAGCAATAGAAATGGTAATTAAAAAAATTGCCAATTCCGAACTCCATCCGCCATGTTGACAAAAGCCTTCGATTTGTTTTGACGGCAAAATGACCTTTTCGAATTTGCGTCCGTCTGCGATTACGTAACCAAATTACGGAGGTCGCACCGAATGGAGAGGTCAATAAACTTAGCACACTACAACATTTGGCTGGATTATACATCCGACGAATATCCTTATTTCCAAACGCAAAATACCTACGAACTTTGTATTCATTTTATTTATTACGATTTCGATAATCATTTTGAATAAGTTTTAAAGTAATTATAATAATATTCAGATAGAAACTATAAAATTTATATGTACTTAACGAGTTCCTAAACGATAACTAGCCAAATTGCAAGTTAGACAAATATATGCAAATTACTTCAAGACAAAGGAATAGAGACCGTATTGTACACAATCCAAAATTCATTTCCATACGCACAAAGATAAAAGTCAAATAGCAACCGGAAACGTCACGATTCCTAAAATTATTGTTATCAAAAAATAACTAATCAATATTTATCTTACCTAGGGATTGTGACGCATTTAGTATGGCAATTCTGACTTGAAATTGCTTTTTCTAGTTCCTCAATAGCTCCTGTCTTCTTTAACTTCTTCACTAAACTCTTTACTGCTTTTTCTGACCATTTATCTTCGGCCGCAGATGATCCCTCAGGACCTTTTTTCCACCCTAAAAGTCGCTTCACTACAGGGGGCGTTAGCGGAAACATACCGCGACACTTCACTTGTTATATCATTAAAATAAACGAATCATTTGAATAACAAATTAATTTCGCGCACAAATAATGTCCCGTATTTAGATAAACTATCCGCCATATTGAAAATTGAGAATAAATGACAGTTCACATGTCAATCACCAAATCCAAAGTTAGTCCATCTCTTTTACACACGCGGTTTTTTTAAATATATTTTGTTATTTTAATTATAATAATATACAAAACTACATAACTTTATCAGGAAACATATTTTGTGAACAAATTACATCAAACACATATCCACTAAAGTTATTATAACCTTAGTATCTTACTTTTCTGTTAAAAACGTTAATCAGAATTTTTTGTGGTCTCTTTTCCCCATAATTAATTTTATCTTTTATAATGACATTCACCATAGAGAATTAGCAGCCAGTCACACGCAAATTGTCCATGATTTATAAACTACACAAAGTTATCGTTCACTGAAATATACATTGCACTTTGTGAACGCAAGTCAATTTAAATATAAACATTAAGTTAACAATGTACAACGTAGTTTTGAATATCTCTTGGAACGTCAATTCTTCTGTCTATGGAATTAGAATGTTTTGATTTTTGAAATTGTTTGACAGAATTTGAAGTTTTAAAAAAATCAGTTTCATTTGTTTTTCCTGTATTTGATGTGCTTATTTTGCTTCAAAATCGAAGGAAATTGATCAATTTTGAACAGAATTGGTGAGTTATTTACATTTTCTCTCCGTGATATAAATTTTGTTGTGTTTGAATGTTTGTAAAAGCCGTAAAAATATGTAAATGTAACTGGCTGTCATATTTATTTTGCATTTTATCTATTGACTGGCCAGTGTTATTTGTCTCTTCAAATTTCATGGCTGGAAAAAATTGTGGCGTTAAGATAAATAAAATAGAAATACTACCTTTTAAAACTTTGTTTACAAAAGTTTGTGCAAGTTTTGTATTTTGTATTTTCAAAAATATATGGTTATTTCCATTTACTAATTTATATTTACATTTATTTTTATTAATTTATTTATTGCTATTGCTTTATCATCAACCTATGGTAGAAATGAATACTATAAATGTATATGCTTATCCTTTGACTACTTCTTTTTAATATTTAATATCAATTGCCTGCAACTGCATAGGATATTGTATATCCTTGAGAAATTATTCAATCCCTATACAACATTCTGCCGCCCTTTTTTACTCTGTCCCAGGATGATATCCAGGATAAAAACTTTTGCATGCCCTTTCCAGGGTCTCAAACTATATCCATGGATTTTGTCAAACAGATAGACAGAGTTCCTTGCCATCATGGGGTTTGTTTTGGAATTGAGCTGCACAATTTCGGGTGTGCAGGGGGTAGGGGGACCTCACAAACACATTGGTACCTTGTCCCCACCCAAGGGAGAGGTATAATAAAATTACTTGGCCACAGAGGGTATGTAATGTTCCTTTGTGACCAAAGTACAAGCAAGCAAAGAGTGAATATCCCTTAGAGAAGCCATCGCCATAACAGAAAGCAACTGGGCCATGGATGGTAGGTTTGCTTTCTTAGTAACTTAGGGGAGGTATCCTTCATGCCCCTGTCCCCACCCTTATTCCACTCGAATAAGTTGAAATCACTTGAAAATTCATACAAATTGAAAAAAATTATGAATATCTCAGGGTCATCATTACAGCCACAAAAAGTCCACTACTGGATAAAGGCCTCTCCCAAAGATACTTCGCTCCATGGGAGGATATTGCCATACTCATCACACTTAGCAGGCGGGTTGGCGAGCACAGTTTCTTTGGCTCTTGTGCTTCCGACGCTGCTGCCCATCAAAGCATTTTAAAGCTGGGGAAGAACAGGAATTAGTTGAATATGTAAAAGGAAATTAATCCTTCAGTCCCCAAGAGGCCAGATCTGGCCGCATAACAATAAAAACTCCATTGTGTCTGCGTTTCCGCGATTGACGGGTTAAGGTATCAGTATACTACTCACTCGGATGAATGGAGGAAGCAAGTAGCAGCTCGGGAGGCCGGGCGCTCATACCTGCAACCACCAGACCGGTAGTTGAGGATGACAACCGTAACCATATTGGAGTATAACGTAACCCACATTAGCCTTTAGATTCCTGTGCTCTATTCTATAGTTTCCCCCATCCTGTTTTGGTTGAGAATCTCTGATCTGAAAGTGAGGGGTTTGCATCGTCAGCTTTGGTGTAGAATTATTTGAGCCAATAAGCTCTGGGTAGGTCTGAATATTTATGTTCATGGCTTCATTGTGACCAGCTCTGTGGCATAGTGGTCATCAAGCCAGGTAGCCACTGGGAAGGTCTCAGGTTCGATCTTCGGTCAGGTCAAGATGGAAAATGATGAATTAATCCCACCTTCCCCTTTTTACCATCGGACTTCCAGGTGCACGGCAGGTCCACACCCCTTCTTGGTGGATATTCCATCCATTCGCACGAACCGTTTTTCAAGGTCTTTTATTATGCGCACCGTCAACGAGTGGAATTCAATTCAATTCAATTCAATTTCTTTATTTCATAACAAACTTACATTTGTGTTGAAAATAATGTTATATACATTCAATTAAATCATTAAAAAAAAAACAATTATGAAATTAAAACAAATGAATTACAAACCGTAAAAAGAAAATTAAAAAAAATTTATGAGAAATGTATAGAATGTCAAATTAAAAAATTGTATATAAAATGTCAAATTAAAAGAAATATATATACAATTGAAACATAAAAATAAACAAACTACAAAAATGTTAACAAACTAACAAAATGACGAATAAAAAAAAAAATTATTTAAACAATTGAAATATCGTATCATTTAAATGGGTATGTATTTATAGTGTCAAGTACTCCTCGATGCTATAAAAACATCTGTCCAACAAAAAAGTTTTTAGCCTTTCTTTAAATGCTTTGTGATAACTTAGCAATTTTAGGTCAACAGGTAATTTATTATATAGCTTGATTGACTGCACGTATGAGCTATGTTGGACAATGTTTAGAGTTGGGACAGTTTTAGCAACTAAGTCCTTCCTTCTTGTGTTTTCTTTTACCTGTCTTTCTTCTTCACTTTCATACTTTTGGATGTACTTGGCAAGAAAAGTTAAAAGGACTAAAATATACAAACAAGGCACAGTCAAAATTTTTTACTTTTTATAATAAGGTTTGCACGACTCTTGCTGACCTATGCGTACCATTGTTCTAATTGCTCTCTTTTGGGCTACGAAAGCCTTATGAATATTGTAACAGTAACTGCCGCCCCAGAACAGTATACTATAGCGTAATTTTGATTCAACCAGAGCATGATATACCATTTTTAGGTGTTCAATATTTACCTCATCGCGCAAGCTTCTTAAGATGTAGCAAGCAGAGCTTACAAATTTTTGAATGTCAGCTAGTTCAAGCTTCCAATTCAAACGGCTGTCGATGTGCACACCCAGAAACTTAACATGTTCAGTCGATTGTATTTGCACTCCATTAAGTTTACTATGAAGATTTTCTTTACTTCTTGCAGTAGTACGAAACAACATAACATTTGTTTTCGAAATGTTGACTTTAAGACCATTTGCTGAGAACCAGTCTACGAAATTTTTGAGAGTCCTATTAATCGTATTATCTAATTCCGTAATATCATCAGCAGATACAATTGCGTTCATATCGTCTGCAAATACAATCAAACTTACTTTTTCCGGGTCAGTGCTTGTAATGTAGTTGATTAAATCATTGACAAATGTGAGAAAAAATAAAGGACCCAAAATGGAACCCTGTGGTACACCTACATTCATATTTTTTAATTTAGATCGATAATGGTTTTCGCAATTATTATGATCAGATGCCTTTATTTCCACAAACATTTGTCTGTTACTTAAATAAGACCGAAGTAATTGTAAGACTTACCTCTGATCCCGTAGTAAGAGAATTTGTGAAGCAATATTCATGGTTTACCGTGTCAAAGGCGGAACTTAAATCTAAAAAAACACCTGCAACTTTTTTACTACAATTTAACTTGGTAACTGTATCTTGGACAATAGTGTTTATCGCCTCTAAAGTTCCAATATTAGCCAGATAACCAAACTGCCTTTTGTTTAATACATTATTAGCTGTCAAATGTTTTAGGAGTCTTACTTTTATAACCTTTTCAAAAAACTTTGAGCAAGTTGTTAAAATAGATATTGGTCGGAACATTTTAGGATCTCGTTTAGATCCTTTTTTATGAATGGGTATGATTTTTGCTATCTTAAATTGATCTGGAAATATGCCCTTTTCCATACATTTGTTGATGAAAGTACTAAGTGGATCTGCCAAAATATCAATATTATCCTTAATTACCGTAATTGGGATGTCATCATAGCCGCATGAAGACTTACTCGCCATTTTGATAACTATATTTTTAATCTCGTTGGGTGTAGTCGGCTCTAGAGTCATTTCATCATAAAATGGTTTAGAACTGTTAGTTAAAAAGTCAATAGCAGATTTAGAATTACTAGATGTCATATTTTTACTTAAGTCAAAGTGAGTAGCAAATATGTCTACGATTTTTTTTGGGCAATTTATACTATTATTGTCAATATCTAATACAAGGTTAATTCTTCATTCTTTGCCCGCGTCAGTTTTTCTGAGTACATATAACCCGACAGCCTTTAAGGCTAGAGTGAAATGGCATCTTCTAGGCAAGCTCGATCCATCGTAGATCTTGTCTTTACCCTCTGGGTTAGTCTAAGGTCAAGAGTTAGCAAATTCAAATTTAAAAAAAAAAAAAAAAACTTTCGGATTGTCCTGAGTCTTGGATGTTTATCTATATTATGTATTTGTTATAAAATGTAGTAAGTATATTTGAGTTAGTATCCCATAGCTCAATCAAATCTCGAACTTGTTTGGGGCTAGTTCAATCTGTGTGATTTATCCATATATTTATACTTATTGTTCAACCTAAAATTATGATTCTGGCGTCAATTTTGAGGATATAACACAATTAATGTTGTTACCCTTGATTTTAGGCAACAGATCCCTATTTTTTTTAAAATATAATCAAACTAGCTTTCGCCCGCGGCTCCGCCCGCGTCAATGTCGATCCCTCGGGAATAGTACTTTTTCCCGGGATAAAAGTAGCCTATGTCCTTCTCCGCACTCCAGAGAACTTGTATGCAAAATTTCATGATGATCGGTTCAGTAGTTACGGCGTGAAAGCGTAACAAACAACGTAACAAACAAACAAACAAATAAACAAACTCACTTTCGCATTTATAATATTAGTAAGGATTACACACTGATGTGACATTCTATTGGTGAAAAAAAATTTCAAATCGGTCTAATTTCAAAGCCTATTTATTCAAAGCAATCAAACAAACAATCAAAACCTTGTCGTGCGTGTCATGCTATGTATTTTAGCCTAGTCCTAGTCCTAGCAGTGCCAGTGACTCTGTTACGTACCTTACTAAATTATTATGTTATGTTTGTATGGGGGCCATGTCTTGAGAAAAAATTAACTAGCCTATCCTGTACCCTGTGTCGTCTAAATGTTTACCTACCAAATTTTATAAAATACATTTAAATTTATGGAGGAGATTACGTGCATAAAGAAAAGCCATCTAATAGTCGTCAATTTAGTTACAGTATCATGCATAGAGCTTATAAACACGATATCTCTGAAAACATATCTCTTGGATAGGCATGTAACATCCTCGTCTTCATCGTCACTTACCATCAAGTGAGATGGGAGACAAATGTCTAATCCAATATTTAGTAAAAAAAAAAAGCAAAGTAACTTACTCCATGCCCAACCCTTACAGATTTATTATTAGTACTAGCAGTGCCCGCGACTTTTCGCGTACATTTTATGTTATTTGTCTGGGTGGGGCCACATCTAATCATGGCAGGAGAAAAAAAATAAGTAGCCTATCCTGTGTCCTTACGTCTAAATGTTTACATACCAAATTCCATAAAATTCAGTTAATTTGATTAAGAGTTATGTAACATACTTACATACATAAAAAATCTAAATATCCCACTCCCAGGCGGATTGACATTTTCCGACATTTCCAACAATTATCGTTATTTTTCAATTTATTTACTCAAAACCTTAACAATAATGAATATACCTAAATCTTTCTCATGAATCACTCTATTTGGCGAAAACCATATGAAAAAGCTACTGTACGGAGCTTTTGAGATTATCGCGAACAGACAGACAGACGCGGCGGAGGTTGTTTTGTAATACATATGCTTATAAAGCAACATTGACTAAATGGCTACTAGATCATTGCTTTTACACTATAAAAGAATATGTTGACTATTGTAAAATCAAAATACTATTAGTTACGTACGTAGTACTATAAGTTCAAGAATACTCTTTAATATATATTTAAATTAATTTAAACTATTTGCATGCCTTATTTTTAGGTTAAATACAATGGACACTTATACTTAAGATCTTCAATGTACTGTATTTGAGCAAATAAAAAGATTATGATTATGTAGTGATGATAGTTGCGCGCATTTTTTTTAATAGCCTCTTTCTGTGTCCCACTGCTGGGCAAAGGCCTCCCCTTTTTGTTTCCAGTCATCCTTATCGCGGGCAATAATTTGCCAGCCACTTATATATGCATCCAAGTTATCGCACCATCTCCTTCTAGGTCTGCCACGTTTTCGGCGGCCATCCGGTTTCCACATGGTGGCCACTTTGGCCCACCTTTCTTCTTGCATGCGGCAGACATGTCCCGCCCAGTCCAACTTAAGCTGCACTGATGAGGTGTAAAACCTACATCCTTTACTATAGTTTTGAAGCGCAGAGTGGTGTTTCTAATACGGTCTATACGGCGTTCGCCAAGTATACTACGCTCCATTGCTCTTTGGCAAACCTTGAGCCTGGACTTTTGACCCTCAGTTGCGCGCATATGCTAGTCAAAAAAAAGTACATAATTATTAATGAAATCTATTTACGCAGGTAATGGCGGACCTACAACCGATACCACTAATACTTTGCATGGAAAATGCTGCCGGCGAGGAGATATCGCTGAGGATCGAACCGGAGGATGACTTCCAGACGTTTTTGGATAAGGCCAAGTGAGTGTCCAATTTTAAGGGTGGGATTACTACGCTGTTGTTAATTTTTTTATTATATTATACGGTGGCAAACGAGCAAGCGAGTCATGATGGTAAGTGATCACCACTGCCCATGGACAACTGCAACACCAGGGTGTGACAGGAGCGTTGCCAGCCTTTCAAGGATTTGGGGGAGGACGAAATAAGAAATGGGGGATAAGGAGGGGGAGGATGGGCCTCCGGCTCTCTCATTCGGCAAACGAAGCATAGAAGCGGTAAAGCTTCTACTCAGACGTCGATTTTTTGTGAGAGTGTGGTACTTTCCCGGACGAGCCGGCCCATTCATTCTACTAGCAAAAAAGAAATTTACTGGTAGCGTGGCTCTATCACGACTATACTATTAGCCTCGAAGGGTTTTGCCATCCTTGCCAGCCGGCATATTTGCTAACTCAGTGTACAACGTTTTTATAGTCACTTCTACAGAAGAAAAAAAACTACCTCCGTGGTCCAGTGTTTAAGGCGTTTGCCTGTAGACCCAAGGGTCGTGGGTTCGATTCCCACGGGAAGCATACTTTGTTTAGTTGTTTCCAGTTTGGTTAGGACATTGCAGGCTTGAATCACCTGATTGTCGGATAATAAAGATGATTCCGTGCTTCGGAAGGAACGATAAGCCGTTGGTCCCGGCTGCTATCTGATAGTCGTGAAAGGAACCACGTCAGAGGCCGAGAGGCGGTTCCAAAGAACTCTGACAATAGGGTGTGCATGGTCGATTGACTGTGACAATTACTCGAAATGATGATGATGACCAAGTTCAGACTGATGTGGTAGCTGAAAATCACATCACTGAGCTACTACTTATGTTATTGTTGTGGTACATATGCTAAATTCGTTTTGTTTTACCATTTTAATGTTATGTTTTGTTTAAATGTATGTGTTTCTATACGGTAATAATAAAGCTTTTATCTATCTATCTATCTATTTATTAATATTTTATCAGAGGCGGATTATCCTCAAGTTGAAATAGGCAAATGTGTTTGACAAAGTGTTTATTCGACATCCGATTGCAAAAATTAGTTAAAGAAGCAAGAGAAGCAGTTTGTGTCGATTAACATGATTTGTTAATAGCGCTACACTGCCTAGGGCGATTAAAATTATTAATTCGACATTTAGTTAAATATCATCTAATTTGGTTTAATAGTTTGGTTAAAGACGGTTTTTCTATTCTCTGTGAAGTCTTAAATTACTCAGTTCCTTCTTCTACTGTTTTCCAGATCTGTACTAGGATTCGACGTGGACATAAACTCCATAACGCGCAACCAACCCGTCTCCCTGGACGACAACATCTACCAATTTCTCATAAACTCCGAACAGACTTACGAAACAGATTTAACCCCGCAAAATTACGACCAAATTCTAGACCAGACTGATGGAAATGGTGATCTAGTGTATGTATTAGATGATGGCACGCAAATACGAGCCTCTCAAATACATTTCGATAATGAAGACCCACCAGTAGATCTAACAGCTGAAAAAATACCTTTTATCAAATACGCTGATGTTGAAAACGATGAGATAGACGTAGAAATTACTGGAGACGTTGATGTTAAGAACTATAACATCGTAGAAAGTCCCGTATCAAGATGGTCCAGCAAAAATTCCAGCCCAAAATTCAGTTTTATCAACAGCCTACCGTTTAAACTTGTTTGTAACAACACTTCCGGCTTTGAAGCACAATTCACGAAGTATCTAGAAACTTCTAATACTGCTCCGAAAACGTACGCGACTTTGAACCCTGTGGTAAATAGAAATAAGTCACCAAGAAGTCTTATCAATGATAATTATAAGAATTACGATGATAATTTTAATAGGACTGAAAATTTCACTGCTTTCACTCGAGAAGAAATACTTAATATGTTCAAAGACTCTCCAGTCGCGTCATTGCCTTATAAAAATCCAGTTTTAGAGAAGAGGAAGCATGCACGCAAAAGTGATCCTTCAAGGCTACACAAAACATGGACTTCGAAGTCAAATTACGATGATGGTGTCTTGATAGTTGACAGTGAAAGTAAGGATTGTTTTATTTGCGGGAAATATGTTGAGAATAATCTTGAAAAGCTGTATCTATTTGACAATGAAGATCAGAAGATACATAGGTCGTCTCCACAGAAGAAAATGTCAAGGCAACTCAAGATAATTTGCGAAAGTTGCTTGGGAGAAAATTTTAGACCTTGTCGAATGAAGGGTCCAAATCAATGCTTAAACGCCGACGAGTATTTAGTCATACGTAACAACCAACAATATATATTCCAAAAAGTAACGAACTTCTCTTTCAAAAAAGATTTCTCAGCAGAAGTCATAGATGAAACGAAAAAAAAAGGGAAAGAAGAATTCGTTAAAGTAGAAATAGGGTCAGATGGGGAAATAATAACGAAACCAGTAGACAATGATCCTGATTCCCCTAACGATGTAATTTTAATCAAAGATGATCCTAGTTCGAGTGAACCAGAGATTATAGAGCCGCCGGAAATAGACGACGTCATAGACAATTTGGATGATGCTGATGAGGAGGTGAAGGAGTTCCTGGGGAAGTACCAAAGTGATAATAATGAAGTAACCGAGTTGAAATGCAGGTGAGAATACCTTTTTTCTTTTTTACAAGCTTTTATTTAACTTGCAATGTATGTAAATATATATGTTTGTTATTTCCATCATGACCTGACCGGGGATCGAACCCGGGAACCCTCGTGTCACAGGCTGGCGTATTGAAGCTGAAGTTTATTTAAATGGCTACAGGTAGGATTCTAACCCATGTCCCTAAGTGTGATACCATTACACCACCGTGACTTCGAATCACCGCGTCGGGGTAATATGTGATGAGAGAATTCAACGCGGTGATACTTAGGGCGTAAACCTAAGGGACGTGGGTTCGAATCCTACCTGTAACCGAGTTCTTTTTCATCACATATTTTAATTTTAAAAATATAATCCTCTCATTGTTTGACTTGGAAATGCTTCCAGGTTTTGTCACACCGTATTTCCGGCATTACCGGAAGTGATGGAACATTGCGAAATTCATAAGCATGATATCGAAGATGGGGTTGTCTTCCCATGTCCCTTATGCAATTATGGTAAGTTTGGAGACATTAAGGATACTTAGGGATATTTTTAAGTGTTTTTATTTTGCATTCACAATGCCATCTTAACATATTCTTATTAAATAAAGAAATAAAATATGGTGAAGATAGGTAAAGTCGCAGGTTCAAATCCCGTCCGTTTGAATTTTTTTCACCATATTTTATTTCTTTGTTTAATAAGAGGATACTTAGGGACTTGAACTAAAACATTTCAAAGCGATTCTAATTGAAACATGTTACTATAACAGGATTGACGATTTTCTCAATGTTAGGTTATTATAAATTTATTTTAATTCATATGTTATTTATAAAATAAATTTCAATTTTGGCGAGCTCCGTGGCGCAGCCTGCAGAGAACACGCCAGCCTTAGGTTTGTTTCTATTTTTCATCATCAGGTCTTGTTAGTCTCCACTGCAGGAGCATGACCCTCTGTACTACCGAATCCATTCTTGGCCAGAGCAGACAGATGATTTGGCCTACACTCTCCTCGCTGGCCAGACGGGTTGGAGAGGTCTCATTGATGTTTATGAGCTTAGTTTAGCTTGTATTTCTTAAGTCGCCTCTTACGATCTCCATGGGAAGACTAGGAGTGGTCCTATTATACTCTGCCGGAAACCACACGGCTATAGGTTTTATTTTTGTTACCTCCTAACCCCGTCATAATGAACCGATTTGAAATATTGTTTTTTTATTTGAAAAGGTATGATTTAAAGTTGGTCCCGTTTAAATGTCATCAAAATCGGTGCAGTAGGTTGAAGTCGGTTTACTACACGAAAGTTTATATCTGTATTTAAATTTTTCCAGGCTATGCAAATGTGAAATGGTTGAAAGGGCATTTGAAGGCCGCCCACGATAAGAAGACCGAAAAAGGCGAACAAACCAAAGATATTGCCGTTGAACTTGAGAAAGGTAATTAAATGGTAGATGTGGCCAATGACTGGGCTGGCATTTTTTGCACAAAGAATAAGCATTGCCGTACAACGTGGCATTGCTGCCAGCCTTTTGGGCACTCTTTCGCCGGGCAGTGATTTGCGAGACATTTTTTTTATCTTTAAGTTTGTTTTTCTTTATAGTTTTAACTTAATTTTAAGTTATGTTCAGTTGGAAATTAAATGTGCATAACGGACGGAAGGACATAGAGTACATTTTATCCCGTAAAAAAGTACTGTTCCCAAGGGATCGACATTGACGCGGGTGAAGCCGCGGGTAAAAGCTAGTTGTCATATATTTTCAACTGAGAATTGTTGACGTCAGTAATTTACTTAAGGCTAAGTTCAATGCCGCTTCCAAAGCGGAGCGCAGAAGAAGCGGCAACAAACTGCACAGCGCATTTTCTTCGAAAGACGTCAATTCACAATTTTAGTGTATCTTATCAACTAGATATGTGGACTGAGTATACATTGTCCTTATTAAAGTCATATAATATATCGCTGGCTTACAGCTGAGGTTGGATTTAACTGGAGAATTTGCTTTTAATATTTCTCTTCCATCCTTTCCTCATAACTGCCGCCGTGGTCGTGGGTTCGATACCCACGGGAAGCATACTTTGTTTAGTTGTTTCCAGTTTGGTTAGGACATTGCAGGCCCGAATCACCTGACTGTCTGATAATTAAGATGATTCCGTGCTTCGAAAGGCACGTTAGGCCGTTGGTGCCGGCTGCCATCTGGTTCGTTAAAGGAACCACGTCAGAGGCCGCGAGGCGGTCCCGAAGAACTCTGACACCAGGGTGTGCATGGTCGATTGACCGTGTCACCTATTCGAATTGATGATGATGACTGAACTTTTAATATTTCTCTTCCATTCATCATCAGGTCCTTTTTAGTCTCCACTACAGGAGCACGACCCTCTCTGTACTACTAGAGCCATACTTGGCCAGAGCAGCCAGAGGACTTGGCCTACACTCTCCACGCTGGCCAGACGGGTGGGAGAGGTCTCTCAGATGTTTATAAGCTTTGTTTAGCTTGTATTTCCTAAGTCGCCTTCTACGACATCCACGGGAAGACTGGGAGTGGTCCTATTCTACTCTGCCGGATACCACACGGCTATCTGAACTTTTAATATTTCTCTTTCATTCTGGGACTTTAATTTTAATCTGTCCCTTTTAGGGGAAGAGGCAAAGTCGCCAACGCCCGGTTCCCCCATCGCAAAGCGTACTCGAAGCTCGATCAAGAAATCCGATGAGGAACAAAAAGGTTTGATAAAATAAATACTAGATACATTTGACGCGTGACCCGCGCCTCACGTCTCCGACAATACGTGAAAACTAGTTTTTAGAGTTCTGTCTGTCTGTCTGTCCGTCTGTCACCAGGCTGTATCTCATGAACCGTGATAGTTAGACAGTTGGAATTTTCACAGATGATGTATTTCTGTCACCGCTATAACAAATGCAAAAAAATTGAATGAAGTAAATATTTAAGGGGGCTCCCATACAACAA
The DNA here is from genome assembly GCA_947532085.1 of Elegia similella. NCBI lineage: Eukaryota > Metazoa > Arthropoda > Insecta > Lepidoptera > Pyralidae > Elegia > Elegia similella. The sequence continues at coordinate 3,025,398 of OX383953.1, forward strand.
ACGTATTTTTTTTTTGCTTGTTTTTGCTCGATATTGATAACGGCAACAGGTAGACGCTTGAAATATTTACAAAATGTTTAGTTGTATATTCACTTTAAAAATAAATAATTAAATAAAAATAAAATTAACATTAAAGCGGGGCTCCCAAACAAAAGACATGTGTAACGCGGGGGGGTTCTATCAGTACTCCACATTTTTTGCAAGGCGGTTAATGACGCCGTGTATGTGTCTCTCCCGTTCTCGCCGCATAGCGTTGTCTCGCTCTCGCTCGACTGCAGCGCCTGCGATCGTTACAAACCTCAGTCGGCGCGGCGCGGCCTAAGTGACGGGAGGTTGTGTCCGTGTGTATATGTAAACATTTCTCGGAAAATAAATTCGTATCGTGTGTATTCCTGAGTAGTTTTACTCCACTCCTGACGCTACCCGTTATATCTGGCGCCCACACGTAGTGGCCGAGTGTCGGTGAGAACATTCGAGAACCCACGTGCTGCCCACGCGACGCCGCGTGATTTTTCGCGTCCTACGGTCCTGTGACGGACAGGATGAAGAAGGCGACGCGGCCTAAGGCCACTAACGTGGCCAAGGCCGGTGAAGGAGCGGCTGCGAATGACGGCAGCGACACGGAGTTTGAGGCAGCTGCGGAGAACCCGTCGTGCGTGTATTCCGCGGGTGCAGCCGCCGCCCGTGATCAGGAGCCGCCGGCTATTTACAACCCGGAGCGGCTCATAGCCAGGATGATGGAGGAGTTCACCCGCACGCAGGCGGAACTGAACAGGTCCCTCATAGAGGCAATACAGTGTCGTGGTGATGGAAGATCCACCACGCCCCAGGAGGAACCGGTCACATCGCCGACTCTGCGACCGGCGACCCGAAATACAACGCGACCCAGCTTAGAGTTCGCCTCAATGCCCAGCGGGAATTTTTCTCGTTGCACGGCCCGATTCGACGGTAGCTCGAATGATCCAGAGGTGTTGGAAGCATTCGTCGAGTCCCTGGAGGTGTATAAGGAGTGTGCAGACGTCTCTGATGACCACGCGCTGCGCGGTCTATCCATAGTGCTGGAAGGAGGTGCTTTGGTGTGGTGGAGGGGCGCGCGCTCTGGAATTTTGACCTGGCCCGAGGCCATTCGTCGGCTTCGCGCGGCCTACGGAACCCCCAAGCCCGCATACAAGCTGTTCAGAGAGATGTTCGCCGCGGAGCAGGGAGAAGATGAACGTGCCGAGAACTTTGTGTGCAAAATACGGGCCGTGATTTCCCAATTACCGTACGAGTTGCCGGAACCCGCTCAGGTTGATATAGTGTACGGTTTACTACACCGTAGAGTGCGTAAGCGTCTTGATCGCGAAAGTGTTAGTGATATCGAAAAGTTGATTCAAAAGTGTCGGTGTGTCGAAGATGCCGTAGCTGAGGTTTGTACGCAGTCAAAGGCGCATGTAAGTACTTTTCCTTTGAATAAACACGGCCATGGAGCCAGCAGTAGCGAGAACTCGGTAAATGCGGCGACCGCGAGACAGAACACAGTAACACCGCGTTCAATGAACAACAGAGCGCGATGTGTTGTATGCAAAAATCGCGGGCATACGGCTAACGAGTGTAGGAATCGGTGTATCGATAAACCCGATATGAAAGTTAGAAACGAGGCGTCTTCGATTCTTTGTTACGGTTGTGGTCGACCCGGTGTTATAAGATCGAAGTGTGAATTTTGCTCGGGCAAAGGAGTAAACAAGTCCGAAAATAAAGTAGGTACTCATAGGCATGAGCCAAATTTTAATTCTGTTACTTTTAGCAGTGCTTCATTCAGTAGTGAAGGGCTTGGTAACCCAGGCCACCGCCAGATAGGTATTTTTAATAATGTTAGTACCGTAACTAGGGTTGCTACCAATGTCATAACACAGCCTATGGTTGATATAGGTATTTTAGGTCATTGGGGCGTAGCCATCGTCGATACGGGGGCCACGCACTGTATCGCGAGTCCCGTGCTTTATGGCATTATGATACGAAATGGCGTAAGATTCGCGGAGGAATATCCCACCATACGTCTGGCGGATGGGTCGCGTCAGAAGAGACGCATACTCTGCGCCGAAGTGAGCGTGGAGATGGGTGATCGCAGTTTCAAGACCAACTTCATGATTGTACCTGGGGGTGATACCAAGACGCTGTTGGGACTTGACTTTGTCATTAGAGCAGGTATGGTGTTAAATATGGCTTTAGGTACTTGGTGTTTTGCGGATACACCACGCAGAGTTTACGGCTTTGCGAGTAGCCGTACAGTGGTGCAAGAGGAGACACCAAACGTGCCAGGGCCGACCGGCGATGCCGATCACGCGCCGCGGGAGGTCAAGGGTGTTGGCACCGCGCTGCGCCTGGATGTTGCTGGTGATCACGCGCCGCGGGAGGACGAGAGTGCTCGCACCGCGCCGCGCATAGGTATTGATTGCGATCACGCGCCGCGGGAGGTCGAGAGGGCTCGCACCGCGCCGCGCGTAGGTATTGATTGTGATCACGCGCCGCGGGAGGTCGAGAGTGCTCGCACCGCGCCGCGCGTAAGTATTGATTGCGATCACGCGCCGCGGGAGGTCGAGAGTGCTCGCACCACGCCGTCGATAGAGAGTTCTGGCTACCCCGCGCCGGGATCGGGTGATCGCTGTTATGCCGCGTCACAGGGGGATATTGTCACGTGCCGTACTCCGCAGGTGAGTGAAGTCAACTGCCGCGCATTATCGGGCTGCGACGACGCCGAGCTTGCTCTGCGAGCTGATGAAGGTTCTAGCTTGACACCGAATGAGAAACGAGCACTTAACCTTTTTCTGATGAGGAGGAAGCCCCAGTTTAGTGACAGAGGCCCAGCAACGGAGTTTGCTATCCATAGGATCAAAGTGAAGGAGGGACAAGAGCCTATTGCCAGTCCACCTTTCAGGTTGTCTCCGAGCCGCCGAGATGCGCTCAGGAAGGAGTTAGATCAGCTGTTAGCTGATGATATTATTGAGGAGTGCGAGTCCCCTTGGTCTTCGAACGTCGTGCTAGTCGCTAAGAAGGATGGCAGTTATAGGGTGTGTATAGACTACCGTAAGCTAAACGCAGTGACTGAACCAGACAGGTACCCACTTCCTAGGATCGAGGATGTGCTGCACGCGGCCAAGACCAGTGAGTATATGACGACCCTCGACCTAAAATCCGGCTATTTTCAGGTAGCTGTCCATCCTGAGGACCGGGACATGACGTCATTCACCACCCCGCACGGAACCTTCAGGTTTAAACGCATGCCAATGGGACTACGCAACTCTGGCGCTACGTTTCAGCGTCTCATTGATAGGTTCAGGTCAAACTTGCAGGGAGTGTCCCTCTTGGCCTATTTGGACGACTTGGTGTTGTTGTCTCCGGGACCCTTCGAAAGGCATCTGGCAGACCTAGAAGCAGTGTTTGATCGGTTGGCCATGTTCGGGTTGAGAGTCAACCGAGCAAAGAGCCACTTTGCGCGGAGTTCTGTGAAGTTTTTGGGTCACTTCATTACTCCGGGAGGTCTTCAGGTGGACCCTGATAAGACTGCAGCCATCTCAAGGATGCCTGCTCCACGTGATGTCAAGCAGTTGAAGTGTTTCTTGCAAACTTCCAACTGGTCCCGCAGGTTTGTACCCAAGTACGCGGAAGTCTCGAGGCCGCTCACCAACCTCTTAAAGAAGGACGCCGCCTGGCGGTGGGAGCCTGAGCAGCAAGAGGCGTTCGAGAGGATCAAGACGTTATTGACCTCCGCGCCGATCCTACGTCAAGCAGACGAGACACTCCCCTTTGTCCTTAGCACTGATGCTAGTGGGTACTGCTTGGGAGCTGTTTTGCTCCAGGGGGAGGGGTCGGACGAACGGCCGGTCGAATACGCTAGTCGCCTACTCACTAGTGCTGAACAGAATTACTCCACGACAGAGCGTGAAGCGCTAGCAGTAGTATGGGCGGTGACAAAGTTTCGCGGGTACATCGAGGGGGCCGAGATCATTGTACGGTCCGACCACCAGCCCCTGCGTTGGCTTATGAGCTTGCGAACTCCTAGCGGCCGTCTCGCCAGGTGGGCATTGACGTTGCAGGAGTATAATCTCAAGATAGAGTACGTGCCCGGCCGTGTAAATGCAGTGGCCGACACGCTTTCTAGGTTGGTTGAAAACGAGTCTGAAGATCGCGATATAGGTCTTGCTGTGGTTGACGTGTCCGCAAGGAGTTCCGCGGATATCCGGAATAACCAGATGAAGGACGCGGAGATACGTAAGGTAATAGAAGACATGGAGTCCGATGTTCCGTCTAGGGGGAGGCCTTGGGCTGATCGAGGATACGTTATCTCTGAAGGAGTATTGTATAGGTATGGACTCGAAGAAAGCGATAGTGACGAAGCGAGTTTGGTCGTTCCAGAGCACGAGCGTGCTCGGGTCCTCGCTGATTTTCACGACGCACCCACCGCTGGTCACCTAGGGGTTGAACGTACGCTACACCGTCTTCGGTTGCGTTTTTATTCGCCAAGGATGCGTTCGGACGTGGTTGAATATATAAAAAGGTGTGTGCCTTGTCAGAGGTATAAGGTAGATAACAGGAAGCCAGCGGGTTTGTTACAGACGCCGGCTATGTCTAGAAGGTTTGAGGTCTTGTCTGTGGATCTTTTCGGGCCCCTCGTAGAAACACCTCGACGCCACAAGTGGATACTTATCGTTGAGGATGTTGGATCGAGGTGGGTCGAGCTATTTCCTCTTGAGGTTGCGACGAGTTTTGAGTGCGCCAAAGCTCTTGTTGAGGAGGTATTTATGAGGTATGGGGTGCCACGCCGCTTAATCAGCGACAATGGTGTACAATTTGTGAGTGAGGTGATGCAACAGGCGTGCCACGTCATGGGCGTTGACCAGGTGTTAACTCCGTTTTATCACCCGGAGGCCAACCCCATACAGCGTAAGAACAGGGACTTGAAGCCCCAGCTGGCCATTCTCGTGGGGAATGACCACGCTGAATGGGATGTCCATCTTTCCGCGATCAGATTCGCAATGAATTCGGCTGTGACTGCCAGTACCGGGTTTACACCCGCGTACCTCACCTTCGGTAGGGAACTGCGAGCGCCCAGCGACGCGACCACCGACATGAGGAATATTATTGAATCGGACACTTTTGTCCCCAGCGTAACGCCTTATCTTAGAGGCTTAGCAGATAAGTTACTCGATGCGCGGGACGTGCACGAGAAAGCGCAGGCCGTGCAGAAACGGTATTCCGACGAAGGACGCCGGCCTCCGCCCGATTATAAGGTAGGCGACCTTGTTTTACTAAAAACGCAAGGGGCTAACGATACAGGGCGTGGTCAGACAGCAAAGTTTATACCGCGTCGAGACGGACCATATAGGATTAAGACTGTGGTAAGCGACACTACTTACGGTTTAGAAAGCGTACAGGATAGTAGTTACGTCGGCAAATATCACACTTCGAACTTGACACCATTCGTTGGTCAAGTACAGGCCCCGGTTAGGGAGAAACGTAAGCGTGGTAGACCTCGCAAGGGTGCTAGTCAGAACGCGAGGACGCATTGTTCTAACTAGAGGGGGAGACTGTAACGCGGGGGGGTTCTATCAGTACTCCACATTTTTGCAAGGCGGTTAATGACGCCGTGTATGTGTCTCTCCCGTTCTCGCCGCATAGCGTTGTCTCGCTCTCGCTCGACTGCAGCGCCTGCGATCGTTACAAACCTCAGTCGGCGCGGCGCGGCCTAAGTGACGGGAGGTTGTGTCCGTGTGTATATGTAAACATTTCTCGGAAAATAAATTCGTATCGTGTGTATTCCTGAGTAGTTTTACTCCACTCCTGACGCTACCCGTTATACATGATTTTTTTGCCGTTTTCATAGATAACAGTGCGGAACCCTTCGTGCGCGAGTCCGACTCCCACTTGGTCTGTTTTTCCTTACTAATATTATAAATGCGAAAGTGAGTTTGTTTGTTTGTTTGTTTGTTTGTTACGCTTTCACGCCGTAACTACTGAACCGATCATCATGAAATTTTGCATACAAGTTCTCTGGAGTGCGGAGAAGGACATAGGCTACCATTTATCCCGGGAAAAAGTACTATTCCCGAGGGATCGACATTGACGCGGGCGGAGCCGCGGGTGAAAGCTAGTTATTTATATTTAGAGGAGTTTGATAGCTCAGTGGAGCGTGAATAGTGACATAACGTGAATGTAAATAGACGAAAACTCGTTTGGTGAGTCACGCCTTCAAAAATACTACCCCTGTATATTTTTTTAGTTCAAGTTGTGTATTATACAGTATTATTTTTAGATTCACCAAAAGTAGAAGAAAGAAAGGAGGAATCTAAAGATGAAACTGCTGAAAAGGTAAGTTTGGTTCGAAATGTCATCATCATCATATCAGCCGCAAGAAGTCCACTGCTGGACATAGGCCTCCCCCAAGGATTTCCAATACGACCGGTTGGAAGCGGCCTGCATCCAGCGTCTTCCTGCGACCTTAGTCAGGTCGTCCGACCATCTGGTCGGTGGGTGTCCGACGCTGCGCTTGCCGGTACGTGGTTGCCATTCGAAAACCCTTCTGCCCCATCGGCCATCGGTTCTACGCGCTATGTTTAAATTAAATTTTCTTTTATGCAATTTACGTTCGGTATACTAAACAATTTTCGGCAGTTAAGAGCCCGCCATATGCCAGGCGGCGTAGCGATACAAACGCGGATGGTCTAAACGCGTTGGCTACTTTGTATTTTTTCGTTTTTTTGGGAATATTCAAGGGTTATTCGAAAAAGGAAAACATATGATGGCTGCCTTATTTGTAATGCAATAATAATCAAAAGTTTCAAGGTTAATTTTAATGTATTTGGTGAATAATGCTATATACCGAGTAAATTAGTCGTGATTTGGAGGCAACTTTGCAATTTTTTTCTATCGAGAAAATTTAACGCAATCGTGTTTTTGAGTCAGATAGTTACCAGTGTTAGTCCTGAACTTTGCTGCATTTTTATTTCAACTTGAGTATTTAATTATTATTGATATAACAGTCAATCATGCAAAGCAGTGTGAGGTAGTACGGGCCCTTAAGAATTAAGTAGTTTTCGCCTGCGGCTCTGCTCGCGTTAGCGGCGATCGCCGAGAGCAGAAGGTTTTAGGTTTTCAAGTCTTTCTCTGTGAAGGTGTATGCAAAATTTCACGACAATGCAGTAGTTAAGACGTGAAAGCGTAACAAACGAATTTATAATATTTGTGAGGATTAGGGTTTTGAACCAAATAAAAGAAAGGATTTTCAATTCGGTTTAATTTTTAAAAAATGTTTGTTACCGCGAAACTTCGTCGTTTATGTACCGATTTTGAAATTTAGTATTTAAAAAAAACACAAACTTACAACAAAGATAGAAAAAACATAATCGCTAAAACTAAACCTACCAGAAAAACCCTAAATTAGTGACAAAGTGATCATAAAAATATATCATGACTAAAACTACGTAGAATGAAAAAAGAACAAGAGGAAAAAAAAAATATAAATTCTAATCGAATAGCCCTCCCCGGAGAGTACCTGGCTCAAAAGTGCCCATCACACCGGCCGCGTTACCACGCTGGATGGCCAGTGAAATGTGTTGAGACAGGTACGCTCCAGAGCGGGGGTCACAACCATTGTCACGGAGGCGTCGTCCTAGCTCTCTGACAAAATGTTTGCCCTCGACACACCAGGGACCACCCGTTTCAACTGCGAAAGGCACAAAAATGTACTGGGATAGTTCCGAAAATTTAAATTTAGTTTAAATACAAAATTCCGTTTGTATTTAAATTTCATCAAAATCGATTCAGTAGTTTAATTGTAGTCGGTTTTTTATATGACATATTATATAAGTTACGCATCTGTGCTGCATGTCAATAGCCAATCAATTGATAATTTATTATTGAATAAACTTAAATATTGTAAGCAACCCTCGACACAAAAAAGAACCCTCTAAAAAGTAAAAAGTTTCTTCAAACTCGAAAATTGTCCAACTAGCAATTTTTCATCAAAATTAGTTCATCTGTTTAAGAGCTACGGCGCCACAGATACACCTAGTGGCTAAACATAAAACACCGCTCTTTTTGTGCCAAGTGTTAAAAAGAAACCTAACATTTTAGAGGGAGACGACAATAGAAGTGGAAGTGAAACAAGAGAACATAGTGAGCAGTGACGATGAAATTTGGATCGTACATACTGGGGAAGATCAACTCGAGAATATACTACAACCTAAACAGGTACTTTCTCTCTCTTGGATACAGGGTGTACATAGTTGATACATATTCGAAGGGGCGATTCAGCGCGAGAAACGCAGACACAATGGATTTTCTATTGTTATGCGTCCTCGTTGGACCGCTTGGTGGTTGAGAGGTCATCCCATCAATCGCGAGAAACGCAGACAATGGATTTTCTATTGTTATACGTCCTCATTGGACCGCTTGGTGGTTGAGAGGTCATCCCATCAATCGCGAGAAACGCAGACAATGGATTTTCTACTGTTATGCGTCCTCATTGGACCGCTTGGTGGTTGAGAGGTCATCCCATCAATCGCGAGAAACGCAAGACACAATGGATTTTCTATTGTTACGTGGTCTAATCGGGCCGCTTGGTGGTTGAGAGATCAATATGAACAATTTTTCCTATGATTCCAAACAGAGATCTGAAATAGTATATTGTAATGCCTAACATTATAATAGGCTAGTTTCCTAAAAAAATATAATTAGTCCGTCAGTAAGATATTCAAAAAATATTGGACACGTATTTTTTATTTTGTCGATTAAACAAAAAATGATAAAGATATAGCCCTTTAAAGTTCCGTGTGACGTCATAGTTTGCTACAATTTTTAGCAAACTTTGACGTCACGAGCTCCCACTCCTGAACTTTGACGCGCTTTATCTTTATTATTTATTGTCTATTTGACAAAAGAAAAAATACGTGTCCAATATTTTTTGATTATCTAACTGACGAAATTGTTATGTTATTATTACGACCCAGGAAACTAGCCTATTATTAGGAAAGACTACGGAGTAAGGTAAAGACAATACTTTGAATTCAGCGTGGAACGAAGGAGTCTAGCATTAAATTCCGAGTCTAGCGAAGAATTCTAAAGACTCCTGAGTGAAGCATTTAGAGTGTGTAACCCGAAGTAAAAGTAATAAGTTAGTCCCAAAAAGATTCTGCTTTTCATCTACCTCTGTGAGAAAAATGTTATTTGTGTTTTCATTTACACGGGACTAAAACAATTTTAAATATTATAAATAAAAAAATCCCTCGGGTATAAAAGCATATTTTAGATCCTATACACCGTGTAAATAGACCCTCGACATTCCCTTAACGGGGTGACTCAGCCCACCAATACAACGTGATTTTGAACCCCCTAGCTATATTGAAATCTGGGAATCAGTATCCCTAATGGAACACAGAATTGCAAGAAAAAAAGGTGAAAAACGAAAAAGAAAATTAGGTTTCCCATACAAAGTCGCCGATCAGCTGGACTAATTTCTATGAAAAGTTAAATTATTTTTTTCGTATTTTACCCTTTTTTCTTACAATTCTGTATTCAATTAGGGACTCTGATTCCCAGATTTCAATATAGCTAGGGGGTTCAAAATCAGGATATATGAACAACTTTTCTTATGGGAACAATGCTGGGAACTCAAAAAAAAATTCGACTTCCCATACAAACTGGCCGGGCGGCGGAACTCTTTTGTATGGAAATGACGAAATTTTTTTGAGTTCCCAGCATTGGTCCCATAGGAAAAGTTGTTTATATTGATGGGCTGAGTCACCCCTTTAAGTAAATGTCGAAGGTACATTTACAAGCTGTATACGGGCACCGTTCTTTGATTTTTGAATATATGAGATGAAAAATATGTTTTTATCAACACGCAATTTATTCAGCCAACAAGATAATGTATATGGTAATGTCAAAGTTTCTGTTTTAAGATCCCAGCTTTGCCGCTATGGTTTATATTGCCTAATATTTAAATAGTAAATAATTTATTTAATTTAATTATCTTTTGTTTTGTAGTTAGTAAATATTTAATTTTAAAAATTTATAATTACTGTTTTTTTTTCAGGGTGAGGAAGAAAAGCCAGTAACTCACAAAAGAACTCACACGTGTATTAATTGCAGGTAAAACACACTTACAGATTTTGTTGACTGTCGTAGATTTCTCAGTGACCCTGTTTCTCAACGAATCTCCTAAGTTTCTCAAAGGGTATTGTTTTTCTCAACGTTTTACATAGGTTTCTCGTCTTAATATATATTCTGTAAACAACACGGCTAAGTAACTTGAATTTTAAAACCGATATGCTTAAAACGTGTTTATTTTCTGGATCTGTCCTTACTATGTTATCTATATACATATAATAAAACAGTAAAATAATTTTGTCTGTACATTTCAAATTTTTTACTGAAATGGATAGAGGGACACTTAAAAAGAATAATAGAAAGCAAAAAAAATTTTTTGGATTTTCTTGTCTGTCTGTCTGTCTGTCTGTCTGTCTGTATGTATGATCACGATTATCTCCGAAAATACTGAACCGATTTACTTCAAACTTTCAGCAATTGCTTTGTTTAAACTCAGTTTAACATTTAAAGTTTGTTTCATCAAAATCGGTTCATTAAAAAAAAAGTTATCGTCATTTGAATGAACTCAAGGCATGAGTTTGCCTACAAACATATAGCAAAAATTAAATTAAATAATAAGTGACATAAGAAAATTAAAATCCAAAGTCAATTCATCATCATTATACGACAGCATTATACCTATCCATACTATCCATAGTCATCCATACTAAAAAAAAAGGAGAAGCTGACTGACTGACATATCAACGCAGGGCCTAAACTATAAGGGTTAGGAACTTGAAATTTTGCACAGGGGTTCCTTTTATAACGTAGGGGAGCACTAAGAAAGGATTTTTGGAAATTCATCTCCTTAGGGGGAAAAACGGGTTGCAAAGTTAGTATGAAACTTTGTTGTTTTTGAAGTTATTCGAATGAAATTCAGCATGAAGGTTCTTTACTGAAAGGTATGAAACACGAGTAAAATATTTTACTCAAAAATCATCCCTTAAGGGGGTAAAATAGGGGTGCAAAGTAAGCATGAATGTTTGCCATTTTTGAAGTTAGTCGAATGAAATTCAGCATGAAGGTTGTTTACTAAAAGGCATGAAAAACGAGTAAAATATTTTTCTCAAAAATCATCCCTTAAGGGGATATAACGGGGATGCAAAGTTAGTATGAAACTTTCCGTTTTTGAAGTTATTCATTTGAAATTCAATATTAAGGTGTTTCATGAAACTGAACTTTGGCACAGGGATTCTTTTTATGATGTAAATGAGCACTAAGAAAGAATTTTTAGAAAATCAAAGGGGTTGAAGTTTTATGGAACTTTCTCATTTCTGGACTTAGAAGTTTGAAAGTAGGTACGGGAGTTCTCAATTAAAATTAAAAAAGATCTGTTTAGGTGAACCAGACAACATTCTCCCTTGAAGGGGTAAATAGGGGGTAAAGTTTGTATGAAATTTTTCCATTTCTAGACTTAGAGGTATGAAAATAAGTATATACGTTCTAGGTTACAATTAAAAAAGATCTGTGTAGATGAAATGTACAAAATTCCCCCCCTTAAGGGATAAATGGGGGGGGGGGGGGGGGATTGTATGGAAATTTACTTATTTCTGGACATTGAAATTTCCCCTTGAAGGGAATAGGTGGGGTAAACTTTGTATGGATTTTTTTTATTTACTTAGAAATATGACAATAAGAAGTTCTCCATTACAATAAAAAAATATCTGTGTAGGTGAATTGGGCAAAATCCCCTCCTTAAGGGCTAAAGATCTATGCAGGTGAAATGTATTAAATTCCCCCTTAAGGGGAAAAAGCAAAGGGACAGGGGTTTGTATGGAATTTTTATCTTTTCTACTGTTCCCAAGGGAACGACATTAACGCGGGCGGAGCCGCGGGCAACAGCTAGTCCTAAGATATTACCTGAATTTTTCAAATTATTTAACCCTTCAAGCGCGAGAACAAGCTTCACAGACACAATTGATTTTCTATTGTTATGCGTCCTCTTTGAACCGTTTGGTGGCTGCGAGGTGAATCAAAATCGGTGATGTTATTTAAAAATTTGAATAGTGTTCAAATGGGAACGGACCACGAAAAATTTTTACTTCCTTAATAAGTAAACAAAAAGAGCATAGACTAGACTATATATATCGAAAAAACTTCCTGCTTGTTATTACACTATTATTGTTTTGCAACTTATTAAATACCTACCCCGTTTATTTTAACAGTCAGATCTTCACGTCTGCTGAAGCGTTCGCCTCACACAAGTGTCGCAAGCGAGGCAGGAAACCAAAACCTATTGACGACATCATCATCAAGAAGGATGATGTTATGAAGGTAGAGTTAGCTTCTCATAACTGATAATAAGTTTTTCTTCTTCTTCTATCGACTTTGACTAGCTCCGTGGCGCAGCGGTCAACACGCCTGCCTGCGACACGGAGTGACCGGGTTCGATCCCCAGCCAGGTCAAGATGGAAAATGATCTTTTTCAGATTGGCCTGGGTCTTGGATGTGTATCTATATATGTATTTGTTATAAAATATAGTATCGTTGAGTTAGTATCCCATAACACAAGTCTTGAACTTACTTTGGGGCTAGCTCAATCTGTGTGATTTGTCCGTATATATTTATTTATTATTATTATTATTTATTTATTTATCGAGTCGTAAAATGGCTTTGCGTTTAATTAAATATGTTTCGACCAGTGCATTGCTACCGCAATTGCCCGCTCGTTTGCCTCATTCAGATCTTGTTGAGAGCAAGAAATTGGGTTTTCTGGGCACACCAAGAGGTGGCTCATAGATAGCACCACAGTGCACTCACTATTGTTGGAGAAACGATGAGTGAGTAGAAATCAATATTTATTGATTATATTAAAGTTTTCAATTCAATTTAATTTTTGTTTTATTTTATTTTATTTGATAATATTGTACTTAATTTTATTTGATACTAGCTTTCGCCCGCGGCGCCGCCCGCGTCAATGTCGATCCCTCAGGAACAGTACTTTTTCCCTGGATAAAAAGTAGCCTATGTCCTTCTCGGAACTCCAGAGAACTTGTATGAAAAATTTCATGATGATCGGTTCAGTAGTTACGGCGTAAAAGCGTAACAAACAAACAAACAAATAAACAAACAAACTCACTTTCGCATTTATAATATTAGTAAGGATTATTTTATTTTATTAGTTTAGTTTTTATAAATGATTATATGGATCTTAGTTGTCTGAAATAAATTATTTTATTTTATTTATTTAAAGTGACTTGTGTTGGACTTGTGTTGACGTGGATAGACTAGGTCTATCATCAGGGACATATACCTATGTGAGCGACTCCCATGGGACGCGGAGTTGGCTTGACCATTGTGTGGTTTCTGCCTCCGTTTTGCAATCTGTTTGTAATACGTATGTTATGAATGATGTCTGTTGGTCGGATCATTATCCTTTAGTGGTGCAATGTAAATTTAATTTAAATATTACTTTAAGTCATAATAATTTACCCACTTCACAAAAATCTGTGATAAATAAAATTATATGGGTTGAAAGAAAGTTGGAGCAAATAGAAAGCTACACAAAAATTTGTAATGAAAAACTTAGCTTAATCTGTTGTCCTGATGAACTCTCTGGTTGTTGTGAAGTTTTATGTGATAATATGAGTCATAGAATTGTTATAGAAAAAATGTATAAAGACATAATATGTGTCCTATGTGAGGCTGCATCTGCCACCTGCACGCTACACAATGTGAAACCTAAAAGAAAGCCAATTGTGGGGTGGAACAAAAATGTAAGCGAGGCTCACAGGGAAGCTAGGTGTAAACATCAGATGTGGCTGCTACATAATAAACCGAACAAGGGTCGCGTTTTTAATGAAATGGTTGAAAGCCGTAAAATTTTTAAGTCACGTTTGAAGTGGTGCCAAAATCATGAAGAGCAGCTTAGAATGGACATAATAGCTTCACACCACAGAAAAAATGACATCAAGGGCTTTTGGAAAGCAACAAATAAACTTGGTTCTAAAGCAAAGCTCCCTGTGAGTGTCGACGGTTTGTGTGAGCCCTCACATATAGCGGATATGTTTAGAGAACATTTTTCTGTTAGGTCTCCGTTGGGACCACCACAGTCAAAATGCGGTGTTGGCCTGTGTGGTCAGGAGACTTATACCCGTTTCACACCTGATGATGTCGATAAAATGATTAAGAGTATGTGTAGAGGCAGGTCTCCTGGCCACGACGGGCTGAGTATTGAACATCTACAGCATGCTGGGCCGCACCTGCCGAGGGTGCTCAATAAGCTTTTTGCATTGTGTATGTCCCATTCTTACTTGCCCAGTGATCTGATGACTACTGTGGTGGTTCCGATAGTTAAAAACAAAACGGGTGATACTAGCGATAGGACCAATTATAGGCCCATCTCCCTGGCCACAGTAGTGGCAAAGGTGCTTGATAGTCTGCTTAATAAGCAACTTGATAATTATATCACACTACATGATAACCAGTTTGGTTTCAGACCTGGTCTTTCCACAGAGTCCGCAATTTTGTGTTTGAAGCAGACTGTCAAGTATTATACAGAGCGAAACACTCCAGTGTATGGCTGCTTTCTTGATCTGTCGAAGGCTTTCGATCTGGTTTCTTATGATATTTTGTGGCAGAAACTAGACGAAAAGAATGTGCCACCTGAGCTGAGTAATTTATTTAAATTCTGGTATCTCAACCAGATCAATGTTGTAAAGTGGTCGAATGCATTCTCGGAGCCTTACAGGTTGGAATGTGGAGTACGGCAGGGAGGGCTTTCTTCGCCTAAACTCTTCAACCTGTACGTGAATGCGCTGATAGAGGAGCTTAGCAGTTTGCATGTCGGTTGCCATATTGATGACGTATGTCTCAACAACATTAGTTACGCGGACGACATGGCTCTGCTGAGTGCCTCTGCCTGTGGCCTCGACAGGTTGTTGAGTGTGTGTGAGCGATACGCCACCAGTCATGGCTTAAAATACAACGAGACAAAGAGTGTATGTATGGTTTTTCAGGCCGGAGGGAAATGTCCGGATACTAATCCACCTACTATATTAAATAAGTCGCCCTTGCAAAGGGTTTATAAATTCAAATATCTTGGACACTGGCTGACTTCCGACTTGAAGGACAATACAGACATTGAAAGGGAACGTAGGGCGCTATCGATGCGTGCCAATATGATAGCCCGTAGGTTTGTTCGTTGTTCGAGACAAGTTAAAATAACTCTTTTTAGAGCATACTGCACATCCTTTTACACGAGCAGCCTATGGGTGCAATATACGAAGAAGCAATTTAACACCCTACGTGTCCAGTACAATGATGCCTTCAGGGTTTTGTTGGGGTTGTCTCGACGTTGCAGCGCGTCGGGGATGTTCGCCGAAGCGCGAGTGGATTGTTTTTATACAACAATGCGCAAACGGTGCTCATCTCTGGCAAATAGACTTCGGGCCAGCTCTAACAATATTCTGAGGTTATTTGCCTCCCGTGTCGATTTTCAGTATGTACTGAAACATCCCCGACGCGCTGCAACGTCGAGACAACCCCAACAAAACCCTGAAGGCATCATTGTACTGGACACGTAGGGTGTTAAATTGCTTCTTCGTATATTGCACCCATAGGCTTTGAACAGTGATTCACATGAATCACTGTTCAATGGTACATATGCTGAGGAACGAACAGGTGTGATGTGTGTTTTTGCGCGATATATTGTGTTTGTGTACTAACATTAGGTTTTTAAGGTCTCTTTGTTACTAACAAAAAATGATCTATAGTTGGTCGATAAATAAATGATTATTATTATTATTATTAAAGACAATAACAAAACTTTTAAAATAAAGTTGACACAAAAATGGCCGGGCCGCCAAGGCCCTTTTTAAATTTAAAATAAAGTGCACCACCAGTTCGATAACCCACCAGCCGCCACTGCACATTGCAACTATATTTTTCCCAATGAGTAACACTGTTACTTGTTGGCACTCTGTGTTCCCGTTCAGTAACAACTATTAAGAATGTTGTAAACTAAACCTGTCATTGAGTTATTCATAGGTCATTAAAAAATTGTTGAAAATCTGTTTACACGTTGTTACTGTTCAGTTTTTTACAAATTTTAATGTTATTTCATTAAATTGTATGCTAAATCGTTACATATTTTACAATTATTACTTATAAAACAAACATTGGAAATTCTTTTATTAAACATATCTTAATAACTGATACTGAACGGGAATTTAGAGTGCCAATGATTGCCAGTGTTACTCATTGGGAAAAGGATAGCGTTACATCATTTAATAAAATTTTTTTTAAACTTATTTTAGATAATGATACGGAACCCTTCGTGTGCGAGTCCGACTAGCACTTGGCCGGATTTTTTTATTCCTTATGTTATTACGTTTTGTTTTCACAGAGACCTCAAGGCAGACCAAGAATCGTCGAAAGAAATCCTCACGATCTTCTTGTTGAGGTTAGTGTTTGGGTTCGCAGGGTCTTGGGTTCGATCCCCGGCCACGTCATGATGGAAAACGTATTTTTCCAGATTGGCCTGAGTCTCTATACACGGTGAAATTTTGATCGTTTTGGACCCTTAAAGGGATGACTCAGACCATCAATATGAACAACTTTTTCTATGGGACCAATGTTTATAACACAAAAAAAATGGCGTTAGTCCTGGGAAGGGAATGACCTCACCACGATTGGCAGTTTGGCTAGTAGTTTCTTTGGCTTTTTGTGTACCGATGCTGCTGCCCATGGAAGCATTTTTAAGCTGGGGAAGGATAACAATTTGTTGGATTTGGGAAGGAAATGAAGGTATTGGGATTCTACTCACTCAGATGAATGGGGGAAAGCAAGTAGCAGCTCGGGAGGCCGGACGCGTACCTGATGCCATACCTGACACCACCGGACAGACAGGTGAGGATGACATCCTTGACCATATGGTGAAATTTTGATCGTAATAGAGCCTTGAAGGGGTGGTTCAGCCCGTTGATATGAACAACTTTTCCTATGGGACCAATGCTGAGAAAAAAAAATGGCCATTTCCATACAAACTAGTTCAGCCGCTAGGTCAATTTGTATGGGAATGTAAAAAATAAAAATTGAGTACCCAGCATTGGTTCAATGGAAAGTTGTCCATTTCGACGGGCTGAATTATCTCTTTAAAGCTCCATAACGATCAAAATTTCACAATCATCATTATTTCGTGTATTTGACACGGGAGTGCCCGGGTTCGATCCCCGGCCAGGTCAAGATGGAAAATGATCTTTTTCAGATTGGCCTGGGTCTTGGATGTTTATCTATATATTATGTATTTGTTATAAAATATAGTATCGTTGAGTTAGATCCCATAACACAAGTCGAGTCGAACTTATCTTGGGGCTAGCTCAATCTGTGTGATTTGTCCGTATATATTTATTTATTGTGATATTTCCCAGAGACCGCGCAAGAAAAAGAGCAAGGTGCCGACTTCGGATCCACAAATCGTGACGTGCCACAACTGCAACGAAAGTTTCACATCCAAAGTGCGGCTGAAATTCCATATGTAAGTTTAGGGCATGCCGAAAATACGCGACCGAAGTTCCGCGGCTCATTTTACGTTCAGCGTATTCGGCTGATAGATACACTACAGGTGCGGAATTTACGCGACGTAAATTCGGTTGCGTAACATTGTGTGAACTCAGTTCCATAAGCAAGGTTGTGCTTTAACTGCGATAATCAATTTTTCTGAGTCAAACATATTACGACATAACAAAACACGCGTGCGGAAAGCAGTGAAATAAATACCTATATTAAGCACGACATGCGGGGTTGCGGGCGGACATGCCTGCCGATACCCTGTTTCCCCGGTAATCGAGCCGAACTTCCGGCGCATACTATCTGTTGCGTGCCGCCGAACTTGCGCCCGGCCGAAGTTCGGCTGTTCGTTATAACGCGGCGTAATTTCGGCAGTGTATCGTTGGTAATTCAAATAGTATTTCAGGCGTTTACATTTTTACGCGTAGATTACGTGTCACAATCAGTTTATGTTTCATGTAGATGTCTTTGTGTAGTTTGCATGTCAAAACAAGCGCAGGCGGCCTGACCTAAAAATATTCCCCCTAGGCCAAAAGCTGGGTAAGCTCCTGCTCAAGTACGGTCATTTTTATCGCTTCCGGTGAAGAAGACATCGTGAGAAAACCTGCACACTAGTGGATTGTTCACTAGTGTGTGAAATAGGGAAGGCAATAGGAAACTACTCCATTATTTCCTGCCAAAAACTAGTGAAAGTGTATCGGTTAGCTGTCAACACACGACCTT
Organism: Elegia similella; assembly: GCA_947532085.1. NCBI lineage: Eukaryota > Metazoa > Arthropoda > Insecta > Lepidoptera > Pyralidae > Elegia > Elegia similella. The sequence continues at coordinate 3,043,755 of OX383953.1, forward strand.
TAAGGGTCAGTTCAGACAGAGATAAACGCAGTGGAGAAGATTTAATTAAAAAACTCGTATTCAACTTTTAAATTAATACAATAAAATGCTCGCGCGTACTCAAAGATACGCCGAAAGCAAAAAAGAAAACCGTCTATACTATGGGGAGTGTTCTGAAGAACTTTTTGAATTGGTGCCACCGTCACCATTCTACCACCGCACCGCTCGCCACAGGAGTAAAGTCCATCCCCACATCCTTGACACTTGGGTCTCCAAAAATGTCAGAGCGTCACGTGGTTTTTTTCCTCGTACAGCAAGATTGTGGAACGGACTCCCTCCCGAGGTTTTCCCTGTGTGCTATGACTTGAGGTCCTTCAAAAGGCGTGTTTACAGGTATCTTAAGAGTCGGCAACGCATCAGCAGCTCCTCTGGTGTTGCAGATGTCCATGGGCGACCACTTTGCATCAGGTGGCTCGTCGGCTCGTTTGCCGTCGGATATACATAACAAAAAAAGAAAAAAAAGGACGGCGCGCACCATATTGTATTAAATTTAAAGTTGATTTGCGAGTGCCTTAATAAAAACTCACCGCTGCGCTCCTCTCTGTCTGAACTGACTCTAAAACTGCTCTTTCTTCGTAGGCAGTTCCATGAAACTACAAGTATGTTAACCTCGGATGGCCGGTACTCATGCATTGAGTGTGATGGCGCCACCTTCGACACTGAGAGCGAGTTATTCGATCATGTCCATTTCAAACATGACAAGCAGAAGAGGTGGCAGTGCCCGGTCGCTGATTGTGGAAAGACCTTTTATCTTCGGTAAGATTTTTTATTTAGGAAAGATTTCGTATCCTGTTTATCATGTCATCATCTGTAACATCAGGTCTCTATGTCATCATCATCCTAGCCGCCTTCTCCAAGCTATACGTGGTGAGTACACCACGCTTTGGGTTGGTGAGCGCATTTTGTTTGGCTTATGTCGGTTTCGACGCTGTGCTGCCCATCGAAACCGTTTTTAACTCATTCATTGCCACTATTTTGTGACCATATGACAAAAAAAATTGATGACCTTTTTTATTTGTTTTTCAAATAGACAGCGAAAAAAGAAAGGACCCGTATATTTTAGATTTTTTTAAATATTGCGTTATTATTGAAATAAAAATGTTTAAAAAAAAGAATTAATTTGCCGGAACTGACGTACCCATAAGGCTGTGTGTACAGTGATGCTTGAACTTCACATATCCAGTTTTCATTTTAAAAAATGTTAATGTCAATGTCAATGCCGTCGCCAAAATGTGCCAAACAAAAAAATACGACTTTACGACTTCTTGATAATCGTACGACTAACCTCTCGCCTTTTAACCTAATTATGAAGGGTAGTATCTATTTACATTCAATAATAATTATCAGATAGTCCGTGCTTACTTTTAAATTCAAGCAAGTATTATCCAAACCAATGATCCAAACAAACAACAAAACAAAATAATACCAGTACCGACCAAACCGACAGGACTGAGTACCTGCCACTGTCATCTAGCTGTCAAACAAAGTGACATGCTTGCCATGTTAGTTCTTTTTTTGTAAGAGCTATCGCGAGTAAAGGCATACGCTTAAGTGTGGTTAATCTGTGACGTCACGAAAGGTTTTGTATACTTTTTTTTCTCCCTAAATATAGATTTAAAAATTTTAAATTATTTTTCTCGAACTATATAAGGGCAAATCTAGAAACGCTTTTTTTTGTTTCAGCAACATACTTTTTTGTCACATGGTCAATTGCGTAAGCATATAAAAAAAAATTACGCGACGTCGCGTGATTTGGCAACCAAAGCGTTAAGCGAGGGAAGGGTAGAAGTTTTTTCTCTGTATGTACGGTCGCCCGCAAAAGTTCATATAGAGGTTGCGGAAAAAGTCGTGTGTAGCTACGGCTACTATTTAAAAATAACAGCAATTTCAACCTTATAAATATGTGACATAAGGTTCATGATATTGTTAATATATGTGCCTCCCTGATCAGTGCAATCGATTTTCACCTTAAGGCTATGTATGGACATTTGCAGGTGATCGGAATATTTCTATTGTATAATTCTTTAGAAATTGTACGAACACACTAGGTTTTGCTCGCGGCTTCTCTCGCTGGGATGAAAGGTAGCCGTATTTTCCGAATCCCAGACTAAGCGTATGCAAAACTTCATTATGATCGGTTAAGTTGAGAAAACGAGAAAGTGTAACAAGCGAACAAACTCACTTCCTCATTTATATTATTTGTTAGGATAGGAATACAGACAAAAAGAAAAAAAAACAGCCCGTATTTTATCATTTTTAGACAGACAGTTCCGTTTCCAAAGGGTAAAAACGGGACCCTATTAATTTAGCTCCGCTGTCCGTTTGTCTGTCTGTCTGTCTGTCTGTCGGTATGTCCGTCCGTCCGTCACAGTTGAAATTTTCACAGATGATGTATTTCTATTGCCGCTATAACAACAAATATTTAAGAAAGTTCCCATACAACAAACGTGATTCTTTTGCTTGTTTTTGCTCGATATTGATAACGGCGACAGGTAGACGCTTGAAATATTCGCAAAATATTTAGTTATATATTCACTTTAAAAATAACTAATTAGTTAAAAATAAAATTAATATTAAAGGGGGCTCCCATACAACATACATGTTTTTTTTTGCCGTTTTTATACATAACGGAACCCTTCGTGCGCGAGTCCGACTCGCACTTGGCCGGTTTTTAATTTAAAGTAATCCATACTATTCGATCATGGTGTTTCTACCAAGTTTCATAAAATTCAGTTATGGAGGAACATACATACATACAGAAAAAGATCCAAAAAATGGTTATTTAGTTTCAGTATCATGAATAGATCTCTGAAAACAAAGTAACTTACTCCATTACAGATTTATTATAAGTATAGATAGGGACAGCACTGGATGTCGATAAATTGAGGACAGATAAATTTAAAACTTTAATTTTCAGGGCCACGCTAACGAAACATAGTCGCAGTCACACAGACACTCGTAGGTATGTGTGTGTGACATGTGGCAAGAGATTCTTGGACAAGCAGACTTTGGATGAACACGGAGTTACACACTTACAGGTACTTTGTCTATTTACTAGGGTTTTTTGCATTAAGGACGAACTAGTCGCGAGCTCGAACTCACTGGCGGGCGCGGCCAAAAAGCACGTTGCTTCACCTAGCATTGTGTCCGACAGAGATAGTATCAGTGAGGAGCACACAGAAATATGGATGAGCAGTTAGACGCTATATCTACACGCATACGCCGAGTTGCACGCACACAAACACTACCGAGCGCGTGAAAAATTGAAAAACGTCCTTTGGAAAATGGGGTTTTATGAAAAAACTACTGCATAAATCAATTATAAATGAAGTTATTTGAAATCTTCGATAATTGAACTTTGTCGGTACGGTCTTTGTTTTCGATATATTATACTTCTTTTATTACTTATTTACGCCCAAAGTTGTGTTAAAATTAGTAAGAAAAGCTAAAGTTTGTTGGCTCATAACTTCTTAATGGCTTTTTATTTTACTAATCTGTTACCGTACAGACAAAATTAATAATGAGACAAAACGATATCATGTTAAACTTTGGATGTACAATGTCAAACAATGGAGTACAGCCCCCCCGAAATTTGTATGGGAAAAGTATCTACTCGTTCAGCCTTAACGGCCCGCCATAGGCCGGGCGGCGTGGCGGTACTAAAGCGGATGGTCTAAACGCGTTGGCTACTTTGATATTTCGTTTTTAAAGAATATTCAAGGGTTTTTCGAAAAAAAAATATAATGATTGCTGCCTTATCTGTAATGCAATTATAATCAAAAGATTCAAGGTTAATTTTAATGTATTTGGTGAATAATGCTGTTTACCGAGTAAATTAGTCGTGATTTGGAGGCAACTTTGCAATTTTTTTCTATCGAGAAAATTGAACGCAATCGTGTTTTTGAGTCAGATAGTTACCAGAGTTAGTCCTGAACTTTGCTGCATTTTTATTTCAACTTGAGTATTTCATTATTATTGATATTACAGACAATCATGCAAAGCAGTGTGAGGTAGTACGGGCCCTTAACAATGTTATTCTGATATAGGTACAGTACTATCACTTTGATAAGTAAGCGATGTACCTGCGTAGAAATCAAATTTTTGCATAGCGCGAAAATATCCGTCTGCTATTGGCTGATGCGTTGGCGCCATGTCTGGAGTTCGCTGTAGCGCCGTACGAGAACTATGAGCGAGTTAGCATGTTGTTTTTGGATTTTAAATCTTATGTACATTTTAATACATTTTTTTTTCAATAATTGCCTTTGAATGTTGTGAGTATTATTATTATTTATATTTTTCCCACCCCCACCTCACCCCGTTCCTTCCTTGACTATCCTAGCCCTGTACTCCTTGCAGATCAAGCCCTTCCAGTGCCACATCTGCCTGAAGCAGCTGACACGGCGCTCGCGTCTCCGCATGCATCTTCGCGCTCATGAAGAAGCGCTCACACCCAAACTGGTGCTGGTATGTGGGGTCTGCAGCCGCGCCTTTAGGGACCAGGCGGACGCGCAGGTTTGTTATAAAAACTCGAGTCCGGGAGTCTAAATTCTCTTGACTCGATTATAAATCACAAGGCTCGATTCATAAGCAGAGACTCCACTGCTCGATGTGTTAGTTATACTAAAGCTCCGGTAATAGACTCGAGTTCGGTACAAGTGCTCGATTCTATTGTGTGCTTGAGTCTGATTATGGACTGAGTCGCGCTCGATTCTGGTAAATAGCTTTTAATGGTAAATATTTATACATGTGAAAGTTTGATCGTTTTGGACCCTTTAAGGGGTGACTCAGACTATCAATATGAACAACTTTTTCTATGGGACCAATGCTGGGAACTCAAAAAAAATTCGTCATTTCCATACAAAAGAGTTCCGCCGCCCGACCAGTTTGTATGGGAATGTCGAATTTATTTTTGAGTCTCAGCATTGTTCCCATAGGAAAAGTTGTTCATTTTGATGGTCTGAGTCACCCCTTTAAGCGTCCAAAACGATAAAAATTTCACCATGTACAATATCCTCCCATGTAACTAAGAATCCTTGGGAGTGGCCTTTGTCCAACAGTGGACTTCTAACAGCTGATATGACAATGATCATTTATTTATGTTTTTTCGTTTCAAAGCTTCTCTTATTTCTTTTAAATTGATACTAAATTTACCAGAGTTTCGTAACAACCACTGCCGGGAAGAAACTCCGAAAGAAAGCTATAAAACAGTCTTAGTTGCCTACTCACCTTGAGGGCTTTACAAAAGATTAACAATGACTAGCTCCGTGGCGCAGCGGTCCACACGCCTGCCTGCGACACGGAGTGACCGGGTTCGATCCCCGGCCAGGTCAAGATGGAAAATGATCTTTTTCCGATTGGCCTGGGTCTTGGATGTGTATCTATATATGTATTTGTTATAAAATATAGTATCGTTGAGTTAGTATCCCATAATACAAGTCTCGAACTTACTTTGGGGCTAGCTCAATCTGTGTGATTTGTCCGTATATATTTATTTATTATTAATGACATTTTAACTATCACTTTTTTTTCCTAGCCTGTAGATGATATTCCCACTGCTGGGCAAAGGCCAAATCCATTCTTAAACTTGTCGAGATCATTTCTCTCCACCTACTTCTTGGTCTACCTTTACCTCGATGACACTCCGGTATCCAATAGGTAGACAACCTAGTCCACGGGACGGCGGCCGGTCTCCCGAGCTGCTACTTGTTTGTCCATCAAAATGATGATAAAAATGATTAATTAATTAACAGGAACACGCGACGAAATCGACAGAATGTATAGAGGAATTCGCCAGCGAATTGAAGGAGGAGGCAGAAGAAGCGGTGCTGTCGCCCACTAGTGGGTTAGTGCGGCATACTGTGCAAGTTGTCGGTAAGTCATCCCAACTAGACCGATATAAAGATCATCATCATCAGGTCTTTTTAGTCTCCACTGCAGGAGCATGACCCTCTCTGTACTACCGGAGCCATACTTGGCCAGAGCAGACAGAGGATTTGGCCTACACTCTCCTCGCTGGCCAGACGGGTTGAAGAGGTCTCATTGATGTTTGAGCTTTGTTTAGCTTGTATTTCCTAAGTCGCCTTTTACGACATCCACGGGTAGACTTGGAGTGGTCCTATTCTACCCTCCCGGAAACCACACGGCTAACGGATATAAAGATAATCTGGTCATCATCATTTCGTGTAGGTTACTGTTCAACAGCGCCATCTGATGGCTTATTGCAAACTAAGGTTGAGCGCCACCTAGCGGAAAGGTTTCGAATTAACTAATATCTTGTCTTATTATACGTGTTTTATTTTGCATTCATAATGCTATTTTGATATACTCTTAATAAATTAAGAAATTAAATATGGTGAAAAAATTTAATGCGGGCGGAACTTGAACCGGCGACCTAGGTACGACCTATGCGCTGCCATCTGAGCTACCGCACTATTCAATCTCGGCGCCGAAATTCTCCACCATATCCCATTTCCCCTTATATGTATTATTTTATATTAGAGTAGGTGACGTTAGCCTTAAAGTAAGCGTAACGTAAGCCAAACATTTTATGACGTTCCCATACAAATTAACCGGGCGGCCGAATTTTTTTCTATAGAACTGCCCATTTTTTTTTCAATTCCCAGCATTGGTCCCATAGGAAAAGTTGTTCATATCGACGGGCTGAATCACCCCTTTAAGGGTCCAGAACGATAAAAAATTCACTGTATATACCCTCTCAAGGACTCTAGAAAGTTCTATATTCTTTCGGTCCCGACAGCCGACAGCAGAACATTCCAGAATATTCTAGTCTATGTGTGAGCAGGATAGAATACATATGTGTAAGCAGGATAGAAGATGTATTACCGCAACAGACGTAGTTCGGGAGCGTTCTAGATTCTATTCTCGGAGCTTCGCGCCAATATATTAATTTCAAATAATCTCTTACAGAATCCCCGAAGTTTTCAAAACCAATAAAACGCCAAGTGGACAATGCGACAGCGGAGTCACTGCTAGCCAAGATGGCGGACGAAGCGCGGACTATCATACGCGTAGTGGAGATAGAAAAGGCGTTCCGTTGCGAATATTGTGAAGAGTGAGTGCTTTGAATGGCTTTAATCATCATTATCACAGCCACAAAAAGTCCACTGCTGGACAAGGCCAATGGCCAGTAGGGGAAAAAGGGTTCTTGATTGACAACCACGTACCGGCAAGCGCAGCGTCGGACACCCACCGACCGTATTAGAAATCCTTGGGGGAGGCTTATGTCCAGCAGTGGACATCTTGCGGCTGATATGATGATGATATTTTTCATTAACATTTTCATTACCGATGTTACCATATTTTTTCATAATATACATATTCATCATCATCATGTCAGCCAAAAGAACTCCACTGCTGGACAAGGGCCTCCCCCAAGGATGACTCAAGGATATTGCCATACTCACCACGCTTGGCAGGCGGGTTGGCGAGCGCAGTTTCTTTGGCTTCTTGTGCTTAGAACGCTGCTGCCCATCGACAGAATTTTGATGCTGGGGAAGGATAGGAATTTGTTGGATTTGGGAAGGGAATGAAGGTATTGGGATACTACTACTCGGATGAATGGGGGAAAAGCAAGGAGCAGCTCGGGAGGCCGGACGCGTACCTGATGCCATACCTGACACCACCGGACAGGCAGTTGAGGATGACCTGACCTATTTGAACGCCCTTGATACGAAGTGTTTTGGTTGAGGTTTGACTAATATGGTTTAGCTCAGCGATGGCTGATCCATTTTTTTTTTGTTCGGGAGGAAAAATGCCTTCGCATCATCCACTCTGCCACGGGAGAGCAGAGTCGGTATGTGGGGCTTGAACCCACTAAAAAAACCTCCCGGTGTCGACGCTCTCCCGCATTGCCTCTACCGCATTTGCCGGGCTACTCTCGCTCCACAGCCCGGCGCGGTGGCCAGAAGAGAAGCGAGAAGGTTCGAAGTGGCCTGCGGGCCGACCCTTCGGTCTTCGATTCTACCCGCTAGGGTGGGCGTGTCTCGACACAACACGCCTTCCACCCGAGGGCCATACAATATAGAATATAAAATATCATCCAAAGCCTTTCAGGCAAGTAGGCGACCAATACTGTTGAAAAGAGTTTCTTTCGGCGTCTTTTTCCCTGCAGTGGTCGGTCTCGAAACGCTAGTAGTTTGTAGCTTTTGAACAATCATTAATAATTTGAATATAATATAATATAAGAAGCATTATTTAAAATGTGAATTGACGTGAAAAAAAAATGCCTGAAAAGGCCTATTTTCTGAATAAATCTTTTGAATCTTTGAATCTTTGTTGTATTTCAGCGTGTTCTACCTTGAAGAAGGTCTCAACACCCACCGCGCGATCCATAAGGGGGTAAAGAACCCCTTTACGTGCCACATCTGTAAGGTCACCTTCGCTACTTACTCCAGGTAAGATATCAGAAATCAGAATCAGAGTCAGACATCAGAAATCAGAATCAGGATTAGAAATCAGAATAAGACATTACAAATCAGTAAATGATGATGAGATGAGGAAAAAAATCACTATTTATAAGAAAATTAGTTTTCGCCTGCGGCTCCGCCCGCGTCAATGTCGATCCCTCGGGAATAGTACTTTGTCCCGGGATAAAAGCCTATGTCCTTCTCCGTACTTCAGAGAACTTGTATGCAAAATTTCATGATGATCGGTTCAGTAGTTACGGCGTGAAAGCGTAACAAACAAACAAACTCATTTTCGCATCCTTACTAATATTATAAACTAGCTTTCGCCCGCGGCTCCGCCCGCGTCAATGTCGATCCCTCGGGAATAGTACTTTATCCCGGGATAAAAGGTAGCCTATGTCCTTCTCCGCACTCCAGAGAACTTGTATGCAAAATGTCATGAAGATCGGTTCAGTAGTTACGTAAACAAACAAACAAACAAACTCACTTACGCATTTATAATATTAGTAAGGATTAGTTATTAGCTTATTAGCAGTGTCACGGTGTCACAGTGAAACGGAATCAAAATAGTGATGTATTGCTAGCCGCATCGCGTACTAACATGATTCAGTCAGATTTTCCCCTTTCCCTCGATCGGATTTTACGATCTGCGCGAGAAAAAGCTGCTGGTACATTCTTCGTTTTTTCTTTATTCTCAGCCTATCATGGAAAATTTTAAGTCTACCTATTATGGTTCAATATATACAACTCTACCTATGATAAACGGACGGACATTGAAGGCTTAACAGTTCCTTGGCATCCTTTGACTGCGGCACCCAAAAAGTTTTGATTTATTTAATCAATATAGATGTACTACCCACAAAACGACGCATGGCTTCTACAAGCGCCCTCTAGCGGAAGCCAAGAAGCAAGCGGCCACCTCCAATGTGAAACCGGAAGCGGGGCCTGCCGCCACTGGCATACTGGGCTATGGCGGATTTCCGGTCGTGAAGCACTTCCTGTGTGAGGTAGGAGATATATCTAAATAAAAAAATCGATCAAGCGCGAGTCGGACTCGCGGTCCGCACCACTATCTATAAAACCTGCCAAGTGCGAGTCGATCTATAACCGTTATCTATAAAAACGGCAAAAAGTCATGTCTGTTGTATGGGAGCTCCCCTTTAAAATTAATTTTATTTTTATTTGTGAATATTCTATGAATATTTCAAGCGTCTACCTGTTGCCGTTATCAATATCGAGCAAAAACAAGCAAAAATATCTCGTTGTTGTATGGGAGCCCCCTTAAATATTTATTTTATTTTTTGTATTTGTTGTTATAGCGGCAACAGAAATACATCATCTGTGAAAATTTCAACTGTCTAACTATCACGGTTCATGAGATACAGCCTGGTGACAGACAGACAGACATATGGACGGAGCGATATTAGAGCGGTCCCGTTTTTACCCTTTGGGTACAGAACCCTAAAAACGACAAAAAATTTCGAAAGTTGTATATACAATTTCATTTTGCGGTTGACTCCATACATGTTTAATTGACAAAGAAAAATACGTGTCTAATATTATTTTGATCATCTAAATGAAGGACAAATTTTAATGTTACTTTTGACCTTGGAAGCTAAGCCTATTTGTTGGAAGGGGCTTTTCAGCAGTGGACTTTTTACAGCTGATGATGATGATGATGATGATGATGACAGCCTCCGTGGTCCAGAAGTTTAGGCGTTTGCCTGTTGACCCGGGGCTCGTGGGTTCGATTCCCACCGGAAGCAAACTTTTAGTTGTTTCCAGTTTGGTTAAGGCATTGCAGGCTAGAATCACCTGATTGTCTGATAATAAAGATGATTCCGTGCTTCGGAAGGCACGTTCAGCCGGTGGTCCCGGCAGCCATCTGGTAGTCGTTAAAGGAACCACGTCAGAGGCCGAGAGGCGGTTCCGAAGAACTCTAACACCAGGGCGTGCATGGTCGATTGACCGTGACACCTACTCGAAATGATGATGATAAGCTGATGATGATTTCAAATCATCATGGTTATTTATGTGTATGTTTGTATCGTTGTTCTCAGGACTGCGGCCGTTCGTATCTTCACTGGACGTACCTTCAAGTGCACCGTCGCATGAAGCATGCCAACGATAGCTTCTTGTACAAGTGCAACCAATGCGAACTAACCTTTCCCAACAGGTAGATTTCCTTTCTTATCTTTTTGTTTGTTATTTCTTTATTGTACAAAAACCTTATCATTAAAGTTTATAGTTTATTGTTATAAAAACGACTTAAATCTATTACATTTATGACACAGGTAATTAATTGTCAATAGTACATTACGAAAATGAAAAAATGTTAAAGTAATACAATACTAAATTATTTAAAATACAATTTGTCATGGTATAAAAATAAAATAAAAACAAATTAAAAAGAAATAAAAAAATGCATAATTAATTGTATACAACGTGATTTTGAACCCCCTAGCTATATTGGAATCTGGGAATCAGAATCCCTAATGGAATACAGAATTGCAAGAAAAAAAGGTAAAAAACGAAAAAGAAAATTAGGTTTCCCATACAAAGTCGCCGATCAGCTGGACGAATTTCTATGAAAGGTGTAATTATTTTTTTAGTTTTTTTCCTTTTTTTCTTACAGTTCTGTGTTCCATTAGGGATTCTGATTCCCCGATTTAAATATAGCTAGGGGGTTCAAAATCACGCTGTATATATATAAATAATAAATAAGAAAGAGAATAAATAAAACAGTTTTATGTAACCAAGCCGAACGATGGAACGGGCAAAATTCCGTGGAATCTTGTTAATAGGCGATGCGGCTAGCAACCCATCATTAATTTGATTCCGTTTTTCCACTTAACCGTTTGACCACTAACGTCGGCAAACATTTTCATAGGAAATGTATGTTGGATTTATCAGACGTTCGGGGTCAAAGGGTTCATTTATTCATTTATTCATCGCTAATTATACACTATTAATGCCCACAATAGTCTTATAGACCTAGGCTCTGTCTACCCCGCAAAGGAAAATGACGTGATACTTTGTATGTATGGCCTAGTGGGCGTACGTATTATAAGCGGTTATACATGTTAAGCAATCTTGACGTGACGTACTTGACTTAAGGTCCTATGGCCCCCAGGTGGGGCAGAGGGCTTCCACAGTATTTCGCCATTGCGATCTCTCCTTGGCTACGCTTTACTTCAGGCCAGGTTAGCCCGATTGACTTCATCTACGCCACAGTGCGCCGCCAGGTCTGCTTGGGACGGCCCACCTTCCGCTTTCCCTGGGGAGTCCACTCCAGGGCCTGCCTCGGGATGTTTGGGCTCTCTTCTGAGCGTATGGCCTATCCATGTCTATTTGCGGCGCATGATCTGCTTGCCAATAGACTAGTTTCCTAAAAAAATATAATTAGTCCGTCAGTTAGATAATCAAAAAATATTGGACACGTATTTTTTCTTTTGTCGATTAAACAAAAAATGATAAAGATATAGCCCGTTGAAGTTCCGTGTGACGTCATAGTTTGCTACAATTTTTAGCAAACTTTGACGTCACGAGCCCCCACTCCTGAACTTTGACGCGCTTTATATTTATTATTTATTGTTTATATGACAAAAGAAAAAATACGTGTCCAATATTTTTTGATTATCAAACTAAAGGACTAATTGTTATGTTATTATTATGACCCAGGAAACTAGCCTATTGGCATTTCCCGGCACGCCTCCCACAGGCGTTCGTTGGAGATCTTCTCAGGCCAGAAAATGCCAAGTATTTGCCGCAAGCAGCGGTTGATGAAGACTTGAATCTTGACGTGGTGGCATAAAAATATCTCGAGCTCCTCCGTGCTTTGGAAGGCACGTGTTGGTCCCAGCTGTCATCATTAATAACTGTCGTTAATATATGTCAAATTCTTACGTAATACAAAAAAGGTACCTTTTAGATTTTTTAGAAAGTAAAAAAGAATCAAATATGGCTCATATAATAAAAAATCGTTAAATCGCTTAGTATTTTTTTTATTTAGAATAATAGCACTACAGTGCTCGGTTTAATATTAAAATAGAAAATATGCATGCTTCGAATGCGTGTACTTATAATATGTGATGAACAAATTCGCCGCGGTGATTTGAAGCTACGGCAGCTCAGTGGTTGAGAGCATCGACAGGCTAGATGTCGAAGGTTGTAGCTTCAAATCCTTTTTTATTTAATCAGATTTTAATATTTTTTTAAATTAAATTTAATAAAATATAGCTCTAAAAAGCGAAAAGTTTCCTAAGAGGACATTGAGTACATAACGGAGACCTGCAGGCCTATTTGCTATCTCAGTGACCAACGTTTTGATAGTCACTTCCATATACATTGCGGGTTTCCTATGATTGACTATTTTTATTGAAGATATATAAAACGTAATGTACTTTGAAATGACTATCAATACTTTGTACGCTGAGTTAGCAAATAGGCCGGCTGAGGCTACTCTCTGGTGTCAAAGCATGGTATTTTGGAACCCCCATCCCCTGAACAGATTACGTAGTATATAAATAAATAAATAAATATTTACGGACAAATCACACAGATTGAGCTAGCCCCAAAGTAAGTTCAAGACTTGTGTTATGGGATACTAACTCAACGATACTATATTTTATAACAAATACATATATAGATACACATCCAAGACCCAGGCCAATCTGAAAAAGATCATTTTCCATCTTGACCTGGCCGGGGATCGAACCCGGTCACTCCGTGTCGCAGGCCAGCGTGTTGTTCGCTGCGCCACGGAGCTAGTCAAGTATATGTACGTTAACAGAATGCCCGCCGGCTGCACGCTTGAAAAAGTGTCACGTTCCGTGTGCAAGCGAGAGCCCAGAACAAGCGATAGAGAGGCACGATCGGCCTAAGCGCTCGGCTTGTGACGCATCTATCTCTCTTTCATCATCACGTTAAATTATCTTCCTTAGCCGAGTTTATAGATAATCAATTTTCTTCTTTAGTTGGAGTCTGGCTTACCACAGAAAGAAGATTCACTGCAAGTCAGGAATGGACGACGGCCCTTCTAAACCCAGCAAGGATGATTACAGGTAAAAAGTCAGGGGTGACATCCGCGCCTTTCTGTCCAGTGGTGTCAGGTATGGCGCCCGGCCTAAAGGGTGTCTACTTTATGGCTTCGTATTCCCGAATCGATATAACCATAATCTTTATTAACAATGTTTACATCTACATACAATACTAAAACTATACATTTAATCTATTCTTCGTTTTTAAACTTTCGCGCTTTAAACACATAATTATGTATATAAACGGGACTTAACACGAACCTTTTTATTATTTGTTTCCGTTGACGTTTCAATGGAGTTACATCCATCGTGGTCGCAACGAGACTCAATTCCGAATATTTTGTAGAGTCCATGACTTCTTGAAAGGCCGAGCTCTTGTCACACCCTGGTGTTGCAGTTGTCCATGGGCAGCGGTGATCGCTTACCATCAGGTGACTCGCTTGCTTGTTTGCCGTCCTATGTCATAAAAAAAAAAAAAAACCCAATTATTTTGTACTAGCTTTTACCTGCGGCTCCGCCCGCGTTATTGACAATCCCTTCGGGAACAGTAGAATTTCCCGGAATAAAAGGTACCCTATGTCCTTCCCCGGGCGTCAAACTACCTCCATACCAAATTCCATCCAACTGGTTCAATGGTTGAAGCGTGAAAAGAAGACAGACAGACAGAGTTACTTTCGCATTTATAATATTGGTATGGAAGTATGGATTTGATAAATTAAGAGAACTAATACTCCGAATATTTTGTAAGTGTTTTATTTGCATTCACAATGCTATACTTATATTAGAAAATAAAATATGGTGAAAAAATTCCACGTGAGCTGGGTTCGAACCTGCGACCTAGGTCTATGTACTACCATTTTTTTATAGGTCTATGTACTACCTACGCTTTGCCAACTGAGCTACCGCATGTTTTAAAAGGCTTGCATAAGGGGTTGTTGTGTTAGGTAACGCAAGCCTTAATGCGTATCATCATCATCATTTCGTGTAGGTGTCACGGTCAATCGACCATGCACACCCTGGTGTCAGAGTTCTTCGGAACCGCCTCTCGGCCTCTGACGTGGTTCCTTTAACGACTACCAGATAGCAGCCGGGACCACCGCTTTAACGTGCCTTCCGAAGCACGGAATCATCTTTATTATCAGACAATCAGGTGATTCAAGCCTGCAATGTCCTAACCAAACTGGAAACAACTAAACAAAGTATGCTTTCGGTGGGAATCGAACCCACGACCCCCGGGTCAACAGGCAAACGCCTAAACCACTGGACCACGGAGCCTTTTTGATGCGTATATAGGAAATGGGCTATGGTTGAGATTTTCAACGCTAAGGTTCGAACCAGCGACCTAAGTCTATGTAAGACCTATGCTCTGCCAATTGAGCCGAGATTGAAACATGCGGTAGCTCAGTTGGCAGAACGTAGGTAGTACATAGACCTAGATGGCTGGTTTAAACCCCACCCGCATGGAATTTTTCAATTCAATTTCTTTATTTGCAAAATGTAGGTACATAGGATGATAAATTATTTAAAAGTGCCAATACATTTTGCCTTGGAAAGGCGTGCAAAATATTATTTTCATGCAACAATTATTTATTTATTTTTTAACTTATTTTGTGCCACTTCAGACCATTTCTTTTCATGGCTCATGATATCATCACACCAACGCTTTCGAGGCCTACCTCTTTTTCTGTATCCATCTTCCGGAGTCCACTTTGTAACTATAGTAGCCCATCGGTCTGGATGCATTCGGCAAACGTGACCCGCCCAATCCCATTTGAGCTTGGCGGCTTGGTGCCCCACATCAACAATGCCAGTTTTAGAGCGAAGCACAGTGTTTGGCACTCTATCTAGCCTGGTGACACCCAAGGATGCTTCGCTCCATCGCTCTCTGGCAAATCTTGATCTTGGACTTCTAATCCTCAGTCAATGACCAACTTTGAGCACCATGCAACAATTAGGTACATTATATTTAATTTCATACTACAAGTTACTAATAGTCAATGAATATCAAAATACTAACAACAAACAAAAAGCTATGGTCAATACAAATGAATTTCATATTATAAATAAAAATATATAACTAGCTTTCGCCCGCGGCTCCGCCCGCGTCAATGTCGGCAACCTTCGGGAATAGTAGTAACTTTTTCCCGGGATAAAAGGTAGCCTATGTCCTACTACGTACTCCAGAGAACTTGTATGCAAAATTTCATGATGATCGGTCCAGTAGTTACGGCGTGAAAGCGTAACAAACAAACAAACAAATAATCAAACAAACAAATAAACAAACAAACTCACTTTTATTATTAGTAAGGATAAGGATTTAATAAGAGTAACCAATAACCTTTTTTATATAACATTTTCACAGATTTTTGTGTCCATGGGAACCACGACACACGCTTTGTTGAGTGTTGCCATTTAATATTTGTCCCATTTTTAGGATTCCTTGCCGCGACTGCGAGGAGTTGTTGCCAAACAAAACTGCGCTTTATAAGCATAGGAAGAAGGAGCATAGTGACATGGCGTTGGGCATGACGAGTAAACCTGGTAAGTTTTACTTTAGCGGTGGGGTGGGGGGCGGGGGTTCCGTCCCAGGTACCATTGAGATTTCTATCTTTTATGTTATCTGTTGTTGTTACACACTCGATCGCTAACTAAAAGTGTTCCACAAAATTATGTATATTTTGACTGCTCCGTGGCGCAGTGGTTAACACGCCAGCCTGCGACACGAGGGTGCCCGGGTTCGATTCCCGGTCAGGTCAAGATGGAAAATTAGCTTTTTCAGATTGGCCTGGGTCTTGGATGAGATCTTGGATATATGTTATAAAATAAAGTATCGTTGAGTTAGTATCCCATAACACAAGTCTCGAACTTACTTTGGGGCTAGCTCAATCTGTGTGATTTGTCCGTATATATTTATATTTATAACTTATGTATATTGATATTGTATACAGTGTGTAACATAACGAACGATGTTTGCATGAAGGGGTGAATCAGCCCGTTAAAATGAACAACTTTTGCTATGGGACCAATCCTAAGAACTTATTTATTTTTTACATTTTCATACTAATGGCTGGCCGAATACTTTTGTATAAAAATGTCAATTTTTTTGAGTTCCTGAGCATTGGTCCCATAGGAAAAGTTGTTCATTTTGACGGGCTGAGTCACCCCTTCATGGGAACGTCGTAAGTTATGTAACACGGTGTATAAGATGAAACCAAAAAAAAAGAAAAGATAAATACCGTTCTGTATATATTTATTTATATTCTTTAGCTGTGCCTCGTCTTGATAACCTGTTTTTGATTTACGTACCAATCGGACGATCTATGTCAAGTGAGTTGCAGTTTGTCGAGATGAATCAGATATTGAATACCTGCGTTCCTGCGTATGATAAGTTGATGTTTGTATTGATTGGTTCACGTTATGTGGCGACTTATGTAAGTATATGTAAATGTGTTATATGCGAGTCAAATCGGATGTGCGGACAAATCTCTTAAGGTTTTTGTACATCTTTTATATAATTTAAGATTATGTGTTTGTTTGATGAATAAATAAAATAAAATAAAATAAAATAAAATAAATATTTATACAAAGTCCTTCAGGCAAGTAGGCGACCAATACTGTTGAAAAGAGTTTCTTTTGGCGTCTTCTTCCCTGCAGTGGTCGGTTCCGAAACGCTAGTAGTTTGTAGCTTTTGAACAATAATTAATAATTTGAATATATTTAATAAGTATTATTTAAAATGTCTCTTGATGTGCCTATTATCTGAATAAATCTTTGTATCTTTGAATGGATTGGATTAGAGTGTGTCAGTTGTCGGAGACAAAATTATAATGTGTTGCGTGGTGGATATTTGTAAGATATAATTTTTCTTACTCTTACTGTTGTATTTTTTTATGTTTGTTACTCAGAACTCCGTCATGTATGAACCTATTTTTAATTTTCTTTTTTTGTTTATAAGGCTTTTAAAATGGTCCCATTAAAATTTTAACACACGCTTAGTAGGTTGATTTAATTCGGTTTTTTTATATGAAAGATATACGCTATCAACAGGGGCATACTTCTGTGGGTCCTGTGGGAAGCAATTCCCCACTCGCGCTGGACTCGACGCTCACAACAAGTCGCATGTGCGGTGCGATTGTGATGATCCTGAGTAAGTACATACTTATATTCTTATCCCGGGTTCGATCCCCGGTCAGGACAAGATGGAAAATGACCTTTTTAGATTGGCCTGGGTCTTGGATGTTTATCTATAGTATTTGTTATAAAATATAGTATCGTTGAGTTAGTATCCCATAAAACAAGTCTCGAACTCACTTTGGGCTAGCTCTATCTGTGTGATTTGTCTGTTTATATTTATTATTTATTTATCGTTTCTTTATTCTTCTTAGCGTGTCGGCTCTGGAGAATTATATTTGTGTTGACCAAAACTGCTAATTTCAAAATCGAAAATCCCGACCCATTAAACCTTTTTTTATGTATACAACGTGATTTTGAACCCCCTAGCTTTATTGAAATCTGGGAATTACAGTCCCTAATGGAACACAGAATTGCAAGAAAAAAGGTAAAAAACGAAAAAGAAAATTAGGTTTCCCATACAAAGTCGCCGATAATCTGGACGAATTTCTATGAAAGGTTAAATTTATTTTTTCGTTTTTTACCTTTTTTTCTTACAATTCTGTATTCCATTAGGGAATCTGATTCCCAGATTTCAATATAGCTAGGGGGTTCAAAATCACGCTGTATTTGACGAGCTTTGGTTGGCCAGTCTTTACTGTACGCATCCAAGTCGTCCCGCCATCTCCGCCGAGATCTTCCAGGTCGTCGGTGTCCATTTGTTGGGGACCATGCCGACAGAAATCCAGCTCAAAGTTCTGATGGTATACGGCTGACGTGCCCGGCCCAATCCCATTTCAGTGGAGAGAAGTGGAAAGCAGAGAGGGAGGAATTTGCCCAGCAGTGGGATTTAAAAGGCTATTAATAATAATAATAAATAAATAAAATATATTTCACGGCAAACGAGCAGACGAGCCACCTGGAAAGTGGTCACCGTCGCCCATGGACATCTGCAACACCAGAGGAAGTGCTGATGCGTTGCGGACTCTTAAGATACCTGTAAACACTCCTTTTGAAGGACCCCAAGTCATAGCACACAAGGAAAACCTCGGGAGGAAGCCCATTCCACAATTCTGATATTCACCACTGTTTCGTCCCCACACATTGTCAGTTCCTTCCATCGTCATCAAAAAGAGACATGATATCCTAATTTAAAGACAATTTTATTTTACGTAGGTTTTAACATATTCTAAATTAAAATCGAATATATGTGATGAATGACAAAAATAAATGAATTATGAATTAAACATGTCTGACAAAAATAAATGAATTATGAATTAAAAAAAAAAAATTATGAATTATGAATTATGAAAAAAAATTTGAATGCGTACTATAATATGTGATGAACAAATTCGCCGCGGTGATTTGAAGCTACGGCAGCTCAGTGGTTGAGAGCATCGACGGGCCAGATGTCGAAGGTTTGTGGGTTCAAATCCTACCTGTGGCGAAATTTTTTTAACACATATTTTCGATTTTAATATTAAACCAAGCATCATCATCATCATATCAGCCGCAAAAAGTCCACTGCTGGACATAGGCCTCCCCCAAGGATTTCCAATACGACCGGTTGGAAGCGGCCTGCATCCAGCGTCTTCCTGCGACCTTAGTCAGGTCGTCCGACCTTCTGGTCGGTGGGTGTCCGACGCTGCGCTTGCCGGTACGTGGTCGCCATTTCGAGAACCTTTCTGCCCCATCGGCCATCGGTTCTGCGCGCTATGTGACCCGCCCACTGCCACTTCAAAGAGCTAATCCGCTGAGCTATGTCGGTGACCTTTGTTCTTCTACGGATCTCCTCATTTCTGATTCGATCTCGCAGAGAAACACCGAGCATAGCCCTCTGCATAGCTCGATAAACCGAGCATTGTAATGCTATAAATATAAATATTTTAAATTATTTTCCTTACAGCCCAGATATACCTTACTGCCCAGTTGTGGGCCCACAAGGCGGCAGACCATTTAGAAGGTAAGCCGTAAAGTTACAAAGGGACCATCCATAGATTACGTCACACCAATTTCATGATTTTAAGACCCCTCCCTCTAGGTTACATATGGTCACATTTGTGTGACACCCTCCCCCCTAGTGTGAAGTCACATTTAAATTTGAGTAAATACGAAATAATATTAAAAAGATAACTCGAAACTTATAATCAAGGCAGATAAACCTTTTAATCAAGGCAATGTCGTTTGTAATATGACATTACATACCCCATCCCCCCTACTCCCCACTCCCCGCCCCCTTGTAAAGTACTCCTAAAGTATGATGTAATTAATGGATGGGCCGCAACTTGTCTCTATTAATATGAGTATGTGTGCATGTCTGGGAATAATCTGGGAATCAGAATGCCTAATGGAACACAGAATTGCAAGAAAAAAAGGTAAAAAACGAAAAAGAAAATTAGGTTTCTCATACAAAGTCGCCGATCAGCTGGACGAATTTCTATGAAAGGTTAAATATTATTTTTTCGTTTTTTACCTTTTTTCTTACAATTCTGTATTCTATTAGAGATTCTGTTTCCCAGATTTCAATATAGCTAGGGGGTTCAAAATCACGTTGTATTGAGTATAAAAATGTATACATTTTTTTAGGCATTTGTCTTCAATCTCACCTGGTAAGTGACGATGAAGACGAGGATGTTACATACCTATCCAATAGATACATAGAATGATTTTGTTTATATTACAACATTCTGACTGTCTCCTATCTCTGGTCTGGAGTAATCTTTCCGCATTTTATTTCATAGTGTGTTTAAATTTTATGCTCAAAAAGCTACTAATTATGAATAGCAAATTGCGTAAAAAGTTTATGCTTTTCACTCCTCACAGAAATTGTTTGAATATGGCGCCAAAATCTTCGATGACAGCTGACTGACATTTAGATTAACTATGACGAACTGTCACACTGGGTTTTTCTTTTAAATTTAATTTCAAATCGATACGAAGTCATCACCGATCTTAGGATTAAAACCTTCCAAAAAAATACTAAATGAATAAAAATAAAACAGAAAAAGAACATTACACATCAAATAGACATTTAAAACCATTTAAATATTGCTTTGAGACGTTGCAATACGTTTGAAAATATTTTCGTGTTTAATTATTAATTAATTAAATACGAAGGTTAGATAGGTGTTATAGTTTTGTGCGGTGGTGTGGTAAGATATCGTTCTTGTTATTATTATGTTCATTAAGTGAGATAGAATCACATCTTTTCTTACTTTGGGATAGACAGAGCCAAGTTCATCACCGAAAGGCCTTCGCGAAGACAGTGGGCGTACAAGTTTGAAGGAAAACAAAATAGTTTTATATACGATTCGACATGTTTTGATTCCCTTTATCGGCTTTTATACGAAACAAGCTGTGTGGTATCCGGCAGAAGCCGTGTGGTATCCGGCAGAGTAGAATAGGACCACTCCAAGTCTTCCCGTGGATGTCGTAGAAGGCGACTTAGGAAATACAAGCTAAACAAAGCTTTTAATTTAAACATCTGTGAGACCTCTCCAACCCGTCTGGCCAACGTAGAGAGTGTAGGCCAAGTCTTCTGTCTGCTCTGGCCAAATATGGCTAGTAGTACAGAGAGGGTCGTGCTCCTGCAGTGGAGATTAAAAAGGACCTGGTGATGAAGCTGTGCCCACGACTGCATTCGCCGACATTGCGATTTCTAAACTAAGAAAAAAGATAAGTAGCCTATCCTGTATCCTGCACATCTAAATGTTTATCTACCAAGTTTCATAAGATTCAGTTAATTCATTTTAACTGCCTCCATGGTCCAGTGGTTAAGGCGTTTGCCTGTAGACCCGGGGGTCGTGGGTTCGATTCCCACGGGAAGCTTACTTTGTTTAGTTGTTTCCAGTTTGGTTAGTGCATTGCAGGCTTGAATCACCTGATTGTCTGATAATAAAGATGATTCCGTGCTTCGGAAGGCACGTTAAGCCGGTGGTCTCGGCTACCATCTGGTAGTCGTTAAAGGAACCATGTCAGAGGCCGAGAGGTGGTTCCGAAGAACTCTGACACTAGGGTGTGCATAGAGAATACAATACAGAAAACGGTCGGGATCCCGGAAACCCCACCGTTTTCTGGCCCCGAAAATCCCGGGACTGTACTTGGCTAATCTTGAGATTTTCAGGATTGCCACAAACAAGTCTAGTTTGTATTCCGTAGTCCGTTGCGCCTTGAAAATAACCTTGCCTAGATTATTTTAATACATTACGACAAAAAGCAACGCGTACAATACGTATGTACCTACTATTTACTACACAGGTACAGTCCTAATAATATGTTTGTCGTAGAACTTAGAAGGCACTTCCCCACTCGGAATATTTTAATACAATACTCTTAAGCTAATTCCCCAACGAACCACAACAGGGGAATCACCCGATCATCTCATATCATAATATTGTTGCTGGTATTTCCCGTCGGGGATTCCCTGTACAAAAGTATAAAAATGCAAATCAGGTTTTATTTTTTTCATGTATTGTTCTGTCAGTGACGGGTACGTAGGCTACGTCATTAAAATTTAAAAGTCAATTATCTGAAATTAAGTATTTCAAATGGCGGGAGACTTTGTTAAACATAAAAAAGACAGTGATACGACGTCAGTTTGGAGTTATTATTTTTTTGTATTGTATTGTTGCGAAGGACGGGAATAGTGCTAAATGTAAGCGATGCCCAGCCATCCTCAAGACTTTGGGTGGATCAACTAAGGAATTACATTAAAAACCACATAGTCTAATCCCGGGATAGGCCCGGGATCCCGGGAAAAGGCTTCAAAAATCGCGTAAGCCCGGTATTGAAAAACATGCTCGGGATTGTATTCTCTAGGTGTGCATGGTCGATTGACCGTGACACCTACTCGAAATGATGAGTTATTTCATTTAAGACTTATGGAGGAACATACATAAAGAAAAAATATCTAAAAATAGTCAATTTAGTTTCAGTATCATGTATAGAGCTTATAAACACGATATCTCTAAAAACAAAGTAACTTATGACTAATACTTACAAATATTTTTTTTTGGACAAATCACAGATTGAGCTAGCCCCAAAGAAAGTTCAAGACTTGTGTTATGGGATACTAACTCAACGATACTATATTTTATAACAAATACATATATAGATACACATCCAAGACCTAGGCCAATCTGAAAAAGATCATTTTCCATCTTGACCTGGCCGGGGATCGAACCCGGTCACTCCGTGTCGCAGGCAGGCGTGTTGACCGCTGCGCCACGGAGCTAGTCGAAATTTATTATTGGTATTGACGATGATAGATAATGATTATACAGTGTCTGTATAATCATTATTGTGACACCCACCGACCAGATGGTCGGATGACCTGACTAAGGTCGCAGGACGATGCTGGATGCAGGCCGCTTCCAACCGGTCATATTGGAAATCCTTGGGGGAGACCTATGTCCAGCAGTGGACTTCTTGCGGCTGATATGATGATGATACAGTGTCTCACCAAAATGGATCAAATCCTTTTTGTAGTTATTAAAATGAATGAATATAATGTGTTGATAACTAAAAATTATTAACTATTGTTTAAAAACAATTTCAAAATGGATATTTATCAATATCCGTTTGATATATACAATATGTTATTTATCGATATTATAATTTACTAGCTTTCGCCCGCGGCTCCGCCCGCGTCTATGTCGATCCCTCGGGAATAGTACTTTTTCCCGGGATATGAGGTAGCCTATGTCCTTCTCCGTACTCCAGAGAACTTGTAAGCAAAATTTAATGTTCGGTTCAGTAGTTACGGCGTTAAAGCGTAACAAACAAACAAACAAACTCACTTTCGCTTTTATAATATTAATTAGGTTAGGATCTTGAGGAGCTCTATGACCCAGTGGGCGTAAGGTTTATTACTTACACATGTTAAGCAACTCCAGACGCAGTCCCAACTAGGATGGCTGACCGCAAAAAATATGTCGAGCTCCTCTGTACTTCGTAAGTCACGTTAAGCCTAGTCCCGACTGTTATCATTGATGGTAGTTGTTATGCTGTCAGATGCTTAAGGCAACTCTGACACCAGTGTTGGCCACTTTCACATACAAAAAACAAACAACCGATTTATGATATTACAGAAATTGCAAGATATACACAATACTTTTAAAAAACCATGTTAGTGCCATAAGCACTAACTCGGGGGGGGGGGGGGCCCAACCAGTCCAGTCCCTTCTTTGACTGAAGGGGGGAAGGGGGGTAAAGTGAGTATCGTCCAAGCAAGCGTCCAAGAGTTCCTATGGCCACCTTCCGACTCTATCATCAGACCAGCGCAACGATTCCATAATATTGTATTGTCATCCGATTTACACATGCATGCAAAATTTCAGATCAATCGGTAACCGGGAAGTGGATCAAATTTAACTTGCAAGATTTGATTACAGACACATCGGGACAGGTGAAACAGCCTCCGTGGTCCAGTGGTTAAGGCGTTTGCCTGTTGAACCGGGGGTCGTGGGTTCGATTCCCACCGGAAGCATACTTTGTTTAGTTGTTTCCAGTTTGGTTAGGACATTGCAGGCTTGAATCACCTGATTTGTCTGATAATAAAGATAATTCCGTGCTTCGGAAGGCACGTTAAGCCGGTGGTCCCGGCTGCCATCTGGTAGTCGTTAAAGGAACCACGTCAGAGGCCGAGAGGCGGTTCCGAAGAACTCTGACACCAGGGTGTGCATGGTCGATAGACCGTGACCCCTACACGAAATGATGATGAGATGAAACTAAATAGCTCTATTTATTTCAGATCAACCGTAATGCGCAACCATAGGTCGCTACCCGGTGTTCTTGCCTGGTCTTGTGCGAGGTGTCCTAAACGCTTCCGAGCTCGCAACGACCTGAAGACACACGTGAGGTTGAAGCATCCGGCGTATTTGGCTGTTATTGAGGTATTTACCCATTAACATAACTAACACCACAGAAATATACACGGTGAAATTTTGATAGTTCTGCCGGCCTATTTGCTAACTCAGTGTACAACATTTTGATAGTCATTTCAAAATACATCACGTTTTATATATCTTAAATGAAAATAGTCAATCATACGAAACCCGCAATGTATTTTAAAGTGACCATCAAAACGTTGGACACTGAGTTAGCAAATAGGCCGGCTGGACCCTCAAAGGGGTGATTCAGCCCGTCGATATGAACAACTTTTCCTATGGGACCAATTCTGGGATCCCAAAAACAATGGGCAGTTCCATAAAAAAAATTTCGGCCGCCCGGTCGACTTGTATGGGAACGTCAAATAAATGTTTGATTATCAGCAATGGTACCATAGGAAAAGTTGTTTATATCAACGGACTGAATCATCCTTTTAAGGATTCAGAACGATCAAAATTTCACCGTGTAGATCGTGTCAATTGACTCTCGACGTTCCCTTAACGGGGTGGCTCAGCCCATCAATATGAACAACTTTTCCTGCGGGAAGCATGCTGGGAACTCAAAAAAAGTCTGCATTCCCATTCAAACTGGCCGGGCGGCAGAACTCCTTTGTATGGAAACACCAATTTTTTTTTGAGTTCCCAGCATTGGTCTCATAGGAAAAGTTGTTCATATTGATGGTCTGAGTCACCCCTTTAAGGGTCCAAAACGATCAAAAATTCACCATGTTTATTGTTACCAACAGTGGTGATCCGCAGCTGAAATCTTATACCCTCCTTCGTTAAAACTGGTCATCATCATTTCGTGTAGGTGTCTCGGTCAATCGACCATGCACACCCTGGTGTCGAGTTCTTCGGAACCGCCTCTCGGCCTCTGACGTGGTTCCTTTAACGACTACCAGATGGCAGCCGAGACCAATAGTTTAACGTGCCTTCCGAAGCACGGAATCATCTTTATTATCAGACAATCAGGTGATTCAAGCCTGCAATGCGCTAACTGGAAACAACTAAACAAAGTATGCTTTCCGTGGAAATGGAACCCACGACCCCCGGGTCTACAGGCAAACGCCTTAACCACTGGACCACGGAGGCAGTTGTTAAAACTGGTTATACAGTGTGGTGTTTTTCTTATACATTCAGATAGCTAGTCTAAACCCGTCTCCCGAGGAAGTGATGGAAGTGCTGCGCGTGAACAACATACACCAAGAACGAATCATAGAGATCACTAAGATGTCCTTTGCTAAGGTAATAATTTAATTTTTATTATTAACTGACTTCAAGCTGTCGCCGAGGCGATACTGCTGGGCATGGAGTGCTACATTCCCAGCTCGGCGGTTCGTATCGGAGGGCGGTCTCAACCTTGGTTTCGTTGCTCGTCTTTGCGTGCCGCCCACCTCAAGCGCAAAGCCTACGAAGCCTGGGTTGCTGCGCGAAATGTCAAGGATCGTAATACTTCTGATTTGAAGAAGCGGTTCAACTCAGCTTCAAGAGCCTACAAGAAGCAGATCACTGCAGCAAAGTTTGCGCACACTACGCGCATTGGTAGGAGACTGGTTGGCTATCCCTCCGGGAGTAGAGCATTCTGGTCTCTTGCTAAGGCAGCGCAGGGGAATTTCTGTCGCCCTTCACTTCCATCTCTGCACAATCGTCAGGACTCGCTGGCTCACTCCGCAAAAGAGAAGGCCGATCTCTTGGCTACTCTCTTTGCGTCAAATTCTACCCTTGACGACGGAGGAGCATCGCCGCCCTTTTTACCGCGATGCGAGCACTCAATGCGGGAAATTCGCTTCACTCAAAGTGCAGTGCGACGTGCTCTATTTTCCCTCGACGTCAGGAAGTCCAGCGGGCCTGATGGCATTCCAGCAATTGTGCTCAAAACATGCGCCCCTGAGTTGGCTCCGGTGTTAGCACGCCTATTCTCGCTGTCTTACACCTCAAGAAAAGGGCCCCGTCTTCGTGGAAAGTAGCCTACGTTCACCCTATTCCTAAAAAGGGTGACCGCACAGACCCGTCTAACTATCGGCCTATTGCGATAACCTCCCTGCTCTCTAAGGTGATGGAGCGTGTGATAAACATTCAGCTCCTTGGTTACCTTGAAGATCATCAGCTAATTAGTGACCGTCAATACGGGTTCCGCCACGGGCGTAGTGCTGGTGATCTTCTTGTGTACTTAACGCACCGATGGGCAGCCGCCATCGAGAGCAAGGGAGAAGCACTGGCATTTAGTCTAGATGTCACAAAGGCTTTTGACCGGGTCTGGCATAAGGCTCTTCTCGCGAAGTTACCATCTTTCGGGCTTCCTGAGGGACTATGCTTGTGGGTCGCTAGTTTCTTATCTGGGCGAAGCATTCAGGTCGTTGTAGACGGATTATGCTCCGATATCATGCCCATCAATGCTGGCGTCCCCCAAGGATCTGTTTTATCACCTACGCTGTTTCTTCTGCACATCAACGACATGCTTAACACTAGTAGCATCCATTGCTATGCAGACGACAGTACGGGTGATGCATATTATGCAGGTCGTGCAAATATCCCTCAAACACAGGTGGAGGAGAACAGAAAGAGACTTGTGTCTGACATTGAGACCTCTCTGGAGCAGGTCTCTGAATGGGGTAAACTAAACCTAGTTCAATTCAACCCTACTAAGACACAAGTCTGCGTGTTTTCCGCTAAGAAGACCCCATTTAACATAGCACCGAAGTTCCGGGACACCTCTCTTACCATTTCTAAGAGTATTGGGATCCTTGGCGTCGATATTACGAAGGAGGTCCAATTCCGGAGTCATCTGGAAGGTAAAGCCAAAATGGCTTCTAAAAAACTTGGGGTGCTCAATAGAGCGAGGCAGTACTTTACTCCGGGTCATAGACTTTTGTTATATAAAGCTCAAGTCCGGCCCCACATGGAGTACTGCTCTCATATCTGGTCTGGTGCACCTCAATACCAACTCCTTCCTCTTGATTCCATCCAACGCCGGGCAATTCGTATTATCGACGATCCCACACTCACAGACGATTTAGACACCCTCGGTCTACGGAGAGACGTTGGCTCTCTGTGTGTATTTTACCGTCTATACTATGGGGAGCGTTCTGAAGAACTTTTTGAATTGGTGCCACCGTCACCTTTCTACCACCGCACCGCTCGCCACAGGAGTAAAGTCCATCCCCACATCCTT
The DNA here is from genome assembly GCA_947532085.1 of Elegia similella. Lineage (NCBI taxonomy): Eukaryota > Metazoa > Arthropoda > Insecta > Lepidoptera > Pyralidae > Elegia > Elegia similella. Next base: position 3,071,428 of record OX383953.1, read on the forward strand.
GACACTTGGGTCTCCAAAAATGTCAGAGCGTCATGTGGTTTTTTTCCTCGTACAGCAAGATTGTGGAATGGACTCCCTCCCGAGGTTTTCCCTGTGTGCTATGACTTGAGGTCCTTCAAAAGGCGTGTTTACAGGTATCTTAAGAGTCGGCAACGCATCTCCTCTGGTGTTGCAGATGTCCATGGGCGACGGTGACCACTTTCCATCAGGTGGCTCGTCTGCTCGTTTGCCGTCGGATATAAATAAAAAAAAAAAAAAAAAAAAAAGGGGGTTATCAATTCTAAAATAAATAGATGTACAGGGTAAGTGGTATCTAACGCATAACCTCCTAAAGGTGACTAACGTACATCAAGACTAACTACGTTTGTTCTATGACTTTTTGTAATTCGATGATTGCTTTTTTCATACAAAAATAAATAAAATGCAAATTTGCAATTCTACTCGTCTTAACTCTACGGCAATCAGCGCTACGAGGTAATAATAGTAGGTACCTACGCTCACGTGGCACGCAGCCGGCAGCATAGACTTAACGTTTGATAGAAATCCACATAAAAGCTAATGTATGTAAAATCTCACTATGTATTGTGTTTAGGTAAAAGTCATAGAACAGACGTTGTTAGTCATGATGTACCTAAGTCGTCTTTAGCAGGTTTTGCGTTAGTTAACTATAACCCTGTATAGTGACAACTTGAGCTAGCCCCACAGTAAGTTGTGAACTTGTGTCGTAGGATACTAACTCAACGATACTATATTTTATAATAGATACTTATATAGATAAATATCCAAGACCCAGGTCAATCTGAAAAAGATCGTTTTCCATCATGACCTGGCCGGTGATCGAACCCGGGCACCCTCGTGTCGCAGGCTGGCGTGTTGACCACTGCGCCACGGAGCTTGCCAAATTTAACCAATTTGGTTTTATGTTATTTATTTAAGTTTCTTACTTTAGAACTCCGCCGATGTTAATTTTTTTGTTCAAAGGGGAGGGTATGCCGACCAACTTAAAAAAGTTGGTTCCATTTAAGTTTTATCATATTCGGTTCTACAATTTGATTGAAGTCTTTTTTTTTATATGAAAGATTATATTCAAAAGTTGATTGAGGTATCGGGTGATCAGAGGGCTGACAATTTCCTAGGACAAATAATTTCCATCTAACATGGAAATGCTCTGAAATCCTCTGTCTGCTCTGACCAAGTATGGCTCCGGTAGTACAGAGAGAGTCGTGCTCCTGCAGTGGAGACTAAAAAGACCTGATGATGATGATGATGGAAATGCTGTCAGCCTTCTAGGAACTCTTCCGCGTGACAACGAAATGCGGGACTTATATTTATAGTGGTTGTTTTTAGATATGTTATTTATTATTAGTTAGGTTTATATTGAATATTTAGGTAGCGCCAAATAAACAAACCGATTATCGAGTAAACAAAAATTATATTTTATATTTTACTTGGAAATGATACGTCCGATTCCTAACACAGCGCAAACACGAATGATCGAATGACAGTTAGAGGTCAGGCGAAGTAAACAACAAGATGGCTCGATTGCTTTTTAAACTGACAGTCATTAGTCAATACAAAGATTAATTTTTGCTATCTTAATTAAATATTCCAACACGCCCCCTCAAAAATTAATTCTTATACAATCAAAAACTGCCTAAACAGAACTATATAACTTCCAAGTAGGTCTGGGGATAATACAAAATAATGATCCAACATTTGTTGCTCAGGATAAGGAAAAACCCAGAAAAACCTTATCAGATCATTTCATCTGCAATATATGACATTATAAATATTCGTTAATCAAATGTAATTAAATTAGTAATAAATCACATTTATGCTTATGTAAATACACAGATTATTGTAAACCTCATTTCATGGAATGTGATTGTAGATAATGGCTTCGTAAATGCATCTGTCATTGGCCTGTGGGAATGTAATTTTGTTTTATTACATTTTACTCAATCCGTTCCCTTAAAAAAAATAGTATTTGATATCTATCCGTTTATGATTAGTCGGATTATTAGCAATGCTTATACAACCGTTGTTGTCCTCATGTATCACAATAGGTGTAGAAATATTAACATTAATACTTTTTGCTAAGGACTTGAGCCACAATACTGGCTTCATATAATGAACAGCTTATATATATATATATATATATATATATATATATACTGTTATTGAAAAGGAAATGATTCATATACTGGGTGGCGCAAAAGTACTGGCACTAAAGAAAATACTTTTATTTTTTTTATATGACATTTTCTGTCATTCTGTTTTTGAAAATTGTGTAGTGAACAAATGTAAAATACACTGAAAATAAACATGGACCGTTTTACTCCCCAAGAACGTGGAATAATTGTGTCAATGTTCTTACGGAATAATTCATCAGTGATAAGAACACAACGTGAATTTCGTCGACGATTTCACCACCGTCCGGCACCGATTGCCCGATCTGACCAGTCCAGACTTCTTTCTTTGGGGTTTTTTGAAATCTCGGGTGTATGTGAACAAGCCACAGACTCTCGCAGCTCTAAAAGAAAACATTCGTCAAGAAATAACGAACATATCGCAGGAAGTGTTACGGCAAGTTATGCAAAATGTCATAAATAGGGCTCAAATGTGTATCAACTCTGGAGGTCACCATTTAAAAGACATCATCTTTAAATCCTAATGGTACGAAATTTAATGGCACAAATATACATTTAAAAAAACCTAAATCTAGTTTTCTAATTTAGAAAAAATGTTATAGCTGAACCAAATAGGGTCTTTACTTTTGCGCCACCCAGTATAACAAACAATATATTAACGATATATATACTAGCATCATACTCAGTCTCAGTGGAGGAGGCTGCAACTGACAGTTGTTTCTTTGTACTCCAGGTTATTGAACATTGTTCAAACAATTTATTTAGATACCCGGTTGTACTTCTCCTGTCATTTGTATAATTTCCTCCCCAATCTGAGTCTACATATTTACATTAATTTAATTATAATCCCTAGCCGTTTTCGGCTACAGTGACTGGCAAAGTTTTTAATATACACAATTTCAGGAACTAGTTGCGTGTGTCCTGATATGGCTAATGTACGCTATCTTCGCCACAAATGTACGAGCACAATGTGGGCAAGTCAAGTTACCGCCGTACATATTCACATATGATGTTACTGTATTCACACCTTGTATAACATAACTTTAAATCAATTGTGCCTTTGAAATACCTAAGCACTCTTTTAAGACATTGCCACAGTTCGTTTTTATTTTTATTAGTATATCTGCTCAGTATATTAACACTTGTTCTTAAATCAGGTCGAGTGCATAACATTACATATATCAGACAACCTATAACATTATGACATAGTGCATTATGATTTTCGTCAGAATATAGTGCTTCATAATTCAGTTTGCTCTCTAATGGAATATTTACAGGTTTTCAATCCTGCATTTTAAATTTAGCCAAAACTGTTTTAGTGTATGCACTTTGATCTAACATTATCATATTATCACTACAATATTTACAGGTTTTCAATCCTGCATTTTAAATTTAGCCAAAACTGTTTTAGTGTATGCACTTTGATCTAACATTATCATATTATCACTACAATATTTACAGGTTTTCAATCCTGCATTTTAAATTTAGCCAAAACTGTTTTAGTGTATGCACTTTGATCTAACATTATCATATTATCACTACAATATTTACAGGTTTTCAATCCTGCATTTTAAATTTAGCCAAAACTGTTTTAGTGTATGCACTTTGATCTAACATTATCATATTATCACTACAATATTTACAGGTTTTCAATCCTGCATTTTAAATTTAGCCAAAACTGTTTTAGTGTATGCACTTTGATCTAACATTATCATATTATCACTACAATATTTACAGGTTTTCAATCCTGCATTTTAAATTTAGCCAAAACTGTTTTAGTGTATGCACTTTGATCTAACATTATCATATTATCACTACAATATTTACAGGTTTTCAATCCTGCATTTTAAATTTAGCCAAAACTGTTTTAGTGTATGCACTTTGATCTAACATTATCATATTATCACTACAATATTTACAGGTTTTCAATCCTGCATTTTAAATTTAGCCAAAACTGTTTTAGTGTATGCACTTTGATCTAACATTATCATATTATCACTACAATATTTACAGGTTTTCAATCCTGCATTTTAAATTTAGCCAAAACTGTTTTAGTGTATGCACTTTGATCTAACATTATCATATTATCACTACAATATTTACAGGTTTTCAATCCTGCATTTTAAATTTAGCCAAAACTGTTTTAGTGTATGCACTTTGATCTAACATTATCATATTATCACTACAATATTTACAGGTTTTCAATCCTGCATTTTAAATTTAGCCAAAACTGTTTTAGTGTATGCACTTTGATCTAACATTATCATATTATCACTACAATATTTACAGGTTTTCAATCCTGCATTTTAAATTTAGCCAAAACTGTTTTAGTGTATGCACTTTGATCTAACATTATCATATTATCACTACAATATTTACAGGTTTTCAATCCTGCATTTTAAATTTAGCCAAAACTGTTTTAGTGTATGCACTTTGATCTAACATTATCATATTATCACTACAATATTTACAGGTTTTCAATCCTGCATTTTAAATTTAGCCAAAACTGTTTTAGTGTATGCACTTTGATCTAACATTATCATATTATCACTACAATATTTACAGGTTTTCAATCCTGCATTTTAAATTTAGCCAAAACTGTTTTAGTGTATGCACTTTGATCTAACATTATCATATTATCACTACAATATTTACAGGTTTTCAATCCTGCATTTTAAATTTAGCCAAAACTGTTTTAGTGTATGCACTTTGATCTAACATTATCATATTATCACTACAATATTTACAGGTTTTCAATCCTGTATTTTAAATTTAGCCAAAACTGTTTTAGTGTATGCACTTTGATCTAACATTATCATATTATTACTACAATATTTACAGGTTTTCAATCCTGCATTTTAAATTTAGCCAAAACTGTTTTAGTGTATGCACTTTGATCTAACATTATCATATTATCACTACAATATTTACAGGTTTTCAATCCTGCATTTTAAAGTTAGCCAAAACTGTTTTAGTGTATGCACTTTGATCTAACATTATCATATTATCACTACAATATTTACAGGTTTTCAATCCTGCATTTAAAATTTAGCCAAAACTGTTTCAATGTATGCACTTTGATCTAACATTATCATATTATCACTTCGAAAAATTTTTATACCAAGAAACAATCATTTCATTCATTTCTTGTAAATCGGTCATCTCAAATTTATACATTAAATACATTTTAAAATTATTAATTGCTATTTTATCAGACAATCACTAAAGCATTGACATAAAGTACCACATATATATTTTTATGTATACCGCCTTTATCTAATACATAAATACATCTATTAACTGATGAATTTTAAAAACCCTTCTCCTTGAGTGACTGCTCAAAAACTTCAAACCAGCATCTAGCTGTCTGACGGGTTAAAACCCGTATAATGCTTTATTTAATTTACAAACATAGCCACTTTTACAAGACACGCATTCTGGAAGTTTCAAATATATTTCTTCCTTTAATTCCGCGTTCAGAAAATCAGTCTTTACGTCCATGTGGTGTACTAGTAAATTATATTGATTAGCAAAAGCAATAATGACTAATTCCCGTAGCAACCAGCCCGGCTTTATATCTTTCCAAATTCATCATTTTTTACTAGTACAAATCCATTTGCAATCTATAACATTTTTGTTATCTGGTCGTGGTACTAAAGTACATGTGTTATTTAATGAAAGAGAATTTAATTCATCTTCAATAGCATTTTCCCACTGAGCTCTATCGTCTCGGGTTTTAATAATCGGATTTACAGGTATCTGATTTACATCTGTCAGTATATTGAGACATCATTGACTTTACTTTAAAATTATTGTCAATGTTAACACAATCATGAGAATTTCCAGCATTCCCTTCACGGTGCAATGCAGGCCTGGACTGTAGAAAATTTGTCTCATCCACAATGACATAATTATCAGATTTATAGGTATCTGATTTACATCTGTCAGTATATTGAGACTTCATTGACTTTACTTTAAAATTATTGTCAATGTTAACACAATCATGAGAATTTCCAGTATTCCCTTCACGCTGCAATGCAGGTCTGGACTGTAGAAAATTTGTCTCATCCACAATGACATAATTATCAGATTTACAGGTATCTGATTTACATCTGTCAGTATATTGAGACTTCATCGACTTTTCTTTAAAATTATTGTCAATGTTAACAGTCATGAGAATTTCCAGTATTCCCTTCACGCTGCAATGCAGGCCTGATTGTAGAAAAATTGTCTCATCCATAATGACATAATTATCAGATTTACAGGTATCTGATTTACATCTGTCAGTATATTGAGACTTCATTGACTTTAAAATTATTGTCAATGTTAACACAATCATGAGAAATTCCAGTATTTCCTTCAGGCTGCAATACAGGCCTGATTGTAGAAATTTTGTCTCAACCACAATGACATAATTATCAGATTTACAGGTATCTGATTTACATCTGTCAGTATATTGAGACTTTTATGAGAATTTCCAGTATTCCCTTCAGGTTGAAATACAGGCCTGATTGTAGAAAAATTGTCTCATCCACAATGACATAATTATCAGATTTACAGGTATCTGATTTACATCTGTCAGTATATTGAGACTTCATTGACTTTAAAATTATTGTCAATGTTAACAAAATCATGAGAATATCCAATATTCCCCTCAGGCTTCCAAACTTTGTATTCGTTTGGTTAATATCCAACAACAATACCTTTCTATGACTTCACATCGAATTTTGTTTTAAAGGTTTTATTATGCACATAAACCGTTGGACCAAAAACTCTTAAATATTTTATTTGTGGTTTTTTTTTTGTTATGCCACATTTCAAGTGGTGTTTTAGATAAAGCATTTGTTGGAGTTAAACTAATTATGTAAACAGCAGTTAAAACAGCTTCACCCCAAAATAATTCTGATAGATTTGCACCATTTAACATAGAACGAACTTTCTTAGTTATAGTTCGTCTTACCATACGTTATATAGTTATAGTTCTTACCTCTGAAACACCATTTAATTGGCGTTCTTGGAACCGTTAAATGGTAAGTTCAACACAATATATTTTTATATCAGTGGATAATACACTCCACCGTTATCGCAATATAAATAAACTAATTTTAAATTAAATCTCAAACACATACAACGTATAGTGGTCGTTCAATGTATTTTTGCTCTGATTGAATGGTAGTCTACTCTGTTTCCCATATACACTAGTGGTTCTGCGAGAACAGTAGACCTCGCGAGCCCTTACAACCAACATCCACATTTGCCCTCCGGTGCTCTAAAATATATTTGTTACTGATATGCTAATTGACTAAAGGATGATTTCCTTCAGTTACTATTTCCTAATCCCCGCTGCTCTTAATTAGGAACCAGAGGAAACGGAAATTTCAACCTACATTCCCCTTAGCAGAACACCCGACCAGACCCTTTTTTTAAGAGGAAACACTAAGCTCGAGGAAATTGAAAAATATATATTTATAATATCTATTGCTGTCGCGCCGCGTGCATCCACAAACCCCGCAGAGTGCGATAGAGATAACTGCAGCTCGGCCGGAAAATACGTATAAAAAGTACACAAAATTAACGCTTCGTAGTCCTCTGATTTCTTCTCCAAAACTTAACCGATTTAATTTCTTTTTACATTAAAAATTTAAAATAAGCTATGGCTGTGTTTATGCGTTTCTTTTTCTTATATAATTGCCCAAATTTGTTTGCTTGATGTTTGAACACAACGGAAATTCGTACCAATTTTTCATGTTTTTGAAGGTTCATATCTCATAAATAAATCAATTATAAAAAAAATTCAACATACGGATTTTTTTAGTAAACAATCATTACTCTATTGGTACTATCCGGCGAGGAATCAGGGGACTACTCTTGTATGGAAACAAGGCCCTTAAGCACCATGTTTAGTATGCTTGTGTACAAATTAACTAAGTTGGAGTGATCCTCTTCAAGATTGGAAATATCGGAATAGCGAACTTGGCATGGGTGCATGGGAGGCAAAGTTTAAGTACCCGGTTTCATAGTTGTTATGTTACCAATTGGTCAAAATTTTAATAGGACGCTAATTTTCAACAATTATGGCAGTCAAACATGCGAGCTTTAGGTTAAGAAGTAGGCCAGCATATATAAGCCCCGGGTTCAAGTCACAGGATAGCATGTGAATCTTTTTTATTTATTTTTAATTTTTATTTCAGGATTCTAAGTTTATTCAGTGTTATCAATTATAAAAGTAATACGCAGTATCATGCTTTAAGCCAAAAAATATTTTTCATATTTTGATTTTTGTTCCTTAGGGAAAGTTGTTCAATTTCACTCCTACTCCCACTTCACGTACTTCAACTTCTTTCATAAATATACAGAAAATCGATTTCAGACAACTTTTGGGCAAATTGCCGACTATAAACACGTTCAAGTTTATCGTATAAAAAAGTTGTTCAGACAAAAAAGTTGCGTATTCATGAGAATACCAAAAAAGTCTTATGACATTTTTGATTTTTTTTCCAAATAGCTGTGCTATGAGTTTTTTTAAGTTTCGGACCCCCATATATCCGCCATTTTTTGAAATTTCGAAAAACTGGCACGACAAAAAAATTCTGTATAATTAACGAACCTGCTCACAAAATTTCATGAGAATCGGTTGAGAAATGCGACCTGTAGGCGAGAACAGACAGACAGACAGACAGACAGACAGACGGACAAAAGAATTTTGGGCCAGTGGAAACTGAGACGCTTCGCTCGCTTCGCTCGCTCGGTCAACAAGACTCGCACAAATTATCATTAGGTACCACTTTGTCAATTTAATTTATGCCAACAATCATCATTTTTTTTTTTTTTTCATGTGCCCCAAGCACTGATGCCATAATTCGTAATTATTTGTGGTACTAATACTCATTTGGGAAACAGGGCGATTCAAATTCACAGATATCACAAAATCTAAAGCAATTGAATTATGAACTCACCTACCTTTCATTATTGTTTTACCATCTTTACATATTTGAGTGCCCCGTTGACCAAAGATGACTGTCGTTGCAGCTCGTTGCAACTTTGAAACAGACAACAGGTTGTACGGCGCCTCAGTGCAGAAAAGTACGTCCGCTAATGTCCCTTTTCTTTTTTCTGAAATAAAGTCACCGTGTTTAGTAATTGAAATTTTTAACGGATTAGGTAAATCAGTAAAATTACTAAATAAATCTTCCCTGTTGATAATGTGATCCGATGCTCCAGAATAGTCGTTTTGCACATGTTCTTTCCGGCTGCAGTGATTACATTCTTTCGCAAAACCAAGGGACAAATCGGTTATATATTCAACTATATCGCATAATAGGATAACTATCAGTCACTTTTAACACGTTTATTACACTTAATAGCGCCCGTAATCTAAATTTCCGTATGCTATACTTCTCACTATCGACGGTTTTATATTTCGTTTTATTTTTTAAATCCATCGTAGTCGCGGCCGTTACGGTTTTATAATTTAAAACTGATTCACTTTCGATTTAATATTAACGCAGCTAAATACGCGCACACTGGGCCATAACCTATTGAATATTTAGGTAGCGCCAAATAAACAAACCGATTATCGAGTAAACAAAAATTATATTTTATATTTTACTTGGAAATGATACGTCCGATTCCTAACACAGCGCAAACACGAATGATCGAATGACAGTTAGAGGTCAGGCGAAGTAAACAACAAGATGGCTCGATTGCTTTTTAAACTGACAGTAATTAGTCAATACAAAGATTAATTTTTGCAATCTTAATTAAATATTCCAACAGTTTATTTATGAGTAATTTAGTCAGTTATTATTATTTTGTAAGAAAGAAAAAAAAAATTTTAGTGAGTCCAGGGTAGACAGAGTCAAACCATCTTATTATAAAATAAGGAAAAAAAAATAGACGTTCCATAGAAATTCCCTTAGCTGATCGGCGACTTTTTATGGGAAGATTTACTTTTTTTCGATTTTTCCCCTTTTATCTTGCAATTGTGTTTTCCATTAGGGATTCGGATTTTAGGATTTCAATATAGTTCAGAGGTTCAAAATCACGCTGTATATATAGTCTGCACGTCACTGCATGCAAATAAATGATTGATTGATGCCATTGAATTAGAAAAACTATGGAAGCAGCATTGCGTTCAAAAACGGACATCACGCAAAGTAGATCAAAGCGGGCGGGGCTTAAAAAGTATATCTTTTCGCGAACTAGTCTGCCACACGCTCCGTGACGGAAGGACCCATCGATAAAAGCATTTAACGACATATTTTTGTGAACATCGGCGAAATCTTATCGAATTAAGAAAAAAATTACTACTTGTGTAGTTAAGTAATTCAGGAAACGCAAGGAGAGACGGAAAATGTGACATTGGAGTAACTTATCATAGCGAGTGAGGCGAGCTGTTAGCCTACCTACTCCGCTATGTTAACACCATAGCGTTCATTAGATATGTTGACATCGCCCCGTGTTCTTTACGCGGCCAATCGCAAACTAGCTTCGTCTATGAGTGCGTAAGTTTTTCGTTGTGATTTAAGTTTGTTTGCGTAAATGGAACTGATATTAAATCGTTAGTTGTATGAGAGTTACGCTTCCATAGATTTTCTAATGCAATGATTGATATCAAGCCTGAACAATAGTAATTGTTGTTTTTAAGTGTTTATATTTTGCATTCACAATGCTATTTTGATATACTCTTATTAAATTAAGAAACAAAATATGGTGAAAAAATTTCAAGCGGGCGGGATTTGAACCTGTGACCCTAGGTCTATGTACGACTTACGCTCTTCCAACTGAGCCACCGCCTGTTCTTACCTCGGCGCCGAAATTAAGATGGAGAACTTTGGCGCCGTGGTTAGAACTGGCGGTGGCTCAGTTGTCTTACAACTGAGCCACCGCCCTAGTCGTACATTAAGGCAGCAGGTTAAAATCCCGCCCGCTTGAAATTTTTTCACCATATTTTGTTTCTTAATTTAATAACAATAGTAATTGTGTCTCCAGGGCTCGTCGAGTGTAATCCCGAGCTGTGCGCGCGCTCTCTCTCTGCTAGCGAACGTGCCGCAGCAACCTGTGGACTACCAGGCGCACACGGAACCAGGTATATTTACGTGTTTTTAGGGTTCCGTACCCAAAGGGTAAAAACGGAACCCTATTAATAATCGCTCTGCTGTCCGTCTGTCAGCAGGCTGTATCTTATGTACCGTGATAGGTTAGACAGTTGAAATTTTCACAGATGATGTAATATGTCGTATATGTAGGGGAAAGGATGGGACTCCGGCTCTCTCATTCAACAAACGATGCTTCGTTCCACTCCTGAACTTCGATGCGCTTTATCTTTATCATTTTTTGTTTGATTGCAAAAAGAAAAAATACGTATCAAATATTTTCCATCTTCTAATATATAAAATTCTCGTCTCACAGTTTTCGTTGCCATACTCCTCCGAAACGGCTTGACCGATTTTGATGAAATTTTTTGTGCTTATCCGGTATCTATGAGAATCGGCCAACATCTATTTTTCATCCCCCTAAATGTGAGGGGTAGTCCACCCCTAAATTTTTATTTTTTAGACATTATTTATATGGCAAAACAACGGTTGCCGGGTCAGCTAGTAATCTATAAGAATAAGACAGACTAATTATTTTAAATGCTATTTTCTTAGGAAACAAGCCTACTTAAATTACGAAATCAGTGGACAGAGGGTTCGGTGTCTAAAAATACTACCTAGCCAAGTCTCTTCCCAGCGGAACTCTTGTAAAACTCGAGGTTTTTTTTCAGAATATCAGCATTTCAATATTTCCCGGTCACCGCATAGGCCCAAGATACTACAGCGAGGCGACGACAACCACGAAAACCAGTATCCTATGCCACTGAATGTGTCAGCTGACGTGAGTACCCTTATTTTTAACTAGCTGATGCCCGCGACTTCGTTCGCGTGGACTTTATGACTCCGCAGAAAATGCTCATCAGGCTAAACAACTTTTGTTAAGGCGTCATTTTTATATTTCTTATAGTTTAGCTAGACTGTTATAGTTTTGCATCAGGTGTTCCAGTTTTCAAAATAAATTATACCCTATATGTTGCTCAGGCTTGATAGCTATACAATGAGAAACAAAATCATTCGAATCCGTCGAGTATTTCTTGAGTATGCGTATAAAATTTAAAATTCTTACTCTATTAATATGTCTCCATTGCCCTATATAAATTATTAGTAAATATATTCAATGTACAGACACATTTTTTTACTCTTTTATATGTATTGATATTCATCATCATCATTACATCCGCAAAAACGTCCACTGCTGGACAAAGGCCTCTCCCAAGAATTCTTCGTTCCATGGGAGGATATTGCCATACTCACCACGCTTGGCAGGCGGGTTGGCGAGCGCAGTTTCTTTGGCTTCTTGTGCTTCCGACGCTGCTGCCCATCGCAAGCATTTTTAAGCTGGGGAAGGATAGGAATTTGTTGTATCTGGGAGGGGGATGAAGATATTGGGATACTACTCACTCGGGTGGATGGGGGAAAAGCAAATAGCAGCTCGGGAGGCCGGGCGCGTACCGCGAGTGCCCGGGTTCGATCCCCGATCAGATCATGATTGAAAACGATCTTTTTCAGATTGACCTGGGTCTTAGATGTTTATCTATGTTAGTATCTAAATATATAACTCAAAGGTGACTGACTGACATAGTGATCTATCAACGCACCGTCCAAACCACTGGACGGATCGGGCTGAAATTTGGCATGCAGGTAGATGTTATGACGTAGGCATCCGCTAAGAAAGGAATTTGATCAATTCTATCCCCAAGGGGATAAAATAGGGGATAAGTTTGTATGAAACTAATATACTTCTTAACGCGAGTGAAGCCGCGGGCAAAAGTTGTAATAAGTTTAAAATCATTAAAAATATTTTAATTATATTATGTAACTAAAAAGAATCATGGCGAAATTTGTACAAATTAAATTTAAAAAAAAGAGAAGGTGAAATATTTTTTATATGATTACTACGGCTCTGGTCAACAACTTGAATTAATCAGAATATTTTTTAAAGACGGGGAAAAAAAGATATTTATTTATTTAAATACTGATTTTTTAATCGATAGCCGAACGCATATTAATAATTTTTGAGTTAATATCCGAACACTACCTGCAACTGTCACGTTAAAATATATTAATTTATTGCAAAACCACGCAAGCAGGCAACCATCCACTAAAATAAAAATAAAATGTCAATCCGACTGACATTTTTCATTGACTTGACAGTTCTGAGTGACAGATCTACAACAAACAGTCAGTTTGACAACCATTGTTAACTTTTTAAGGCAAATGAAAATGGCAATAAGGCTATGAATTTTTATTGTGAAATATTTTATATAAACGGGGATTTAAAAATATTTCTATTATGCAGACATGTTACTAGTAAGGAAACCTCAATACTGCTATATAATTCACCTTCTCTTTTTTTATTTTTTTTTCTGTACATTCGATGTATGGGCGTTCGCCATGATTCTTTATGCTCTTCGCAAATTTTCCTTTATCTGTGCTATAAGACGTTGCTTCGTACCAAATTTCGAGATTTTGAGTTCACGGGAAGTCTGTAGGTTTTGAGTCCCTGGCGAAAGTCGAACATTGCCTGAGCCACAGACGCCATCACCAGTTGTATAATTTTTACTTCCTTGTTTTACTATGATTTTGGTGGACAGTTACTTAACCTGTGTTATCGTCGTCAGATCCCGCTGTTGGTGGAAGGCGAGCGGCTGTTACGGCTGCAACTAGACGACGGCATATTACAATAAGTTTAATTGTTATTTGTTTAAATAATAAATGTTTTGTGGTTATTTTAATGTGATATTATTTATACGTCAATGACGAATCCCATAGATTTAAAAAAAATGGCGAACGAATCCTAATTAATATTATAAATGCGAAAGCTAAAGAAAACTCAACCTCTCCAACCTGTCTGGCCAGCGAGGTGTGTAGGCCAAATTCTCTGTCTGCTTTGGCCAAGTATGGCTCCGGTAGTACAGAGATTGTCATGCTCCTGCAGTGGAGACTAAAAAGATCTGATGATGATGATGATGAATCCTAATATTATAAATGCGAAAGTGAGTTTGTTTGTTACGCCGTCACGCCCTATCTACTGAACCGAATGTCATTAAATTTTGCATACGTTATGCGAGATAACGTACTAGTTCTCACCCGCAGCTCCACTTATGTTTCTCTCGGGAACACTATTATATAGAATAAATTGTATACTATGTCCTTCTCCGTATTCCAGACAATGGGTATGCAAATACGTCATTTCATGACGATCGGTTTAGTAGATAGGGCGTGACGGCGTAACAAACTCACTTTCGCATTTATAATATTAGGAAGGAGTAACTCGGGTCGTGTAACAACTTTTCCTGCTCCTGCTTCAATGCTGGAAGCATTCTGATGTATATGATAGTGTAAGAAGTGTTTGGGGAATATAATATATTGATGGGTATTTACTTCATTAGTGAACATAAATATCCAATTTCTTACATCCGGTTAGGAAGCGTAAGAAGTTATGGAAATTTGAGAATCTTAAAATTTGTTAAAATTCTTTATAAGTCTGGTCGGCAGTATTGTTTTGAGTAGTTTGGATCAAGACTGCCCATGGACAACTGCAACACCAGGGTGTGACAGGAGCGTTGCCGGAGAGGACATTGGGAGGGGAAGGAGGGGAAGGATGTGCCTTCGGCTCTATCTCTACCCGAGCGAAGCAAGCGGTAAAGCTACTCATACGTCAATTTTCTGTGAGAGCGTGGTACTTCCTCGGACGACCCGGCCTATTCATGCTACTAGCAAAAATTTTGCCGGTAGCGTGACTACCACAACAGTTTTTTTTTGGGGGCCTATTTCCAGAACAAATTCTGGCAGCTGAGATGATGAATAAAAAGCGGTGTGTACTTTATCACTATATTAACTAGACAACACATGGACATTACAAGGCACATTGTAGTCACACTCGAATGATCTTAGTCCCCGGCTCCCACTGGTAGCCGCCCCGGCCGATGAAGCTGCTCACTGAAGGCTTCACACCGTCTATGGACGTGTACACCACGTCCGTTGATGGATCTCTGGAAAAACAATAGGTTCATAATCATTCATCATACTCGCTTTCCCCCCCATTATTTTGAGTGAGTAGTATCCCAGTACCTTTATTCCTTTCCCAAATCCAACAAATTCCTATCCTTCCCCAGTTTAAAAATACTTCCGATGGGCAGCCGCGTCGGAAGCCCAAGAAGCCATAGAAGAAGAAACCGAAAAGAAACCGCCTGCCAAGCGTGGTGAATATGACAATATCCTCCCATGGAACGAATAATCTTTGGGGAGAGGTCCTTGTCCAGCTGTGGACTTTTTTGTGGCTGTAATGATGAACACAATGCGCATATCTGTGTAACTGCTAGAAAAGTACAACCAATGAAAAAGAATAGATCTTTCTTTGGTCTTATGCCACGAGAAAACTAGTAAATTAAGTGGAAGGGCGAGGAGATGATATAGTGGAAGAGCGAAGGTACGAGAGGTATCTGGTGACGGTTTCTTTAGATTTCCTGGACTCGAACAATGGGAACTTCGAGAACTAGTCCTAGCAACTTTCAAGGTCAATGGACAAGAAAAGGTCTTTCCTTCGGACTCGGGGAGTCTTACGCCAAGAGGTGCTCTAGGAAACTTGTAAATTTAATGAAAGGGGTGAGGAGACAAAGTGGAAGGTGGCCGGGTCGATAGGTTCCTGGTGATGGTTTCTTTAGACTTCCCGGACTCGGTGAACACAACACAGGCACCGCTGTAGGACTTCTAGAACTTATCATAGCAACTTTTAATCACCTATCGATTGAAAATAAATGTCTTTCCTTGAGACTCGGGAGTAAAATATAAGGAAGGGCGAGGAGACGATATAGTGGGAGAGAAAGGACGATAGGTACCTAGGGACGGTTTCTTCAAACTCCCTGGACACAATGCCGGCACAGCTGTAGGATTTTGAAAACTTATCATAGCAACTTTAAAGCACCAAAGGAAAAGATGGTTTATTGGGAGGGACTTATACTTGCGCCAAGAGTTTGCCTTGGAAAGACTTAGCTGGAACTGGAAGAGGAGCCCCGCCAAGGGCGCTGGATCTGTAAAGGGCGCCATCAAACAGGGGCAAAGGGCGCGCAGGGCAGTGTAATTCAATGCACCCCCCGCCATGAGAGGGCGCTTGGAGAAATCTCGCCCAGGGCGCCGGTATTGCTAACTATTTTCAATTCTTAAAAATCCTTATTATCCTGAGTACTTGAAATGTAAATTTCAGTATCTCACGAGCACTCACGAACGCCAACTTCGCTCTGCTGATACTCTTAAACTTAACACTCCACTATTTCGTTCTGGTTTCATGTCCAATTCTTTCACTATGCAAGCTATACGACTCTAGAACGCCTTACCCGAAGACATTAAACAAGTCTCAAAGCGGTTTCTCTTCAAGAAAAAAATTCATTCTTTTCTATTAGAATAATTTGCAAGCAGATTCATCATTTTATTAACTGTATGTGTTACATATTATATTTATTTATTTATGTAGGTATATATTATTCATATGTGTAGTATAGTTATTTTATATAAGTATTTATAAACTTTGCTTAGTATCATCCTTTGTATCTTTCTTTTGATTTTGCACCTATTTATTTTATCTGTTTGTCATTTCCCAAGGGTTGACTGGGAGAGAATGCTTTTAGCATTAAGTTACCTATTGTAGCTTTTAAGGCTCAATAAAGTTTTTAAATAAAAATAAATAAATAAATTGCTAACGCCGGCACTGAGGAGAAGTACCTGGTGATGGTCACTTCAGACTTCCTGGAGTCGGTGAAGGTGGAGCGGGTCTCGGCGCCGTGCAGCGGACACTTCTGGTTCACGATGCCGGCGCAGCTGTGGAACTTGGAGAACTTGCCGTGCGTGCGGTGCTCCAAGTCCATGTGGAGGCTCAGCTGGCGTCTGGAATGTTACATCATCATCAGGTCTTTTTAGTCTCCACTGCAGGAGAGCATGACCCTCTCTGTACTACCGGAGCCATACTTGGTCAGAGCAGACAGAGGATTTGGCCTACACTCTCCTCGCTGGCCAGACGGGGAATGTTACATACTTAGCTTTAAAGGATACATACATACTTATATACATAGTATCACGTCTTTTTACCCTTGCGGGGTAGACTGGGAGTATGTTGGTGTGCGTTAGGTGAAAAACGGAATCAAAATAGTGATGGGTTACTAGCCCCATCGCCTGATAACATGATTCCTCAGATTTTTGCCACTTCAATAGACTTTTACGATTTGCGCGGTAATAGAAGCAGCTGGAACATACTACGTTTATTCTTTTCTCCCAAAAAGGATGTAAGAGCCCTATTCAAAATAAGCCCCATTCAAATTTTATCAATATCGGTTAGAAGTTTGAGTCGGGTGTTTTACATAATATGACTAGCGACCCGGACCCCGGCTTCGCACGGGTGCAACGTACATATAAATCTTCCTCTTGCATCACTATCTATTAAAAAAAAAGCATCATAGGAACAGACAGCGGGAAGCGACTTTGTTTTTATATTATGTATCTCGTGATAGTGATTTTCCATTATAAGTAGATATGTAAGTATGAAGTTATTAATAAAATAAAATGTGTAAGGTGCAGCAGTTAAGCCCTGACATACATGCATGCAAAACAACTTGCGCAACCAAACGTACTCTTGAAATATGGATGAATGCCATAATGCCGTTTTAGGCAAACGTTTGTCGTTTGAGGTATGTATAGCTTTTAAACCTACTATATAATAAACCAGAAGTAATAGCGGCTGTCTTTTAAAAATATATACTTATTTCTAATGGTATCACATTAGAAATAAGTATTTTTTTAAGAATTTCCCTTCCCAAATATAACAAAATTCCCTTTCTAAATAACTAAACCTAAACTAATAACGAATTCCTATCCTTCCCCAGCTTAAAATGCTTCCGATGGGCAGCAGCGTCGAAGCACAAGAAATTGCGCTCGCCAACCCGCCTGCCAAGCGTAGTGAGTATGGCAATATCCTCCCATGAAACGAAGAATCCTTGGAGGCATCTAGTGGACTTCTATCGGCTAATGATGAATAGGGCAGGCCTGTCTCACTCCCCGTGTCGGTATCGAAAACAACTACGCGCGGTGACACCTTCGAAGGTGAAATCCGAACAAATCCGGTAGGAACGCGCGCGTTTGGTCAGTGTTCACCCACTTCAACGAATTATGAATCGTATGTTCAGAGCAATAAGTATAAAAATTGGCTAGCTGTAGGTATCTAAACGAAAAGGTGTTGCATTCTGACGCGAGCTAAATTACACCGTATGGCTAACTAGATTGAGTTGTTTTTTTTTTGAATAGCTATGCAGAGTGTGACTTCTGTACGTAAATACAGATCAAAAGGCGTAAGCTGAGCTTTGCATTTGTGTAAGTGTACACAGATAGTGTAGGTGTGATGTCGGCCTAAGGCGAGGCTCGTCCCTTGCATGCCATAAACCGGTTTATACTGCTTTATGGCAATCGGCCTGATACGCGGTTCGTCCGCGTACTGACACTTGTACTGGTAGCATCGTAACGTGTTGAATTCTTTTATTTTATTTTTGTGTTCGATTATTACTATTAGTGGAATGGTAGCCAATACAGTAAACTAGAAATCCGAAATCGTTTAATAGCCAAGTAAAGTTCAATTTAAATAGTTATTTAAAAACCTTGAACTATAAAAACATGTCAAGTGTCATTACGTCACCATAATTGGTAGACACAGACGAGAATTCCGTTGTCCACTGTCAAGCGAGTTTTGTTGGAACTTAAACGTCTTTTGGAAGTCGGGAGCAAATTTAAATCGAACGAAAAAGATCAGATGTAAAAATAAAGACAAAGAAAATTATGAAGATACAATGTTCGGGGTAGAAGAATTTTTTATGTTTGAATTATAAAATAACTATAAAATAATAAATATTTTTTAAACATTTTGTCTGACTCTACTTTTAGTGATGACTCACACATATGCAAAGCTCAGCTTAGACCTCGCAGACTGTACCTACTAGTACTTATTCTGAGGCTAGGATAACCATTGCCCATTATAGACTAGACTAGCTTCGTGGCGCAGCGGTCAACACGCCAGCCTGCGACACGGAGTGACCGGGTTCGATCCCCGGCCAGGTCAAGATGGAAAATGATCTTTTTCAGATTGGCCTGGGTCTTGGATGTTTATCTATCGTTGAGTTAGTATCCCATAATACAAGTCTCGAACTTACTTTGGGGCTAGCTCAATCTGAGTGATTTGTTCGTATATATTAATATTTAGTATACTGGATCCGGGCCTTGTATTTACCTAAAGTCAAAGTTCTCTCCGCAGTAGTTGCAGCAGACCGGTGTGCTGGTGTTCGAAGTCACGTCGGAGTCAGCAGTCGACGAGAGGAGCTTCCTGTCGAACTTCCGCCTGCAAAAAAACAGGAATATCTTACAAATACAAATATATGGGTCATTCAAATATTATACGTAAGCAGCAAATGGGGGTGAGGGTTTGGGCTAGGCTTATTTTTGCTAACAAAGGGGGTGGAAGGGCCTGCACGGTGATGACGTCAGCAACATTTTGCAAAATATAATAGACCGGCGGCCGGTGGCAGGACTTCCTACCTCATAAGATACCTGAATGAGACTAGTATGTAGTGAAAGTAGGTGCTTTGGAGGTGGGGGCCAGGTAGGGTTGCCACTCCCTAACCTGGAAGAACAATAAAAAAAAAGGTGTCGAAAACGTCAATTTTGGCCAAAAATTATCTCATCAGATACTCGAACGGGAGTTTGACGTAGTGAAAGATATCCTTATGGAGAGGTGAACCAGCTAAGGTTGCCTGCGGCAACCCTGGAAGAAGTCCAAGTTCAGCCACCCTGAAAGGGGCGATTTTTCATGGTATTTTATCTCATAAGATACCTCAATGAAACTAGTGCCCGATGTTAGTTCTGAGGGTCGGCACTGTGAATAAAATACGTTGCCTGCGGCAACCCTGGAAGAACCCATGTTCAGGCACGTTTAAGACGTGGAATTTGAAAATTAAAGTACTAAAAAAATACTCGGAACCATATCCAAAAGCACTGCAGGATTACGATCGTAATATTATTTTTAACCGACTTCAAAAAAAAATAGGTTTTCAATCCAATGTTCAATATATTCTCCAAAACTTTTAATTGCATTGTAACGAATATTAATTGATGTTTCATATTACATTTGATTTAGTGTAAGTTCCATCAAAATCGGTTCAGTAGTTTTCGAGATATAGGCTAATACGTATAACTGTGCCATTTTTTTTTAATCTCATATAGAACATGAATGAAACTAGTGCCCGATGTTAGTTCTGAGGGTCCGAACTGCGAATAAAATAGGTTGCCTGCGGCAACTCTGGAAGAACCCATATTCAGGCACATATAAGACGTGGAATTTGAAAATTAAAGTAATAAAAAAAATCTCGGAACCATATCCAAAAGCACTGCAGGATTACGATCGTAATATTTTTAACCGACTTCAAAAAAAAATAGGTTTTCAATCCAATGTTATTATATTTTCTAAAACTTTTAATTGAATTGTAACTAATATTAATTGATGTTTCATTTTATATTTGATTTAGTGTAAGTTCCATCAAAATCGGTTCAGTAGTTCACGAGATATAGGCTAATACGTATAACTGTGCCATTTTTTTTTAATCTCATATAGTACATGAATGAAACTAGTGCCCGATGTTAGCACTGACGATCTTGTATATGAATAAAATAGGTTGCCAATCCGTAACCTGGAACAATCCAAGTTCGGGGATGAACTTGGATTGTTCCGGGTTACGGATTTATACGTGGAATTTGCAAATTAATCATTTAAAAAAGACATACCCAGGCCCAATCTTTTTCTTTTCGAATCAAAATGGTTTTGTTTGCCTTCTTTTATACAGTTTTTAGCCGTGTGGTTTCCGGGCAGAGTAGAATAGGACCACTCCAAATATTCCCATGGATGTCGTAAGAGGCGACTTAGGCAATACAAGATAAAAAATAAAACTCATAAACATCAATGAGACCTCTCCAACCCGTCTGGCCAGCGAGGAGAGTGTAAGCCAAATCCTCTGTCTGCTCTGGACCAAGTATGGCTCCAGTAGTACAGAGAGAGTCATGCTCCTGCAGTGGAAACTAAAAAGACCTTTTGATGATGATGATGATACAGTTTTTGACCAGTAGGTAGCCACAGCGACGCCGACTCCTTTGTCGCTTGCTTTATTAAGGTCTTCGATTGAGCAGGTAGAGGGACAGTTGGGGCACATCATGAGGTGAGACATCGATTGCGAGTCCCAATTCGCAACCCAGTCTCAGAATCCTAAAGCGTGGACATTCAAGTATTATATGTTGAGTGTTCTCCTGGGACTGATCATCACAAATACAGAATAGGGACGGAGACCGGCCTGTTTTAAAGAGATAAGCTCGGAATCCCCCATGGCCAGTGAACATTTGTGCTTCTAGGTTCGTGAAGCAAGTTTCTCGGAAAATCCGTTGAGCCTGTCTGACATCTATTACAAATAGCTTGAAGGATGCTCCGGTTGTTGTCTCTGTGTATCGAGTTTGCTATATGTCAAGTATGGAGCTTCTTATGAGGCTCGGAAGCTCGTACATACGAAACGGTTACATTGCATCGAGATGAGCGTTTCGGTATCCAGGGCCCGTACAATGTTTTCGGCTTCTTCTCGTATCGCTGCGAGGCTTCTTGAGTCATTCTAAGCAATGACTCAAGAAGCCTCGCCTATGTGTCGGTTGGATAAAAGGTTTTAGCCAGCAGTTCCGCGGACTTTACTGGACACAAAAGGCCGCTTCCGTCTGGATTTCTTATTAGTCTGTCCTTCTCCACCAGTCCACACGCTGTCACAATCCTATAAGCCGTTCCCAGATGTTCTCTTTCTTATAACAGGTTTCATCTCAGCCAGTAGCGGGTTCCACCACTTTATTAATTTACACTTCGTTTTAGGCTTATGTTTGGGAATCGATGCTTCGCAAGCCCTTGTAACAATCTCCGAGTATCTGGCTGGTGGCCAGATACTCGGAGATTGTTACAAGGGCGTCATCAAGGCCTTCCCTATCTTTAATACGGCTGATTGAGTACTGGGTTATTTGATCTGCTAGGAGTTTTCCTCTAACATTATTTTCAAATATAGTCCAGTTAGCTTTCGCTGTTTGGTATTTCCTTGTACTAGTATTTTGGGGGGATTGTTGTTGTATCATTTAATTCACATATACCAGTTCCTAGTCATGGCTCTATGATCAGGCTGTGAAGGCTCGACCGTCCCGACGCTCTAGCCGAGTTCCACATATAAAGATGTTAGGGAGAGCAACAAGACGACACACAGAACACAGCTAATAACTTTATTATAATCTTTGCTTTACAACTTTAATAAATTATTATCAGAGACTTATGCTCTAAGATATGGTAATAAACTCAAAGATATTAGTAGACTGAAAGATGTTAACAGATTAAAAGGTGGTAGCAGACTGAAAGATGGTAGCAGACTGACTGATGAGTGATGAGAGAGAAAGTAATATAAAAATGGAATGGAATGAAATTTGAACTTAAATGAGGAATGAAAAATGGACAGGATGAGAGAAATGAGGTTAGATGAGATGCAGCATGCAGGTGGCATGCTGCAACGTTACAAGGCTAAGGTAGCAGATCTGCTTCTACTCGCCAGTTGTTGAACTTATTCGCAACACCGGGTGTGGCGAGAATAATGTCTGAAATGCTCTTATATCGTTTAATTATTGCCTCTGTAGACATGGAAAGTTTGTGTGTTTCACTGATTTATCACGGAGACAAATGTTCCGTATAAGATATAAGGTTACACTAAGACGTATTTGTTTATATCTCGAAAACTAATAACCTAGTTTAATGCAACTGGCAACAAGTTAAACCAAAATAATATAAAATAAGTAAAATTAACATAACCAATTGGTTATGGAAAAGATAACCTCACTTTTTTGAAGTCGGTTAAAAAGCATCGCAATCTTAATCTGGCATTGCTTTTGAATATGATTCCAACTTTCTTTTTAAATGATTAATTTTCAAATTCCTCGTATAAATCCGTAACCTGGAACAATCCAAGTTCATCCTCGAACTTGGATTGTTGCAGGTTACGGATTGGCAACCTATTTTATTCATATATAAGATCGTCAGTGCTAACAACCTGCACTAGTTTCATTCATGTACTATATGA
Organism: Elegia similella; assembly: GCA_947532085.1. Classification (NCBI taxonomy): domain Eukaryota; kingdom Metazoa; phylum Arthropoda; class Insecta; order Lepidoptera; family Pyralidae; genus Elegia; species Elegia similella. The sequence goes on from OX383953.1 coordinate 3,094,843, forward strand.
GATATAAAACTGGCACAGTTATACGTATTAGCCTATATCTGGAGAACTAATGAACCGATTTTGATGAATCTTACACTAAATCAAATGTAATGTGAATTCAATTCAATTCATTTATTTCATAACAAAAAACAATTGTGTTGAAATGTTTATCCTAGATTACAGACATATTTATTATAATTATTATGAACATATGTGGGTAATTAAATATAATTTATCCAATACAAAATGAAACCAATTAATATTAGTTGCAATGCAATTAAAAGTTTTAGAGAATAAATTGAACACTGGATTGAAAACCTATTTTTTTTGAAGTCGGTTAAAAATAACATTACGATCGTAATCCTGCAGTGCTTTTGGATATGGTTCCGAGATTTTTTTTATTACTTTAATTTTCAAATTCCACGTATTAAATGTGCCTGAACATGGGTGCTTCCAAGGTTGTCGCAGGCAACTTATTTTATTCGCAATTCGGACTCTCAGAACTAACATCAGGCACTAGATTCATTCATGTACTAATGAGATTAAAAAAATGGCACAGTTATACGTATTAGCCTATATCTCGAAAACTACTGAACCGATTTCGATGGAACTTACACTAAATTAAATGTAATATGAAACATCAGTTAATATTAGTTACAATGCAATTAAAAGTTTTAGAGAATATATTGAACATTGGATTGAAAACTTATTTTTTTTTAAGTCGGTTAAAAATAATATACCGATCGTAATCCTGCAGTGCTTTTGGATATGGTTCCGAGATTTTTTTTATTACTTTAATTTTCAAATTCCACGTCTTAAATGTGCCTGAACATGGGTTCTTCCAGAGTTGCCGCAGGCAACCTATTTTATTCGCAGTTCGGACCCTCAGAACTAACATCGGGCACTAGTTTCATTCATGTTCTATATGAGATTAAAAAAAATGGCACTGTTAGACGTATTAGCCTATATCTCGAAAACTACTGAACCGATTTTGATGGAACTTACACTAAATCAAATGTAATATGAAACATCAATTAATATTCGTTACAATGCAATTAAAAGTTTTGAAGAATATATTGAACATTGGATTGAAAACCTATTTTTTTTGAAGTCGGTTAAAAATAATATTTTGATCGTAATCCTGCAGTGCTTTTGGATATGGTTCCGAGTCTTTTTTAGTACTTTAATTTTCAAATTCCATGTCTTAAATGTGCCTGAACGTGGGTTCTTTCAGAGTTGCCGCAGGCAACCTATTTTATTCGCAGTTCGGACCCTCAGAACTAACATCGGGCACTAGTTTCATTCATGTTCTATATGAGATTAAAAAAAAATGGCACAGTTATACGTATTAGCCTATATCTCGAAAACTACTGAACCGATTTTGATGGAACTTACACTAAATCAAATGTAATATGAATCATCAATTAATATTCGTTACAATGCAATTAAAAGTTTTGGAGAATATATTGAACATTGGATTAAAAACCTATTTTTTTTGAAGTCGGTTAAAAATAATATTACGATCGTAATCCTGCAGCGCTTTTGGATATGGTTCCGAGTATTTTTTTAGTACTTTAATTTTCAAATTCCACGTCTTAAACGTGCCTGAACATGGGTTCTTCCAGGGTTGCCGCAGGCAACGTATTTTATTCACAGTGCCGACCCTCAGAACTAACATCGGGCACTAGTTTCATTGAGGTATCTTATGAGATAAAATACCATGAAAAATCGCCCCTTTCAGGGTGGCTGAACTTGGACTTCTTCCAGGGTTGCCGCAGGCAACCTTAGCTGGTTCACCTCTCCATAAGGATATCTTTCACTACGTCAAACTCCCGTTCGAGTATCTGATGAGATAATTTTTGGCCAAAATTGACGTTTTCGACACCTTTTTTTTTATTGTTCTTCCAGGTTAGGGAGTGGCAACCCTACCTGGCCCCCACCTCCAAAGCACCTACTTTCACTACATACTAGTCTCATTCAGGTATCTTATGAGGTAGGAAGTCCTGCCACCGGCCCCCGGTCTATAACTACAAACTTATTTTGTAAAAATTATAGCAATATTTACGTAAGCTTTGCGGGGGAAAGAGTTTTTTTTACTTTGGTGACAAGGGGGAGGAGGGGGTTGAAAATAACTGATATACTGTTACGTAATACTTGAACGGTCACATACGCATACAAACACACATACAGACATACACATAAAAACATACACATACAAACATACGCATATATACAAACATACACATACAAACATACCATACACATACAAATATATACATACAGACATACTGTAGTGAAGCTCCGAGAATGGAGTACTATTCCATTCTCGGAGCTTCACTACAGTATGTTTGTATTTGTATGTTTGTATGTATATATTTGTATGTGTATGGTATGTTTGTATATATGCGTATGTGTATGTTTTAAGGTTCTAAAGAACCTTCCCGAAAACCGTTTGTAACGGTCAAACATCTTCCATCCTGCTTACACATGTATTCTATCCCGCTCACAGTCTCAAATATTCTGGAATGTTCTGGCTGTTGACCATATACTACAGGTCCAGACAGGACCTGAAGTATCTATATGACACTTTCTAGAGACTAATCTATACTTAATATTATAAAGCTGAAGAGTTTGTTTGTTTGAACGTGCTAATCTCAGGAACTACTGGTTCAAATTAGAAAATTCTTTTTGTGTTGGTTAGTCCATTTACTGAGGAAGGCTTTAGGCTATAAAACATGCTGCAACCAATAAGAGCGAAGCATCAATAAAAAATGTTTTGAAAACGCGGAAAAATTATTCATTTATACTAATAAAACAACTAATTAATCATAATAACAGAAATTGCCGCGGACGAAGTCGCGGGCAACAGCTTGTTATACAGCGTGATTTTGAACCCCCTAGCTATATTGAAATCTGGGAATCAGAATCCCTAATGGAATACAGAATTGTAAGAAAAAAGGTAAAACACAAAAAAAAAATTAACCTTTCATAGAAATTCGTTTAGCTGATCGGCGACTTTGTATGGGAAACCTAGTTTTTTTCGTTTTTTACCTTTTTTCTTGCAATTCTGTGTTCCAGTAGGGATTCTGAGTCCCAGATTTCAATATAGTTAGGGGGTTCAAAATCACGCTGTATAATACAACGGACGGGCGTTCGATAGTCAGTTGACCGCGAGATAAAGTTAATTTCGGAGCGATACGAGTGATGATGTGTGAGTGACAACAGTGATAAGTAATGATTTCTACTACCACAGCAATCAACCGGCTCCATAAGTGATTTGCGTATTCGACGTGTTGGAATTCCGTAGTGAATAAATTCCCTCCGAAAAACTTAACGTTTTACTCCAAAACCTGAACCTATAATACTAACGCGGGAAGCAAAGCAGCTGGTATTACTTCATGGAAGAACACTATTGCATCTGGGCTTCTGACTTGAACACCTCCCCCCCCCCCTCTCCAAGTTTCTGCCCCCCTCTGACTCAAAGCTTGACGATGCTCTTATTAGAAGTTGTTCAGCAGCAAGTATATGCTATAGTAATAAATGCCGTGCGGTTTCCGGCAGAGTAGAATAAGACCACTCTATGTCTTCCCATGGATGTCATAAGAGGCGACTTAGGAAATACAAGCAAAGTAGAATAAATGGGTATCTCTTGAATAGGCATGTAGCATCCTCGTCTTCATCGTCACTTATCATCAGGAGAGACAAATGCTTATTCCAACATTTGATAAAAAAAAAAACAAATCTCAAACATCAATGAGACCTCTCCAACCCGTCTGGCCAGCGAGGAGAGTGTAGGCCAAATCCTCTGTCTGATCTGGCCACGTATGGCTTCGGTAGTTCGGTAGTTATTGTATTTATTTTTTTGACAAAGTCTTCGGGCTCGAGTAAGTCATGCTCACTCAAATGTTCAAACTAGTGGCGGCGTCGTGTGTCGGGTCGTTGAATTCCCTCTAATATGGTTGAGTTCAGCGATGGCTGATCCATGCGTCAACTCGTGAACGGGTGCTGCTAGGGGGGACAGGTCTGCTCGGCCTCTTTGAGACTACTGTGTATAATGTAAAATATTATCATTGCACACTCGATCGCTAACATAATATGTTCTAAAAAATATAATGTACCTATATAATAAAAATTGTAATCATAAAATAAAAAAAAGGGAAATGAAGAAATTAGATGATAAATGATAAAGATAGATGATAAAATAAAAAAGCCCTTCAGGCGAGTAGGCGACCAATACTGTTGAAAAGAGTTTCTTTTGGCGTTTCTTCTCTGCTGTGGTCGGTTCCGAAACGCTAGTAGTCTGTAGCTTTTGCACATTAAGTAATAATATAAATATGACTAAATTAGATCCTTTAAAATGCGATTTGACGTGAAAAAGTGCCTGCAAAGGCCTATTTTCTGAATAAACGTTTTGATTTTGATTTTGAGTACAGAGGGTCATGCTCCTGCAGTGGAGACAAAAAAACATGATGAAGCAAATAATTCTCGATTACTTCTCTGTCTGTCTTACCTGAGATTAACACAGCTCACGGTCCTCTTCTCAGCCTCCACGCTATTGTCTTCAGTGCTGGTGACGTCATCAACCGTACTTTCCCTCTTATCACGATGCAAGTTACTCTCCGACACCCTCTCCTTCTTAATCCGAGAAATAACTTGCTCCGGCTCAGAGATCTTATCAAAGAACGACACAATCTTCTTCAGTTTCTCTTCCTGTATTTCGGACTTGGTCATTTCAGGTTCTGTCTGGGTTATGGATGCTTTTTTAGTGGATTCTCTTGCGGAGGAGTCTGTTGCGGCGAGGTTGAGCTTGGTGATGCCTAGGTGCTCGTTTTCGTGGATGTACTTGTCGCTTTCGTTCTCGAATCCTTCGTGGCAGTAGTGGCAAATGTATTTGCGTTCGGTGAAGTGGCAGAGATTTAGGTGATCGTTGTAGTTGATGATCCCTGGAAGGGAATAGCAACCAAATTGTATAGCTCTGAAATTTATGACAATATTTTTTCCGCCAGCCTGCGACACGGGTGCCCGGATTCGATTCCCGGTCAGGTCAAGATGGAAAATGATCTTTTGCAGATTGGCCTGGGTCTTGGATGTTTATCTATATATGTATTTGTTATAAAATATAGTATCGTTGAGTTAGTATCCCATAACACAAGTCTCGAACTTTGGGGCTAGCTTAATCTGTGTGATTTGTCCGTATATATTTATTTAACTCACCATAAGATATCATCCGGCAGCCGGTGATGGGACATTGCCGCGGCGTGGTGTCCATGAGGCAGTTCCTCTGCACCGACTGCACGCAGTTCAGGATCATCGGGCTTTTCACGTTCCTTAGCTCCACCTGTTATATTTAAGTGATTATTTTTAGTCAACTCACTTGCAATATACTTATTAACATATTTAATTTTATATTTTATTTTATTTATTTATTTATTTCAGGCAATAAAATTAATATATAATTTTATTGCCTGAAATTGCCTGGTGTTAGCGTTCTTCGGAACCGCCTCTCGGCCTCTGACGTGGTTCCTTTAACGACTACCAGGTGGCAGCCGGAACCAATGACTTAACGTGCCTTCCGAAGCACGGAATCATCTTTATTATCAGACAATGAAGCCTGCAATATCCTAACCAAACTGAATCCTATACTAATAAGACGAACTCTACCTCACTCTGTGTCTTTTTAGGCCGCCTCAGCCTCCGGAACCGAAGCCCCCTGCGCCGCCGTCGTTCTCCAAATGTATGCATGATGTTGTTGTCACTGGCGGCGTAGATATGGCCGTCCGGGGCGTACGGACTGTAGTCCCGGCGGATCCCGAATATCCTGGAAGGGATTCAAGGTTTAACTGGAAAAATCATCGGCCAAGTGCGAGACGGAATGGCACACGACAGGTTCCTTACCACCATACGATATGATGTGGAGACTAAAAAGACCTGATAGTGATGATAATGAAATAACAATAAATCTTCTAGTCTTCTCTAGAGAAGCTTAAATGCTTTTCCCTCAAATTTCTGGAACTGATAAGATAGTAAATTATGATGTTCTCCTCTGTGTAAATCACTGGAATCTGGTGTACGGGCATGACAGAACTTAGCTGTAAATCGCTATGGTGAGATACATATGTACGTCTACAACTTTTACGATTTAGACAGAGCCTTAAACTACTATTTTCGCGTCATCAATCAAATTTTCTACTCCTCTCTAATCTTAAATGCTTACCCCTCAAATTTCTGATACTTATGAGATATTAAATGATGATGCTCACCTCTGTATAAAGCACTGGAATCTGGTCAGTCTTGGTCTCCCTTGCATCATCAGGTGAGGCAAAGGTTGCGGCGGTTCATACGTCTGCGTGCACTCACAGCCGCACTTCCTGACGTCTTCCCTGGACTCTTGGGTGCCAGCGTACTTGGACAAGGTGGTGGCATCGTACTGGGTTGAGGTGCATGAACATGGGCTGAGTTTTAAGTCTCGGATGACTGCGGTGGCTATTGTCGACTCTGGAACAGAAGAATCTAGGTCGTTGAATAACTCATCGCTCATTCATCGCGAGACACACTTCCGAGCCGTTAATACGCAAACATTTGTTTAAACTCGCTGCGCAGTGTTTATTCGCGAACTCATAAAATAAGACCAGTATCATTACAGTGTAGTGAAAGTTTCATAAATCAGACCTGGGTGAACCAAAATGTGAAAAAAGTTTTTAAAAAAACCTTATATCAACGGAGATATAGATAAAAACATTTCAAAAAATCGAAATTTCCGTTGGTGTTCCTGACCTACGACAACCCGCGGTAGCACCGCTGACGGTGAATCATCATACGCGGCGACGGTCGACCATCGTACCACGAACACATCATACGGAGCGATACCGCTACCAAGATCAACGCAACCAAGAAGATCGAGACGGTGTCACCTACTGCGGCGGATCAAAAAAGGATGATGGCTACTAAGGCGAACAGCTGCGCGGGGTGCCGGAGTGTCATAGAGGACAACTGTGAAGTGATGCGCTGTAATAGATGTAAGCAAATATTTGATATTTTATGTGCTAACATCACCGTTGAGACATACTTTACTTTGTCGAATGAGTTTAAAGCCTCCTGGGTATGCATTAAGTGTCGTAGTAAAATACCTAAGGGTGACAACTCGCAGACCCCAGTGCGTCAAACATATGGGGCACATGATACAAGTATGACAAGCGATTGTCCGGAAGCGTCATTTTGCAGCATAGATAACGTGACATTACGCACGGGAAATCGCTTTGCCCAAGTAAAGCAACAAAGTGATACAATGGAGAGCGCACTAAACAGGATGCGTACATCAATGATGCAGGAATTTAAGAACCTGCAGGTAGAATATGTAAGCCGATTGACGGCAAATATAAGTAAAATAATAAAAGAATGCCTAGTGGAAATAAAATCTGAAATAAGTAATAAAAGATGCGACAGATGCAACAGTGATTTGTCTAGGAAAATTGAAGAGCTCGGAACTAAAGTCGACACCATGGCAGGCGAAGCTAAGAGGCCAAAAAACTACATACCAGTGGAGCCTAAAAGCAACGTCAAAATAACATCGCAAGGCGCCCAGGCAGAAAAAGCGATGCAAGTATCAGTACTCAAGAGCAGCAGCGAATCCCAAGTGAGTTTCAGAAAATCCAGTGTATTACCAAACAGGAATCAATCACAACACAACACCAAGTCCTCGACTGAAGATATTCAGGACTCACAGGAGACAGGTGATTGGACAGAAGTAAGGAGGAAACGCCAACGGGTTTCTGGCGCATCGATCTTGCGTTGTACGGCGGTGCCGGGAGCGACAGTTCTTGAAGCGTCCGAAAGATGGAAATATATTCACCTATTTTATCTCAAGCAAGGTACAAAAGTGGAACAGGTAAGTGAGCACTTGAATACTATCTGCAAAGAGGCTGCATGCACGGTAGAAGTTCTGAAACCTCGTGGCAATTATGCGTCGTTCAAGATTGGAGCCCCAACAAGATTAGTCGAAACTGTACTCGAACCAAGTAACTGGACGGCAGACATATGTATCAAGCCATGGAGGCAGAACTTTCGGAGGAGCCGAGAGGCAGAGAAAGCAAAGCAAACATGAAGAAGTCAAGCAGTTATCATCGAGTGTAAAGCGACGCAAATCCTGTTGGATAAATCAGAGAAGATCAAATAGAACATTAGAAATCCATTATCAGAATGTCCAGGGGTTGCGAACAAAAACAACACGGATAATGACTTTCATCCAGGCATCGGAATCAGACTTGTTTGCAATCACGGAAACCGGGTGTAATCCATCAATACACGATGCCGAACTTGTCCCATTTGGATATCAAATATTGCGCTGTGATCGAGTAGACGGACGCAAGCAGGGTGGAGTGTGTTTGGTATCCAATGCACGCTATGAGCTACGGCAGATAGCAACACCAGACAGTGTTAATATAGAAAAACACTCGTTTGAAATGATTGCTGCATCTGTATTTTTAGGAAATAAGTTTTTATTTGTATGTTGTGTGATATATATTCCGCCTAATAGTCCTTATGAATAATATTTGGTAATGTTTAGCCTAGTAGAGAAAATATGTACAAAATTCGATAACAATGTAATCCTACTGGGAGATTTTAATTTGTATTCTGCAAATGTGGAGGTCCGCAACTACTATAAATATGTCTTATCCTTTTGTCAATTCAGTCAGAGCAATTGGGTACCAAATTGCAATAATAGACAATTAGACCTAGTGTTGTACAGTCGGGGCTTGCGTGGCACAGTATCAGTTAGTGAAACAGAGGGCCTGCAACCGGTTAACAGACCCCATCCACCGCTATCGGTCTTGGTTTCGGCGGAGGATCGCGACACACAAACGCACGTACACGTGGATAAATTAGGTCATAAAACTCAGCAAGATTCGCTGCCTTACAGTAAATGGAATTTTCGAAGGGCAAATATATATCTTCTGTATAGCAAACTCGGGGATATAAATTGGGAAGAGCTATATACGATAAAAAATCCGGACGAAGCGGTAGACCAGTTATATTCGAGCATCCATAATGTTATTAAAGAGTGTGTTCCTTGTAAACAGCCAGCGAATACTGAACAGAAGTTTAAGTATCCAGAATGGTACACGAGAGAGATCATAGCCGATATTCAAAAAAGCACAAGTGGCATAAACGTTACAAAACGACCAAAATGCAGTCCGATTATGAACAGGTTTCGCGATTTAGAGCCAAAGTGAAACAGGCAGTAGAACAGGCGCATAACCGACATGTGGACTGGGTGCAGAGTAATGTGGAAAGAGAGCCAAAAGCATTTTGGCATTTCGTTAAAAAGAAGAGAGACAATGTTAACAAACAAAAGTTAATAAAAGATGGTAGAGTCCTTTCTGAGATGGAATGCGCTGACGAATTTGCAGACTACTTTTGCTCCGTGTATCGCCCGGAATCAGCGAAGTTGGATGTGGCCTCGGTTAGCACTCTGGCATCATCTGGAGCAGCCCGGGTGCACGTGCACGCTCTACACTTGGCAGAAGTTAAACAAGCGTTAGCAAAGCTTAAACCCAAGCATTCGACGGGACCCGACGGTATTCCTCCGTTTATTATTAAAGACTGCCGCGAAGTACTAGCGTCACCACTGCTGCACGTATATAATTTATGTCTCGAAAAGCGAATCTTTCCAGATCGGTGGAAACTGACCAGGGTGGTACCTGTACCTAAAGGTCGCGGGGGTACCAACGCAAGAGACTATAGACCGGCAGCTATCTTGTGCACGCCTGCGAAGGTCTTCGAATCGGCAATAAATCACTGTATATACTCGCAGGTAGAGGCGCAGCTGTCGGACGCCCAGCATGGGTTCCGGCCGAAACGCAGTACAGCGAGCAATTTGCTGCAATTGATGACGCAATTGGTACCGGTGGTAGACTCAGGGGCACAAGTGGATGTTGCCTACTTCGACTACCAGAAGGCATTCGACACCGTCGACAATGACGTGTTACTAATGAAGCTGGCAGAGGCGGGTTTTACGCCGAAAACGCTCTCTTTTTTCGCCAGCTACTTAAGGAACAGACAACAATACGTGGACTGGGCCGGCCATCAATCCAAACCATATTTTACCAGGTCAGGGGTAAACCAAGGCAGTAACCTGGGGCCATTAGCATTCAACTTGTTAATCAATGACTTGCCTAACGTGGTTTTAGAATCGACCTGTCTTCTTTTTGCGGATGACCTGAAATTGGCTAGGGAGATTCGGAACCAATCAGATTGCGAAGGACTTCAGAGAGACATTGGCAGGGTAGTGCAGTGGAGCCGTAGGAACCGACTACAATTCAATGCTACAAAGTGTTCGGTGATGTCTTTCACACTAGCCCGGCAACCCTACATTCATCAATATTTCACTGATGACGTCGCAATGCAGCGAGTAACGAAGGCAAGGGATCTCGGAGTTCAGTTCACATGTGACCTAAATTTCCGAGATCATATAATGGAAGTATGCAAAAAGGCATACCGGAATTTAGGATTTCTGATGCGGCACTCGCAAGGGTTCACGAACTTGAATGCCGTAAGAGCTCTTTATGAGGCACTCGTGAAAACCCATTTGGAGAGTAATGCTGTCATATGGTCACCTCATGAAAATAAATATAAGTTGATGGTAGAGCGGATACAAAACAAATTTACAAGATATTTAAGTATATCTTAAAATGTATGGAGTGTATCCGTTCTACCCTCTAATGTATCCTACTCTATTTGTGCTCGGCATGGTAGGGTACAATACTCTAGAAGTCAGACGGAGGGTGTGTCTGGCGACTTATTTGTTCAAAGTGCTAAGGGGTAGACTATAACCAGGCGGTATTACGATGGATGGCGTTATGTGTACCAAATCGGTATGTATGGCGGCGGCGGCAGCCTCCTCTGTTCGCATTACCAAGTGCGCGAACAAACGTGCTAATGCAGGCGCCACTGACCCAGACTCTGGGAACTCTAAACGGGGTTGCAAACAAAATTGACATATTCAATTGCTCATTGGCCGCATTCACAAAGGCTACAATGTTTGTAACTTGTAACGGTGGTGGTGGTGGTAATCACTAATTGTAATACACTATTGCATTGGGGAAACCCGTAAGGATAGTGTATAGTAATTATATGAAATAAACAATAAACAATGAACTCTTTTGGATTTTTTGATTAAATCTAACGTGAGATATAGACATTCTTAAAATATGTTCATCATCATCATCATCATCATCGTCAGGTCCTTCTTAGTCTCCACTGCAGGAGCTTGACCCTCTGTACTACTAGAGTCGTACTTGGCCAGAGCAGACAGAGGACTTGGCCCCAGATGGGTTGGAGAGGTCTCACACACAGATGTTTAAAAGCTTTGTTTTTAATTTGTATTTCCTTAGTCGCCTTCTACGACATCCACGGTAAGACTTGGAGTGGTCCTATTCTACTCTGCCGATACCACACGGCTAAATTTAAAATATGTAACAACGGCTTACTCACGTACGAAGTCAGCTACTAGCCGACATGTTTCGACCTCATCCGGAGGTCTTCCTCAGGGCGAATGTAGATAGAGACGCAATCGAAAGCGTGGGCGGCGCGGGCAGCGCGGGCGGCCGCGCGCTGTGACGGTGCGATGGTTGGTGGGAGCTGCTGATTTTCAGCTTGAGTAATTCCCGTAGATGTACTAGGAACCATTGTATCCTGAACATCGTCTACGGTTACTGGTAATGATGCTCGTATGTGAAAAGAGCTCACTGTGTCAAGCTCTCTTGGCTGAATATGGCCTCTACTGTCCATCTCTTGAAGTACCGGTTTCCAGGTGAGGGGTAAGCTCCAACCTACATCGCGATTAAACATGGCCAGTAGCCGACTTCGTACGTGAGTAACCCGTTGTTACATATCTTAACCCTTAAATGCGTGATGTTGCTTATAAACAACATACCGAAATTTGTCTAAATAAAAATGAATTATTTGCCTTATACTATTATATTTATATTAAAATAAATATTTGTAATATATACTATAAATATAATATGATTTGTGCTCAAAATATAGTTAGTATTTGTTTAGTTAGTATTTTTTTTATCATTTCATTCTCATACAAAGGGACATTTCGACGGGAACCTCTCTAGATTTGGGAAAGTAAACTTTTTAAAAAAAATTAAAAAAACTTTTTATTTGTAATATTGAAATTATAAAAATCGAAGTAAATTTGTAATTATAAAATTATTCATAATCTGAAAAAATATAATCAAAAAATTATAATTAAATAAAATTATGGGAGAGGGCAATTTTTATAAATTATTTGTTTTCTTGACTTTTTTGGGCATAAAATGTAGCAAAAAAATTTTTTTTTTCTCTAAGTTTTATGGTCATATAGTATGTATTATATAAGCTTTTATTGAAAACCAAAAAATCATGCATTTAAGGGTTAATAAACTCTTTTGGATACCACGATACCTACTTAACCCACGAGTTTTGTTTTTTCGCCAAAGTGTCGCCACTCACTCCAATCCACTCCAACACCCCTGTGTCGGTATCGAAACATGTACTTACGCGCGGCGACCACGTCGGAGCGGTAGAGATAAAATCAAGCAAATCCAGTAGCGACGTCGTACGTTTTGTTAACCTGTGTTCAATGTTGCCAACTTAGATCTAGTGCATTTTTTGATGTTTTTGCGCTCAACATTCCATTACAGTGTCTAGTGCTCTAACTAGTGCATTTTTAAAAAATCCTGGAGTGCTATTTTTGAAATGACGCCGATCGTAAACGAGATACTTGTCCATACAAAAATCGCTCGAAGACAAGTGTCACACTTTCAAAAATAGTAACGTTGTTAAAAACCAATTAATGGCGCGTTCTGTCACATCAGAACATGACTCCAACTCTGATTCGGACGACGATCTAATGTTGTAATAAAAACTTAATTCATACTCACAATTAAAGCTTAACTTTTAAATATTTTGATTAATTTTATTTATTTGGTGCTCTTTTATCAACATTAGTACAATCCTAGTGTATTTTCTAAGATGGTTTAGCGCATTTCTTAAAAAGCAGTTGGCAACACTGCCTGTGTTCGCAGACATCAACGAATTATGAATCGTTTGTCCAAGGCTATAAGAATTAAATTGGTTTGCAATGGATTTCTGTAGGTATCTGAACGAAAAGGTGCTGCGTTCTGACGGGAGCTAAATTACAACATATCGCTAACCACATCAAGTATTCTTTGAATAGAGGCTCATTCTGTGGTAGTAGTAATTATGGTCGAGTCTAACAGTTCTTGAGCGGACACACAAAGTCAATGTGTATGTGCATGAACACAACATTGGCACACCGGGGTCCGTGAGTGAAAAATTCTCTAACTGCTATAGATACCTTTTTCTGAAGCCGTCTCCTCGGTGTTCTCGGTGCCGTCGCCATTGGAGTACTCTGATGTACCAGCGCAGGCGTCAGACTTCGTGCGTGTGGAGCGTTTCTTCCTCTTCGACCGATGGTTGTGTTCCGTTTCTTCGATGGATTCGTTGTCAAGGTTACATTGTTCTGGGAGTATACCTAAACAGAAAAAGAACACTGTCAATAAATCTCTCTCTATTTCTCTCACACACACACATTTCAATAAAATTTATCAGAGGATAACGTTGATAGTTGTTCTAACCTCTAAGGAGACATCTTTACTGACTTAAATGACTGAGGTTGAGTCGAGTTGAGGAACCCCCGAGAAGGGGTGAGATTCTGTAGGCCATACAGTTTGTGATTGCGCTGACTTAAGCTTGATTTTTAATACCTTAAGTACTTACCTTTCGTCGTAGGGTACCCTTACCCCTAAAAAAGACACAAAGAGAAAAAGATCTTGCGGAATACATACACATCAGTCGTCATTTCTACAAGGCAATGGTATGGTCTGGTTATAATAGCCTTTTTGAGGGGGTTCCTTCACCTTGTAGATTTCTGCAGCTATACTACAGAAATTACATATTTAGCTGTAGATACACGAGCTGCTGCTTGCTCATCCTCAATTCATCCGAGTGAGCAGTATCCCATCAACCTTCTCCCGCTCCCCTATCCCAATAATATCCTACCCTTCCCACGCTTAAAAGTGGTTTCGATGGGCAGCAGCATCGGAACCTAGATTAGCCAAATAACTGCGCTCACCAACCCGTTTGCCAAGCGTGGTGAGTATGGCAAAAACCCCTCATGAAGATGGATAACACACCAAGGCCCCCAGTTCCCGGCGGCCCCGCTATTCCTGACTACGGTAGCGGTCATGGTAACGGCGGGGCAGGGGGTGCGAAAAATCTCCGGAAGAGATCCGGCTACCACCCCAAACAGAGACTGGCCCTGGTGACACACAATATCCGCACAATGAGGTTGGACGAGAAGGTCGAGGAAGTGGAAGAGGAAATGAGTAGGTTACGATGGGACATAGTTGGGTTTTCTGAAGTCCGAAGAGAGGGAGAGGGCACGACAACCCTGAAGTCTGGTAACCTACTCTATCACCGGGAGGGTGACTTTAAGAAGTCACAGCATGGTGTCGGGTTTCTCGTCCACAGGTCCCTCATCAACAACGTCATAACCATCGAAAGTGTTTCCAGCAGGGTAATATACCTGATACTCAGAGTATCTAAAAGATACTCGTTGAAGGTAATACAGGTATATATGCCGACCGGGAAACACTCAGATGAAGAGGTGGAAGTAGTGTATGAGGACATTCGTAGGGCCATACACGCTTCGGAAACCTATTTCACGATTGTTATGGGGGACTTCAACGCAATACTGGGCAAGCGACGCGATGGAGAGTCCAGAGTCGGGCAGTTTGGATATGGGGAACGGAACGACAGGGGTCATAGGTTGGCTGATTTTCTGGAGGAAGAGGGACTCTTTGCGATGAACTCTTTCTTCAAGAAGCCACCTAATAGAAAATGGACCTGGATGGGTCCCAGCAGAAAGAACCAACCCGCTGTCAAAAATGAGATAGACTTCATCATGTCGACGAGGAGAGAGATATTTAACGATGTCTCTGTGATCAATAGGATTAAGATCGGTAGTGATCACCGAATCGTGCGAGGCATCGTGAATATCAATCTCAGACGAGAGAGGACTCGCTTGATGAAGTCTACGCTCCGACCATCAACGACCCATATCCAAAATGTCGACAGTTTCCAACTGGAACTCTCAAATCGCTTCGATTGCCTGAATGATTGCGTTTCAGTGGACGAGTTAAATAATGGGTTTGTAAAGACTGTTCAGGAGGTGGGATCGAAGTTCTTTAGGTCCCGCCCCAAACACAAGCCTCAAAAGATCTCACCCCAGACCCTGAACTTAATGGCTACGCGACGATCCACGCCACTGCAGACCTCCGATGACGCGGACGTGCATCGGCAGCTCAATAGACAAATCCAAAAGTCCTTGCGGCACGACATTCGCTCCTATAATACCGAGTGTATTAAGGAGACGATAGAGCAAAACAAAGGCTCCAAAGTGTTCGCAAGAGTGGTGTCTATTGGGCAGAGTCGACTGACAAAGCTGAAAATGGAGGACGGCAGCGTGGCGTCGACAAGGGCCGAGGTGCTGGGGAAGATTGAGAGGTTTTATGGACGGCTTTACACCTCAGTAGCCAAACCCATTGTCGGCTCAACCAGAGATCCCAGAGCCAAGTTAACCCGACACTATACCGAAGATATCCCGGACATCAGCCTGTACGAGATTAGGATTGCCCTCAAACAGCTTAAAAACAACAAGGCGCCGGGCGAAGACGGAATCACAGCAGAGCTTCTGATAGCGGGCGGAACGCCGGTACTGAAAGTCCTTCAGAAGCTCTTTAATTCAGTTTTGCTCGAGGGCGTTACGCCAGAGGCGTGGAACGGGGGTGTGGTGGTTTTGTTCTTCAAAAAGGGTGATAATACTCTACTGAAGAATTACAGACCCATCACGCTCCTGAGCCACGTCTATAAGCTGTTTTCGAGGGTGATCACGAATCGTATCATGAACAGGCTTGATGCCTTCCAGCCTCCCGAACAAGCCGGTTTCCGAAAAGGTTACAGTACCATAGACCACATCCATACGCTGCGGCAGGTTATACAGAAGACTATAGAGTATAACCGGCCATTATGCTTAGCGTTTGTGGACTATGAGAAAGCCTTTGATTCGGTCGAAACATGGGCCGTACTTCAGTCCCTCCAGCGATGCCGCATCGACCATCGGTATATCGAAGTGTTGAAGTGCTTATACAGAAACGCCACCATGTCAGTTCGAGTACAGGAGCAGAGCACGAAGGCTATACCATTACAGAGAGGCGTGAGACAGGGAGACGTGATATCTCCGAAACTGTTCACGGCTGCTCTGGAGGATGCCTTCAAGCTCCTGGAATGGGAAGGACTTGGCATCAACATCAACGGCGAGTATATCACTCACCTTCGATTTGCTGATGACATCGTCGTTATGGCGGAGTCGCTGGAGGACTTAAGTACCATGCTCAATGACCTTAATGGAGTTTCCCAACAGGTGGGCCTTACAATGAACATGGACAAGACGAAAATAATGTCGAATGTCCATGTTGTGCCTTCACCGGTATTTGTTGGGAACTCCGTCCTTGAAGCTGTGGACCAATATGTCTACTTGGGTCAATTGATCCAGGTTGGCAGTTCCAGCTTCGAGGACGAGGTGTTTCGACGAATCCGACTCGGTTGGGCAGCGTTCGGGAAGCTCCGCCATGTCTTCTCGTCCAAAATACCTCAGTGCCTAAAGACGAAAGTCTATAATCAATGTGTGTTACCAGTGATGACTTACGGGTCCGAAACGTGGTCCCTTACTATGGGCCTCATAAGAAAGCTCAAGGTCGCTCAAAGAGCTATGGAGAGGGCTATGCTCGGTGTTTCTCTGCGAGATCAAATCAGAAATGACGAGATCCGTAGAAGAACAAAGGTCACCGACATAGCTCAGCGGATTAGCTCTTTGAAGTGGCAGTGGGCGGGGCACATAGCGCGCAGAACCGATGGCCGATGGGGCAGAAAGGTTCTCGAATGGCGACCACGTACTGGCAAGCGCAGCGTCGGACACCCACCGACCAGATGGTCGGACGACCTGACTAAGGTCGCAGGAAGACGCTAGATGCAGGCCGCTTCCAACCGGTCGTATTGGAAATCCTTGGGGGAGGCCTATGTCCAGCAGTGGACTTCTTGCGGCTGATATGATGATGATGACACGAGCTTGGCAGAGCCTAAAACTAAAAGCTACATGCAGATAGTGGGTGAGCTTAGCAATAGCATTAGCACGAATTTGTAATTTCTGTTTACTGGATCTAATAAAGCTTGCTTTGATCTTCTTAACAATACGATTTTAAATGCGCGGAGACAAAATATTTTTTTATAGTTATTGTAATAGGCATTATTTTAGGTTATAATTTGGGGATACGCTCGCTCTGTTCAATTCAATTCAATTCATTTATTTGCATAATGTGGGTATGTTACATGTTCATTAGTCCCGTCACATTACCTTCTGCGAGGCATGCAAATGTTTACAATTATTACTAATTTCCTATACTTGTTACCCAGTCAAATTAAATTAATTTCTTTATATATTGTTAATTAAACACTACATTAATGCATCATAATTTGTCACTTAATAAAATAAAAAATACAATTATACATGTCAAAGTTATCTAGGTTGCGTCGTCATATTGAACAATTCCATTACTGAATAAAAATTTCTCTCAAGTAACCAAGTTTTCAGTTTTTTTATAAATTTGTGTAGCGGCAACGATTGAATATTTCTGGGAATGGCATTATATACCTTTCCACGCATAGCCAAACTACTATTCTGATACAGAGATGTTTTTGGAACTTTAGGTTAACGATTCTATCTGGATCTCTTGTGCATCTCGGATAGATGTCACGCGCACGCTCAGAAGAATAATATACATAGAAGCCGCATAAAAATAGAAACTGAAAACAGATAGTTGACACTGTATTTTTCTTATGAGCTTTCGCTTATGACAGAATGAGACAAAAACTTCAGTCAGTTTCTATTATTTTCATGGTTGTCCCGACTTGAAATGTCAATGGACTCCATTGGACTCCAATTAAATCCGACTAAATTCAAAATAACTTATTAACAGTTCAACGTCTGTAATATTAGCATCTTGCCGATTTGATCGGGTTATATATCGACAAAAACATTGCGGCGGAATTGTGATGTCTGCAAATTAAATATAGGATTGTGCTAAAATTCTCACGGAAAAAAGTATTAACCGGTGTTGGGTTGGTGCGTTATCAAATGACCATTATACTAAACAATGTCTTGTGCAATGGAGCGATGTAAATCCCATTCAGGACGAACAGAAATAAATTCTGTAAAACATAATTTTCTTCGGTAAGTTTTTCAGTTGAAAGTGCATAATTAAAACCCAAAATACCTCAAAATACAACAATAATATTGTCAATTATATAACGTATTGTATAAATGACAGCTTTTATAGGTATTTTGCTTAAAATTATCGTTTTTTCCTTATTTCAAATTAGGTTAGTTTTTTTTGCTAGTGATGTGGTAAAATCACGTATCTACGAGTATATCGATATTTTTTATGACGGTCTTGCTATCAGGGATATTTTTGTTAGTGTTGAGCCATGCAATAGTAATGTAACAAATTGAACCATCATGGTAATTAAACAACCAGCAAAGTGTGAGTCGGACTCGCGCACGAAGGGTTCCGTACCATCCTTACATATAATATTATAAATGTGAAAGTGAGTTTGTTTGTTACGCTTCCACGCCGTAACTTCTGAACCGATCATCATGAAATTTTGCATCATCATCATCACCATTGCACGATCTCTGGAGTACGGAAAAGAACATAGACATAAATTACATCTCAGAATAAGGTACTGTTATCGGGGATAGACATTAACGCGAGCGGAGCCGTGGGCGTAAGCTATAAAAACGCCCGAAATTTTTGTTTGTAATATTTCAACTGTCTCACTATCACGGTTCATGAGATACAGCCTGGTGACAGACAGATGGATATCGGAGTCATATTAGTAGGGTCCTGTTTTTATCCTTTGGGTACGGAACCCTAAAAAAAATCGATTTTTACTAATATGAAGAAAATTATTGTTGAAATTTTATTGCAGCTCCCTGAAGTAAAAGGATAAAAAGGTGTGGATCCGAGGAACTTTCAAGCGACATATTGGACATAAAATGTCATACATACTCGAATTTGTTCAAAATATTTTACTGCCGTGCCGATACATTAATTTCGAATATAAAATTAAATGGAAGCGATTGAAACACGATGCTTTACCTACATTTATATTTGCCGAATTATAAATCAATGGTAATAAGAAAGTTTACGGAAACGGTTTTATTATTTATATTTAAAATTATGAAAAACATTTTATTTTGGACAGTAATGAAAGTGGGTAAAGTAATCTCTTGTTTTTCTTCACCTCTTGTTTTTCTATTACCAACACTGTGAATTTTTCACAAATAACACACTGGCACTTTTTTACCCTAGTGTAAAAGTTTTATAAAATAAAAAATATCACTTCGAATTATGTGTTTCTCTTTACCTACCTGATTATGTTTCCTTTACTGACTGTTCCTCAAAGCTAGCTGGGAAAAGCTTTAGATGGTTTTGGAATATGCTGAATGGCCCATTGATCAAGTGAAAAATATATCTGACCTTATATTACCTTTTGATACATGAGCGCCCCATTGCAATTTAGAGTCTATTGTGATTCCTAAGAAGGTGGTATCATTTACAAAGTCTATTTTACCTTCAACTAGTATGTCAACGTTGGACTGCCTCACATTGGGGACTGTAAATCGAATGCATTGGGTTTTTTGCGCATTCATAGGTAAGGTAGGTAAGTAGGCACTGTTTGAATTTCGAAATAATCGAAAATATGATTGACATCATATTAGGTATTCTGCCGTTCGACCAATACTGGGTAAGGCCTAATGACCAGCAGTAGACAGTAGACGCGCGGTGGGTAATGTATGGATTTTTTTTTTACCTATTTATCAGATGAAGCCAAGCGACGCCATG
Source organism: Elegia similella (assembly GCA_947532085.1). Taxonomy (NCBI): domain Eukaryota; kingdom Metazoa; phylum Arthropoda; class Insecta; order Lepidoptera; family Pyralidae; genus Elegia; species Elegia similella. The sequence continues at coordinate 3,114,855 of OX383953.1, forward strand.
CGATTAGGAGTTATTTAGGTGTATCTTGACGTAACTTTTAAAGTAAAAGCCTCTTTAGCGGCTTTGTGCACTTTTTGGGATGGGTAAAATAGAAAACTCGCGTCAGGACACGTGAATTGATCGAAAATTCGTAAGAAGGACACGGACCTGAGTATGCCGCAAAGGCGAGTTTTCACTTCTGCCGGCACTCCTGGAGTGCAACTAGTTGTTTTTTTTTTTATGAATCGTACTCATTTAACGAATCGATACAATCAGAGTAGAGTACATTTATGACTTTCTTAGGACGAAACATTTAGTCGATAAATATATTTCATCGATATAGTACAACCCTGATCACATCAGTACCCCAGGACAACCTGCACATTTACGCAAATGGCATTGTATATGCATCTCTTTCTGATGCTTTAACAATGCCATAAGTAAAAACAGTGTAGAATATTGTATTTTGTTGTTATTTTAACACGGTTTCTATGCTTTAGTTATTGTTCTGAGCGCGCACGCTTGAATAGAGTTGGATTCGATTTTACAAAGAGCGCCAATTCGTAAACATACATGGAAGCCAAAGTTTGCAATTTAAGTTTTGGGATTATAGGCTTACAAGTTTCCCATGGTTTTGCTCCGCAGATAATAAATAAATATATACGGAAAAATCACACAGATTGAGCTAGCCCCAAGGTTTAGTTCGAGACTTGTGTTATGGGATACTAACTCAACGATACTATATTTTATAACAAATACATATATAGATAAACATCCAAGACCCAGGCCAATCTGAAAAAGATCATTTTCTATCTTGACCTGGCCGGGGATCGAACCCGGGCACTCAGTGTCGCAGGCTGGCGTGTTAACCACTGCGCCACGGAGCTGTCTAATGGCAGATGGCTCTAACACATTTTTTTTGTGCCAAAAATGCACGTTGGGCGTGTGTTGAATTGCCCAAGTGCTCTGTTTTAGTCACAAGGTAACCTAACGAACCTAACCTACCTTCTGTTTTTTTTTGTTGTGGCGGGGCTTGGTCCCCGAGCCCCTATCGGATTCTTAAAGTTTACAAAAAAGGAATATTTAACAAAAAAATATAATTATGTATTGCGACTCCGCGCTTTAAAAATGGTGTGGTAATGAAGAGAAAAGTGAGTTCTATTTTTTCCAGTACCCAGCATAACTAAATTCGTGCTAAGCCATTGTAAAGCCCACCCCATGTAAGTTGAGTTTTAGGGTGCAACTTGTGCCAGTCCCGACTGTAATCATTGATGGCAATCGTGAACTTGTGAATGCCAATATGCAGCTTGAAAAATCTATCAAGTATTGGCCACTTAAACACACTAAAAACGATAGTAATGATAACGTTACCCTGCTGCGAAAGACGAAGGCGCGAAGAGTAGATTCGCACATCGTCATTAGCACCTAAGTTACCAAAAATCACAGGAAAACTTACCTATCACACTAGCATCGTATATCTGGAACAATTTCTTTAGACATTTATACTTGGCTTTCAGCACTTCATGCTTGTTCTTCGGCACCCATTTCTTCACTTCCTCCTCCGACTTTTCCGGAATACTTGTCAACGTAGGCCTCTTATTATACATTGGAAAATATTCGATCAATTCACAGACAATTTTGAAAAACAAAATGAATAAAGAACTGATGGTTACACCGCAATTTTGAAAAAATACCATAACTGATTGGCACTTCGATTTTTTTGTGCTTTGACTTTGTTGTAAAGTGACATTTTGGAGCACGGTTGAATTTCGAATGGATCTTCTTTTTTATTCAGATTTTTATTTATCCTGGAGATATACAACCTTTATTAATATAAAAGAGGAATCCGATGGCACACTGGGCGAGAGCATTGGCGTTTACGCATATAAAGCTGGCCACACATGTTGTTCGGGACGTTAGGGTTCAAATTAGTTTGCGTGATCTTGGAGTGAAGCTCCGTGGCGAGAAGTAACAAGCGTCTGTTCTAAATGAATTTTATTTGCTACTAAAAATATTTACATCACATGCCTGTTTAAATAGCCACTTTGGATATAAAGAGTGTATGGTTAGATGCAAGTTCATGCAAGTAAACAAATACAAATTAGGCAATTAGTAATGATTAAACACATGTTCTTTTGTCCGTACCGTACCTCCGATTCGTATCAGCGTCGCGATCCAAGAACTGGACGCATAATCAAATAGCCAGTATCTTCGTAACGTGTCTGCCATCACCACTTATTCATGTCTGTGCGATGTGTCCGAATCGCGTTTGTCTAATGGTGCCATTGTCTAACTAAACAATAGTATCACGTCTTTATCCCTTACGGGGTCGACAGAGCCTAAAGCCATAAGACCGAAAGGCATTTGCATGTTGACGGGCTTAAAGCTTAAATACGGAATCAAAATAGTGATGGGTTTCTAGCCGATCCGCCTATTTACATGAATCCTTAGATTTAATATCTTAGTTAAATTATCTTGTAAGTGTAAGGCTGTTCTGTATTGTCTTTAATCTGTTTGTGTGCCTTTTTCAATAAAATAAAAAATAAGATTTGCGCGCATTCCCTCGGCCGGCTTCTACGCTCTGCGCGGGAAGCGAAGCAGCTGGTACATTCTACTTTTTTTCTTTTCTCCCAAACTAGCATGGAAGAGCATATTTTAAAATGTATTTTCTGGAATCTATTAAATATAATAATCTATTAAAACTAAGAAAGTCAAAAGTACCCTACTAGTGTATTAAAATGAATAAATGTGAGAAGTGCTCCAAAAACATTACGAAAAAAATTCCGGGCTTGGAATGCAATAGGTGTGAAAAAATCGTGCACTTCAACACACAATGTTCTGGTCTCACGAATAAACAAATGACTGCTGTGCGTAATACAGAGAACCTAGAATGGACATGTCAAGAATGTCAAAACATGTCTTCAAAACGAGGCTCGCTGATATTTCCTGATGAAGAAGAGGAAGAAGATATTTCGAGCTGTGACAAAATTAATGTAAAAAAACTGTTAAAGGATATTTCGGCAGAAGTAGACAAATGTGTCAACAGAGCAGTAAGAGATATACAGACATCACTACAATACCAAAGTAATAAAGTAGATGAAGTCCTTGAGAACATGGATGCAATTAGACAAACCATACAGGAATTACAACGTAAAAATACTGAACTCACAAACAAGAATAAAAATTTGGAAACTAGGGTGGGAGCTTTAGAACAAAAGTTACTCTTACTGGAACAAGAAAAATTGGCATCCCATATAGAAATTGCCAACATACCACTAAAAGAAAATGATAATATTGAAGATATTGTGAGGAGGGTAGCAACTGTTTTGGATCAACCTGAGAGTGATATTGTATGTGTGAAGAACATTCCAGCGAAAAAAGATGCGTCGAATATTATTAGAGTGCAATTAAAGGAGGAGAAAGTACAGGAAAAGTGGTTGAATGCGGCTAAAACGAAAAAAGTGTTCGTCATTGATATTGTACCCGATGCACCACATTCGATCGCACGTCAATCTGTGTTTATACGAGAATTACTATCACCATACAACAAAAAACTTCTTTGGCACGCTAAGCAGGAGCTAAAAAGTATTTACAAGTTTATCTGGTGCAAGAAGGGAACTATTATGGCCAGGCGACACGAAAACGATAAATCCATTGCTAAAATAAGATCCCTCGACGACATAAAAACCCTGCTATTGTAATATTATTATCTGTACCCACGACCCAAGTCATATATATTTAGATTTTTCTTCTGATATCTACACAGGTAACATTTGTATACCTTCCTAATATGGATTTCAGTCCTAAAAATATATCTGAGTTTTTCGACTGTGCTGATATTAATTGCTTTATAAAATATCTTCCTATGAACAAAATTAATTTATTTTGTATGCACGTAAACATAAGATCAACGATTAAAAATTTTTATATGTTAGTTGAATACCTATTGTCTAGTAAAAGAATTATTGATTTAATTATATTAACAGAGGCTAACATTTCACAGGCCGTGAGTTGTTTGTATAACATTGACGGTTACGAAATGCACTGTGAGTTGCGGAATGGTCGAAAAGGCGGTGGAATAATTATTTATTCTAATCAAAAACACAAAATTTCATTGATCAAAACTAACACTATACACTTTGAGTGTCTAACTGTAAAGATCACAACACCGACGTCTTATTCCGCAACTGTGTGTGCTGTATACCGGCCTCCTAAAGGTGGTAAACACTTGTTTATGGACGAGCTGCAACTCACTTTACAAAAACTTTCTTGTAACGTAAACTCTGATATCTACTTAATGGGCGATACTAATATAGACACTAAAACAGACTCGGCTATAAAACATAAATACCATAACATACTATACAACTTCGGACTTGAGTGTGGAATCTCGTCATATACTAGAATTGAACGTTATAAAGACAAAATTACAAAGTCCTGTATCGACCATATATACGCGCGATCCCATACTCAAGACCTGCACTCCGCGGCACTCGGAACCGTAATGGCTGACCACCGCGTTATAGTGTTGGCTTGCACCGGTATGCAGAATACACAGGGTGTTCCTAACTGTAAAACTATTATCGATAATAAAAAACTTTTTACATTTTTCAACGATGTAGACTGGAATAGTATAAGTAACTCAGAATGTCCTACTCAAATTTATAACAATATTAAAAATATTTTCAATGACTGTTATAACAAATCCAAAATTATAATAAGTAACAATCAAAATTGTAACTGTAACAAAAATACATGGATAACTAGAAAGATCATCAAAGCTCGAGAACATAAAGACAAATTATTTAATATGTGGAAAAATGATACTAATAATATGATACTTAAACTACAATACAATAAAAGTAGAAATTACGTTAATAAACTAATTCAAAAAACAAAAAATGATTATACTATCAAAGAAATTAAAGGCAACAAAAATAATTCAAAGCGATTGTGGCAAATCTTAAATAAATTGACAGGGAGAATTAAAACTTCAGTAGATAATATAATTTTAAATGCATTTGATAACAATATGAAACCAGAAGACATAGCCAACAAATTTGCTAAAAGTTTCGATGCAAATCTAAAATCTATATTGCCTAAATGTACAACTCTTTTGTTAAATAATGATTCTTATAAAAATACGGTAAACGTTTCAATGAGATTTCAAAAAGCAAACCAAGATGAGATAGGTGAAATAATTGGGACATTGCAAAGTAACAAATCATCCGGAATTGACGGCATAAGGCCCATCGATATTAAATTATTATGTCGTAGCATAGTTGATGCAATTACTAAACTAATTAACGTCAGTGTTTTAACAGGTGTCTATCCAAAAGAATTAAAAACAGGAATCGTAAGACCTATTCATAAACGAGGTTCACGTAAAAATTGTGATAATTATAGGCCGATAACTATTCTATCAATTATTGACAAAATTGCTGAAAAATATATAAGCAAACAAATATATAAGTTTTATGAGGATAACAGTATCTTAACAAAGAGGCAATTTGGCTTCCAACCAAATAAAAATACCTCACAACTCCTTTCTGATTTTACAAATAAAATTTATAAGAGTTTAGACGATAAAAAACACGTTTTGGTTCTGTTCATAGATTTTAGTAAGGCGTTTGATACTCTTCGACATGATAATCTTCTTGAGAGTCTTAATGATAGCGGTATATCAGGTCCACTACTAAATTGGTGTAAAGATTATTTAAATGACAGATCATATCGTGTTAAGGTTGGTAAAGCATTTAGTAATGAAGTCCCAGTCACAGAAGGGACAGCCCAAGGATCGGTGCTGGGACCTTTGCACTACCTTACCTACGTTATTAATCTCACTAAAGTAGTAAAAAACAGTGAAATTTACCTTTTTGCGGATGATACGTGTCTGATGACTGCAGATTACGACATAAAAAAAGCCCTCGAACGACTCCAAGAGGATTTCATATTGCTCTGTAAATGGGCTCACGATGTTGGATTGGTATTAAACGCAAACAAAACTAAGCTTATGTATATTAGTTCCAACCAAAATAGAACCAATACAATGTTGTCCTTGAAAGCACATATTCATTCTTGCCTTCATACTAATAATATGGACAACTGTAATTGTCCAAAAATAGAACTGGTGGATAGTCATAAATATCTTGGCTTGACTATTGATAGTAGGATCAATTGGCGAGATCATATAAATACTGTATGTAATAAACTGCGTATATTATTGGCTAAATTTGTGTTATTAAAAAATAAAGTACCTTTTTACGTTCGTTTATCTCTATATAAGTCACTGGCAGAACCCATAATTGATTATGGTCTAAGCAGTTATGGGCGTACTTTTAAAACACACATAGATCTTATATATCATCTACAAATAAGATTACTTAAAACAGTTGTACCTTATAAAATAAAACAAAAATATAAAGACAATTACAACGAATTATTCTCCTTTTGCAAAGTAATGCCAGTTCAAAATAAAATAAAATATATATTATTAAAAGAATACTATTTCCATACTGAATTACAAAAACATAAAACTACAAGTAAAACAAGAAATAAAAAACTATTATTACTTCCCTTCTTCCATAACCTTTATGGTAAAAGACGACTAGAATATGTTATACCCCAATTGATTAACGAACTGCCAAATGAATTAAAAAACAAAATTACCTCAAAAAATATTAAGTATAGACTAAAACATTACCTTCTACAATAATCATCCTGTTGTTAGTAACAAAATAACTCGTTTACACACACACACTATGACAACTTATTGTCACTCACTTGCCATGCTGACTGATGGATGACCGGTTTTGAATTGCACACATCTAAAGTGGTACTACGCTGTGCTAGTGTATATATTCTTTAGCTGTGCCTCGTCTTGATAACCTGTTTTTGATTTACGTACCAATCGGACGATCTAACTCAAGTGAGTTGCAGTTTGTCGAGATGAATCAGATATTGAATACCTGCGATCCTGCGTATGATAAGGTGATGTTTGTATTGATTGGTTCACGTTATGTGGCGACTTATGTAGGTATTATGTAAATGTGTTATATGCGAGTCAAATCGGATGTGCGGACAAATCTTTTAAGGTTTTTGTACATCTTTTATATAATTTAAGATTATGTGTTTGTTTGATGAATAAATAAATAAAATAAAATAAAAAAAATTGAACTTTAACGTTATACAATATCACGAGTACGTACCGTTTAAAGTTTTATTAATTTACCTATTTAATTACCTAGACGAGCAGCTTTTCAGCTGATGTGTCTATTTCAGGCAGTGTTTAATGTGTGTAATGTCAGTGGATATAAGCCTTTTAAAGTTTTAGTCAGGGCGATATAATTTTCCAACGATACTCCATACACCCAAAGCGTTAAGGCATTTAGGAGTTAGATATGGTTGAATAAAGAAACTCACAAACGTACATACATAAGTGAGGTCAGTGCGCTCGGCATCCAGAGCTGTCTTGTTTCCCCCATTTATCCGACTGAATAGTATACCTTTATTCCCTTCCCAAATGGAAGAAAATTCTTTCTTTCTTTTTTCTTTCTTTATTTCATTCTTTATTTTTGAAGGAGTTTGTTGAGGTTGCAGATGCCACATCATCGGGAAGTCTATTCCAGTTATGGACCACTCTATTGCTAAGAAAATGATGGGCAGTGTTGGTTCTAGCTGTTGTGCGATTTAGTAAAGTGGTGTCCTCTTAATAGTTGCGTATTCTCGTTTACTCACACAGCAACGATGGCGGGACGGTAATGGTGGCGGTATGACCGCGCGGGAATATGGTGATGATCAGACTATTGCGGTGGAGGAGGAGGCGTGGCCAGCGGGGGCTGCCGACCGCTTTACTACCAGCCACCGCTGACCGCGTCAGTTTGTACGGGGCACGGGACTTTATTACGTAAATATCATCATCACCCTGATACATCTACACCACCCGGCCTCATCTGCAATAATGCAATATGCTTGCTCGCAGATTTGCACGGTGTACTAAACAAGTAAAACTTACGCTATTTAAGGTTTAGAATAACTTTATTTCTCATAAGAATTACATAAATTAATTCACTTACTGAGAAAAACAATGTGACTTACAATAAAACAATGGGCATGCTTTTATATACTATGCAAACTATTAGCTTCGATGTTCGATACAATATAAGTGCAAGTGGGTAGCAATAAAACTAATGGCTAATACATATTGTCAATTTGTGACGTCCTCTTGTTATCGATCGCGCTCTACGATCTCGCCCGGCATATTTAGAGCATATATTGTCAATCATTTTCCTCTTGCAGCCTGTGGGTGAGGTATACGCGGGGGGCTTACAATGCTCTGCGCGTCCAGTATAATGATGCGTTGAGGATGCTGCTGGGGCTGCCACGGCGATGTAGTGCGTCGGGTATGTTCGCCGAAGCACGAAGGGACGATTTTTAAGCCATAATGCGTAAGCGGGCTGCCTCGGCGCTGCAGAGACTCCGTGGGAGTTCTAACAGCATCCTTAATACTCTAGCAGCCAAAATTGATGGGCCTTTTGTGAGGCATTGGGCGGATCTGCTCGTGCATAGAGGTGTCCACATTACAAATTAAATGTTTTTCTGGCTCGCAATTTACTAACATTAGGATAAGTATTTTGTTTTTACTAATACTCTATGGATCATGGTCTGAAATAAAGAACTTATTATTAAGGGCTAGCTCCGTGGCGCAGCGGGCAACACGCCAGCCTGCGACACGAGAGTACCCGGGATCGATCCCCGGCCAGGTCAAGATGGAAAATGATCTTTTTCAAATTGGCCTGGGTCTTGGATGTGTATCTATATATGTATTTGTTATAAAATATAGTATCGTCACGGTAAAGATATCTAACAGTATTCCGTCTTCATACAAACGGTCGATACTCGCGCTTCGAGGTCATTATACACTCTAGTACATTATTGGTACGCAACCAGCGATTCGCAGTCAAGGATGCGCTGTAGTCGGTGACGGACAAACGAGTATGTGATTGTTTCAAAGTTTATTGGTAGATATTGTTATATAAAAGCACATTCATTCTGGTGTAAGAATAAAATGGTTAAATATAGATTACTAGCTATCGCCCGCGGCTCCGCCCGCGTCAATGTCGATCCCTCGGGAACAGTACTTTTTCCCGGGATAAAATGTACCCTATGTCCTTCTTCGTACCCCAGACAACGTGTATGCAAAAATTCATGATGATCGGTTCAGTAGTTACAACGTGAAAGCGTAACAAACAAACAAACAAACAAATAAACAAACAACAAACAAACTCACTTTCGCATTTATAATATTAGTTAGGATTAGGATATTGTGCTGTTTTTGGTTGCGTAAATTCATCATTAAGCCACCCATTATAAAAAATCCTCAAATTACCTGCAATCACCGAAAAGTAAGATTATAAAATGGTTTTTTTTATCTACTCTTATCAATTTATTTCTTTTTAGTACCTAGGTAAGTATTTTAAGAATTCCACATACAAAGTACGTACATATAATCTCCTTCTTGTATCAACAAAATTATCAATTTCTATTCGTGTGTCCAACTGAAACTCGGGAACGGCTTGACCGATTTAGCTAAATTTGGTTTTTATATAACTATTTGGGGAAGTCTAGGGTAGGTTTATATGGTAAGAAAACATGGAAAATTTAACGGTTATACGAAGTACACCGAGTCGGCTAGTCATAAATAAATAAGTGGAGGAGAGAAAAACAAGTGACACGATAAAAAAAACTGGAAGTTTCCTAGGCTATATAGATACCAACTAACTGCCTCCTCGTGTAGTGTTTAGAGCGTTTGGCTTACACTACGGAGGTCACGGGTTCGATTTCCGGCGGGGGCAACGACTTTGCGCGTTGTTGTTCCAGTTTGGTTAAATCATTGCAGGCTGATCACCAGTTTGTCTGATAAGAAAGAGAATCCGTGTTTCGGAGGGCACGTTAAGCCGTCGGTCCCGGTCGCTGCCTTTGACAGCCGTTGTTACACAAAACCAAGTCAGAAGTCTATAATGCGGTTTAAAAACTCTGATACCAGTGTTAGTCATTAACACACACGATAAGAAAGATAGATACTTAATAATTTACTGCTACTTACATATAATATTGAAATACGCGAAATATCATTATGAAATGGTTATACTAGTAATTATTGCTAGTTAACTAGAAGACATTTACATTAAATGTGATGACTTCCATGCTAGTCTGGGATAAAAGGAAAAACACTGTAGACGTGGGTAGCCCTAGCGGGTGTTTATGTACCGCGCGGCGGTAGGCATTTAATTCAAAAACAGGCCCGAGTTACAATACTGTTAGTTATCTTTACCGTGGTATCGTTGAGTTAGTATCCCATAACACAAGTCTCGAACTTACTTTTGGGCTAGCTCAATCTGTGTGATTTGTCCATATATATTTATTTATGTATTTATTATAATTGCCGCTAGAGGCGCCACTGCACAGAATAATTAATGAAATGAGATGTATGAAATACCGGCCAAGTGCGAAGTCGGACTCGCGCTCGAAGGGTTCCGTACCGTATCAAATCATCAAATCATATCATACCATCTATAAAAACGGCAAAAATATCATTTCTGTTGTATGAGAGCCCTTTTAAATATTTATTTTATTCAATTTTTAGTATATTTGTGTTAATCTTAACTGTGTTACTATCACGGTTCGTGAGATACCGCCTGGTGACAGACGGACAGCGGAGCTATTCCCATTTTCACTCTTCGGGTACGGTGCATATAAGAATACAATTATATGATATTTACGATAACAACTTGACAGAATACACCACCATATTGGTTTCCCTCATGATTTGCCATGGCCGGTATGAAGTCATTTGGACGGAAGAATAACACTGCGTCACGTGATCACGTCATTATTTATTTAAAGGGTCCGACAAATTCTCTCAAAGGGCGGTGTTTTACTACTATGGGCAAAGTTGTGTTAACAAAGATTTTACTCTTTATACTAATTCCACAGTAATGATATCACTACCGCGCTAATTAATTAGTGAAGAAATAAAGTAATAAAAATTGATTAAATGTAAGTATTTAATTGTTTTATGTATAAAATGCGTCTATTTACATTTGTACACAAATTATATACTTAAATTATTGTTAATTATAGAAAAGACAAAACACTTTATAAATATTACAAAGTTTAATAATTAATAAATCAATGTAAGTATTTTTTTACTCATCACAAGGCAAAACAAGTATTGAATGACATTCAAACATATAAAGTGCAAAGTGTTTTCATTTTTGGTTAAATTAAAAGTTAACAAAAATTAAGTTCTTAAAACAAACTACAAAACCTAAATTTACCCAAGTTTATATCAATAAATAGTCATTTAAAATAATTAAACTTAAAATATAATTAACATTCAAACCTATTTACAAATTATTTTTACTTAAATATTTATTTAGTACTAGCTTTCGCCCGCGGCTCCGCCCGCGTAAATGTCGATCCCTCGGGAATAGTACTTTTTCCCGGGATAAAAGGTAGCCTATGTCCTTCTCCCCACTCCAGAGAACTTGTATGCAAAATTTCATGATGATCGGTTCAGTAGTTACGGCGTGAAAGCGTAACAAACAAACAAACTCACTTTCGCATTTATAATATTAGTAAGTAAGGATTCTAAATCCTTACTAATATTATAAATGCGAAAGTGAGTTTGTTTGTTTGTTTGTTACGCTTTCACGGGAAAAAGTACTATTCCCGAGGGATCGACATTGCCGCGGGTGGAGCTGCGGGCGAAAGCTAGTATTATATAAAAATATTTAATATCACAACTCATATAATTTCAATAACAATAAGATATCTCAATGCTGTAAATAATAAAAAATATATTCGGCATTTTCGTAAAATGGGCAGTGTCATCCTCAACCTGTCTGTTCAAGCCTGTCTGGTGGTTACAGGTATGGCATGGGGCACACCCGATGGAGACGCCCTGCCTCCCGAGCTGATGTACTTGCTTTTTTTCATTATGTGAGTAGTATCCCAATACCTTCATTCTCTTCCCAAATCCAACAAATTCCTATTCTTTCCTAGCTTAAAAATGCTTCCGATGGGCAGCAGCGTCAGTCCCTATGGCCATTTCCAACTCCATCATCAGACCAGCGCGACGATTCCATAATATTGTATTGTCATCCGATTTACACATGCATGCAAAATCTCAGCTCAATCGGTAACCGGGAAGTGGATCAAATTTAAGTAACTTTCAAGATTTGATTACAGACAAACATCGGGACAGGTGAAACTAAATAAAAGCTTGTAAAAAGAACGCGTGCGTGACTGAGACGCCATTGACAACTAAGTAAAGTAAGTACCTACAAGTAGGTACTACTAGCCTGGCGTCAGGGCAAAGTTACATAAACATGTTGGCGTGCAAAAGGTTAAAAAACGTATTTTGGATTTTTTTTATTATTAACCTATACTGTCCCACTGCTGGGCAAAGGTCTCCCCCATAAGATTCCATGTCTCTCTATTCTGTGCCACTTCCGATCACTTTCCTTCAAAATATTTGATGTCATTACACCAACGCTTTTGAGGTCTGACCCGTTTTCTACGTCCATCCTCTGGAGTCCAATCTGTTATTGAAGCAGCCCAGCGATCTGGGTGTATTCGGCAAACGTGGCCCGCCCAGTTCCACTTCAACACATCCGCAATACCGGTAATTGAACGAAGCACTGTGTTTGGCACTCTGTCCAACCTTGTGACACCCAGAATACTTCACTCCATAGCTCTGGCAAATCTTGAGCTTAGATTTCTGCTCCTCGGTGAGTGACCAAGTTTGGGCACCGTAAGTTAGGATGGGCAAGATGCACATGTCGAAGAGTCTGCGTTTCAGTGACAATGGAAGATCCCCTTCATAAGCTCTTTCATGGACCAGTAGCTCCTCAAAGCATTGTCTATGCATGTCACGGCAATTTATTTCTTTTTCTTGCCTGTTGCTGAAGGAGACTAGCTGGCCTATCCTCATCGACATAGCGGATCTCTTGCCCGGAAATTATCTCGGATATTATCACATGTAAATCTTTGCACCTTAAATAACTTATACGTAAATATAACTTAAAATACAAAATTAAGTACAATTATTGTCAGTTATTGGTCCTTCAATATTTCCGAAGATTGTCATTATTTTATTTACAGTTATTTCAAACTCCACTAACTCTAATTCCTTATAAATAAATGCTGCTATCTAGCTGTTATCCAAAAGAGCCGTCTGGCATCAGCATACCTGGAAAAAGATGAATAAATAAAATACTTACAAAGTTTTTTAAAGCACAATAAAAAACACTTCCCTGCAAAAGAAATAAATTTATTATTTACATTTCACTGCATATGCTCAATTTAATAAAAGGATAAAACATATTTTGACAAAAATAAGTTTCATAGAAGCGTTTGAATTTTTTTATGAATAACGAGTTAAGTATTTTGTATGTTACCTATAAATCAATACTAACAAATAAAACAATACTAAATAACTTTTTATTTTATTTACTATAACTAGCTACCGCCCGCGGCTCCGCCCGCGTCAATGTCGATCCCTCGGGAATAGTACTTTTTCCCGGGATAAAAGGTAGCCTATGTCCTTCTTCGTACTCCAGAGAACTTGTATGCAAAATTTCATGATGATCGGTTCAGTAGTTACGGCGTGAAAGCGTAACAAACAAACAAACGAACAAACAAACTCACGTTCGCATTTATAATATTAGTAAGGATTGTGTGACAAAACACAGGTTCGGAATCAGCCTCTATATAATACCTACTACTCACGTAACTTATTATTTTAGTTTTTAACCGACTTAAAAAAAGGAGGAAGTTATCAATTCGGTTGTATTGTTTACTCCGTCATTTATGAAACGATATGAAAAAAACTTTTTTGTTTGAAATTGTATGCTTTCAAGTTGATTTCATTTAAATTTCATTACAATCGGTTCAGTAGTTTGATTGATGTCGGTCATATAAAAAAAGGTTATAAAATCTCAACTTGGTAAACATTTCAACTGTCTTAGTACTAGGTATGTCAAACGTTATAGAGAGAGGGACAAGGCTAAAACCTAAAACATATTTTAACAAAAAAAGGTTCAACAGCCTCCGTGGTCTGGACCACGGAGGCTGTTAAACCTTTTTTTGGCAACGCCTTACCCCTGGTGGTTAAGGCGTTTGCCTGTTGACCCGGAGGTCGTGGGTTCGATTCCCACCGGAAGCATACTTTGTTTAGTTGTTTCCAGTTTGGTTAGGACATTGCAGGCTTGAATCACCTGATTGTCTGATAATAAAGATGATTCCGTGCTTCGGAAGGCACGTTAAGCCGGTGGTTCCGGCTGCCATCTGGTAGTCGTTAAAGGAACCACGTCAGAGGCCGAGAGGCGGTTCCGAAGAACTCTGACACCAGGGTGTGCATGGTCGATTGACCGTGACACCTACACGAAAATGATGATGAGTATTACGGTTCTGTCATTAAGAAACACATTAAAAGTTTGACACCATGGATAAATATGGTAAAGCGACATATATATAGTAAGCGGTTTTTTCCTTAGATAAATACTATTTAAATCATGGTGAAGAGCATACCCGCTATGCATGCTGTCATGAAGCATATGCCACATCCGGCGAAGAAAGCGCGTACTGCCAACTGTGGAGAAAAAAATTAAACATTATAGTCTTACTAGCTTTCGCCCGCGGCTCCGCCCGCGTCAATGTCGATCCCTCGGGAACAGTACTTTTTCCCGGGATAAAAGGTATCCTATGTCCTTCTCCGTACACCAGAGAACTTGTATGCAAAATTTCATGATGATCGGTTCAGTAGTTACGGCGTGAAAGCGTAACAAACAAACAAACAAACAAATAAACAAACAAACAAACTCACTTTCGCATTTATAATATTAGTAAGGATATAATATTAGTAAGGATAAGGATAAGGATGATAAGCAAAGGATTATAAAACGAGGGCTAACTTTAGTCCCTGGTTTAAACCATTATCCGACCAAATTAAGTCGACACGACACTTATCACTATCACTCTGACATTAGGTCAACTGTCATTGTCAATATGTTTTGGATGGATAATGGTTTAAACCAGGCACTAAAGTTAGCCTCGTTTTATAATAAAACTATCAAATTTACTCATTATTTTAATTTACTCCTTAAAATTTGATACAAGAGCATTTCTTTGACCTATGGATGCGAGCCATTAAAGTATTTGCGCTTAATTAAAATTTATGGACTTTATATACAATATGTAAAGAAAATCTGTCCGATCCTTGCAGGGGTGATCCAGCCCGTCGATATGAACAACTTTTCCTATGGGACCAATGCTGGGAAACTAGATTTTTTTGACTTTCCCTTACAAATTGACCGGGACGGCCGATCTTTTTGTTTGGAAATGTCCTTTTTTAGGGTTCCGTACCTCAAAAGGTATAAAGGAACCCTTCTAGGATCAAAAGCAACGCAATCAAAATATTCAGCCGTCAATGCCGCTCATTTTTGTGTTTTTTCGACATTCGCAATGGAATCAAAACCTACAGGATACTTCTCGTGAACTCAGAATCGTGAAATTTGGAACGAAGCAACGTCTTATATAGGTAACTGATAAAGGAAAAATTGCGAAAAGCATACATTTTTTTTTATTTCACATAATAATAATATTTTTAATAATTTTAAAACTCGCATGGGAATTAAAGCCTACAGGGGTACTTCCCGTGAACTCAGAATCATGAAATTTGATACGAAGCAACGTCATATAGCACAGATAAAGGAAAAATTTAAAAGCATACATTTTTAGTTACATCATATAATAGAAACATTTTTAATAATTTCAAACTAAAGTCCAACTCGAGTCCAACTCGCACTTGACCGGTCTTTTTTAGGTTCTAGCTTAGATTCCATAGGTAAAGTTTTTCACTGAATTAACCCACTATTGGCCAGACCCTGGACTACAGCAGTCTCACTCCCCGTGTCGGTATCAAAAACATACCTACGCGAAGCGACCCCTTCGAAGTGGTAACACCGGACAAACCAGGAACGACGCGCGTTTCGTCACATGCGTTCACCGACTTCAACGAATTATGAATCATTTATTCAGAACTATAAGAACGAAATTGGCTTGCAATGATATCTGTAAGCATCTAAACGAAAAAGTCCTGCGTTCTGACGCGAGCTAAATTACACCGTATCTTTAACTACATTGAGTTGATATTTCTTTGAATAGCTTTGCAGAGTGCGCCTTCCGTACGTAAGTACTACTATTTATTCTGTGACTGTACTTACGGAAGACAGTGGCTCCCTCTGGTCGGGTGCCATGGCGGAAATGGCCCCGATCATAATGGCCGCTGAGGAGGGGTTGGTGAACCCGCAGAGAGAGTACGTCGCTATTAGTTCTGCACGGGGCTGAAAATAATAAAATTCATGTTTTTTTTGTTTTTTTCGTATGTGTAAGTGGCTAACACTGGTGTCTGATAAAGGCATCTGACATAGCTGAGTCATGAGTCGGCAACGCATCAGCACCTCTGGTGTTGCAGATGTCCATGGGCGACGGTGACCACTTTCCATCAGGTGGCTCGTCTGCTCGTTTGCCGTCAAATATACATAAAAAAAATAGCTCTACGATTGCCGCCAATTAGAGCCGGTTACAACGGCTTTACGTGCCTTCCGAAGCCCGGAAGAGATAACGTGTACGATTTTTGGGGGGTCATATCCCCTGTTTCTGTTTCATTCTTCCATGCTGGTTTGGGAAAAAAAGGGGGGAATGTACCAGCTGCTTCTCTTTTACGCGCAGATCGCAAAATCCGATCGAGGGAATGGGCGAAAATATGAAAAATCCACAGGTAAAGTCATATAAGTAGGCGATGCGGTTAGCAACCCATCTTCTTTATTTCGTTTCCCACCTTATGCCCACCAACATGCTAAATGTGGCTTTTAGCTCTTAAAGACCTGGGCTCAGTCTACCCCGCAAGGGAAAAAGACATAATAATATGTATTCATGTATGTATATCCCTGTGCCTACGGATTACTCGAGCTCCGTGGAGCAGTGGCCAACACGCCAGCCTGCGACACGAGGGTGCCCGGGTTCGATCCCCGGTCAGGTCATGATGGAAAACGATCTTTTTCAGATTGACCTGGGTCTTGGATGTTTATCTATATAAGATATAGTATCGTTGAGCTAGTACCCTAAGACAAGTTCACAACTTACCGTGGGGCTAGCTCAATTTGTGTGATATGTCCCTATATATTTATTTGTTTATTACCTATGCCTGTACATTTGATTATCACCATTGAATTAGAAATAAATATGAAAGCGTAACTCTTATACAACTAACGATTAATTATCAGTCCCATTTACGCAAACAAACTTAAATTACAACGAAAAACATACTCATAGACGAAGCTAGTGATTGGCCGCTTCAAGGTCACGGGGCGGTGTCAACATATCTAATGAACGCTATGGTGTCAACATAGCGGAGTAGGTAGGCTAGCAGCTCGCCTCGCTCGCTATGATAAATAACTCCAGTGTCACTTTACCGTCTTTCCTTGCGTTTCCTGCACCACTTTACTACACAAGAAGTATTTTTTTTCTTAATTCGTTAAGATTTCGCCGATGTTCACAAAAAATGTCGTTAAATACTTTTATCGACACGTCCTTTTGTCACGGAGCGCGCGGCAGACTAGTTCGCGTAAAAATCTACTTTTTAAGCCCGGCCCGCTTTGATCTACTTTGCGTTGTGTCGGTTTTTGAGCGCAATGCTGCTTCAATAGTTTTTCTTATTCAATGAATAACACCGAATTGAAGTGACAAGGTTAAAGCCCCGAACTTACAGACAGCAGCCCCGCAGCTTTCATCTCCCCCATCCGCTGGTAAGCCACGAACTCGTTGACCACCGTCTTCAGCCCGATGAGGGCTCCCACACGCTCGCACTCCGCCCACGGCACTCCTGTCACAGATATCAAATCAAATCATTTATTTCTCATAAGTACATACATATATTTTTTTTCATATTCTATTTACGGCATTTGGCTTTCTATGCCTTTTAGCCCTTTATATTTTTCTACGTGTTATCAACGAAATGGTGGTCTAATTCATTTCGTTGATTCAATGGAGCCCCTGGCGACAATTCCCACGAATCCACTGGTTTGATCATAGACGCAGTAGCAGTAAGGCGAGCGACCACCAGCCCGCTATGTAAATCTCACTACAGCCAAAGAATATATACACTATCTACAGCCGCACCATGACACTTTATTTTAGTTATTCCACACATTGTTCATAAACATTGGTATTTATATTACCATATTACACCGATTTCACATTATAAAGTCCACTAAGTCCATTAATTATAAGTCCTCGTCTTCATCGTCACTTACCATCAGGTGAGATGGGAGACAAATGCCTAATTCAATATTTAGTAAAAAAAAAAAAAAAACTAGAAGCAATTTGCAAAACAATCCAAAACAAAAACCGTTCAGTCCGCCGATATTCCCGCCAAGAACTCCAGTACATAAATAAGGCACTTAGTTTTTTTTATGTTATAGAACGGCAAACGAGCAAGCGAGTCACTTGATGTTAAGTGATTACCGCTGCTCATGGGCAACTGCATCACCAGGGTGTAACAGGAGCATTGCTGGCCTTTCAAGGAGTTAGGAGAAGGAGATGGGGAGAGGAAATGGGGGAAGGATGGGCCTCCGGCTCTCTCACTCACCGAACGAAGCATAGAAGCGGTTCCAGCATGCAAAATTATAAAGTCATATTCAATAATATAAAATTTGTAATAAACAATTAATAACAAAAAAGTACGAAATATTCATGTCCAAAAATAAAAATATATATTAATTCATTATAAATAGTCAGTAATTATGTCAATGCTCGATATTTTAATTATTAATGTAAAAATTCATTTAGATGTATATAAATAAATAAATAATCCTTCCATGATGGTCTGGGAGAAAAGGAAAAACGTAGAATGTGCCAGCTGGTTCTCTTCTCGCGCAGATTGTAAAAGCCGACCGAGGATTGGGTTAAAATCTGCGGAATCATGTCAATAGGCGATGCGGCTAGCAACTCACCACTATTTGATTCCGTTTTCCATCTACACGCCCTCCAGCACGCTAAAAGTGGCCATGTGTCAGTGTCTTATAGACGCTTGCTCTGTCTACCCCGTAAGGGAAAAAGACGTGATACAATGTATGTAAATATATAATAATAAGGGCTGGCAATTTCTTTGCACAAAGTATAAGCATTGTCATACAACGTGGCAATGCTGCCAGCCTTCTGGGCACATACAAAAGTGGAGTATCTACTTGGCCAAAATCTAGGTAACTGCAGATTTTTTTTTGCAATTTTAGAGTTGGTCCCATAATAAAAGTTGTTCAGATTCGTCCCCAAACGTTTGCTAATGAATTCAATTTCCCCATGTATCTTTCTTACCCATGATCCAGCACAACGGTATGAAGATCTTCCCAAACAGCCACTCCAGATTGAAGTCCGGGAATCCTAACAATCCTCCACAATATCCCAACATTCCGTTGATGAAGGCTATGAAGGATATGAAGGCCACCAGGTTGGCGATGATGTTCAGCACCAGAGCTATGCCGTTGGTGGCTCCGCGGGTGGCAGCGGCGAGGGCTGATTGGTCTTGACTGTAAGGAAAAGTTGTTCAGAACAATATTGAGAGAGGTCTCTTAGAAGAGGTTTTAAACGTACTTATACATGAGAATTCTCATACAAGAGATATTGTAATATGGTACGGAATCCTTGGTAATAAATATATACGGACAAATCACACAGATTGAGCTAGTCTCAAAGTAAGTTCTTTGGGACTAGCTCAACCTGTGTGATTTGTCCGTATATTTATTTATATTTATATCTATACTAACAAACCTTCGCATTTATAATATTAATTTATATAATATTAATTGACTAGCTCCGTGGCGCAGCGGTCAACACGCCTGCCTGCGACACGGAGTGACCAGGTTCGATCACCGGCCAGGTCAAGATGGAAAATGATATTTTTCAGATTGGCCTGGGTCTTGGATGTTTATGTATTTGTTGTAAAATATGGTATCGTTGAGTTAGTATCCCATAACACAAGTCTCGAACTTACTTTGGGGCTAGCTCAATCTGTGTGATTTGTCCGTATATATTTAAAAAATATTAGTATGGATTTTCCTTTTGATTCACCTTTCCACCGGTTGGATATTATCCACAGCAGTCAAGGATCTTTTGGTTTCAGGCATCAGCAGCTTGCAGTAGCACAACGCAGCAGGGGCCGACATCACACTAGCCGTCACCAGATGCGCTGGTTCAGCTCCGAAACCGATGTAGGCGGCCAGGATTGTGCCTGGAAGAAACAAGCATCATTTCTTTCATATAAAAATACCGATTTAAATCAAAATACTGAACCGATTTTGATGAAATGTAAATGGGACCAACTTTATAGTATAGACTTACAAAAAAAAAGATTTTTTCGGTTCTTAAATGACGGAGTTCTGAGGTAACAATCATTAAAAAAATACAACCGAATTGATAATCTACTCCTTTTTTTTGAAGTTGGTTTAAAATTCTATATAAGTATGTTAGCCACTATACAGCGTGTAAATGCACCCTCAACGTTCCCTTAAAGGGGTGACTCAGACCATCAATATGAACAACTTTTCCTATGGGACCAATTCTGGGAATTCAAAATTCGGCATTTACATACAAAAGAGTTCTGCCGCCCGGCACTTGTATGGTAATGTCAAATTTCTTTTTTGAGTTTCCAGCATTATTACCATAGGAAAAGTTGTTCATATTGATGGGCTGAGTCACCCCTTTAAGGGAACGTCGAGGGTCAATTTACACGCTGTATAACGTTGATGTAAGCCACTGTAACGGTCTCGCTCGCTTCTGTTTTGGTCACAAGGAAACCTAACGAACCTAACCTACCCTTTGTGACCATGTTGTTTCTGTTATATTGGGGGTTTCGCCCTAAGTTTGAGACGCGTGGCATTTAAAAACATACTTACATAGTTGCATAAGTATTTTGTATTACTAACATATTATGGATCTTTGAAATCTGAATAAATACATATTATAAAATTATTTATTTTAATAACATTTAAAAAAAGGCGATTAAAGCCTTCTCGTTTTCCCGTGGTTTGATTATGAAATCAGAAAAACCTTTTCGCTTGACTTATATTTCCATATCCTTATCCTTACTAATATTATAAATGCGAAAGTGAGTTTGTTTGTTTATTTGTTTGTTTGTTTGTTTGTTACGATTTCACGCCGTAACTACGGAACCGATCATCATGAAATTTTGCATACAAGTTCTCTGGAGTACCGAGAAGGACATAGGCTACTTTTTATCCTGGGAAAAAGTACTGTTCCCGAGGGATCGACATTGACGCGGGCGGAGCCGCGGGCGAAAGCTAGTTAATATTATAAATGCGAAAGTGAGTTTGTTTGTTACGTTTTCACACACCGTAACTATTGAACCAATCATTATGAAATTGTGCATACAAGTTCTCTGGAGTACGGAGAAGGACATAGGTTACCTTTTATCCCGGGAAAAAGTACTATTCCCGAGGGATCGACATTGACGCAGGCGGAGCCGCGGGCGAAAACTAACAGAAAATAGTGAAAGATACCGTAGCTTAGCCAATCAAAGATAAAGATAAAATTTAATTCTTTTTTTATATATATTTTTTTTTATATATACGGACAAATCACACAGATTGAGCTAGCCCCAAAGTAAGTTCGAGACTTGTGTTATGGGATACTAACTCAACGATACTATATTTTATAACAAATACATATATAGATACACATCCAAGACCCAGGCCAATCTGAAAAAGATCATTTTCCATCTTGACCTGACCAGGGATCGAACCCGGTCACTCCGTGTCGCAGGCTGGCGTGTTGACCGCTGCGCCACGGAGCAAGTCATAAAAAAAATTCCTCAGCAATGTTCTTCAATAACAATAATTGTTAATATGTACTGTGATATAGATTATCAATGAGTATTTATTACACAATCGCTGATCGTTGATGATAAAGAACTAAGTACTTATTGTCCTTGCCATGTCGTGTCGTGACTATGATCTGTTATCAGTAATATGGAATTGTAAACACGTGTTTAATTATTTAGGTACAAATAAATAAGGATTGCGCAAAATATTTCTACTGAATAAGTGTGGTATCCGGCAGAATAGAATAGGGCCACTCCAAGTCTTCCCGTGGATGTCGTAGAAGGCGACTTACGAAATATAAGCTAAACAAAGCTTATAAACATCTAAGAGGCCTCCCCAACCCGTCTGTCCAGCGTGGAGAGTGTAGGCCAAGTCCTCTGGCTGCTCTGGCCAAGTATGGCTCTAGTAGTACAGAGACTATCGTGCTCCTGTAGTGAAGACTAAAAAGGACCTGATGATGATGATTATGATAAATGCCACTTATTTAGGGAAATTAATTAAATATTAGATAGTAGCATGGTCAGGGGTGTCATCCGCAACTGTCTGTCCGGTGTTGGCAGGTTTTTATTTTATAATTAATAATTTAATTTAATTTTTTATGTTGCGCTGTTTTTGTATTTTTGCAATTGTAGCACTATTTCTTCACGCACGTAGTGTTTGTCTATAATTGACTGTACAATTAGATCATGCGTAAGGATGTATCATGTATCATGAATTATTGTAACAGTTGTCGACAAACCTAATAAATAAAAATAAAAAAAATGGCATCGGGTACACGCGGCCCGCCTCCCGAGCTGCTAATTGTTGTTACGGCTTTCTATTACTCAAATTCTCTGAGTAAAACCGCGGACGGACAGACGGACAGCTATGGCGAAACTGTAAGGGTTCTTGTTATTAAGGAACCTTAAAAAAGAAAGAGGTTACCAATTCGGTTGTGTTTTTTTAATCTTTGTTATCTCATAACTCAGTAATTTATGAACTGATTTTTTTTTATTTTATAGGATATGCATCCAGCAGAGTGGTCCCATTTATTTCATCAAAATCGGTTCAGTAGTTTGTTTGAAGTCGGTTTTTTATGTGAAAGATTATACGTATATATATTGTGACAGCTCCGTAGCGCAGTGGTTAACACGACACGAGGGTGCCCGGGTTCGATCCCCGGTCAGGTCAAGATGAAAAATGATTTTTTTCAGATTGGCCTGGGTCTTGGATGTTTATCTATATATGTATTTGTTATATAATATAGTATCGTTGAGTTAGTATCCCATTATAACACAAGTCTTGAACTTACTTTGGGGCTAGCCCAATCTGTGTGATTTGTCCGTATATATTTATATATTATATTAAGAGACCAATCGGAAACAATGTCTTTTCAAATATTATTTCTTATCGGTAAAACATGCTAAACGTGGTCCAGAACTGGGCTCTGTCTACCCCACAAGGGAAAAAGACGTAATAGTTTGTATTTATGTATGTATAAAGTAGGTTATTTTTTTTCGTGTTTTCGCAAGTGGCTAACACAGGTGTCAGATTTTCAAGCTGCCAAATGTCAGATGGACATATCTTAACGACTGCCATCAAAGATGACAGCTAGGACCAACGCCTTAACCTGCCTTCCAAAGCATAGAGAATCTCGAGATATTTTATGCCACTTGCGGTCACCCATCACAGTGGGGACTGCGCCCAGAGTTGCTTAACATGCGTAAGCGCTTTTAATGCTCGCGACCACTGGACCATCGGGCTATAAAGACGGTAAAAAGGTTTACCTGATACAGTCGCGAATCCTGAGCCCATTAGCACGTGAAGCTCTGATGGCGTGAGGATCGACAGGTAAGGCTTAACTAGCAGCAATGACTCCGTCTGAAAAGTACGAATTAAACCTAATAAACAATAATCAATACTCAAGTTCATTCATTTCGAGTAGGTGTCACGGTCAATCGACCATGCACACCCTGGTGTCAGAGTTCTTCGGAACTGTCTCTCGGCCTCTGACGTGGTCCCTTTCACGACTACCAGATGGCAGCCGGGACCAACGGCTTGCCTTCCGAAGCACGTAATCATCTTTATTATCAGACAATCAGGTGATTCAAGCCTGCAATGTCCTAACCAAACTGGAAACAACTAAACAAAGTATGCTTCCCGTGGGAATCGAACCCACGACCCCCAGGTCTACGGGCAAACGTCTTAACCACTGGACCACGGAGGTGGTTTAAACACTCAAGTTATTTCGTAAATAAAACAATTACTTTAAAAAACTACTCATAAAAAGACCTAATTTAAAAAAAAACAACGAGTTGCACTCCGGCATTTCCGGTAGAAGTGAAAACTCCGCGCAGTAGAAAGAGAGGGGGATATTACTTCCTCTCCTACGCGGCGCTGGCGGTCTCAGGTCACGTGTCCTGACGCGAGTTTAATATTTTTTACCCATCCCAAAAAGAGCACAACGCCGTCGAAGAAGTTTTTACTTCAATAAAAACATAACCTACCTTAAAAATCCGTATTCTATAACCCTGAGCACTGTGCCCAAAAGGCTGGCAGCATTGCCGCACGAGCTATGTAGCTTCCAGCTCTTTGGACACGTACGATATACCTCAATAAGTTTTTAACCAAGATACTAAAAAGCTTATGCGCCGATGGCCTCACGAACCCAATGTTTCTAACCCAAAAGTCTCAAATATGGAAACACCTACATATTTGCATGTTATAAGGGTTTCTGTAAATAAAATCTTTTGCGTCTATGATATCTTTTTCATTCAGTGAATACGTCGTAGCAAGAAAACTGTTATTGGGTCCCCCGTTTTATATAATAACTATGAATTTAGGCGAGTTAGTAGTTAGACATCGCCGAAGTAGGACGTAATTACTCTGGTTGATCCATTGTATTATATCTACTACTTTTGACAGTACTTATTTTAAATGCCGTTGGGCATGTTCATGACATAAGTCAATCTAACGCGACTATTTTTTTTATAATTAAAAGTACAGCCTCCGTGGTCCAGTGGTTAAGGCGTTTGCCTGTTGACCCGGGGGTCGTGAGTTCGATTTCCACCGGAAACATACTTTGTTTAGTTGTTTCCAGTTTGGTTAGGACATTGCAGGCTTGAATCACCTGATTGTCTGATAATAAAGATGATTCCGTGCTTCGGAAGGCACGTTAAGCCGGTGGTCCCGGCTGCCATCTGGTAGTCGTTAAAGGAACCACGTCAGAGGCCGAGAGGCGGTTCCGAAGTACTCTGACACCAGGGTGTGCATGGTCGATTAACCGTGACACCTACACGAAATGACGATGATAATAATTAAAAGTCAATTACATATTTACATTATCACGAAAGACGTTGTTTGATCGGAGACGCGACCCAACTTCAGGCAAAACCACTGCAGAGCCCCGAAAGGGACCGGGTTCAAAACCTCGGCAACCCAAGTCATACTTTAAGTTTATAGGTGCATAATACTTACATTGCCAAGAAACACGTTGCCCACAGCGATGACACTTTCGCATACAGTCGTGTTGGTAGCAGACCGGAGGAGCTGACCCAACTTGAGACAGAACCACTGCAGAGCCCCCCAGAAGAACAGGACCTCCACCAGCATGCTGAAGAAGAAGATCACGGGAAGGGTCTGGAAAAACGGGAATACCTCTTGAGAAATGCAACCCAAAGCAAATGAGGAAAGAAAGTAGAAAGTCTCTACAAAATACGATCAAAATTTGCATTTTTTTGTTATACCACCCACCTGATTGAGTAATTTATTAATTTAGTTTCAAATCCCCGGTCAGGTCAAGAGGAAACATGATTTTTTTAGATTGACCAGTGCCTTGGAGGTTTATCTAAATATATGACAAACATCTGGCTTGAGCCGGGCACGGGAACCTCATAATGCATCTGTATTTTAATGTCATAATTTGGTTTATTTCGAACGTATTTTTTTTTGATTGACGTCCTTTCAATACAATTTGACATTGTATTCAATTTGAATTATGACATGACAATGTAACCTAAGTTGACGTCTGGAGAAAATGCGCTGTGCAGTTTGTTGCCGCTTCTTCTGCACACCGCTTTGGGAGCGGCTCTAAACTTAGCTTTAAGTAAATTAACGTCAACAATATTTTGTTGTAAAATAAATGTTAACGTTCGCCAAATGATATGTAAAGTATCTTATGATGAATAAATTATATTTGACTTTAGATATGTGTATCTATTATAAAATACAGTATCGTTGAGTTAGTATCCCACGATACAAGTTCACAACTTACTGTGGTGCTGGCTCAATCTGTTGTCCCTATAAATATATTTCTTTATTAATAGGTATTAAGAATAAAAAAAAATATTTGTATAGATACTCACGCTAAATGCGAAAACTCCTTCTTGTCTGACCAAAAAATCGCCAAATGTGAACGCTGCTCCTTCTACTCCGTAAGATAGGAACGTCGCTACCTGGTGAATGTTAATAAGACAACATGGATTAAAGAAGTAGCTTAAAAACATCTATGTTCGAACTAGGCCAAAAGTCATGTTTAGTCATCATCATCATTTCGAGTAGGTGTCACGGTCAATCGACCATGCACACCCTGGTGTCAGAGTTCTTCGGAACCGCCTCTCGGCCTCTGACGTGGTTCTTTTAACGACTACCAGATGGCAGCCGGGACCACCGGCTTAACGTGCCTTGCGAAGCACGGAATCATCTTCATTATCAGACAATCAGGTGATTCAAGCCTGCAATGTGCTAACCAAACTGGAAGCAACTTAACAAAGTATGCTTCCGGTGGGAATCGAACCCACGACCCCCGGGTCAACAGACAAACGCCTTAACCACTGGACCACGGAGGCTGTTTGTATGTTTAGTACAAGTCACAAAGTACAATATACTTGAATTCAGGTGTTGATGGTAAGGAGTGTCCTCAACTGCTTGTCCGGTTGTTGCAGGTATGTCATCAGATACAGCTCGGGAGGCCGGGTTTACCGAGCTGCCTTGCTTTTGAGGGCAAAAGCAAGGCAGCTCGGTAAACCCGGCCTCCCGAGCATAAGATACTTTACATATCATTATTCATCCTAGTAGTATGGGAACCCTTCCATTTCATTTCCATCCCAAATCCAAAGAATTCCTATCCTTAAAATCTCCCCAGCCTAAAAATTTGACGTAACCCCTAACTTAAATATTGTGCATCAGAGTTTCTGCTATCAATCTATCAGAATCCTAACTAATATTATAAATGCGAAAGTGAATTTGTTTGTTTATTTGTTTGTTTGTTTGTTACGCTTTCACGCCGTAACCACTGAACCGATCATCATGAAATTTTGCATACAAGTTCTCTGGAGTGCGGAGAAGGACATAGGCTACTTTTTATCCCGGGAAAAAGTACTATTCCCGAGGGATCGACATTGACGCGAGCGGAGCCGCGGGCGAAAGCTAGTATTTAATAAATTGCCAATCGAATTAAAAACGCTGGTATAGAAAGCTGACTTTACTTATATCGTAAATAAATACTTTTTTACTGAAAAGTGTTACTACTCGGCCGATGAATACTTATTATACATTATATTTAGACTAATACGCATTTATTTTTATATTTTGATTTATTATTCTGACATTTATTAAAGTCTTTAATTATGTTTCAATTATTTTATAAGTAGCTAGGTACTTGTTAATTAGTGTTTACACAATTTTCAACACAATGTAAATTGTTATGAAATAAATGAACTTGAATGCTTCGATGGGCAGCAGCGTCGGAAGCTCAAGACCGGTGGTTGAAGGTATAGCATTGGGTACGCGCGCCCAGTCCCCTGAGCTGCTACTTGCGATTCATCCAAATGACTACTGACTGACTAGTATCCAAATATCTTTACTTCCTTTCCAAATCCAACAAATTTCTATCCTCCCCAGCTTGAAATGCTTCCATTTGGCAGCAGCATTGGAAGGACAAGAAGCCACAGAAACTGCGCTCGCCAACCCGCTTGCCAAGCGTGGCGAGTATGGCAGCATCCCATGGAACGATGAACCCTTGGGAGCGCCTTAGTCTAACAGTGAATTTCTTTCGGCTCAAATGATGACCTTACCTTGTCAGAGAAGCATTGCAGCGCTGCTCTCCCACTGTTCCACCTGATAAATATCAGCCCGAACACAAACTGGATCAGCAGACCAATCGACACGGTACGCCATTTAATTCGCCCAGGACTGGCTGAGAATACAAAACCTAGAACAAGATAGAAGGAATGACAACGCAAACTTATTAGCTGTACACTGTGCATATAATCGCTTGCTTCACTATTCGTGTGTGTGGTTGACACTAGTGTCAGATTTTTCAAGCTTGCGAAAATATCAGCTGCAATGTTGCCGAAATATCTGTCGAAACTCAAATTCAAGCGCGATAAGTGCCGTAGTGAAAATAATGATTGTGACCGCGAAAGCTTAAAATAGTTATAAATTCCCTTTGCTACCCAAGAGGATAAGTAGATAGGACTGAAAGTCCTAGAGAGGTGGTTCCGAAGCCGTGTGGTTTCCGGCAAAGCAGAATAGGATTACTCCTAGTCTTCCCATGGAGGTCGCAAGAAGCAACTTAGGAAATACAAGCTTAAAAAATTTCATAAACTTAAATGAGACCTCTCCAGCCCGTCTGGCCAGCGAGGAGAGTGTAGGCAAGAATGATATATCCGGTAGTACGGAGAGGGTCATGCTCCTGCAGTGGAGATAAAACAGACCTGATGATGATGATGATAAAGGTCCTAGGGCCCCTAGGTGGGGCATAGGGCTTCCACGGTAGTTCGCTATCGCGATCGATCTTTGGCTACGCGCTTAACTTCGGGCCAGATTAGCCCGATTGTCTTCATCTCCGTTGCTCCAGTGCGCCGTCAGGTCTGCTTGGGACGACCCATCTTCCACTTGCCCTGGGGTGTCGAGGGCTTGCCTCGGATTGTGAGCGGGCTCTCACCTGAGGGTATGGCCTACCCATGTCCATTTGCGGCTTGTTTATTATTAGTTGTGGTAAAGCCACGCTCCCAGCAAACTTCATTTTTGCTAGTACAATGAATGAGCCGGCCGGCTCGTCTGGGGAATTACCACACTCTCGCATAAAATCGACGTTTGAGTATGCTTTACCACTGCTATGCTTCGTTCGGTGAGTGAGAGAGCCGGAAGCCTATCCTTAGAAATTTGATGTTTTCACAGCTCCAAGGGACAGTAGATCTGAGTATTTGATATGAATTTCGGCTTGATATCTCTACGCGTTCCTGAGAAAAGGGCTCTTGACAGACCGACAGATAGACAGACAACCAAGTAATCCCATAAGGGTTCCGTTTTTTCCTTTTGAGTTACATAACCCTAAAAAAATGGAATAGTTACCTAAGAACAGCAGTAGGCACAGTCCCAACAGTGAGATCATCCTCTCCGGAGCCCCCTGCGTGTCGAAGTACAGGAAGACTCCTATCCCAGCCAGGACACAGATGCAGAAGATCCATCTGAACCAGCTGTGAATTAACAACCTTTATTAAAATAAACAACATATGCCTAAAGCTCTATGCTAATATTTGACGCAAGGACCTTTGAATCGCAAGGTTCGAATTCCGGTCAGGTCATGATGAACGGCCTGGGTCATGGAAATATGTCATTATATTTGAACATAGTGAATTAAGACCTGTGATAAATAGACCTCTTGTATATAGGACGTGCTCAGTGTAGCAGTTTGATTAAGAGAATTGTGGTGTTTATCTGTTGTGTAGCGAAAGAACATCACTTATGAATATTGGTAGTGTTAGATTTGTAATGCCGTTGGACATATTTCTAAAATGTGTGGAGTTAGTATAGAATTATTATGGTGGTCATTCTTATATTGAAAATTGTACTGGGTGGCGCAAAAGTAAAGACCCTATTTGGTTCAGCTATAACATTTTTTCTAAATTAGAAAACTAGATTTAGGTTTTTTTAAATGTATATTTGTGCCATTAAATTTCGTACCATTAGGATTTAAAGATGATGTCTTTTAAATGGTGACCTCCAGAGTTGATACACATTTGAGCCCTATTTATGACATTTTGCATAACTTGCCGTAACACTTCCTGCGATATGTTCGTTATTTCTTGACGAATGTTTTCTTTTAGAGCTGCGAGAGTCTGTGGCTTGTTCACATACACCCGAGATTTCAAAAAACCCCAAAGAAAGAAGTCTGGACTGGTCAGATCGGGTGATCTTGCAGGCCAAGGCAAATCGCCAAAACGAGAGATAACTCGGCCTGGAAAAGCGTCCCTCACTAAGTCCATAGTGTCGCGCGCTGTGTGTGCCGTAGCGCCGTCTTGTTTATTTTCAGTGTATTTTACATTTGTTCACTACACAATTTTCAAAAACAGAATGACAGAAAATGTCATATAAAAAAAATAAAAGTATTTTCTTTAGTGCCAGTACTTTTGCGCCACCCAGTACTAAGTAGGTTATTTTATTAGCAGTGATGTTTTACATGTGACTGATACTGATATGACAATAAATGACTGAGTCTTCTGATGGTAAGCCGAGGTGGGCTAGAGAGAATAAATTGTAAAGACTGTATTATCATAGGTGAGAGCGAGAGCCGGGGCCATACCTTAACATCACAGACAATGCCTTATTGTTCCAACATACATAAAATAGGTTTTTACTTATATATTTCAGGTAAACCTTTATGAAATTTATAATTTTAGCGACTTGCACGTTGCCGGTTTTTTGAAATGAAATGAAATTTATTTCGCATAAATGTCGTGTAGGTAACAGTTGGAATACATTAAAATAAAGGGCGTACACCTAGCCGTTTCCAGCATGCAAAATTAAAACATAAATACCTCAAATTCTACAACATTACAGTTTTAAATGCAAAAGCTATTTATACTATACATCGGTGAAGTCGGTTCAATAATGAAGTCATCAGTAACTACATCAAAAATTAAAATTATAATGTCATTAGACTATATTTGGTTCTAGATATTCATTAATGGAATAAAATGTTTTTTCTACTAGCCAGTCATGTAATTTCTTCTTAAAGAGCTAAATTGGCAATTTTTAGAGAAGCAGCTTGTACTGGCACGTTCTACTTACGTTTTTCCTTTTCGTCTGAGAGAAAAGAAAAAGGCATGAAAGATTAAATTGTGAAAAAGCATACAAACCCGAACTTCCAAAGGAATCCAGTGACCGCCTCAACTTTGCTCCACACATTCCTCGCGAACCACTTCCCGAAGTACTTCTTCAGCACGAGGAAGTAGACAAGGAAGAAGTAGATGATGGAGAATAATGCTATAAGGCTGCCGAAGCCGTTGCAGAGTTCTAATGATGGGGAACCTGTAGAAAAGCAATGTTAAGGGGGCGTCAGTTGTGTGGGAGGCAATTTTGGCAATTTTTGAATCAACATATAGGTACAATAGAATACATTGCGTTGTTTATAGTCTCTTACCTACTCTTTATCTGGTATATTGATGGATCAAAGAACAATCAGGGAACGGGAGCGGGCATTTACTCCGAGGACAAACAACTGTTCCAGAGCATGGGTCAGTTCGCTACCGTATTTCAATCAGAAACATATGCGGTAACTGTCTGTGCTAAAATGAATTTAGAGCAAGGGTTTAAAGATCACAATATCTATATTCTAACTGACAGCCAGGCGACTCTTACTGCGCTTAACTCTGACAGAATCGATTCCAGATTGGTCTTGGATGGTGTGAATGCCTTGAACCAACTGGGTAGACACAACAGACTGAGGCTGGTTTGGGTACCGGGTCACGTTGGGGTTGAGGGCAATGAGAGGGCCGATGAGCTGGCAAGGAAAGGATCGAGTATGCCATTTGTAGGACCCGAACCCTTCGTAGGCCTATCCTATAGCGTGGTAATTACTGCAATCAATGCGTATGTCGACAGTAGACACCAAGCTGAATGGAGAAATATGAGTGGACATATACACTCGAATGAAACACTTGGCTTGGACAGCGCCAGGTGGCACAAAGTGATCTGCAAATACAGCAGGAAACAGACAAGAATTCTAGTGGGAGCCCTGACTGGACTCCGCGCGGTGGAAAGAGAGGGGTATTACTTTATCACCTACGCCGCGCCGGCGGTCTCAGGTCACGTGTCCATCTTACGAATTTTCGATCAGGTCACTTGTTTAAACCTGACACGAGTTTAAAACATTTTTTACCCATCCCAAAAAGTATACAACGCCGCTATGCAAGTTTTCAGTTGAAAAATTACTTAATTACAAAATTTACAATAATCTATACTATATACTATCTATAGTCTATACTAATATTATAAAGTTTTGTTTCTACTATCTACTATCTATAGTCTATACTAATATTATAGAGTTTGTTTGTTTGATTGTTCGTTTGTTTTTTAGAACGCGCTAATCTCAGGAACTACTGGTTCAAATTGGAAAATTCTTTTTGTGTTGGATAGTTCATTTATTGAGGAAGGCTAGGCTATAAAACATCACGCTGCGACCAATAGGAGTGAAGCATCAATAAAAAATGTTTTGAAATCGAGGAAAAATTATTTACCTATTCTAATTAATCATAATAACAGAAATTGGCGCGGACGAAGTCGCGGGCAACAGCTAGTAATATTATAAAGCTGAAGCATTTGTTTGTTTGTTTGAACGCGCTAATCTCACGAAGTACTGGTTCAAATTGGAAAATTATTTTTGTGTTGGATAGTCCATTAATTAAGGAATGCTTTAGGCTATAAAACATCACGCTGCGACCAATAGGAGGGAAGCATCAATAAAAAAAGTTTTGAAAACGGGGGAAAATTATTCATCTATACTAAGAAAAAACCTAATTAAGCATAATAACAGAAATTGCCGCCGACGAAGTCGCGGGCAACAGCTAGTAATATTATAAAGCTGAAGAGTTTGTTTGTTTGTTTGTTTGTTTGAACGCGCTAATCACAGGAACTACTGGTTTAAATTGAAAAATTCTTTTTGGTGTTGGATGGTCCATTTATTGAGGATAAGAGCGAAGCATCAATGGAAAATGTTTTGAAAACGGGGAAAAATTATTCATCTACTATAGGTAGTAATAAAAAAAACTAATTAATCATAATAACAGAAATTGCCGCGGACGAAGTCGCAGGCAACAGCAACAGCTAGTTGATTTATATGCATGCAAATAAAGTGGTTTGCCTCAGTAATGTTGAATGTTGGAGTACCATGACGTTCATTTTCAGAGAAGTTAATTGAATGGAAGATTGAAGTGCGTACATCAACATTTGATCAACATCGACATACAATTGTTTGTATATTGCTGTTTAATTAGCTGGTCAATTACGATCTTTTTCAGATTGACCTGGGTCTTGGATGAGAGTTTATCTATACTAATATTATAAAGCTGAAGAGTTTGTTTGTTTGTATGTATGTTTGTTTGTTTGTTTGAACGCACTAATCTCAGGAACTACTGGTTCAAATTGGAAAATTCTTTTTGTGTCGGATAGCCCATTTATTGAGGAAGGTTTTAGGCTATAAAACATTACGCTGCGACTAATGCAAAGCATCAATAAAAAATGTTTTGAAAACGGGGGAAAATTATTCATCTATACTAAGAAAAAAGTAATTGCCGCGGACGAAGTAGCGGGCAACAGCTAGTACAGTATATAAACTCTCTGTTTGGTCTAAAGGTTTAACTGAGAGAGAATGCCCTATTATGGTATTAAGTCCGCCTTTTGTACATAACCTTTGTTTTATTACTGTGCAATAAAGTTTAAATAAATAAATAAGTTACTAAGAATTAGAAATATAGATCATTGAGTTAGTATTCTACGACACAAGTTGACAACTTAATATGGGGCTAGCTCAATCTGTGTAATTTGCTCATAAAAAACGAAAACAAAAATGTTGGTGTTGTGCTTAGCAAGTCTAAAAAGCTAACACCACCTGATTTAGGTGCCTACTTATTTATTTATGTTGTTATAAAGGAATGACCAACACTAAATACAATATAATATACACACTAACATAAATATAAGTTTGCCAATAAGAGGTCTTCGCAAATAGAAAATAGAAAAAAAAACCAGAGCGTGGACATGTTAATTGGTAGACAAACAATAAGGTAATTTGGAAGATATTACGACTCAAGCACCTAGTAAGCTTCGTTCAGACTAAGTTTGGAAGAAGCTACGGCTCAGCGTTGCACTAGCATCATTCAATTAGAAAAACTATGGAAGCAGCATTGCGCTCAAAAACTGACACCACGCAAAGTATATCAAAGCGGGCGGGGCTTTAAAAGTATATCTGTTTGCGAACTAGTCTGCCACTGCGTCGATAAAAGCATTTAACGACATATTTTTTGTGAATATCGGCGAAATCTTAACGAATTAAGATAAAAAATTACTTCTTGTGTAGTAAAGTGGTGCAGGAAACGTAAGGAAAGACGGAAAGTGACTCGCTCGAGGCGAGCTGCTAGCCTACCTACCCACTGCACCACTTTGTGCAGGAAACGCAAAGAAAGACGGAAAAGTGACACTGGAGTAATGTATCATAGCGAGCGGGGAGTGCTGCTGTCGCGAGCGATATCTACCTACCTCTGGTATGTTGACACCATTTTTTTTTTTTTTTTTATTTATTTTACTTCATACACAATACAGTGTAAAGGCGGACTTAAAGCCAAAGGCTTTTTCTGCCAGTCAACCAACTGGGTGATGCCGAGAATTGTTGGGGTAGTGCAAAATTTTGATGTTGAAAAATTAAATGAAAAGAAAAAAAAAACTTTATAACAACATTAATAATAAAATAAAACGAAACAATTAAGAATAATAAACTACATAAAATATACACGCTAGTATATATTATTATAATAAATAAACAATACATAAACTACATACATATTATGAACAATCTGACAGGCCTTGTAGAAAATGAGCTTTCACTCTATTCTTAAATGTCAAACGAGTTTGAGCCTTCCTTATATCTACCGGTAGGGCATTCCATAATTTTATGGCACGAACAGTAAATGAATTCTCAAAAATCCCACTCCGATGAACTGGCGTGTGAAGGAGGAGTTCAAGCAATCTCCTCCTGAGCGAAGTTCTCTGAAGTGGGTGTCACCCAAAAATCGAAATTTAGTCTTGAGATATGACGGAGTAGCGGATTCAAAAAGGATTGAAAAGAGGGTAGTAAGAATATGAAAATTACGCCGTTGACGTATTGGCAACCATTGGAGTTGGGAGCGATAAGCAGACACATGATCATACTTACGTAATCTGAAGATAAAGCGAAGACAGTTGTTGAGGAGACGGTCGAGTATATATGTTACGGTAAATTTGATTAATCGAAAATTATTAATAATTTTATAACATTATTAATAATAACCTCGTGTTTTGGTAAATGTGAATAAAAAACTGAAATTAATTACTTTTGGTAGTTATTATTAATAATTCACTACACACATTGGTAAAAGTTATAAAAAACCCAAAGTTATTAGTCCAGCAGGTATTTATTTAGAATATGATATGACGACGATACTACTTATTCGTAAGATATGACACATATAACAGTGGTTGTCTCAGATCACACAAACAAGGGTAGGTAGGTACTTGTTCTAAAGAAACTGACAACAATAATCACCTCTTAATCTGTACTCTTAATTAACAAAGTTAAAAGAGTGAGAGAACAGCCTCTCGGCAGCGAAAGGGACTCGCTATTGCTGCCCTATCTCGAGCTACTGGAACAGAGTCCACGTTGGCTCGAGACTTGCTCGTGTCAATGTAAAATAACTTTAGTTTTTAATAATTTTATTTGGCTCACTTTACTAACCCTAGTTTATAAGCTTATTTTTGGTACTAACCTATGTTATAGAAATGTATTTCTAAAATAAAACGTTATTAGTATTATTATTTGTATCTCCTTTGGTTTCACGGGTGTTGCCGGTCAAGGTAAGGACCGGTCCTTTAGAGGCTTGCGTGGAGAATTATATATCCAACATGTAGAGGCCCTTTGGAGAAGTTGATGTAAAGTTGGTCTCCAGCCAGAACTTGTTTCTGGAAATACCAATGTATGATAAGTCCTTGAACAGGTCTAGGCTGGAGCAGAAACTATTGCATTATGAAAGACAAATTTATGAGATTGAAATGTGGCTGGACTTGTGCTAGGTTATTGCCAAGGATCGGACACCTGCTATTAATATAAAATGGCAAAATTATAGACTCGTCATCACCATCAAGAAGGCCTCTTGTGATCAAAGTAGTAAAAAGGCCTCGAGATTACAACCATGGGAACAGGCATGAAAATATGTAAGTGTCTATTTTAGGGTGGAGATCTTGAAAATGATGTAATTTTTGGAATCCAAGATGGCGGACGCGACTTTTCATGAAAAACCTGCAAAGGGGTCGTTTTTTGGGTTTTTATCTTAGTTATGTAATCCAAGATGGCGGGCGCGACTTTTCATGGTAAACTAACATGAGTGTCGTTTCTAGGTTCTTGGGGTTTAGAGGCGCATATCTCGAAAATTACGTCAGTTATATAATCTAAGATGTCGGACGTGACTTTTCATTATATATCGACGTGAGTGTCAATTTCTAGGTTTTTTTCGGTGTAGTTTTGGAAAATTACATCAGTTTTAGTATCTAAGAAGGCAAATCTTCGAAAATCGCCAGTGTACATTTATTTTTATCGGTAGTTATTACATTTATCGGTACTAAGGTTACATTATTAATAATCACCGACAAATGTGATTAATTTCTCACTTTTACCTGTACTTTCGGTAATTATTAATAATGATAGACAATTATTAATAATTTTTAATTAATCACTCTAACCGTAACATATACACCATAGCGTTCATTAAAAATGTTGGCACCGCCTCGTGACCTTGACGCGGCCAATCGCAAACTATCTTCGTCTATGAGTGCGTAAGTTTTTCACGCGGAAGGGTTCCATGTGATAATTACCTCGAAGTCCAAGTTTTGGTGTTATTTAGGTGGGTATTTATTTAATAGTTTTAATTAATTTTTATTTTTTAGTTTAACATTCAGTTGATTTTTGTTTTAAACGGTTTTTAATACCATTTTTTCTTAACTAAATAGTTTAGGCGACAGACACTTCCAAAGTAGTAAAATGTGCCCCCCCCCCCCCCCCTGCAACTTCTGAGATTAAGCTAAAATCGATATAAAAGTACTTACTTAATTCATTTACATAATAAACATAGCAGGCCACGAAGAACCCCCACGCTCCAACATTCAGCAGCACCAGCAGCATCGCCTTTACCATGGTTTGGTGCTTCGAGAAGAACGCCCC
Organism: Elegia similella; assembly: GCA_947532085.1. Lineage (NCBI taxonomy): Eukaryota > Metazoa > Arthropoda > Insecta > Lepidoptera > Pyralidae > Elegia > Elegia similella. The sequence goes on from OX383953.1 coordinate 3,152,025, forward strand.
GGCGGAGTTCTTGGACTCGGTGAGCGTCTTCTCCAGCCAGGATGAGGGTTTGTACTCCAGTTCTTCTAATATCACCGGCTACAACATAATAAGAATTTATTCATCATTCCAGCCGTTAGGAGTCCACTGCGGACAAAGGGTAAGGATTGTACGTTCCATTATCATCATTTCGTCTAGGCGGCACGGTCAATTGACCATGCACTCCCTGGTGTCAGAGTTCTTCGGAACCGCCTCTCGGCCTCTGACGTGGTTCCTTTAACGACTACCAGATGGCAGCCGGGACCAACGGGTCTTACGAAGCACAGAATCATCTTAATTATCAGACAATCAGGTGATTCAAGCCTGCAATGTCCTAACCAAACTGGAAACAATTAAACATGCTTACCGTTGGATAGAATCCATGACCCCCGGGTCTACAGGCGAACGCCTTAACCACTGGACCACGGAGGCAGTTATGTTATGCGTCTATTCAAAAAGGAGGGTTTTGTTTTCGGATTTCCTGTAGGTTTATCTATTTACTAGCTGTTGCCCGCGACTTCGCTCCTATTGGTCGCAGCGTGTTTTTTATAGCCTAAACCTTCCTCAATAAATGGACTATCCAACACAAAAATAATTTTCCAATTTTAACCAATAGTTCCTAGCGCGTTCAAACAAACTTAAACACAGTTATGTATGTGCAACAGTGCAACAAATACAGAGTGATTTTGAACCTCCTTTTTGCTTCCAGATTTTAATATTGCTATGATAGTGAAATCTGGGAATCAGAATCCCTAATGGAATACAGAACTGCAAGATAAAAAGGTAAAAAACGAAAAAAACATTCGACCTTCCATAGAAATTCGTCCAGCTGATCGGCGACTCAGTATGTGAAATAAATTTTTTTTGCAATCACCCTTTTTCGTGCTATTCTATATTCCATAAGAGACTCTGATTCCGAGATTCCAAAATAGCTAGAAAGGTTCAAAATCACGTTGTATTTTGAGTTAACTAAAATAACCTATATAAAAAATAAATCCACATCACAACCACACAAGCATAACGATATTTTATGTACTAGAACTCCGATACAATGATTTACAAGGTAAACCATAAAAATTGGTACCTAGCCAATTATGTATACATATGTGCGCAGTTGAAAACAATTTTATACTTTATAAATTTACCTGCTGCGGAAAAAAATGTAGATTTTACATTACTGCTAAAAGGAGTGTATTGTATAGACTAAGGGGCATGTAGGTAAGTAACTGCCCCCGTGGTTCAGTGGTTAACGGGTTTGCTTGTAGACCCGGGGGTCGTGGGTTCGATTCGGTTTAGTTGTTTCCAGTTTGGTTAGGACATTGCAGGCTTGAATCACCTGATTGTCTGATAGTATAGATGATTCCGTGCTTCGGAAGGCACGTTGAGGCGTTGGTCCCTGCTGCCATCTGGTAGTCGTTAAAGGAACCACGTCAGAGGCCGAGAGGCGGTTCCAAAGAACTCTGACACCAGGGTGTGCATGGTCGATTGACCGTGACACCTACACGAAATGATGATGATGATCCGCCATTAAATCATCTTACCTCTCACTCTATTATACGTTTAAATCAGGGGTTGGAATACCGGTAAAAATCCATTACCGGTACCTCTATGAAACGACAGTACCGGTAATTGGTTTGGTACCGGTACATTTGGTAACGGTAAAAATCAAATACCGGTACCTCTATGAAACGACAGTACCGGTAATTGGTTTGGTACCGGTACATTTGGTAACGGTAAAAATCAAGTACCGGTACCTCTATAATACAACGGTACCGGTAATTGGATTGGTACCGGTACCTCAATAAAACGACGGTACCGGTAATTGAAAGAAGTACCTGTACCAAATACCGGTAAACAGTACCGGTACTTAGTACCGGTACTCGTATTGGGAATTATCATTTCGTTAATGTGTGTCGTTGCCGTGTTGTGCATGTGCGGCGTGAGGCGGGGGCCCACAATAGGGCGGCACTTTTACAGTCGAGCGAGTCCCATGCGGTAGACGGCAACAATGCGTAGGTACCGGTAAAATTAACGCAATTTTAATACCGTTAAAATTTGACAGAATAGAGGTACCGGTACTTACCGGTACTTATAATGTGAATTTGGTACCGGTAACAAGTAGCGGTAAAATTACCGTTAACTGTTAACAATATTATTACCCATAAATACTAGATTACCGGTACCTCATATTACCGTTAAAATTTTAACAGAATAGTAATACCGGTACTTACCGGTACTTATAATGGGAATTTGGTACCGGTAACAAGCCCTGGTTTAAATATAAAGGCCAGTAAACACTCACCCCATTCCCATTCAAAGGTCTTATGGACCCGTTCCTCTTCTCTACGTCACCCATCTCCAAATGCTGCTCAGGCTGAAAAAAAAACAATAAAAAAATAATAATATTAAATCCTGAGAATTACGTCTACGGCAGTATTCCCAAGTCGATACGACATTGGAACCTTCAAGAAACGAGTCTAATCCTAACTAATATTATAAATGCGAAAGTGAGTTTGTTTGTTTGTTTATTTGTTTGTTTGTTACGCTTTCACGTTGTAACTACTGAACCGATCATCATGAAATTTTGCATACACCTTATCTGGGGTACGGAGAAGGACAAAGGCTACCTTTTATCCCGGGAAAAAGTACTGTTCCCGAGGGATCGACATTGACGCGAGTGGAGCCGCGGGCGAAAGCTAGTTTTCCATAATTATCTTATCTCTATGATAATTTCTTAAAAGGCCGGCAACGGCTATTTTTGAAATGATGCCGATCGTAAACGAGCGATTTTTCCATACAAATAAAGCTCGAAGACTAGTGTCACACGTTTAAAATAGTACCCCTGGTGTTGCAGTTGTCCATGGGCAGCGGTGATCGCTTACCATCAGGTGACGCGCTCGTTTGCCGTCCTATGTAATAAAAAACACCCGGCCAAGTGCGTGTTGCTACGCGCAATGTAAGGTTCCGTAGTTGCGAATGCCAGATTTGAGTTCATGCGTCACGGTTTAACAGTCTCCGTGGTCCAGTGGTTAAGGCGTTTGCCTGTTGACCCGGAGGTCGTGGGTTCGATTCCCACCGGAAGCATACTTTGTTTAGTTGTTTCCAGTTTGGTTAGGACATTGCAGGCTTGAATCACCTGATTGTCTGATAATAAAGATGTTTCCGTGCTTCGGAAGGCACGTTAAGCCGATGGTCCCGGCTGCCATCTGGTAGTCATTAAAGGAACCACGTGAGAGGCCGAGAGGCTTTTCCGAAGAACTCTGACACCAGGGTGTGCATGGTCGATTGGCCGAGACACCTACTCGAAATGATGATGATGACGGTTTAACGACTAAAAACATCTAAAAACGAGCCCACATAACATGCTGGTAACTGCAGAAAGAGTTTTAAAATCCTACTTTACAAGGAAATTAGAAAAAATATTATCTACTAGCTGTTGCCCGCGACTTCGTCCGCGGCAATTTCTGTTAATATGATTAATTAGTATAGATGAAGGATTCTATCCAACGGTAAGCATACTTTGTTTAATTTTAAGGCCAGGGGTGTCATAAGGCCAGGGGTGTCATACTTAATTGCCAGTCCGGTGATTATACGTATGACATCGGGTACGCGCGCCCGGCCTCCCCGAGCTGCTACTTTCTTATCCCCACTCCTTCCGAGCAAGTAGCATCCCAAATACCTTTTCCCGTTCCCTCAGCCTAATAAATTCCTTCCTTTCCCAAGCTTAAACTGGTTTCGATGGGCAGCAGCACCGGAACCCATTAAGCCAAATAAACTGCGCTCACCAACCCGTTTGCCAGGCGTGGTGAGTATGGCAAAAACCCCTCATGGTAATAGAAAATATGCCAAGGCCCCCAGTCCCCGGCGGCCCCGCTATTCCTGACTCCGGTAGCGGTCACGGTAACGGCGGGGCAGGGGGTGCGAAGAATCTCCGGAAGAGATCCGGCTACCACCCCCAACAGAGACTGGCCCTGGTAACACACAACATTCGCACAATGAGGCTAGACGAGAAGGTCGAGGAAGTGGAAGAGGAGATGAGTACCTGTACGAGATTAGGATTGCCCTCAAACAGCTAAAGAACAACAAGGCGCCGGGCGAGGACGGAATTACAGCAGAGCTTCTGAAAGCGGGCGGAACGCCGGTACTGAAAGTCCTTCAGAGGCTCTTTAATTCCGTTCTGTTCGAGGGCATTACGCCGGAGGCGTGGAACAGGGGTGTGGTGGTTTTGTTCTTCAAAAAGGGTGATAATACTCTACTGAAGAACTATAGACCCATCACACTCCTGAGCCACGTCTATAAGCTGTTTTCGAGGGTGATCACGAATCGTCTCACGAACAGGCTCGATGCTTTCCAGCCACCCGAACAAGCCGGTTTCCGAAAAGGCTACAGTACCATAGACCACATCCATACGCTGCGGCAGGTTATACAGAAGACCAAAGAGTATAACCGGCCATTATGCTTAGCGTTTGTGGACTATGAGAAAGCCTTTGATTCGGTCGAAACATGGGCCGTGCTTCAGTCCCTCCAGCGATGCCGCATCGACCATCGGTATATCGAAGTGTTGAAGTGCTTATACAGCAACGCCACCATGTCAGTTCGAGTACAGGAGCAGAGCACGAAGGCTATACCATTGCAGCGAGGTGTGAGACAGGGAGACGTCATATCTCCGAAACTGTTCACCGCTGCTCTGGAGGATGCTTTCAAGCTCCTGGAATGGGAAGGACTTGGCATCAACATCAATGGCGAGTATATCACTCACCTTCGATTTGCCGATGACATCGTTGTTATGGCGGAGACGCTGGAGGACTTAAGTACCATGCTCAATGACCTCAATGGAGTTTCCCAACAGGTGGGCCTTACAATGAACATGGACAAGACGAAAATAATGTCGAATGTCCATGTTGTGCCTTCACCGGTATTTGTTGGGAACTCCGTCCTTGAAGCTGTGGACCATTATGTCTACTTGGGTCAATTGATCCAGGTTGGCAGTTCCGGCTTCGAGGACGAGGTGTTTCGACGAATCCGACTCGGCTGGGCAGCGTTCGGAAAGCTCCGCCATGTCTTCTCGTCCAAAATACCTCAGTGCCTGAAGACGAAAGTCTATAATCAATGTGTGTTACCAGTGATGACTTACGGGTCCGAAACGTGGTCCCTTACTATGGGCCTCATAAGAAAGCTCAAGGTCGCTCAAAGAGCTATGGAGAGGGCTATGCTCGGTGTTTCTCTGCGAGATCGAATCAGAAATGAGGAGATCCGTAGAAGAACAAAGGTCACCGACATAGCTCAGCGGATTAGCTCTTTGAAGTGGCAGTGGGCGGGGCACATAGCGCGCAGAACCGATGGCCGATGGGGCAGAAAGATTCTCGAATGGCGACCACGTACCGGCAAGCGCAGCGTCGGACACCCACCGACCAGATGGTCGGACGACCTGACTAAGGTCGCAGGAAGACGCTGGATGCAGGCCGCTTCCAACCGGTCGTATTGGAAATCCTTGGGGGAGGCCTATGTCCAGCAGTGGACTTCTTGCGGCTGATATGATGATGATGATGATGATGAGTATAGATGAATAATTTTTCCCCGTTTTCAAAACATTTTTTATTGATGCTTCGCTCCTATTGGTCGCAGCGTGATGTTTTATAGCCTAAAGCCTTCCTCGATAAATGGACTATCCAACACAAAAAGAATTTTCCAATTTGAACCAGTAGTTCCTAAGATCAGCGCGTTCAAACAAACAAACAAACTCTTCAGCTTTATAATATTAGTATACACTAGCTGTTGCCCGCTACCTCGTCCGCGGCAATTTCTGTTATTATGATTAATCAGTATAGATGAACAATTTTGCCCCGTTTTTAAAACATTTTTTATTGATGTTTCGCTCCTATTTGGTCGCAGCGTGATGTTATAAAGTCTAAAGCCTTCCTCAATAAATGGACTATCCAACACAAAAAGAATTTTCCAATTTGAACCAGTAGTTCCTGAGATTAGCGCGTTCAAACAAACAAACAAACTCTTCAGCTTTATAATATTAGTATACACTAGCTGTTGCCCGCGACCTCGTCCGCGGCAATTTCTGTTATTATGATTAATCAGTAAAGATGAACAATTTTGCCCCGTTTTTAAAACATTTTTTATTGATGTTTCGCTCCTATTTAGTCGCAGCGTGATGTTATAAAGTCTAAAGCCTTCCTCAATAAATGGACTATCCAACACAAAAAGAATTTTCCAATTTGAACCAGTAGTTCCTGAGATTAACGCGTTCAAACAAACAAACAAACTCTTCAGCTTTATAATATTAGTATAGATTTGATTAAGTTCCACCTCGAGTAGAGGCAAGCGCTGGTCACAAGATTTTGTAGTTATATTAACTCCGCAGTAGGCAAACACATTGCTATTAATTTAGGTATTATTAAAGCTACAATGATTTTATATATTCTTAACTTAACGTAGTTTGTAAATTTATATTCCGTAGTAGACCTCTCCAACCCGTCTGGCCAGCGTGGAGAGTATAGGCCAAGTCCTCTGACTGCTCTGGCCAAGTTTGGCTCTAGTAGTACGGAGAGGGCCGTGCCAGTGGAGACTAAAAAAGACCTGATGATGATGATGATGATGGTTCTGTAGTTGTTTTACGTAACTAACAAATGTCTTAAGTTTCAGTTACATTTGTATGAAATTTTACTTTTCCAAGTACATTTATAAGTTGGTCGACTAATATACCTCTACTTAATTTGTAAACTCTACTTAGTGTCGGAGGGATCGACATAAACGCGGGCGGAGTCGCAGGCAATAGCTAGTTTACTATAAAACAATAAACTGCAAAATGGCTGTAACGTTAGAGATGTCATTGCTTATTGTTTATGAAGGAAAATATAAACAGCTTGGTAATGTGTGTTGTTTGTTAGTAAAATATTTGTTCAATATACAGCGTGTAAATTGACCCTCGACATTCCCTTTACAGGGTGACTCAGACCATCAAATTGAACAACTTTTTCTATGGGAACAATGCTGGAACTCAAAAAAAAATTCGTCATTTCCATACAAAAGAGTCCCGCCGCCCGGCCAGTTTGTATGGGAATGTCGAATTTTTTTTTGAGTTTTTTGAGTTCCCAGTATTGTTCCCATAGGAAAAGTTATTCATATTGATGGGCTGAGTCAAGAGTCCAAGGCAGGGAATGTCGAGGGTCAATTTACACGCTGTATTTGTATGACTAACATTCCCGTTTTATTTACAACAAGCTTGCCTGCATATCCATCCGCGTCTTTTTTAACCGACTTCAAAAAGGAGAAGGTTATTAGGGTTCCGTACAACCGAGTGAAGTCAAAGTCATAGATTTTTATAATTCCCGCCTTGTTGGCGGGAATTTCATTCATTTCTCTTTTTTAAAGTTATATTTTTTTTTCTTATATATTTTTTTAATATACTTATTATGCAAAATCGAAATACTACTAGCGTTTTGAGACGAACTCTGGTGAGAAGAATACGCCGAATGAAACTCAAATTGGATAAAAAGAAAAGCATACATACACACATAGGTAAATAAAAAAATCTAAAAATCGTCAATTTAGTTTTAGCATCATTAATAGAGCTTATAAACACGAAAACAAAGTTACTTACTCCATGGCCAATTCTTACAGATTTATTATTAGTAATTAATATCATCATCATCAATAAATCAATATTATATTGGTGATAAATTACTTACCTTATCCATTTTATCGTCTTCTAAATGAGTTGCCATATTGACTAGATTTAAGTATTTTGAGTTTAATACTAGGTTGAATTACTATTTATGATTATTAGCTAATGTCAATTTCTGTATCCATAAAATATTCTTGGTATTCTTGGCTTCATCTGAAACAAAAAAAAAATCAAAAATAGGTTAAGCGAGGGTTATTAACATAACTTACAATACTTACATCACGTCTATAAAGACGTGATGTAAGTATTATCTTGAGAAAACTTACATCACGTCTATAAAGACGTGATGTAAGTATTATCCCGTAAGGGATAACCCTTGCGGGGTAGGCAGAGCCTAAAGTCATAAGACTGAAAGGTCACGCTTAGCGTGTTGGTGGGCGTAAAGGTGGAAAACGGAATCAAAATAGTGATGGGTTGCCAACCGCCTATTCTGTGAGTGTGGTACTTCCCCAGACGAGCCGGCCCATTCATGCTATTAGCAAAAATATTTTTATTATAACTATGATGTAACTAAAAATGTATGATTCTCGCAATTTTTTCTTTATTTTTGTGCTATAAGACGTTGCTTCATACCAAATTTCAAGATTCTGAGTTCACGGGAAGTACCCTGTAGGTTTTGATTCCTTTACCAAAGTCGAAAATTTGCGGCATAAACGGCTGTATCTTTTGATTGTGTTCGCTTAGAAGTTTGATTTTTTCACAGCTCGAAAGGACAGTAGACCTGAGTATTTGATATGAATTTCAGCTTGATACCTACACGCGTGCCTGAAAAAAATCGGGTGGGGCTGTGTCACACAGCCGTTGGTTTAAACGTGAAACGTCTATATCAGCGAGCCGCTTTTAGTGTTAAAGATTGAAAGAAAATCTGATGCCGCGATGCAAACTCTAGGCCTTAGCAGCGAGCTGACTATACATATACCTACGCTAAATAATGTCACTAAAATCATGTTTCTACGATGAATAATTTTGTAGTTATTAATGTCAGACGATTAGACCAACTCGTTACGGTCCGGTTTTCTGACATGGTACCCCGTGTATAGTACCGATTTTAAAGACGTTTCACGTCAAAAAGCGTCTTGCTTGACAGACAGATGGACAACAAAGTATAAGAGTTCCGTTTTTACCTTTTGAGGTATGGATTCCTAAAAATGAATATTGCCAGTAGCGTGGTTCTACCACAACTATACCTACTCTGTTTATTTGCCGTGTGATTTCCGGCAGTGTAGAATAGGGACATCCATGGGAAGACTAGGACTCCAAGTCTTCCCATGGATGTCGTAAGAGGCGACTTAGGAAATACAAGCTAAACAAAGCTCATAAACATCAATTATACCTCTCCAATCCGTCTGGCAAGGAGAGTGTAGGCCAAATCCTCTGTCAGCTCTGGCCAAGTATGGCTCCGGTAGTACAGAGAGGGTCATGCTCCTGCAGTGGGTCCTGGAAGGACCTGATAATGATGATGATGTTTATTTAAACGAACTAGTACCTACTAAGAAAATTGTGTCATTTGTGATCGGCCTGAGAGATGACGCTAAATCGGCGTTCACAATGCCACAGAATTACTTAGTGCTAACGTAACAATGCGTATGTTTTTAGTCTATTCATACAACTCGTATTGTTTAGACGTCTCTACCTGGCGATTACAATACAAATATAGTACAAAAGTTTTTGTTTCACTCCATAAGTGGAGTGGTAACTTGTAGAAAGTTATAACAATTTAAATACACAAAGGAACTTAAGGCGCTGTATTGTATCCCATAACCCAGTAGCGGCGTTAGGGTAGGGCGCTTGGGCGACCGCCCAGGGCGCTGGATACAGATGGGGCGCCCCCACCAAGCAAGGTAGGCATGTTAAGCCGTTAGGCCGATGCAGCAGAAAGGTGCCCGCTGTCATTATTGATGGCGGTCGTTAAGCTATGTCAGATGACTTTAGGCAGCTTGAAAAATCTGACACCAGTGTTGGCCACTTACACACACGAAAAACAAACAACCAAGCGAGGGCAGAGGACGCAGGACAATGTGATTTTATCCCCCTCTCCCCAATAAGAGGGGGCGCCCGTAGAAATTTCGCCCAGGGCACCAGTAATGCTGATGCCGGCACTGCCTTAAACTTATTATATTTATAATTATACTCGTAATTATAATTAAATAAGGTTGAAAGTGGCGATACCGGTTGTAATTTTTTACCCATCCCAAAAAGATCACAATGCCGCTAAAGAATTTTTCCCTTCAAAAATCTAACCACTGACCCACCCGTACACCTACAGGGTGATATCGAATTCCCTGTCAAATATTTTAATGTCGGATCAGAATCCCCATTATAATACTAACGAAAATAACGCACGAAAAACTTTCACGTGTGCAAGCGAGAGTGCGGATCAAGCGATCGAGCGGTACGATCGGCCTAAGCGTTCGGCTTGTGAAGTTGTAACGCATTCTATCTCTCTTCCAGAGTTTTATCACGTGTCACGTCCTGTTATACCCTATAATAATCATCATCATCATCATCAGGTCCTTTTTAGTCTCCACTACAGGAGCACGACCCTCTCTGTACTACTAGGGCCATACTTGGCCAGAGCAGCCAGAGGACTTGGCCTACACTCTCCACGCTGGCCAGACGGGTTGGAGAGGTGTCTTAGATGTTTATAAGCTTTGTTTAGCTTGTATTTCCTAAGGCGCCTTCTACGACATCCACGGGAAGACTGGGAGTGGTCCTATTCTACTCTGCCGGGTACCACACGGCTAATAATACGAGGTCTAAACTAAGCAGCATTTTGTTTGCCTCATAGCTTCCTATATTTTAGTGAATTGTTCAATTAATAGCTGGAGCTCGGAAAAGCAACAAGTCGGGATACAGGGCCAGAAATTCATTTAAGATTTTGAGTTAATAAAAGTGTGGTTTAAGTGCGTGTTTTTTTTAAAGACCGACAAGGTCTTCCTCACAACCAATCCTTACTAATATTATAAATGCGAAAGTAAGTTTGTTTGTTTATTTGTTTGTTACGTTACTACTGAACCGATCATCATGAAATTTTGCATACAAGTTCTCTGGAGTGCGGAGAAGGACATAGGCTACCTTTAATCCCGGGAAAAAGTACTATTCCCGAGGGATCGACTTTGACGCGAGCGGAGCCGCGGGCGAAAGCTAGTTTTTTATAAGCCATCAAATTGAGTGTTGCTACCTAAGATGTTTCAAATAATTATATAACCAGATAACTCATCATTAATATTGCTAGTCACAGCACGGTTGAGGCATGACAATGGCTGAAGGTCGTCACGCGATGGCAACGCGAAAAAATGAGGAAAAGTGGCGCTCCGATAAGCGTGAAAGCCAATGAATTGTATTATTTTATTAAACATTACTAACAGCCTCCGTGGTCCAGTGGCAGCGTTTGCCTGTTGACCCGGGGATCGTGTGTTCGATTTCCACCGGAAGCATACTTTGTTTAGTTGTTTCCAGTCTGGTTAGGACATTGCAGGCTTGAATCACCTGATTGTCTGATTATAAAGATGATTCCGTGCTTCGGAAGTCGTTAAAGGAACCACGTCAGAGGCCGAGCGGCGGTTCCGAAGAACTCTGACACCAGGGTGTGCATGGTCGATTGACCGTGACACCTACTCGAAATGATGATGATGATGATTAAACATTACTTATCCTTATACAGGTTACAATAAGGCCTAGACTACACGGACGATAGCAACTCAACCTAACAATAAATAAATAAAATAATAATAAAATTCATTTATTTCAGGTAACAGTAATGACCCATAGACCCTATATTGAATGATAGTCGCTCGAAAATTAAAATTACATCAAAATAATACATATTACAATTAATATCATGTCAATTAAATGTAATTTGCAAACCAATGTCAATGAATGTATATCAAATCATAATGACCTCTCCAACCCGTCTGGCCAGCGTGGAGAGTGTAGGCCAAGTCCTCTGGCTGCTCTGGCGAAGTATGGCTCCGGTAGTACAGAGAGGGTCGTGCTCCTGTAGTGGAGACTAAAAATGACCGGATGATGATGATGATGATGATGAAATCATAATAATTAAGGATACGTACCTAACACAACAGGGCTGTATACATACATACAACGTGATTTTGAACCCCCTAGCTATATTGGGAATCAAAATCCCTAATGGAACACAGAATTACAAGAAAAAAGGTAAAGAACGAAAAAGAAAATTAGGTTTCCCATACAAAGTCGCCGATCAGCTGGAGGAATTTCCATGAAAGGTTAAATTATTATTTTTGTTTTTTAACCTTTTTTTCTTACAATTCTCTATTCCATTAGGGATTCTGATTCCCAGATTTCAATATAGCTAGGGGGTTCAAAATCCCGCTGTATAGGAGCAATCCAATCTGCCAGCGATAATTTTTAGCACGGCATTTGGGCTCAGATTAGGTACTAAATATTTACTACGATTTGGGCTGTCCCGCACTCTGTATGTACTCCGTGGTCCCGCACCCTGCGAACCAGTATGGCGCGCTTGCGCATTGTAGCGTGAAAGCGTCCCTGATGCGCTATAGAAGCGAGGCAACCCCAACACCGCTCTGTAAGTTCTGTAACCAATAGTTTCGTCGGCTGACATAAATCTATACACTACTATTGGCGCACACGGCATCGACTCAACAGTTAAATCAACGTGCCAAATTTCCATACTTATTTGATATGGGCATAATGATGCGGAGAGAAAGTGATACTACAACTCACAAGAAAGGCATTGAATTTGAAAGTGAATGGATTCCAGAGCAGAGGCTCTGGGATCCATTCACTACCTAAGAAGAAATGGGTGAATTGCGTCAAGGAGGTATGAAAAGGCGAAAGACACCCGTAAGCTATTTTTCGCCTTCCATTCGTGCAATGATCATCATTTCGAGTAAGTGTCACAGTCAATCGACCATGCACAGCCTGGTGTCAGAGTTCTTCGGAACCGCCTCTCGGCCTCTGACGTGGTTCCTTTAACGACTACCAGATGGCAGCCGGGACCAATAAATATGATTCCGTGCTTTGGAAGGCACGTTAAGCCGGTGGTCCCAGCTGCCATCTGGTAGTCGTTAAAGGAACCACGTCAGAGGCCGAGAGGCGGTTCCGAAGAACTCTGGCACCAGGGTGTGCATGGTCGATTGACCGTGACACCTACTCGAAATGATAATGATGATGATGAGGGAGGGGATGTCACACAAATGTGGCAAGTGATCATCTGTGGCAAGAACGGGGGAGGGGTCTTAAAATCATGAAATTGGTGTGACGTAATTCATGGATGGCTCCTTACAAACAAACACACAAATCATGCCTCTCATAATATTAGTTTAGCTAGATAGTTTAGAATTGTTTGTAATGAGTAATATGTAACGATATCTTTGTTTTTATGATAACATAAGACACATATGACGGCAAACGAGCAAGCGAGTCACCTGATGATAAATGATCCACCGCTGAACATCATCATCAGGTCCTTTTTAGTCTCCACTACAGGAGCACGACCCTCTCTGTACTAACTAGGGCCATACTTGGCCAGAGCAGCCAGAGGACTTGGCCTACACTCTCCACGCTGGCCAGACGGGTTGGAGAGGTGTCTTAGATGTTTATAAGCTTTGTTTAGATTGTATTTCCTAAGTCGCCTTCTACGACATCCACGGGAAGACTTGGAGTGGTCCTATTCTACTCTGCCGGATACCACACGGCTAAACGTAGACATCTGCAACTCCAGGGGTGTGAATGAGCGTTGCCGGCCATTCAAGAAAACAAAGTTTTAATAGGAGACTTATCGGCGCGTCTCATCCAGACAACTGGTGACCGCAGAGCTGGCAGCTTCCTGGCTCAAAGAATCAGCCTAATAATCCAGAGAGGAACCGCTACTATCCTGCTGGGCACTATGTCTGGAACACGCTAGACGACTTTTTTTGGTTTGTAAGCATAATGTATCAATTTTTAATGATATTGTTAAATGTATTTCATTGCAATAAAAAATAAATTTATTGTTCAAAAACATAGACTCGTTTTTGAAGGTTCCAATGTCGTATCGATTCCGGAATACCGCTTCAGGAAGTTCATTTCACAGTTCGGTCGTACGTGGCAGGAAGTTTCTTCGAATAAGTACGGTGCCCTGCTTCAGTGGTTTCAGTTTCGGAAACAGTAAAAAAACATTACCTCCGACTAACGCAGTCGGGTAATAACAAACCACGGTATTCACAGCTGATTGCTGATATAAATATCAAAACATGTTCAACGAACTATATCAATTAATCTCGTGAAAACGTAGGTACCTAATGGGAAACTTGCATGAAAAGTATATTTTAAATAATCTTTTATATAAAAAAACACGATTTCAATCAATCTACTGAACCGATTATGATGAAATTTAAATGGGACCAACTTGAAAGCATACGCTTTCAAACAAAAAAAGATTTTTTTAAATCCTAATCCTAACCTATCCTAATCCTAACTAATATTATAAACGCGAAACTGAGTTTGTTTGTTTGTTACCCTTTCACGTTGTAACTACTGAACCGATCATCATGAAATTTTGCATACACGTTATCTAGGGTACGGAGAAGGACATAGGGTACATTTTATTCCGGGAAAAAGTACTGTTCCCGAGGGATCGACATTGACGCGGGCGGAGCCGCGGACGAAAGCTAGTCAGTTCATAAATGACGGAGTTCTGAGGTAACAAACATTAAAAAAAACTACTAAATTGATCATCACCAGGTCCTTTTAAGTCTCCACTACAGGAGCACGACCCTCTCTGTACTACTAGGGCCATAGTTGGCCAGAGCAGCCAGAGGACTTGGCCTACACTCTCCACGCTGGCCAGACGGGTTGGAGAGGTCTCATAGATGTTTATAAGCTTTGTTTAGCTTGTGTTTCCTAAGTCGCCTTCTACGACATCCACGGGAAGACTTGGGTGGTCCTATTCACGGAGTAGTCCTATTCTACTCTGCCGAATACCACACGGCTAACTGAATTGATTATCTCCTCCTTTTTTGGAAGTCGGTTAAAAATGTTACCGATCATGTAAGCATCTAACTTTGTTTAAAATTGCTTGGAAGAGTCAATTTCATAAATATGTAAATTTAAAAATAATATTACCATAACATAGCCTTAAATTTTATAGCATTTTTTTTATTAAACCATTTCCATAAACACTATATTTAACATAATTTATATATTTAACAAGTTCTGCTCATACATATTAAATAATAAGTGATGTCGGTTGTCTGTTGTTTTTCCTTAAAGACGTTTAGGCCGAGAGGAAATTTGTCACTTTGTTACATTATATCTCAAGAGATTTTGTTTCATATAGTTTGTTTATGGATAAGCATTGTCATACAAAGTGGCAATGCTGCCAGTCTTTTGGGCACGTTGCCGCAGAATGACGATCATCAACATAATTTCGAGTAGGTGTCACGGTCAATCGACCATGCACACCCTGGTGTCAGAGTTCTTCGGAACCGCCTCTCGGCCTCTGACGTGGTTCCTTTAACGACTACCAGATGGCAGCCGGGACCACCGGCTTAACGTGCCTTCCGAAGCACGGAATCATCTTTATTATCAGACAATCAGGTGATTCAAGCCTGCAATGTCCTAACCAAACTGGAAACAACTAAACAAAGTATGATTCCGGTGGGAATCGAACCCACGACCCCCGGGTCAACAGGCAAACGCCTTAACCACTGGACCACGGAGGCTGTTAGAATGACGGTTGGCGTGGACCATATAATTTGTAAATATTTATATTTTTTAAATGGTTTTAATTATTATTAGTATTTAGACATTAAAATCAAGTTCAAGTTAAGTTATAGTTATAAACTACAAAGTTACAAAGGTTTTTAGGGTTCCATAACTCAAAAGCCAATAACGGAACCCTTATAGGATCACTTTGTTGTCCGTCTGTCTGTCGGGTCTCTCTGTCAAGACCTTTTTCCTCAGGAACGCGTGGAGGTATCAAGCTGAAATTCATATTTAATACTCAGGTCTACTGTGCCTTGGAGTTGTGAAAAAATAATACAGCCGTTTATTTACACAGAACTTATTATAAACTAGCTTTCGCCCGCGTCAATGTCGATCCCTCGGGGATAGTACTTTTTCCCGGGATAAAAGGTAGCCTATGTCCTTCTCCGTACTCCAGAGAACTTGTATGCAAAATTTCAAGATGATCGGTTCAGTAGTTACTGCGTGAAAGCGTAACAAACAAACAAACAAACTCACTTTCGCATTTATAATATTAGTAAGGATAATGTTCGGAACCCTTCGTGCGCGAGTTCGACTCGCACTAGGCTGGTTTTTTCACTATTCCTATTTTTATTACAAGCTTTTAATTAATTTGCAATGTATGTATGTAACTAGTTTGTTCGGGTGGAATCTTGCAACTCAATTTTGAAGCAGATATCTTCCACCGATTGAGCTGAAATCCCAATCCTAACTAATATTATAATCGCGAAATTGAGTTTGTTTGTTTGTTACGCTTTCATGTTGTAACTACTGAACCGATCATCATGAAATTTTGCATACACGTTATCTGGGGTACGGAGAAGGACATAGGGTACATTTTATCCAGGGAAAAAGTAATGTTCCCGAGGAATCGACATGGACGAGGGTGGAGCCGCGGGCGAAAGCTAGTTTTGTATATTTGTTTAGTTTGACAATACATTGGTTAGTTGTGTGACGTCATTCTAAATCCAACATAGCCAACAATTGATGTACATAAACCTTTTTTTTAAGTATTTTTAAGAGCTCTTCCCATAGGAAAACGAAAAAAGTGCAAGATTCCCATTACATTAAAATTCAGTTTGTAACAATAACAATGTTTGAGTTGGTGAAACCTTGGTGTCTGTGTGTGCAAACGGCTTTGCTTATGAGCATAGATAAGAGCATAAACAGTATTATTTATTTATGGTCAACTGCCTTATTTATGACTAGATTTTCTTGCGTCTTCGTAGGGGAATTTATAGCCTAGGTACTTGTCCACGGCTCCATTCGTGTGAATGTAAAACTACTTTTTCCGGCATGAAAGAAATCATATGTCCTTCATCATCATCATCATCAGGTCCTTTTTAGTCTCCACTACAGGAGCACGACCCTCTCAGTACTACTAGAGCCATACTTGGCCAGAGCAGCCAGAGGACGTGGCCTACACTCTCCACGCTGGCCCGACCTTTTTCCTACCAAGGCCTCAAACTACAACCACACCTCATTTATCATCATAATCATTACAGCCACAAAAACCCACTGCTGGGCATGGGCCTCCCTCTCCCAAGGATTCTTCGTTCCATGGCAGGCGGGTTGGCATGGCAGTTTCTGTGGCGTTTTGAGCTTCCGACGCTGTTGAGCAGCAAGCATTTTGAAGCTGGAGAAGGATAGGAATTTGTTGGATTTGGAAAGGGATTGAAGGTATTGGGATACCACTCACTCAGATGAATGGGGGAAAAGCAAGTAGCAGGTCGGGAGGCCGAGCGTACCCGATGCCATACCTGACACCACCGGACAGACAGGTGAGGATTCCATTTTCCTCCATTTTCCTTATCTTATCTTATGGTTCTTAACAGCCTCCGTGGTCCAGTGGTTAAGGCGTTTGCCTGTTGACCCGGGGGTCGTGGGTTCGATTCCCACCGAAAGCATACTTTGTTTAGTTGTTTCCAGTTTGGTTAGGACATTGCAGGCTTGAATCACCTGATTGTCTGATAATAAAGATGATTCCGTGCTTCGGAAGGCACGTTAAGCCGGTGGTCCCGGCTGCCATCTGGTAGTCGTTAAAGGAACCACGTCAGAGGCCGAGAGGCGGTTCCGAAGAACTCTGACACCAGGGTGTGCATGGTCGATTGACCGTGACACCTACTCGAAATGAATGAATGAATCTTATGGTTCAACTTTTAAAGAGGATGACTGCTTCAACGTTTTTCCTCATTAATTCAATTAAGAATACAGACTGTTTTATTGGCAGTTGATGATAGTATCCATAGATATCAGCATAGATTTAAAACAAAATGGCGCCTCTTTTTCATACGTCTATGGATATATCAAGATAAAGAAAGAAATATTGGCTCTGTCATTAGGTAAGTTTAAGACTGCTGTTAAAAATCATTTACTTAAAAATGCCTACTATTGTATTAATGACTATCTATAATCTAACAGATAAAACTCCATGGAGGTAATACTTTTAATAAATTGTTAATAAATATACATCAGGCACGTAGGGACCAATACTGTACTGATCGATTTTGCAAATATTAAAAATAATAGTATGACGTTCAGAAAGAGATACATGATATCCAAAGAATAAAAAAAAATCTATTTCATTTCATATCAGTAATATCCTTACTCTTCACCATCTTAATAATAAATAAATATACTTATACGGACAAATCACACAGATTGAGCTTGCCTTAAAGTAAGTTCGAGACTTGTGTTATGGGATACTAACTCAACGATACTATATTTTATAACAAATACATATATAGATACACATCCAAGACCCAGGCCAATCTGAAAAAGATCATTTTCCATCTTGACCTGGCCGGGGATCGAACCCGGACACTCTCGTGTCGCAGGCTGCCGTGTTAACCGCTGCGCCACGGAGCTAGCCTATAATATTCTGATATCTATGCTCTCCACGATTGGCAGACGGGATTCTTCTTCTATCGAGTAGTAAAATAGCTATAGCTACGTACGTATACATTAAATGTGTTTCGACCAGTGCTTTGCTACCATTCCTTGTTCGATTGCCCCCTTCAGATCTTGTTGATAGTAAAAAGTTGAGATCCTGTTGACAGCAAAAAGCACACCAAGAGGTGACCCATAGATTGAATTTGTAAAAAAAATATTTATTTATTATTATCACTAATTAATTTGAATCGTTTTTTATTCTGTGCTAGCTTTCGCCCGCGGCTCCGCCCGCGTCTATGTCGATCCCTCAGGAATAGTCCTTTTTCCCGGGATAAAAGGCCTATGTCCTTCTCCGTACTCCAGAGAACTTGTATGCAAAATTTCATGATGATCGGTTCAGTAGTTACGGCGTGAAAGCGTAACAAACAAATAAACAAACTCACTTTCGCATTTATAATATTAGTAAGGATTATAATTTATCTATCATTTAATATTATTTCCTGACATTTGATTATATTGCACATATTTTTGACATATTTTTGCATATTTTAGTATTTATTAAGAAAAATATTCTGTGGTCTGTGGATTATAGTTTTATAAAATAAATTTTGCACGCCTTACAGAGGCAAAATGTACTGGCACTTTTATATAAAATATAACCATGTTATGTCTACCTACATTTATGCAAATAAATAAATTTTGATTTTGAATTTACAGTCGCACTCACTATTGTGACAGAAACCCCACCTGACTCTATTTACCATCAGCCCGCAGTCTGTTTAAGACTTCCAGACTGGCCAGGGCAGATTGCCACCCGGTGGTTGTTTCTCAGCAGGCGGCACCTATCTGTTTTGGTGATGCCATTTGGCAGGCGGGATGGTGAACGCAGTTTGTTTAGTATTTTGGAATAGGGGATCGGACAAGGTACATAAAAGAGATCAATTATTTAGTCCGCCATATTATGAGAAAATAAAATTAGTGGCCTAGAGAAATTTTATTTTTCAGATAAAAATATATGTTGCTGTGTTGGTTTCGAAGCACATTTAGACTAACGCCATCTAGTGACGGACGGGTCGAAAAGTTTGTAGGTATTTGACTGCCGCGCCCTCTTCGCCGCCCATAGTGGCAGATGATGATAGTTATTGTTCTGAGTGATAGATAAATAGAAAAAAAAAATTGCTATCTATACTAGTGATGTAACGAATGTCATATTTTGGACATTCACGAATGCTAATGCGAATGCGAATATTTGCTACCGACATTCGCGAATGCGAATGCGAATGCGAATATTCAGATTTTGTTTAAATTTGGCGCCGACCCTTTAACTTGGTGGAAAGTGAATAAAGAAAGGTATGGTCTTCTGTATCCTGTAGTTCGGCATTATTTAGTTACGCCACCAACGAGTGTCCCGAGCGAGCGCATGTTTAGCGGCGCTGGACTTATTTACACACCACATAGAAATAGACTTGAAGGAGACAAGGCATCAAAACTTCTATTTTTAATATTTAATTTTCCTCTTTTAAAGTTCAATTACTAACAAAAAAAATGTTATAGAAGATGATTCATTGTTATTTTTTAGGAGAGAAAAGATTTTTGTGTAAGAAGCATTTTCTCTGTGTGTTAAGACTGATTAAGGCTATATTTATGGTCTACTGTAGAAGAATATAATTACTTTTAGTTTGATTATTTAAACATTAAAGATATATCTTAAGACTGAGAAAAGTTTAATTGTAAAAAATATTTATGTTATTAGAAGAACATAATACAATACTTATATATTGGTTATAGTTTATGGCGACAATTTAATTTTAAAGCTATAAAAGAAAAGAAATTATGTTTCTTAAAGAGTTTACTTATGATTCTCATAATTATAGTTTATTTTTTGTTGACAAATAATATTTGTTGATTGTTATTTTTAGTTTTGTTAAGAAGTAGAAAAGGTAAAAATTCATAGAAGAATTGTTTTTGTTTGTGTACAATGTTTGTAGACATTATAATTTTAGATTTAAGGTTAATTTCTCAAAGTTAATAAATAAATGTTACCAACCAAATGATATAGAGAAGACTGATTATGTGATGACGAGGTTAAATAATTTTCTTGAATTAAAACATAGTTAATGTATAGATTTTGTTTTATTATATCAACAAACAATAAAAAAAAAATAAAAATAAAAATATTCGCCAAAACAAAACATTCGCAGTAAATTCGCGAATGCGAATGCGAATGCGAATATGCAAAAATATGCGAATATCCGCGAATGCGAATGCGAATATTCGTTACATCACTAATCTATACTATAACCTATTAACATAGAGTGGAATAGGTACAGTGTAAAATAACCTATATAACTTGTATTTAAGCATGCAATTGTGTGCTATAGATACACAAAAAGCCTACAACTCAACAACTAAACGCTAACCTGCGAGAGTAGCAGCTGATTTTTAACTGGCGCCATGGACCTAGGAATAATAGTTGACTTTAGTATGTTATTGTCTTTGATACAGTAGAAGTCATACAAGTTAGTCATACACGTCATACATGTTTCTTCATCTTTTATTCGTTGACGGACGCACGAATATATTTCACGGCAATTATCTTATTGACACGTGTTGTTTGCTACATCTGTTTTTCTCACTCATTCTTTAGTTAGCTATTGTATGGTAAGTATAATCAGCTGTTCAAAGTACTTCAGTACTTCAGTACTTTGAACGAAAATTCGTAATAATTCGTGACCTGTGACCGGCACAGAGTAGGAGTCGCTCTCTTTCTACCGCGCGGAGTTAGGTATCACTTCTGTCGGCACTACCGAAGCGAAACCCGTTGTTCTTTTATAGTTCCGTACCCAAAGGGTAAAAACAGGACCCTATTAATATGGCTCCGCTGTCTGTCTGTCTGTCCGTCTGTCACCAGGCTGTAGGTATCTCATGATCACCGTAATAGTTAGACAGTTGAACTTTTCACAGGATGATGTATTTATGTTGCCGCTATTACAACAAATACTAAAAAATAGAATAAAATAAATATTTAACGGCGCGCTCCCATACAACAAACATGAGTTTTTTTTTCCTTTTTTTTAATTGTTTTTGCTTTTTTTTTGCTCGATATTGATAACGGCAACAGATAGACGCTTGAAATATTCGCAGAATATTTAGTTATATTTTTATATTTTCCCATACAACAGACATGATATTTTTGCTGTTTTTATTTTAATCTTGTTATAGAAGAATGTAGGATCTGGCTGGGACTTTCTTCACGGAAAGGATATCTGTTATTAATAAACCTGTAATAAGTAGAAACACATATCAGTAGATAATGTACTTATCAGCGAACAAACGATGCCTAATCTCTGTATAATAAACGGTGTGTGTCATTGTGATTGTACTTACTTATTTTTTACCAACATCCTTACTAATATTATAAATGCGAAAGTGAGTTAGTTTGTTGAGCTTTCACGCTGTAACTACTGAACCAATCATCATGAAATTTTGCATTAAAGTTCTCTGAAGTACGGAGAAGGACATAGGCTACCTTTCATCCCGGAAAAAAGTACTATTCCCGAGGGAACGACGTTAACGGGAGCGAAGCTGCGGGCGAAAGCTAGTCTGCTATAATTTTATGATATTTTTTTTATTTAAGACTAGCTGTGCGCGCGACACTGTTCGCGTACATTTGTATTGCGGATAGAAAAAAAATAAAGTAGCCTTCTTGTGTGTCTAAATGTTTACCTACCAAGTTTCATAAAATTCAGTTAATTCGTTTAAGAGTTATGGAGTAACATACATACAGAAAAATAATCTAAAAATCCTTAATTTAGTTTTAGTATCATATACAGCTTATAAACACGATATCTCTCATCATCATTTCGAGTAGGTGCCACGATCGACCATGCACACCCTGGTGTCAGAGGTATTCGGAACCGCCTCGCGGCCTCTGACGTGGTTCCTTTAACGACTATCAGATGGCAGCAGGGACCAACGCCTTAACGTGCCTTCCGAAGCACGGAATCATCTTTATTATCAAACAATTAGGTGATTCAAGCCTGCAATGTCCTAACCAAACTGGAAACAACTAAACAAAGTATGCTTCCGGTGGGAATCGCACCCACCCATTAAATTACGTTAGAAATTACTCTAAAATATTCAAAAAAGTGTGTCTATATATTTATGTAAAAAAATTGCCAGCTCCGGGGACAAAATAAAAACGACTTGGAACATTATTAATCAGGAAACGGGAAAAACTAAAATACGCAATAATGAGTCATTAAAATTACAAGTCAAAGATCAGAAGTTTGAGACAAATACTGAAGTTGCTCAATGTTTTAAAGATTTCTTTTCTGATATTCAGCTAATAATCTCCTGCTAAATGCTATGTGTCAAATTTTGTACCCCCAATGTTAGGCATGTGCCCACAAAAATAGTTGTTAATGATGAAGTGGTAGAATTTGTTGACTCGACAAAATTTCTAGGAATAACTCTCGACTCAAAGTTACAATGGGGTCCACATATTACAGCTCTTGCTGGTAGACTAAGCTCCGCGGCATACGCCGTTTGGCGAATAAGACAACTGATAGATGTCGAAACAGCACGTCTTGTTTACTTTAGCTATTTCCTTTCGGGATATTGCTTTGGGGAAATGGTGCAAACGTCAACAGCATTTTCGTTCTGCAAAAGCGTGCTATTCGATCAATTTATAAACTAGGGGCTAGGGATTCTCTTAGAGAGTTATTTAAGGAAACTGGAATTTTAACGGTTGCGTCACAATACATTCTTGCTAATATACTGCACGTACATCAAAATATTCACAAATATGTTAAGAATTGTCATGTTCATACATACAATACTAGAAACAAAAATAAACTAGTTAATGAAGCTTTTAGACTACAGAAAACTATAAATACATTCTTAGGGCTTAGTATTCGTTTGTATAATAAAATTCCTGACAATATTACAGCTTTGCCATTTCCGAAGTTTAAAGACGTTACAAAAAATATATTATTGAAAAGAGCTTATTATGGCATTAATGATTATTTCGTTGATAAGAATGCTTGGAGTCGAGACCTCGAGTGATATGCAGGACTTCTCTAAACGCTTTTATTTTAATTTTACTTATAATTGTTTTCTTTTTTTGTTGCTGCTTTTTTATTTTGTATAATTGTCTAAAATCAACTCTCAATTGTAAAACATGTATATGTTTGCGGTCAACGAGTGTCGACAATTAGTTTTCGAGTTTTGTGCTTGTAACCGAGTAAGTCATGCTCACTAAAATGTTCAAACTGGTGGCGGCGTTGTGTGTCGGGTCGTCGAGTTCCCTCTAATATGGTTGAGCTCAGCGATGGCTGATCCATGCGTCAACTCGTGAACGGGTGCTGCCAGGGGGGACAGGTCTGCTCGGCCTCTTTGAGACTTCTGTCTGTCTTTGAGACTTTTATCATATCTGTTGTTGTTGCACGCTCGATCGCTAACGTAACGTGTTCCACAAAAATATGTAAATTGAAATTGTATATGGCATGACATCGGAAAAAAAAAGAAAAGATAAAAATATTAAATATCATACAAAGCCCTTCAGGCAAGTAGGCGACCAATACTGTTGAAAAGAGTTTCTTTCGGCGTCTTCTTCTCTGCAGTGGTCGGTTCCGAAACGCTAGTAGTTTGTAGCTTTTGAACAATAATTAATAATTTGAATATAATATAATAAGTATTATTTAGAATGTGAATTGACGTGAAAAGGTGCCTGAAAGGGCCTATTTTCTGAATAAATCTTTGAATCTTTGAACCTGATGGAAAGTGGTCACCGTCGCCCATGGACATCTGCAACACCAGAGGAGGTGCTAATGCGTTGCCGACTCTTAAGATACCTGTAAATCTTGGACGAATAAGCTGTAAATACGCCTTGTAAAAGTTACACAAATCTATCTGCAACATGTTTCGTCAAAAAGTTACACAAATCTATCTGCAACATGTTTCGTCCAAAAGTTACAGAAATCTATCTGCAACATGTTTCGTCAAAAAGTTACACAAATCTATCCGCTACATGCTTCGTCAAAGAGTTACAGACATCTATCCGCAACATGCTTCGTCAAAGAGTTACAGACATCTATCCGCAACATGCTTCGTCAAAGAGTTACAGACATCTATCCGCAACATGCTTTGTCAAAGAGTTACAGACATCTATCCGCAACATGCTTCGTCAAAGAGTTACAGACATCTATCCGCAACATGCTTCGTCAAAGAGTTACAGACATCTATCCGCAACATGCTTCGTCAAAGAGTTACAGACATCTATCCGCTACATGCTTCGTCAAAGAGTTACAGACATCTATCCGCAACATGCTTCGTCAAAGAGTTACAGACATCTATCCGCAACATGCTTCGTCAAAGAGTTACAGACATCTATCCGCAACATGCTTCGTCAAAGAGTTACAGACATCTATTCGCAACATGCTTCGTCAAAGAGTTACAGACATCTATCCGCAACATGCTTTGTCAAAGAGTTACAGACATTTATCCGCAACATGCTTCATCAAAGAGTTACAGACATCTATCCGCAACATGCTTCGTCAAAGAGTTACAGACATCTATCCGCTACATGCTTCGTCAAAGAGTTACAGACATCTATCCGCTACATGCTTCGTCAAAGAGTTACAGAAATCTATCCGTAACATGCTTCGTCAAGTATCGTCAATTACATAAAATTTATCCACAAATACTTTCTTCCGAAAATGTAAGTCAAAAATCCCTTATACCCGGCCTAAAAATTGTGATTATGCTGGCTACATTACTTGGTTGAATTGAAAAAAATTGAGTGTCAGTTCTAAGTATTGGGAACCTCCAAAATTTATTGTTTTTTTTTTCTATTTTTGTGTGAACTTACCAGGTTTCAACAGTACTTATATTATAATTTAAAAATAAAATGCGTTTCTTATAGTTTTGGAAAAAAGTGGCTGTGACATACAGACAGACATGACGAAGCCATATTTGTCTTCGACATGTCTGTCTGTATGTTGGGTTTCGTTTTTTGCAATTTGGCTACGGAACCCTAAAAAGAAGAAGCGTATCTTATATGCTGTGCGGTCGCGTGGTCTATTCAATAAAACTTGTCTTTGAGTTATTGAAAATATATTATCAGCAGGATACTAATAGGAATTCAAATAGCTATTATGTTTGATTGCGTATTGTTTCCACACTATCACACAGAAGATTATTCATACAGCCATAAACAACGCGATCATTTGCGTTTTTAACCGACTTAAAAAAAAGGAGATTATCAATTGATGTTTGTTACCTCACAACTTTGTCATTTATGAACCGAATTAAAAAAATATTTTTTTATTTGAAAGGGTATGCTTTAAGATTGGTCCCATTTGAATTTCTTCACAATCGGTTCAGTAGTTTGAAGTCGGTCTTTTTTTATGAAAAATTATTTTATCTACGTACTAGCTTTCGCCCGCGGCTCCGCTCGCGTCAATGTTGATCCCCCGGGGACAGTACTTTTCCCGGAATAAAATGTACTCTATGTCCTTCTCTGTACCCCAGATAACGTGTATGCAAAATTTCATGATGATCGGTTTAGTAGTTACAACGTGAAAGCGTAACAAACAAACAAATAAACAAACAAACTCACTTTCGCATTTATAATATTAGTTAGGATCCGCGGCAATTTCTGTTATTATGATTAATTAGTATAGATGAATGATTTTTCCCCGTTTTCAAAACATTTTTATTGATGCTTCGCTCCTATTGGTCACTTATTCTTAGTGGACACCTTTTCGTGCGTGAAGCCAGCTTTCATCGATTTAAAAGTTGTCACGTCAAAATCCTTATCCTTACTAATATTATAAATGCGAAAGTGAGTTTGTTTGTTACGCTTTCACGCCGTAACTACAGAACCGATCATCATGACATTTTGCATACAAGTTCTCTGGAGTACGGAGAAGGACATACCTTTTATCCCGGGAAAACGTACTATTCCCAAGGGATCGACATTGACGCGGGCGGAGCCGCGGGTGAAAGCTAGTCGTTTATAAGTATAAAATTCGTTATACAAGATATGGGGGTAAACCGTAGTCGCTCAAACCATTAAACATCTTTTCAAATATTAAGAACTCAAAAAATATCGAGATTTTCATTTATTCTCACTCTTCCATGCTGGTCTGGGAGAAAAGAAAAAATCGTAGAACGTGCCAGCTGCTTCTGTTCCCGCGCAGATCGTAAAAGCCGGTCAAGGGAATATCCGAAAATCTAAAGAATCATGACAATAGGTGATGCGGCTAGCAACCTATCTAATATGATTCCGTTTTCCACCTTTCGGCCCACCAACTCGCTAAACGTGGCCCTTTGGTCCTATGACCTTAGGCTCTGTCTACCCCGTAGGGGATAAAGACGTGATAATATTTATGTATGTATTTTCATTTATTATCTTTCACATAAATAAACCGACTATAAAGTAACTAAACCGATTTTGATTCAATATAAATTAAGTAATAAATGATAGAATTATTTTTTTACGTAGGTAACAAACCTTGATAACCTCCTTTTTTTATAGTCAGTTAAAAAGTGTTCTACCGACCCGGCAATTGTATTGAGAATGTGGAAAAAATTGAGTTCCCAGCATTGGTCCCATATGAAAAGTTGTTCATTCTGACTACCAGATCTGATGGTATGAGGAACAACGAAGTTTACCCAGCTACATAAGTAGGGTTTAGAAATCAAATTAATAACGTCTAATAATTTTGACCTTTAAAAGCCGTAAACTCCAATTAAAGGATTTTGGCGAAACTGTATGAAATTTTGTCCAAAGGCGTGCCCTGGCCCTGTCCTTAGCATAATTAGGTGTATTGACTCAAATAAATTTAAAAAAAATAGATACTCACTCTTTTCACTCAAACTTCTTTCTTCTTCTAAAGAAAACTATAAATCCATAGGTATAAAAACTCCGTAATGTTCGAACCATAAACTTTAAATTCTTCGTTCAAACTTTCATAAAAAATAAAAAATGTTCACACGAGTCAATTTACAACTAAAAAAAAAACAAAAGTAAAATAGCGCGCAATTTTTTTTATAAGTGTTCGCGAATTAAAATTTAAAAGTTAAAGATGGCGCACGCACTTAACGCGCCGGTGCGGCGAACGTACTGAGCAGTGGCGCGCTCAAGGATAATTTATAAACATTGCAATACGTTCAGGCTTATTTACATGAGATAAGTAGGAAAAGGGGCACGGTTTTGTATTAATATTATGCAAAAGTATCTATCGCACTCCGTGGCGCCCCGTGGTTAACCCGCCATTTAATTTGGAGTTTTTGGCGGGAATTCCGACGTACTGCACGGCCTTTGTTTTGGATTGTTTTGTAAATTGTTTCTAGTGGATTTCATAAAGTGAAATCCGTGTAATTCGGTGTTATAAAAGTCCATGTTTACGAACAATCTGCGGAATAACTAAAGTGCACTGCCGTGGTACGGCTGTAGTGAGATAGATACTGAGCGGGCTGGTGGTTGTCCGCCTCTCTGCGTCGTCTGTGATCAAGCCAGGGGCTCCGTAGAATCAATAAAATGAACTATACACCATAATATCGTTGATTTTAACAAGACTTTAAAAAAGCGCGGGAAAACTCATTTATACTTGACTAGCTTTTGCCCGCGGCTCCGCCGGCGTCAATGTCGATCCTTCGGGAATAGTACTTTTTCCCTGGATAAAAGGTAGCCTATGTCCTTCTCTGTACTCCAGAGAACTTGTATGCAAAATTTCATGATGATCGATTTAGTAGTTACGGCGTGAAAGCGTAACAAACAAACAAAGTCATTTTTGCATTTATAATATTAGTAAGGATACTGTAATGCTAATACATATGCTAAATACGTCACGCATGAAAGTAAAAGCTATAAAAGGCGATCAGTTCGATCAGCTCACGTGAAACACGTAAGTACCTAGTTTGTCCCGCGATCGTCAAAGGAACAAAAGCAAAAAATATAGGTATACACTACGCGAAACTAAAGTGATTTTTACGTGAAAAGAAAATCCAAAAATGCCGACGTGTGCTGTTCTAACGTGTAAAGTGAGAAGTCCTAGTTAAACTTTGTCCAAAGGAGTAGTTTCTACTCAATTGTATTGCGTTATATATACCTACTATGCTTGAAACGAGGCGACGCTGGTTTTCATAGAAATAACGCGTGATAACACTTCTAATGTGTTTGTTATTCTGTGGTTTAAACAAAGAGTAAGTATCATGTCAAATATCATACCAAAGTGGAACGGTTCGCCACGGGGGTCAATAACAGTTTCAACATCTGTTTGTACCTATAATAGAACTTAACAACGTATGAAAACCAATTAATCTGATAAAAAAATTTGAAATTTTATCTTTTTAATATCACACGTGGCTTAATGCATAGGTAATTACTTAATTAAGATATTAAGATAAAACAATCCCGCGTAATAGTTGCGTCACCAAGGTTACCAGAGCCCAGTTGGATTTACAATCATCATCAGGTCCTTTTTAGTCTCCACTACAGGAGCACGATCCTCTCTGTACTACTAGGGCCATACTTGGCCAGAGCAGCCAGAGGACTTGCCCTACACTCTCCACGCTGGCCAGACGGGTTGGAGAGGTGTCTTAGATGTTTATAAGCTTTGTTTAGCTTGTATTTCCTAAGTAACCTTCTACGACATCCACGGGAAGACTTGGAGTGGT
This sequence comes from Elegia similella, assembly GCA_947532085.1. Classification (NCBI taxonomy): domain Eukaryota; kingdom Metazoa; phylum Arthropoda; class Insecta; order Lepidoptera; family Pyralidae; genus Elegia; species Elegia similella. The sequence goes on from OX383953.1 coordinate 3,181,042, forward strand.
CCTATTCTACTCTGCCGGATACCACACGGCTAGGATTTACAATATCCCAAAGAAAAGGGTACCTACTTATAGTAGTCTTGGAAACAACTATACATAAAAATTAAATTAAGTGCAAATATTTTATAGGATGGCACCCGTAAAAACATTCGAGATTTCTGTCAGTTTTCGAGATATCTGGACGTTTTCTATGGAGAATATCGAGTATAATTGAATTTATCATACCTACTCACGTTTTTAGTATTATTTCGGGTTTGATAAATTCAACTAAAGTGAAAATTGTGCATGTATTTACGGACAACAGCTTGATTTACGCATTATAGCAGTTACATAAAATTAGAAAATGACGACAGTTTTGATCAGAACAGACAATATCTGAAACGAGTTCTTTTCATGAGCATTTTTCAATAATAAAATTCAGTAAAACAAAAAATATAATGCATGCAGAATTTCAATAAAACCTAATAGTCCACTATCAAGTTCAAATAAAAAAAAAAACTGAAAATAAGTCATTAGAAACAAAAAGGCAAGCGGAAAACACCCATGAACAGTTTAGATTTTGCAGAGGATAGTTTTCCCTTGTGATTTGAATTTTTGTGTTGTTTTGAACTTTGTTCGTTTGTTTCGGACAGTCAGTGATAAATATTAAAAAACACATTTTTATGTTTGTGTGTTTTTATTGTGAGTGTCTACCTAGAACCAAACACTTGTGCACGTCACTGATAACCAGACGTTAGGTCCATGCAACTTGATCCACCTGTCGGCGCACGCTACTTGATAAGACGAAGGCTGATTTCACAGTCACGCGTTTGATCAGCGCCGGCCACACGCGCGCGCTTGCAATTACACTAGATGGTAGTTGCGTTTCATACTCACGCAGTTCAAACGCGCCGTCGGCCAGCGCTGCCGAAGTGCGCGCACAATAATCGATTTCGAATGTTTTACGACGTCGCTGTTGCACTCTTTTCCATAGATAATAAACAGGTAGCCCTGTTTACTTAAATTGTTTTTAAAAAGCATTACAAAGCTCGGTATATTATTAAAATTGAAAATATGTGTCCCTCAGGTCCCTCAGGTTTACACCCTAAGTGTGATACCATTACACCACCGTGACTTCGAATCACCGCGTCGAATTCTCTCATCACATATTACCCCGTAAGGTATACGCATTTCAAGCATGCGTATGGTATCACACTTAGGGCGTAAACCTAAGGGACGTGGTTCGAAACCTACCTGTGGCCATGGATCAAAGAATTCCTAGGTCCATGCCTGTAGCCGAGTTCTTTTTTATCACATATTTTCAATTTTAATCTAATCCTGTTTGTTCCTGTTGTTGATTATATTTGTCCCAATGACGAGACGACTATACACAGCTGTACATTGCAACGAAAAGCGCGAAATCAAAACTCGTTTTACAGTACACGCCCGCGCTGGTCAACAGCGCCGGTCGCCGGCGTCACTGTAAAGTCCTTACAATGTGAACCGATTGTTGAAATACCGGCTGATTTTCTTTGAAGTTGTATAGCGGTTTATTTAGAGAGCATAATGATTTAGGTGTAGAGACAGATACAAGATTGTAAGACTGCGTCTGAATGTAGTACGAGGCTACTTAATTGTGTTAGAGCCACGCTACCGGCAAAATTCATGTTTGCTAGTAGCATAAATGGGCCGGCTCGTCCGGGGAAGTACTACACTCTCACAGAAAATCGACGTTTCAGTAGAAGCTTTACCACTTCTATGATTCGATCGGCGAGTGAGAGAGCCGGAGGCCCATCCTTCCACTCATTCCTTAAAAGGGCGACTACGCTTCTGTCACACCCCAGATGTTGCAGGTGTCCATGGGCAACGGAAATCACTTACCATCAGGTACCTCGCTTGTTTGTTTACCGTCCTTTATTAAAAAAAGTACAAATAAGTATTTCTTGAGGTTGAATTATATGTAAGCTATACCGTAGATATGATGTGTGAGGGATGAAGCAAAAGAAAAAAGAAAAATAGTCATTAAATTAAAAATCCCTTCAGGCGAGTAGGCGACCAATACTGTTGAAAAGAGTTTCTTTTAGCGTTTCTTCTCTGCAGTGGTCGGTTCCGAAACGCTTGTAGTCTGTAGCTTTTGCACATCAATTAATAATATAAATAGTACTAAATTAATTTCTTTAAAATGTGATGATGCCTGCAAAATTCTATTTTCCGAATAAACGTTTTGATTATTTTGATTTGATTTTTGATGCTGATTATTTTGTCCAAATGGAACACTTCACTGCTAATGAGAGGGATTGTTGCTTATAAGATACTTTTCGGGTACTCGGGCAAACACTTTGATGATCTAACGTGACGTAGCTTGTTCTAGTGGAGCCATATATCATTGACATTTGTCTGGGCCCTTCAAATCTTGCTACCCAAGTTAAAAATATTGAAAAAAATCTTTTAGTTTACTCATCATTTTGTGTAGGTGTCACGGTCAATCGACAATCAGGTGATTCAAGCCTGCAATGTCCTAACCAAACTGAAAACTACTAAACAAAGTATGCTTCCCGTGGGTATCGAACCCACGACCGGTCTACAGGCAAACGCCGCTGGACCACGGAGGCAGTTCTCAACACATGGGATATCGGATGGACTGGGTGGGTACTTTTGTCCAGAGTATGATGTTCTGGTTAATTGGCTACTGGGAAATCAAAATTGAATCATATCGGGTTATAAACCATTCAATTACAATAATTAACAAAAATATCTGAAAAAGATCATTTTCCATCTTGACCTGACCGGGGATCGAATCCGGGGCCCTCATGTCGCAGGCTGGCGTGTTAACCACTGCGCCACGGAGCTCGCCCACTCTTATAAGCTTGTAGAGTTTGATTATGTATGGTACACGAGATCATGTAAAATAGTGTAAAATACATTAATCACAAAGTCGGCTAAAAGATGGATCAATTGATGTTGACGTGATCTACCGTATTAACACCAGGTGGCTGAAAAGGCGTGAACTGTCTGGAGTACTATGCGACAAAAAATACCGGTTCGCATCAAAGGGAGGGTCTATAAAGCAGCGATACGATCCGCCATGACATACGGCGCAGAATGCTGGCCATTAAAGAAAACCAACAGACAAATTGCACGTGGCTGAGATGCGAATACTCAGATGGTCCGGAGGCGTGACACTGCTGGATCACGTCAAAAATGTGCACATTCGTGGCAGCTTTAAAGTCAGACCTATAAAGGATAAACTGACCGAAAGCCGACTCAGAAGGTACGGCCATGTCATGCGGCGACCACCTGAGCACATGAGTAGAAACGTGCTGGAGATGACTGAGCACCCCAGAGGCCCTGGAAGACCCACACTTACTTGGATGGGGCTTGTCAAAAGGGATATGAAAGATGCCGAAATACCGCCGCTGACGACCCAGGATAGAGAAACCTGGCAACGCCATATTACGAGAGCCACCAAAAAAAAGGGACAAGGCTGGGCGAAAGATGACAAAGTCAGCTAAAAAAAAAGTGACGATTATGTCAAAGGCCTCTGAGAAATCTCTGAACTGGTTACATTTCGAAAACCAGTTTTAATGGCAAATTAGGTTTCAATCACTTTCATAATAAGCGATCCGGATGTGTTGCATTCCATTCGATTACGCAGAGCAAGCAGTGTTATGACAGGTATGAAGAAGGAGGGATCGAGTCAGATCTACCATGCTGAACTGAGAGAAAACATGTACAATCCACCAGCTGCTTCTCATTCCGCGTAGATGGACAAAAACTAAGGAATTATGTCTATTGGTGGTGTGGCTAGCAACCCATCATTATTTTGGCTCAGATCTCCTCCTAACGCCCTGAACTATATTGAAATCCTGGAATCCGAAACTCTAATGAAATATAGAATTGCAAGAAAAAAAGGTAAAAATCGACAAAAAAAATTGGCTTCCCATACAAAGTCGCCGATTAGCTGGACGAATTTCTATGGAAGGTCAATTTATTTTTCATTTTAAGCTTTTTTTCTTTATTTTCATTTAGATGAGCCTGCATTAGTAGCCACCTTCAAACTCCATCGTCAGACCAGCTCTATGGTACAGTCAGCCAAGGAGATATCTGACCCCCCTACAACAGCGCCATTTTTCGCAAACTAAAGAACCATCCGTGGTTCAAACCCAAGGATAAAAATATACAAGTGTAATATCCTTTGCGACTAGTGCCATCTATTGAATTGTGATTGAACAAATAAGGTTAATAAGCAGAAATCTGATACCCTTGATGACTAATGCCATCTATTCGATTTTTGATAAATAAAACGAGCCCTAGCATACGATACGCTTATTTCAAAGATACTCCAATAGTTAGATGTGGCGCAAGTGGTAGGCACTACGGTTTAATAGTTAGTGTGTTTATGAGGAAACAGGTTCAAATCCTACAAAGCTTTTTATTTTTTACATATATCACCAACTTCGTATTGTGATGTTGGTGTAATTTTGGTTGTTTTAACATAATGTTACCGAGCTAATTACTGTTAATAAAAAGCATTTTAAATTTTTAATTACTTTATTACATCAAAAAAATTTAACAGTGAAATAAATACCTGCCTACTTAATTCAAACTATGATTAATCTTCTGTAGAGAGAACCAACATGTTACTTAATAAGTAACAATTTACATCATATCATAGTATTATATTTTTTAAAATGTGTAGGGTCAAATAGTGCTATGTGAATAACTTTGCTTCGATAATAGTATAAGAATGAATATGTAAACCTATGGCATTAAATGAATTTTAATATGGGAGAGGGTGACCCCCATTTTGTAGCTTTTGTTCAAGTCTATTTGTCATTTCACTTACCATGTTAGATCAGATCACATATCACTTATGCGCATATTTATTAATTTAGTATAACCTCCTTGTCTTTTTTTTTTTTTTTTTTTTATTTATTTCCGACGTCAAACGAGCAGACGAGCCACCTGATGGAAAGTGGTCACCGTCGCCCAAGTTCAAACTTTACTCGTGTCTCGTGTCCCAGTTAAGCACTATTTGACCCTACAATCTGGGATTTTAATTGGTCACTCAATAACAGTTAAATAAAGTAAACAGTTAAGTAAATAAAGTCTTAAATAAAATATATTCTACATTGCAAACTGTTGGAATCACCACATCTCATAAAATTTCCAAGTATTTTTCTTTATTCATCCGGCCGCCGAATTCTACCAGCTTCCCTGGGCCCATTGAAGACATCTGTCCCCAATAACCTGCAAAACAATAATACGATCAGTTACCTAATAATCTACACTGCGTAATACACTAGGTATTAAATATTATTATTATTTTACTTAACTATTTAATGAATATTTTTACCTAATGTTATCCTGCCACTGTTCTCAAAGGCAAATTATTTTGATGGCTATACGCTGGCCATGTCTTCTCCGCAATATTTTTCTGCCATCATCATCAGACTTAAAACTTTTTTCATCAAAATAAAATACGATCTCGTTCTTGTTGAATGTTTCCTCACTGTTTCAATTGAAATATTATGTTACGCCAGTTGATCGAGTCTTCTTAAATCTCCGAATCCACAAACGGACGGTGTTTCTCTGTAAGAGATATATTTATCTTAGACATTTATCACAAACCCTATGTTTTACGGAACAAAAAATAGTGTGACAATTAAGTAAGTATATTAAATACTTATAATTTCTACTTACCGCGATACCTAACTCTCTAGATATAGATACTTTAAATACTGTGGTTGTCTTCACAATACACTATTAGCTTTCACAAAATCTGCTATATGAGATGAAACGGGATGCCTAATAACTGGTGGGGTTTTGGATCACTACACAGTAATCGCAGTATCTTGAATGTAATTGTGACGCGAGTGAACAATATTTTTGATTAGTTGGTATCAGGTATAAATAAATCTGATAGATTACCCTCAATTTATTTGTTAAAGCAATGCGTTGCAGTTGGTGACAATGATGTCATAGCAGTAGAAATAGATAGCCAATTTCGCCCGAGACGTCATATCGTCGGTTGGCGTATTGAGATGAGCGCTAGGTTCTCAAGTCGTAGGTCCATGGTTCGAATCGAACTTTACGTAGGATTGTTTTTGATTCTTTCATGTTCTTACCATTGATGATTACTTGAATTATTAGCCAGGATTATTAGAAATACAAAATTTGCAACTGAGCAGGTTATCAGAAACAAGTTTATACTAGCAGTTGTCTGTCTACTTGCCAAAAATCACGGTAGGTGGCGCTTCACAGCAAAGTGTGAATTTACGTTTTAAAAGTCAGGGGGTCAGGTATCTGCTTGGCCGACTGTACCATAATATTGCGTTGTCACCCGATTTATATCATCATCATCAGGTCTTTTTAGTATCCACTGCAGGAGCATGACCTTCTCTGTACTACCGGAGTCATACTTGGCCAGAGCAGACAGGATTTGGCCTACACTCTCCTCGCTGGCCAGGCGGGTTGGAGAGGTCTCATTGATGTTTATGAGCTTTTTTTAGCTTGTATTTCCTAAGTCTAGGCGACTTAGACTTACGAGCTCCATGGGAAGACTTGGAGTGGTCCTATTCTACTCTGCCGGAAAGCACACGGCTAGATTTACATAAGTTCTCAAAATTCTACTCAATCAGTTAAGTATAACTGCATGAAATTTTGTTGCAAGATTTGACCATCAAAAACAAACTAGCACAGGGCGAGTAAAAGCTTGTAAATACCTACTTACATTCGTACTTCCCCTCGACGTGGAGACGTTGAGTTAGTATCCCATAACACAAGTCTCGACTCGAACTTACTTTGGGGCTAGCTCAATCTGTGTGATTTGTCCGTATATATTTATATTTATTCAGAACAATTGGAAGATAAGTAATTAAGTTAAAATCACCTATAAAAATATTTTTTCAGAAAAATTGAAATGAGGTCCCCTTTTTTGAAGTAGTTAAAAAATTAACTACTCATGTATATTTTTATCGCTGCCTCTTGAAATTGAAACGAACGTTCTCACGTTCATTTATGAAGTCCACATAATTGTAGCGTTTAAGATAATTTCCCGCAAATTTTACCTGTTTTGTGTACGAAGGCTGAATTTGGGGCCCTTAATTTTCATCTTTCCGGGTAATAGCCACAAGAATGCTATCGCTTAATTGCATGATTAAAATTGTAAAGGTGCGTCCACATTGGTGAACAATTTCTATTTAAAAAATCTCGTCTCTGCCCCTGCTCATTTCTTTTTCTAAGTTATTGCTTCGAGTGTAAATATATTTCATATAAAAAAAAACGACTTCATACAAAGTACCGCACGATTTGTTGAAATTTAAATGAGGTTAATCCGAAAATAACATGCAAAAAGTTGCTTTTAGGTCTTAAAGACCTATTACCCCGCAAGTGTAAGAGACGTGATACTATGTATCCGGCAGAGTAGAATAGGACTACTCCAAGTCTTCCCGTGGATGTCGTAGAAGGCGACTTAGGAAATACAAGCTAAACAAAGCTTATAAACATCTAAGACACCTCTCCAACCCGTCTGGCCAGCATGGAGAGTGTAGGCCAAGTCTTCTGGCTGCTCTGGCCAAGTATGGCCCTAGTAGTACAGAGAGGGTCGTGCTTCTGTAGTGGAGACTAAAAAGGACCTGATGACGACTATGTATGTATGTAATCTGATAGCATATCCTTTCAAATGCGCACGAAGGGTTCCGTACCATTATCCTTATTATTATTATCCTTATCCTTACTAATATTATAAATGCGAAAGTGAGTTTGTTTGTTTGTTTATTTGTTTGTTTGTTACGCTTTCACGTAACTACTGAACCGATCATCATGAAATTTTGCATACAAGTCCTCTGGAGTACAGAGAAGGACATAGGCTACCTTTTATCCCGGGAAAAAGTACTATTCCCGAGGGATCGACATTAACGCGGGCGGAGCCGCGGGCGAAAGCTAGTCTGTAATAAGCTTAAATATTTTTATTATATAATGTTGCTAAAAATTTATGTTTTTCGCAATTTTTCCTTTATCTGTGCTATAAGACGTTGCTTAGTACCAAATTTCAAGGTTCTGAGTTCACGGGAAGTACCCTGTAGGTTTTGATTCCCTTGCAAATGTCGAAAACTTACGGAAAAAACTTTGAAGTTTGTTTTTGTTTACAGCTCTAAGGGATAGTTAGACCTGAGTTTTTGATAGGAATTTGAAAAAAAGATTTGAGAAAATGACAGATAGACTGAATACAAAGTGATCCTATAAGGGTACCGTTTTTCCTTTTGAAGTACGGAACCCTAAAACACAGTAATAGTCATTCCCATTCTTCACCAGTGAGGGCGACGCAGGAGGCGACACAAGCAAAAATAAAAATGTCAAAAATAAAAGTGCCATGCGACCTTGTGAATCAAAACCACAATTTCTAACATGATTTATTAATTCTAACAAAATCGTACAACTTAGCTTACCAACGGAACAAAAGGCTCACAGCACACAAAAGATATTCTTACATTTCAGGTTATATATCATAAGGCTGCGTTCACACTAGCGTAGTTAAGAAAATGTGTTTCATAAGCTAATAGTAACATTATGGATGGCAAAATGTGTGTGCTATAGTATACTATCCTAGCTCAGCGACCCAAAGTGAGTCTTGGCCGTCAGCACACGAGAACGCTATCGCTATCGGTCCTGTACTGGCTCTCGCCAGTTTGCAGCACGCGCAAGTCCGCCATCACTACGTCGCTCCAGCGATACCTGGGACGCACACCAGCCTGTGGCTATCGGCCGGCCCAGGTATGCTCTCTTCACCCCTTATATAATAGTGATGGGTAGCAACCCATCACTATTTTGAACATTTACCAGCAACGGCTACTAAGCCGCATCGACTATTGACATGTTTTCACAGATTTTAGCCCAATCCCTCAATAGATTTTTACGATCTGCGCGGAAAGATATGCAGCTGGTTCTACGTTTTTTCTTTTCTCCCAGACCAGCATGGAAGAGACTGAGTTTAATTAATCTAAATAAAGGTAAAATCTTTTCCTCAAAAACACTACACGAGAGAAACACGCGCGCGATTCGCCACATTTTCGTATACAGTTAAAAATGACGGAAAACCTTTTCTGGAGATGGCGTCTGCAGAAGACCAGCGTTGTGGTTCACGCCACAACATATGCTGAGCGGAGGCCATTTTGTTATAAACATAAAGATGCCTTTTTTTATCTATTATTATTTTAAATTCCCGCGTGATAAATTCATTTCACTCACACTTATTCATTTGGAATCGTCAAGAAATTTTAGTGCTTTGAGGGAAGCGAAACCACTTGCCCCTCGCCATGATGATGGTCTTTGTAACAGACCAAAACTAGTTGGCGATTCCGAATGAATAAACACGAGTGAAACTGTGTTTTTATAGTGATGACTTTTTTGTTTGTATTTATTGCTTGTTATATTTTTATACCTAATACACGATTTTTAGGGTTCCGTAGTCCACAAGGAACCCTTATAGTTTCGTCATTTCCGTCCATCCGTCCGTCTGTCTGTCCGTTCGGGCTCGTACTCCGCCGCTACTGCACCGATTGTCACGAAAATTAGTGAATAGATAGATATTGAAGTTCCAAAAGTTGGTTTTTAAAATTATGAAAAAATGTTCTATTTTTTCAACCTTTCGTGCGCGATTCCTCTTTTTTATTTCTTTCTTTAGTCTGAACTTTAACATAAGGATAAGTAAATGAAACACATTCTCCTAACGAACTTAGAATTATTGGGGTAATGGTGCTTAAGTGCAATATTCAAATATTTTCGGCAGATATAGTACTCGAGTACATATATATACCGATATTTATTTCCATTTATCCCCCGTCGCGCCCTTATAGCTGACAAATAGGTGAAAATTATCTTGCCTCGTGGTTGTAATCCCATTCGTCTCCAATGGGAAATGTCAGGGGGGGCAATGACAACTATATCAATTCCCAATTGGGAATGAAATATCAGACGGTTAGTAATCTAACATTTCTTATGAAACTTCAGAAGCTTCTTATACTCGTACTGATATTATTAAAAGTTACGCGAGACAATTACTATTACAACAAACTCACGTATTTTTAGTCAGTACCACCGACCAGTTTCAGCTAATTCAAATCGTCGCAACACCACGACGCGTGTTGCGACTAGTCAGCGATACCGACTAGCGTGAGTGATTGTAATAATTTCGTACTGCTTGCAACTTTTAGGATGATCATCAAGCCTTTATATAAATAAGCATTTGTAAATTAATAACATGTTTAATAAGATAAATTATAGGTACATTAAATTTATCAGTAAGTACATATACTTAGAAAACATACATTTAATGCTTTTTAATAATTTATTATTATGCAATTACACACCAAATATTAATAAATAATTAATAGATATGCTAAATATTGCTTACAATTTTCAACAGGAACTGAAGAGATCAAACATAATAATGAGGTTTTTATGAAATACGTGATGGCAACACTGAAACGTCAAGTTCAGTAAACAATGCTTTAGTTGTCTCTTTTAAGTACACAGATCTGAGACACAGATACAGACAGAAAAACATAGAGTGGTTAATACTGCTCGGCTAGCTTTTGAAATATTTTTAAGTCAATTCTTACTTTCTGGTGAGTTAGATCTAGAGTTGACTCTAGATCTAACTCACCAGAAAGTCATGTCATATCTTGAAAAGGCAAAAATGGAAGGACGAGCGCGGAAAATTTTAAAAGAGCTTTTTATAGATTTTATTTAAAGAGCTAGCAAAATATGTATGTTTGCTCGTCAAATCTTGCAATTGAATTTTGTTGCAATTGATCGAGTTGTGAACTAATTGTATAAGTCAGATGGCAATAGAATATTAACATAGCACTGGTCTGGTGCTGGATTTGGGAGATGGATTTTAAAGTATGCATTTTTACATAAAATATTTATTTTTATGATACAGGACGGCAAACGAGCAAGCGAGTCACCTGATAGTAAGTGATCACCGCTGCCCATGGACAACTGCAACACCAGGGTGTGACAGGAGCGTTGCCGGCCTTTCAAGGAGTAAGGGGAGTGAGTGTAGTACATCCCCGGACGACCCGGTCCATTTATGCTACTCAAGAAAAATGTTTTTTTTGTCGGTAGCAAGGCTACCACGCCGAAAATTATTTAATATACTAATTATACCAATATTCTTTTTCTATACTAAAATTGTATCACACGATTTTAATATTGTAGATTATGACCACTAATTAATTCCATGACCCCTTGAGGTTATACGGGTGCGAAGTGGTATAAACAACTCCATATTGTTGTCTGTCTATGTCATAAGCACATTAAAGTGACAATTACCTACGGCCCTGAGAACCCCACGTATGGCATCATTGTAAACTGCTTTTGTAACACAGTTTGACATTTGTTTTATCTTGTCTGACAATAACCAATGCACATAGAACCAGACGTTTCAAATCTGCTACCTGATGATAAAAATATAAAAAGTCCTCGTTTTCAAGTTATGATTTAGTACATTTAATGTACTTAAAATTATTAACGAAGGGTTTTTTTTATATTTTAATTATTTGGGCAATGTTTTTCTGTGCTTTTTGATCAAAATTAACGCGAAATAATAACTTATTAATATGCGAATTACGTGTCAACTGACTTCGTACGTGAGTTATATACATAAATATATATAATATACCATAATTCGCATATTAATAATCTTACTGTGTATTATAAAAGGCACAACTTTGCCACTGATGTTACATTATAGTTGTCTGTTGTAGGTAAAAGAACGTAGTTTTAAATTAATAACAAAGTGGTACCTTTTGCCGTCAAATTCACATTACAACATTGCCCATATTGCGATAGATCAGAAATTGTAAAATACACAACTACATGTGTAACAAAATTCGAAAATATTATGTTACGGTATTTTTCGGGTTCCGTAGTCAACGCTTAAAACAAGATCGTATTACTAAGCTACCGCTGTCCGTCCGTCTGTGACAAGGCTGTGTTAATTAAACTGTAATAGGTAGGCAGGAAATAATGCTCATTTTGATGGGCTATGGCGAGTGTCGGTGGTCAAATATATTAAAACACGATTTCCCATAGATAGATATTCTGTAAGCTGTTTGCTCATTTCGAAGTCGAATTTTGGAACCAAGTTTCTTAACGCAGTTGCTACTAGAAGTAGGAGTGTGTTGCCAAGACCCGTCATGTAACAGTACCGACTACATGTACTGATGATTTAGTCTTTTCTTCCATACGTTTCTTTTTTTATGAAAACGTAAAGTATAAAAAAAGTATGCAAAATATTATTCTGAATACTTTTTTAGGAATGGGAAGGGTGCTTCCCATCAGGCAAGATAGAGCTCAAACGCACTCAATATTTTGATAAAAAAAAAGTTGATCTAAAATATAAAGTTTATATAACATATTTATTAGACAATGATCACACTGATTGACTTTGACTGATTAACTGACTGATTATGCATAAACATTATTTCCTAATTTTGTTACACTTTTATAGTAAATCTTCGACAAAGATTACCGATCTATGCGAAACTAAATAAATAATATACCTCATTTTAATAAACAATATATCAATTATAATAATTTGAATAAGTGTATAATATAATATACTCTACATATTGTTGAGTATTTATATTCCAACAAAAGAAAACAATTATTTCGTTTTTATACATCAACTACGATTCAAAGGTGATATAGCCAGTGATTACTAATTTTTAATATATAATTTCGTTCAACAAATACTCCATTTAAACTGGAAGCTTTTTAAATTCATAAATTGACAGATATCAATATTTTCAACACATTTATATAATTTGGGGAATATAATATAACAGGGAAATTACAACGTGAGCACCTAATTATAAGTTTGCTTTTCTTAGTCACACAATACAAATTTTATAATTTTTCACAATATATTCGTACCTTTCTGAATTAAAGTGTAATTTTACGTCACAATTAATGTTCTAAAAGTACATTAATTTCAACTAATATATCAACAAATAAATAACGCCAAAATTATTTCGGCTACTAAACATATTATTTTATATAATCCATTTAGTACCTTTCGAAGAAAGTTCGACATCTCACTATAATGATGCTCTAACACCATTTGCACACTAACAAAATGTATAATTCGTTAATAACTTATATGAAGAAAAAAATTAAGTACTTTTTTGAAAAATCTTATAATAAGTACATAATTACACTTGCAATTTATATTACCTAGATGTTATATTATTTTTTTTATTTCAAGTAATATAATGGTAATAAATATATTGAAAGCTTTTTCTAATTGTTTTGGACTGAGAGTCCGGAAGCGCATGTATCTTTTTACTCTATATTTCTTTAACGCTTAAACTGCAGAAAGTTGTTTTGTAAATTCAAATAAAATACTTATTATTCATTATAAGATCTTCCATCTTTATATTCGTAAAAAAACAATAGTTAATATATTTTCTAAAACGTAAAAACAAGCTACATTTGCCTAGAAAAATACTTTAAGTACGGAAACATCTAAATATATATTATCAACTTTCTTTCAACAACAGTAAGGTTGAAAGTTATATATTATAGACATACCGTTTATATATTTCACTATCAGCTGTGTACAAGCTCCTAACATATGGTAACACTGTTAAAACTCTTATTTATATTTGGAAATAATTGTAAATATTATACTTTTAATAGAGTATAAGTTTTATATTGTTGTATAAATAGTATACTGTATAAAATTTATAATTTGACTATTTGTTCGACATCTTGAAAAAAAATGTGCCTTAGGTTTTTACTATTTTATACAAATTGTCTGTATCATGCGAGAATTAATATCAACAAAACGAACAACTATTGTCTATGACCAAACACGAAGTTGACAATTTATCAAGGATCAACAATCCTGTAAGTACGTATGGTCTATGGCGGAAAGTTATGGATCATCCGATTATTATTTAAGTATTTAATTTTATTTCTTTAGATTTTACAAATCTTCAACAAACAAAAACCGAAAAATTTGTGACACCTTATTACTTATTCGTAGGTGACACGCGATCCGTATTCGTACATACGGATAACCCATTTTCGGCTACATACCGTTTATAATTATTAAACTACATACCAAATATTGTTATTTTTAAGATTTCATTATCAATCACAGTTTAAACAAATTTAATGGATGTACATTACCTTATTTTTACACCTTTTATGGAGTCGGAATTGCCGACCAGTATTGGCTTGTAACCAAATAATTTTCTTAGCTTTGCACATTGTGTTAATAAGTATACATTTACAATTATTTTCAAATTATCACACTAGTTGCTATGCGAGTTAGATTATTGATATATTTATACTATCGCGATAAAAAATTAAAGATAAACATGAAGTGATTAACAGTACAGTCCCTTTCAAAAAACTACAAATCATTACTTCTTTAGAATATAGTTTTATTCACCTTACTTGCATCTAAATAGCCCTAATAAACTAGTCGGCGATTCCGACTAAAGAAACATAAGTAAAGCCGTGATTTTTGTATCGCGTAAGTTGTAAGGTATTATTATTGAATGTTAGGTCGGGGAAAAAGTTTTTTCGTATCCATACTTATCCTTATCCTTACTAATATTATAAATGCGAAAGTGAGTTTGTTTGTTTGTTTGTTACGCTTTCACGTAACTACTGAACCGACCATCATGAAATTTTGCATACAAGTTCTCTGGAGTACGGAGAAGGACATAGGCTACATTTTATCCCGGGAAAAAGTACTAATCCCGAGGGATCGACATTGACGTGGGCGGAGCCGCGGGCGAAAGCTAGTAACATTATAAATGCGAAAGTAAGTTTGTTTGTTTGTTACGCTTTTACGCCGTAATTACTGAACCGATCATCATGAAATTTTGCATAACCATTGTCTAGGGTACGTTGAGTGTGCAGCCGCGGGCGAAGGCTAGTTTTATGAATAAATTTGTTGTAAGATATCTTAGGTCATGCTGTATTATCTGACTGATTTTGAAACAATAGAAAGGGCATATTTTAAAGAATATTTTCCTGGCTTTTTTATGTTTCTGTCATTTCATTTAAAGCCATTATCCTTTTGCACGCCAGCACATCTTTACGAGTCACTTCACCCCCGGACGCTAGTACAAATTGTTATAACTTTAGTTGTCAATGACGTCTCAGACACGCGACCATTTTGCAACTAAAGTGATCAATTGCGCTCAATAGGTTAACTGTACTACTGCTGGGCAAAGGCCTGCATCCATTTCCTCCATTCCGTTCATTTTATGTTTCTGTCAATTAAAATGAATCAGATTAACAAAGAAATCCTCCGCATTAAAAGTTTACTAAAAGAGATAAATTTAAAAAGGGATTCTAATATTTTTTTCATGTTTATGAACCTACTGCAATCCCAATAAAGCCAATACAAACTCGATTCTAGCATTTTCTGTCTATGAATTTTAGATAACTCCATACAAAATACTAAAAGACTTTTCCCCCAACTTAATATTTACAAGGCAATATTTAAATGCATAAATTTCAAAGATTTGCACTGACATGCCCGCCTATTTACTAACTCAGTGTACAACGTTTTGATAGTCAATTCTAAATACAATGCGGCTTTCGATGATTGACTATTTTTATTTGACATAGAAGTGACTATCAAAACGTTGTAAGCTAAGTTAGCAAATAGGCCGGATCATCTTAAAAACATGAGCAGACTGGTGATACAAGCAAATAAAACTTATGACATGGCCACAGAATGAATATTAGTAGCAACATGCAGAACGGAAACTCGCAGCATCCCCGCAATAAAGCGAGCCCGCACCTTCCCCTCTCTCGGGTGCTTTTTTGCTTTTGAAAAATAGGGTCAGGCCTATCTCACTCCCCGTGTCGGTATCGAAAACATACCTACGCGCAGCGACACCTTCGAAGAGGTAAAACTAGGCAAATCCAGTAGGAACGACGCGCCTTTGGTCACATGTATACACCGATTTCATCCAATTATGAATCGTTTGTTCAGCGCTATAAGAATGAAATTGCCTTGCAACGGTGCTGCGCCGTATATATCTGTGACGTGGCTTTAATGGAATTGTATATATATATTTAAATTCATATACAGCCGTGTGGTTTCCGGCAGAGTAGAATAGAACCACTCCTAGTCTTCCCATGGAGGTCGTAAGAGGGACTTAGAAAATACAAGCTAAACAAAGCTCATGAACATCAATGAGACCTCTCCAACCCATCTGGCCAGCGAGGAGTGTAGGCCAAATCCTCTGTCTGCTCTGGCCAAGTATGCCTAAATATTTGACGGCAAACGAGCAGACGAGCCACCTGATGGAAAGTGGTCACTTTGGATGGACATCTGCAACAACAGAGGAGGTGCTGATGCGTTGCCGACTCTTAAGATACCTGTAAACACGCCTTTTGAAGGACCCCAATTTATAGCACACAGGGAAAACCTTGGGATAGCCCATTCCACAATCCTGCTGTACGAGGGAAAAAAACCACGTGACGAGATTTTTGGAGACCCAAGTAATATAATCCGTCTGCTATAAAATTTATATGTCTGTGATGTTCTTTTCACTGACTGTACCGTACATAGAAATTAGTATATTTCTTCTATTAAATACAACAAAGGAATGTCATAAGTTACTATTATGAATATCTAAATTATAATAAACGTAATTTAATTTATTTTCGAACACTTGGTCAAGTATACATTTTATATAACTATCATTATATACATAGTTTTGTTAAATAAATCTTAAGTAACTAGAAACAAAAAATACACCGGCGCATTAATATAAAAAAAAAACTACACAAAATTTTATAAATTAGCTTCGTTGATTTATCTATGGCGAAAAATACAAAATATACAAAAATCAGAGAGCTAGCGAGAAAAATATATAATCCTGCAAAATATAGTTGCCTTTATATGTATAAATTAGAAATGAAAAAAATATATATATATTTGGCATTAGAACAAAAAGAAGCAGAAATTTCACTAGCCCCTGCTAAATGAAGAAAAAATGAAACCATAGGAAAATTAAAGCATTTGAATAAATTTATATAATAACATATCTTTTTCTTATTCTTATTGTTTGTATGGTTTTGAAGACTTTATTAAAAAAAAAATAGAGGAAATATTAATATTTTCGCAATTGTTACATAAAAAAATAAAAAAACTGAATACGGTTTAGCGTGTTAATTTCGTGTTACACCTAACGTTTCGAAAACTTTGCAGTTTTCATGGTCGCAGGTAGACTAAGTTGACATTTGTCTTTGTGTTATAAGAACTATACAAAACTACCGCCTACAATATTTATTGATAACGTTCCGGATGTACGCAGTATTGGTTGACAGTGTCTGAAGGTCATGCATATTCGTGCTGACCTTTGAGATTTTATTAAAAAATAAAACGATAGGATCCCGAACTAATGATAAAGTTTTCGAAACATTAGGTGTATTAGAATTAAAATAAAGTGATTTAATTTAGAGAAAATATTAATACAACGTGATTTTTAACCCCCTAGCTATATTGAAATCTGAGAATCACAATACCTAATGGAATACAGAATTGTAAGAAAAAAAGGTGAAAAACGAAAAAATAAATTTAACCATTCATAGAAATTCCTCCAGCTGATCGGCGACTTTGTATGGGAAACCTAATTTTTTTTTGTTCGTTTTTTACCTTTTTTTCTTGCAATTCTGTGTTCCATTAGGGATTCTGATTAACAGATTTCAATAAAGTTTTTTTTTGTCATCTATATATGTATGTTATATATGTTGTTATTTTTTGAGTATGTAATTATTTATAGTTAGTAAGTATTTATTGATATTATGTTTATTCCATAATAGATTGCATTTTTTTATAACTTCACAGATGATATATAATATAACACAGATAATCAAAGGAACAAGTCGAAAAATTTAATGTTTGATATAATAAATAAACTTAAAACAAAAGAAAATAACTGCATTAATTATTTAATAAAATACTGGAAAATCGTCAAAAGGTTTGACGTATATAAATATATATAACCAATGTAAATTTGAATAATCATGGCACTATAATAAAAAAAAAATATGGCAATAAATTGGAATGTAATCAATCGTGGGAATGTATTCAAAAATAATATTCAAAATAGTAAATGTTTCATAAATAATGTGAGTTGTAAATAAACAATCATGTAAAAAAAATTTCTCATTATGTTGCCGAGAAACAAAGAAATATGGCCCATAGAAAAACTTTAAAGCACAATAAACGCAAAGTAAACATTCAGCATAAAATAACCACCGAAATATCCTTGGTTAAAATGAACAACTTTTCTTACGGGACCAATAGTGGGAACTTGAACAACAACATCAATATTTCCATATAAAACTGTTTGGTCGGCCCGGCGCATTTGTGTTTAAGTTTCTAGCAAGTTCTAAGAAAGTTGTTTATTTGAAAAAGTGTTTGTCACCGCACCAAGAAATATCTAAGGTTAATTTAAACGCTGTATGTATGTGACGTTCCACAAGTAAAGGTACCTTATGACATTGTGTTTATTTAAGCTAAGTAAAATTGTATATATACTTTTTCCAAACGTCCCTTCAAGCGCGAAAAACGCAGACGCAATGGCTTTTCTATTGTTATGCTTCCTCATTAGACCGCTGGTGGTTGTGACTGGGCATAAGCTACCTTTACCCGGGAACGTCACATGTAAGTACATATTCGTTTTACAATGAATTTTGATACAAACAAAGTACTGTTATTACCGATTAATGTTGCTCAATATACGACACAGAATGCATTTATCTATCATAATCTATATCTGTGGTATTAAGTAGCTTTTAACTAAAATTAAGTTTATTTATTAGTGAGAAACACAATATTACGTGTCATGTGTACAGTCAATACATGGAGATTTAATGCGTTTCTCGGTACGACCACGTGAGAAATTGCCGGAAGTTTCTCACGTGAGATTTCGATGTCCGGGGCATGGCGAACAAGCTGCAGGAAAACGGCCTTTGCTGGTACCTTCACGATTTGCGTATCCGGCAAATTACACATAAATAAATAAATATATACGGACAAATCACACAGATTGAGCTAGCCCCAAGGTAAGTTCGAGACTTGTGTTATGGGATACTAACTCAACGATACTATATTTTATAACAAATACATATATAGATAAACATCCAAGACCCAGGCCAATCTGAAAAAGACCATTTTCCATCTTGACCTGGCCAGGGATCGAACCCGGGCACTCCGTGTCGCAGTCTGGCGTCTGCCACCACTGCGCCATGGAGCTGTCAAGTGTTCTCACATATAAAATAATAAAAATAAAATAAAATAATTTATTTAGGTAAATTGTATACAATTCATAGACAGATGTTGGAGCCTTCTTTTAAGTAATAGAATACTTGTACCAGAAGGCTCCGTTCTTCCATACCAATTCCTCTAATTTATCTACCTATAGCAAAGTATATTTAGAACATAAAACTATAAACTAAAATTACAAACTAGAAAAATTTCAATGATTTGGAATAATTTTTATATGTACTCACATATAATGTGTGTATTAGTGTGAGTGTATGAGGGTGTGTGTGTATGTATATGTATATGTGTGTGTGTGTGTGAGTGTGTGTGTGTGTGTGTGTGTACGCGCGCGCGTACATATAGAACACATGTCTGGCTATGCCGCCTCAGTCGGGCGGCAGAAGGGGGCAGAGCTGGTTTGATGTTGATAATGATGATATGCGTAACAATGGTGTCTCAACCAAGGATGTCGAACACCATGACATATAGAGGTTGATAAAGCCGGCAAGCGGACGCGTGGCTTCGATGCAGCTGTGGATGGAACACGGAACACGCTCGGATGAGAGGGGTGTTATTTATGACACAAACAACGTTTGCTCTAACTTCACATTAAATGGGCAATAATTTCTCAATGTCATCTTCATAATCATAGCTAGGTGGGATTTCTCGACCAACAATTTGTGTGACTGCGGTGCCAATCAGTCCATCCCTCACCTTCTGTCGTGCCCTAACTGCCCCTAGACTTGCACGGTACCACATAAAAATTAGGCTAATGAAAGGGCGATCACTGTAGCCAAATACTGGTCAAAAGAAATGTAATCAGAAGGAGCCATTTCGACTCAAAAAGAATCATAGTATCAGCCGCAAGAAGTCTACTTCTGAACATTGGTCTCGAACGAAAATCGCCAATACAACCAGTTGGAAGCGAGCACTTGGTCAGTCAGTCAGGCCTTGCGACCACCTGTTCGGTGGACGTGGTCGCCATTCAATACCTTTTGCACCATCGGCCATCAGTTCTACGGTCTATGTTATGAATTGAGTCATTCCATGAATTTATTGACTAAACAACACATTATACGCATGTAATGGTTACACTTCCTTACTTTTGAACTGAACAAATAAACTCGACGAGAAACAACTTTTGTTTCACGTTTATATTATTAATATAATATTATAAATTGGTGTTACATATAACTAGCTATGAAACCGCTATTTCTCGGCTTCCTGGCAAGCTACTAAACATTTTTACATGTTGATGAGCAAAACGCCTACAAATTACCAACACTCTAGAACTATGCGAGAAACAGAATTTCCGCATTTTCGTCGAGAAATATACATCTCATTTCAGCGAGAAACTTAGCATGTTTATATTTTGGTGAGCAAGCCGTCAAGTTCCAGTACTTCTGGCAGTTCGATCGCCTCCAGACGAATCGAGGAGGGATTAAAGGGGAACTGAACGGAGAAAATCATCTTGGTGTCCATCAGGAGGTTTTGCTGCAACAAACACACAAACAAATATAAATATACAAATATAAATATGCAGATCCATTGGCCTACCATCATTTATAATGAACATACATACATAGTATCACGTCTTTTTCCCTTGCGGGGTAGACAGAGCCTAGGTCTATAAGACCTGAAGACCAAGTTTAGCATGTTGGTGGGCATTAGGTTATAAATGGAATCAAAATAGTGATGGGAAATATAAAGGATAAATAAAAAGAAAATTCAATCTCGTTGCGACCACGATGGATCACGAACATGGATCATCATGACCATCAAAAAGAGAAGTGGGTAGATTGCAAACTTGTCCAGGTTTATACATTCATACTCACCGGTTCCTTGTCAGCGAGAGGACCAGCCTTCTCCTGCATCTTCTTCTGGATTTCGTGGATGAACTCGCGGGTCACCTTCACCTCGTACTCCTCGGCAGGGGTATACATGTTGAGGATCTGAAAGTATATATTTATTTAATAGGGCTACAACGGCGACATATCATTAAATA
Source organism: Elegia similella (assembly GCA_947532085.1). Classification (NCBI taxonomy): domain Eukaryota; kingdom Metazoa; phylum Arthropoda; class Insecta; order Lepidoptera; family Pyralidae; genus Elegia; species Elegia similella. The sequence goes on from OX383953.1 coordinate 3,202,338, forward strand.
CGACTCTACAAAGAGGAAATAATTTAAAGGAATCTCCTAAATCCCTACTTCTTTATAAATAATATAAACGCGAAAGTTTGTGAATATGTATGGATTTGTGGATGTATTTTTTTATGCTATAGGGCGGCAAACAAGCAAGCGAGTCACCTGATGGTAAGCGACCAGCGCTGCCCATGGACAACTGCAACACCAGGGTGTAACAGGAGCGTTGCTGGCCTTTCAAGGAGTAGGGGAAAGAACATGGGGGAAGGATGTCTCTCACTCACCGAACGAAACATAGAAGCGGTAAAGCTTCTACTCAGACGTCGATTTTCTGTGAGTGTGGTACTTCCCCGGACGAGCCGGCCCATTCATGCTACTAGCAAAAATGAATATTGCCGGCAGCGTGGCTTACCACAGCAAAAAATTGTATTGTCTTGTATTTCCTAAGTCGCCTCTTACGACCTCCATGGGAAGACTAGGAGTGGTCCTATTCTACTCTGCCGGAAACCACACGGCTTACCCTAACCACGTAACAATATGATTATGGTATTACCTTGCAGACTTGCATAGCTGTTAGGTTACAGCACATTTCAACCGTGCTCTGAACGTCGGCCATCGACTTCCTGGCTTGTAGTAGCTGCACTGCTTGCGTGATGGGCTTCAGCACGCTTAGGATCTCTTCAACCTGAAAAATAAAGTAATCTGAGTAAATTACAATCTTTTAACTAAAAATATCTAAGAAAACTTTCCTTCTCTTTAATCTGGGATTCGATTTTTGAATCGTTAGGGCAGCTACGCATGCGCTTCATATTTATGAGCGAAATTGAGAAACGTGATCATATTTACGCAGGCAGAAAATAAAGCGAATACAATTATTAAGAACGTCTTCTTAATAAATGTATTCGCTTCATTCTCTGTCGAGTTTATTGAGAAGCTCTTAATTTATATTAATATGGTGGATACATAGTAGTGTATAAACCTGTGGCGCCATCTATGAGATGAGCCTGGCAAAAATCATACGCAATACGCGTGGGGACCACATGACCACAGATACTCACGCTCTTCTGCCCATATTCCGCCAGATGCTCCTTGATCCAGGTCTCCAGGTGGGAGATGTTGTACCGGATCTGCAGCCCCTTGGCCCAGCAGCACAGGTCTTTACGCAGCAGCAGCTGGTTCAAGCTGTAGGCGCAGATGTAGTAGAATAACTGCAAAAAAAAAAAACATTTTAATTCTTAATTTAACTGGTCAAGTGCTAGATGGTAACGCGTATGAATGGTTCCCCGTACGCCACTAAACAGTAAAAAATTTTTTGACATTCCCATACAAATTGACCGGGCGGCCGAAATTTTATGGAACTGCCTATTTTTTTTAAGTTCCCAGCATTGGTCCAATAGGAAAAGTTGTTCGTTTTGAGCTGAGTCACCCCTTCACGTGCCCGTCGTTGGTTAAGTTGTATATCTGACCTGTTTGAAGATAGACACGGCAAGTTGAGTATCGACGGCATGCGCGCGCAATACGTCGTGGGTACTGCACAGCTCCTGCTTGAGTCTGCCGGGCCCGGGGGCCGCGGAGGGGGGCGCGGGCCGGGGGGGGCCCGACAGACCCGAGATCTCCTCGTGCTCCAGGATAGCCGGCACTATGAGACGGTCTAGTTGCCGCTCCAGTAAGTGGATCAAGCCTGGGGGAAGAGACATGTAACATTTATAGAAGTACTAGCTTTCGCCCGCGGCTCCGCCCGCGTCAATGTCGATCCCTCGTGAATAGTTTCCCGGGATAAAATGTAGCCTATGTCCTTCTCCGTACTCCAGAGAACTTGTATGCAAAATTTCATGATGATCGGTTCAGTAGCTACGGCGTGAAAGTGTAACAAACAAACTCACTTTCGCATTTATAACATTAGTTAGGATTAAAATTAATTAATAATTAATATAAGGATATATAAATATAAGTATATAAGTATAACTAGCTGCCCCGGCGAACTTCGTTTCGCCATAAGTTAAAAACTATCCTATCTCTCAAGTTGGATCGAACTGCACATGGCGTGCGAATTTTATTATAATCGGTTAAGTGGTTTAGGAGTCCATTGAGGACAAACATTGTGACACGAGATTTATATATATTATGATTAAGGATCTTTATAAAGGTGTCAATTTTCTTTATAGAACTTATTAGGGAATCGCAAAAAAAGTCTATACATTGCATCGCGGTATGTTTTCTTTCATACGATTTGTTCGAGGTCTGGTGGACCGCAGTGTGGCAGGTCTGGTAGACAGTCATACATTACAAAACTCACTCTGATAGATCTAAAACGCGATGTCGTTTAAAATCTGTCTGTACTCCGAAAGGTCGAATATTCTCTGACGTGGCGTGTTTAATATCTGGTAGACCGCTGTGTAGCAGGTCTAGTACACTCCCATACATTACAAGAATTTAAGAGGGCAGGGATCCTTAGACACTGCTGCTTCTTCTTCTATTGAGTCGTAAAATGGCTATATATACATTTTGAATAAGTTTTGACCAGTGTTTTGCTACCATGATTGCCCGTTCGTTTGCCTCATTCAGATCCTGCTGGAAGCAAGAAGTTGGGCTTTCTGGGCACACTAGACTGAATAGCACCGCAGTCGCACTGACTACTGCTGCTAAGAAGTTTGATAGAAAGCATTGTGGCCAAAGCTAGAGGTGTCATTCACAACTGCCAGTCCGGTGGTTGCAGCTATGGTATCGGGTAGGCGCGTCTGGCTCCGGAGCCTTGCTTTTCCCCCATTCGTCCGAGTAAGTAGTATCCCAATACTTTCATTCTCTTTCCAAATACAACAAATTCCTATCCTTCCCCAGCTTTAAAATGCTCCGATGGGCAGCAGCGTAGGAAGCACAAACAGCCAAAGAAGCTGCGCTTGCCAATCCGCCTGCCAAGCGTGGTAAGAATGTCAATATCCTCTCGTGTAAGGAAATATCTTAGGGAGAGCCAATTGTCTAGTAGCGAACGGCTATAATGTGATGATGATTGTGGCCGATTTGGTAAGCCACCATACATTACAAAACTCACCCTGGTAGATCCAAACCGCGATGTCGCTTAGAACCTGCCGGTACTCTGAGAGGTCGAAGATCCTCAGGCACTGCTGGTTCTGACGTGGCGTGTTAGAGGTCTGGTAGACCGCGTCGCCGCTATACTGGCGTAGGTTGTTCAGGAGTCTGAAAAAACACAATATGAATAGTAAATCCGCTGATAGGCAACAGACAAACTTTACGGAGATGCTGCACATAAGGCGGGGCGTTTTTTACCGCGTTCTTTATTCATAGGGCCGCGCTACACTGAATTGGCATGGGATGGCATCGGAAGCGACGCGTCATTTCAAACAAGCTATTATAACCTTTATGTCTAGTGGTATAAGATGACTAGACGCCCGCGATCGTGCGTCTGATCGAGCCACCGCGCGGCGCCGGTCCGCCGGCCGCGGCATGTCGAAATTAAGAAATAAGATATGGTAAAAATATTCCACGCCAACGACCTCGCCAATTGAGCTACCACGCTTTAAACCTGGGCGCCGATAATCTCCACCATATCTTATTCCCCTTATACGCATTTAGGTTTGCGTGACCTTACTTATATCTTATATTATTATATTTCATAATTTATTATGAGAATTGATATAACTTGGCATAAAAACGCGCACGCCTCTCCGTAAAACTAAAACCCTTATCCCACTGCACGCCGCCCCGCTCGATGCGACGCACGACGTGAAAGTCCACGCCACGCGTCTCTTAACACGTGCCCTGAGACATCGTCTCTTGCTTAGCACGGAGCACACCGCCATATGTCTCTATCTATTGCAATAGGCTAGTTTCCTAATAAAATATAATTAGTCCGTCAGTTAGATATTCAAAAAATATTGGACAAGTATTTTTTCTTTTGTCGATTAAACAAAAAATGATAAAGATATAGCCCTTTGAAGTTCCGTGTGACGTCATAGTTTGCTACTGTTTTTAGCAAACTTTGACGTCACGATCCCCACTCCTGAACTTTGACGCGCTTTATCTTTATTATTTATTGTTTATTTGACAAAAGACAAAATACGTGTCCAATATTATTTGATTATCTAACTGACGGACTAATTGTTGTGTTATTATTACGACCCAGGAAACTAGCCTATTGACCGCTACCTGAGCATGTTGGCGAGCCACAGCGCGTTATGCTCGACGCTGTCGGCCTTTCTCTTGAGCGTCTTCTTGATGCCGGTGCGGACCGCCTTCATCAGCTTGTGCATCTTGGCCTCGTCGTCCACGTGGTCCATGTGCCGCAGCATCATGAACAGGATGTAGGCCGGCAGGCCCGGCAGCAGACCCACTGCTACCTTGGGCTTGAGATCTGAGAAAAAATATTTTGTGTTTAATATGAAAGACAAGTTGCGAGTTTTTTTTCACAGCTAGTGTTAGATATAGATCAAACGCTGATTTTAAATGACGTTTAGCCATAACGCAACTTAGGCACACAGTTTTATAGGTATACAGCAAGCAAAGGTAAGCATATAAATAAAAAAGATTTGAATGACGAAGGTCCTAAGGATTCTTCATTTCACGGGAGGATATTGCCATAATTTCCACGCTTGGCAGGCGGGTTGGCGAGCGCAGTTTCTTTGGCTTCTTGTGCTTCGGACGCTGCTGCCCATTAGAAGCATTTTTAAGCTGGGGAATAATAAGAATTGGTTGGACCTTGGAAGGGAATAAATGTCCCTCTCTTTTTCGTTTATTTGATTTGGCTAAAGTTTAACAACCTGCCCGAGGAGGATTGACTTAACCTCCTCGGGTAACATAAATAAATAAATAAATATATACGGACAAATCACACAGATTGAGCTAGCCCCAAAGTAAGTTCGAGACTTGTGTTATGGGATACTAACTCAACGATACTATATTTTATAACAAATACATACATAGATATGTTTATCTATGTATGTATTTGTTGGATGTTTCCAAGACCCATGCCAATCTGAAAAAGATCATTATCCATCTTGACCTGGCCGGGGATCGAACCCGGTCGCAGGCAGGCGTGTTGACCGCTGCGCCACGGAGCTAGTCTAACAAGGTATTGGTATAGGAATGAAAGTATTGGGATACTGCTCACTCAGATAAATGGGGGAAAAGTAAGTAGCAGCACCGATGACTGGCAAGCACCTACGGTAGCTGTAACATCCTTTTCTGAAGAAGTGTGTCTGTTCTGAAGAAGTCATCTGTGTAATGTGTTTGTCTCATATATCTTTGTGATTTGCCCTAACTCACAGTACGCGTTGGGAAACTGTAAGTACTGTGAGTATTGTGATAATCCTTACTAATATTATAAATGCGAAAGTGAGTTTGTTTGTTTGTTTATTTGTTTGTTTGTTACGCTTTCACGCCGTAACTAATGAACCGATCATCATGAATTTTTGCATGCAAGTTCTCTGGAGTACGGAGAAGGACATAGGCTACCTTTTATCCCGGGGAAAAGTACTATTCCCGAGGGATCGACATTGACGCGGGCGGAGCCGCGGGCGAAAGCTAGTAAAAAAATAAAGAAGTATACATAAAGTTTGTACCTGTGATAAGTTTCTTGATGATGATCGGTTCGTCCCGCTCGTTGTATTCAAACATTCCGAGGTATTCTCTTTCTTTCTTGCGCGTCACTGGCGCCATCTCGAGTGGAAGCGATGCGTTTACTGGCACTACTGCGTCTATAAACAAATATATCGTAAAAATTACATTTTGTAAATAAAAGCTTTTTCTGATGAAGAAGTTCTTTAACTTCTTCATCAGAAAAAGCTTTTTCTCAAACATGCTCGGAAATGTAGGCATTATTGTAGTAAAATGAAGCCACGAAGTTTGTAATTCTTGGCTCGTCCATTACTTTACCGGCCTAGGCCAGGAAAGTAAGTATGAAAATTCATTCCTGGCCGCTGCTCAAAACTTTTTAATTAATCTATGTAACTTGCACTATGTAACTTGTCATACAGCCATGGCTACCACATTATAAAAAATGCACTCATCGAGCATATAAGTAATGCATATAAAATAATTTTATTAAAATGTTCGTATAAAATCAAACGAAATATGCCAATAATAAAAAGAAAAAACGCGGGAAAGTAGATTTTTACGGTATTAAATTTTTTGGGTAAAATATGACTGGGCTGTATGGGCTATGTTTCCTTAGCACTAAATGACAATCGCAATTAAAAAAGAAAATAAAGCGGGAATGTACTATTATTTATTTTCGGCGGACTGCAAGGTTGTTGTTTTGGATTGTTTTGCAGATTGCTTCTAGTGGACTTTATAAAGTAAAATCGGTGTAATTTGGTGTTATAAATGGCTATGTTTATGAACAATGTGTGATGGTGCAGTTGTGGTGCGGATTTAGAGATTTACATAGCGTGCTGATGGTCGCTCGCGTTACTGCGTCGTCTATGTTCAAACCAGAGGATTCGTGAAAAATGACGCTAGGAGCTCCGTTGAATCAACGAAATGAATTATACCATCATTTTTTTGATAAAACGTTGAAAAATATGAAGGTCTAAAAGGCGTAGAACACCAAATGCCGTAAAACAAATATAAAAATAAAAATGTACATACTATTATCGTTTTTTTATATTATACTCATTTATTCCCAGTAGTACGTCTTTTATTATTTCCTCGCATTTATTGAGAAAAGCACAATACCTGCCTTTGCCTGGAATCGGCTTGCCGGACTCGTATTTATTGCCAAGGCCTCGCTGACGCTCGGCCTTGAAAACTCTACTCGTCCGGCAATCCCTTACTTTCCGGCCTCTGCAGTAATGTACTATTGTTTCTCCCTTCATCCGACATCAAGCCAGCTCTTTAGCTGGCTTGAATGAAAAGCAATGGTCTCATAGCCAAGGATACCGAAGACCGAAGTCTTCGGCATCCTTGCTTATGAGACCATTTGACTTCTTCATCAGCACTGATGATAAAGATGTCAAGTGGTAATAACATAAATGTGGCCATAAGGTCTTTTAGACCTAGGCTCTGTCTATCCCGCAAGGGAAAAAGACGTTATACTATGTATGTATGTATTAATTTCTAGTTCAAGCTTACCACCACTGTCCAATATGTCGTTGACATCTTCCACCCCGACTTCTTTAAGCTTGTTGACGAGCAGCCGGATTTGATTCTTGTACCGACGGCAGCTCTCGGACAGTTTGTCGACCCGTTCCTAAAAACAAAAAGTTAAAAGCTAAAAAAAACTTTTTAAAAACTATCTTTTATTTAATTCTTCCATGCTGGTCTGGGAGAAAAGAAAAAAACGTAGAATGTACCAGCTGCTTCTTTTCCCACGCAGATCGTAAAAGCCGATCGAGGGAATGGGTAAAATCTGAGGAATCATGTTCATAGGCGATGCGGCTAGCAACCCATCACTATTTTGATTCCGTTTTCCACCTAATGCCCGCCAACATGCTAAACGTGGCCTTCAGGTCTTATAGACCTAGGCTCTGTCTACCCCGCAAGGGAAAAAGACGTGATACTATGTATATGTATGTATGTATCTATTACGTATGTACATGAGAACATACTTGCCTCATAAGAAAGCTCAAAGTCGCTCAAAGAGCTATGGAGCGAGCTATGCTCGGTGTTTCTCTGCGAGATCGAATCAGAAACGAGGAGATTCGTAAGAGAACGAAGGTCACCGACATAGCTCAGCGAATTAGCTCTTTGAAGTGGCAGTAGGCGGGGGTGGGAGGGGCACATAGCGCGTAGAACCGATAGGGCAGAAGGGTTCTCGAATGTCGACCACGTAACCGCTTCGTAGCAAAATGTCCCTTTCGCAAAATGTCCCCTAGTCGCAAAATGTCCTTTTCGCAAAATGTCCCTTTCGCAAAATGTCCCCTGGTAGCAAAATGTCCCCTGGTAGCAAGATGTCCCTTTCGCAAAATTATCGGCAAGCGCAGCGTCGGACATCTACCGACCAGATGGTCGGATGACCTCACTAAGGTCGCAGGAAAACGCTGGATGCAGGCCGCTTCCAAGCGGTCATATTGGAAATCCTTGGGAGAGGCCTGCGGCTGATATGATGATGATGATGACGTATGTACAATCGAGTGCAGAAAAAACTGACCCCTCTAGAAACTGATTTTATTTTAAAGTTACATTTATCTACCTGACTGTACAGTCAGCCACCGAAATACCTGACCCCGCCATCTACCTATACCCTTAATTTTCTCTTAAACTAAAACTAATATTAAAATGTAAATATATATTCAGAAAGATTTTAATTACTACTTTTATATTTTAATTACGCAGCTGTGTGTGTCCCGCTTGCATTGGTCTACGAGGGTAGAGGACGTCGTAGACTACGTGCTGAAGAAGTCCAAATTTACATTGAGGGTCGAACAGTTGGCTTCTCACCATAAAGTGAGCTTTAATTCATTTGTGGTGAGAGTGCCGACCCACCATCTAGAGACCTTCATGAAGGAGGACTTCTGGCCGCAGGGAGTCGTTTATCGGAAGTTCCGAGGAAGGCTGCCTGCTGATATCTCGCGTCTCACGTCGCCGACTCTACGTGAAAACTAGTTTTTTGAGATATATTTTCGTATGTATGTTAGTCTGTAAGGTATATATATTTATGGGCCTATGTAATGTTTTACTCTTTGCCTGCAATAAACGATTATTATTATTAATTAAGACTTTCTGAGTATACATTTTCAAGTGAAATTTATTTTTGGTTTACGAGAAAATTCTAGATATAAGTACAGGGCGGGGTCAGGTATCTCGGTGGCTGACTGTACATATAAATATATACGGACAAATCACACAGATTGAGCTAGCCCCAAAGTAAGTTCGAGACTTGTGTTATGGGATACTAACTCAACGATACTATATTTTATAACAAATACATATATAGATACACATCCAAGACCCAGGCCAATCTGAAAAAGATCATTTTCCATCTTGACCTGGCCGGGGATCGAACCCGGGCACTCCGTGTCGCAGGCTGGCGTGTTGACCGCTGCGCCACGGAGCAAGTCAATACATCACTTTATGTTCCGAGTTATTTTCAGCGAGCCGTTTTATTTGATATCCTGTCGGAGTGCACCAAAAATAGCTAGTCCGCCATCTTGAATGTTCCATGTTGGATTTAGAATGACGTCACACAAACTACCATGCATTGTCATCCAAACTAAACCAGTATTCAAAATGACAGCTCAATCCGTGGAAGATATCTGCTTCAAAATCGAGTTGCAAAATTGATCCGAACATAGTTCCATACTTTCATTGCAAGTTAAATAAAATCTAGTCGTGCGCGAGCCACGCTACCGGCAAAATGAATAGCTAGTAGCATGAATGGGCCGGCTCGTCCGGAGAAGTACCACACTCTCACGGAAATCGACGTTTGCGTAGAGTCTTTACCGCTTCTATGCTTCCTTCAGTGAGTGAGAGAGCCGGAGGCCCATCGTTCCTCCCCATTTCCTTCCCCCAACTCTTTGACAGGCCGACAACGAAGGACACCCTGGTGTTGCAGTTGTCCATGGGCAGCGGTAATCGCTTACCATCAGGTGACTCGCTTGCTCGTTTGCCGTACTATATCATAAAAAAAAAGCTTCGAATGAATAAATATTTGAACTGTACCTGCAGCGCCAGACTTTCAGCCGCCAGCCTGATGATTTCATTTTGGGCGAACTCTTGGTTCTTGTTCTTGGGCTCCTGGCTCAGGTCAGAGCTTAACAACCTAGAACACAAAACTGTATATAACATTCAACGTCCTATGTATTGATTATAAGACTATGACTGTTAAATCTCCATTTTTCAATCTTATTCATCATTCAATCTTAATTGCATATCTATATCTTCTAGCCGTTTGGTTTCCGGCAGAGTAGAATAGGACCACTCCAAGTCTTCCCATGGCTGTCGTAAGAGGCGACTTAGGAAATACAAACTAAACAAAGCTCATAAACATCAATGAGACCTCTCCAAGCCGTCTGGCCAGCGAGGAGAGTGTAGGTTAACTCTGTCTGCTCTAGGCAAGTATGGCTGCGGTAATACAGAAAGGGGCATGCTCCTGCAGTGGAGACTAAAAATACCTGATGATACCCGATGATGAGAACTATATCTTCTAATACATACAGCGAGTAAATGTACCCTCGACGTTCCCTTAAAGGGGTGAATTAGCCCATCAATATGAACAATTTATTCTATGGGACCAATGCTGGAAAAAAAATCGGCAGTTCCATACAAAAGAGTTCTGCCGTCCCGCCAGTTTGAACGAAAATATAAACAAAAAAATTTTGTTCCTAGCATTGTTCCCATAGGAAAAGTTGTTCATATTGATGGGCTAATTCACCCCGTTAAGGGAACGTCGAGGTTCAATTTACAAGCTGTATAATAAAACAGTAGCGTTATCTCAAAAATAAAAACTAAATATACCTACTATATATTAAATTAGGTACTTAAGCTGTAAAATATTTCTATAGGTAATTTTATAAATTGTGAATGATATGTATGTATGTATATCTGTGTATGGCAATAAATGGTTTTTTATTTTACAAGGACAAATCACACGGACTGAGCTTACCCCACTATAAGTTGTAAACTTGTGTCGTGAGATACTAATTTTTGTTGGTAATTACTCGTATTTTTTTTTTGGCGCAAAAATAATATTTCTGTAGGTATCAAGAAATAATTAAATTTATATAAAAGATTATGAACAAAGTGTTTTCCTTTTAACGATGGGTTCCACGGTATTATTTTCGGAGATACAGAGAGTTCCAAATTTGCATTTTCAGTGTTACAATGGGTTCCAAAGAAGTATTTTTGTAATTCAAATGGGCAAATAGCATTAACGGTGTGACAGTAAGTTTCAAAACAGCATTTTTATGAGTTACTCTGGGTTTCAAATAAGCATCATCGAAGTTACTAAAGGTTCCAAATTAGCATTATCGGTGTTACAATGGGTTCCAAATTAGCATTATCGGTGTTACAATGGGTTCCAAATTAGCGTCGTCGGAGTTACCAAGAGATCAAAATTTTCTTTTTCGGTATTACGATGGGTTGCAAGGAAGCATAATATGGTATAAAAATAGGTTCCAAAGAAGCATTTTCGGAGATACAACAAGTTTCAAATAAGCATTTTCAAGAGTTACAAAGGGAACCAAAGCAGCATTTTCGGAGTCGCAATGTACCATTATCGGAGATACAATGGGTTCCAATGTAGCATTTTCGTAGTTAAAATGGGTTTCGAAGTAGCATTTCGAGAGTAAAAATTTATTCCAAAGTAGCATTTTCGAAGTACCAATGGACTCCAAAGCATTTTCGTTGTGAAAATGGGTTCCTATGTAACATTTGGAGAGTAAAAATGGGTTCCAAATTAGCAGTTTTGGAGTAACAATGGGTTCCAACGTAGCATTTGAAGAGTAAAATGGATTCCAAACTAGCATTTTTACTTTCATAGTAACAATGGGTTCCAAAGTAGCAGTTTTCGGTGTAACAATGGGTTCCAAAGAAGCATTTTTGTAGTTACAATGGGTTCCAACAAAAGTAGCAATTTCATAGTAACAGAAGGTTCCAAATTAGCATTTTCGGTGTAACAATGGGTTCCAACAAAAGTAGCAATTTCATAGTAACAGTAGGTTCCAAATTAGCATTTTCGGTGTAACAATGGGTTCCAACAAAAGTAGCAATTTCATAGTAACAGTAGGTTCCAAATTAGCATTTTCGGTGTAACAATGGGTTCCAACAAAAGTAGCAATTTCATAGTAACAGTAGGTTCCAAATTAGCATTTTCGGTGTAACAATGGGTTCCAACAAAAGTAGCAATTTCATAGTAACAGTAGGTTCCAAATTAGCATTTTCGGTGTAACAATGGGTTCCAAGGAAACATTTTTGTAGTTTAAATTGGTTCTATCCAAAGTAACATTTTTATAGTAAATAACAATGGGTTCCAACGAAGCATTTTCGTAGTTACAATGGGTTCCAACGAAGCATTTTTGTAGTTAAAATGGGTTCCATCCAAAGTAGCATTTTCATAGCAACAGTGGGTTTCAAATTAGCATGTTCGGTGTAACAATGGATTCCAAATTAGCATTTTCGGCGTAACAATGGGTTCCAACGAAGCATTTTTGTAAGCAGCAATTTTATAGTAAATAACAATGGGTTTCAAACTAGCAATTTCGGAGAAACAAAGGTTCTAAAGTAGCATTTACGGCGTTACAGTGGGTTTCATAGCAGCATTTTTTAGTGGTTACAGTGGGTTCCAAATTAGCATTTTCGGAGTTACAATGGGTTCCAAAGAAGCATTTTCGGGGTCACAATATACCATTATCGGAGATACAATGGGTTCCTATGTAGCATTTTCGAATTTGCAATAAGTTGTAGCATTATTGTAGTTACAATGGGTTCCAAATTAGCAATTTCGGTGATACAAAGAAGCATTTTCGGAGTCTTTATGTACCATTATCGTAGTTACAATGGGTTCCAAATTAGCAATTTTGGCGTAATAATGGGTTCCAAAGAAGCATTTTCTTAGTTAAAATGAGTTCCAATGTAGCATTTGGCATTACCTTGTGTTTCATAGTAGCATTTTTAGTGCTTACTGGGTTCCAAATTTGAATTTTCGGTGTTCGGAAGAGTTCACAAAAAGCATTTTTAGAGTTACAATGTATGGTACATTGGTTTCGGAGATACATTGGGTCCCAAATTAGCATTATCGGAGTTACAATGGGTTCCAGAGTAGCATTTAGGGTATTACAATGGGTTTTAAAGTAGCATTTTCGGAGTCATAGGTTCGAAAGTAGCATACACGGTTAAAGTGGGTTCCAAATTAGCATTTTTGGAGTAACAATGGTTTCCAAAGGTCGCATTTCCTTGGTTATAACGGAATCCAAGGCAGCATTTCTTGGTTCCAAAGGTAGTTTTTAGTTACAACTGATAGCAAATAAGCATGTTTGTAGTACCATCCAAGGTAGCATATTGTAGTTACACTGGGAACCAAAATCAGTTTTTTATTTTATTTGACGGCAAACGAGCAAGCGAGTCACCTGATGGTAAGCGATCACCGCTGCCCATGGACAACTGCAACACCAGGGTGTCATAAGTGTTACCGGCCTTGCAAAGAGATGGGATAAGACATGGGGAGGGGTACTATCTGTACAATGGGTATCTTTTATTATACATGTCTCGTTTCTTTACTATATTCTGTTTTTTTACAGCATAATATCGTGAATAAACATTAAAACATAGGACCTCTTTTACTTCATCTAGTTAAAAAGCTAGACTAATGTCTGTAGCGTAAAAAATTACCTCCATTCTTCCCTAATTAAAGTTTTTTAACTTCCTTATAGAATTAAAAGTTAAACAATTTGTTATGACATAAGACGGCAAACGAGCAAGCGTGTCACCTGATGGTAAGTGATCATCGCTGCCGATGGACAACTGCAACACCAGGGTGTGACAGGAGCGTAACCTTTCAACAACATAGACTGTTTCTTAAATTGTCCCTTAAAACTAGCAGTCAACCAATGTAAGTCAACGTAAGTTAATGTACAGTCAGCCAAGGAGATACCTGACGCCGCCATCTACCTATATCTTAAATTTTCTCTTAAACTAACAGTAATATTAACATGAAAATGTATATTCAGGAAGTCGAAATTAAAATCTTTCTGAATATATATTTTCATATTAATATTATTTTTAATTAAGGAGAAAATTCAAGATATAGGTAGATGGCGGGGTCAGGTATCTCCTTGACTGACTGTACCTCAGTCAACGTACGTACCAATGTATGTTTTAACATAGATTTCCTGCCACGTATACCGAACTGTGGAATGAACTTCCTGCGGCGTTATTCCTGAATCGAAACGACATTGGAACCTTCATAAAACGAGTCTAATCATAATCATTTATTTGCCAAATAAGTGTATACAGAAATGGTCTTATAACTAGTAATGCACTTTACAACTTATATACTCATATAATATATAAATGTAATTATTTAATCGTATTTATTTAGCAGCTGCTAAAACGGCGGCTGGACATAAATTTACGAGATACTCAATTTTGTCTACGCAATACCAGTTCGTTCCAGTCGCCGTCGAAACAGCAGGGCCTTGGTGTCTTGAAGCCAAGGCTTTCATTGGTGAGATAGGACGTCGCTTGAGGGAAAGAGGTTATGACCACCGCTCCGGATGGTACCTGGTTCAAAGGTTATCCATAGCCATTAAGAGAGGCAATGCAGCTAGCATAATGGGTACCTTTGTGCCTGGAACGATCCGGGGTGGCATTTTTGATTGACTTTAATTAGGATTTATTTTATTTTATTTTAATTTTCATTTTTTATTTTCGCTTTAATTTAGGTTTAATTTTTAATTATAGGTTTCTAAGAAGTACTACTTATTAGATACATTATATATAGTAAGTCAATATTATATTTAATAATTGAGATGCAATAAAGCTCTACTAACCTTTTAATCGTCATATGAATATATATTTATTTGTTTAATGCAATTATATGTACTTATGTTTTATGTACTTTTTTTTTTATTTTCCATGTATTCATCTATTTCATTGTCTATGTTTTCTTAAAAGGCAACGCTCTTGTCACACACCAGGTGTTGCAGTTGTCTATGGGCAGCGGTGATCACTTACCATCAGGTGACCCGCTCGCTCATTTGTCGTGCTATGTTATTAAAAAAAAAATATCCCTAGGTCTTCATATTCAGACGTGCATTATTAATTTAAAAGCTATTTAATAATAATAATAAACCCTTTATTAACACTAATATAAAGTATCACAAAAATAACCAGATAACAAATAACAGTTAAATAACAAATACACACAACATTAAATAACACAAAACCATAAATTAACGAAACTTAACAAAAATTCTATTATACTTAGTACTTACGTCATTTTTACGTCTTATAATATACACTTACACTATTTAATATGCTACGTGAGTTAAAAAGCTATAGAGATTCTGAAGGGGCCAATACATTTATCAACATGAACAAATTTCAATATTAAACCAATAACGAAATAGCGAAAGACATCTGCCATTTCATATAATGAATTACTACATTTACAATACCTATGTAAAGAAAACCTCCAATCCGTAAAAAGGGGTTATTCAGTCCGTCAATATGAACAACTTTTCCTATGGGACCAATGTCAAACTAATTTGTAAATATTTTGAGTCTGTGAACTCAAAATATTTACAAATTAGTTTGAAAATGTAAATTTTAGTTTACATTTTTTTGAGTTCTCAGCTTTGATCCCATAGCAAAAGTTGTTCATATCGACGGGCTGAATCACCCCTTCAAGGATCGGACAGGGTTTTTATTACATATTGTACAAGTATATAAATAAAACCAAGCCATTTATGATTCATGAACGGCTGGTCATATTTTGATGAAATTTTGATATGGAGGTAGCTGCCACCCTGGATTAACATATAGAGTTCTTTTACCCGACAACCCAAAAAAGAGGCGATACGAAGTTCGCCGAATCAAAAGCGAATCATAAATTGAGATTTACGTATATTGCAAACAACTTATGTCGGAATTGGTCACTAACTAAAAGTTATTCATATATTGACCCCTAGGTACTATTCCTAATATATATTTACGTCAATATGTCTTAGTTTAACATAATTAAGTCAAAAAACTCTAGACCCACCCGCCATTTTATTCTTTTACCCATGAATGAGACCAAAATTAAAAATGCTAAATCTGCACTTCGGTACTAAATTACTTTTAGTATTTTTGGTATTACTTTTCATTATTATGCATTTGATAAATTAAGGGAATTGTTGATTACTGCCAAAAAAAGATTAAAATTTGACCTGATTCAGAAGACAAAGAACAAAATTACGGACACGAAAACACACTATGCCGAAAATACGCGACCGAAGTTCGGCGTGATTACTCACGACACATTATGCCGAAATTCGCGTTGTAGCGTACCGCGGAACTCAGTCGGGTGTAAGTTTGGCGGCACTATATTCTATACAGGAACACATTCGCGACCGAAAATCGGTTCGATTGCCAAGGTAGTGCAACCACATTTCTGCCGCATCGTTTCGGCGCTAACAATGTGTCATGTCAGCCAAATACGTCGGCGCGTAAAAGCAGCCGCGAAATTTCGGACATGTTTCTTCGGCGTAATATGTTTAGACACTATGCTCCTTAACAATATAAATAAAGGAAACTACAAAATTTGAATGAACCTCAAGGCGGAAAAAATTGAAAACTTAAAACTAATAAAAATATCATTGTTAAAAATGAAAGTAGTCTGTGACGTTCTGTCGTACATGTTGCACCAGCGTCGCGTCTCGTAATCTCCAAAGCTGAAATAAAACTAGTATAATAACCTGCCCTAAAACTACAACAAATAAACAGTAAATAACGAAAATATTACTAAATTAGTTCCTTTAAAATGTGAGTTGCCTATTTTCTGAATAAACGTTTCTATTTTTTTTTTTTGGTAGAAGTTTGTGACACAAATGCCTAACATAATACTTTTTGGTGAGGACTAAATCTCTTCCGTTTAAATTCGAATTTTGAATACCGAAAGCTGACGTCGGTCAGCTTTCGAAATTCGACTTTATAGTATGCTAGTAAGGTTCGTTTTGCATTGATGTAGATTTATAACATAAAAAAGAGTTTTTTTGTTTGTTTAAACGTGCTTATCTCAGGAACTACTAGTTCAAATTGAAAATTTTTGTGTTGGATAGTCCATTTATTGAGGAAGACTTTAGGCTATAAAACATCACGGTGCGACCAATAGGAGCGAAGCATCAATAAAAAATGTTTTGAAAACGGGGGAAAATTATTCATCTCTACCTTATAACAGGAATTGCCGCGGACGAAGTCGCGGACAACAGCTAGTCTACTTAAAAATGTTTGTGGGTAGCGTGAAGTGTCATTTTTGTATGTATATGTGTATCTATAGTCTTTTATACTTGATAGAAAAACGGTAAAAACAAAAGTGTATGAATTAAAAAATGTGTAAAAAAATGCAAAACGAAATATTTGTACTTACTTCTGGTACTTCTCATTCTCTTCTCGCAGTCTCTCAATCTCCCCCTTGGTCTTGCTGATGTGCTCGGAGTAGAACTTCTTCTCAGCATACAGTTCTTCTTGTAATTGCCTGGTGAAGTAATGTTTTATTTTTTATTTTAATACTTTTTTTAACCACTTGCTAGGCAACTTCTACCATCATCATCATCACATCCGTTAAAAGTCCACAGCTGGACAAAGGCCTCTCCCAAGGATTCTTCGTTCCATGGGAGGATATTGCCATACTCACCACGCTTGGCAGGCGGATTGGCGAGCGCAGTTTCTTTGGCTTCTTGTGCTTCCAGAAGCGTTTTGAAGCTGGGAACGATAAGAAACTGTTGGATTTGGGAAGGGAATGAAGGTATTAGGATACAACTCACTCAGATGAATGGGGGAAAAGAAAGGAGCAGCTCGGGAGTCCGGGCGCGCGACCTGATGACATACCTGACACCACTGGCCAAGCAGTTGAGGATGTCACCCCTGACCTGATACTTCTGTAAACAGCCTCCGTGGTCCAGTGGTAAGGCGTTTGCCTGTTGACCCGGGGGTCGTGGGTTCGATTCCCACCGGAAGCATTCTTTGTTTAGTTGTTTCCAGTTTGGTTAGAACATTGCAGGCTTATCACCTGATTGTCTGATAATAAAGATGATTCCGTGCTTCGGAAGGCACGTTAAACCGGCTGCCATCTGTTAGACGTTAAAGGAACCACTTCAGAGGCCGAGAGGTGGTTCCGAATAACTCTGACACCAGGGTGTGCATGGTCGATTGACCGTGACACCTACACGACATGATAATGATGATACTTCTGTAATCTGTCGAAACTCTTCCATGGGAGAAAAGAAAAATTTGAGAATGTACCAGCTGCTTCTCTTAAAGGCAGATTTACAGAGGGTCAGTGCACAAGTCAGTAGCGGCGTCAGTGCGACAGACTTCAAAATATTCGTATGCGAATTTACAAGTCAGTGCTGACTTCACACTGCTGTACTGACTTAAAATTAATTTACATTGGGATTTTTTCAGATCAGCGCTGACTTGTTTCCAATTTCGAGTCTAACCCGTCTGGCCAGCGAGGAGAGTGTAGGCCAAATCCTCTGTCTACTCTGGCCAAATATGGCTCCGGTAGTACAGAGAGGGTCATGCTTCTGCAGTGGATACTAAAAAGACCTAATGATGATGATGATGACTTCCCGATCTGGGGCTACTTGCTGCCATCCAGTTAAAAAGCCTTCTATATCGTCTCGCCATTTTCTCTTCGGTCTGCTTCTCTTCCTCTGCCCCTCTGGTACCCATAAAGTAAATATAATCATCTTCATCAGACCAGTTGTTTGACGCAAGCGACTTAAGACTCGCGGTCTATAAATATAAGGATCAAATTCCTTTGAATTTTCTTACCTGTTAATGCCCTTCTAAGCTTCGTAGGCCGACGCCAACTCTGCATCTTCATCAGAGATGTTTGACGCAAGCGACTTAAGACTCACGATCTATAAATATAAGGATCAAATTTCTTTGAATTTCTTACCTATTAATGCCCTTTTGAGCTTCGTAGGCCGACGCTAACTCGCCATCTTCATTGATGATGTCCACATCAGACCCGTAGTTGGAAGATGCGAGGGACTTTAGATTCACCGTCTGTATGCATAAGGTTTAATTTAGCATTTCATGTCATTTTAAAATCGTTTACATAGCAGTGATTGAAATGAAGTATATTTACTTAAACTTCAAGGAAATGAATAATCAAAGAGTGAATGATACATTAACGGCAGCGGCCCAGTGGTCTAAACAGTGCAACTTCTAAGCTAAAGGTCTCGGGTTCGAACACCACCAGGCCCGCCCAGCCGGCCTATTTGCTATCTTACTTTACAACGGTTTGATAGTCACTTCAAAATACATTGCGTTTTATATATCTTAAATAAAAATAGTCAATCATACGAAAGCCGCAATGTATTTTGAAGTGACTATCAAAACGAACACTAAGTTAGCAAATAGGCCGGCTGTTCCTCTGAGGCTTTAGCCCATGACTGAAGTTCATTCATTTTCTTCAATCACTACCTGCTTCCGGTTAAGGAAAACATCGTAAGTCAACCTACACACTAGTGAATTTTTTCACTAGTGTCTGAAATGGAGAAGGCAATGGCAAACCATTCAATTATTCGTGCCAAAGATGGTCATTGTGTGAGATTCTTTTCACACAGGGACATACAAGTGTCTGACTCTTAACAGACTAGTGTGTAGGTTGACTTACGATGTTTTCCTTCACCGGAAGCAGATAGTGATTGAAGAAAATAAATGAAGTTCAGGATGCTTACACAATGTGTTCCAGCAACCGCTCTTTGCCGAAGCATATGGTTCTCCTATCGCGTGCGACTTGTTTCATACTCATCACATAGATGGCGCCATAGCTTTATCCACAACTATGTATCCTATCCTATCCTAACTAATATTATAAATGCGAAAGTGAGTTTGTTTGTTTGTTTATTTGTTTGTTTGTTTGTTTGTTACGCTTTCACGCCGTAACTACTGAACCGATCATGAAATTTCGCATACAAGTTCTCTGGAGCGCGGAGAAGGACATAGGCTACCTTTTATCCCGGGAATACTATTCCCGAGGGATCGACATTGACGCGGGCGGAGCCGCGGGCGAAAGCTAGTCCACCATATTATAAGAGAATAAAATCAGTATTCACGAAAAATATTTATGATGAAAAAAATATTTTCGGCTTTTCCATAAAAAAATCATTTTACTTGGTTTTACCAAGTTAAGGCTAACGCCATCTAGTGACGGGTGGAAAAGACTGTTACTATTGCACTGCAGCGCCCTCTCCGCCGCACATAGTGGCAGTTAGTGGAACTAACTACTACGGCCTGCCGGCATGCTTGCCAGGCACCTTCTTCGTGCTTATAGCGGGCCTTAAGTTAGGCTAATATTTGTGTATGGGGCTGGCAGTTTATACGTTAGTAATACACTCTTTTAGATTTCTACTTGAATTTTAGTTAAATATACTTCATCCCATCCAATCTTTACTTATTACTAATATGCACACAGTGAAATAAAAAATACTTTTTTGATAAAAAATAAGTACCATGCAATGACAGCGCAGGATGCATGAGAAAAAATAAGATAATTAATAAAAATAATCAAAAATGCATTATACTAGAAAAAATTCAAACGACGCATAAATTAAAAGTTAGCTAAAAAGACTAAAATATAATTAATATAAATAAAATTCACATTCGCACTGAGGAAGACCTCCGGATGAGGTCGAAACATGTCGGCCTGTATCAGACTTCATACGTGAGTAACACGTATTTCATATACAATATATGTAAAAAAACCCCTGTCCGATCCTTGAAGGGGTGTTTTAGCCCGTTGATATGAACAACTTTTCCTATGGAACCAATGCTGGGAATTCAAAACTTTTTTGACGTTCCCATACAAAGTGACCGGTCGGCCAAACATTTTTGATTGGAAATGTAATTTTTTTTCTGAGTTCCCAGCTTTGACCCCATAGGAAAAGTTGTTCATATCGACGGGCTGAATTACCCTTCAAGGATCACCCTCCACGAAAGGGTTTTCTTCATAGATTAAAAAAAAATGGTTTTCTTTACATATTGTATAAATATATACGTAAAAATCGGTACTAAGCCCGCGTCAATGTCGATCCCTCGTGAATAGTTCTTTTTCCCGGGATAAAAGGTAGCCTATGTCCTTCTCCGCACTCAAGAGAACTTATATGCAAAATTTAATGATGATCGGTTTAGTAGTTACGGCGTAAAAGCGTAACAAACAAACAAACAAACAAACAAATAAACAAACAAACTCACTTTCGCATTTATAATATTAGTAAGGATAAGGATTATTTGCTGTTTCCGGCCCGTATACCGTTACATAAGGGTTTCTGATGTTTTCGCGATTATTATACATTTAAATAAAATCACTTTAATAAGGTATTATTTAAATGTACAACAATCGCGAAAACATCAGAAACCATTAGCTTTTATTTAGTTTCACCTGTCCCGGTGTTCGTCTGTAATTAAATCTTGCAAGTTAAATTCGATCGAATTCCCGGTTACCGATTGATCTGAAATTTTGCATGCATGTGTAAATCGGATGACAATACAATATTATGGAATCGTTGCGCTGGTCTGATGATAGAGTCGGAAGGTGGCCATAGGAACTCTTAAACCAAACAAGGTACGCCAATCGTGTTTGGGCTCATTTGATTTGTCTTGGAAAACCAGAAAACGACCACCAGAAAACCAGAAATCAAGCATCGGTGGTCATACGTTATTACGTATTTGTTATTACGTATTGACATTTTTAGTACCCTTATCCTTACTAATATTATAAATGCGAAAGTGAGTTTGTTTGTTTGTTTGTTTGTTACGCTTTCACGCCGTTACTACTGAACCGATCATCATGAAATTTTGCATAGAAGTTCTCTGGAGTACGGAGATGGACATAGGCTACCTTTTATCCCGGGAAAAAGTACTATTCCCGAGGGATCGACATTGACGCGGGCGGAGCCGCGGGCGAAAGCTAGTAGATAATAAAAAGTAATATGCTGGTGGATGAAGATACCACCGCGCCGACGGAGCATTGACACCGCTGCATCAGTCATCCAGTGACCACGGCCGCAACCTGGTCGAAACGTCTGGAGAAGAACGGTATGTTCGAGCTAATTCCCGTTAATGCATTTAGTAAATATGCAGCACAAAACTTTAAAAGTATTTATAAAAGCTTTTTTGTTTTTTTACTAAATATTGGATTAGGCATTTGTCTCCCATCTCACCTGATGGTAAGTGACGATGAAGACGAGGATTTTACATGCCTATCCAAGAGATACCCATATATTCTACTTTTGAATGTCCCGGGGCTGTACTTGTCTGGGAATATAGTCGCAGGCAGTTAATTCCACACCTTAGCTACTCGAACCAAAAAGGAACTGCCAAAGCTCGTGAAAAAAATTTAATTTTTGCAAAAAAAAAAAACTTGTTAATCAATGAAGTAAAAATCAAATCATTCAAAATCATGCAACATGCTTGAAAACAAAAGCATGATGAGCAGGCGACGATTACTTTGGTAATTACTCACAACGTTCTTTAGCGCTTGGAACCACGGTTTCTGTATCAAAAACAAAATATGCACTGAGTTTCAATATCGCATCCTAGTGTGTTGAATCTTGAATACACACTAGCTTCACACTAGTGTGTATTCAAGATGGTATCTTCGACGTTTTATACAAACTAGAGTTGCGTTGTAACTATACATAGAGGGCGTTACGTGCTCCTTTTTTAAATATAAACGGATAATCACACAGATTGAGCTAGCCCTAAAGTAAGTTCGAGACTATGTTATGGGACACTAACTCAACGATGCTATATTTTATAACAAATACATATATAGATAAACATCCAAGACCCAGGCCAATCTGAAAAAAATAATTATTTTCTATCTTGACCTGACCGGGGATCGAACCCGGGGCCCTCGTATCGCAGGCTGGCGTGTTAACCACTGCGCCACGGAGCTCGCCGAAACATTTAACACACACACACATACATAGTATCACGTCTTTTTCGAGCGAGCGCTCATAAATTTTAAAAATTCTCTCTCATATTTCACACATATCTGGGGCACGGTAGTGCCTCCGCCAAGACGAGCCTAGCGCAGCGCAAGGGCACTACCTACCTTTTCTTGAAGCGCTTCGTCATTTTTTGAACCTTTTTATTTTTATAGAAAATACTAAAAACTTAAAATAGAATTTACTTGTCATTCTTTTTTTTTTTCATATTTCTTTTACGGCATTTCGCTTTTTATGCCTGTTAGCCCTTCATATTTTTCTAGATGTAATCAACGAAATTGGTGGTCTAATTCATTTCGTTGATTCAATTGAGCCCCTGGCGACAATTCCCACGAAACCACTGGTTTGATCATAGACGCAGTAGCAGTAAGGCGAGCGACCACCAGCCCGCTATGTAAATCTCACTACAGCCGCGCCATGACACTTTATTTTAGTTATTCCACACATTGTTCATAAACATGGGCATTTATAACACCAAATTACACATTATAAAGTTCACTAGAAGCAATTTGCAAAATAATCAAACAAAAACCGTGCAGTCCGCCGAAATTCCCGCCAAGAACTCCTATATCATTCTTCTTAATATTCGTTACCTTCTTAATAAAAGAATTTAGTCTGCTCCTTTCAATAGGCAAATCTACGTAAAATGTTTTAGAAATAGTGGGCAGACTAGGTAGCTTCGATCGAGGCATCACTGTATTTGAAACTACACTATCTCTATTGAGTATCTCATAATGACTGAGAGATGTTTGTATAATTAGTAGGTTCGGAAATATGTAAGTGTGAAGGTTCCGTTTTATTTTCTGTTGTATGTTTCTGTCTTACTTAAATTAAGCGGGTGCCGCGCGAACGAAAGACGTCGCGACTGCGCAAGCCATTAGGCTGCGCAGAACCATTAGGCGATTATGTAAAAAGTTGAAGTCTTATATTTTCATTAAAAAAATAAGAAAGGGGGGTGACCTCCAAGATGTAAATATAAATATTGTCATGTGAGAATTATTGTTTTAGACTTAAAGTTTACAGACTTTTCAAAGATAAATAAATATATACGGACAAATCACACAGATTGAGCTAGCCCCAAAGTAAGTTCGAGACTTGTGTTATGGGATACTAACTCAACGATACTATATTTTATAACAAATACATAAATAGATAAACATCCAAGACCCAGGCCAATCTGAAAAAGATCATTTTCCATCTTGACCTGGCCGAGGATCGAACCCGGTCACTCAGTGTCGCAGGCAGGCGTGTTGACCGCTGCGCCACGGAGCTAGTCGATATGTTTTTAGATATTGTAACATTTATATCATCATCATCATCAGGTCCTTTTTAGTCTCCACTACAGGAGCACGACCCTCTCTGTACTACTAGGGCCATACTTGGCCGGAGCAGCCAGAGGACTACAAACATAACATAGAACATTTATATATCGTCTTTAAATTTCATATGTATCTGTTTCAAATTCCAACAAGGGGGCGATCTTGTGCAAGGATCGACCTAAATTATACAAATACTTTTGATGTATTTAATTAAGTCAGCGCATAGTACTTACTAGTGATTTAAAAACACATAAATTTTTACAATTTCGTACAGTACCGTCTAACAGTAGCTGGCTTGAGGAGCCGGATAGCCTGGTGGGCATGAACATAATTAGCGCTTACACATATTAAGCAACCCCAGCACAGTCCCCTCTGAGATGGGTTACCGCAAGTGGCATAAAAATATCTGAACTCCTCCGTGCTTTGAAAGGCTCGTTAAGCTGTTGATTGCAGCTGCGATTATTAATAGCAGTCGTCAAACTATGTCAGATGCCTTAAAGCAGTTTGAAAAGCCGTACAAAAAAGTTCCATGCTGGTCTGGGAGAAAAGAAAAAAGAAAAAACGTAGAATGTGCCAGCTGCTTCTCTTCCCGCGCAGACCGTAGAAGCCGGTCAAAGGAATGGGCGAAATCTAAAGAATCACGACAATAGGCGATGCGGCTAGCAACCCATCACTATTTTGATTCCATTTTCCACCTTTAATCCCAGCAACACGCTAAACGTGGCCTTAGGCTCGGTCTACCCCGTAAGGGAAAAAGACGTGATAATATGTATGTATGTACCGAATTGTAACATGACATATGATGCTAATAAACAATTATTTCTTTATCTTCCCAGCAATCAAAAATCTGATAGTATTTTTAATTAAAAAAAATATTTCACTTAACGATCCCTAATTATAAACTATATTTTGTAAACTTCCTCTCATAAACTATACATACAAACGAAAATAAATCTTACTAGTTTTCAATACAGTCGAAAATACAATATTATCAGAAAAAAAAGGTAGTTTTTATCAAAAAACAAATACAATACCGGTAACGTGTACCGTCGGTCCATGTAACTCGCACCGCTGTTTACGTTGACACTGTTGATAAGTATTTTAGGATTCTTTGATCAAAATAAAAAACTATTTGGCCCTTCTGAAAAATATACTAATCTTTCATACAAAAAAACCAACTTCAAACGATTAACTACTGAACCGATTTTGATGAAATTTAAATGGGATCAATCTAAATATTATTTTTTTTTCAAATCGAAATATATATATAACTCAAAGGTCAAAGGACTGACTGACAGTGATCTATCAACGCACAGCCCAAACCACTGGACGGATCGGGCTGAAATTTGGCATGCAGGTAGATGTTATGACGTAGGCATCCGCTAAGAAAGGATTTTGATCAATTTTACCCCCAAGGGGATAAAATAGGGGATGAAAGTTTGTATGAAACTATACTTCTTAACGCGAGCGAAGCCGCGGGCAAAAGCTAGTCTATTCATAAATTATTAAAATTGATAATATGTGATGAAAAAGAACTCGGCCACAGGTAGGATTCGAACCCACGTCCCTTAGGTTAACGCCCTAAGTGTGATACCATTACACCACCGTGACTTCGAATCACCGCGTCGAATTCTCTCATCACATATTACCCCGTAGCCTACGGGGTAATATGTGAGTTTTAGAGTTAGAGTTACCCCGTAGAGTGGGTACCCGTAGGTACACCCTACGGGCCGTAGGGTGTACCTACGGGTACCCACCCTACGGGGTAATATGTGATATGAAGTCACGGTGGTGTAATGGTATCACACTTAGGGCGTTAACCTAAGGGACGTGCGTTCGAATCCCACCTGTGGCCGAGTTCTTTTTCATCACATATTTTTAATTTTAATAATATACCGAGCATTGTAATGCTATTTAAAAACAATTTAAGTATTCATAAATTCATTCATTTCGTGTAGAGGACACGGTCAATCGAAAATTCGTAAGACAGACACGTGACCTGAGACCGCCGGCGCGGCGTAGGAGAGGAAGTAATATCCCCCTCTCTTTCTACCGCGCGGAGTTTTCACTTCTGCCGGCACTCCCAGAGTGCAACCCGTCGTTTTTTTTTTTCTTTATTTTATTGATTATTTTAAATATTTATTCATATGACACTCGTTTATTACTTAAAAGGCAGAAATGTAAAAAGGAGCCAAGATTAAGCGACCATTTTAGCCATCAGTTAGGTCCCCAACCCACTCAGTTTCTACAATACAACAATTATTTCGCAATAAATGTACGGAACCTTACGATTCTACCCTTTTTTGCAGTTTTATCTTACCTACTTTTCTAAGATGTATGTCATCATACTCAAGATAACGAAGATAAATAAAATTCGGAGACGATATTCAGTTCATTTTGTTTCACGAAATTTTATCGGCTTTGTAAAATCCCAGTTGTTTGATACTACAGCATGGCCAGGCAGGCCTGACTCCCCGTGTTGGTATCTAAAACATACCTACACGCGGCGACACCTTCAAATATAAAATCTGAACAAATTAGACTTCAACGAATTATGAATCGTATGTTCAGAGCTATAAAAATAAAATTGGCTTGCTGTAGGTATCTAAACAAAAAGGTGATAGGTTCTGACGCGAGCTAAATTACATGGTATCGCTAACTACATTGAGTTGTTTTTATTTTATAGGACGGCAAACGAGCAAGCGAGTCACCTGATGGTAAGTGATCACCGCTACCTATGGACAACTGCAACACCAGGGCGTGACAGGAGCGTTGCCGGCCGGAGGGGGAAGGATGGACCTCCGACTCTCTCACTCACCAAACGAAGCATAGAAGCGGTAAAGCTTCTACTCAGACGTCTATTTTCTGTGAGAGTGTGGTACTTCACCGGGCCGGCCCATTCATGCTAATAGCAATTCACTTTGCCGGTAGCGTGGATCTACCATGACTATTATATATATGACTATTATGATATTTCTTTGAATACCTTTGCAGAGACTTCTGTACGTAAATACTAGTACTTATTCTGTGGCATGGCCATAACCCCTAATAATCACAAAGTAGGGACCAGTGATAGGAGTAGTTAGGAGATATTTGGTGTTAATGACATCTAACATTAAATTACCAGCCCAAATGACGCGAAGAGTACTCGATATGAGTCGGCCACGACATGTACTTCCCTCGACAGACCTAGTTAGCGACTATAAGGCGGGATATGAAGCAAACACAGCTTACGCCTGACTTGGCCCAGAACCGAGTGACCTGGAGAAGATCAACTAGGAGAGCCGACCTCAAATAATGGGACTAAGGCTAGGAAAAAAGAGAGAGAGAGAGACACGATTTAGGGATTCTAAATTTTTTATTTTTAATGTGAAACTTCTTTAGCAGCGTTGTGCGCATGGGATGGGTAAAAATAGTTAACCTCGCGTCAGAACATGTGACCTGATCGAAAATTCATAAAAGGAACACGTGACCTGAGACCGCCGCAAAGGCGAGTTTTCACTTCTGCCGCCACTTCTGGAGTGCAACCTGTTGTTGTTTTGTTTGTTTTTTATTTGAGTGCGTTTGACCTCTATCTTAGGAAATACAAGCTAAGCAAACCTCATAAACATCAATGAGACCTCTCTAACCCGTCTGGCCAGCGAGGAGAGTGTAGGCCAAATCCCCTGTCTGCTCTGGCCAAGTATGGCTCCGGTAGTACAGAGAGGGTCATGCCTCTGCAGTGGAGAATAAAAAGACCTGATGATGATGATCTCTATCTTGCCTTAACGTGCCTTCCGAAGCACGGAATCATCTTTATTATCAGACAATTAGGTGATTCAACCTGCAATTGTTGGAGAAGTAAACATTGCCAATATTAGCGTATTACCTCACCTACCAAAGTGTAGATTGTTTTCGTTTTTTTATAGAACTTGTACATTTTCGTTGGTATCTTTCTTGTTCTCTCTCTGCTCGATGGCCGCTGATCATTGAATTAGAAAAGACTATGAAAGCAGCATTGCGCTTAAAAACTGACACCACGCAAAGTATATCAAAGCGGGCGGGGCTTAAGACGAGGCCTGAAATGTTTGGTACCATCGCTCGGCAAAGGATTGATCAAGTGCGCGCAAGGGATAGCGCTTGGCGGTTTAGCCCGTGAATGATGAGATAGGAGATAGTCTCGAGTCGCTCAAAGAAAAAAACGTAAGCGCCAAATTCGTTATTTCTATTTTACATAAAATCAGACCGGTTAAATGTATTTTCATATTTACATTTTGATGAATTACTAATAACCTATCTTTTAGTCTAAAAATCATTATTTCATTCGTCGCATTTGAGCTACAATAACAAAAACTCTGCGAACGAAGACCATTTTTCAAAAAATATTTCTATCGAGAAAATTTTATCAAAACGTGTTTTCATCTTCAATTTTTGGAGATGAAATAGTCAAAAATCATATTACTTAGATTTGAAACTTCTAATTTAAGTATTTTGCGAGATAAATAAGGTTCAGAACGACCTTATTTACAGTGGTATCGCCTTAAAAAGTATATGTTTTCGCGAACTAGTCTGCCACGCGCTCCGGGACGTAAGGACGCGACGATAAAAGCATTTAAGGCGATACCACTGCAAATAAGGTCGTTCTGAACCTTATTTATCTCGCAAAATACTTAAATTAGGAGTTTCAAATCTAAGTAATATGATTTTTGACTATTTCATCTCCAAAAATTGAAGATGAAAACACGTTTTGATAAAATTTTCTCGATAGAAATATTTTTTGAAAAATGGTCTTCGTTTGTAGAGTTTTCGTTATTGTAGCTCAAAGAGGACGAATTAAGTAATGATTTTTAGACTAAAAGATAGGTTATTAGTAATTCATCAAAATTGAAATATGAAAATACAATTAACCGGTCTGATTTTATACAAAATAGAAATAACGAATTTGGCGCTTACGTTTTTTTGTTTGAGCGACTCGAGACTATACCTATCTCATCATTCACGAGCTAAACCGCCAAGCGCTATCCCTTGCGCGCACTTGATCAGTCTGCGTACGCCTTTGCCGAGCGATGGTCTGTGCAAGTCGCTGCGTTGAAATTCTAATCTCGCGAGCTTTTAATTAAATATTCAAATTTAATCTATAAAATGTATGTACCTACCTAGTTTGTTATTATTTCGTTTAGTCTTCGTTATTTTAGTGTTTAATAATTTTATATAAGTATTATAGTTTTTAATTTCGGCATTACCGTGTAATAATCATGGGCAAAGTGAATAAAAACCTAGTCAACGAGAACGTGTCGGATATTACTAGGAAGGAGCCTGCCTGCCTAATGAGGGAAAATAGATGGTGAGTACCTACCTATCCTATCTACCTGTGTACCTTCGTAAAATATTATATATAATTTTATTTTGTGGGGGAATAAAAGACTAAATCATTACAGATCATATTTAACTTATCAGTCATATTTATTTTAAATCGAAGTGGGTTGGCAACTACTTTGATAAAAAAAATCGGCATTTTTTTACACCAGCTGCCTACCTGATGTCAATTCTTTTTGGGTATGCTTTTGCACGTGATGTCAGAGCCTTGTTTTCTATTAGCTGCCTCATACGACATTCATGGGAAAAGACGGGGTGTTCCTAGTCATACTAATAATTTATTCATATATACATACTTACTCGTAATATAGTATCGAGCCCATCGGATGAAGTATCGGGTAAATAAGTATGGAAATAACAATGTACCTTATTACGTAAACATAAATTAGCTAATATAAAAATTCCTACTGTTTTCAGGACGAACAAAATGCCTCTGAGTTTAGAATCGGAGGTCCGTTTGTCCGAGTCGCCCCGCGCCGCTGTGCCGCGAACGCAAGAACAGGGAGGTGTAATCAAGATGGAGTCGGAGCTACGAATTTTTGATTTGAATGAGCAAAGTATTATTCCATCATCAGCGTCACAAAAATGTGAAACGCTTAGTATCTGATATAGGTAATTGTAATCTAACAATTATTCCAAATGTGATATTTTTTCGTATTTATTTTATTCGTGTGCTTAAGTATATTAGTTAGGCTTAGGTGTGACATACGATATTGAAATTGATATCTAATAAACCGTAAATAAACTTTAAGTAAAATTACTGTTACTGGTAAATTAAGTAGGGAGAGGCATAAAAGGACTTTAATTGGCCATCATGAAAACCATAGAAACGATACCATAATTAATTTGATTTTAGAATAACATAGTTATTATTATGATATTCCTAACTATGAATGTGTGATTTAACGAAACCATAATTTTGATTTCGGAAAATTGTACAGCGTTTAATTTAATGTATGATAATTGATTGGTTTATGTTGTGTTGTGATTTTGTAATTTTTATTAAGTTGCAATAAAAACATGAATGTTTATTGTATGTTTTTTTTAATTTCCAATATTTGCCATTCCATAGTCGAATATCAAAAGATAACAATATCATTATAACATCGCTAGCATTATAACATCGTATATCGCTAGTAGGCGAGATTGCGGTTATGTCAACCATTGCCGTGACACTTCAGCGGGAATGGTACGGCAGTGGGACGCTTAATGTTGTCACTAGGTTAAGAATTTTTACTAATACTAAGCATAAGTTATACTAACAATTTTGTGAGACTTGTTTATAATAATAAATAATATTTCATTCATTCATTCATAACACAAAAATGGTACGCAAACCCCATGCGTTCTAAGCTCCGAGTCGAGATCTCGTGATAATCGTAGTAGTTGCAGGCACGGCAGCGATCGCTGTGCGCGGGAACGCGCGTAAAGAAATAGCGGGGGCCGGGGGACAGACACCCCGCGCATTTGCTTAGCGCCGCCCATAACTAGATACCAAACATTTCAGGCCTCGTCTTAACGACATATTTTTTGTGAATATCAGCGATATCTTAACGAATGACTTCTTGTGTAGTAAAGTGGTGCAGCAAACGCAAGGTAAGACGGAAAAGTGACACTGGAGTAATTTATTATAGCGAGCGAGGTGAGCTGCTGTCGCGAGCGGTGTCTACCTACCTCCGCTATGTTAACGCGGCCAATCCCAAACTATCTTCGTTTATGAGTGCGTAAGTTTTTCGTTGTGATTTGAGTTAAGTTTGTTTGCGTAAATGGGACAGATAATGAATCGTTAGTTGTATGAGAGTTACGCTTCCATAGTTTTTCTAATTCAATGCCGCTGATGTATATTTGACAATAAACTAAATTCGTCTTGATGTCCTGTTTTTAACTCTAATTCCCGTTGTAACCTATCAACAATGTCCTAACCAAAAAAACGTAATATATAATCTGTTAAATGTAGCACTGTAACGCCCTCTATGTATAGTAACCGCACAACTCTGGTTTGTATGAAATGACGTGGAAAAGTCAAAGATCCCTCGTTCATCAGACACAACCATGCGTGGTTGTCAAACATAGGGATATAAGTGAAGAAATTACCTTGATAACCCAAAAACTCTTTAAGATATAAAGGTTAAGTTACAATTTCTCCTCTCGGCCTTTAGGCCTTTTACCCTATTTACTTTAGTCCCCATTTACACTTTAGCGTGTCGTTTTTAGAAAGCAGCGCATGCGCGCCGGTTTCGAAAAACGACACGCTAGTGACGTCACTAATTTAGCATTCCGAACGCGTGCTGAACTTTGTCCGGCAGCCATGTTAAATATTGTTTATGGAAATGGCTTCTTAACAAGATGGATGTTAACAACTTTAGCCGTGTGGTATCCGGCAGAGTAGAATAGGACCACTCAACGTCTTCCCGTGGATGTCTTAGAAGGCGACTAAGGAAATACAAGCTAAACAAAGCTTATAAACATCTAAGAGACCTCTCCAACCCGTCTGGCCAGCGTGGAGAGTGTAGGCCAAGTCCTCTGGCTGCTCTAGCCAAGTATGGCCTTAGTAGTACAGAGAGGGTCGTGCTCCTGTAGTGGAGACTAAAAAGGACCTGATGATGATGATGATGATGAACTCTATGCACATCGCAAAGATTAAGCGCGAGCGTCCCGTCCCGACGTTGTTTCGTTCATCATTTCGAGTAGGTGTCACGGTCAATCGACCATGCACACCCTGGTGTCAAAGTTCTTCGGAATCGCCTCTCGGCCTCTGACGTGGTTCCTTTAACGACTACCAGATGGCAGCCGGGACCACCGGCTTAACGTGCCTTCCGAAGCACGGAATCATCTTTATTATCAGACAATCAGGTGATTCAGGCCTGCAATGTCCTAACCAAACTGGAAACAACTAATCAAAGTATGCTTCAGGTGGGAATCGAACCCACGACCCCCGGGTCAACAGGCAAACGCCTTACCCACTGAACCACGGAGGCTGTTGTCGTTTCGTTTACATAGACTTACAAACGTGACGACAGGACATTAAAAACTTGAAAAATTATTTTCATTTTATCTATTAAGTTACGTCAAAACTCGAAGAACAAAAGTTGTTGTTTATGATGTTAGTTATTTAGCCCTACGAGGTTATTAGCAGAGATCGGAGGTTGTAGGGCATATTTACCTAAAGTTGGCAAATATGGAAAGCACTTTTTGTTGTTTTTGTCTCATCGCTATAATTTAAAACTAGTTAGTAAGAAAATACCTGGCTAAGATAACTACTCGCTCCTGCAACTTAAACTAGAATTACCAGGGAGGGCCCAGTTACCTGTAGAACAGGTTCCGATGGAAGCCTATTCAGGGACTGGTCTCTTCACAAGTCTTCCTAGTTACACTAAGCAGATAAAACTCTGTACTAGCCAGTTGGTATATAATACTGTTATTTAACTATATTGTGAAGAGAAATAAACATTTATTATTATTATTAAAAAAATCCTGTTGATCTAAATCAACAAATTTAATTGTAAGGAGTGAGTACACCTCACTCCATGCACTTATTGCCCTGCTCCAAAGTAATGGGGTTGGTTTTCACTGGTTTTACTATCAGTGATTTTTCTCGAAACTAAAACACCTTTGTTAGGTTGTAATAGTGTGCAATCGGGCCTAATAAAACTCAGGAAATATAAGTACTTTGTAAGCGCGCGAATGAAACACCTAAATATTGGGATTATATTTATGATAAAAATATTTAAAGAAGCCGCTGCCATAATATGTGAGCCAAAAATCAACTTTAGGTAAATGCACTGGAATATCCGATCTCTGGTTATTAGTGTTTTACAAGAAACCCTGTGTAAATGTTAGTTGTTTTATGCCTTTTAGGTAAAAATATATAAAACAAACATACCTGGTTGGAAAGCACACTCTTTAGCTGGATACACTCGTCTCTTCGGCGGTCGAGCTCTTTCTGCATCACACCCAATTGATCTAGAGAAAAAATGGTTGTCTGTGAAATCGGTTAACGAACGATAATTTACGTAATAACGTTGAGAGATAGATTCAAAGATTCTAGGATTTATTAAAAAAATAGGCCTTTACAGGCACGTTTTCACGTCAATTCACATTTTAAATAATACATTATTGAATTATATTCAAATTATTATTTACTAGCTTTCGCCCGCGGCTCCGCCCGCGTCAATGTCGATCCCTCGGGAATAGTACTTTTCCCGGGATAAAAGGTAGCCTATGTCCTTCTCCGTACTTCAGAGAACTTGTATGCAAAATTTCATTATGGTCGGTTCAGTAGTTACGGCGTGAAAGCGTAACAAACAAACAAATAAACAAACAAACTCACTTTCGCATTTATAATATTAGTTAGGATAAGGATTGTTGAAAAGCTACAAACTAAGCGTTTCGGAACCGACCACTGCAGAGAAGAAGACACCGAAAGAAACTCTTTTCAACAGTATTGGTCGCCTACTTGCCTGAAGGGCTTTGTATGATATTTTTATATTTTCTTTTTTTTCTGATTTCATATGCGTGATAGATACTACTACTACTGCTGCTGCTCTGGAACGTGACATTTTTCATGCATGCAGCCGGTGTTCATCTATTTAAAAGACGTTCATCATCAGCTCTTTTTAGTCTCCACTGCAGGAGCATGACCCTCTCTGTACTACCGGAGCCATACTTGGCCAGAGCAGACAGAGGATTTGGCCTACACTCTCCTCGCTGGCCAGACGGGTTGGAGAGGTCTCATTGATGTTTATGAGCTTTGTTTAGCTTGTATTTCCTAAGTCACCTCTTACGACATCCATTGGAAGACTTGGACTCCTATTCTACTCTGCCGGAAACCACACGGCGTCACGTCAAAATTACATTTCTAGACCCGATTGTATATATTTGACGACCTCTGTTGCCTAGTGGTCATGATGTAATACATAGACCCTCGTGTCGCAGGCTGGTGTGTTAACCACTGCGCCACGGAGCTGCCTTTAGACATCTCAATAACACTTACCAATGACTTCCTTAGAGATCAGCATGGTGTCACCAGCCGCTCTCAGTCTGTCCAGGTTTTCCCGAAGCTTCTTGTTTTCAATCTCTAGCTCTTCAACTCGGAACCTGTCGACGTTGGGGTTGCTTGGCGGGGAAGACATGCGGTCTGGAGGCAGAAAATAGTGAAAATTTTATTTAAAAAATCCTTTATACGAGTCAAGACCGTACATATTTTTATGCAACGCATGTAACCTACTTTTGGCCACGGCCGTCGCATTCTGTACTTGTTACATCAGTGTACTCTTTCAGTTATGTGTAGATCATACAACAAAGTTAAAAATAACTTTCAATCTTTTGACTTTAATCCAATTATACCAAATTAATTTTATATACTTTTGACCAACTAACGTTATAATTTTATTTTTAATGTATAAATATTGACTACAAAACTAATTTTGACTTGTATAAATTTATTAAAATAATTTTGACTTGTATAATCTTTTTGAATTTCGCAAAAATTACTTCGTGCCAATTTAAATATTTAATTTTATATCTTTTAGCAATTAATCTGTCGCAACGCCCTGACTGGGTACATGTATATACTGCACTATCTATTATTGTCAACTGTATGCAACATGTAAGCGACGAATAAATGAATTATGAAATTATGAATTATGAAGTTAAAATAGAAGGCTTAGATATCTTCGGTCTAAGCTTCAGACAATTCCGCAATACTATAATTCAGTTGTTCCCTTAGGGTGGTCATTGGGGATATATATATTTTCTATAAACAATACCTTATATATTATTAATACTATTGTTTCGTGATAAGAATAATTATTTGTTACTTTTACTTTAGCAAACGTAGTAACCTGAGTACTTGTTATAGTTCTGTTAATGGCTCTTTTAGTTGATCATTCTGTGTACACTAATTTTGGACATTTTACTAGTTCACACAATATATTTAATTTGTTACTAGTTTATTGGTATTAAACGCAAATTTGTAAACTGTCTGTATGTGTACTTAAACAAATAAAATAAAAATAAAATAAGTACTAAATAAACACATAGCCGTCAACACATATCTTTGATCAGAGATTTAAATATTTTGTTTGCAAAAAGGTGATTTTTAGTTAAAGGATTAAATACTACCCATTTTCAAAAGCTACAAACTACTAGCGTTTCAGGAAAAACCGCTGCAGAGAAGAAACGCCGAAAGAAATTGTTTGCAAAAGTATTAGTCGCCTAAACGCCTGGAGGGCTTTGTATGATTATGTTTCTACCTTTCCTTTTCTTTTTTCTATGTAAGTACTTACTCATCAATCGTTCTTCTAAGTCGGCCGCGCGTTTGGTAGTTCTGGAGAGTTCGCTCTGCAGCGCTGATATTCTGTTCTGCATGCGGAGCACCAAGCCGGCGTCTGCGATCTGAAACGGTAACAATTTGTTCAAAAGGCCATCATCAGCTGGATTGTAAGGGAGAAGACTGTGGGCTTCTCCCACTTTATTAGTTAAAATATTTATATAATAATAACGCACACATATATACACACATACACACTTATACATTTATATTTATTTATACATTAATATATCACACACTTAAATTATACAATTTAAGTATTTACTATTTAAACACATTCATGCACCAAACATACTTACAATTACCGTACGATATCGCTAACCCTCACGCTCGCGCGCTCGATGCCTTTGTTTGGCTTATGAATATTTGTACTCGCTGCTTTCTCACTGTGCTAATTTCACCTTTCATTCGTGCTTTCTCATCTTCATTCTCCTTCCATTCTATGTACTGTTATACTGTGTGTGTGAATAAACTGTTGTGAATAAACTGGAGTGTGCCGTTACTTTAATTTCAATTCTTCACTTGGCTATCTGGTAACGTACCTTTCACTCTCTCATCATTTCATCGCTCATCACACCATAATCGCTTCAAGACTATGAAATATTCCCCCGTCCGTATCTAATTACAAAAAAGGGCAGTTTTTAAACTAAACTCAATTATTACCCCGACATAGCCTTGAACAACTTTCCCTATGGATATTCATGGTGAAATTTCGATCGTTCTGGACCCTTAAAGGGTTGATTTAGTTGATTCCGTTGATATAAACTACTTTTCCTATGGCACCAATGCTGGGAATTAAAAAAAAAATGGGCAGTTCCATACAAAAATTTTCGACCACCCGGAATTTTTTTTTTATAGGACTTTAACTTTTTCTATAGGACCAATGTCCTATAGAAAAAGTTGTTTAAAAAACTTTTTTGTTGTTGTAAAAAAAACTTTTTCTTAAGGACATTGGTCCTATAGAAATAGTTGTTTAAAAAACTTTTTTGTTGTTGTAAAAAAAACTTTTTCTATAGGACCAATGTCCTATAGAAAAAATTGTACATATCCCTTTAAGGGTCCAGAACGATCAAAATTTCACCGTTTATACAGCATTGGTGCCGTAGGAAAAGTTGTTCATATTGACGGGATAATCACCCCTTTAAGGGAATATCGGTGGTATAGTATGAGGTACTACTCACTTGGATGAATGGGGGAAAAGCAAGTACCCCTTGCCATACCTGCTCCACGGAGACCTGCTCTCACCGGACAGGTAGTTGAGAATGACACCCGTGACCGAGATGAGCATGTGATAGAAGCTTACCGGTGCTGCACCGTTGGGCGCTCCAGTGGACCAGTTGACAGCTTCCAAAGCTGGCCGAGTGGTCTCCACTGATCTGACGGAACCATAGCCGTAATCCTGAAACGATAAATGGTAATTCAGCTCAATATTCTACCGAGAAGTTGGTCAAATATACATAAGCGATCAAAAAGGGATTGTCTCTTATTCTTTTTTATGATATAGGACGGCAAACGAGCCACCTGATGGTAAGTGATCACCGCTGCCCATGGACAACTGCAACACCAGGGTGTGACAGGTGCGTTGTCGGCCTTTCAAGGAGTTGGGGAAAGGAAATGGGGTGGGGAGGGGGAAGGGGCCTCCGGCTCTCACACTCACCGAACGAAGCATAGGAGCGGTAAAGCTTCTACTCAGACGTCGATTTTCCGTGAGAGTGTGGTACTTTCCCGGACGAGCCGGCCCATTCATGCTACTAGCAATCGTTACAGCCTCTTCAAAAATACACTTCAGTTGTGGTAGAGCCACCGTAAAAAATATTTTTTGCTAGTAGTATGAATGGGCCGGCTCAACCGGAGGAGTACCACACACTCACAGAAAATCGACGTTTGAGTTTTATTGCTTCTATGCTTCGTTCGGTGAGTGAAAAGGCCAGAGGCCCCCAAGTGTCCTCCCCCATCTCTTTGAAAGGCCGGCAACGCTCCTGTCACACCCTGGTGTTGCAGTTGTCCATGGGCAGCGTGGATCACTTACCATCAGATGACTCGCATGCTCGTTTGCCATCCTATGTCTTATATCATAAAAACCTCCCGACCTCCTGAGCTGCCACTTGCTTTTTCCCCATTCATCCGAGTGACTATACTAAGACCTTCCTTCCCTTCCCAAATCTAGCAAGTCATCATCATCATTTCGAGTAGGTGTCACGGTCAATCGACCATGCACACCCTGGTGTCAGAGTTCTTCGGAACCGCCTCTCGGCCTCTGACGTGGTTCCTTTAACGACTACCAGATGGCAGCCGGGACCACCGGCTTAACGTGCCTTCCGAAGCACGGAATCATCTTTATTATCAGACAATCAGGTGATTCAAACCTGCAATGTCCTAACCAAACTGGAAACAACTAAACAAAGTATGCTTCCGGTGGGAATCGAACCCACGACCCCCGGGTCAACAGGCAAACGCCTTAACCACTGGACCACGGAGGCTGTTAGCACGTTGTTAGTTAATCTAGCAAGAAACTATCCTTTTTCAGCTTTAAAATGCTTCTGCTGGGCAGCAGCGTCGGAAGCAGAAGAAGCCGAAGAAACTGCGTTCACCAACCCGCCTGCCAAGCTTGGCTAGTATGGCAATACCCTACCATGGAACGATGAATCATTGGGTATCAATACAAAGCATTTGTCCAGCAGTGGACTTCTAACGGCTGTAATGATGATGATGATGATCATAAAAAAGTTACTTACATCTTCGACTGTCGTTTCCTGCTGGGAGTTGGTGCTGGCATCGGAGAGAGATCTCCTGTGTTCCTTAGGGGCTGGTGTCCTGAAACATGGGAAATCAATAATCAAGCTATAAGTAAATTACTATTATTTTGAAAATGTGAACTACATATATTGAAATCCTGGAATCAGATTCCTTGATAAAATATAGAATTGCAAGAAAAAAGATGAAAATCGAAAATAAAAATTAGGCTTCCCATACAAAGTCGCCGATCAGCTGGACAAATTTCTACGAAAGGTCAATTTTTTTCCGTTTTTAGAGTTCCGTATCCAAAGGCTAAAAACGGGACCCTATTAATATCGCTCCACTGTCCGTCTGTCTGTCTGTCCGTCCGTCTGTCACCAGGCTGTATCTCATGAACCGTGATAGTTAGACAGTTGAAATTTTTACATATGATGTATTTCTGTTGCCGCTATAACAACAAATACTAAAAAATAGAATAACATAAATATTTAAGGGGGCTCCCATACAACAAACACGATTTTTTTGCCGTTTTTGTAGATAACGGTACGGAACCCTACGTGCGCGAGTCCCACTCGCACTTAGCCGGTTTTTTACCTTCTTTTCTTGCAATTCTGTATTCCATTAGGGATTCTGATTCCAGGATTTTAATATAGTTCAAAAGTTCAAAATCGCGCGGTATATACTACTAGCTCCGTGGCGCAGCGGTCAACACGCCAGCCTGCGACACGGAGTGACCGGGTTCGATCCCCGGCCAGGTCCAGATGGAAAATGATCTTTTTCAGATTGGCCTGGGTCTTGGATGTGTATCTATATATGTAGTTGTTATAAAATATAGTATCGTTGAGTTAGTATCCCATAACACAAGTCTCGAACTTACTTTGGGGCTAGCTCAATCTGTGTGATTTGTCCGTATATATTTATTATTTATTTATATATTAATAGTTATACTAACTATTAAAATGTTGATGATGATTACTATAATGTATAACAACAAGAAACCACAACAACAACCGGTGTTAGAAAAATGCGTCCACGAATGCTAACACACTGATGCGTGATGATGAAGACACCTACCTCTGTAAGGAGTCGATTCTCTCCTGCAACTCATATTGTGACGACAGCAATTTCTGCCGACTCTGTCTCTCAGCCTCCAATTCTGCACACAACGCCTTCTTTTCTTGTTCGTGTTGTTTGTCTCGCTCTGGAAAGAGATACAACATTTTCTTACTTTCGTATACCAAAATAATGTCAGAGCGTCACGTTTTTTCCTTCGTACAGCAGGATTGTAGAATGGGCTCCTTCCTGAGGTTTTCCCGGCGTGCTATAACTTGGGGTCCTTCAAAAGGCGTGTTTACAGGTATCTTAAGAATCGGCAATGCATCAGCACCACCTCTAGTGTTGCAGATGTCGAGAGCGGTGACCACTTTCCATCAGGTGCCTCGTCGCTTGTTTGCTCTTAAATATACATAAAAAAATATACTACAAGCTTTTTTTTCTATGGTATGTAGAACGACAAACGAGCAAGCGAGTCACCAGATGATAAGTGATCACCGCTGCCCATGGACAATTGCAACACCAAGGGGTGACAGGAGCGTTTCCGGCCTTTGAAGGAGTTGGGGAAGAGGGGGAGGAGGGAGAGGGGAGCATGGCTTCTCACTCACCGAACGTAACATAGAAGCGGTAAAACTCAATTTCAATTAAACTTCTACTCAAACACTTTTATCCTCGATAAACATAAGACGATAGACGAGAAACATCAGCACGCGAGGTCTGGCTACGAGTTATACTCTGTAGATGCAGTAATGAAAGATATCGTCCAGATTATTAAATTCTCTGAAAGCTCCCAGAATGGAATGTTCCAGAATTTTCATGATTATTGCCTGTCCCGCTCACACACTGTCTTGAATATTCTAGAATGTTCTGGCAGTCAGAACCGGCAGTATATAGAACTTTCTAGAAACCCATAAGACCGAATACAAGGGAACGGACAGGGCGAAGTCAAGTAGTTGACCGCGAGATTTCGTAACGTTGACTTAGTGAGTAGTATCCTAATATCTTCATCCCCTTCTCAAATCCAATAGTTTCCTATCGTTCCCCAGCTTCAAAACGCTTCTAGAAGCTCAAGAAGCCAAAGAAACTGTGCTTGCCGATGCGCCTGCCAAGCGTTGTGAGTACGGCAATATCCTCCCATGGTACCATGAAATTCTGGGAGAGGCGTTTGTCCAGCGGTGGACTTCTTGCGGCTGGAATAATGCTGATGATGAATAAGAAAGTTCTAACCTTTCCAAAAGTGTGCCCGTTGCTCGAACTCCTTAGACCACACAAGCAACTCCCTATGAGTATTTTCACTATGACTTTTACCATTTTGACTAGGTTCTTCAGCGATCGTTGCGTCTGTAGCTTCAGTTACGATTATTTCAGGTGGTACTACCATTTTTTATTATTTTGTACTTTGATAGCCAGAATTCATCACTATAAAACGCTTTTCGCTGTCTGTCTGTCCCTATGTATGCTTAGATCTTTAAAACTACGCAACGGATTTTGATGTGTTTCTTTTTTATAGATAGAGAAAGGTTTATATATATAATTTATCGCACCCGTGCAAAGGGGCAGGCTAATGTTAAATACAAATACAATTACTTTATTTTGCCCGAAATGTGGTACATAAGGAGATCTTATATAATATAATACATAACGTATAAGTCACACACCTTGTACCAGATACTGGCATGCAAAATTATTAATATTTTTGATTTTACTGGTATTAGTTTTAAACAATGTCTAGTGTCACTACAAGTCATAATTAGGTATACAATATCAGGTCACAATAAAGGTATAATTCGAGTAAAAAAGAAACAGTTATTATTTAAAAAAGTCAGAATATTCATCGACAGAATAGAAACAGTTGCTGATCGGCCAGGACTTTAGTTTTCTTTTAAACGCATTTAATGATAGAGATTTAATATCATCATTAAGTCTATTATAAATCTTTACAGCCATTTGATAGCCGTTATTACTAAATACCGCTGTAGTCATTGGGTGCAGTTTGAGTCTCTCCGGATACCTACAGCTGTACTTGCAAGTTGCGCTCCGTTTCGTAAAGAGTTTAATATTGTTTTTGACAAAAACACATATATCAAAAATATATAGGCAAGTTACAGTCATAATATTTAATTTCTTGTATAAATCTCTGCAAGACGTTAACTGATCGACATTACATATGGCTCTAATGCATTGTTTCTGTGCCGTAAATAAAGGGTATGTACTGTATATTAACATTAATAAGTCGAATCACTGTATCTCGTCAAATTTATAAGTTTTAATATTTTTCTTCCAACTACGCTGCAGTTCTATCATAACTGCACTTATAATGGGTCCTTACCTATGAAATTGTTGTTTTTTAGGGTTCCGTACCCAAAGGTAAAAACGGGACTCTATTAATATAGCTCCGCTGTCCGTCTGTCTGTCTGTCTGTCTGTCTGTCTGCCTGTCCGTCTGTCACCAGGCTGTATCTCAAAAACCGTGATAGTTAGATAGTTAAAATTTTTACAGATGATGTATTTCTATTGCCGCTATAACAGCAAATACAAAAAAATAGAATAAAATAAATATTTTAGTTGGCTCCCATACAACAAACGTGATTTTTTTTGCTTGTTTTGCTCAATATTGATAACGGCAACAGGTAGACGCTTGAAATATTCACAGAATATTTAGTTACATATTTACTTTAAAAATAAATAATTAAATAAAAATATAATTCATATTAAAGGGGGGCTCCCATACAACAGACATGTTTTTTTTACCGTTTTATAGACAACGGTACGGAACCCTTGGTGCGCGAGTTCAACTCGCACTTGGCCGGTTTTTTCGCTTGCCATTTTGTTCCTAATGACAATGACTTTTTGTTTTTCTGAATTTAATTATTGAAAAATGCTCATGAGACGAACTAGTTTTGATCAAAAATATCGTAATTTTTCTAACTTTCAGAATTAAGTTAAGCTTACTGATGTCCGTAAATAAAGCAAAATT
Source organism: Elegia similella (assembly GCA_947532085.1). Lineage (NCBI taxonomy): Eukaryota > Metazoa > Arthropoda > Insecta > Lepidoptera > Pyralidae > Elegia > Elegia similella. The sequence continues at coordinate 3,244,706 of OX383953.1, forward strand.
TCAATTTAAAAACGTAAGTATGAAAAATTCAATTTACTCGAAATCATATATAGAAAACGCCAATTTTGTAGGTCCCAATATTAAATCTTTTTAAAGAAAAAGTTGCCACTAGTCTATAGATCTGTCAAAGTACGAAATAGAAAACCCTAAAATTTTCAATATCGACACAGAATTTGAACATCGATTTACCTTGAATCTGACCTCCTAAACAATAAATATATACGGACAAATCACACAGATTGAGCCAACCCCAAAGTAAGTTCGACACTTGTGATATGGACTAACTCAACGATACTATATTTTATAACAATACCGGCAAACACTTCTTCGCAAAAGACGCAAGATCTTGTCTTAGTCTCATAAAACGAAATTTAAAAAAAACATCCACTGACTCAAAACTATCACAAAATTGACCTTTTTATAGTTATAATAATTTATTTATAGAGGAAACGATTTTGCACCATGTTATGAATATTAAATTAATTATCGTAGGTTATCTGACGTATCGTCTATCTTATCTATTAATTTATTAGGTCTGTGTCACAGCCACAGCTGTAGATAACCAATGACATGCAAAGCTATAGTGACCGATATTTTTTTTATCGTAAATTTGAGTGCGCTTGACCTCCATCTTGCCTGATGGGAAGCAACGATGAGGTCTAGGGTGGTACACGCAAACTCAAATAATGCCTATTCACTCTTGCCTTGAAAATCCCTAAATTGTACGAGTCGGGAAACAGCGACGCGGGAAGGGAATTCCATTCCTTCGTGGTTCGCATAATGAAGGAGGTTAACGATACAGCTACAGTTGCCGATTTCTGTGGCATGGTGGTTCTGCAAGCGCCTTAGAAACGCATGGTCCGGGTTCAGTCTCCGGCCATGTCAGGCCTGTCTCACTCCCCGTATCGGTATCGAAAACATACCTGTGCACGATTTTGTAAACAAAAGATTTTTATTTCCTAATTTAGTTTATATTTTCTCTTTATTTTGAGTTTTTATAATACTTGTCTGTTAACTAAATATGTATTTATGTTGGTACAACACTAATGGGGGCGGAAGATTGATAGCCTGAGACACAGGATTTATCCTAGTTCGGGTGTCAATCATTTAAAATATGTACCGTATTGTATGATGATTATGGTGAGCAATAAATGAATTATTATTATTATTACTACCTACGCGCGGCGACCACTTCGAAGGGGAAAACCGAACAAATCCGATAGGAACGACGCGCGTTTGGTCACATGTGTTCACTGTCTTCATCAAATTATGAATCGTGTGTTCAGAGCTATAAGTATTAAATTGGCTTTCTGTAGGTATCTAAACTACAATGTGCTGTATTCTGACGCGCCTAGCCATAGCTTATTTAACATTTTTAATGAAAACAAACGGCCAAGTGCGAGTCGGACTCGTGCAAGAAGGGTTCCGTACCGTTTACGATGGTGTTAGTCGAATGTTGTATATACAAATTCCATTTTGCGGTTGACTCCATACATTTTGTTCGGCCGATTGTAACTACATAAGTTGGTCGAGTTATATAAAAATAACTATCTATGATACCGAGACCGCTATAGTTTTAATTGAAAGTACATACTTTGAGGTATATACCACATTTTTTCAGAATTGTTTTAGTAATATTTCAAAGTTATGGTGGGCGGACACCTCAAATTTTAACTTTGTGTTAGATTATCTCAAGACTGGGGGGTTTGATCTACATAGTTTTAAAGCAGTTTTTGTTGCATTTAAAAAGACCTTTTCAACGATACCCCACACATCGGGGTTAGTCTAGTTTAATTTTTTAAATTTACTTTTCATTGTATGGAGGGGGGATGAAAAAATAAACATTTTTTTATAATTTTAAAAACCAACTCTTGGATCTTATATATCTAGCTCTCCACCTATTTTCGTGACAATCGGTGCAGTAGCGGAGTACGAGCCCGGACGGACAGACAGACGGACGGATGGACATGACGAAACTATAAGGGTTCCTTGTGGACTACGGAACCCTAAAAATGAAATCGGTTAAGTTAGGTAAGAAGAAGAAAACAGGGGACTACGAAACGTTAATTAGTAATTTTTGGTCCCAGCTGCAGTTGTCTCTATCGCACTCTGCGGGGGTTGTTTGGGCACACGACGCGACAGCAATAGATTTTACAAATACCTATTTATCTATTCTCTCGAGCGCAGTGTTTCCTCTTAATTGATTCAAGTGAGCTGATCGAGCGCATTGTCGGCGCGCGTGCCACGCCCCTTGCCATTTCTAATGTCTTTGTTGTTCTGCTTTCGTATACGGAATCCTAAGAAACTATTATAACCCAAATATAAGACGTCGGTGTGAAGTCAGCACAGCTGAAATGGGACTGGGCGGGGCACGTTTATCGCATGCGACAGGATAGGTGGGCCAGAGCTGCCGCTACTTTGATACCAGATGGCCGCCGAGGAAGAGGCAGACCTAGAAGGAGATGGCGCGATGACATGGACGCACACATGAACGATTGGAGGACTGTGGCCCTTGACAGGGACACTTGGAAACAAAGAGGGGAGGCCTTTGCCCAGCAATGGGACACAAAATCAGGCTAAAGAAAAAAACTTCACCTTCAATAGCCAGCTCGAAATGCTCCTTGTCACTCCTCAGCTCCCTCGCCAACTTCTCACTCTCCGCCTCCCACTCTTCTTTGTCCTTCTTGTACTGAACTTCTAACCTCTTCTTCTCCTCCGTAAGCAGCCTATTGCTATCTCTTTCACTCGACAGTTCGGCTTGTAAGGCGGCGATAAGGCTGTCCTTTTCGTTGATGTCGACTTTGAGTGTTTTTGATTCGATTTCCACTAGCCTGAAGAGTTCTAGCTTTGCTCTGTGGAAAAGGGATATGATTACAGATATATAATATACTAGCTTTCGCCCGCGGCTCCGCCCGCGTCAATGTCGATCCCTCGGGAATAGTACTTTTTCCCGGGATAAACGGTAGCCTATGTCCTTCTCCGCACTCCAGAGTACTTGTATGCAAAATTTCATGATGATCGGTTCAGTAGTTACGGTGTGAAACCGTAACAAGCAAACAAACTCACTTTCGCATTTATAATATAAGTAAGGATAAGGATAAATGTCGCAATAATTCATTAATTTCGTGTAGGAGATCACGCCCTGGTGTCAGAGTTCTTCGGAACCGCCTCTCGGCCCCTGACGTGGTCCCTTTAACGGCTACCAGATGGCAGCCGGGACCAACGACTTTACGTGCCCTCTGAAGCATGGAATCATCTTTATTATAAGACAATCAGGGGATTCAAGCCTACAATGTCCTAACCAAACTGGCAACAACTAAACAAAGTATGCTTCCTGTGGGAATCGAACCACGACCGCCGGGTTTACAAGCAAACGCCTTAACCACTAAACCACGGAGGATAGGCTTTAATGACCCCTATAACTTTGGTATTGTCATGTCATGTTTACTTACTTCAATTCGACAACTTGTTGTAATAAAGGCTCGATAGACTTGTTCTTCTCGAGAGCTGTACCCAGCTTCTGTTGTAAGCTGATAATCTTGTTCTCCAGGCCCTTGTTGAGTTTCTTGACGTGGTCCAGGCTGCGGGCTTCGATGCGGAGACGCTTGTACTGACGGCGGGCCAGGAAGCGGCGGATCTGGAGTATAAACAATGAAAATATGAGTGAATTGATTCAGGCGTTACATTGAAGAAGTCACACTCAGTCTATGGAGAGACGTTGGCTCTCTGTGTGTATTTTACCGTCTATACTATGGGGAGTATTCTGAAGAACCTTTTAAATTGGTGCCACCGTCACCTTTCTACCACCGCACTGCCCGCCACAGGAGAAAAGTCCATCATTTATCCTTGACACTTGGGTCTCCAAAAATGTTAGAGCGTCACGTGGTTTTTTTCCTCATACATCAGAATTAGACTTTCCCCTTCCCAATAGACTTCCCTGTGTGCTATCACTTGGGGTCCTTCAAAAGAAGTGTTTACAGGTATCTTAAGAGTCGGCAACGGCTCAGCAGCTCCTCTGGTGTTGCAGATGTCCATGGGCGACGGTGACCACTTTCCATCAGGTGGCTTGTCTGCTCGTTTGCCGTCAAATATATATAAAAAAAGTCAAAGTTACATGCACTTGCTGTCTCACTTGACATTTCAAAGGCATATGACAGGGTTTTGCATGCAAAACCATCATGATGTTGTTATAGGGAAACTTCCTGTCTACGGTATTCCCGCCAGTCTCTGTGCTTGGATTTCTGATCTCCTAAGAGAACGGTCTCTTCGAGTATTTGTTGACGGCTGCTCATCGGACCTATTGGCTATTAATGCTGGGGTACCTCAGGGGTCTGTTCTTTCAGCGCTGCTTTTTCTGCTACACATGAATGATCTGCTAAAACCTGGAATTATTGGGTACGCAGACAATATATTTTGAAAGATATTTTTCAAGTGCAAGGGTTTGCCCTGAACACACCACAGACCACGGAACTGGAAATAAATGAAGGGGTAATGATGGACCGCACCAATCTTGCTGCAAGCTGTCTCCGAATGGGCTGATGCCAAAACCTAGTAAGATTGAATGAGAGCCGGAACCCCCCCCCCCCCCCCCCCCCCCTCCATGTCCTTCCTTGGAAGGCCGGCAACGCTCTTGTCATACTAGCTTTCCATTAAGTGACTCGCTTGCTCGTTTGCCGCCGTATACCATAAAAACAACTATAGGTACGGAATCCTAAACATTGAAATTACTCACCGCCGCTTGACAAATAACAATCTGTCTGTTCATCTTCTTCACTCGCTTTCTGGCCAGGTAGCCGCGCGCGTAACGCTGGATCGCCATTACCTGTAACAAATCATTTTAAATTAATAATGAGGATTTTTGAAGTAAAAACCTTTTTTAGCGGCGTTGTGTACTTTTTACTTTTTGGGATGGGTAAAGAATGTTAAACTCGCGTCAGGACATGTGACCTGATCGAAAATTCGTAAGACGGACACGTGACCTGAGACGCAAAGGCGAATTTTCACTTCTGCCGGCACTACCCGTTGGGTACAACACGTTGTTTTTTTTATAAATTGTTTTACGGCCCCTAGATACAAGTAGACTATTTTCATTTATTTCCCCAATTGGCGAGGTATTATTTTTATCAGCAAAATGATGTGTAATTTTGATCATATACGACACAGCAAGGCGGGCAAGCACCAGCCCGCTAAGTAAATCTCACTACAGAGGCACCATGATACTTTATTTTAGTTGTTCCACACTTGTTTCTAGTGGACTTTATAATGTGAAGTCGGTGTAATTTGGTGCTATAGATGCCCATGTTTATGAACAATGTGTGGAATAACTGAAATAAACTGTCACAGTGCGGCTGTAGTGAGATTTACTTAGCGGTCTCGTTTTTGTCCGCCTCGCCTCGTTGCGTCGACTGTGATCAAGCCAGTGGATTCGTGGGATTTGTCGCCAGGGGCTCCGTAAAATCAACGAAATGAACTACACCATCGTTTCATTGATTAACAGGATGGGGAACGCGAGAAAACTCATTTATACTTGACTAGCTTTCGCCCGCGGCTCCGCCCGCGTCAATGTCGATCCCTCGGGAACAGTTCTTTTTCCCGGGATAAAATGTACCCTTATGTCCTTCTTTGTACCCCAGATAACGTGTATGCAAAATTCCATGATGATCGGTTCAGTAGTTACAACGTGAAAGCGTAACAAACAAACAAACAAACTCACTTTCGCATTTATAATATTAGTTGGGATTAGGATACTGGCTAAATAAGTAACGCGCGACGAACGACGATTGAGACAACTCGAGACCGGTAAGCCAACTGATGTGTCGCTGGGTCTTCATGGCAACGGGTGATGATGATTAGTCCGACCGATTTTGACAGCTCCGTGGCGCAGTGGTTAACACGCCAGCCTGCGACACGAGGGCGTCCGGGTTCGATCCCCGGTCAGGTCAAGATGGAAAATGATATAAAAAAGCGGCCAAGTGCGAGTCGTACTCGCCCATGAAGGGATACTACTTAGATCTCGTTCAAACCAATTTTCGGTGGAAGTTTGCATGATAATGTACATCATATATCTTTTTTAGTTTTATCTTTCTCTTATTTTAGAAGTTACAGGGGGGGGGGGGGGGGGCACATTTTGTGTGTGTGTGTGTGGCGAGTGTCTCTCGCGCAAACTATTCAGTTTAGAAAAAAAATATATGAGAAACCTCAATATCATTTTCGAAGACTTATCCATAGATTCCTATCCAACTCATAAAATTGTGAAAATATTAATGTGGTTCACAGAATACATATAATTACCAAGTTTCAACAGTATAATTCTTATAGTTTCGGAAAAAACTGGCTGTGACGTACAGACGGACAGAGACATGACGAATCCCGGTTCCGTTTTTTTTGTCATTTGGCTACGGAGCCCTAAAAATGTACATACATACATAGTATCACGTCATTTTCCCTTGCGGGGTAGACAGAGCCTATAAGACCTAAAAAGAGCATGTGTAAAACTTACTGCTTTGACTCTTCTTCTGTCCCTGTACAGTCGTCTTGCAAGTAGACCTCTAGCGTATGCCTGGAGACCTGTGGCCAGTTTCCTCAACCGTTGGTACTTCACTCTCGCCAGCCAGCCCCGGATGTTGCGTTGGATCTTGATGGCTGCTCTATTGCGACGGACCTCTTGCGCTTTGCTGTGTACAAAACATCAAACATGTCATAAAACAAATACCTCATCATCATCATCATTCCAGCCGTTGAAGTCCACTTGTCACTTACCGTCTCGCAAGATATCCCCTGGCGTGGGCCTGAACACCTCGAATCGCCCTCATGACCCTCAAATACTTCCTCCTGGCCACAAAACGACGCACGCAGCTTTGGACGCGCACGCAGTATAGACGTTGGATATCGGCGCGAATCTTCTCTAGATACGCCACCTGGTAGACAAAGTAAAATTCAGAATATAGAAAAAGTAGATTGTGACCCAAGGGCCTAACATAATAGGCTAGCTTCCTGGGTCGTAATAATAACATAACAATTAGTCCGCCAGTTAGATAATCAAAAAATATAGGACACGTATTTTTCCTTTTATCAAATAAACAATAAATAATAAAGATAAAGCGCGTCAAAGTTCAGGATTGGGGGCTCGTGACGTCAAAGTTTGCTAAAAATTGTAGCAAACTATGACGTCACACGGAACTTCAAAGGGCTATATCTTTATCATTTTTCAATAATCTTATAACACATTCTTAATAATCCGTGAACCTACTGCCATCTAACGCTGACTTTTGGAACTAAACTTGCCAGAGCGCGCTTATGAGATTATCTTTTCTTGTAGAATGGGCATAAATAAATATATACGGACAAATCACACAGATTGAGCTAGCCCCAAAGTAAGCTCGAGACTTCTGTTATGGGATAACTCAACGATACTATATTTTATAACAAATACATATATAGATACACATCCAAGACCCAGGCCAATCTGAAAAAGATCATTTTCCATCTTGACCTGGCCGGGGATCGAACCCGGTCACTCCGTGTCGCAGGCTGGCGTGTTGACCGCTGCGCCACGGAGCTAGCCATGTTTGCAAAAGCTAGGCATGTTTTCTAAAAAAGTACTTGTCAAAATAATTTGTCAGTCTGGTTGGTTACTCAATCAAACAAAAATTGATAAAGATATAGCCCGTTAAAGATCCGCGTGACGTCACTGACCGATACTCTTTTTACCGGCCTTTTACGTCATGAACCCCCACTCCTGAACTTCATCATCATTTGCTTGATTAAAAAAAAGAAAAGATACGTATCTAATATTTTTCGATAATCTATAAGACGGCATAGCCGTGTGGTATCCGGCAGAGTAGAATAGGACCACTCCAAGTCTTCCCGTGGATGTCGTAGAAGGCGACTTAGGAAATACAAGCTAAACAAAGCTTATAAACATCTAAGACACCTCTCCAACCCGTCTGGCCAGCGTGGAGAGTGTAGGCCAAGTCCTCTGGCTGCTCTGGCCAAGTATGGCTCTAGTAGTACAGAGAGGGTCGTGCTCCTGTAGTGGAGACTAAAAAGGACCTGATGATGATGATGATGATAAGACGGACTAATTATTTTCAATTTTTTAGGAAACAAGCCTATTATATTATCTATGGTAAAGCTAAAAGAAAACAATATTAGAATAGATAGATTGGCAGTGGCTGTGTCCGGGTGGTTTGTTTGTTGATTTTCATATGTGTGTGGCCTACACTGGTGTCAGACTTTTCAAGCTGCCTAAAGCCATCTGACATTTTTTTAACGACTGCGATCAATGATGTCAGCGTTGCTTAACATGTATAAGCGCTAATAATGACGACCACTGCAGTCAGAGAATATAAAGCAATGGGATGGATTGTGCAGAAAAGGTTCTCTGGCGACCACGTACCAGCCGCAGTAGGACACATGCAGGCGGTCTTCGTTGTGAATATCCTTGAGGAGGAGGATCCAAGAGAGAAATATAATGAAGAAGAGAAACTTCACACACCTGACCAGCTCTGAAGAATATCTTGGTGGCCCCAAACTGGTATTTGTCTGGGTCCTTTAGATGTTTCGCTAGCACCCTGCCGCATGTCGCTTTGATGTTGGCGCGATCTATTTCGCTATACTTGCAGAGTAGGCGATACCTATTAAACATAATGATATTATACATGCTAAGGGCTGACTGGTGAACACTTTATTACATCAAAGGGGTGACTTAGCCCGTCGATATGAACAACTTTTGCTACGCAACCAATACTAGAATAAAAACAATACATTCCCATATAAGTTTAAGGGACAGGGGCAGCTGAAGCGTCGAATCTTACCTGGTGGGAAGCAACGATGAGGTCTAGGGTGGTACACGCAAACTCAAATAATGCCTATGCAATCTTGCCTTGAAAATCCCTAAAGCGTACGAGTCGGCCACACGCGGGGAGGAAATTCCATTCGCGGTTCGCATAATGAAGGAGGAGGCGAATCTAGAGGTACGATGAACAGTAATATCGTCCACGTACGGGTGGAATCTCTGCCCACTCCGTGTCGTCCGGAGATGGAATGGTGCAGGGGGAATTAGATCGTGCAGTTCCTGTGCGCACTCACCGAAATGCAGCCTGTAAAAGACACACAGACTTGCTACTAATCGGCGGTGTCTTAGGCTCTGAAGCCGTTTCGCTGTAAGCAACTCATCGTCAACGAGTCTTCTGACACATCTATCGATACTTCTCACTCGGATGAATGGGAGAAAAGCAAAAAGCAGCTCGGGAGGCCAGGCACGCGTACCCGATGCCATATATCCTAACTAATATTATAAATGCGAAAGTGAGTTTGTTTGTTTGTTTCTTTGTTTGTTTGTTACGCTTTCACGCCGTAACTACTGAACCGATCATCATGAAATTTTGCATACAAGTTCTCTGGAGTACGGAGAAGGACATAGGCTACCTTTTATCCCGGGAAAAAGTACTGTTCCCGAGGGATCGACATTGACGCGGGCGGAGCCGCGGGCGAAAGCTAATTAATGATATAAGTTAGGATATAGTTTGACTTCATTGATTGACGATGTGAACAAATCGTCGCGTTACCCCGCAATGCCAACTAGAGACGAGTTGTCTATTAACAATAATAAGTCTAATCTGGACTCACCTATGGAAGAAATCCTGATACAACCATCGCGATGGGAACCCAGCAGCCGATATCCTGATGGTCTCTAGTACACCACATGCTCTGAAACATTAATTTCCAAATTTTAAAGTAAAGAACATCTCAATAAGAAAAGTCGTGAAATGATTGTGATTTTTTTATAAGAATTCTAGTCGACAATATGATAGGTTTTATATTCACGGGACTCAGCACGAACCCCTTTATTCATCTCATCATATTTCCGCTGATGTTTTTACGATAGCGCGCCATCTATTGCAATAAAAACGAACTAGAATAACAAAATAATCGATAACATTAATTTTGTTATGCAATGAGGTCAAATATTCTTGTTGCCATCTGTGCCAAAATGATTGAAGCACTAGTTCAATGTGTAACCAACGATTAAGTCTATTAATAGACTCTTTAAGTACATTTTCGTGTACTTAAAGTGTATACTACCAGTGGGCTAAACTAAAAAAAAAATACCAGCAGGAAAATCATCAACGTAGATTTTAAAGTGTACTAATCTCAATTAATGAATAAGGCTTATTATCAACCCCATAAGGGCGTATCATCAAAGTAGATTTTAAAGTATACTAACCTCAATTGATGATTAAGGCTTATTATCAACCCCGTAAGGGCGTATCATCAAAGTAGATTTTAAAGTATACTAACCTCAATTGATGGACAGCTCTTGCTGGATCAAAACTAAACGCTTGCTTCGTGTCATTAGGCTTTATACACCGCACGTAGTGAGGCGTTGTTGCAGATAAAGTAGCCATTAGTGCAGAGAGCGAAGCTCGGAACTGTGAACCGACGGTCTGCTTCTGGCCTGAGGGACGCCTGGGAGGTTGCTGCAAAAAAAACAATACGCAAATTCAAAAGACACCTTTCTTGTATAAAGGGACAAATCACACAAATAATAAAATCTCCTCCAAGCGACCTTTTTTGGGTTTACCAAACTTTTTCTTGCATAAACATTGTTGTTCTTAATTTCGCTTTATACAGTCTCGTCTGGAATGTTCTAGCTGTCGGCTAGAGACCCATAAGACTGTATGAAAGGGAATAGACGAGGCGAACGTAAATCAGTTGGCCGCATGTGTTCGACGGGTGTCGTGACGTTTCGCCCCACCTGCCGAGGATCAGCTGCGGGGATCGGGGGTCGAGGAAGCTCCGGTCGCGGACCCCGCTATCGACACGGAACTTTATTCTACTTCGCTTGACCACCGCGGCTGTAGGCACGTCGCATTTGTTTAGTCCCTAAATGTATTTTTTATTACACCAGCTACCCAAAAACAGTCCACTCTTTTATTTAAATACCACCAGGATCCCACATATTCGATCCGGCTCGAAGGACCAACGGCTTAACCGTGCTTTCCGAAGCACGGAAGAGCTTAAGATATTTTACCCAACCGGTCACCCATCTCAGTTGGGACTGCGCCCGGGGTTGCTTAACATGCGTAAACGATAATTATGCTCACGCGCACTAGGCTATCGAGCTTGTCTATGAAAAGATAATGATGAACAATAATGAAGGTAAGGTAAGGTCAGGGGTGTCATTTTTAACTACCTGTCTGGCCATTATCATTTCGTGTAGGTGTCACGGTCAAGCGACCATGCAGCCTGGTGTCAGAAGTCTACGGAACCCGCTCTCGGCCTCTGACTTGGTTCCTTTAACGACTACCAGATGGCAGCCTGCAATGTCCTAACCAAACTGGAAACAACTAAACAGAGTATGCTTCCCGTGGGAATCGAACCCACAACCCCCGGGTCTACAGGCAAATGCCTTAACCACTGGACCACGGAGGTAGTACTTGTCTGGTGACGTCAGGTATGGCATCGGGTACGCGCGCCCGGTCTCCCGAGCTGCTACTTGTTTTTCCCCCATTCATCCGAGCGAATAGTATCCTAATACCTTCATTCCCCTCCCCGATCCAACAAATTTCTATTCTTTCCCAGCTTCAAAATGCTTGCGATGGGCAGCAGCGTCGGAAGCACAAGAAACCAAAGAAACTGCGCTCGCCAACCCGCCTGCCAAGCGTGGTGAGTATGGCAATATCCTTCCATGGAACAAAGAATCCAGTGCCCTTGTCCAGCAGTGGACTTCTTACGGCTCAAATGATGATGATCATGAATGATGAACGTAGTTTCTTCTTTTCGAGTCGAAATAGTTCCATTTGATTACATTTCTTTTAACCAATATTTGGCTACGGTGATCGCCTTATCATTGCCCTCATTGTAGTCCTGTACCGTGCAAGTAGTGGGGCAGTTAGGACACGACAGAAGATGACACATGGACTGATGGGCACCGCAGTCACACAGTAATTGTTCACAGTCACAGTAATTGTTGGTCGAGAAACCCTCGTGGGGTTTCTCGACCAGCCCCACGAGAAACCCCACGAGGGTTTCTCGACCAACAATTAGTGCGAGAACGATTAGACTCTGATGAACGTATAAAATCTACTTACGGTTAGACTCGCAACAGGAAGATTGGCGTTAGTCTTTCTTCTAGTGGGCGGTGGTAAGGTGTTGGAAGTCTCCAGTCGTTCTGGCGCCAACATAACTTGTATGAGCCGGCAATCCGTCGCAGATCTGACAACATTATTAAAATAGGTCTATATTTGTTTCCCCCAATTTTTTATATCCCTAATTTTTTTTACTAAGTATACATAGACATTTTATTTATTTATTTCAACAACACAATATTTTTACAGGCATTTGAACTAAGCTTTGTATAATTACTTTTCAGCATTACTTCTGGCGAATTCTGTAATTGGCTTGACATATTCTTTAAGTGCCTATTGATAAGTACCAATTTGTAACACTGTAGAATTCAATAAAAAAATAAAAAAATCGATTGGCGAACAAATTTTTCGTACAATTTTTTTTTAGAATATTTTCATTCATCCTCATTTAGTAGTCTAATTACTTTTCACGTATTTTTTACGCCTTACATTTATTTCCCGAAATATTCATTAGGTCTAATTTTAATGACTTCTAATATTCTCAATGAATAATTTATATTTCGCAAAAAACATGTAACTTCACAAACTATTGCTATGTATTTGTTAGGGGTTGATTTTATTATAACTAGAATGATATTATTAGGCATATCAAGTTAAGGCATAGCTATTACAAATCATATTATGTAATGGCGCAATGAGCAAATACTTTTTGGGAGTAGGTATTCATGTTGTGCGCCTTGAGGTGGCCCAAGGGCCACCCCGCCGTAGTCTGAACTATAGGTCTTTGTCACACGTTTGTTATTTTTTTTGCTTTAAATTTTTATTATTAAGTACATTAAATGGCTGTAGAAAGTTAAAATTATCTGAAAATATTATTATAGTAAGTAACATTTGTTTCAAAAATAGTTATATAAGGTTATCGTTACTTCGAAAGATATGGTATGCCAATCGATTTCAGTTCATGCAATATTAGAGATTCTAAAATTAAGGCTAACAATTGATAGGTTAAACTATTATTGTGCAAACATATTAATTAGGCTAACCGATAATTTTACATTACAAGTTTAGACCAATAACTTTCGGCGAAGTGAAATGAGAAGTAAAGATTTTATGCGAAACAAAGGGCACCCGTACCTTATGCATTCCAGCTGTTCTTCAGACACCGTGTCCCTGTTCTTCTCCAAGAAACCCCCGGATTGGTACTCCACGTTGTCAGCGAAGTGTTTGATGATGAATGCTGTGAACACATTCACGGAATTTATGCCTTTTCGGAGTCGTCAAGTTCATACATACATGTAAAATGCTTTGTCCAGAATGATTGACTAACTGATCAACGCACAGCCTAAACCCCAGATCGTAGAGATTTGAAACTTGGAGGATGTGTTCAATGTAGGACGTGGGCATTCTATAAGACCAGCTACCTGCTTTTTGTTAACACTAGCGACGTGTCTTCTATGGAGGGCGGTCAACATCAGCGCGAGGATCAGCACCAGAGACCTTCCTTTTATATTGGGGGTCAACATCAGCGACCTGCCTTTTATAAGGTGGGGTCAACTACACCTGGTACCTCACTACGCCCATGTATTACCTGATCTCCCGAAGCGTGGCTTCATGAAGTGCGGGTACTTGGCGCACTTGTCGTGCAGCTTGGACACGAAGCCCTGGTCGGAGCCCTGCGGCACGCGGCACTCCTCGTCCAGAAGCGCCAGGATACCCAGCCGGTCCTCGATCAGGTCGATGCACGGCTGGTTGTCGTAGAAGTCGATCATCTTCCACGATATCCCTTCCTGGAATCATCATTTCGTGTAGGTGACACGGTCAATCGACCATGCACACCCTGTCAGTGTTCGTCCGAACCACCTCTCGGCCTCTGATGTGGTTCTTTTAACGACTACCAGATGGCAGCCGGGACCTACGGTTTATCGTGCCTTCCGAAGCACGGAATCATCTTTATTATCGGACAATCAGGTGAATCAAGCCAGCAATGTCCTAACCAAACTGGAAACAACTTAACAAAGTATGTTTCCAGTGGGAATCGAACCCACGACCCCCGGGTCAACAGGCAATTGCCTTAACCACTGGACCACGGAACGGCACTCCATCCTGGAATAACATCGCAAAAATATCATAGGAGGCACGAACTGGGCACAGTACGACCACTTTTATAAGTCGCATCGGCTTTGTTCGGCGTCGCAGAATAGCACAACTTACCGCCGAATCAAACCGAATGAAAATATCAGTGAAGTAACGAACTTATAGCTACTACATAAGATTTGAAATCCAAAAACAATAGGACTCCTGCTGTCTCGCTCATAATACTTGTACAGCGCTCATAATACCGCATCAGCCAATAGCAGCCGGATATTTTCGCACCATGCAAAAAATGTATTTCTGCGCAGGTAACTTTTAAAAGTGGTAGTACTGTACATGTCATCATCATGTCAGCCGCAAGAAGTCCACTGCTGAGCATAGGTTTCCTAAAGATTTCGATAAGACCTACAAACGAGCAAGCAAGTCACGACGGTAAGTGATCATGATCACCTCTGCCCATTTATAACTGTATCACCAGGGTGTGACAGAAGCGTTGTCGGCCTTTCTAGGAGCTGGGGGACGACATGGGGAGGAAATAGGGAGAGGGGGGGGGGGTTGGATCGTGCTTCCGACGCTGCTAAAACATTTTAGCTTGGGAAGAACAGGATAAGTGTGGATATAGAAACAGGATATCTTCATCTTGATTGTAAATCTATCTATAGGTATCTAGAATGCGAAAAAGCAGCAGCTCGCAGAGCCGGACGCTTGTTTTTGCAGCTATATCTGGCCACCAGACAGGCAGATGGGAATGGCATTCTCTGTCTTCACCTGTAAAAGTTTGCAGCATATACTTAGGCTCTGGTTCCTTCCGTATTCTTTAAAATTTTAAGCTATCATAGATGATGTAGGGTAGATGAGGCATGGCAAAAGAATCCAATGTCAGTCTTCCTTTGTAATATGTATGTTAGCAGTCTGATATTGTCTGTTTTGATTATCTTAACGTGAACATTAGTGACATTAAGAAATCTAATCTTACCATCCTGCTAATAAGAGCGTTTTTTGTTTGTTTGTGAGTGTGGATGTATGGTTGCTACTTGACTAGGATAGTCTTTATTTAGAAATTCAGTTCCCGCGGAATAAACGCAAACGGAGTCGCGGGCAACAGACTGGTGCTTTGTGATTGTGAGGTAGGTTACCTTAATGTACTCGTCTTGTTCCAGCTTGAACACGTGCGAGTTGAACTGCTGTTGCAATTTCTCATTCGCGTAGTTGATGCAGAACTGCTCGAACGAGTTGATCTCGAAAGTCTCGAAGCCGTAGATGTCGAGGACACCTGGAAAGAGATATATATATATAGTATTACGTCTTTTTCCCTTGCGGGGGAGACAGGGCCCAGTTCTATAAGATTTTATAGCAACATTTAGCATTGGTGTGTAGGAAAGAAAAAGGCAGTTAGGAAGCCTTCATCGACTCGATGCCAAGACTTTCGGTGGCCACCGAAAAGAATCCACTTTACAGACAACCAATTTTTTTAACTTTGCCTTAACTTTTTAGGGTTCCGTACCCAAAGGATAGAAACGGGACCCTATTGACCTCTCAACCACCAAGCGGTCCAATGAGGGGGCATAACAATAGAAAATCCATTGTGTCTGCATTCGCGCGACTCGCGCTTGACGGGTTAATTTTTTATTTATTTATTTATTTCAGGCAACAAAATAAAGGTTTACATAAAATAAACAATTATGGCCCATATGAATATATACCTTAACCTACAAATATATAAAAATATAAAAAACCTAAATCTATTGCACACGTAGAGTCTGCGGGGTGCTGCGCGTCATCGGGGTGTGTTAATATGACTCCGCTGTCCGTCTGTCTGTCTGTCTGTCTGTCTGTCTGTCTGTCTGTCTGTCTGTCCGTCTGTATGTCTGTCTGTCTGTCCGTCTGTATGTCTGTCTGTCTGTTTGTCACCAGGCTGTATCTCATAAATCGTGATAGCTAGAGAGTTGAAATTTTCACAGATTATGTATTTCTGTTGCCAAATATATTCACCTTGAAAATAAATAATGAAATAAAAATAAAATTGATATTTAAGGGGCTCCCATTCAAAAGAGATGATTTTTTTGCCGTTTTTATAAATAACGGTACCGCTCCGACTCGCACTTGGCGGGTTTTTTATTATATTGGAATAAGGCAGAAAATCAATATTCTAAGTAACTTAAGTTTACATATAAACATCTCTGAGACCTCTCCAACCTGTCTAGCCAGCGTGAAGAGTGTAGGCCAAGTCCTCTGGCTGCTCTTGTAGTACTGACAGGGTCGTGCTCCTGTAGTGAAGACTAAAAAGGCCTGATGCTGATTAAGAAACCTAAAGCCCATGTAGATCAATGTCATAAGAATTAACAGGAAACTCTTACTATCCTGCCAATAAGAGCATTCTTTTGTTTGTTTACATCATACATGAACTTAATTAAGTTCATGTATGATGATGATTAAGAAATAAATTATATTTCTAAAACAATATCTTTTTAAACAGAATATATAATAAACATATATATCTCAGTAATCCTTTGTTTTAAAAACCTATAATATCGTAAATATGGTTATTTCATCGTCATCATCATCATTTCGAGTAGGTGTCACGGTCAATCGACCATGCACACCCTGGTGTCAGAGTTCTTCGGAACCGCCTCTCGGCCTCTGACGTGGTTCCTTTAACGACTACCAGATGGCAGCCGGGACTACCGGCTTAACGTGCCTTCCGAAGCACGGAATCATCTTTATTATCAGACAATCAGGTGATTCAAGCCTGCAATGTCCTAACCAAACTGGAAACAACTAAACAAAGTATGCTTCCGGTGGGAATCGAACCCACGACCCCCGGGTCAACAGGCAAACGCCTTAACCACTGGACCACGGAGGCTGTTTCATCGTAACTACATGTATCTAAAATGGTTTTTACATTCAGCCAGTCAAAGGAAAACATAGCTTATATTAAAAACATAGCATATTGATTGAATGAATGAATTATTACCCCCATATTCTTGAAAATTAATAATCGCTTATGGTATTTTTGTTTTTTTTTTATGTTGTTTAAAATGTGTTTTGTCCTTTTCTCTCTCTAAATTTTAACTAATTATTAAATAATGGTAAAAAAAATTCATGCGGGCGGGGATTGAACCAGCGACCTAGGTCTGTGTACGACCTACGCTCTGAAACTGAGCTACCGCATGTCCCAACCTCGGCGTCGTCAAAATGCATTGTGAATGCAAAATAAAACACTTATAAAAAATACAATTTTAAATATGTTGATATTTTTTAATGAAAAAAGAGGTTACTGTTTGGTCAACATAACTTACCAATAAAATGTTTCTTAGCGTGTCCCGTATCCAACGCCCTATTAACCGCTTGCACCAACCACGCAAACAGCTCTCCATACATCCTCTTCGCTAAGGCATCTCTAGCTGCAGCAGCCCTATGGACATCCATTCGGGAGACGATGACTTCGTGCGCTGAGGCGATGCGACGGTGCGTCAGCCAGCGGAGGAGATCGGGTTTGGTGATGCCGAGGAGGCTGCAGACTATCTGGAGATGCTTGTCGTTGGGCTTCAAAAAGAAGGTAACAGTTAGTGACTAGCTCCGTGGCGCAGCGGTCAACACGCCAGCCTGCGACACGGAGTGACCGGGTTCGATCCCCGGCCAGGTCAAGATGGAAAATGATCTTTTTCAGATTGGCCTGGGTCTTGGATGTGTATCTATATATGTATTTGTTATAAAATATAGTATCGTTGAGTTAGTATCCCATAACACAAGTCTCGAACTTACTTTGGGGCTAGCTGAATCTGTGTGATTTGTCCGTATATATTTATATTTTATAAGACAAGGCTGTGTACTGTATTTGGGTTGTTTTTTAGGGATCCGTACCGAAATGGTAAAAACGGAACCCTATTAATATATATGTCCGTCTGTCATCAGGCTGTATCTCATGAACCGTAATAGTTAGACAGTTGAAATTTTCACAGATGATTTCTGTTGCCGCTATAACAACAAATACTAAAAAATCTAATAAATATTTAAGGGGGCTCGGATAAGGGGGAGCGGAGTAATATGAATAGGGTCCCGTATTTACCCTTTGGGTACGTAACACTAAAAAACAGTTTCTTTTTTAAATTGTATATTACTAGCTCCAAGTGAGCTTTCGCTACTTCACCGGGCGTTTGAGGCGAGGGTAGAGTGCCCTCAGCCTATAAAGACAACATCACCAAAGGGCCCCCAGGAGAGAGGGACCTCGGCTTTGGGCGTTGCCTGTGTGCGCAAGGCTTGGAGAGACAGCAATCTCTCATATTGCCTGATAGGCCGCGTATACGTGCATGTATAGCCTGAAGACCCAATCTGAGACAAAAAAAAACAGTGGCTTATACTCACACTGATATACGCGCCATCTTGGACATCTGTGGTGGGGTCGCTGTCCGTGGTCAACTCAATGTTGCCCAAGTGGAGAATAGTCGCCAGAACTGTGAACATGTTCTGCTGCTCGCTTTCTGTTACCCCTGTAACAATACCATTTCAGGTTTAAATAAATAAAATAAAATAAAATAAAATGCATTTAATTCAGACTAATAGCGTCCATAATATACACGGTGAAATTTTGATCGTTCTGGACCCTTAAGGCTGAACGAGTCAATACTTTTCCCATACAAATTTCGAGGGGCTGTACTCCACTGTTTGACATTTTACATCCAAAGTTTAACATGATATCGTTTTGTGTCATTATTAAAATTGTCTGTACAGTAACAGATCAGTAAAATAAAAAGCCATTAAGAAGTTATGAGCCAACAAACTTTAGCTTTTCTTTCTAATTTTAACACTACTTAGGGCGTAAATAAGTAATAAAAGAAGTATAATATATCGAAAACAAAGACCGTAACGACAAAGTTCAATTATCGAAGATTTCAATTAAATTTATTTATAATTGATTTATGCAGTAGTTTTTTCATAAAACCCCATTTTCCAAGGGACGTTTTGCAATTTTTCACGCTCTCGGTAGTGTTTGTGTGCGTGCGACTCGGCGTATGCGTGAGATATAGCGTCTAACAGTCTGCACTGATACTATCTCTCCCTCTCTCTTTTTTTTGAGTTCCCAGCTTTGGTCCCAAAAGTTGTTCATTTTGATGATCTGAGTCACCCCTTTAAGGGTCCAAAAAACTAAGGGTCTAAAAATTTCATCATATATATAGTGCAAAAAATTATAAAATAGCAGGAGTAATCTTACCGAGGGTGGTAAGGGCATTCCTGGTCTCATTAAAGGTTTTGAGGTCATCTACACCATCTATGTTGGGGCTGCCTCCCTGATTCAGGTAGTGGAAGTGGTCTTGGTGGTCTGCAATAAAAATAACAACGGGTCATTATCATTTCGAGTAGGTGTCACGGTCAATCGACCATGCACACCCTGGTGTCAGAGTTCTCCGAAACTTAGCGTGCCTTCCGAAGCACGGAACCATCTTTATTATTAGGCAGTCAGGTGATTCACGCCTGCAATGTCCTAACCAAACTGAAAATAACTAAACAAAGTATGTTTCCGGTGGGAATCGAACCCACGACCTCCAGGTCAACAGGCAAACGCCTTAACCACTGGACCACGGAGGCTGTTTATCTATAACAACGGGTTGCACTCCCGGAGTGTCGGCAGAACTGAAAACTCCGCGCGGTAGAAAGAGGCGGATATTACTTCCTCTCCTACGCCGCGCCGTCTCAGGTCACGTGTCACGACCGTAGAACCCGGTCAAGGGAATGGCCGAAAGAATCATGATAATGGACGATGCGGCTAGCAACCCATCACTATTTTAATTCAATTTTCCACCTATACGGCCACCAGCACGCTGAACGTGGCCTTTCGGTCTTATGACTTTAGGTCTACCCCGTAAGTAAGTAATTCTAAATCCACATAAATTATATAGCTAAACAAAGCTTATAAACATCTATGAGACCTCTCAAACCCGTCTGGCCAGCGTGGAGAGTGTAGGCCAAATCCTCTGGCTGCTCTGGCCAAGTATGGCCCTAGTAGTACAGAGAGGGTCGTGCTCCTGTAGTGGAGACTAAAAAGACCTGATGATGATGATATATTGCGCGCATGCAGGCTGATTGCATACTTTAGATTTAAGATATATGTTAATCATGCATATAAATATTTAATTTAAATTGTTAGCTTCATAATACGAGGCAATAATAAATAGGAAAACGGGAAACAAGAAGTGGGTAATGGGAAATAGGGAATGGGTAATGGGAGCCGGCAAATGGGTAATGTGAAACTGATTACGGGAAAAAATAAATAGCGGCTATAATCATTATATCATTAGCTAGCTGTTGCCCGCGACTGCGTCCGCGGCAATTTCTGTTATTATGATTAATTAGTATAGAATCTACGAATAAGTAATAAGTCTACTTATTCGTAGTATAGAATAGATGATGCTTCGCTCCTATTGGTCGCAGCGTGATGTTTTATACCCTAAAACCTTCCTCAATAAATGGACTATCCAACACAAAAATAATTTTCCAATTTGCACCGGCAGTTCCTGAGATTAACGCGTTTAAACAAATAAACAAACTCTTCAGCTTTATAATATTATTTTTATTATTAAGTATAGATTTTAGAAGGTAATAGGAACTAATGACACGAATAAATGGAGCGATATTGATAACCTTTTTTTTTTATCTCATACCTAAGTGTAACTCCGGCATCATGGCTGCCGCGGCGCATAGCTGGTAGAACACATGGTAGTTCCTCTCCCCCGAACTTTGGTAGACCACTCTAGACTTTTCTAGAAGGTACGTTCGCATACTGGCTCCTGATATGCGGTACATGTTGTCGAAGTGAATCTCTATGAACTTGCCGAAACGGGAGGAGTTGTCGTTGCGTGTCGTTTTGGCGTTGCCGATTGCCTGAAAAAGAGAAGACAAGGTGAAAGAGAAGGAAATATCGTAAAACATAATTATTTTTCGTTCAAACTATTAAACTTTTAAAGCCGCCTTTTGGTATGTGGCATATTTTATTTTTTATGTTTATAAGGCGGCAAACGAGCAAGCGAGTCACCTGATGGTAAGCGACCACCGCTGCCCATGGACAACTGCAACACCAGAGTGTAACAGGAGCGTTGCCGGCCATTCAAGGAATTGGGGAAAGGACATAGGGGGAGGAAATGGGGGAGGGATGGGCCTCCGGCTCTCTCACTCACCGAACGAAGCATAGAAGCGGTAAAGTTTCTACTCAAACGTCGATTTTCTGTGAGAGTGTGGTACTTCCCCGGACGAGCCGGCCCATTCATGCTACTAGCAAAAATGAATTTTGCCGGTAGCGAGGCTCTACCACAACTAAACTTGTGCTGTTTTACTTAATTATATTACAATACTTAGTTACTTTACTAATTATTGAAGTAGGCATTTGTCTCCCATCTCACCTGATGGTAAGTGACGATGAAGACGAGGATGTTACATGCCTATCCAAGAGATACCCATTTATTCTACTTTTTAATGTCCCGGGACTGTACTTGTCTGGGAATATAGACGCAGGCAGTTCATTCCACACCTTAGCTACTCAAACCAAAAAGGAACCGTCAAAGCGTTATATAAGTACGATAACAGAGACAAAGAAGCACAAAAAAGGCGTGCACGATTTTCGTTTTGAGGGGCCGAATCACCCATTCAAGGGAATTTCGGTGGCCAATTTACACCCTGTAGCATCATCAGTATCATCAGGTCTTCTTAGTCTCCACTGCAGGAGCATGACCCTCTCTGTACTACCGCAGCCATACTTGGCCAGAGCAGACAGAGGATATACCCTGTATATTTGATGTAAATATTCCCCCCGCCCTATTCTAAACATGTTTTTTTTTTAATTTAACGCACAAATAAGCATACGGCCTCATTTCTATAAAAAATCTACGTGCACTTGATATAAAGAAAACCCTAACCGATCCTCGAATGGGTGATTTAACCCGTCGACATGAACAACTTTTCCTATTGGACCAATGCTGGGAAATACATATTTTTTAAATATAGCGGGTGGCCGAACATTTTTTTTTTCTCTTCTTCTATTTGGCCCTCAAACTTCATTCAGAAGCATATTTTAGTCAGTGTCTAGTTATTTTCCGAGTTATTCTTGCTTATGTATCAACGACATGATGGTGTAATCATTTCGCTGATTTCGACGGAGCCCTTGGCGACAATTCACACGAATCCACTGGCTTGATCATAAAGGACGCAACGAGGCGAGCAAACACCAGCCCCCTAAGTAAATCTCACTACAGCCGCACCATGACGCTTAATTTTAGTTATTCCAGACTTTGTTCATAAACATGGGCATTTATAACACCAAATTACACCGATTTCACATTATAAGTCCACTAGAAACAATATGCAAAACAATCTAAAAAAAATGCCGTGCAGCAAAATGGTCACCCAGATGGGATGGCTTCGATTTGTTCTAAGATCTATATTTACTGTAATACCTACAAATGTAATGTGTTGGCAAATAAAGTTTTTATTATTATTATATTATTATAGTCTGCTGCAATTCCCGCCAAGAACTGCCGGTACATTTTTGTTTGAAAATGTCCAGTTTTTTTTTTTTTGCGAAAGTATCTCTGTCTTTCTGTCGTCTATTCACGCTTTAACCATTGAACCAATTTGGAGGAAATTTGATATGGAGGTAGTTTGGGCCCGGGGAAGGACATTAACGCTGGCGGAGCCGCTGACAGATATTGTACATTTCATTTCATACATGTTAACTTACCTCCATAATAGGACTCGAGGCCAGCACTTTCCTCTCAACTTGGGTCTCACTGGCGTTACCACCAACCGCAGCAAAATACCTCATCGCGTATTTAGCTGACACCGTCTTACCCGCGCCCGATTCGCCACTGACTGAAAATAAATAAAGCAACAATTATTAGATAATCTTCTCTTAATAAATATATACGGACAAATCACACAGATTGAGCTAGCCCCAAAGTAAGTTCGAGACTTGTGTTATGGGATAACTCAACGATACTATATTTTATAACAAATACATATATAGATACACATCCAAGACCCAGGCCAATCTGAAAAAGATCATTTTCCATCTTGACCTGACCGGGGATCGAACCCGGGCCCTCGTGTCGCAAGCTAGCGTGTTAACCACTGCGCCACGGAGCTCGCTAAATATAGTATGCTACAATTGTTTTACACAAATCCGCTGTTACGTCAAATAGCTACAGTAGTGCATCATCAGGAACATGGTTCGTCGAAACTTTCAAACATTTATCCGCAACACACTTCGTCATTGTGTACAGAAAATATCAGCAACACGCTTTGTCAAACTAAACTTACCAATTATGCTCTGGTCTCGGCGTTCGCTCTCAAGTTTAGTATACGCTTCTTCCGACACCGCGAAGATGTGGGGGTCCAGATCGCCCATGGACTGGCCCCGGTACGCCATGATTGTCTCATCTCCTGTAAACCAAAAACAACGACAAATAAAAATATATATTTTAGATAGATATAAGGACAAGTCTTCCAAGCTGGTCTGGGAGAAAAGAAAAAACGTAGAATGTGCCAGCTGCTTCTCTACCCGCGCAGATCGTAAAAGCCGATCGAGGGATTGGGCTAAAATCTGGGGAATTATGTCAATAGGCGATGCGGCTAGCAACCCATCACTATTATAATTCCGTTTTCCATCTACACGCCCCCCAACATGCTAAATGTGGCCATGAGGTCTTATGGACCTAGGCTCTGTCTACCCCTCAAGGGAAAAAGACGTGATACTATGTATGTATATAAGGACAAAGCACAAAGCTCATAAACATCAACGAGACCTCTCCAACCCGTCTGGCCAGCGAGGAGAGTGTAGGCCAAATCCTCTGTCTGATCTGGCCAAGTATGGCTCCGGTAGTACAGAGAGGGTCATGCTCCTGCAGGGGAGACTAAAAAGACGTGATGATAATGATGATATGGACAAACCACACAGTTCAGCTAGCCCTTAAGTAAGTTCGAGGCTAGTGTTATAGGATACTATCTATTTAACTAACAATTTTATCCACAAGAAGTCCAGCAGTGAAGTTCAAGCGCCTGCATGGGAAAACTGAGTTCTATATCAAAATTCTCGATTTTCAAAATTACCAGGTGGAAACAACTAGCCGTGTGGTTTCCGGCAGAGTAGAATAGAACAACTCCTAGTCTTCCCATGGAGGTCGTAAGAGGCGACTTTGGAAATACAAAGCTCATAAACATCAATGAGACCTCTCCAATCCGACTGGCCAGTGAGAAGAGTGTAGGCTTTGGCCTTTGTAGTGTAGCTTCATTTTGTATGAGACTGTGTATTTATATTTTATTTGATTGAAGCTCATAATACAAGTCTCGAACTTACTTTGAGGCTAGGTCTATCAGTATCATTTGTCCATATATATTTATAGACAAGCTTGGTTTTTTACATGTATCATGCTAATTTTTACATGTTATGTCTAGGTACTTAATGTTACTATGATATCATTTATAAATATGATGCGCAGATCCGGTTTTTATGATTCATCACAATATTATTAGCACGATAGATCGAGTATTGAATCGTCAATAAATTGTGTTTTGTCATATCTGTGTTTAATAATAAATAATAAATATATACGGACCAATCACACAGATTGAGTTAGACCCAAGGTAAGTTCGAGACTTGTGTTATGGGATACTAACTCAACGATACTATATTTTATAACAAATACATGTATAAACATCAATGACCCAGGCCAATCTGAAAAAGATCATTTTCCATCTTGACCTGGCCGGGGATCGAAACCGGCACTCCGTGTCGCAGGCTGGCGTGTTAACCACTAGGCCACGGAGCCGTGTGTTTAACACTCTGCTCGAGCCTTCGAGCATCAATATTTCGGGAAATCTTAATTTCGGCACAGGTATGGCCAGCTATAAAAACATTGCCTTGATTTTGAACCTCTGAACTATATTAAAATCCTGGAAACAGAGTAAGAAAAAAAAGTATAAAAATAAAAATGTTTGACATCCCATAGAAATTCGCCCAGCTGATCGGCAATTTTGTATGGGAGGTCCAATTCTATTTTTCGTTTTTTACCCTTATAATTCTGTATTCATTTAGGGATTCTGATTCCATGATTTTAATATAGTTAGTTATTGGGTTCAAAATCACGATGAATACAGCGACCCGCGCTGTTTTCGCATGAGTGCGATAAATTATACATTACCTTTCTCTTGAATCACTCTATATGTTTAAAAAAACCGCATCGATATCCATTGATTAGTTTTAAAGATCTAAGCATACATAGGGACAGACGGGAAGAGTAGATCTTTAAGGCGATACCACTGTAAATAAGGTCGTTCTGAACCTTATTTATCTCGCAAAATACTTCAATTAGGAGTTTCAAATCTAAGTAATATGATTTTTGACTATTTCATCTCCAAAAATTGAAGATGAAAACACGTTTTGATTAAATTTTCTCGATAGAAATATTTTTTGAAAAATGGTCTTCTTTCGCAGAGTTTTTATTATTGTAGCTCAAATGCGACGAATGAAATAATGATTTTTAGACTAAATATTAGTAATTCATCAAAATGTAAATATGAAAATACAATTAACCGGTCTGATTTTATATAAAATAGAAATAACGAATTTGGCGCTTACGTTTTTTTCTTTGAGCGACTCGAGACTATCTCCTATCTCATCATTCACGGGCTAAACCGCCAAGCGCTATCCCTTGCGCGCACTTGATCAGTCCTTTGCCGAGCGAAGGTACCAAACATTTGAGGCCTCGTCTTAAGCCTAAAAGTCATGTTTAGCATATTGTTTGGCGTTAGGAAAAACGGTTTCAAAATAGTAATAGGTAGCTCACTGCATCGCCTACTGTCATGATTCGTCAGATTTTCGCCTTCGTTCGGCTTTTACGATCTGCGCGGAAAGAGAAGCGGCTAGTACATTCTACCTTTCTGTTTTCTCCCAGACCACGATAGAAGAGAAATTAAGTCTCTTATTAAATTATTACATAATATAAAATGAAATCGCTCCGGCTGTCTGTTCGCTTAGATCTTTTAAACTACTCAACGGATTTTAATGCAGTTTTCAACAATATATAGAGTGATACGAGGTTAGAATCATGAGGTAGCTCAGTTGGCAAAGCGAAGGTCGTACATAGACCTAGTCGCTGGTTCAAGCCCCGCCCGCATGAAATTTTTTCATCATATTTTATTTCTTAAGTTACTGAGAAAACTTTAAGAACATAAACATATTTACCGTAAATAGGTAATTCATAATAAGGGTTGATGGCCACTAGAACGATCCCGCAGTAAGTATAGATGGCGTTGCGATCGCAAAATCTGAAACATAAAACAAACATGTTTTTTCAAAAAAATACAAAAGACAAGAAATAGTCTAGGTCACTCCAAAGGACGAAAGGATTCTCACAATATCCTATCTCTCTTCAGCTATTCAAGTTATGGCGAAACAAAGAATACAGCATACATATGTGCAGTCAAACGACAAAAGTGGAGTCATAATTTCTGAGACAGTATGGGACATCGGTTCTTAAGAAAATGTTTTAAGGTCTAAAATGGAATACAATTGCATATCAATGCTCGAGACCGTATGTATATATATATATATATTCTATCACTATGCGCCACCTCTTCAAGGGTTGTCTGGAAGAGATTGCCTTAAGCGATAAGACCGCCTCTTGTGCTAAACTTAGTAATATAATTTTAAAAAGGTTGTATCCTTTTATTTGGTGCAATGAAGTATAATTCATTCATTATATATACATCACAGAAATAGATCGACATATTACTATATATTGGATACTCGATATATCAAATGTGGCATCATTAAATGTATGTACAATGAAAGCATTACATAATCTTTCATATAAAAAAACTGACATCAGTGAAACTACTGAACCGATTTTGATGACATTTAAATGGGACTACTGAAAGAATATCCTTTAAATAAAAAAAATCAAATCGTTTCAAAAATGACGGACATATATGGTGCTACTGCTACACATAAATAAAACAACGGGTTGCTCTCCGGAAGTGCCGGCAGAAGTGAAAACTCTAGCTAGGCTAGAAAGACTTTAGAAATACTTTAGAAATACAATCAAATATAGAAGCTCCTCCTTTTTTTAAGTCGGTTAAAAAAGAGCAACCAATGTTTGCAAGACTAAAGCATTGAAAAATTCAATGGGAATGGGAAACAGGTAATGGGAGAGTGAATACATGTAATGGGAAGTGTAGATGGGAAATAAGTATTGGGAGATGGGAAAGAGTGAAAATGAGTGAGAGAGAGTGAACTTATGAGTTAAAATGAGAATAGGAAAATTAATAATGGGAAATAACAGTGATAGTGCAGTATTGCCAATATAACCATACCTGACTTTAAGGTTGTGAAGTACTGCGGGTTCGTGCAAGTAAGACAGTGACGTCAGGTCATTCTGACCAATCAGCAGTGAAGGGTTTCTTAGGGGCGGTAATTTGTTTTCATCTGCAATCTGTAAATCAATTGATAAGTTAATGATCATCTCAGCAGTAGAAGTCCACAGCTGGACAAAGGCCGCTCCCGAAGATTCTTCGTTCCATGGAAGCATATTGCCATAATACGCTTGGCTGGCGAGTTGGCAAGCGCAGTTTCTTTGAATTCTTGTGCTTCCAACGTTGCGGCCCATCGGAAGCATTTATAAACTGGGAAAGTATAGGAATTTGTTATGGGAAGGTAATAAAGGTATTGGGATAGTACTCTCTCGGATCATTTAAATTAAATTAAATTAAATATATACGGACAAATCACACAGATTGAGCTAGCCCCAAGGTAAGTTCGAGACTTGTGTTATGGGATACTAACTCAACGATACTATATTTTATAACAAATACATATATAGATAAACATCCAAGACCTAGGCTAATCTGAAATAGATTATTTTCCATCTTGACCTGGAGGGGGATCGAACCCGGGCACTCCGTGTCGCAGGCTGGCGTGTTAACCACTGCGCCACGGAGCTGTCAATCATTGGGTGAAAAGCAAGTAGAAACTCGGAAGGCCGCGCGTAAACCTGATACCATACCGGCATCCTGCATCCACCAGCCAAGTAGTTGAGGATGACATCCCTGACTCTGAAACCCACCTTTATCTGCCGAATATCTCCAGACTGGTCCAATTTGACGATAAGCACCCCGGATCGGTAGTCTGCAACCACAGTACCACTCTCCCATACTGTGTCTGGATTTTCCACCCATACTCGGGCATCCTGTATTGAATAAATTATGATTTCATACTTTATGATGCAAATTTACTTCACAACAATATAAATCTGACAAAAAAGGTTGTTCTTGATAGGGCTGTAAAATAATATATTCTCTTGCATTATTTTTTTTTATACACAAATATTTGGAATTAAAAATATTTCATAAATTTTTGGCGCCAAAAATTCGAGTGTAGTATTGTGAAAGTAAAGAAAAAGAAAGTTCTGTTAGATTAAATTGGTGTAATAGTACATATAAATTGCGACTAAAATACTACTTTATCAAATTTTTAGTCTTTCATTGTTTTCTACCAGCTGCCACTCTAAGGCCTTTGCCTTTTGGTACCAAAAGTTACAGTACCAGATGAAAAAATTAAGTCCAGAGAAAAGGCCTGATTTCCATTGAAAAATCCTCAGATTCTGATCTGATCCTCGATCTGAAACGGCAACAAAATCCTCAGATTTTGTTGCCATTTCAGAATGAGGATTAATGCTGAGATATGGTAAACATACTTAATGTCAATATCAAGTCATCCTACCATCTTCACACTTTACAACCTCGACCTAGACCCAACTCTTGAGTACCAATATTGTTACCCCATTTGCTCCATCTATAACTGACTTCAAAAAAGAAGGAGGTTATCAATTCAGTTTCTTTGTTTGTTACTGCACATCTCCATCATATATGTAATGTATATAAACCAATCTCAGCTCCCTGGTCTTGTTGGATAGAGAGTATCATGGATTCCAGTACTCTTGGGTTCTTCCCTAAAACAACTATGCCATTGGCAAATTGTAGCAGATTCAGACACGGTCCGTTTATCCCAGTAGGTCCCATTCCATTTTTGACGAGAATAGCTTTGAGAAGATAAACTTTGTTTGTGATAATTGCTGTACTTGCCAAATACATGCCACCAAAGTGTACATAAAAATCCATATCTGTTGTACTCTTATTAAATTAAGAAATAAAATGTGGTGAAAAATTTCAAGCGGGTGGGATATTTTTCACCATATTTTATTTCATAATTTTAAAAGTATATCAAAATGGCATTGTGAATGCAAAATACATATCAATTGTGTTTTAGCAGCCAAAAGGTTACTATGAAAACTTACATCTGTTGTGAACAACAAAGACCCTTCTCATCAGGAACCTATGTGTTCCTATTTAAATGTCCGGCCCTTATCAATGGAGAAATTTGGAAACATAACTTTCCTCAGTCAACTGTTACATTTCTTTGAATTTTTATTATGTGCCGACCAAGGTTTCTATATTGCATATTTTTGGCTCTAGGCCACTCTGCTGCACCTACACTGAAGCCTAGTTGTGCACCAGTTAATCTTAATGCAGTTTTTGTAAGAATTATTTCATAGCTACAAATCTGCCTTGCCATATACATCTAATAAGATTCTAATTGGAAAATTGAAATACATTTTACAGAAACATTATGCTTATTTATTACTATTGGCTTAAAATGAAAGTTTATACCAAAAAAATCTCTGGAAATGTTTTTCTTTTCTTCACAAAGGCTCAAAGGGCTTCAAAGAGACTAATTATATAAGTACTATAGAGAGGAAATAGAAACCAAAAATTTAAGCCAGAAATTTGAATGAAAGTGTACTAACTCAGTACAATTCAATGACAGATTTTGGCCTAACAAATATGACGATTTATGCATATAAATTCAAGAAACTATTATGGAAATAATTATCAAAGGTTTTTCGCTTATTGTGCATCTATAGTCCATAAATATATAATTTCATTGAATGGAAATTAACAGTCTCTTTATAGTACTTATATATTTAATCTCTTAGAATTTTGTCTAACCAGCATATTGTAACTGGCAGTGTTAATTAGTTTTTATAATTTCAATAAAACTTCAAAGCAAATAACATTTTATTAACAATGCGAAAATAAATAAATAGGTAACTAAAATAATCAAGTTGTCATAATTATGTCATATTATCAACATTGTTATGAATCATAGATAACAAACAACATCAAATGAAAATTAAATGCATACAGAGGTAATCAAAAGCCGAGTAATTATTGCGTAAATTATTCATGAATGAGTGCTGAACATCTTCAAGCACAGTGACACAGATAGTAAAAGTGATGGAAACCTTTTTTCTTGTATAACTCAACAAACTTTTTTTAACTATGAACTAGGTATGATTTAAAAAGAATATTCATTACGAAATTCCAAAATCAAAATTTGAAAATACATAATGCAAGAAAATAGTAATCGTACAGCCACGAAACAAATTACTCAAATATTACCTTTGTGTACAGCTCTTTCGTAGTCATTTTGATTGATTTTTACTTATTTATATTGATTTAAACCAAATTTTAAACATAATATATATTATTTCACCACGCGTTCTGCTTGTGAATACATTTTATAAATAAATAAGGTAGGTTCGAAAATCGCTAATTTTTACAGCGAAACGTCACTGAATTGTTATTGACATTTTAGTCGGTGTTATCAGATGTTTTATCAATATTGCAACCTTCTGCAACGCTTCAATGGGGACTGAAATAAACAATTCTATTGAAGTGAGAGCTTAATGATTTCCGTAAGGAAATGCTATTCTAATAAGAAACCAATAGGAAGATAAAAAACATTACAATGTTGAATTGAAAGAAGGGAAAGTGCTTATCATAAAATTCCCACGGGTGTTGTCATGTTGAAATATTCGAAAATAGGTCAAATCAACGTTCCGATTACGCAGTTAACATCGCATTTCATCGCATTAATTCATTGGCCTTTTAGAGAAAAGTTTTTAAAAAAATTAAACCAGATTTTTAGTTTTATTTAGTTTTATTTTAATTCAATTCCAGCCTTCAATCAATGTTTTTTACATTTTCTTTTGCTACCTATTTAAGCTACGTTTAATGTTGCAAGGTGTAAAACCAAAATTCTTCCAATTTCAAGTCCAAATTCTACGGTTGCTTTACGGCGTCCGGCGTATGCAGTCTCAGCTATTTACTTGTTTTCTTGAGAAGGGAACCAGGCTTGGCAGGCTTCCGTTGCTATTTCACAAAGTGCAGTGAACGTTTTGCCCCGTGATTCATAATCTGAAAATAAGAAAATGAGGCATTACCTAGGTATACATTTTTACTACGTAGATTATATGGTGTTAGTCAGATCCCAGATCCCAATTCGTATAAAAAGCAATATCCGATTATTAATGAGGCGGAGAACTACCTATCAGGCAACGAAAAGAATCACGCCACTACCTGAATAAAGCTGAGCAGAATGAGATGATGAATCACCAACTAAATAACTATAGAAATGAATATATATTTTTATTCAAATTTAAAGATAAGTTAAAAGATAAAAAGTCAATTATTTTCTCCAAAAATTGTACAAAGATTCTATACAGAAATTTTAGCTAGGAAATATCCAACACCAAGGAGACTGGAGACTGTTGGAGGCTGGGCCTGTGTCACAATTCTCCAGTGCTCCCGCTCAAAAATTTGGATCACATGTATTTGTTTTTTAATGTCTTATTATCGGGGAGATTAACTTTGCAGCAGGACACTAATGGATGCAGGATGCCCAGGCTGGCTCCAATTGTTGTTTGCAAATCCTCTGAAGCCTATACCCAGCAGTGGACTTTCAGCTATGGTGTGGAGGATATTCACTCATAAAAAGAGGCCCAGCAGCCATTTATTCAGCTATTTGTGTTTAGCAAAAGTAGAACCGTTCAAATTATTTTAACATAATCTGTCTAGGGTATATAAGGCTTACCAGAAGGTCCTCTCTTCCCGAACATGATGCCATTCATGGGCGCGTTTTTATAATTCGCCTCGCTGACCTGTGCAAGAGACAACAATAGAGCAAGCATGCAAATTGCGATGGTGAACCTCATCGTGCCGGACATCTGAAATATAAAACAAAATTTAAGTTTGGAAAGATACCAAGTACCTTCAGAAAAAGTTAACTAATTGTCAAGTCAATTAGTCTCCGGCAGATAGAATGCGGGCGTGACGTTATAAGAGCACGCCATACAGTTTTCCTTTCCAGCACAAGAGTCTGCTTTGTAGCCAATGTATATGCATGCGCAGCGCACACGTCCATAGGTTGGCTGGCGGGAAGGGTGCCCAAAAGGCTGGCGGCATTTCCTTGCTGGATGGCCAAACTCAATTTTGGCCAAAATGCGAGCCCTTTTATTAGCCGGAAATGACAATTAAGCGTGCGGATATTATATGCGTTTTCGTTTTTTTGTTCGAAAATTTGAATAACTTAGCGTACCCCTCAAATATTACTATACGGTCCCGATAGGCAGCTTGAAAAATTTGATACCAGTGTTGGCCACCCACACACACGAACAACAATAACAACAACATTAATATCTTACAGATCGTGCCTACCCCTTATAGTATCTTTATGGTCAATCAAGCAAGGGTGATAGGATAGTCTTTTACGGCCCATTAAAAAAAAAAGGTAGCGACTTTTTAGTAAAAAGTCGTTACCTTTTAGCTATGTCTGAAGTACAATAGAATATATTAAAATATGAAGTCAGTGTTAGCCACTGACACCTACGAAAAAGCAAGAGCTATATGAAAATCGGAAGTAAAAATTACCTTTGTTCTAAGCGTAGATCTTCTCTCTGGCAACACCGTCGAATGCGAGCTGTCAACTGATGGTGAAGGCGATGTTCCCGCCAATTTATAGCGCGGGAAAATGGGACATGGCGCCTGTCCACTCAATTATTGGATTACTGGATACTGACCGCATATTGACGAAGTTAGAGCGATCACAGGGGATTATAACTCGCTTAGTGCATAAGATTAACTGTGTGGACACAGGCATGAGCAGATGGCAATTTCTATATAATTGGATAAACTCAAAGCAAATGTTTTGATTCAAATACATGCTATAGAATGCGTCAGCACAATCACAGGATCTCTACATTCAATATAAACGTATGTAGGTACCTAGCTAAAACTACGCTAAAATTACGTATAATAACGATTTGTTAAATGTGGAGTCTCTTTGATATATATATGTCAGAGTTATTGAGGAAAGAAATTCGCGCAATCGCTATTGCTGGTAGGCCAAGAAATTTTATAAACATAGTTGTCATCATCATTGATGATGATGATGAACATAGTTTTGTAATGTCGCTTTACGGTCGATAATTTTACGTGATAACGGTGGAAGAGAGATAGATGCGTCACAAGCAGAACGCCTTAGGCCGATCGTGCGTGTCTATCGCATGTTCCATGCCCTCGCTTGCACGCGGAACGTGACATTTTCGTGCGTATAGCCGGCGTTCATCGAATTATAAGAGGTCAAAAATATCAAAGAAAAAGTTGCTTACTGGTGTTTACTAGGCCGAATTTGATTTTTTCCGAAGTCTCTATTTCAAAGGAACCTTTTGTTGGGAAGGAATATTTTGTGAAGGCTTTAGGGCCCCTCCCCTAAATCCAACCATGGATAGAGAGAAAGACATGATCGACCTGAGCTTTCGGCTGCTGACGCATCTATCTTCGATCGTTATTACATAAAATTATCATCTGTAAGCCGACGACTTTACAGACAGCCAATATTTTTTCTTATTCATGTTTTTCTTAACGAGGAAGGTTTTATTAATGCACAAACGTATCTTCGATGGTAAAGTTTCAATGTATGTTACATTTGTCAATATTAGGTATCATGGTCCTAATATCGCGATATCGCAAATATTGAAATGGGCTATTATATATTATCAATATATCATCATCTATACATATCTATACATATAATAAAACAGTAAAAATATTTTGTCTGTACATTTAGAATTTTTGACTGAAATGGATAGAGGTACACTTAAAAAGAATAATAGAAAGCAAAAAAATTTTTTTCGAATTTCTTGTCTGTCTGTCTGTCTGTCTGTCGGTCTGTCTGTCTGTCTGTCATTTGAATGAACTCAAAGTATTAGTTTGCCTGCAAATATACACGGTGAATTTTTTATCGTTTTGGACCCTTAAAGGGGTGACTCAGACCATCAAAATGAACAACTTTTCCTACGGGAACAATGCTGGGAACTCAAAAAAAAATTCGACATTCCCATACAAACTGGCCGGGCGGCGGGACTCTTTTTTATGGAAATGACGAATTTTTTTTTGAGTTCCTAGCATTGGTCCCATAGAAAAAGTTGTTCATATTAATGACCTGAGTCAACCCTTTAAGGGTCCAAACTGTTCCTGAGGTATGGACACTAACGGCGGCGGCGTAGCCGCGGGCAAACGGCAAACCAACCGAAACTGCTGCGCCTAGAAACTTGAAATTTGGTACAGGGGTTCTTTTAATGATGTGAGTGAGCGCTAAGAAAGGATTTTTAAGAAACTTAACTTCTAAAGGGGTAAAATTTATATGGAATTTTCTCATTTTTGGACTTAGAAGTATGAAAGTAGGTATATAAGTTCTCGATTAAAATTAAAAAATATGTGTGTGGGTTGATGAAATTTGCAAAATTCCCCCCTTAAGGGGTAAAATGAGGGTGGGTGGGTGGTATAAACATTGTATCGAAATTTTATCATTTCTGGACTTAGACGTATGAATTTAAGTATATAAGTTCTAGGTTACTATTAAAAATATCTGTGTAGGTAAAATGGACGATATTTTCTCCTGAAGGGGTAAAATAGCGGGGTAAAGATTGTATAGGAATTTACTTATTTCTAGACTTAGAAGTATGAAAATCCTTACTAATATTATAAATGCGAAAGTGAGTTTGTTTGTTTGTTACGCTTTCACGCCGTAACTACTGAACCGATCATCATGAAATTTTGCATACAAGTTCTCTGGAGTACGGAGAAGGACATAGGCTACCTTTTATCCCGGGAAAAAGTACTATTCCCGCGGGATCGACATTGACGCGGGCGGAGCCGCGGGCGAAAGCTAGTCAGTAATAATTTGAAAATACTGGAGTAGAGTGTGAATGAGGCCCCATTAGATTTATATTCTTCCCAAGAGTCTTATGTGCAATGTGACGTCAGCTAAAACATCTCTTTGCAAGTTTTTGCCAGTTTACGTTCGTTTAGTATTGATATTTTACTGACGTCACATAGCCTATGACACTCCAGCGATGAATACAAATCATATGACACCTTACACTTAAAAATCAGTCAAGCCGTTTAGGCTACAGGAATGGACAATGGAAGACATACATACATACATATTACATAATATACATACAAACGCGCGAAAAACATTACCTTCCTTCTGGGTGAGTCAGTCGCGTCGCGTTCATAATATTGAAGCCACGCCCCCAGCCCAGAGTTATCATCATCATCAGGTCCTTTTTAGTCTCCACTACAGGAGCACGACCCTCTCTGTACTAGGGTCATACTTGGCCAGAGCAGCCAGAGGACTTGGCCTACATTCTCCACGTTGGCCAGACGGGTTGGAAAGGTCTCTTAGATGTTTAAAAGCTTTGTTTAGCTTGTATTTCCTAAGTCGCCTTCTACGACATCCATGGGAAGACTTGGAGTGGTCCTATTCTACTATGCCGGGTACCACACCGCGGGCCCCAGAGTAGGTATCGCGGATTTCAAGATTTTCGAATAATTTGTGATGCAGTTTGTGATATTATCGCGATACAGCTTATTACACCATCAATATTACCTACCACGGTATCGTAATATTATTGACAATGTAACATGCCCCAATAGGCAAAGTTAATTATTTATCAAATCCTCCAGGCATAAACAGACAAAATGCCAATATTACTCCCAATTCCTTTGAGAAATCGGCTAAGATTGCATCTATAAATCAATTTGTGGTCCAATCAACGCGTTATTATGTCCTGTACGAGTATGTAGGCCACACAGACATATGACACATTTATCATGGTATAAAATCTGCTGGATACACCGTAGCTGCATCAGTCCTCTCCTGACTTCGGTCTACAGTTCTTCGAATACTTCAAAAAGGTAAATTTTACAAGACTACAATCTTAAATTAATGCATAGTGTTTTATTTATTTATTTAAACTTTATTGTACAATTCAAATATAAAAAGCACAATTGGCGGACTTAATGCCATTTTATTTGTTTTTCAATACATATTTTGTTAATACCTTTAATATAGTAATTTAGGTTTTGTTTAAGTTTTTAATTTTCATTTTTGTAATGCCTTTATAAAAAGTAAACATAATAAATCTGAATAATACCAAATAATTAATAATTATATATACGGGTGGTTTTAATAAAGACGAAAGATTTCCCAGACACCATTTTAAAAATTCTTTCACTAATAAAAACCTAAATTACAGCGGGTAACACAGGCTATAATTTACTCGAGCGAAGTCGCGGGAGACAGATATTTTTTTCAGAAACAGGGACATTTCTAAGTAACTTTTTATTGCACAAAAAACTTAGTATGAAACGTACAAAAATTCATCAGCAACAAGCTTCGTCAAAAAATGTACAAAATTCATCCGCAACATGCTTCGTCAGAAATACTTAATCTAAAAGACCGCCCCGCATCGTCCCTGGACCAAAAGTTCCCATTATACTGGCAGCATTTCCTCTTTCAATCGCTATGGAAAGCCTCTGAACCAAATACGATATGGAGCGACTGTCGTTGGTTCGTTCAGCAACACGACGCCCCAACTCTTTGACAAAGGGCCTTGCTTCCGAACCCCAAGCACCCGTGGTCTCAAAAGCTACCGGCACAAAAATATAGGCAGGTTTTAAACAGGCGTACTTAGCATGTTTTTGTTTCGCAGCATTTTCGGCAGCTGATCCTGTAGTAGTCATTGTGTCTTTAAGGTGTGAAGTGGCGAATGTACTCACACAAGTTGCATCCCACAATAAACATCGACCATTCGACCAAGGTATCAATGTCAAGCCATCAGGTCTTTTGCCATCAGTGCGACTCAATCCGGGAGGCTCCAAAACACAAGGGATATTGGCACTGACCATAGCTCGTCTCAAAATATCGTTTAGTGCATGATGTCTTGGAAACCTCCCAGCAGACCTCACGCAGCTCAAACCATGATGGCCCCTGATATCAGCGAGAGCTCCGCAAATACATCGATGCTGCTCACAAATATTGCTACCAAGTCGAAGTGCTGCAGCAATTCGAACACAGTTGTTGTCCATGAGTGTTCCAAGATGAGGCGAAGGCAAAGCATGCAGCCAAGCACAGGATTCTGGAGACAAAGAAGATTTCACTCTAGCCAACTCCACTCCTGAACTTTTGTTTAAAAAATAATCAATGGCGGTCTTTGCTATGACATCGTCCCATTTCCTCTGAATTTGCGGCTGTTCGGGTAAATTCTGATTTGGATATTGTGCCCGCCATTCAGTTAGAGCCTCATTCACATAGGGTAAGGAGAATCCGTTACCATTTAAAGAAAGAATACGAGTGCCGAGCCCAACCACCCCGTGCGATGAAGCTAAGAAAGCAGGCAGTCCAGTGTCTTTTACTCGACGAA
Organism: Elegia similella; assembly: GCA_947532085.1. Taxonomy (NCBI): domain Eukaryota; kingdom Metazoa; phylum Arthropoda; class Insecta; order Lepidoptera; family Pyralidae; genus Elegia; species Elegia similella. The sequence continues at coordinate 3,282,543 of OX383953.1, forward strand.
TACCCAAACCCCCGTGCCGCACTGGGAGCGATGCCTGTCGCCACTGATCATCATTCAGACTTACATTCAAAATCCCCTCTAAAATACATTTTATTTATATTAGCTACCTACCCTTGGTCTTCTTCGAGTCCGAGTCGAAATGGTTCCATTTGACAAACTGGGTAAATAGCTATGTAATGTACAGTTATACATATATGTTACACATATATATTATACATATACTTATGTTATACAGTTAGACATACAATACTGTTGAAAATAGTTTCTTTCGGCGTCTTCTCTGCAGTGGTCGGTTCCGAAACGCTAGTAGTTTGTAGCTTTTGAACAATGATTAATATTTTGAATATAATTTAATAAGTATTATTAAAAATGTTAATTGACGTGAAAAAGTGCCTGTAAAGGCCTATTTTCTGTATAAATCTTTGAATATTTATGTTAGTGGTACATACTTGTTTCAGATCAAGATGCGTGGCGTAATCTTCTTCCTGGTAGTGGTCATGTGCCTTGTTGCCATTGAAGCCACTTACAGGAAGGTTCCATTTAACGGATCCATTTTTGGAAAGAGAGGAGTTATCGGTAAGAATGCGCCATCACATATATACACTACATATATTACCTAACTTGTATTCTTTCTATGCCTGCTGCAGGGCTTCTCATCTTTAAAAGTCCACTGTTGGGCAAAAGCCTCTCCCAGAATTCTTCGTTCCATGGGATTTGACAGCTCCGTGGCGCAGTGGTAAACACGCCAGCCTGCGACACGAGGGTGCCCGGGTTCGATCCCCGGCCAGGTCAAGATAGAAAGTGATATTTTTCAGATTGGCCTGGGTCTTGGATGTTTATCTATATATGTATTTGTTAATAGTATAGTATCGTCGAGTTAGTATCTCATAACACAAGTCTCGAACTTACTCTAGGGCTAGCTGAATCTGTGTGATTTGTCCGTATATCTACCGACGCTGCTGCCCATTAGAAGAATTTTTAAGCTGGAAAAGTATAGAAATTTGTTGGATGAATGGGGGAAAAGCAAGTAGCAGCTCGGGAGGCCGGGCCCGCGTACCCGATGCCATACCTGACACTACCGGACAGACAGTTGAGGATGACACACCTGACCATACATTGCTACTTGCTAACACATAGGTAATACATTGCGGTTTTCGTAAGATTGACTATTTTTAATTACTATACAATGTGATTTGGAACCCCCTAGCAACCCAACCCCTTTATCACATTACCCCCTAGCTATATTGAAGTCTGGGAATCAGAATCCCTTATGGAATACAGAATTGTAAGAAAAAAAGGTAGAAAACGAAAAAATAAATTTAACCTTTCATAGAAATTCGTCCAGCAGATCGGCGACTTTGTATGGGAAACCTAATTTTCTTTATCGTTTTTTCTATATCATTAGGGATTCTGATTCCCAGATTTAAATATAGCTAGGGGGTTAAAAACCACGTTGTACTGTACATACTACTTTCAGTATGTTAAAGTGACCAAGTGATCATCAAACTTTGTACACCGTATTTGTCATAAGTTAGCAAGTAGGCGCGCTGGTACAGAGGCCAGCAAATAGTAGGGTTCGGAATAGTTCGGATACTGTAGATTTTTCTTTTTATCGCTGGTCTGATGGAAGTCATCTTTATTAAATTATTTATTCTTTTTCGCAGAATACGACTCCACCGGTAAAGCACTATCAGCTTTGTGCGAGATTGCCTCTGAAACTTGTCAGGCATGGTACCAAACTCTCGAAAACAAATGAACGGCCATGAAGATCACATCTACTGAACTACTTTAACCAGAACGCGTGGAGCATATTTACCTAAACTTCGAGTGCATAAATGACAATGATACCATCATTGAAAAGCCCGCACTTTATGCAGTTCCAAATCCTTGAATTTTTAGTAAAATACTCCACTTGTTCCGGTTACTCTTTATTAATCATGAACAAAATGTACTTATTTATCGTAAAAGCTTATTAATCATACGACTCATATTTAGAGAACATGTAAGTAAAGGGATGTTATCCATTCAGTTAGTTGTACTATACACTCGTGTTTTCCATTTCCATAGTTCTATGCCACCTTTCTACACTTCCATTACCCTCAGGGAGATATGGCGTTGGAATTGAAGCCATGTCGCTTCACTATTTCCTGTGGTTAGGCTTTGTATTAATAATATAACTACTCTGAAGGATGATGCATCGATTACTAGGGCTAATTTCGTTCATTTGTCTCAGGCGTGGATTTTAGATATATACATGTAAATCAATGTAATTTGTATTGTTTATTCTAGTCATTTAAATGTACTTATAATAATAAATATAAGACTGAAATAAATATGGAATTGTCACTAAATTTACAGATGTTTTTTTGCTTCGCATACTTATCTACTTTATTTTTTTTGAAAAGGCTTTAAAGATAAAGAGAGAAGAAAGTAATCAATTATAATCACATACAAATATAAAATAAAAGAATTATTATTTTACTTACAGCGGTAGTATCCTTGATCAGCATTTACGATGTGCATGAGAGGTACACTCTTGGAATCGAAAAAAATTAATATGGTACTAGACCTACCTTGGTCACATACACGTTTTACTAAAGCTCTTCATGTTAGCGTTTTCCACCGTTCCGTTATTTTTGTGATGCGTTGAGTTAGTCAGGGCCTGCCTCTACGCACATACCGTGACCAGATTACGGACCTTGCCAAAGAGCAAGTTAGGAGTACCCGAAACCGACGAGCATGCATGAAGAGAGAGAGAGAACAAGAGAGGTTTGTAAGGATCGTAGCAAGTGGAGGTCTCACCTCTGCCTACCCCCATGGGAAAGAGCCTTAGGTATGTATGTATGTAATATGTTGAAGCCCACTATTATGACAGCGTTCATGCTGTAATGAGAAGGCGAATCTTTGACGGTCGGCTCTACCTGCCTGACCAGCCGGCCTCTTTGCTTAACTTAATCTACAACGTTTTTTTAAGTGTTTATACTTATTTTGCACTTTTTTTTTGCACATCAATGAGACTTCTCCAACCCTTCTGGCCAGCGAGGAGAGTGTAGGCCAAATCCTTTCTCTGCTCTGGCCAAGTGTGGCTCTGGTAGTACAGAGAGGGTCATGCTCCTGCAGTGGAGATTAAAAAGACCTGATGATGACGATGATTCACAATGCTATTTTGATATACTCTTATTAAATTAAGAAATAAAATATGATGAAGAAATTTCAAGCGGGCGGGATTTGAACCTGCGACCTTAAATCTATGTACGACTTAAGGTCGCAGACACAACGTTTTGATAGTCACTTCGAAATACATTACGTTTTAAATATAGTAAAATTAGTCAATAATACGATATCCGTAAGGTATTTTGAAGTGGCAATCAAAAACGTTGTACACTAAGTTAGAAATAGGCTGGATGATACTTCTTGGATACCACTCATACACAAACACCTGTGAAAATTAAGTAAGAATTTACCCGCGCCGAGAAGCGATCCCGGAGCCCCAATGTAGCAGGCTGGCGGTCAACAACTGCGCCACGGAGGCCGTATACTTCTTCTTCTATCGAGTCGTAAAATGGCTATATATATACATTTTAAATAAGTTTTGACCAGTTATTTGCCACCATGATTGACTAAGCTATTAATATATATATATATTTTTTTTTTTTATATATATATATATCCGACGGCAAACGAGCAGACGAGCCACCTGATGGAAAGTGGTCACCGTCGCCATTGGACATCTGCAACACCAGAGGAGCTGCTGATGCGTTGCCGACTCTTAAGATACCTGTAAACACGCCTTATTTCCAACTAGCTGTTGCCCACGGCTCCGCCCGCGTTAGTGTCGATCCCTCGGGAACAGGAGAATTTCCCGGAATCAAACATACCCTATGTCCTTTCCTGGGCCTCAAACTACCTCCGTACCAAATTTCATCCAAATCAGTTCAATGGTTGAAGCGTAAATAGACAACAGACGCTCCTTTCTTAGCGCTCACTCACATCATTATAAAAACCCCTGTATTGGTACATCACATTTCACGTTTCTAGGCGCAGCAGTTTCGGTTGCGTTGATATATAAGTCAGATTTGCCCGCGGCTACGTCGCCGCCGTTAATGTCCATCCCTCAGGAACTGTAGAATTTCCCGGAATAAAAGATACCCTATGTCCTTCCCCGGGTCTCAAACTACCCCCATACCAAATGTCATCCAAATTGGTTCAATGGTTGAAGCGTGAAAAGAAGACTATACATACATAGTATCACGTCTTTTTTCCTTACGGGGTAGACAGAGCCTAGGTCTATAAGACCTGAAGGCCACGTTTAGCATGTAATTTTCCTATGTCACTTATAATATATAAGTAAGTGCTATATATTTGCAGGCAAGGCAAACTAATGGCTTAAATTCATTCAAATGACGATAACTTTTTTTTTAACTAACCGATTTTTATGAAACAAACTTTAAATGTTAATCTGAGTTAAAATAAAGCAATTGGTGAAAGTTTGAAGTAAATCGGTTCAGTATTTTCGGAGATAATCGTGATCATACATACAGACAGACAGACAGACAGACAGACAGACAGACAAAAAATTCTAAAAAAAATGTTTGCTTTCTATTATTCTTTTTAAGTGTCCCTCTATCCATTTAAGTCAAAAATTCTAAATGTACAGACAAAATATTTTTACTGTTTTATTATATGTATAGATGTATAGATAATCCTTGTACACACATATGAAGTCTCGCAACCCCTGAAGCAATTACCGACTGTGTGTTCTGATATGTTGATCTTGTCAAAGTTAGTTAGTTTATACTTAGTGGCGGCAGAGACACATCTTTAGATTTGCCGCCCGTAGGCAATTAAATTTTTATGTATGTAAACGGGACTTAGCACGAACCTTTTTATTATCTGTTTCCGTTGACGTTTCAATGGAGTTACCTACATCCATCGTTCGCAACAAGACTGGAGTAAGTACTATGGTGTCATCTTGTGGTGGTAGACGCAATTCCTCTAATAATTACGTATTATAATGATAACATCCTTTCCCACGCCCCAGAGGGTTGGGGGGGGGGGGGGGGGGGGGGATATTATTTTGTTGGTGCCAGGCTTTCTATTGCCGGCGTCCATCAACTTTTTACCCTTGGCGTGCGGCGCTGATGAGGGCGACGACGTCGCGCGCGCCCCTTCAAATGCCAACTTCATTTATTACGTAAACATAGTAAAGTACAAACAGGTAGTATAAATACAAGAGCAGGTTTCTCTATTTTCCGCCACAAAACACACAAAATTTATCGAATAGGTGTTAGTTAAGTCACTCACTAAGTACATTTAAATTACAGACAGACCTATGGATGGATGCACAGCGGAGGTTTAGTAATAGGTTCCCGTTTCTTGGTTTTTAGGGTATTGAATCTTAAAAACACTGCCATACTTAACGAGTCGGGTAAATCGGTAAAATATAAAGAATTTTTATCATTCGACGGAACTTGCGTTGAAAGGATCGTGAGCCAGTAAGTTGTTCTCATTGACAGGAAAGATTATCGAAACGTCAAAATTCTCGTATTCTGATTGGCTGCCCGAAGTAATTTTTGCAATGATCCAATTATATTTACTGCTTGACATTTCACCTTGAAAATGAAAACATATTCTAATGGCTGCTTTGCTTCGCTGTGTGATAAAACGTGTTGAAAATTGAAGTTTAAACGTTAATTACGTTTTGAAATTGTGTATTGAGGACTGGAACCGGCTACCCGTAAAGTGTATGTGCGATTGTGAGGTATTTATGCAGTATCTACTCGTGGAAAACGCTTAGAAATCCGAAGTCCAAGTTAAGGTAATTTTGATATAATTTTTGCAAATTTCATGCATATTTTATCAGCGACAAGCTATTAAGCGTGAAATTTCGCATTTTTACTTATATGAGAGTTTGCTTAATTGCCTTATTGTTCTTAAAATTACGTATACATGGAAATATAAAGGCATATATTTTGCGAGCGATCATCTGTTTTTACACAACTACGCAAACAAAACGCGAGTATACTGTTTTTCGGTTACATCAGCCTGTACTTATAAGTTCAATATTTGGTTATTTATGTACTTAGCTAATTAACTATTGTCTAACAAGCAAACATCCTCAATTGGTACATAATTCTTATCTTTCCTGTTCCGTCTTATAAGAATCCTATAAGACATACATTTACTTGAACTATACAAAATAATCCTATTTGATATTATAAATGTGACAGATTGTACGGAAGTGAAGTTATTATAGCGAGAATCAAAAGGTGCGCAAGATTTGGGAATAAAAAAATAAACTTAAAATTTTGATGTCCAACAAGGCATATTGGTTAGTGTTGTGATGATAAGTAGACCCCAAAATAAGCCTCTTTGGCCTTTTTTAATTATTCTGTGCGCTTCATGGGTTTTAGACAAATCAACTGTGAAGGTAAGGGATATGGTAACAGAGAGGAACTGGTCTACGGTAACTAGGGTTGGTTGCGAGGAATGAAGCAACAAGCTTTAGGTTCTAAATAATTGCGAGGGACGCCAGCAAGCTAAGCAAGTGTATATCGGCAGCAGTTGGTGAAGCTAAAATAACAAAATTTGCACATATTCAAAGCTGATTTCCATGATGTTTGGTACCAAACCACAGTCCATGGTCACCTGGTTCACCTTGTTCTGTGGGCAATTTTTCACACCTAGGCCTCTTATTTGGGCCCATTGTGTGTGAGCAGAAGACATTCTGTGGTCCGGTCCCACAGGCCCATGCGAAAAATTGTAAAGAACAAAAGATGTTAATTTTGATACTTGATATCCATTGTGATAAAAAAAAAGAGTCTAATGATGAACTAAATTTTTTTGAGTTGAGTGTAAAAATGAGTTTTTATTCCAATTCATTTAAATTTTATTTACATAAAAGTATGTGTTACAATACGACCGGTTGGAAGCGGCCTGCATCCAGCAACTTCCTGCTACCTTAGTCAGGTCGTCCGACCGGTCATATTGGAAATCCTTGGGGAAGGCCCATGTCCAGCAGTGGACTTCTTGTGGCTGATATGATGATGATGATGGTGATGTGTTACAAAAGTTGATAACCTTATCTTAGAGTGCCAATACATTTTGCCTTAGAGGTGTGCAAATTTAACATTTTGGATGGATTTTGATTTATTCATACATTTCAAGTAGGTGACACGGTCAATCAACCATGCACACCCTGGTGTCAGAGTTCTTCAGAACCGCCTCTCGGCCTCTGACGTGATTCCTTTAACGACTACCAGAGGGCAGCCGGGACCAATGGCTTAACGTGCCTTCCGAAGCTCGGAATCATCTTTATTATTAGATAATTAGGTGATTTAAGCAATGTCCGAATCAAACTGGAAATAACTAAACAAACTATGCTTTCCGTGGGAATCAACCCCACGACCCTCGGGTCTACAGGCAAACGCCTGACGCTCTGGATCACGGAGGTAGTTTTTGATGATACTGAAACAAGATGCATTTAGCTGACACATCAGAATATCATATAGGCTTTAACTCCTTAAAAACAAAAATAATTGATAGGTTGTTGAAGGCCTGATAATTGCTTAGTGTAAAGTAGACTCATTTAGTTTTAAAACATTAAGAGTGGGATGAAATTTTGTAAAAGGTCCATATGGATTAACATTCAACCATTGTTTGTATCATCTTTTTTTTATATTTATCATCATCTTTGGCGTTACCATGTTCATCATCATCATCATCAGGTCTTTTTAGTCTCCACTGCAGGAGCATGACCCTCTCTGTACTACCGGAGCCATACTTGGCCAGAGCAGACAGAGGAGTTACATTACTTCATACAAACTACAGTAGCGCTGCAACTACACACAGAGAGTGTTATGTGATCAAGGGCGGTTCCAGTGGGTCATGGGGGTCATGACCCCCCCTGGGCTGGGTCTAGGTGGACCACTAATTACAATTGTTAAACAATGTTTTTAAATATTCATCCATAAAAACGTACCCATTGATATAGATGAAGTGATAACTCGTTTCGGAAGAAGACGAACAAGAAAAATTGATTTTGTCATTAATACATGTATTTTTACATAAATATACATTACATAAATTTACATAAATATATGTATTTTTACGACTCTGTGACCCCTCCCTGGCACCAAAGCTGGATCCGCCCTTATATGTGATACATTTAACAGATATTCATACTACAACTTAATATAAAAAGCATTTTCAGTTATTAAAATATAGTCAGGCTACATTATTTTTTTCATTCATCTAAAGGTATTATAACTTTTTTACATTTTAACACATTTACCTAGCTGTGGACCTACTGCCATCTAACAAAGACTTTTGGAACTAAGCCCTCTGGCACAGCGTGTGCCACTGGAGATATTTATACCTGTGAAATTAAATGAAATAGAATTTTATTAAAATTTGGATATCATGTATCTCTTTCTGAACGTCATATTCTTATTTTTAATATTAGCAAAATCAATAAACTACTAGCGTTTCGAAACGACCACTGCTGAGAAGAATACGCCGAAAGAAACTCAGTCCAGTATTGGTCCCTACGTCCCTGTAGAATTATAATATCCTTTTTTTATTCTAATTAATTTTTCGAGGCTTCAGTACACTTGGTGTGACTATGCCAGCCTGATGGGGGACCTTTAATATAAAATTTATCTAAGACTAGCTATTGCCCACGGCTCCGCCCGCGTCTATGTCGATCCCTCAGAAACAGTTCTTTTTCCAGAATAAAATATACCCTTTGTCCTTCTCCGTACCCCAGATAACATGTTTGCAAAATTTCATGATGATCGGTTTAGTAGTTACAATGTGAAATCGTAACAAACAAACTCACTTTCGCTTTTATAATATTAGTTAGGATTCATTATAAACCTCCATAAGAGGTATACTGATTGTGTTGAATGAAAGTGACAATGGACTGCTCAACGCTACATTCAGCAATCCATTCTCCATAGCCAAGAATCTGTCTCACAGGGAAATTATAATATCTTTGGCTCAACAAAATGCTACTAACCACCAATCTGCTAAAGCTGGCATTTAGGCCATAAAGACCTGGTCTCTGTCTACCCCGCAGGGGAAAAAGCCGTGATACTATGTATTATGTATGCATTTAGATTGTCTTCTACTATGTCTAGCTGACCATCTGATTTACATGGGATTTTTATATTTACTTCTCTTCTTGTGTCTTCCTGAGGATATGCTCCACACTATAGCAAAAAATGCATTCAAATCTGTTGAATTTTTTAATGTTTTATTTTTGATGACATCTATTCCCACAGATATAGATGTACATAGATGACGCAAATATCACGATTTGTATGGAAACCAAGCATGCTGATTTTTGAATCCCAAAACAATGAAATTTTTGCGTTCATTATCATTTAATCACGCAACTAACATTATTTAGTTTTCGCAGCCGTCTTGCTGCAACAACAGACGCGCGCGGACTACCAGTAGCCGCAGCCATCCTTGACGCTTCGTCAGGGTTCGGACACGCGAACTAGCTGTATTGACGTCATCTATGTACATTTATATTTGTGTCTATTCTTATTTTTATAAAGAAAGAATCATAATATCTATGCTTTTACACTCTAAGTAAATATAAAGTTTTCAGATATTTAGTGTGATTAGTGTTCGAAATAAAAATCAATTGCAAATAAGAAGTTTGGTTCAAGTGTGTTTTTTTTTATATTTTTTTTACAAAGTGCTTATAATCAACAGTGTGTGAATGAAATAGTGGTATTGTTTGTCTCTTTTCAGCGTGGGATCAAGATTCAAGATATGGACGCAACGGCAGAACCTCTTACGAAAAAAATTAAAACGGAGTCCAAAACGGAAGGTATAGACTGCATTATGAACATTTTGACGAAATCTAAGGATAATTTAACTGCAGTTTTGAGTCAAGATCTCTACAAAGAAATCCCTAAGATAAAAATGTATGCTGGACAAATAAAAGATACAAAAGAATTGTCTAAAGCAATTAAAATATTGAATGAGAAGCTGCCGTTGAAAACATTACAGCATTTGAAGAGAGTGAGGAAAAAAGAAGTGCTATTATGTACTTCCTCTGAACTTGATGGTGCTATAACTATTCAAGAATTTATAAACAATATTGTTCCAGAATTGAAATTAAGTTTCGAATATTTCAAAGAAATTTATGTGCCAGCTATCCAACCGAAATTAAAAAGACAATCAGTGGAAGCAAATAAAATATGGTCGTGTAATTTTCATCCGAATTCGTATTTGGAACAACTGGCCAGCAATAATTTTTTTAAAACAGATGAATTAGAGCTACATAAGAACTGCATGAGGATGGCTTTTGAATCAGCCAGATGGTATTTACAGCAAGATTCAAAATCTGACAAGAATCTAGATTTAAATGCGTGTGTTGTTTTAGATCCTTCTATACATTCCGTAGTAGCAGTATCGTTTGACAATCGTGATAATCATCCTGTCCAACACAGCGCCATGATTGCCATAGACAATGTAGCTAAAACTCAACACGGTGGGACTTGGTCTACAGATAATAAAGCGAATTTACGTTTCAGTGGCATAGACAACGGACTGTTAGAGTTTTTGAAGGAGAATTTTAAGAATATCAACTTTGGAGCTAAAGCTTTCCGACCTAAATCAGAAATGGGGGATGACGACACGTATGGACCGTACTTGTGTACGGGGTATAACATTTATATGATCAGAGAGCCATGTTTGATGTGTGCAATGGCATTAGTGCACGCTAGAGTGAAAAGAGTGTTTTTCTGCCTCGACAATCCTAGTTTTGGTGCGCTGAAATCCAAGACGGAGTTACAGTCTGTACCGTTTTTAAACCACCATTTTGAAGTGTTTACTGGATTTTTATAAGTTATTACTTGTCATTTTAATAGTTGTACAGATAAAATGTTACATATAGTTAGATGTAATAGCATAATTTATACCCAGTAATCTTGGATCGTGTATAAAAATAACTAGTAAAACCAATCCGCGATTAAAAAGCGTCCTAACGAAATAATTAGTTATTTAAGTGCTTATATTCCATAGATTAAAAAAATGGCGTCTCTCATATTTCCCATTTGAATTTTGAATTCCGAAAGCTAACATCGTCCAGCTTTCGAAATCCGACTTTATGTCATGCGAGTAAGGTTGGTTTTGCATTGACGTGGGTTTATAATATAGCAATATCTACTAATAAATAATTATAGACAACATGAACATACATACATACTATCACGACTTTTGCCCTCGCGGGGTAGACAGAGTCTAGGTATATAAGATTTAAAAGCCACGTTTAGCAAGTTGGTTTGGTGGCCGTGTAGGTGGAAAACATTCTACGTTTTTTCTTTTCTTCTAAACCACAATCGATGAATCTAATTATTTCATTCAATTAGAAAAAGTATGGAAGCAGCATTGCGCTCAAAAACTGACCCCGCGCAAAGTAGCTCAAAGCGGGCGAGGCTTAAAAGTAGATTTTTTCGCGAACTAGCCTGCCGCGCGCTCCGTGACGGAAGGATAGCGTCGATAAAAGCATTTAACGGCATATTTTTTGTGAAAAATGACTTGTTGTGTAGTAAAGTAGTGCAGAAAACGCAAGGAAAGACGGAAGAGTGACACTGGAGTAAGTTATCATTGGTGAGAAAAATATTTTTTGCAACTGCTAGCTTGCCTACTCCGGTATGTTGAAACCATAGCGTTCATTAGATATGTCGATACCGCCCCGCGACCTTGACGCGGCCAATCGCAAACTAGCTTCGTCTATGAGTGCGTAAGTTTTTCGTTGTGACTTAAGTTTGTTTGCGTAAATGGGACTAAAATTAAATCGTTGGTTGTATGAGAGTTAAGCTTCCATATTTTTTTTCTAATTCAATGATTTTTTTTTTTTATTGTGTTTAATAATAGAATGTTTTTATACATTATGTACTAAAAACGGGTTAGTTCGGGAACCTCCGCCGCGCGTCTCGCACTCGCCTTAAAAATGGGCTCCTGACGAGTCCGAAACTGTAGTCGGCAATCCCGACGAAATAGCACGTGAGTGACCCGTTTTTAGTACATAATGTCTGTATCTCACGTTAGTTTCAATGATATAAATGTTTTTATACAAACAAACAATAATTTTAACATTTTTATTATGAAATTTTCTTGTAAGAAGTCATTGAAGTCAATTGTTATTTGAAATAAAATCAGTAATTATTGTTATAATTGACATAGATATACAAGTAAATATATTTTTTAATACAAGATTTAATATAATTCGTGTCAGCTGTTTTATTTCAGCTTTCAGATGTCCCACTAGGTTAGCTCGGGGTGTCATCCTCAACTACCTGTCCGGTGGTGTCAGGTATCGCATCAGGTACGTCCGGCCTCCCGAGCTGCTACTTGCTTTTCCCCCATCCATCCGAGTGAGTAGTATCCCAATACCTTCATTCCCTTCCCAGATCCAACAAATTCCTATCCTTCCCCAGCTTAAAAATTGCTTCCAACGCCAGTCAAGCAAAGTGCATATGGAAATTTATTTTTTTATTTCGATTTATTTATTTATTGAGGGTTACCAACATAAGTACAGCAATATAACGTACAGGGAAATATACAAATGACATCAATACTTTTAGCTAACTGCACTTACAATTATAGGTTAACCACAGCGTGTTATGTTAACATTTAAGGGTCCGTACTACCTCACACTGGTTTACATGATTGTCTGTAATATCAATAATAATGAAATACTCAAGTTGAAATAAAAATGCAGCAAAGTTCAGGACTAACCCTGGTAACTATCTGACTCAAAACACGATTGCGTTAAATTTTCTCGATAGGAAAAAATTGCAAAGTTGCCTCCAAATCACGTCTTATTTACTCGGTATACAGCATTATTCACCAAATACATTAAAATTAACCTTGAAACTTTTGATTATAATTGCATTACAGATAAGGTAGCCATCATGTGTTTTTCTTTTTCGAATAACCCTTGAATATTCTTAAAAAACAACTATATCCAAAGTAGCCAGCGCGTTTAGACCATCCGCGTTTGTACCGCCACGCCGCCTGGCCTATGGCGGGCTCTTAAAAGTGAGAATAATTAAAAATAAAGAGAAACAATAAATGATAACACCAACCTAAAGTACGTCATTCACTTTAAATAGTTTCATCTAGTAGAACTCCGACACTAAGGTGTGCATGGTCGATTGACCGTGACACCTACTCGAAATGATGATGATGATGAGTAGTTTCATAAACTTGGAAAGTCTTTGGAAATGAATATCGAGGTCCGGCAATTTTTTTGTCAAATCGTTGTACGAGCCGAATGAGCCACTGGTGAATTAAGACCCATTCTTGTTCTGTATTGTTTGTTTTTGAATAATTTGCATGGGTATCTCGGTATTCTCCTCTAGCTCCTTGGCGCAGCGGTCAACACGCCAGCCTGCGACACGGAGTGACCGGGTTCGATCCCCGGCCAGGTCAAGATGGAAAATGATCTTTTTCAGATTGGCCTGGGTCTTGGATGTTTATCTATATTTGTTATAAAATATAGTATCGTTGAGTTAGTATTCCATAACACAAGTCTCGAACTTACTTTGGGGCTAGCTCAATCTGTGTGATTTGTCCGTATATATTTATTTATTTCTTTATTTATTCTTGAAGGAACATTATGAGTATGTTGGCCAATCAGCATGGGACTATCAATTTGATTATTAATAAGCTTATGTAAGTACGACGTATCCAGTTGTACACGACGCACAGAAAGCGCATCCAGACGGCATGTTTTAATTTTTCTGTATAGGTCCCAAACATTTTCGGTGTCTTGAAGCGGTAGGATAGGCTATTAATTTTTTTTTTCTGTACTCTCTCTATTCTGTTGATATATATCTTATAGTTTGGATACCAGACCGTGCTGCAGTAAAAATTATGTAATACTAGCTTTCGCCCGCGGCTCCGCCCGCGTCAATGTCGATCCCTCGGGATAAGTACTTTTTCCCGGGATAAAAGGTAGCCTATGTCCTTCTCCACACTCCAGAGAACTTGTATGCAAAATTTCATGATGATCGGTTCAGTAGTTACGGCGTGAAAGCGTAACAAACAAACTCACTTTCGCATTTATAATATTATAGTTAGGATTAGGAAGGATAGTTAGGATTATCTTTATTGGACTTTAATGAAGTCCCACTAGATCAGCCAGAGTTCTAAAAAACTTTAGTATTTTACAAGCTTTTATTTAGTTTCACACCTGTCCTGATGTTTTTCTGTAATCAAATCTTGCAAGTTAATTTTGTTCCACTTCCCGGTTACCGAGCTGAAAATTGGACAACAGAAAATTTATGCTTTTCGCAATTTTTCCTTTATCTGCGCTAATAAGACGTTGCTTCGTACCTCAAGATCCTGAGTCCAAGGGAAGCACCCTGTAGGTTTTGATTCTCTTGCGAATGTCAAAAAGCGGCGTAAACGGCTGTATCTTTTGATAGCGTTGGCTTAGAAGTTTGATTTTTTCACAGCTCCAAGGGACAGTAGATATATCAGATACTCAGGGTATTTGATATGAATTTCAGTTGGATACCTACACGCGTTCCAGAGAAAAAGGTCTTGACAGACAGACGGACAACAAAGTGATCCTATAAGGGTTCCGTTTTTACATTTTGAGGTACGGAACCCTAAAAACATACGAGTCTGTGCAGACGTGAGCAAAATGACGTGATGAGCTCAATCTCCATTCAGAATCTCCAACAAAAGGTGACCCTTGGCAATTCCTATGATCGCCCTTGACCTTGGAACCGTGGAAGTTCCATCACAATCCCAAATTAAAGAGGAGTGGCGAATAAAAGGAATAGATTAGCGGAACCATTCCCGGATTCACAATACTTTTGTCGACGATATCTTTGTTGGTAGGGTTGGCACTGTCACGTTGTTTGAAGTGAAAACTTTTTTATATCATCATCATTTCGAGTAGGTGGCATGGTCAATTTGACACTGCACACCCTGGTGTCAGAGTTCTTTGGAACCGCCTCTCGGCCTCTGACGTGGTTCCTTTAACGACTACCAGATGGCAGCGGGGACCAACGGCTTAACGTGCCTTCCGAAGCACGAAATCATCTTAATTATCAAAAATCAGGTGATTCAAACCTCAATGTCCTAACCAAACTGGAAACAACTAAACAAAGTATGCTTCTCGTGAGAATTGAACCCACGACCGCCGGGTCTACAGGCAAACGCCTTAATCACTGGACCACGGAGGCAGTTATACATATAACACATTCTAAATAGTCCAGTTAACGAGCAGTGGACCTACTGCCATCTATCCATGACTTTTGGAACTAAGGTTGCCTTTGCCAGAGAGCGCGAGCCGCCGTATGAAGTATCGATCCCTGTAGCATATCTTTGCTTTTTATTAATAATGTGTAATGAAGCTGGTTCACCAAATGATATTTATCATCTGTACATAGTATAAAACAAGGTCGCTTCGCGCTGTCTGTCCATAAGTATGCTTAGATCTTTAAAACTACGCAACGGATTGTGATGCGTTTTTTGAAGTGGAAACTTCTTAAGCTCCGTTGTGCACTTTTGGGATGGGTAAAAATTGTTAAACTCGCGTCAGGACACGCGACCTGATCGAAAATTAGTAATACGGACACGTGACCTGAGACCGCCGGTGCGGCGTAGGAGAGGAAGTAACCTTCTCTCTTTCTACCGCTCGGAGTTTTTACTTCTGCCGGCACTCCTGGAGTGCAACTCGTTGGTTTTTTTTATGATATAGGACAGCTAATGAGCAAGCGAGTCACCTGATGGTAAGCGATCACCGCTGCCCATAGATAACTGCAACACCAGGGTGTGACACGAGCGTTGCCGGCCTTTCAAGGAGTTGGGGGGAAGGATGTGCCTCCGGCTGTGTCACACACCGAACAAAGCAGTAAAGCTTCTACTCAAACGTCGATTTTCTGTGAGTGTGGTACTTTTAGGTTCACTCAAAGTGCAGTGCGACGTGCTCTGTTTTCCCTCGACGTCAGGAAGTCCAGCGGGCCTGATGGCATTCCAGCAATTGTGCTCAAAACATGCGCCCCTGAGTTGGCTCCGGTGTTAGCACGCCTATTCTCGCTGTCTTACACCTCAAGAAAAGTCCCGTCTTCGTGGAAAGTAGCCTACGTTCACCCTATTCCTAAAAAGGGTGACCGCACAGACCCGTCTAACTATCGGCCTATTGCGATAACCTCCCTGCTCTCTAAGGTGATGGAGCGTGTGATAAACATCCAGCTCCTTGGTTACCTTGAAGATCATCAGCTAATTAGTGACCGTCAATACGGGTTCCGCCACGGGCGTAGTGCTGGTGATCTTCTTGTGTACTTAACGCACCGATGGGCAGCCGCCATCGAGAGCAAGGGAGAAGCACTGGCATTTAGTCTAGATGTCACAAAGGCTTTTGACCGGGTCTGGCATAAGGCTCTTCTCGCGAAGTTACCATCTTTCGGTCTTCCTGAGGGACTATGCTTGTGGGTCGCTAGTTTCTTATCTGGGCGAAGCATTCAGGTCGTTGTAGACGGATTATGCTCCGATATCATGCCCATCAATGCTGGCGTCCCCCAAGGATCTGTTTTATCACCTACGCTGTTTCTTCTGCACATCAACGACATGCTTAACACTGGTAGCATCCATTGCTATGCAGACGACAGTACGGGTGATGCATATTATGCAGGTCGTGCAAATATCCCTCAAACATAGGTGGAGGAGAACAGAAAGAGACTTGTGTCTGACATTGAGACCTCTCTGGAGCAGGTCTCTGAATGGGGTAAACTAAACCTAGTTCAATTCAACCCTACTAAGACACAAGTCTGCGTGTTTTCCGCTAAGAAGACCCCATTTAACATAGCACCGAAGTTTCGGGACACCTCTCTTACCATTTCTAAGAGTATTGGGATCCTTGGCGTCGATATTACGAAGGAGGTCCAATTCCGGAGTCATCTGGAAGTTAAAGCCAAAATGGCTTCTAAAAAACTTGGGGTGCTCAATAGAGCGAGGCAGTACTTCACTCCGGGTCATAGACTTTTATTATATAAAGCTCAAGTCCGGCCCCACATGGAGTACTGCTCTCATATCTGGTCTGGTGCACCTCAATACCAACTCCTTCCTCTTGATTCCATCCAACGCCGGGCAATTCGTATTATCGACGATCCCACACTCACAGACGATTTAGACACCCTCGGTCTACGGAGAGACGTTGGCACTCTGTGTGTATTTTACCGTCTATACTATGGGGAGTGTTCTGAAGAACTTTTTTAATTTGGTGCCACCGTCACCTTTCTACCACCGCACCGCTCGCCACAGGAGTAAAGTCCATCCCCACATCCTTGACACTTGGGTCTCCAAAAATGTCAGAGCGTCACGTGGTTTTTTTCCTCGTACAGCAAGATTGTGGAATGGACTCCCTCCCGAGGTTTTCCCTGTGTGCTATGACTTGAGGTCCTTCAAAAGGCGTGTTTACAGGTATCTTAAGAGTCGGCAACGCATCAGCAGCTCCTCTGGTGTTGCAGATGTCCATGGGCGACGGTGACCACTTTCCATCAGGTGGCTCGTCTGCTCGTTTGCCGTCGGATATACATAAAAAAAAAAAAATGTTTATGGTGATAATGATAACCCTATTTCAGCACTCCAGCAGTGCATGTGACAATAACAGCGCGTAATAAAAGTTCGTTTAGGATGGCGACGCGCTGATTGCTAAACACGGAGCCATGAAAGTTGAGGATATGGCACTTGAATTAATAACCCTGGGTAGAAATAAATAAAGTCGGCCAGTGCCAGTCGAACACTCGAAGGGTTCCGTATTATTTAACTACAAAACTTAAAAGTAAAAACCTTTTTAAAAACCACCTTTTATGTACATATATTTATGTTTAGACGTTTATTCAGCGATCCCTTTAATTGGATATCCATATTGTCGTTCTTTTTTATTTATTTTTTTATTTGAAACCGACCATTTAATTGAGTTCCCAGCTTTGATCCCATAGGAAAAGTTGTTCATATCGACGGGCTGAAGCACCCCTTCAAGGATCGGACAGGGTTTTCTTTACATCCTTACTATAATATTATAAATGCGAAAGTGGGTTTGTTTGTTTGTTTGTTACGCTTTCACGCCGTAACAACTGAACCGATCATCATGAAATTTTGCATACAAGTTCTCTGGAGTACGGAGAAGGACATAGGCTACCTTTTATTCCGGGAAAAAGTACTAATCGACATTGACGCGGGTGGAGCCGCGGGCGAAAGCTAGTACGGTAAAACATGGTCTTTGCTCTTACAACCTCTGTCTCTGTCTGCCCTATAAATAACACGTGAAACTGTATAATAATATATTATAAAAGGAATATCCATTTTTTCCTAACTCCGCTGCATCATTGCTCAACTTGTAAAGCATTGATGATGATGTATGTACCTACGACGTTGTTTGCGATGACTTCGCGATCAGTGAATGAATAAATACATGCACTCAATTTTCAAATATTTATACAGGCAAGATCTCTGACATTTTTCAGAGAGCTAGGCTCTTATCAAGCATTGATGATGATGTATGTACCTGCGACGTTGTTTGCGATGACTTCGCGATCAGTGAATGAATAAATACATGCACTCAATTTTCAAATATTTATTCAGGCAAGATCTCTGACATTTTTCAGAGAGCTAGGCTCTTATCAAGCATTGATGATGATGTATGTACCTACGACGTTGTTTGCGATGACCTCGCCATCAGTGAATGAATATATACATACACTGAAGTCTCAAATATTTATTCAGGCAAGATCCCTGACATTTTTTAGAGAGCTAGGCTCTTATCAAGCTGGTGGAAGAGTGGTGGTAGCTCCACCGTACCCACCATTCCGGTGATATGGCGTGAAGAGAGCAATCATGTGGTTTTTAGCGGGTGCGAGTCCCGCATAACTGTTCTGTACCCCCGTAGCAGATCAGTTTGCATAACGCATTTTCCAAATGTAAAAAAAGGCTCTTATCAAACATTGATGATGATGTATGTACCTACGACTTTGTTTGCGATGACTTCGCGATCAGTGAATGAATAAATACATACACTGAAGTCTCAAATATTTATTCAGGCAAGATCTCTGACATTGTGACACATTGTGTGAAAAGAAACGCCAGTTAATTTACTACGTCATCGTAGTAGTACTACGTCATAGTAGTTTTTTCTTTTTTACATGTATTTTGAATGCAAGTCTGCATTTCTGATTTTAAGTATTACAAAAAAAAAAATTTTTTTGAAAAATGTTGGCCTGGTAGTGCGTTTTGGTATTATTAATTTAAAAGTTTTGTCATTTATTTATTTATTTGTAAAGCAAAACTGTTGGTTGGCCCATAAAAGAGTTAAGGAATTTGTTCAATAATGCATTTGTTTTTTATTTGGGTTAGATTTTCTTAAAAATTATAGCTCTTTAGCGTGTTTTTTCTTTTTATTTTTTCTAGTACTATATCTTTTTAATTTTTCTAGTAGCGCTTTCAACAAACCGCTACTAGAAAAATTAAAAAGAAATAGTTAAAGTTCGTATATATCGTTCGTATAGTATCTATCCAGCTACTACGAATACGACTCATGTAGTATTCGTAGTAGCTGGATAGATAGGATAACTAACGATGAGGTTCTAAATAGAGTAGGAGAAAAAAGGTCTATTTTAACTGCGATAGAAAATATGATAGGACACTTGTTGCGACACGATCAGTTTATGAAAACTATTATAGAAGGCAAAATAGAGGGAAGGAGAGGGAGAGGAAAGCCCAGGCACAGTTATTTTAACAGATAAAGGAAAAAGTGGAAAGGGTTTCGTGGATGTGAAAAGACTGTCAGAGAATAGACAAAGATGGAGGTAGCTCCACCGACAAGAGCGTTGCTCTTAAATTTTGATGATGATGAGTAGTATTCCTCTCTATGCATATTATAAAGCTTTTAAGAGCAACAGATGTTAATCGAGCAAGTGAAGCAGGAAATGTCTTCGAGCTCAGCGAAAAAATGTTCGTATCTATGAAGCAATATTTGTGTCACATTAACTCTAAAACCAATGCTCCAATTTTACTTATGAATTTAAAACGTATTTGATGTATATTAATCTATATTACGGTTCAGTAGTTCATTATGAGATACTAGCTTTTGCCTGCGACTTCACTCACGTGAATTTCTATCCCTCGGGAACAGTACTTTTTTCCGGGATGAAAAGTATCCTATGTCCTTCCCCAGGGCTTAAACTACCACCATATCAAATTTCATCAAAATGAAGCGTGAAGAGATAACAGACAGAATTACTTTCGCAATTATATACATTTTCGCTAATTCTTTTTTGTCGTTTACGTTTTTCTCAGGACAAGGATTTTTATGAAAGAAAATATCATTAAAGCTGCGCCGAATATTAAAAAAAAAGTCTCTCTGGTCTGCTAGTAAAAGTATAGATTAAAAATTCGCAATGCCCAAGTTTGTGAGTTTGTGACGAACTACTAGTATTTTAAAATTGCTCCTATAAATGCACCACGGACGGAACCCAGCATCTGAGCGCAAGGAGTGTCCAAAAGACCACCTATTTAGCGTCCGTTCCGTGATCCCAATTGTGTCTCCCCCTCATTGTAACAATTTAACCACACGCTGCAATCCTGCCATTGCTGGATTTGTTCGCTGCGTGTGCGTGTGCCTTCCAATTTCAAATTTAAATTTATTGTTCCATTTTTTTATATTTGATTTTTTTTTCTAAGCCTCGTTCTGTTCGCATAAATCTTACGCATAGAGAATTCTCTTTTTTGTATTTTGGTTTCGTTTCTATTATAATGAAACTAAGAAAGATGGGTGTATTGAAGGATATTTGTGCGTTCGACGCCTTTTGGTAAGTTTTGAACAAAAATATATTACCTTTGTGTTTTTTATTTGGGTTAAGAAAAGGAAATATTTTTTTTTTATTTGACTTACGAACTTTAATTATTTCTTTTTAATTTTTCTAATAGCGTTTTGTTAAAAGCGCTACTAGAAAAATTAAAAAGATATAGTACTAGAAAATATAAAAAGAAATTACACGCTAAAGAGCTATAATTTTTAAGAAAATCTAAAACAAATAAATTACAAATGCATTATTGAACAAATTCCTTAATTCTTTTATGGGCCAACCAACAGTTTTGCTTTACAAATAAATAAATAAATGACAAAACTTTTAAATTAATAGTACCAAAATGCACAACGAGGCCACCATTTCAAAAAAAAAAATTTTTTTGTAATATTAAAAATCAGAAATCCAGACACATTAAAAATACATGTAAAAAAGAAAAGAGTATTTATTCGAGAGATTATACCAATTGCGAGTCCAGTCTTGATCAGTGCCAGTCTAACAGTATCTGGTGTCCACTGGATATATCTCCCAGCAATTCTCAGGCGGACGTCGTCATTACATCTCTTATTACAATGTATTAAGGTTCAAATTGTATGAGATATGACGTCAAGACGTTAGGTTAGGATTGGTCTAGAAACTTAAATTGCTAGTTAATTGCGAGACTGTGGGCTTCCTCTCTACTTTTTACTACGTCTTTATTAGCAACTTATCACTATTTTGTTTCTGTTTACCATCTATATCTATAACAATGTATCTTTGTATGTTGCCTGTGTTTTTCAGTCGCTTAAGTATAAATGTTTTTAACTAAACCGTTGAGTGCACTTTGTTACGAGATAACGATGCTAAGCTTCTGTACAAAGAAAAGCCAGCAAAAGTTATCTCTAGGAGAGTAAATCACTTGTCGCGAAAAAATATATGTTTTTACTCTTTAGCGCCTTGTGGTTTCCGGCAGAGTACAATAGGACCAAAATTCAAAATTCAAAACGTTTATTCAGAAAATAGGCCTTTGCAGGCACTTTTTCACGTCAAATCACATTTTAAAGGATCTAATTTAGTCATATTTATATTATTACTTAATGTGCAAAAGCTACAGACTACTAGCGCTTCGGAACCGACCACTGCAGAGAAGAAACGCCAAAAGAAACTCTTTTCAACAGTATTGGTCGCCTACTCGCCTGAAGGGCTTTTTATCATTTATCATCTAATTTCTTCATTTATCATTTTTTTTTCATTTTATGATTACAATTTTTATTATATAGGTACATTATTATTTTTTGGTACATATTATGTTAACGATCGAGTGTGCAATGATAATATATTACATTATACACAGTAGTCTCAAAGAGGCCGAGCAGACCTGTCCCCCTAGCAGCACCCGTTCACGAGTTGACGCATGAACGGGTGCTGCTAGGGGGACCACTCCAAGTCTTCCCATGGATTTCGTAAGAGGCGACTATAACTACCTCTTATGCGTTTATTTGCTCATGAACAAGGTAAAACAATACAGGTGTTTAAATACGATTGATCTACTTCATCATCATCATCAGGTCTTTTTAGTCTCCACTGCAGGAGCATGACCCTCTCTGTACTACCGCAGCCATACTTAGCAATTATTCAGCTACATTTATAGGATGCTAAATTAACATTGTGAAATATTATAATATATTTAAAATTAAGTTGATATATGCAATTAGTTATAACATATTATACTTTCATTTAAAATTTTACACACATTTTATTTTCATTTAATGAATCATTTACCTAATGTAATTACATAAGTAATACAACGTGATTTTGAACTTCCTAGCTTTATTGAAATCTCAGAATCAGAATCCCTAATGAAAAAGTATTAAGGTATATAATATAGAACTGCAAGAAAAAAAAGCTGAAAATCGAAAAAAAAAAGGTTTCCCATACAAAGTCGCCGATCAGCTGGACGAATTTCTATGGAGTCAATTTACTTTTTCGGTTTTTACCTTTTTTTCTTGCAATTCTGTATTCCATTAGGGATTCTGATTACCAGATTTCAATATAGCTAGGGGTTCAAAATCACGATGTATGTATTTATTAGAAGAAGTGTTCTGTTTACATGACTTCTATAGAGAAAATATAAGGAGATATTAGGTTATCTGTCAATTTCTATTCATATTACGGAAGTACTTTGTTGGTGACATTAAAATATTGAAGTATACTTTCTTTTCATACAATTTTATGGGTCAAAACCAGTTTTGCCATACGATACAATAGAATAAATTAAGTAAAATTACGTGCACGTAAATAATTAAAATGAGTATTATTAAATAAGTGGATGGATCAAGTTAGAAAAGATCTGCACGATCTAAAAGTCGAAAACTGGCAGCAGGTGGTGCAGGACAGATCGGAATGGAAAAAAATATTATCGGGGGTCAAAACTCACTTTGGGTTGCTGCGCCATCCTAGTTAGCTTTTAGCTAGTTATTATTAAATAAGTGTACGTAAGGATTTGTTGAATTATTTGCTAAAAACTGATCTGAGAAGTTGTCTCTCAGTCTGAGTAGAGACCAAATAGGAAAAGTCGCTACTAAAAAAAAAAATGTAAGTTTGTACCTCCTTGTACGCCTTATATGAGAGGATATTGGGAGAGACTTGAAAAAATGCACTCAACGTCACGCTGAGTGATTTATATGTCTATTTTTCCGTCACGTTTTGCATGTTGGTGGACAACAGAATCAAAATAGTGAAGGGTTGCTAGCCGCATCGCATCCATAGACCTAAGGTCGCTGGTTCAAACCGCTCTCGTGGCATTTTTTTCAGCATATTTTATTTCTTAATTTTAATGAGAGTATATCAAAACAGCATTGACTTATAAAAATACTAGCTTTCGCCCGCGGCTCCGCCCGCGTCAATGTCGATCCCTCGGGAATAGTACTTTTTCCCGGGATAAAAGGTAGCCTATGTCCTTCTCCGTACTCCAAAGAACTTGTATGCAAAATTTCATCATGATTGGTTCAGAAGTTACGGCGTGAAAGCGTAACAAACAAATAAACAAACTCACTTTCGCATTTATAATATTAGTTAGGATTACAACGTTCAACGTTTTAATCGCCACTTCAAAATACCTTGCGGCTTTCTTATGATATAAAAATATCTCGAGCTCCGCCGTACTTCGTAAGGCACGTTAGGCCTAGGGTCCCGGCTGTCATTGATGGCTGTCATGGATGTCATTGATGCCTTCAGGTAAGGTTTGACAGCTCCGTGGCGCAGTGGTTAACACGCCAGCCTGCGACACGGAGTGCCCGGGTTCGATCCCCGGCCAGGTCAAGATGGATAATGATCTTTTTCAGATTGGCCTGGGTCTTGGATGTTTAACTATATATGTATTTGTTATAAAATATAGTATCGTTGAGTTAGTATCCCATAACACAAGTCTCGAACTTACCTTGGGGCTAGCTCTTTCTGTGTGATTTGTCCGTATAAAAAAAAAGGTTACCATTTAGGAATTTGAAAAATCCTGGCATAAAGCTGGACATTTTGATAAAAGTCCGGACTTTTTTGGAAACTTTAATCACTTAGTTTAGTTCAGTGCTATGGTAAGCATGGTAGGCAGACACTCGTATTGCGAGGCGATAAAAAAAAGTTTTATTACTGATATTCCATAAATCCGGACAAATCAAAGGGCCGGCCAAAGTCCGGACAAGAGTCTAAAAGTCCGGACATGTCCGTAATAATCCGGACGGATGGGAACCCTACCTTCAGGCGGCTTGAAAAATCTGACGCCAATATTAACCACTTACACACACAATAAACGATGAAGTTAACAGAATATTTTCTCCATTTCCAGACGAAGGAGCCAACTCAACTGCTGCCATCACTGCCAGCAAATTAGAGAGAGAGAGAGAGAACAAAACAACCCAAAAATCTTTCATCCTTGTCATACATTTTAATGGAATTATTGTGCGCTGTCGTATTGATGATCAAGAAGGATTTAATAGTTGGAGATTTGAGGGATACTGACTGAAAGTGGACTTTTGCTGTGCACGGCTTTGTTGTTGATGGTAAGTTACATTTATAATAACACTAGCTTTCGCCCGCGGCTCCGCCCGCGTCAATGTCCATCCTTCGGGAACAGTAATTTTTCCCGGGATAAAATGTACCCTATGTCCTTCTCCGTACCCCAGATAAAGTGTATGCAACATTTCATGATGATCGGTTCAGTAGTTACAACGTGAAAGCGTGACAAACAAACACTCTTACGCATTTATAATATTAGTTAGGATTAAACTTTTTGATTTGTAAAGTTTTAAATAACTACAAACTTGTTACTGAAAGTTGTATGCCAAATGGCACAGCATAGACACTGTGCTTTCATCATCATCATCAAATGCCTCCGTGGTCCAGTGGTTAAGGCGTTTGCTTTTAGACCCGGTACGTGGGTTCGATTCCCACAGGAAGCATACTTTGTTTAGTTGCTTCCAATTTGGTTAGGAAATTGCTGGCTTGAATCACCTGATTGTCTGATAATAAAGATGATTCCGTGCTTCGGAAGGCACGTTAAGACGTTGGTCCCGGCTGCCATCTGGTAGTCGTTAAAGGAACCACGTCACAGGCCGACAGGCGGTTCCGAAGAACTCTGACACCAGGGTGTGCATGGTCGATTGACCGTGTCACCTACACGAAATGATGATGATCATCATCAGTGCAACCGTCAGAAGTCAACTGCTGGACAAAGGCCACTCCCAAGGATTCTTCGTTCCATGGGAGGATATTGCCGTACTCACCACGCTTGGCAGGCGGGTTGACGAGCGCAGTTTCTTTGGCTTCTTGTGCTTCCGACGCTGCTGCCCATCGGAAGCATTTTTAAGCTGGTAAAGAATAGGAATTAGTTGGATCCGAAAAGGGAATAAAGATATTGGGATACTACTCACTCGGTTGAATGGGGGAAAAGCAAGTAGGAGCTTGGGAGCCATACCTTCAAGATAAATCGTAAGGCCGTATTTTCGTACAAGTGTAGTCCCCTGATTCCTCGCCGGATACTACCAGTAGAGCAATGATTTTTTACCAAAATAATAATAATAAATAAATATATACGGACAAATCACACAGATTGAGCTAGCCCCAAAGTAAGTTCGAGACTTGTGTTATGGGATACTAACTCAACGATACTATATTTTATAACAAATACATACTTATATAGATACACATCCAAGACCCAGGCCAATCTGAAAAAGATCATTTTCCATCTTGACCTGGCCGGGGATCGAACCCGGTCACTCCGTGTCGCAGGCAGGCGTGTTGACCGCTGCGCCACGGAGCTAGTCAAAAATATCTATGGATATAGTAGCATGTCCCTATGTTTAAAGTTTTTTCATAATTGATCTATTTAAAGAGATGTGAACCTTCAGAAACCTGGAAAGAATTTCCATTGTTTTCCAATATCAAGAAAACAAATTCGACGCGATTATATTAGAAAAAGAAAACATAGAATCATAGCCATAGCATATTTTAATTTTTTTTATAAAAAAATAAATCTAAGTTTTGGAGAAGAAATCAGGGGACTACGAAGCGGTAATTTTGTGTGCTCGAACCGAAAATACCTATGAAATCATAGATATTTTCGGTCCGAGCTGCAGTTGTCTCTATCGCACTCTGCGGGGTTTGTTTGGGCACACAGCGCGACAGCAATAGATTATACAAATACTTATATTTCAATTCTCTCGAGCGCAGTGTTTCCTCGTAACATTAAAATTAAGGATGGCGCTAGTTTCACTCATCTAAGCCCCTTAAAACGAAAAGCTTAACCGATTTGACTGCATAAAAATCTACACATACAAATGGTTATACGACGTATGTACTCGCCATGCGCGAAACGTCCTCTAATTGTTGACAATAAATATCAATTACTGAGCAGACATGTTCCATTAAAATCATTGTCTTTAATTACGAAGAAAAAATGAGATTGTAAGACTGCGTTCATAGTATTGCGGACAGTTTGCCGTGTAAACTAAAGCTATTAAGCTAGCCCCAAAGTAAGTTCGAGACTTGTGTTATGGGATACTAACTCAACGATACTATATTACAAAAACATATATAGATAAACATCCAAGACCCAGGCCAATCTGAAAAAGATCATTTTCCATCTTGACCTGGCCGGGGCTCGAACCCGGGCACCCTCGTGTCGCAGGCGGGCGTGTTAACCACCGCGCCACGGACCTCACCTAAACTGTTCGCATAGAAAACACCTGGCCCATAACCTGGCTGGCATTGCCCCGGCTGATATTCGCAGAGAAGTAACAAGTTCTGTGGAACGCACAAAAATGACAACTGATCTCAGACACATATAGTGACGTTACTGCCCCAGTCGGATTAAAGAGCAGTCGTAGTTTTCTGGACATTGTCACTCCTCTTACATCAGAACCGTCGAAAGAAAGGCTACACCTTTGGCTGGAGAGATGCACCACCCCGTCTCAATTAGAACCAGGAGAAAAGCTACCGCCTGGAGATAGCCGGCCTTGGCCGGAATGGAAATACTTGAATCGACTAAGAAACTCTCCAACCCGTCTGGCCAGCGTGGAGAGTGTAGGCCAAGTCCTCTGACTGCTCTGGCCAAACATGGCTCTAGTAGTACAGAGAGGGTCGTGCTCTTGTAGTGGAGACTAAAAAAGACCTGATAATGATGATGATGACTAAGAACCCTAGTCCGCCGCAGCAAGGATGACCTAGTCAGGTGGTGGCTATACAGAATCTGCAATTGTGGTGTATCTCCTCAGACCATGACACATCTACTGTCATGCCCAGCGTGCCCCGAGACCTGCACACTGGAGGACCTATACATGGCTACAGAATATGCAATGCAAGTTGCACAGTATTGGGCGAAAAAAGGAATTTGATCATCGATTCGATAAGAAGAAGAAAAGGAGCCCATAACCTGACTTCCCTTTGCGGTCAGGGGTGTCCCATTCATCCGAGAGTAGTATTATTTATTTATTTATTACCTCGTACGTAGTAGTATTATTTCAGCCATAAGTAGTCCTCTGATGGAGAAAGGTCCTCTCACTTCGCCTCTCCATCCATGGGAAAATATTGCCGTACTCACCAACGAAGCCAAAGAACCTGCGCACGCTTGGCAGGCAAGTTGGCGAGCGCAGTTTCTTTGGCTTCTTATACTTTCAACGCGGCTGCCTATCGGCATCATTTTAAGTTGGACAAGGATAGGAATTTGTTGTATTTGGGAAGGGAATGAAGGTGGGATAAATAACGTTCTCTATCTCGCTCGACGCTAAATTAACATCGACAACAAATAAATATTGATGATTGCATAACAGTTCCTGGCCAAATCACGTCAAATTATTAAGGGCTGCTATAAGCCCTTATTGCCGTGTGGTTTCCCGCAAATTAGAATAGGACCACTTAAAGTCTTCCCATGGATGTCGTAAGAGGCGACTTAGGAAATACAAGCTAAACAAAGCTCATAAACATCAATGAGACCTCTCTAACCCGTCTGGCCAGCGAGGAGAGTGTAGACGAAATCCTCTGGTTGCTCTGGCCAAGTATGGCTCCGGTAGTACAGAAAGGGTCATGCTCCTGCAGTGGAGACTAAAAAGACCTGATGATGATGATGATGAAGCCCTTATCAGACGTGATTTTTACACACTATCGGTGTCCGTGCAGGAACTGTTTTCTGGAACGCGTATATTTACACCTTTTGTACAACTCCATAAGTGGATCCCATGTTCCTCAGTCTGTCAAGATGGCGGCTGCAATATTGCCGAATTATAATCAAAAATTATCGCGGTAAATCTATAATAGTAATTATAACCGCGAAAGTTTAAAATCGTGAATCGGAAGCACGTCTAACCTTTGGTTTATTCACGTTGTTTGTTTTTCGGGTGTGTAAGTGGCCAACACTGGTGTCAGATTTTTTAAGCTGACATAAATTTACGACTGTCATCAATGTTGACAGCCGGGACCAACGGCTTAACGTGCCTTCCGAAG
The DNA here is from genome assembly GCA_947532085.1 of Elegia similella. Taxonomy (NCBI): domain Eukaryota; kingdom Metazoa; phylum Arthropoda; class Insecta; order Lepidoptera; family Pyralidae; genus Elegia; species Elegia similella. Next base: position 3,311,360 of record OX383953.1, read on the forward strand.
CACTTCAAGCAATTCTGCGCTTACACCATACTGAATCCTCTTAGATGTATATATATAGGTCTTGGGTCGCAGGTTCCAACCCTGTCCGCGTGGAATTTTATCACCACATCCTATTTCTTAATGTAATAAGAATAGGCTAGGTTTCCTAAAAAAATATAATTAGTCCGTCAGTTAGATATTCAAAAAATATTGGACACGTACTTATTCGTTTGTCGATTAAACAAAAAATGATAAAGATCTAGCCCTTTGAAGTTCCGTGTGACGTCATAGTTGCTACAATTTTTAGCAAACTTTGACGTCACGAGCCCCCACTCCTGAACTTTGACGCGCTTTATCTTTATTATTTATTGTTTATTTGACAAAAGAAAAAATACGTGTCCAATATTTTATGATTATCTAACTGACGGACTAATTGTTATGTTATTATTACGACCCAGGAAACTACCTTATTGATCAGAATAGCAATGTGAATGCAAAATATTCTTATAAAATATATCCTCTTAGAAAGAAAAATAAACAAGGTGTATAATCCTATTTTCCTAATTCTCCTTAGTGACGCATATTATTCGCAGAAAGTCAAAAATAAATCATAATTTTCTCGTATTACTATTGTAATCTGTAGGTTCGTATTATTAAACTTTTTATGAACATTATTCTGCTTCATCTACACTTCTACACTAATAATATAAAGCGGAAAGATTTGATTGTTTGTTTGTTTCCCTAGAATAGGCTCCGAAACGAATGGACCGATTTGAAAATTATTTCTACTTATTTAATTTAGTAGAAATAAAAATTATTTCTACTTATTTATTTCTACATTATTCTATGAAGATAGACTATAGATTAAATACCTATATATATACCCGTGCAAAGCCGAACGGGCCGCCAAGTTGTAAGATATTATTACAAGCCTTTTCTATTTTCCTTATAGTCTAGTGAAATGTTACATTTTTATGGGCTTAGCGTGCTATTGTCGGAGGATGCAATTTTATTTTCATATTAGAAACCATGGAGATTGTGGCCGCGGGACAAGGGTTGCAACCCCACAAACTTGGATTTAGCTTTACATTCAACCCCCTTTCCATGGAGGTCGTAAGAGGCGACTTAAGAAATACAAGCTAAACAAAGCTCATAAACATCAATGAGACCTCTCCAACCCGTATGGCCAGCGAGGAGAGTGTAGGCCAAATCCTCTGTCTGCTCTAGCCAAGCATGGCTCCGGTAGTACAGACAGAGTGAGTCATGCTCCTGCAGTGGAGACTAAAAAGATCTTAAAAAATGAAATTGCGTCCTCTGAAAAACGCATCCCCAAATGTAACTTTTCAATAGACTATTAGTGACTTCTTTCAGACATAACTTGTTGAAAGGTTGTTTCTCTTACATACCTTGGCTTATTTTTTTTTATTTATTGCACGTACAATTTCATGATTCTGTACAAAAGGCAATAACTTAATGCTAAGCATTGTCTATCAGTCTATCATGCATTGCAGAAGCCTCGAAATAATAATAATAAATAATAAATATATACGGACAAATCACACAGATTGAGCCAGCCCCAAAGTAAGTTCGAAACTTGTGTTATGGGATACTAACTCAACGATACTATATTTTATAACAAATACATATATAGATACACATCCAAGACCCAGGCCAATCTGAAAAAGATCATTTTCCATCTTGACCTGGCCGGGGATCGAACCCGGTCACTCCGTGTCGCAAGCTGGCATGTTGACCGCTGCGCCACGTAGCTAGTCAATAAAAATAGCTGTTTTATGCCATTTTGTCAGTTTTTTTTGCGTACCATTCAAAAACTGTGCAACATTGTAATAGTAAAGTGCCAGAACACAATCGCGAGCCGTGCTTCCAATTCTCATCACGGTACCCAAGCCATTCAACGGCGACGTCTTAACCCAACGATTATGTGACCCTGCCACAAGTGGACCTAATTCACGAAGACTCTCCAGCCATTGGCCAGGGAATTAAACACAACGGGCAAACGACGCTCGGCCAATTTAGCACTAGTCGCTCGCAAACTGGCCGTAAGAATCGCGAATTCGTTGAGAATAAAAAGAAAAAAAAAGTTTAGTTAAAAAAATGGTCGATTAAAATGTTTTTGAAAATGGAATCTGAGGAATACTGGTGATTGTTCGCCAATACGGCCGCGTTTTGAAAATAGAACTGTCATTGGATTTTTCTTTTTTTTTTCGATTGTGCTGTGGATTGGACTCGTTGAAGGTGAGGTTTTTGTGTATTTGTTTTTGATAAACGGTTGATACCTACTTGTAAGTACATGGTTACTACGAGCGAGACGCATTTTTTTTTAATTCTTTTGTTACTAATCATCATTAATTGCATACTAAAAAAACCTGATGCATAATTTTGGAGATCACGTGTGCCAAACACTTTGATAAATAGTTTACAAGCTTTTATTTAACTAGAACTAACTGTTAGTCTGTGTGGGTCAAATCTTGCAACTCAATTTTGAAGCATTACCCTTTGACATGCCTGCGCATGCGCAAACGTGGTGAGTATGGCAATATCCTCCAATGGAACGAAGTATCCTTGTGACCACTTGTAGACTTCTTCCCGAGTTGAGTTCCCTCCCAGTATTGTTCCCGTAGAAAAAGTTTTTTATATTGATGGGCTGAGTCACCCCGTTAAGGGATCTTCGAGGGTCAATTTACACGCTGTATATTATAACTATATCCTTTCCTTATCCTTCCTTACTAATATTTTAAATGCGAAAATATGTTTGTTTGTTAGAATTTCACACCGTAACTACTAAACCGATCATCATGAAATTTTGCATACAAGTTCTCTGGAGTACGGAAATGTACATAGGCTTCATTTCATCCCGGAAAAATGTACTGTTCCCGAGGGAACGACGTTGACGCGAGCTAAGCTAGTTATTTATAAGAACTAGCATTCACCCGCGGCTCCACCCGCGTCAACGTGCAAGAACAGTCAGTTTCCCGGGATAAAATGTATACTAAGCCGCACCCCAGACAACGGGTATGCAAAATTTCATGACGATCGGTTAAGTAGACATGGCGTGAAGGCGCAACAAACAACCACAATTTCACATTTATAATATTAGTTAGGATAATTAGGAATCTAAACTAACAATAAGCTAGGACGAAAATCGGTCTGAATTTCATGAAAAGGAAACTATGTAGGTATGTTAAGGAGTCTAGACACCACAGACGTACGTAGGGTTGCCAACTTAGTTTTACAAGAAATAAAGTATATTTAGGTCTGAGAAGAATATTAAACACTTTTTTATTTATTGAATGTTTTAAATACAGAACTCCATTATTGTGATTTGTTTGTGGCTGCGCTGCACTGAGTGCCCTCTGGCCTCTGACTAAATAAAAAAGAAATGTTAAGCAGTGTGATGCTGAAAACAGTATTTTGTGTACTGTTTAGGATCCTTCGATGGTATATATGAAATAATACATGGACTTTAGCAAAAATAATTATAATGGAGAACTTTGTGTACAAAAATGACTGTCGTCTTCGTCAATGTCCAAGGGCAAGTGCCCCCAAAAGCACTACGGCCAGCCAACCAGCGTCGTCTCCCCAGATATGTCGTGATGGCCGACCAATACACACGCCGCTGCCGCCCCTGCGTCTTGCTAGCCCCTCCGTCGCCTGGCCACCCGGCTGGAGCGCCAGCGCCGCGGCGCGAACATTACTTTATTTTTGTTGAACAGTAAAAAGTATAATGTAGTGAAAAACAGTAATATACTGTTTCTAACAGTATAATTGGCAACCCTAGGCCCTAGACTCTATGATACTATCCTTTCACCCCGCTATCTTTTATCTCGCCCAAACGTGTAAGTTATTATATATATGTGTATATATAATATAAGTAAATAGTATATTACTAAGTTTATTTATTTATGTTTATTCAGTATTTTTTTTTGTTATTATATAAATAGTTCTAGTAATAATTTAACTACCCCGCACCCACTATATTCTAGAGTGATTTTTCTTAAAAGGTTGCCTGTAAGACATTGCTCTGCGATAAGGCCGCCTTTTGCGCATTTTCTAGATTATAAGATGAGACATGTATCCATTTTGTTTCTCCTTGATGTGCAATAAAGGGTTTCTATCTATCTATCTATCTATCTAGACGTACCAATCATGTCTCTCATGCGTGAACGAGTCCGCGATGAACTAAAAACTAAATAAGAAAATAAGCAATTTCCTATAGGACAGTCAGGGACAGAGATACCTGACCAGGCCCTCTACTTATATCTTAAACTAGCTGTTGCCCGCGACTTCATCATCATCATCATCATCAGGTCCTTTTTAGTCTCCACTACAGGAGCACGACCCTCTCTGTACTACTAGGGCCATACTTGGCCAGAGCAGCCAGAGGACTTGGCCTACACTCTCCACGCTGGCCAGACGGGTTGGAGAGGTGTCTTAGATGTTTATAAGCTTTGTTTAGCTTGTATTTCCTAAGTCGCCTTCTACGACATCCACGGGAAGACTTGGAGTGGTCCTATTCTACTCTGCCGGATACCACACGGCTATGCCGGATACCACACGGCTAACGACTTCGTCCGCGGCAATTTCTGTTATTATGATTAATTAGTATAGATGAATAATTCTTCCCCGATTTCAATACATTTTTTATTGATGCTTCGCTCCTATTGGTCGCAGCGTGATGTTTTATAGCCTAAAGCCTTCCTCAATAAATGGACTATCCAACACAAAAAGATTTTTCAATTTGAACCAGTAGTTCCTGAGATTAGCGCGTTCAAACAAACAAACAAACAAACAAACTCTTCAGCTTCATAATATAGATTTTCTCTTAAATATTGTTGGAATTTCAATATATATATCTATCTGCGTGACATTTTTTATTTATAGATAACTTTTATTTAGTGTACATAATAAACAGTTATACTAGTTCTAGTTGTTAGTTAGTATTATTTTTTAAGTTGATTTAGTTTATCTATACTAATATTATAAAGCTGAAGAGTTTGTTTGTTTGTTTGAACGCGCTAATCTCAGGAACTACTGGTTCAAATTGAAAAATTCTGTTTTGTGTTGGATAGTCCATTTATTGAGGAAGGCTTTAGTCTATAAAACATCTCGCTGCGACCAATAGGAGCGAAGCATCAATAAAAAATGTTTTGAAAACGGGGGAAAATTATTCATCTTAATAAGTATAATTAATCATAATAACAGAAATTGCCGCGGACGAAGTCGCGGGCAACAGCTAGTCTATCATATAAAAACCGACGTCAATTATATTGAACCGATTTTGATGACACTTAAATCGCACCAATTAGAAAGCATACTCGTTCTTCAAATCAGCTCATAAATTACGGTCTTAAGAGGTAACAAAGATTTTAAAAAACGTACAACCGAATTAATAACCTCTTTTTTAAAGTCGGTTAATAAAAGAGAACATATGAATGGCAAACAAAGTTAAATATCTGTCGAATTACGTAATACTTATTCAATAAGTATGTCATGTCTGCCTTATACGATTGATACAATAATATTCAAAGAGTAAATATGGCAACCACATGGTAAGTCCGTGACGATATAATGGATTTAAAATAGTTTTTCTCCAGAAAATGAAATATGTACTTTAATCCATACTAATATTATAAATTCGCCGTGTGGTATCCGGCAGAGTAGAATAGGACCACTTCAAGTCTTCCCGTGGATGTCGTAGAAGGCGACTTAGGAAATACAAGCTAAACAAAGCTTATAAACATCTGAGAGACCTCTCCCACCCGTCTGGCCAGCGTGGAGAGTGTAGGCCAAGTCCTCTGGCTGCTCTGGCCAAGTATGGCTCTAGTAGTGCAGAGAGGGTCGTGCTCCTGTAGTGGAGACTAAAAAGACATGATGATGAATATTACAAATGCGAAAGTAACTCTGTCTGTCTGTCACCTGTTCACGATTCAACCATTGAACCAATTTGGATGAAATTTGTTATGGAGGTAGTTTGATGAGAAGGACATAGGGTACCTTTTAATTCGGGAAACTGTACTGTTTCCGCGGAATCCACACCACATTAACGCCGGTGGAGCCGCGGGCAATAGCTTAAGAGTTTAGGAGTTATGGAACATACATACATATATACATAAAGAAAAAGAGCTTACAAACACGATATCTCTAAAAACAAAGTAACTTACTCCATGACCGACTCTTACAGATTTATTATTAGTATTGATTGATATTGATGTAGATAAACATAGTGAAATTTTGATCGTTCTGGACCCTTAAAGGGATGATTTAGCCCGTTGATATAAACAACCTTTCCTATGGGACCAATGCTGGGATCTCAAAAATTTTTTGACGTTCTCATACAAATTGACCGGGCGGCCGAAATTTTTTGTATGGAACCGCCCATTTTTTTTTAGTTCCCAGCATTGGTCCCACAGGAAAAGTTGTATCATATCGATGGACTGAATCACCCCTTTAAGGGTCCAGAACGACCAAAATTTCGTGTATATTGTTCGCACTTTCTGAACTATCATAATCTATGTCTTCTGGTATCATATAACCGTATAGTGTTACTGCGTAAAACAGAGAAAGTACAGAACTACAAAAAAAAAGAAATAAAATACAGTATAGGGATTGGGCTACTGCAAAATCATGTCAATAGGCGATGCGGCTAGCAACCCATCACTATTTTGATTCCGTTTTATATGGCGCGCTCCAACATGCTAAATGTGAATGAGGTCTATGGACCTAGGCTCTGTCTACCCCGCACGGGGAAAAGACGTGATGTATGTAAGTATAAGATACAGTAAAAATAATCTACGCTGGCAGCACTTGCACCGGCGTACTGCATACGCTTTAAACCTGCACATCTTATTATTATTACTTTTTGACGTGAAAACGTCTTATAAATCGATGAACGCCGGCTGCACGCACGAAAATGTGTCACGTGACGTGTGCAAACGAGAGCGCGGAACAAGCGGCAGAAGTGAAAACTCCGTGTGGTAGAAAGGGGATATTACTTCCTGTCCTACACCGCGCCGGTGGTCTCAGGTCACGTGTCCGTCTTACGAATTTTCGATCAAGTCACTTGTCCTGACGCGAGTAATTTTTTACCCATCCCAAAAATGCACAACGCCGCTAAAGCTTTTACTTCAACAAAATATTTGTGTGTGCTTTCCGATTGATCCTATTTCAATTTAATCAAAATCGGTTCATCATCATCATCATCATCATCATCAGGTCCTTTTTAGCCTCCACTACTGGAACACGACCCTCTCTGTACTACTAGGGCCATACTTGGCCAGAGCAGCCAGAGGACTTGGCCTACACTCTCCACGCTGGCCAGACGGGTTGGAGAGGTGTCTTAGATGTTTATAAGCTTTGTTTAGCTTGTATTTCCTAAGTCGCCTTTTACGACATCCACGGGTAGACTTGGAGTGGTCCTATTCTACTCTGCCGGATACCACACGACTATCGGTTCAGTAGTTCGTTTTTATATGGAAGATTATGTATGAGTAAAATATGTAAACTTGTGGTGCCCTCTCTATAGCATGAAAATTTAAGCCATAAATTAAATTTAAGCCATGGCATACTGTTTTTTGGTACGTATTTTAAGCATAACGTTCTTACGCATAACAGTATACCTACGCGTAATTATTTTTGCTAACTAACATTATGCCAAGACAAATTAGTACCTAATAGATAATTGTCCCAAAATTACCCATATGCCAAAAACCAATAGGCTAGTTTCCTGGGTCGTAATAATAACATAACAATTAGTCCGTCAGTTAGATAAAAAAGGCCCCAAACTTGTGTCTAGTTTAATAAGATTCGAACTCGGAGCTCTTTCCGTACCCTCGTTGATTTGTGACAGCTGAGCAATCTTCGCTTACGATTTTCTTGATTTAGTTTCGTCGCGTTGAGTACACAGTGTAACAGGTAATTGTGCAATTAAACAATAGGTAGGTATTTAACAAGTTTTTTTGCATAAATTACGTTTTTGTGACAACCTTTTATTATATACTAGCTTTCGTCAATGTCGATCCCTCGGGAACAGTACTTTTTCCCGGGATAAAATGCACCCTATGTCCTTCTCCATACCCAGATAACGTGTATGCAAAATTTCATGATGATCGGTTCAGTAGTTACAACGTGAAAGCGTAACAAACAAACAAACACACTTTCGCATTTATAATATTAGTTAGGACTAGCTGTTTTCCCACGACTTCGTCCGCATAATACATAGCCTATGGTTAGCGCAGATAGTGTAGCTTCCCAACTGTAAAGGTTTTTTCAAATCCGTCTAGTAGTTTCTGAGCCTATTCGCGTCAAACAAACAAATCCTTCCTCTTTATAATATTTGTATAGAGTATAGATAGTATAGACGAATCCACACTTTACGATTTCTGATTCTGATCGCTTACATAATGAATAACGTGACACTTTTTCGTGCGTTCGCCTCTACAGCCGGCCTATTTGCTAACTTAGAGTACAACGTTTTGATAGTCACTTCAAAATACATTACGCTTTATATATCCTAAATAAAAATAGTCAATCATACGAAAGCCGCAATGTACACAATAAATATGTTTCGACCAGTGTATTGCTACCGTGATTGTCCCTTCGTTTGCTTCATTCAGATCTTGTTGAGAGCAAGAAGTTGGGCTTTCTGGGCACACCAAGAGGTGACCCATAGATTGGACAGCATCACAGTCGCATTCACTATTATTGGAGAAACCCCACCTGACTCTATTTTCGTGGCATCTACCAACACCAGCCCGCAGTCTGGTAATCATCCTTCATTCATATGTTATGGTAGAGCCACGCCACCGGCAAAATTCATTTTTGCTAATAGCATGAATGGGCCGGCTCGTCCGGGGAAGTACCACACTCTCGCAGAAAATCGACGTTTGAGTAGACGCTTTACCGCTTCTATGTGTCGTTCGGTGAGTGAGAGAGCCGGAGGCCCATCCTTCTCCGCCTTCCCCCATGTCCCCCATTTTTTACTACTCCCAATGGGCTCCCCCCCAACTCCTTGAAAGACCGGCAATGCTCCTGTCACACTCTGGTGTTGCAGTTGTCCATGGGTAACGTTGATCGCGTACCATCAGGTGACTCGTTTGCCGCCCTATAACATAAAAAAAATACTAAAAATACTTTTTCTTTTTCAGGAGCCGTAGCAGCCGCCAAGCGCGCCACCACTGAGTACCCGTCTCAGTAACCACAAGTGCCCATATGGAGACCATCATAAACTGCCAACCCACCTTTCTGATCGGCAGCCGCTTCACCAAAACCCAACACTCCCCCCACGTCCAGTACCACCTCTGCAGGACTAACTCAAAGATGCTCCTGAAAATTGAGAACGAACTTCTTCAAAGTCACCGTCAAAGAGAAACGACCGGCATCAAAAAGTTATACAACTCATTCTTCGTTCTTTTCTAATTTGTAACCGAGTTACGCTTCATTCATTCATTCATTTCATTCAGTGTCATTGTGTGATGGAATTTTATATGGACAAGGATAAAGACTATAGTATGCATGATACGCGTAAAGATGACTTCAGTTGGGAGTCTTCTGTGAGGCTTTCTCTGGTGGGGAGGGAAGAGGAGTTCGGAATGTATCTGGAGGAGCGGGAGGGGAGGAAGAGGAAGTGGCAGGGGGAGGGGAAGATGATGCGCAGGGATGATAGCGAGGAGAAGGAACAGAGAAAAGTGCCGCCGAAGAAGATTATGGGTAAGTGTTTTTTTTTATTATAGAAGTTAAGGTTTGTATTATATTTTTTCGCAAATTTCAAATTTGCGCCATCTAGCCTCATTCAAGGGAACCAGTTATTGACCCGTGAAGCGACCCAGGGGTTAATGTTCTTGAACATAATAAATATTTTGTACACGTGTCATGCATAATTAATAATAATATCACTCTTACTATGTATCGAGGCTTCGTGTCGTTTTATGACATCTCAGCGAAACATCTGTACATAGATCAGTAATGTAGAAGGGACACATGAAATTCTTGAACATTTTTGCACGTATTACTAGAAAATATTTAGTGTGAAACAGATAATATTTTTCGTCTCAGCGCATTGTGTCCTTTTCACGAAATGTCCTTTATCAAAATGTCCTTTTCTCGAAATGTCCATTCGCAGAATGGCCTTTCTTAAAATGTCCTTTTCTCAGCGTAATGAGCTTACCTGGCGCGTATTTTGTCGACGGAACCTTTAAATCTATCCCAAAATCCTTTTACCAGTTGTCTTATTTAAAAGGACATTTCGAGAAAAGAACATTTTGATAAAGGACATTTCGAGAAAAGGACATAATGCGCTGAGACGATATTATTTAAACTATGAATTTTCGTGTAAAAAATTGCCTTTTTTTTCATTTATTTGATTCAACAAACATTTTCACACTAAGTTATTAAAAACAACAGGGTTTAACGTTTACAAATAAATAAATGCGAGACCAACACCGTTAACTACAATTTAAATCTAGAGTACTTATGTTGAAAGAAGAGCGGATGTGAGGGCTCGACTCTCGACTATCCCGGCGCTCTAGCCGAGTTCTCACATAAATAGGAAGTTAGGGAGAACACAAGACTCGACACACAACACACACAGAGAATAACTTAATTGTTACAACTTCACTTTACAACTTCAACTATGTAGATAGATGTTGACTTTTATAAATTAATTACAAAAACTGTTATGCTCCAAGAGATGGTAGTAGACTCAAAGATGTTAGTAGACTGAAAGATGGTAGCAGACTGAAAGGTGGTAGCAGACTGAAGAATGAGTGATGAGAGAGAGAAAGTAATCTAAAAATGGAATGGAATGGAATGAAATTTGAATAAAAAATTAAATTTGAATTAAAATAAGGAATGAAAAATGGACGGGATGAGAGAAATGAGTTCAGACGAGATGCAGCATGCAGGTGGCATGCTGCAACGTTACACGGATACAGATACAATTACTGATAGGAAAAAGAATATTTATACAAACATAAATCCTTTGATAGTTTATTGTTATTCAGTGCTTTATTTGTATTGCTTATTAAGTAAACTTTTATAGGCACCAATCGGTGTCGAGAAAATATGTAATTTTTTAAAAAGTTCATTGTGTATGTCAAACAGACGGCGCCTTCTGCATCTTCTTCCTCTCCGCATCCCTCCATAATATGGGGTCGGTATAGTCATACATATAAATATATTTAAAAAAACCGGTCAAGTGCGAGTCGGGCTCGCGCACAAAGGGTTCCGTACCATTATCTATAGTAAGTTTAAAATTCATTAAAAAGTGTAACTAAAATCGCTACTTCTTCTTCTTCTCTTCGAGTCGTATTGTCTTAATAACAACATCAGTTTTGCCCAGTATGTGGCCAAGGCCATGGCCACTGCCCTGTCGTTTGCCTCCTCTAGATCCTTTTGTGTGCAGTGAATGGGGCATTTAGCGTCAAAAGGTGGCTCATTGACTGAACATTGCCGCAATCGCATGTGCTATTGCCGGAAAAACCCCACCTAACCCGGTTTTCTCGGCAATAAAATAATAGGCTTGTTTCCTAAAAACATTTTAAAATATTTAAAATAATTAGTCCGTCTTATAGACTATCAAAAAATATTAGATACGTATTTTTTCTTTTTTCAATCAAACAAAAGATGATAAAGATAAAGCGCATCAAAGTTCAGGAGTGGGGGCTCATGACGCAATAGGCCGGTAAAAAGTGTACCGGATAGTGACGTCACACACGGAAATTTAACGGGCTGTATCTTTATAAATTTTTGTTTGATTGAAAAAAGAAAAAATACATATCTAATATTTTTCGCTATAAGATGGGACTAATTGTATTTTTTTAGGAAACAAGCCTATTCGCTACTAAAATAATTCCAGTTCTTATGATAAGACCTTACTTGACCTCAACAATCGTCTAGTTACGTTATGTGCTAAAATATTTTAAAAAAAGTGAAAAAGTTTGTGATCCTCTGCAAAAATCATGGTGTGTTCTAAATTAGAAATTCGAATTTTAGTAGGGATTTCTGTGTTTGAATTTCGAATAATGCTGTCTTTTTAAATATTGATTGCCAGTATTTTGTTTATCTTTTGTAGGTTAATAAAACAATTGACCGTTGCAAAAAAAGATTGCTAGTTTTCTAATACTAGATAATTTTAGTAAATTCCGTAGTTACTGTTATTGTTAGGAAACAAGCCTATTCGCTACTAAAATAATTCCAGTTCTTATGAGACCTTACTTGACCTCAACAATCGTCTAGTTACGTTATCACTAAACTCGTGCTACTGTCATAATATCAGACAGGCCGTGACTTGAAGATACATATATATATATATATATATATATATATACTTACATGTTTCGATCAATATGATCTACATATTTTAACAAGACACGTCTATGCATAGATCATGGTACGCAGAGGATATAACTTCTATGCCTACGCTTTAAAGCTCCACACAAACAATTAATTTTTTTTTATACTTTTTTTTTAAAGGCTTTTGTTGATAAAACATGCCAGATCCCTCGGGAATAGTACTTTTTCCCTGGATAAAATGTACTCTATGTTCTTCTCCGTACCCCAGTATGCAAAATTTTATGATGATCGGTTCAGTAGTTATAACGTGAAAGCGTAACAAACAAACAAATAAACGAACAAACTCACTTTCGCATTTATAATATTAGTTAGGAAGTTAGGATAGGATTAGGATATCTCAGAAGGGTCCTAAAAGTAGTTACTGTTGCGCAGTCGCTGCGAGTTCGTATAGCTTGTTGGCTTCATCCGAAGATGGCTCTGATAAAAAACATTGGATAATGCCAATATCCCGTTTATTCAAGTTCAGGCTGCTCAACAATTACTGTCTTTCCATATCATTCCGTACACACTCCACTCCGCAAATATTTTATTTTTTTAATCTTATTTCAAGGATTGGTGTGATGATATCACGAGCCATTAAAAAGGAAATGGTCTGAAGTGGCACAAAATAGGGACGTTTGGAAGGAAATGGGGGAGACCTTTAGCCAGCAGCGGGACAATGTAGATTAAAAAAAATCTTATTTATTTCAAAACACAATACAGGCAACAAGTTACAACAGGAGTACATGGAATATATTTATATGGACACCATGATTCCCGGAGTCAAAGACTATATAATACTGAAGTGTAGACTGCCAACTTTACACAAAAATATGGACCCGACTTAAGGCCTGTTAAAAGCACGTACAAAATACCTGGCAAGCATGCCGGCAGGCCGTGGTAGTTCCACTAACTGCCACAATGAGCGGCAGAAATGGCGCTGCAGTGCAATAATTACAGACTTTTGCATCCGTAACTAGATGGCGTTTGCCTAAACTTGGTAAAACATGTAAAACCGAAGAATCTGTAACTATAGCACTGTAGCGTTCTCACCGCCCGCCATAATAGCTATTAGTGAAACGACATGTGCATGGTCGATTGACCGTGACACCTATTCGAAATGATGATGAGTGAAACGACACGACCCGACTAGTTTTTTGCTAGGAATATAGGTCAAATACATTGTTCTCGTCGATCTGCCCGACTATTTACTGGGCATATCGCGATATGGCCGGCTAAATCATAAAGTGCCAGTGTAACACGATGTGCCCGAGCATATCACGATGTGGCCAATCCAATGATCGGCCCACGACACATACAATATTAGTATTTTTATTTTAGTGTTAACTTAGGTTACTATGCTATGTCTCACTTCTTGTGTTTATAATCCTAAATGGAACTGAATTTAAACCTAGTACATAATAGATAGTAGATAAGTAATAGATATACGAAAATCTGTCTGTTATTCAACAATGTTTTTTCTTGCGACACCATTTCGATAAAAAAAAACGGGTTGCACTCTGGGAGTGCCGGCAGAAGTGAAAACTCTGCGCGGTAGAAAGAGAGGGGTCGCCAGCGTTCTGCGCGTCGTAGGCGGTGTCAGGTCACGTGTCCATCTTACAAATTTTCTATCAGGTCACGTGTCCTGACACGAGTTTAACATTTTTACCCGTCCCTAAAAGTGTACAAAGCCGCTAAAAACATATCATTTAAAAAAAAGTATTTTTATGAAGAAGATATTGCATCTAACGACATGATACTTCTATACGCTTTATCTTTGCCGAGCATTGATAATGAACAAACTAAATTACGAACAGTCATAACAAACAGTTGGACCTTACGCTACGCTGTGCCGCGTTGTGTTAAACGTAACATAATGTGCTGAGTGTTATGTGCTTAAATATTTAAAAAAAGTGAAAAAGTTTGTGATACTCTGCAAAAATCATGGTGTGTTCTAAATTAGAAATTTAAATTTTAGTAGGGATTTCTGTGTTTGAATTTCGAATAGTGCTGTCTTTTTAAATATTGATTGCCACTGTTTTGTTTATCTTTATTAGGTTAATTAATAAAACAATTGGCCGTTGCATACAAAGATTGCTAGTTTTCTAATACTAGGTATTTTTAGTAAATTCCGTAGTTACTGTTATTGTAAAAAAAAAATTACATTCGCGGTTTATCATCTCTTGATGGCCACTTTATTAACTATGCGATTGTCGTATATTTATAGTGAGGGGTTATCTCAATGCTGTATAATGAAAATGTCATCTAATAATATGTGCTCCGATCTTGTCTATAGGCAGTATTTTTTTGTTGTTTGCTCGTGTGTCTAAAGGTCGTTTATATGCATCGCCGTCACTCTCTGGTCTTGTATTTTTTTTTAAATTAATATCGGACAAATCACGCAGATTGAGCTAGCCCCAAAGTAAGTTCGAGACTTGTGTTATGGGATACTAACTCAACGATACTATATTTTATAACAAATACATAATATATAGATATACATCCAAGACCCAGGCCAATCTGAAAAAGATCATTTTCTATCTTGACCTGGCCGGGGATCGAACCCGGGCACTCTCGTGTCGCAGGCTGGCGTGTTGACCGCTGCGCAACGGAGCTAAATTTTGTTTTGTTTTTACTTAATATTGAAGTAGGCATTTGTCTCCCATCTCACCTGATGGTAAGTGACGATGAAGACGAGGATGTTAGGTGCCTATCCAAGAGATACCCATATATATTTTGACAGCTCCGTGGCGCAGTGGTTAACACGCCAGCCTGCGACACGAGGATGGTTCGAGATCCGGTCAGGTCAAGATGGAAAATGATCTTTTTCAGATAGGCCTGGGTTTTAGATGTTTATCTATTTAAGTATTTGTTATAAAATATAGTATCGTTGAGTTAGTATCCCATAACACAAGTCTTGAACTTACTTTGGGGCTAGCTCAATCTGTGTGATTTGTCCGTATATATTTGTATTGTATTCTTTGTGAGGGCTATTTTGGTGAGATTCAACTCTTTTTCTTTTGTCCATAATGCGATACGAAAGACATGTAACTTATAAAAATCGATATTGTTTAATGTTGTTGAGGGATTATTCATCCCGGTTTTATTACATTTGAACGTATATACAGGATGATTAGCCGTGTGGTTTCCGGTAAAGTAGAATAGGGCCATTCCAAGTCTTCCCATGGATGTCGTAAGGGACAACTTAGGAAATACAAGCTAAACAAAGCTCATAAACATCAATGAGACCTCTCCAACCCGT
Source organism: Elegia similella (assembly GCA_947532085.1). Classification (NCBI taxonomy): domain Eukaryota; kingdom Metazoa; phylum Arthropoda; class Insecta; order Lepidoptera; family Pyralidae; genus Elegia; species Elegia similella. The sequence goes on from OX383953.1 coordinate 3,326,949, forward strand.
CTGGCCAGTGAGGAGTAGCGACGAGTGTAGGCCAAATCCTCTGTCTGCTCTGGCCAAGGATGGTATATGCGGTAGTACAGAGAGGGTCATGCTCCTGCAGTAGAGACTAAAAAGACCACGGTGTACAACGTTTTGATAGTCACTTCAGAATACATTGCGGCTTTCGCATGATTGACTACTTTTATTTAAGATATATAAAACGTAATGTATTTTGAAGTGACTATCAAAACGTTGTACACTAAGTTAGCAAATAGGCCGGCTGATGAACAATAATTAGATACCATAAAAATAGCTTCGCCTTAAATCTATATTTTGCCCAAAGTTTCGCGTAATATATACTATATATTCTTTACCAAAGTGCAGTACACCTTCGATATTGCTCGCGACCTCGCTAGAACCGGGCCTTAAGCTTATGTAAACAATTTTACGAACAACTGTTCTAACCGGCCCTCACCAGTATTTCAGTTTTATCACAGTTATTACAATCTTAGGGTCTTATCACACTAGCGAGTTGAAAGCGGGGCGCGAGCGCAGCGAACTCGCTGCGAAGACATCGCGGGTGCGCAGTCAGTTCGCGTCGTGCGATCCGCGTTTTGTACAATCAGTGCCAATACAAATCAGTGCCACGAGCTCCCTGCGCTCCCGCGGCGTGTTCGCCGCACACACGTTGCCGACTCGCTGCGTACTCGCCCCGCTTTCAACTCGCTCGCAACTCTCTAGTGTGATAAGGCCCTTAGACTTTTCGCGATCACAATTGCTGTCCAAAAAAACTGGTTGTCTGTGAAGTCGGTTTACGGACGATAATTTTACGTGATGACAGTGGAAGAGAGATAGATGCGTCACAAGCCGAATGCTTAGGCCGATCGTGCTCCTCTATCGCTCGCCCCGTGCTCTCGCTTGCACACGGAACCACTTTTTCGTGCGTGCAGTAGGCGTTCATCGATTTATAAGATGTTATCACGACAAAAAGGAATTTACTTTGAAACAATAATAACCGCGTATCTGGCGTAAACCCTCTCCAAGAGGAGTAAAAAACATATACGAATAATAATAATAATAATATCACTTTATTGCACCAGAAAAAACATATAACATTAAAAAACATTTAACATATAACAATTTACTTTTATAATAAAAAAAATAAATAAACTAAATTTATTTCAGGTAACTTAAGTAAGACCCATATACATTTGAAATTACTAACAAATACATATAAAAAGAACAATAATACATTAATAATAATGAATAATAAAAGTCAATAAATAATATATATACACTTCAGTTCCCGCCGCTATACCCGGCACTGTATGTGACTTGTCTGTCACAGCAATGCCGGATATAAGGGCAGTCTAGTAGATGCGATCATCGCCAGAACAGTGTTGGCGCTAGCCCTCACCCGGCGCACCAGGGACGCGCACCGCTTGCGCATGCTAGTGTGAAAACAGTCTGTCCGCGCGGTCGCAAACATACCAGATGCGCTGCAGAAGCGGGGCAGCCCTTTGCGTGCTTCCGCCACCAGTTAGTGCATGCAAACTATTGCTGGCCAGCGCCCACCCACTACTGTCAGTCCCTTCATGCCCGCCACCAATAGTTGGTGCATGCAACCCTGGTCGATACTGCTGCATCTGTTAAGGCTGCAGTAATGTCGGCCGTCGTGCTCGCGACACGTGTTTAGCCTCTACACGAGCCGACATCTGCATTGAACAAATAAGTCGCCAGACACACCCTCCGTCTGACTTCTAGGGTATTCTACCCTACCATGTAACATCCTCGTCTTCATCGTCACTTACCATCAGGTGAGATGGGAGTCAAATTCCCAATCCAACAGTTAGTAAAAAAAAAATGCCGAGCACAAATAGAGTAGGATACATTAGTGGTTTTTGTTACACGTTGTATACTTCACAGGTGTGACAGACAGATATACAAGTTACGCGAGCATCATCATCATTTCGTGTAGGTGACACAGTCAATCGACCATGCACACCCTAGTGTCAGAGTTCTTTGTAACCGCCTCTGACGTGGTTCCTTTAACGACTACCAGATGGCAGCCGGGACCAACGGCTGAACGTGCCTTCCGAAGCACGGAATCATCTTTATTATCAGACAATCAGGTGATTCAAGCCTGCAATGTCCTAACCAAACTGGAAACAACTAAACAATATGCTTCCCGTGGGAATAGGACCCACGACCGGGTCTACAGGCAAACGCCTTAACCACTGGACCACGGAGCGAGCGACAAACCCAGTTTAAGTCGAGCCCTGTCTGTATCTGTTCTGTACCTACCTACCTAACAAAGAAAGATAATAATAATAATTACTATTATATACTCACTCAGACTTTTAGTTTGTTCAGCTGTTATTGAAGAATATTGCATTTAAACTCTGTCTGTATAGGGATAGATATATTGCGTGTCGTCATCATCAGGTTTTTTTTAGTCTCTACTGCAGGAGCATGACCCTCTCTGTACTACCGGAGCCATACTTGGCCAGAGCAGACAAGAGAATTTGGCCTACACTCTCTTTGCTGAACAGACGGGTTGGAGAGGTCTCATTGATGTTTATGAGCTTTGTTTAGCTTGTATTTCCTAAGTCGCCTCTTACGACCTCCATGGGAAGACTAGGAGTGGTCCTATTCTACTCTGCCGGAAACCACACGGCAAAATTGCATGTGTTATGTGGTATATAAAGGCGTTCGCAACACGAAAGATATAGGGCTCGATTTCCCGCGCGAAAAAATCCTCGTAGTTTATTTTCAGAGGCATTTCGCCCACGGTTTAGGAGTTGCCCAAAAACGAAGAGTCCTTAGGATAGGCCTTTGTCCAGCCGTGGACTTCCTACGGCAGAAATGATGATTATGATTGTAACGGACCCTCCACACCTTCAGCTATGATCACGCACACTAACATTGGTGTATACAAAGCTCATAAACATCAACGAGACCTCTCCAACCCGTCCGGCCAGCGAGGAGGGTGTAGGCCAAATCCTCTGGCTGCTCTGGCCAAGTATGGCTCCGGTAGTACAGAGAGGGTCATGCTTCTACAGTGGAGACTAAAAAGACCTGATGATGATGATGTTTAACTCGCAAAAGCTAAGAATTTTCCCATCAGCAATTGTGGTAGAGCCACGCTACCGGCAATATTCAATTTTGCTAGTAGCATGAATGGGCCGGCTCGTCCGGTGAAGTACCACACTCTTACAGAAAATCGACGTTTGAGTAGAAGCTTTATCGCTTTTATGCTTTGTTCGGTGAATGAGAGACCCGAAGGCCCATTCTTCCCCCAACTCCTTGAAAGGCCGGCAACGCTCCTGTCACACCCTGAAGTTGCAGTTGTCCATGGGTCGTGGTGATCGATTACCCTCAGGTCTGTTGCTCGTTATCCGTCCTCCATAACAAAAGAAAATAAAGAAAGCAATGGGCAACTAATCTAAAGTTAAGAGGAAACACTGCGAGAATTAAAAACTAGGTATTTGAAAAATCTATTGCTGTCGCGCCGTGTGCCCAAACAGCCCCCGCAGAGTGCGATAGAGACAACTGCAGCTCGGACCGAAAATGCCTATGAAAATTACACAAAATTAACGCTTCGAAGCGTTAATTTTGTGTAATTTTTATAGGCATTTTGTCCCCTGATTTCATCTCCAAAACTTAACCGACTTAATTTATTTTTTATTAAAAATTAATATAAGCCATGGCTGTGTTTCTGTTTTCTTTTTATTATATAATCGCGTCGAATTTATTTTCTTGGACGGAAATTCTTACCAATTTTTCAGGTTTATGAAGGTTCATATCTCTTTAAATAATTCAATTAAGACAAGAATTTAAACATAGCGACATGCTTATATATCGATAGATTATTTTTGTAAAAAATCATTGTTCAACTGGTACTATCCGTCGAGAAATCAGGGGACTACGCGTTACCAGAGTTAGTCCTGAACTTTGCTGCATTTTTATTTCAACTTGAGTATTTAATTATTATTGATATAACAGTCAATCACGCAAAGCAGTGTGAGGTAGTACGGGCCCTTAATCAATATCAACTTATCATAAAATGTACGCGAACGAAATCGCGGGTACTGCTAGTATTTTATAATAGACTAGCTGATGCAAGCGAATTCGTTCACGTTGACTTTATGACTACGGCGGCGTATTATTATAAATACGAAAGTAATACCTTGCGGGGTAGACAGAGCCAGGGTCTACAAGACCTAAAAGCTAGCATGTTGGTGTGTGCGCGTAGGTGGCCAAAAAGGAATCAAAATAGGGATGGGTTGCTACCCGCATCGCCTAGTAACATAACGTAACGCCTGGCCCCTCTCAGTAGCGGCACTATACTGAGAGGGGGTCAGATTTCTCTGCAGCCGCCTGTACTCGTACGAAGCCGCGGGTAAAATCTAGTTAACACGTCAAAACGTGATATTTGCGTATTATATTGTCGCATAGTCGTGAAGGCGTGTCTGCATGGTCACGTATGAGAAAATTATGTGAATTTAACGTAATAATCATCTTTAAGAGGAAATCTTAGGGCCGTATTTCCATAAATAAATAAATATATACGGACAAATCACACAGATTGAGCTAGCCCCAAAGTAAGTTCGAGACTTGTGTTATGGGATACTAACTCAACGATACTATATTTTATAACAAATACATATATAGATACACATCCAAGACCCAGGCCAATACGAAAAAGATCATTTTCCATGTTGACCTGGCCGGGGATCGAACCCGGTCACTCCGTGTCGCAGGCTGGCGTGTTGACCGCTGCGCCACGGAGCTGTATGGCTAGCTATATGTATTTGTTATAAAATATGGTATCGTTGAGTTAGTATCCCATAACACAAGTCTCGAACTTACTTTGGGGCTAGGTCAATCTGTGTGATTTGTCCGAATATATTTATTTATTTATTTAAATGCGAAAGTGAGTATGTTTGTTTATTTGTTTGTTTGTTTGTTACGCTTTCACGCCGTAACTGCTGACCCGATCATCATGAAATTTTGCATAAGTTTTCTGGAGTACGGAGAAGGACATAGGCTGTTGGGTTATGTAGGGCATACCAGAGAAACACAAGATTGTCCTAATACTAATTTATTTTCCTTTTAGTAGGAAGGTGTGTTTATGCAAGGAAAGCCGTACAACGAATAATCAAAATGGCTGTGGGAACGTAGTCGGGATACTTTTTTTTTTTTTTTTTTTTTTTTCATTTATTATTATCTAAAAATCTTACAAAACATTATGTAGGTATTAACTTAGCATAGCGAAACCACTAAGGTTTGAAATTATACTAAGACTTAAGTTTACGTCAATCACACAACACTTAAGTACATATAAGAAAAGTAAAAGAATTGGACAAATAAATATGGTTCGGTTATTAATTATCGTGATTATTCTATATATTTTTGAGTGAACTAAGGAAATGCTCTTTAAGTTTATACTTTATATTTTTTGTCGTCAATTTATCCCGTGCCTAGTGACGGTTCGGGTTGCAATCATTAAATACAATATTTATGACCAACTGATATAGAGAGAGAAAGATTATTGAGTTAGACAGAGATAGAAATGTGATTTATTTTTGCCACATTCCAACATAGGCTACCATTTATCCCGGGAAAAAGTACTATTCCCGAGGGATCGACATTGACGCGGGCGGAGCCGCGGGCGAAAGCTAGTATAATAATATTTAACCAAGAAGATTTATAAAATGCACAAACAATGTATAAAACATAGATATCACATTTAAAAATATATTTATTATCTAGAACACACCTACTGTGAAAACGTGTATGTTTGTTTATACGTGTTAATTTATTATCAAAACCCCTTTTTAGAGCTGATTGGACAGTTCCTAGCGATGGTAGAGCCACGCTACCGGCTAAATTCATTATGACGTCTTATAAATCGACTAGCTGTTCCCCGCGACTTCGTTCGCGGCGATTTCTGTTACATAATATGATTACTTAGTTTTTAATTAGTATAGATGAAAAAATTTCCCCCGTTTTCAAAACATTTTTTATTGATGCTTCGCTCCTATTGGTCGCAGCGTGATGTTTAAAGCCTTCCTTAATAAATGGACTATCCAACACTAAAATAATTTTCTAATTTGAACCAGTAGTTCCTGAGATTATCGCGTTTAAACAAACAAACTCTTATAATATAAAAAAATAAGTATAGATTTGTAAAGATAAACGCGGTTGCACGCACGAAAACGTCACGTTCCGTGTGCAGGCGAGAGCGCAGTACAAGTTATCGAGAGGCACGATTGGCCTAAGCGTTCGGCTTGTGACGCATCTATCTCTCTTCCACCGTTATCACATAAAATTATCGTCCGTAAATCGAATTTGCAGACAACCAAAAAATGCAGTTTAAGATAAAAACACCGGCCAAGTGCGAGTCGGACTCGCGCAAAAATGTTTTCGTACCATTATCTATAATGAGTTTAAAATTATTAAAAATATTTTATTATTATGTGATGTAACTAGAAATTTATGCTTTTCGCAATTTTTCCTTTCATCATCATCATCAGGTCCTTTTTAGTCTCCACTACAGGAGCACGACCCTCTCTGTACTACTACTAGAGCTATACTTGGCCAGAGCAGCCAGAGGACTTGGCCTACACTCTCCACGCTGGCCAGACGGGTTGGAGAGGTCTCACAAGTGTTTATAAGCTTTGTTTAGCTTGTATTTCCTAAGTCGCCTTCTATGACATCCACGGGAAGATTTGGAGTGGTCCTATTCTACTCTGCCGGATACCACACGGCTAGAAATTTTTCCTTTACCTGTGCCAAATTTCAAGATTCTGAGTTCACGGGAAGTACCCTGTAGGTTTTGATTTCCTTGCGAATTGCGAAAATTTGCGGCATATACGGCGCGCGTATACGCGCCTCCACGCGTTCCTGAGAAAAAGAGTCTTGACAAACAGACAGACGGACAACAAAGTGATCCTATAAGAGTTCCGTTTTCCTTTTGAGGTACGGAACCCTAAAAAGGTGAGAATTCTTACGGAAGGAGTATTTTCATTTCGTCTTATCATATATTTTATTTACTCATTTTATAACATAGTGATTATCATGCGTGCATTGACGTAACTTATGTAATCTAAGACTCACTGCAGACTAGACGAGATATATTTGAGTGTTTGAAACATTCAAACAATGTAAGGCTCACTTCAGATTACACAGGCAAATTCGTTGTAGCATTTTTACAAATAAATATATACAGACAAATCACACAGATTGAGCTAGCCCCAAAGTAAGTTCGAGACTTGAGTAATGGGATACTAACTCAACGATACTATATTTTATAACAAACTAGCAGTGCCCGCGACTTCGTTCGCGTACATTTTATGTTATGTTTGTATGGGGGCCACGTATTATCATGACAGGAGAAAAACATAAGTAGCCTATCCTCTGTCCTGTATGCCTTGTTTCATAAAAATCAGTTACTACAGGCATGCTAGCAAAATGCCACGGGCCTAAGGGCCCCGGCTAGGAGCAGAAGAGCGAGGGGGGGAGGGAGCTGTTCGATGATCTCACTCTCATGGGCCCCATTGAATGAGTTGTTTGCCTTTGATGGTATCGTTACGCCACTGTTGTCCATCAATGTTGACCACTTACACGCTAAGCGAACAACCATCGTACTTAGGGGTCACTCAAATATTACGTAAGCAGCGAATGGGGGGTGGGGGATCTGTGCTTGGCCTATTTTTGCTGACTAAGGGGGTGGAAGGGTCTGCACGGTAATGACGTCAGCAACATTTTGCAAAATATACAAAGATATTTTGTAAAAATTATACCAATGTTTACGTAAGCTCTATGCAAATAAATACATTTTGATTTTTTGATTTAAGGGGGGCTTTTCTTACTTTTGCTGACAAGGGAAGGAGGGGGTTGAAAATAACTGCTTACGTAATACTTGAACGGTCCCTTAGGTGGGAAATTTTTATACATTGACGTGCAAAATTTTATCTTCCTATGAAACAGATTATAATTATTTTCATTTGATAAGATATCTTAGGCGTGTGAACAGAGATATGCCACAGAGAAATGTTATGTTCGCAAAAATTCTTCCTTTTGGAAAATTGCGGGAAATTTCAAATATTCTCAAGAATAATCACAATAATCCTCGCAAATGAAAAATAAAAGAATTTTTCAGGATAAAATTCCGAGTCTCCCTCTCAGTTTTCGAAAGTTTCGAGGACTGCACAACACTTATTATAGATAATTTAATTACCTAAGGATGAGTTGAATATCATCACGACTAAAAAAGGATTTGCATTCGCCCTTTTATTTAACCTAGATATTATTTATTTATTTGGGTTCACAGTGGTTTTGGATCGTTCGGAATGGTACGGGTGGCTGGATCTTTGTGATAGTTACTTCTTTCTTTATAAATCGTTCCTCCTTACTTTGATACAATAGTATGGTCATGCCATAAAATGCCAAATCTTCTAACTTTTGTTGTTGGCTCACTCATCATCATCATCATTTCGTGTAGGTGAAACGGTCAATCAACCATGCACACTCTGTTTTCAGAGTTCTTCAGAACTGCCTCTCAGTTTCCTTTATTAGTTCACTAGTTTTTTTTATTAGTTCTATTTTATTTATAATTCAAGCTATACCTCCTTTTTGTTGTCAAGGAATATCGTCTATGAGAGACAGATACCGATATTGCTTATAGTCTTATTTCTAAGCTTGATAGATCGATTTGGTTGATTTATTAGTTTCTGGTTTATAGGTAGAACTCTTAATATCTTTATATCAGTGAAATTCAATATTGACAAGTGTGTGCTAAGTGAGTGAATAAACGTGAACAAGAAAATGACCATGCATAGACCCGAAAAACGAGTTTATAAAATAAATATATCAGTGTTAAAACTGTCGCATATAAAGACACATATGTGTTGTTTCGTTTTGTGACAGCGGCTATCATTGAGGACTTTAAAAGTCTTTCATCGAAGCAATCGAAGACTGAAATCATTTTATTGATTTAGTGAAATTACATATCGATTAAACCAAACCAAGATAAGACTGATTTAATAATACTCACGAATTGACTTTTGAAAGTCAGAAATATCATATCAAGAAAATAGACGACGAAGTTAATTTGAGATTCATTCAATAGTTGAAAAATCTTGAAACATCGAACTAACAATAAATACAAGCGCTACCTATCTGATATTGATGCCTGTAGAACTGTCAAAGAACGAAAGAAAATATTTCAGTGAAAGATCAAACAAACTATCAGATAACTATCGGCGAGAAGAGAGAGAGATAAGAGTCACAGCAGAAATAACAAGGCAACTAGTGCCATCTGTTATTGATATCCGTGAAACTGTCGGACATGGTGGAAGACACGTCCCATAATGGTCAAAACGACAGGGTGTCCGCAGCTGCGGTGCTGCAGTTTGCGGCGCGGGAAGCGCGGGAGGGGAGGAGGTTCGCCGAGTTCGGCGCACACGCATTCGCGAGCATCACTTACAACACTTACGGTACATTTTAATTTATTTATTTACTATTATTCCACATGATATAGAAGTGAGAAAAAAAAATATGAGGTTTCAATAGGTCTTACTACACTACCTTGGGGAACCCCGTAGTCATATGTGACCTATTCATACCTACTCTTAAATCCGTCTTTCACAAAATTACTCACCTTCGTCGTTATAACAATCATATTTAGTGAAAATGCTATTACTCCTATTCGGTCTTCATTGGATACGAGGATGGGGCCAGAAACAGTGTCAAAAGCAAGTGAGAAGTTGAAGCATATACTAGCTTAGTTTTTTTTTAGGTCAACGAGTATCTGAATGCTGACTTGATCATATGCATGCCAATTGTCGGAGATTATATGAATGGCGAAGCCAATTTGGGACTGCGGGAGCAACTAAGAACATGCTTAAATGAGAGCGATAAGTTAACTCTTCTTAGGCTCACCTCACACTGACTCATCGTCGAAGCGTGCGTCATGTTTATCGCTTCAAATATTGTCTATTTTCCCATTATTTAGATACAAATGTGTGTTACGCAAATATGGTATCATGCGACGACGCACGTCTTTGTTTGGCTGGAGTCGAGCGGTTTCGTGCGTCGCTGCGCGTTACTCGGGCCATATGGTCCTAACGCCTATTGCGTACGATTTTTGTCAGGCTCATCACATAGATGGCGCCACAGGTTTATCGACAACAATGTATTCACCATATTATGAGAAAATAAAATCAGTATTCACGAAAAATATCACATTTAAAATGGAAAAATATTTTCACGGTTTAGAACATTTTTTTTTTAGTATTACTTGGTTTTCCTAGTTTAAGCTAACGCCATCTAGTGATGGGTGGAAAAGTTTGTAACTATTGCACTGCAGCGCCCTCTCCGCCGCCCATAGTGGCAGTTAGTGGAACTAACTACCACAGCCTGCCGGCTGATGCTTGCTGTTTACTTTGCTGCTTAATTAATAGGCCTTAAGTTGGGCCAATATTTTTGTATGAGGTTGGCAGTATATGCATACATACATACATACATAGTATCACGTCTTTTTCCCTTGCGGGTAGACAGAGCCTAGCTCTCTAAAACCTGAAGGCCACGTTTAGCATGTTGGTGGGCATTAGGTGGAAAACGGAATCAAAATATCTCTTATTATAGATTTTATTAGATATTAAATGTAATCAGTGTATGTTCTTATTCTTATAGTGTAATGATAAAATGTGCACGAATGAGTGTGATGTAATCTTAGTCTACAAATTGATAATAGACAGGTACGTTCATTAGATATAATTTAAGTTTACCTATGTATTTTCTCGATAAGTGAATTGTGTAATTCTTCTGAGAAAATAAATTCTTTAAACCTTAAACCTTAAATAGTGATAGGTTGCTAGCCGCATCGCCTATTTTGCTTTGTAACACACGGCTTGCCTAATCGTCTAGCTAGGGCTTTCCATTTACTATTGACGATAGTAATTAAGAAATGATTAAGTAAACAAAAGACAATATGAATTAAAGACGATCGTAACGGTTCTCTAATAGGTCTACTTGATATATCATCATCATTTCGAGTAGGTGTCACGGTCAATCGACCATGCACACCCTGGTGTCAGAGTTCTTCGGAACCGCCTCTCGGCCTCTGACGTGGTTCTTTTGACGACTACCACAGATGGCAGCTGGGACCAACGGCTTAACGTGCCTTCTCAAGCACGGAATCATCTTCATTATCAGACAATCAGATGATTCAAACCTGCAATGTCCTAACCAAACTGGAAGCAACTAAATAAAGTATGCTTCCCGTAGGAATGGAACCCTCGACCCCCGGGTCTACAGGCAAACGCCTTAACCACTGGACCACGGAGGCAGCTAAATACTTGATATAATTACGTGATATACATATGTATATAGAGGTCTGAAATTTTCATTATACAAAATGTTAAGGCTATACCAAAATTTTTCAAAGTTTAGTGCTTCCGCTAAACAGATGGGCCTGAAAGGCTACTCTTTAGGTATCAGAAGGTTGAAGGAAGAGAAGCAGACCGAGGAGAAGATGGCGAGATGATAGAAGGCAATTTAACTGGATGGCAGCAAGTAGCCCCAGATCGGGAAGTGTGGAAACAGAAAGGGGAGGCCTTAGCCAAGCATTGGGAAATGATAGGCTAAAATAAGATTTTTTTTGCAAAAAAAACATTTTTGTGACTATCTTTTATTATAAAGAAAGGAATCCACACTCTAAGTGCTTTCCAAGACAAATCAGTAGAGCGCAAAAACGAATGTGAGTGTACCTTGTTTAGTTTAAGAGTTCCTATGGTCACCTTTTCACTCCATCATCAGACCAGCGCAACGATTACTATTGTATTGTCATCTGATTTACACATGCATGTAAAATTTCAGCTCAATTGGGAAGTGCATAAAATTTCGCTCGCAAGATTTGCATTTAAATAAAATCACGATAGTGGCAGGTAATTGTAGGCGGTAGTTTTGTATAGTTCTTATAACACAAAAGACAAATGTCTACCTGCGACCATGAATCCTGTAAAGCTTTCGAAACGTTAAAACCATTCGCAAGATTTGCTTAAAGACAAAGATAAAAAAGCCTGTTAAAAAAATAATGCTGCCCCTATTTTAAATAAATTATTTGAAGAAAAACAGCGATGTTATTTTAAATTGAAATTTAGGCATGTGAAGCCACGGTACGTCCTCTAGTGGTAATAAAGTGAATTGTAACCGAGCAAGCTTAAAAACAATATACCAACATGAAAGATCTATTACTTGATTCATGTTTTTAGGGTTCCGTACTATTTTTAATAATATCAAACTAATAATATATAATGTACTGAACCCTTCATGCGCACTTGGCCGGTTTATTACATAGCTGCAATAGGACTTGAAGTCCACACCATCAACATCCCGTCTCATCCACACCAGTGAACTCTAGTGAGGGGGCAATTGGATAATTGCTTTGAGGACGCTCGTGTTCGTCTTCTTTAAATTGATGGGTCACCATTACCATAATGGGGAACATCTTCATGTATCTTATTTCGTAGGTTATTATGCCGACTCGTGGTCACAGCCCTCGCCAGGGGTGTCGCGAAGTGAAGGAGGGGTTGTTGAGGAGTGGTAGTGAATTCCAAAGTCATGCATTTTTTTGCAATTTTGCACTCTCTGTCTAGGCTGAGCTGATGTATGGTTTGTGTGTTTGGTAAAATGGCATCTTTTATTCTCCAAAGCAAGGTGACTAGGAAATTTAACTGTATCTACATGTACACACGTCCTATAAATGGCAAAAAATGGACATATAGCAGAGATACAACTTAATGACTGTTCGAGCTACGCTCGCACATTTGGACGACCCGCGACTTACATCATGTAGGTCGCGTGTCAGCTACTTTAACAATATAAATAGCTCTATAATCTTAAAACATATCGAGATACATATCGAAGGCATCATGAGACGTACATCGAACGGTCGGCGACCACTATAGCGCCTGGACTCTGCCATCGAGAAAGGATCCGTCATACCCAACCATCATGTAAACTGCAAGAACAATAAACTTCTTTCTCCGTGACGTGATCTTGTGTCTCGACACTACCATTTTCAACCCAGCAAGCAGCAACATCTCGTCATGTATGCTGGGCCTAACACCAAGTCTGGCACCAAACAATGACTGCAGATAGACAATGGTAGTGAATTTCAAAGTCGAACGGCCTTGACAGCAAAATCTTAAGTAATGCCATGAGCTGGGTCTGAAAGCGTTTTTGAAACTGAAAGTCCTAGTATTTGGTTGCACGATATGAAATTTTTTATGATGGTTCACGAGCTGACGATGAGAGAAACAAACAAACAGAGATTAGCAGAGATGCTGTCAATCCATTAATCTAATAAAGCGTCCTACGTAGTAAAACTTAATGACTCGTTATAGATAATGGTAGTGAATTCCAAAGTCGAACAGCCTTTACGACACAGTAGAAGATTGTGCGTAGAATTCTATGCATAATCTTAAATAAAGCTAAGTACATCCATCTAGGTCCAAAATTCTGCATCTAGACTCCATCCATCTAGGTCTAACCATTTTTAACTCATTTTTGGACACTAAACGAAGCAATAGAAATTAAACTGTTATAACCGCTACGTACGTCCACTGTCCAGGAATGTGTTAACTTGCTTAGCGATTAGAAAACTTAAATTACATGATGAGACACGTGCTGGCGATGAGTAAAACAAACAAACAGACACATTAGCAGAGATGCTGCCGATCCATTGTAACGGCGCTATCTAATAAAGCATCCTACGTAGTCATCATCATTGAGTAGGTGACACGGTCAAGGCTGGTGTCAGAGTTCTTCGGGACCGCCTCTCGGCCTCTGACGTGGTTCCTTTACTACTATTAGATGGCAGTTGGGACCAACGGCTAAAGTGCCTTCCGACGCATGGAATCATCTTTATTATCAAACAGTCAGGTGATTCAAGCCTGCAATGTCCTAACCAAACTCTTCTTCTTAGTCGGTCACTCTTGACAGAGTGGTCGTGGTTGTGTAGATGGCCCTGGTGCGTGATCTTCAGATATGGGATACTGCCCGTCCCTTAGACGAGGGCTGCTGCTTTTGCAATGTCTCTCCACCTCTGCCTGTTGGTAGCATTTCGAGCACATTGGACTATGGAAGTAACCAAACTGGAAACAACTAAACAAAGTATGATTCCCGTGGGAATCGAACCCACGACCCGCTCTACAAGCAAACGCCTTGGAAAACTTTAATTACATGATGGGACACGTGCTGGTGATGAGTAAAACAAACAAACAGACATATTAGCAGAGATGCTATCGATCCACTTAAATGGCACCATTAATTTAAGAGTCGACAAGGACGTCCTCGTGGTAATTTTCCAATTGTTACTGATCCGAACTAGTCACATCTGGTGCTGAAGGGTTATGGAACTTGACACGGTGTTATATGGCTTATTACGTAAGCAGGAAGACCTATATTACATTAGAAAAGCACCACTTCCATCTCTTATGTATGATTGAGCAATATGACTAGAATACTGGACTGAGTTTCTTTCGGCGTATTTCTTTTCGGCATTGGTCTTTCCAAAAGGCTAGTTTTTCGATTTTGTAAATATAAGGACTAAGTAGCATTGTGGAATGTATGTTTATACTTTATTTAGTATATATATAGTACTAGCTGTTGCCCGCAGAAATTTCTGTTATAAGGTATAGATGAATAATTTTCCCCCGTTTTCAAAACATTTTTTATTGATGCTTCGCTCCTATTGGTCGCATCGTGATGTTTTATAGCCTATAGCCTTCCTCAATAAATGGACTATCCAACACAAAAAGAATTTTCAATTTGAACCAGTAGTTCCTGAGATTAGCGCGTTCAAACAAACAATCTCTTCAGCTTTATAATATTAGTATAGAAGTATAGATATAAATATACAATATGTAAAGAAAACCGTGCGCCCGTGTTACGGCCGATGTAAGCAAAGAGATTGCTTTAAACGATAAGACCGCCTCTTGTACTTCATTTGTAAATATAATTAATTATTTTATAAGGTATCCTTTTGGTGCAATAAAGTATATTTCATTCATTCAAAGCAAGACGCGCCACCACAAGCTGCGTCTTTACCTGCTATACACAATGACTTTTGTTTCAATGTGAAATCAGCCCTAAAACAGAGATTTTTTAAAATGTAAGATTATATTGGTGTAGTGTCGCGTCGCTACCAAAAACGCGTGCCGGCGCCTGTTTGATTCGTTTGAATATACGCCGAATTGTGGAAAATATAACTAAGTATTCCATTTTGACCCCGCTCCTACTAGAGGGCGCCAGGGTACTGGTTGCACACGGGCGCCACAATGGCTAGAGCCGCCTCTGGTTTATTGTGCTTCCGACGCTGCTGCCTATCAGGAGTATTGTAAATTTTTATTGGTTGTTCTAACTTTTTTAAATTGATATCTTAATGCGCGTTTGTAATGTTTAATAAATAAATAAATATATACGGACAAATCACACAGATTGAGCTAGCCCCAAAGTAAGTTCTAGACTTGTGTTATGGGATACTAACTCAACGATACTATATTTTATAATAAATACGTATAAAGATACACATCCAAGACCCAGGCCAATCTGAAAAAGATCATTTTCCATCTTGACCTGGCCGGGGATCGAACCCGGGCACTCCGTGTCGCAGGCTGGCGTGTTGACCAGTGTGTCACGGAGCTAGCCTATGTCGTTCTAGCTAGTTTATGTCGAAAATTACTGGAGTAAGGCCCTGGATCAGGTCCTCATGGTGAAATTGGTAATGCATATAGGTAGGTATAAGTCCGAATAAAGTTAACCATCTTCTCGCAAGTAATAGTACTCATTACACTTAAACTTATACGTATTTATAAGAATGATATAACCCAATTTTGACACAACGATAAGAGACACGGCAACGACTCTTTTTAAACTAATTAGGCCATGTTCTGCTTAACTGTTCCGATAAATAATTAAGTAAATATATGGGGACATATCACACAAATTGAGCTAGCCGCACAGTAAGTTGTGAACTTGTGTCGTAGGATACTAGGTACTTCAACGATACTATAATATATACTTATATAGATAAAGCTAAACAAAACTTATAAACATGTGTCATACCTATTTTTAAGTGTTTATACATATTTTGCATTCACAATGCTATTTATGATATTCTCTTATTATATTAAGAAATAAAATATGGTGAAAAAATTCTAAGCGGGCGGGATTTGAACCTGCGACGTTAAGACTATGTATGACTTACGCTCTTCCAACTGAGCCACCGCCTGTTCTAACCTCGGCGCCGAAATTCTCCACCATATCCCATTCCCCTTATACGTATTAAGGCTTACGTCACCTACACAACTACCCGACTTTTACAAGTGAGGTATTTGATTCAACTCATTTTACAGTGAATTTGAAATCAACTAATATGTAGGAAGCCATGTAATATTTTTAAGTGTTTATACATATTTTGCATTCACAATGCTATTTATGATATACTCTTATTAAATTAAGAAATAAAATATGGTGAGAAAGCGCCGAGGTTAGAACAGGCGGTGGCTCAGTTGGAAGAGCGTAAGTCGTACATAGACTTGAGGTCGCAGGTTCAAATTCCGCCCACTTGAAATTTTTTCACCATATTTTATTTCTTATTTTAATAAGAGTATCTGTCATACCTCTCCAACCTCGTCTGGGCAGCAAGGAGAGTGTAGGCCAAATCCTCTGTTTGGTCTGACCAAGTATGGCTCGGGTAGTACAGAGAGGGTCATGCTCCTGCAGTGGAGACTAAAAAGACCTGATGATGATGATGATGATGATGATAATTTTTGTATGAGGTTGGAAACTACGAATAAGTTAGGTTGGTATTGACATTTAGTAATATACTAGCTGATGCCCGCAACTTCGTTCGCGTGGACTTTATGACTCCGCAGAAAATGCTCATCAGGCTAAAAAAACTTTTGTTAAGGCGTCATTTTTATATTTTCTATTGTTTAGCTGGACTGTTAGAGTTCTGCATCAGGTGTTCCAGTTTTCAAAATAACCTATATGTTGCTCAGGCTTGAGAGCTATACAATGAAAAAAGTTTCATTCGAATCCGTCCAGTATTTCCGGAGATAAGCGTGTATAAACCGGTAGACATTTTTTTTTTAATTAATTTTTTAATTTTTTAATTTTTTTTTTTTAATTCATTTTTAATTTTTTTAAATTCTTACTCTATCAGCATATCTCCATCGCCCTATATAATTTTTTTGTAAATATATTCAATGACACATTTCTTTTTACTCTTTTATTATATGTATTGATAAGTACATTTTTCGGTATTTTCCATCCAGTGTGTTTGTTTACCTTCTCAGCAGATTAAAATTAAAAAAATATATATATTTCTCTCAACATGTACATTTTGCTACAGATATACGGACGGAGGTTCTCTTTTAAGCAAATAAATGCTTGTGTTAGGGAATCTCGCTCTTCCATCCTCTTCATGACGTAATAACATGGAAAGGTAACACTTTGTATCCTAATAATTTGTATACTAATATTATAAATGCGAAAGTGAGTTTGTTTGTTTGTTTGTTACGCTTTCACGCCGTAACTACTGAACGGATCATCATGAAATTTTGCATACAAGTTCTCTGGAGTACGGAGAAAGACATAGACTACCTTTTATCCCGGGAAAAAGTACTATTCCCAAGGGATCGACAATGACGCGGGCGGAGCCGAGGGCGAAAGCTAGTATATAATAATTTCCATCCAGTGTCTCTGTTTACCTTCTCAGTAGTTTAAAATACCTCTAATAATTAACAAAAATAACTATTGTTTTGCTAACCGTTATCTCATAACTGTTTACTTGTATGAGATAAGTAGTTATAACTAGTATACGCTCCAACGCAGAGTAAAGGTTAAAGTTTGCCGATAGCAGGAGATTGCATGCATGTATGTATGTAACGACTGTAGTCAGTAACTGGTACCTACTCGTACCGTAATTGAAAGAAAGAAAAAAATGTTTGTCTGTACAGTCGGTTTACGGACGATAATTTTGTGATAACGGTGAAAGAGAGATAGATGCGTCACAAGCCGAAAGCTTAGGCCGATCGTGCCTCTCTATCGCTTGTTCCACGCTCTCGCTTGCACCCGAACGTGACACTTTTTCGTGCGTGCAGCCGGCGTTCATCGATTTATACGACGTTATCACGTCAAAAATAAAAAAATCACGGTTTCCTTGGCTCTACTGAATGATTGAGAGGCACGATCGGCGTCAGCACGGGTCGTGTTCGGCTTGTGACGCATCTATCTCTCTTTCACCGTTATCACGTAAAATTACCGTCCATAAACCGACTTTCATCATAAATAAATATATACGGACAAATCACACAGATTGAGCTAGCCCCAAGGTAAGTTCGAGACTTGTGTTATGGGATACTAACTCAACGATACTATATTTTATAACAAATACATATATAGATACACATCCAAGACCCAGGCCAATCTGAAAAAAGATCATTTTCCATCTTGACCTGGCCGGGAATCGAACCCGGGGACTCCGTGTCGCAGGCTGGCGTATTAACCACTGCGCCACAGGGCTGTCATCATCATAAGGTCCTTTTTAGTCTCCACTACAGGAGCACGACCCTCTCTGCACCATTAGGGCCATACTTGGACAGAGCAGCCGAAACCGACTTTACAGACAAGCAATTCTTTTTTTAGCCAAAGACGTCGTGTTTTAATTTTTTTTAAACGAATAAGATTTGTTGTTGTCTAGAAACAGCAGAGCGACAGATATCTGTGAAAAACAACAGGGATCAATAGTTTATTGCGCCCTCGCTAATTAAGGAACAATTTTTATTATGATAACATGTAGATAACGAAAAATATGAAGTTTTTATATGCTTAGAGAATGTTTTTGCGATTGTTACACATTTAAATCGCCTAATTCGGTTTTATCAAGGCCTCTCGGAACGTGTCTTGGGAAGCTTACGATTTGCGAAAAAGAGCCACAACGCCTCTCGGAACGTGTCTTTAAGCTTACGATTTGCGAAAAAGAGCAACAAGGCCTCTCGGAACGTTTCTTTAAGCTTACGATTTGCGAAAAAGAGCAACAAGGCCTCTCAGAACGTTTCTTTAAGCTTACGATTTGCGAAAAAGAGCAACAAGGCCTCTCGGAACGTTTCTTTAAGCTTACGATTTGCGAAAAAGAGCAACAAGGCCTCTCGGAACGTTTCTTTAAGCTTACGATTTGCGAAAAAGATCAACAAGGCCTCTCGGAACGTTTCTTTAAGCTTCCGATTTGCGAAAAAGAGCCACAAGGCCTCTCGGAACGTTTCTTTAAGCTTACGATTTGCGAAATAGAGCAACAAGGCCTCTCGGAACGTTTCTTTAAGCTTACGATTTGCGAAAAAAGGGAACAAGGCCTCTTGGAACGTTTCTTTAAGCTTACGATTTGCGAAAAAGAGCAACAAGGCCTCTCGGAACGTTTCTTTAAGCTTACGATTTGCGAAAAAGAGCAACAAGGCCTCTCGGAACGTTTCTTTAAGCTTACGATTTGCGAAAAAGAGCAACAAGGCGTCTCGGAATGTGTCTTGGGAGGCTTACGATTTGCGAAACAGAGCCCCAAGGCCGGGACGTGTCTTGCCCACGCCCAACATAGGGCTTGCGCCGCCACTGTTCTTTGACCTAATATATCCCATACTACCTTCGTCCGCGGCAATTTGTGTTATTATGATTAATTAGTTTTTTTATTAGTATAGATGAATAAATTGCCCCCGTTTTCAAAACATTTTTTATTCATGCTTCGCTCCTATTGGTCGCAGCGTGATGTTTTATAGCCTAAAGCCCTCCTCAATAAATGGAGTATCCAACACAAAAATAATTTTCCAACTTGAACCAGTAGTTCCTGAGATTAGCGCGTTCAAACAAACAAACTCTTAAGCTTTATAATATTAGTATATTAGTATAGATATTATACTTCTGTCGTATATTACTTATCAGTATCAGGCACGAGTAATGTCAGCGATAACCGCATCCAGAACGAGTTGGTTCTTAATTAACGGTCAGATAACCCGCTTTCGTGATGTTTTAATGATAATAAATTATACCAGATTTTCGTGTCAACATTGTGACACTAAATAGTGCCGTGTCAAGCAACTCTAGGCGTGGTCGCCACTGGAATGGGTGAACATATCCCAGTTGCATTAAAATATCTCGTGCTTCAGAAGACACGTTTAGCTGTTGGTAACATAACATATATTCTCTCTCTCTCTCTGTCGTATCCTCATGACTGAGGGTCGTGACCACCTAAAGTAGTTCTTCTCACTAGATCTTTCCACGCGGCGCGGTCCTGTGCTACATCTATGGCGCCCTGGGTGTTCATCATCATCATCATAACAGCCTCCGTGGTCCAGTGGTTAAGGCGTTTGCCTGTTGACCCGGGGGTCGTGGGTTCGATTCCCACCGGAAGCATACTTTGTTTAGTTGTTTCCAGTTTGGTTAGGACATTGCAGGCTTGAATCACCTGATTGTCTGATAATAAAGATGATTCCGTGCTTCGGAAGGCACGTTAAGCCGGTGGCCCCGGCTGCCATCTGGTAGTCGTTAAAGGAACCACGTCAGAGGCCGAGAGGCGGTTCCGAAGAACTCTGACACCAGGGTGTGCATGGTCGATTGACCGTGACACCTACTCGAAATGATGATCATCATCATCAGGTCCTTTTTAGTCTCCACTACAGGAGCACGACCTTCTGTACTACTAGGGCCATACTTGGCCAGAGCAGCCAGAGGACTTGGCCTACACTCTCCACGCTGGCCAGACGGGTTGGAGAGGTCTCTTAGATGTTTATAAGCTTTGTTTAGCTTGTATTTCCTAAGTAGCCTTCTACGACATTCACGGGAAGACTTGGAGTGGTCCTATTCTATTCTGCCGGATACCACACGGCTACTGGTCCTGGGTGTTGGTGTGGTTTATCTGTCTGATTGCATCAGTCCATCTAACTGGCGGTTTTATCCAACATAATATATTATCACGTCTTTATCCCTTACGGGGTAGACAAAGTCATAAGACCGAAGGGAACCGGATGTAAGAAATTTGATATTATGTTCACCAATGAAGTGCCCATATATTATAGTCCCCAAACACTATCTTATACATCAGAGGCCGAGAGGCGGTTCCGAAGAACTCTGACACCAGGGTGTGAATGGTCCATTGACCGTGACACCTACTCGAAATGATGGATGATCTTATTCAATAAAAAAAAACTTCCATGCTGGTCTGGGACAAAAGAAAAAACGTAGAATGTACCAGCTGCTTCTATTCCCGCGCAGATCGTATAATTCGATCGAGGGAACGGGAAAAATTCCGTGTAATCATATTAATAGGCGATGCGGCTAGCAACCTATCACTATTTTGATTCCGTTTTCCACCTAATGCCCACCAACATGCTAAATGTGGCTTTCGGGTCTTATAGACCTAGGCTCTGTCTACCCCGCAAGGAGAAAAGACGTGTATATGAGATTAAAATATATCAAGTATGTTCAGAATCAGCGAAACTAATAACTTGTACTTTTTTTTATCACATAACAGAGATAATACTCTCTTTGTTATCACACATTACGCAGAACAGAACGTGGTGGTGTATTTCACGCGAGTTGATATCGGCCCATTAGCTCAGTTGGTTAGAGCGTCGTGCTAATAACGCGAAGGTCGCGGGTTCGATCCCCTCATGGGCCATTGTACTTTTTTATTTATTTTTCTTTCGTACATTTTTTTGAGGGTTTTTTGTAGATGGGTTTTGATTTTGGATGCAATTTGAGATTGAAGGTGATAACTGAGAACTATGACGTTATGCCATAAATTCGTGGATGACATTGGATATTTTAAGCAAATGCAATTTCGTTATTTTTCTTATTTCGTTATTTTACTTGTTAAAATCCAAGAATAAAAATAAACTTTCATATAAACACCTACTTTTCACTACTGAACAGATTTAGGGGAAATTTAAATGGGATCATTTGCCAATTAGGAAGTAAAACAAGAATTTGAAAAAAAAATTGTTTGTTGAAGAAACAATTAATGGTTGCCCATATACAGGGTCGAAAAAATGTTTTTATTCACGAGGGACTAAAAATAACATCTAATTCAAATTTTTATTTAGACCCATGAGTATAAAACGCGAAGTCTTCTATGTCGTCTATATCTGTGATAGGTATTTTGCATTTTTTTTAAATTGACTAAGTAGCTAGCTCCAAGTGAGCTTTTGCTACTTCACCGGGCGTTTGAGGCGAGGGCAGAGTGCCGTCAACCTTTATAGACAACATCACCAAAGGGCCACCAGGAGGGACGGACCCCGGCTTTGGGCGTTGCCAATGTACGCAAGACTTGGAGAGACAGCAAACTCTCATATTGCCTGATAGGCTGCGATTACGTGCAGCCTGAAGGGCCAATCTGAGAATCTATGGCAAAAGCCTTTGGAGAGCAGCAACTCTCATCTTTTGCCTTATGGGCCGCCTTGGGCAGCTACGTTGCCAGAAGGGCCTATCCTTGGTGCAAGCCGGTCACCAGTAATCGGAGCTATAATTTTGCAAATTCTGACGTGTGGCTTTAATGTTTATCATCTGTTGCAGCAGCACTTGGAGACATGGGGGGCAGCGGGACCAGCTCAGCGTCGTCCCACCTGTCTCCGGGCTGGCAGGTCAACGACCTCGACTTGGACCTGACAGGGGAGCTGGCTATGAAGTAAGTCACAGCCCTATTTTCTCTCAGTAAAAAAAAATGTTAACTGTTTATTTATTTTTCTGTTTTCCACCTTTATAACACGCTAAATGTGGCTTTTGGGTCTTATGGCCTTAGTCTCTGTTTAGCCCGTGAGGGATAAATACGTGATAATCACCGGTTAAGCAGTTGAGGGTGACACCCCTGACCATAAGATTCGCTGTCATCATCATAATCATCAGGTCTTTTTAGTCTCCACTGCAGGAGCATGACCCTCTACTACAGGAGCCATACTTGGCCATAACAGACAGACTACACTTTGATTTGGCCTACACTTTCAGATTTACTGTATTCAGTTGTTTCTTTGGCGAGCTCCGTGGCGCAGTGGTCAATACGCCGGCCTGCGACACGAGGTCGCCCAGGTTCGACCCCCGGTCAGGTCATGATGGAAAACGATCTTTTTCAGATTGACCTGGGTCTTGGATATTTATCTATATAAGTATCTATTACAAAATATAGTATCGTTGAGTTAGTATACTACGACACAAGTTCACAACTTACTGTGGGTATAGCTCAATTTGTGTGATATGTCCCTATATATTTATTTATTATTATTAAATAAATAAATATATGCGGACAATTCACATAGATTGAGCTAGCCCCAAAGTAAGTTCGAGACTTGTGTTATGGGATACTAACTCATCATCATCAGGTCCTTTTTAGTCTCCACTACAGGAGCACGACCCTCTCTGTACTACTAGGGCCATACTTGGCCAGAGCAGCCAGAGGACTTGGCCTACACTCTCCACGCTGGCCAGACGGGTTGGAGAGGTGTCTTAGATGTTTATAAGCTTTGTTTAGCTTGTATTTACTAAGTCGCCTTCTACGACATCCACGGGAAGACTTGGAGTGGTCCTATTCTACTCTGCCGGATACCACACGGCTATACTAACTCAACGATACTATATTTTATAACAAATACATATATAGATACACATCCAAGACCCAGGCCAATCTGAAAAAGATCATTTTCCTTCTTGGCCTGGCCGGGGATCGAACCCGGTCACTCCGTCGCAGGCTGGCGTGTTATTATTTGTACTAATAGCTTTTCATCTTATTTTCAGTGACGCCCTCTTGTCTTCATTGCCGTCTCTCGCCGTCTTCAAACAAGAAGCCCCATCCCCGACAGGAAATGTAGTGTCGCCGCCTCGACGCGTCTGGCCACCGAGGAGGGACGACAGACAGGTATACTTTTGTCAAAGATTCAAGATTTGTTTCAGAAAATAGGCATTTTCAGGCACTTTTTCACGTCAATTCACATTTTAACTAATACTTATTAAATTATATTCAAAATAGTTTTCGCCCGCGGCTCCGCCAGCGTCAATGTTGATCCCTCGGGAATTGTACTTTTTCCCGGGATAAAAGGTAGCCTATGTCCTTCTCCGTACTCCAGTGAACTTGTATGCAAAATTTCATGATGATCGGTTCAGTAGTTACGGCGTGAAAGCGTAACAAACAAACAAACTCACTTTCGTATTTATAATATTAGTAAGGATAAGGATTATTAATAGGCTTGTTTCCTAAGAAATACTATTTAAAATAATTAGTCCGTCTTATAGTATGGATAATCGAAAAATATTAGGTACGTATTTTTCTTTTTTTTATCAAAAAGATGATAAAGATGAAACGCATCAAAGTTCAGGAGTGGGGACTCATGACGCAACAGGCCGGTAAAAGTGTACCGGTCAGTGACGTCACGCGGAACTTTAACGGGCTATATCTTTATGATTTTTTGTTTGTTTGACAAAAAATAGGTGTCCAATATTTTTCAATAACCTACCAGACGGACTAATTATTTTGAAAAGTATTTTTTAGAGAACATGCCGATTACTGTTCAAAAGCTACAACTTTAATCTACTTTTGAATCATTCAAATTAATACCCTCCCCAAAAAGTATTATGTTAGCCCTTGTATGACAGCCTCCGTGGTCCAGTGGTTAAGGCGTTTGCCTGTTGACCCGGGTCGTGGGTTCGATTCCCACCGGAAGCATACTTTGTTTAGTTGTTTCCAGTGAGGTTAGGACATTGCTGGCTTGAATCACCTGATTGTCTGATAATAAAGATGATTTCGTGCTTCGGAAGGCACGTTAAGCCGGTGGTCCCGGCTGCCATCTGGTAGTCGTTAAAGGAACCACGTCAGAGGCCGAGAGGCGGTTCCGAAGAACTCTGTCACCAGGGTGTGCATGGTCGATTGACCGTGATATCTACTCGAAATGATGATGAGCCCTTGTATAACAATCTACTATTTAGTCCCTCAGCAATAAAAACCACCGCCACCGCGCTATGTTTTTTTGAATAGATAAGATGAATATAATATAATTTCTTCTCCACAGATAACCAATATGGTGGTAGACGGGTCTGAACGTGAGGTGATAGATGATGGCTGCCATCAGTCGCCGCCACATGTCATGATGAGTCAGCACGGTGAGTTTCTTGTATCCTTACAGCCACAAAAAGTCTACTGCTGCATATGGGTCTCTCAGGATTCTTCTTTCCATGGGAGGATATTGCCATACTCACCACGCTTGGTTGGCGAGCGCAGTTTCTTTGGCTTTTTGTGCTTCCGATGCTGCCGCCCATCGCAAGCATTTTGAAGTTCGGAAAAGATAGGAATTTCAGACACCGTGAGCCAATACTGCGTACATCCGGAACGTTATCAATAAATATTGTAGGCGGTAGTTTTGTATAGTTCCTATAACACAAAGACAAATGTCAACTTAGTCTACCTGCGACCATGAAAACTGTAAAGTTTTCGAAACCTTAGGTATAAAAAATAATGTAATATACGCGATAATACCGTATTAAAGTGATTTATTTAAAAGATGACACAAGTGGTCGATGTTAGAACGAAGTCTGCTAGGCTGAAGTGGGACTGGGCGGGCCATGTTTGCCGAATGGTGCCGGAAAGATGGGCTTATAGAACAACCTCATGGGTACCTACTGATGGGAAACGGTCAAGAGGCAAACCAAAAACAAGATGGACAGACGACTTCACTGTATTCGATGAAACTTGGAGAGAGATGCCAAGAGATAGAGCAAAGTGGAAAAATAAAGGGGAGGCTTTTGTCCAGCAGTGGGACATAAAAAGCTAGTAAAAAAAAATGGAATTCGTTGGATTTAGGAAGGGATTAAAAGGTATTGGGATAGGAATTTGTTGGATTTGGGAAGGGAATGAAGGTATTGGGATACTACTCACTCTGATGGATGGGGGAAAGCAAGTAGCAGGTCGGGAGGCCGTACGCGCGTACCAGATGCCATACCTGGACAGGCAGTCAACTGCCTGATAACAAGGAACGTCATTGGCCAGGGGTGTCATCCTCAAGGATGAACCCTTGACCCATGACGTTGTATAGTATATTTTGTTAGAACTTGTGAAAACTGCCATTTGAAATTCGTTATAGTTTTTTGACTTTTTATTTGTAATTTTAATTACCTGTACAAGCTAGCGTACAGTATCAGTGTTATTATAAAACAAGGACTAAAGTTAGTACCAGGTTTAAGCCGGGGTCCAAGTCAAGTACTAAGGAAAATCGTATTATAAAACGAGGTTTATCGCTTAAGCCATAGATGATCCTAGGTCTAAAGATAAACCTACAATTCCCTAGTTTAACTCTAGTACTAACTTATTTTGTTACCAACAAATAGGTCACGTTTCACCTAAAAAATTGCTTTGATGCTAAAATCTATGTCAAATCCTATTACCCTATTCGTAATTAGCAAAAACCTGGAAAATGCGAAGAAATGAATAAAACCAACACATAATTATGAAAAAATATTTTATTTATTTGCATTTTATCATATCAAAACATTCAATTCGATTATTTTCAACGCTTTTGTCGTCATTTATATTTCACAACCGCCACAAAACAATGACTTTTAGGAACCTTAATTTCATATTAGGAAAAAATAGTTTGTACAAATATAAACAAATTTTTACACCATATTCACTTTTACTTTATTCACGTACATTTTATCTCACAGCAACTTTAAAACAATTACTTTCGAGACACTCACTGCACCGTTAATTCATTAAATAAAATAATATATTTTTACAATCATATTTGTAAACAAACTTTGAGGTTACTTTGGAACAAATTCAATTTGTTGCGCGCGCACACGCGTTCCGTTTCAGGTTTGTAAAATTATTAAATCGTTTTGTATAATGTATGATTTTTTTATCTGACCACTGAATATATCGTTTAAGACATAAATAAACATGTTTCTCCATTTCAATTTTATTATTTTTAGTTTTATACTAGTTTCAAACAATACATTTTATTATTTATTTTAATATTAGTGAAGATCGGGACGTAGTAGTAGCATACTGAACGAATGATTGAATGAATCCTGCTTCCGTTAGATGATCCAGAGATCGTCTCAGGTCTAAGTTAGTCTTGACTTAGTTCACTTTTTGTAATGAAACAAAGTTTAATTTGCTAAACCTAGGTTGATCCATCGCTAGTCCGGACTAAGGTAGACCAGGTTTAAACCTGGGTTTTGCCGTTTTTTTATAATAACACTGTATTAGTTTAGGTTGATGACACTTTGACGTCACGCGGGCCAGCGCGTGTAACCTACATACTCTATATTTTGTAATTCTTTCTATTACCAGTGCAATAAATGAATTCCGTGGTATTGGTCGGGTTTAAATACTGACATCCTTAACACCTGCACTCTCCATCCCAAGCATACCGTGTCCACCTGACATCTGCATCAGCTACATGTACTGAGACCATACTGTCCGGTACATTACCTAAGTTTATTTATTTACTATATTTTATAACAAATACATACATATATATTCTTTTTTAAAGTTTCGCGCTTTAAACACAATTATGTATATAAATGGGACTTTTAATTTATCCGTTGACGTTTCAATAGAGTTAAATCCATCGACGCAACGAGAATGGGGTACTGCGGTGTCATATTGTGGTGGTGAACGCAGTTTCACTAATAATTTTGATAATTTCACAAATAATAAAAGGTTTCGTGCTAAGTCCCGTTTATTTACATAATTACATATACATATATGTATATAGGGTCATGCTCCTGCAGTGGAGACTAAAAAGAGCTGATGATGATATGTATATAAACATCCAATGATTTACACAATATGAATGTTAATTTGTCAGCAGGTAGTCCAGAGGGCATGCAGTGCCAGCCGATCCCGCCAAACGCTATCGTGTCGATGAACGGATACCACTCGCCGAATCAAGAGAACAAAAGTAAGTAAAGGCACAGACTAAGTACTAGTACTTACGTACGACTATTCGTTTTGCTGTGTCTAAACCAGTAGGGACTCAATAATCTGAAAGCGCTACGTACAGGCAAAAGGCCCCGGGTTCGAACCCCAACTAGGGTTACCATTTAGGAATTTGAAAAATCCTGGCAAAAAGCCGGACATTTCGACAAAAGTCCGGACTTTTTTGGAAACATTAACCACTTAGTTTAGTTCAGTGCTATGGTAAGCATGGTAGGCAGGCAGACACTTGCATTGTGAGGGGGTAGGATGCGGGATGCGGGCGGGGATTGTTCGCTTTGTTTTGCCTGGCGGCGCCCGTCGCGTCGGCGGCGATTCCATAAATCCGGACAAATTAAAGGGCCGGACAAAGTTCGTACAAGAGTCTAAAAGTCCGGACATGTCCGGACTAATCCGGACGGATGGTAGCCCTAACCCCAACCGACTTGTTCCTCTGAGTTTGTAGCCCAATCTGACTCCAGTACTGTCGTTTTCATCGATCAGTACCTGCTTTCGGTGAAGAAAAACATCGTGAGGCATGCACATGGTGGATTTGACACTAGTGTGTGAAACGGAGAAGGAAATGGCAAAGCACTCCATTATTCCTAAAAATAGTCACAAATATTGAAATTACCCTACGACAACGGTTCTTAAGTCAATGTAATAAGGTATAAAATGGAATAAAATTGTATTATATCAATGCGCCGCTCGGGGCTTAAGGCCCACTTGCTCCTTCCCCCCACCCCTCCCCCCAAAACTCGGCTCCCATGTATTAGTCCTAATGTCATTGTCTGCATGTTTTTACTCAAGATACCTGTATTGCCCCCCCCCCCCCCCCCCCCCCCTCCATTCCGAAGTGCAAGTGTATATACGAGTCATCATCATTTCGAGTAGGTGTCACGGTCAATCGACCATGCACACCCTGGTGTCAAAGTTCTTCGGAACCGCCTCTCGGCCTCTGACGTGATTCCTTTAACGACTACCAGATGGCAGCCGGGACCACCGGCTTAACGTGCCTTCCGAAGCACGGAATCATCTTTATTATCAGACAATCAGGTGATTCAACCCTGCAATGTTCTAACCAAACTGGAAACAACTAAACAAAGTATGCTTCCGGTGGGAATCGAACCCACGACTACCGGTTCAACGGGCAAACGCCTTAACCACTGGACCACGGAGGCTGTTATTTATACGAGTATGTAATCGTTTCAGATGCCGGTCTGCTGATGTGTTCTCCCGTCAGCTCCCTGGACGGCTTCCTCCATTCGCCCGTGACTCTGCGCTCAGAGCCAAGCTTCAAAGATGACACCAGGTATGTACCGATCTTAATATACAATATGTTATGTGGGGTTTCTCCAATTCAAAACCTTTGTGACTGCGGTGCCATTCCGTCTATGGCTCATCTATTGACATGTCCTAATTGTCCGGTTGGTATCCGGCAGAGTAGAATGGGACCACTCCAAGTCTTCCCGTGGATTTCGTAGAAGGCGACTTAGGAAATACAAGCTAAACAAAGCTTTTAAACATCTATGAGACCTCTCCAACCCGTCTGGCCAGCGTGGAGAGTGTAGGCCAAGTCCTCTGGCTGCTAGCCAAGTACGGTTCTAGTAGTACAGAGAGGGTCGTGCTCCTGTAGTGGAGACTAAAAAGACCTGCAGATAATGATGAATTGTCCCTCCCCCTGCACAATTAAGGATCTGAATGAGGCGAAAGACAAGAGTATTACCGTGGCCCCCTACTGTTTAAAAGCAATTAAACATTATTAAAACAAATATAACAATGACGACTCGATAAGAAGAAGAAGAATATACAATATGTAAAGCAAACCCTGTCCGATCCTTGAAGGGGTGATTCAGCCCGTCGATATGAACAACTTTTCTTTGGGATCAAAGCTGGGAACTCAAAAAATAGGACAGTTCCAATCAAAAATGTTCGGCCGCCCGTTCATGTTGTATGGAAACGTCAAAATAATGTTTAGAGTTTCCAGCATTGTTCCCATAGGAAAAGTTATTCATATTCCTCACCATTCCTCCATCGGACTACGAGGCGCAGACAGAAATTTCACCCTTTTATCGTTGGAATACCAAAGAGTCGAACTAAACGCTTTGACAGTTCCTTTTTGGTTCGAGTAGCTAAGGTGTGGAATGAACTGAAAATGTGAAAATAGGCATGTCACATCCTCGTCTTCATCGTCACTTACCATCAGGTGAGATGGGAGACAAATGCCTAATTCAATATTTTGTAAAAAAAAAATATTGTTTCACCCCTTCAAGGATCGGAGAGGGTTTCCTTTACATACTTTATTAGGTTGTGTTAGAGCCACGCTACCGGCAATATTCATTTTTGCTAGTAGCATGAATGGGCCGGCTCGTCCGGGGAAGTACACACTCTCACAGAAAATCGACGTTTGAGTAGGATCTTCACCGCTTCTATGCTTCTTTCGGTGAGTGAGAGAGCCGGAGGCCCATCCTTCCCCCATTTCCTCCCCCCATGTCCTTTCCCCAACTCCTTGAAAGGCCGGCAACGCTCCTGTTACACCCTGGTGTTGCGGTTGTCCATGGGCAGCGCTGGTCGCTTACCATCAGGTGACCCGCTTGCTCGTTTGCCGCCCTATAACATAAAAAAAACATTGTTTAAGAAATTATAAGCAAAATAAGAAGACCAGTCGGTAAACCACCAGCCCGCTGGTCAGATGACATTGTTCAGATGAGTGGAAAACAGTGGATGAGAGTGGCACAGGACCGTAGAGAATGGCGTAAGAAAGGGAGGCCTATGCCCAGCAGTGGGCTGCTGAAAATGATGATGATGATGCAAAATAATTCCTTTCTCATACATACACTTGATGAAGATATTTATAGGACTTTTATAAGACTATTAGAGCGCTAAGTATCAATGATTACTGGACTCATTTGAAAAATTATATCACCATTAGAATCCTTCATTTTAGACTAGCTCCGTGGCGCAGCGGTCAACACGCTAGCCTGCGACACGGAGTGACCGGGTTCGATCCCCGGCCAGGTCAAGATGGAAAATGATCTTTTTCAGATTGGCCTGGGCCTTGGATGTGTATCTATATATGTATTTGTTATAAAATATATAGTATCGTTGAGTTAGTATCCCATAACACAAGTCTCGAACTTACTTTTATTTATTTATTAATTATCACTGATGAAAATTTTAGGGATTTGTTCCTACAAATAAAAAAACTTTGAATTGAACCCAAGGTGACAAAAAAATAAATTAAACAGCCGTTCCGCGCGACGCACCAACGTGTCCTGCGTCTGTACAGCGCGTGCCGAGTGTTTGAAGCTGCCGACAGCGCCTTAGACGGGCGCCGGCACTTATTTTGTCGGCTACCAGCCGTCGCCTTGTCAAAGCACGCAAACCGTTTGAACGGACGGACTATATATAAGGTCCATTTAAATATTTTAAAAGCTGGGTCTATTAGGTCAAAGAAATGCAATTCGACACGCGTTCAGATCCAGACATCTCGAAAACTAGCGTGTCGATTTTTTTATTTTGCTTCTAAAGCATTTTTCTATTCTGTGGCTGCCAGTTCTTAAAATATTTGAGCTTAATTTAAATTGATCTTATATTATCGAGTTTCCCTTTCAGATTCCAATACGTGCTGGCAGCAGCGACATCTATCGCCACCAAACAGAACGAGGAGACGCTCACTTACCTGAACCAGGGGCAGCCTTACGAGATCAAACTGAAGAAACTGGGAGATTTGTCACACTACAAGGGCAAGATATTGAAGGTACGTACAGTAGTACCACATAATAAGTACTAGTATTTACGTGCAGATGTCACACTCTGCAAAGGTGCAAAGGAAATATCAACTCAATGTAGTTAGCGATATGGTGTTATTTAGCTCGCGTCAGAACCTCCTGACTATGTGTGACGTGTGCCTTCTGTATCTGGCCTTTGATCCAGCCATCCAGCAAGTCTCTTAAGAGGGCCCATCCCGGCCCGTTGAAAAGCATGTTGTTTCATCCATTTGACTAACAAATAAGTGAGAACGCGATAACATGCAACGAAAAACTTGGTCCAGGTAATACGTGTTTTTAAGTAAGCCTTACAAGTTAGTGAAATAATTGTTTTTCATTTAGAATATTCATTACATATGCGAGGTTTATATAAAAACATTTTTTTTTACTTTTACTATTTATAAGTACTTTATGAACGGCCGAAGTTCAGGTAAAATTTGTGCAATAACCAGATTTTTGGAGGCTGATTTTTTTATTTCAATATAAACCTAGAAATAGCGCACAAGATACCTGTAAGTTCAAAAGATTAAACAAAAAGACTGTAACAACGCCATAATCACGTACGAGCGTTTGTATGAAAAGTAAGACGAGTTGGGCGCTCTTAAGATGTTTTTATTATTAATACGTAGTCTAAGATCCGGCTGCAAAATCAGTACGTTCATCATGTGGTTCATCAAACTAAATTTTTTACATATCGACATGAATAGGAGAATACACTTTCAACAAGGTGCCAGTCAAAAAGTGCCCGCAAGTACTTTTAATTAAAATAATGAAAATTTATTACTCACATAAAATTTACTTAATTGTTCAATAAAATATTATCCATTAGACAGCAGTATACGTAAAGACTTTGAAAAACTATGGTTGCCGTTGCCCTTTCGGCCGCACCTCTTCGCAGCCAGGAGTTAACAGAAAAAATAAGCTTCAATTTTGATTGAACGAATAATTATAACAAAATGGTACATTTTGTTATAATTATTCGTTCATGACGTATATCGATCTTTTTTATATCAAATTGAAGCTTATTTTCTGAGTGTGATGTTATAAGGTTGCCATTGAAAAATTGGCCGCAAATAGGAGGTGCCAACGATTAAAGATGCTAGTTTTTAAAAATAAAGTGAAAGAGAGTGAGCGCGCAGCGCCTGCTTGTCAGACAAGATTGGCGACTGTCAGATGTTTGAGATTTCGAATCCATTGCGCATGCCTTGACAGATATACAAAAAAATCCTGGGTTACTTATGTCAATATAATCGTGAGATACAAAATAATTACATTCATTAACTGATAAGTAGTACTTTACATTAAAAAAGACAAATGTGCAAACAGTGACATCAATATATTTTGACTAGCTCCGTGGCGCAGCGGTCAACACGCCAGCCTGCGACACGGAGTGACCGGGTTCGATCCCCGGCCAGGTCAAGATGGAAAATGATCTTTTTCAGATTGGCCTGGGTCTTGGATGTTTATCTATAGTATCGTTGAGTTAGTATCCCATAACACAAGTCTCGAACTTACCTTGGGGCTAGCTCAATCTGTGTGATTTGTCCGTATTTATTTATTTATTTATTTATTATTTATTTAATATATGTGACGGTGGGCATTTTTGCGCCAAGTACTTGAGCGGCGGCGGCGACACGTGAGTTGAGAGTTTTCATTGCAATTGCTAAAAAAATTTTTATCGGATGGCATAACGTTTAAGTATTAGGTAAACTAATAGTTGGTTCATTTCAGAGTAAGTAAATCTTTATAATACTTTCAAATTGAAATTATAGGATAGACACAGGCAGAATTCTAAAAATTAATAGTTGTATATTTCGTTTATTTCATTATGATCGCAAAATGATATAATACTTGCTGTTTTACAAAAATATAGTTATTTTAATGTTTTTATGTAGTGTATATATAGATTTAGATCATTTTTCACGCCCCACTGCCACATATTGACATTAGAACAAAAATGGCGGCACCATTTTTTAATATATGTATTTCAAACATAATCTTTATTTTTATAGAGTTCAATAAACAAATTTACTTACAGTTAAAGTTTTACAGAACTCTTCAAATTCTTGCTTATCTTTTAGTTTAAGAACTGTAACTTTTACATACCCATACATTTCAGTTGATTTCATTGTTAAAATAATATCATGGTATTAGAATTATTTTTTTTTTGACGAAACATTAACATTGAGAAACACTTTTTTAATGATACATCTTTAAAGTCAAGTAGATTTTTTCGTTTTGTACAAAAAAAACAATTTCTCTTTTTTAAAAATTATCAAGATTCAAATCATTGTGATAAAATGAAAAATTAACCGAATCTGTCAAGGCATGCGCAATGGATTCGAAATCTCAAACATCTGACAGTCGCCAATCTTGTCTTGACAAGCAACGCTGCGCGCTCACGCTCTTTTACTTTATTTTTAAAATCTAGCATCTTTAATCGATGGCACCTCCTATTTGCCTCAGAAAAAAATAAGCTTCAATTTGAAATAAAAAAGATCCATATACGTCATGAACGAATAATTATAACAAAATGGTACCTGTTTACTCCTGGCTGCGAAGAGATTGCGGCCGAAAGGGCAACGGCAACCATAGTTTTTCAAAGTCTTTACGTATACTGCTGTCTAATGGAAAATATTTTATTAAACAATTAAGTAAATTTTATGTCAGTAATAAATTTTCATTATTTTAATTAAAAGTACTTGCGGGCACTTTTTGACTGGCACCTTGTTGAAAGTGTATTCTCCTATTCATGTCGATATGTAAAAAATTTAGTTTGATGAACCACATGATGAACGTACTGATTTTGCAGCCGGATCCTGTACTATAAGTAAATAAAATTCTCCCAAGTCTTCCCGTGGATGTCGTAGAAGGCGACTTAGGAAATACAAGCTAAACAAAGATCATAAACATCAGAGACCTCTCCAACCCGTCTGGCCAGCGTGGAGAGTGTTGGCCAAATCCTCTGTCTGCTCTGGCCATGTATGGCTCCGGTAGTACAGAGAGGATCATGCTCCTGCAGTGGAGACTAAAAAGACCTGATGATGATGATAATGTAAGTAAATAACCTCTTCCATGCTGACCTGGGAGAAATGAAAAAACGTAGAATGTGCCAGCTACTTCTCTTCCCGCGCATATCGTAAAAACCGATCTAAATGGGCTAAAATCTGCGGAATCATGTCTATAAGGTGTTGCGGTTAGCAACACATCACTGTTTTGATTCCGGTTTCCACCTATACGCCCCCCAACATGCTAAATGGCCAAACGGTCTTATAGAACTAGGCTCTGTCTACCCTGTAAGGGAAAAATACGTGATACTATGTATGTATTATCATTATCATTTCGTGTAGGTGACTCGGCCAATCGACCATGCCTACTCTGGTGTCAGAGTTCTTCAGAACCGCCTCTCGGCCTCTGACGTGGTTCTTTTAACGACTACCAGACGGCAGCCGGGACCAACGGCTTTGCGTGCCTTTGGTAACACTATATCATCTTTATTATCAGATAATCAGGTGATTCAAGCCTGCAATGTCCGAACCAAAGAGTCGAACTAAACGCTTTGACAGTTCCTTTTTGGTTCGAGTAGCTAGAATGAACTGCCTGCGTCTATATTCCCAGACAGGTACAGTCCCGGGACATTCAAAAGTAGAATAAATGGGTATCTCTTGGATAGGCATGTGACATCCTCGTCTTCACCGTCACACAACATCAGGTGAGATGGGAGACAAATGCGTACTTCAAAATTTAGTAATAAAAATAATAATAAACTGGAATCAACTAAACAAAGTATGCTTCCCGTGGGAATCGAACCCACGACCCGGGTCTACAGGCAAACGCCTTAACCACTGGACCATGTATGAAACTGTTATTACAGAGCATCATCAAGATCTGTTTCCACGAGCGTCGTCTGCAGTACATGGAGAGGGAGCAAATATCTCAGTGGCATGCTGAGAGGCCTGGCGAGAGGATTGTGGAGGTACGTCTGCTCATCATCATCATCATCATTCCAGCCGTAAGAAGTCCACTGCTGGACAAAGGCTTCTCCCAAGAACTGTTCGTCCCATGGGAGGATATTGCCATACTCACCACGCTTGGCAGGCGGGTTGGCGAGTGCAGTTTCTTTGGCTTCTTGTGCTTCCGAAGCTGCTGCCCATCGGAAGCATTTTTTTAAGCTGGACATTCGATAGATAGGAATGTTGGATTTATGACAGCATTTTATAATATATGCATTCATACTCTTACATAAAATTATATAAATATTATATAAAATTTACTTATATAATATTATATAAAATATGGTGAAATATTTTTCAAACGGATCCATTTGCAAGTCGTACATGGACTTAAGGTCGCAGGTTCAAATCCCGCCAGCATGAAAAATTTTTTCACCATATTTTATTTCTTAATTTAATTAGAGTATATCAAAAATAGCATTGTCAAAATACACATCTATACTAATATTATAAAGCTTAAAGAGTTTGTTTGTGTGTTTGAACGCGCTAATCTCAGGAACTGCTGGTTCAAATTGGATTTTTTTTTTGTGTTGGATAGTCCATTTATTGAGGAAGGTTTTAGGCTATAAAAAATCACGCTGCGACCAATAGGAGCGAAGCAACAATAATAAATGTTTTGAAAACGGGGGAAAATTATTCATCTATACTGATTAATACTAATAAATTATAATAACAGAAATTGCCGCGGATGAAGTCGCGGGCAACAGCTAGTTTCATTTAAAATGGATTTATAATACGATGGTTTTGTGCGCGTGAGCATAATAAGAAAATAATGAAGCCAACGTTGTCCAGGTGGACGTGCCTCTCTCGTACGGCGTGATCCGCGTGGAGCAGCCCGCGAGTCTCAACGCCCTGCACGTGTTCTGGGACCCCACCAAAGACGTCGGCGTCTACATCAAGGTAATATCATTCCCTGACTGTTATCGTGTTCAAGGTAATATCGTTCCCTAACTCTCATCGTGTTTAAGGTAATATCGTTCCCTGACTCTCATCGTGTTCAAGGTAATATCGTTCCCTGACTCTCGTCATGTTCAAGGTAATATCATTCCCTGGCTCTCATCGTGTTCAAGGTAATATAATTCCCTAACTCTCATCGTGTTCAAGGTGATATCGTTCCCTGACTCTCATCGTGTTCAAGGTAATATCATTCCCTGATACTCATCGTGTTTAAGGTAATATCGTTCCCTGGCTCTCATCGTGTTCAAGGTAATATCGTTCCCTGACTCTCATCGTGTTCATGGTAATATCGTCCTTACTCTCATGGTCAGGGATGTCTTTTTTTTATGTTATAGGACGGCAAACGAGCAAGCGAGTCACCTAATGGTAATCGACCAGCGCTGCCCATGCACAACTACAACACCAGGGTGTAACAGGAGCGTTGCCGGCCTTTCAAAGAGTTGGGGAAAGAACATGGGGGAAGGATGGGCCTTCGGCTCTCTCACTCATCGAACGAAGCATAGAAGCGGTAAAGCACCTACTCAAACGTCCATTTTCTGTGAGTGTGGTACTTCCCCGGACGAGCCGGCCCATTCATGCTACTAGCAACAATGAATTGTGCCGGTAGCATGGCTCTAACACAACTACAAAGTCATCCACAACTACCTGTCCGGTGGTGTCAGATATGGCATTGGGTACGCGCGCCCGGCCTCCCGAGTTGCTTTTCCCCCATCCATCTGAGTGAGTAGTATCCCAATACCTTTATTCCCTTCCCAAATCCAACAAATCCCTATGTTTCCCCAGCTTTAAAATGCTTCCGATGGGCAGCAGCGTCGGAAGCACAAGAAGCCAAGAAACTGCACTAGCCAACCCGCCTGCCAAGCGTGGTGCAAATGGCAATATTATGTAAGGCGTGTTTACAGGTATCTTAAGAGTCGGCAACGCATCACCACCTCCTCTGGTGTTGCAGATGTCCATGGGCGACGGTGACCACTTTCCATCAGGTGGCTTGTCTGCTCGTTTGCCGTCAAATATACATAAAAAAAAGTGTGGTATCAGGTAGCCGTGTGGTTTCCGGCAGAGTAGAATAGGACCACTCCAAGTCTTCCCGTGGATGTCGTTGAAGGCGACTTAGGAAATACAAGCTAAACAAAGCTTATAAACCTCTGTGAGACCTCTCCAACCCGTCTGGCCAGCGTGGAGAGTGTAGGCCAAATCCTCTGGCTGCTCTGGCCAAATATGGCTCTAGTAGTACAGAGAGGGTCGTGCTCCTGTAGTGGAGGCTAAAAATGACCTGATGATGAGGATGATACATAAGAAAAACATGGAACAAAGAATCTTTGGGAGAGGCCCATGTCCAGCAGTGGACTTTTTGTGGCTTTAATGACGATGGCGAAAAGAAGTGTGGGTTTTTATATAATATTTTGTTTCCCAGGTGAACTGCATATCCACCGAGTTCACAGCCAAGAAGCATGGAGGTGAGAAGGGCGTTCCCTTCCGCATCCAAGTTGAGACTTATCTGGCCAGCGACGACCACACCAGACTGCATGCTGCAGCTTGCCAGATCAAGGTATGGTTCCCAAGTACAGTCGTGGTATAGCCACGCTACTGGCTAAATTTACTGCATCCGTGGTCCAGTGGTTAAGGCGTTTGCCTGTAGACCCGGAGGTCGTGGGTTCGATTCCCACGGGAAGCATACTTTGTTTAGTTGTTTCCAGTTTTGTTAGGACGTTGCAGGCTTGAATCAGCTGATTGTCTGATAATTAAGATGATTCCGTGCTTCACACAGTTCATTAAGCCGTTGACTGCAATCTGGTAGTCGTTAAAGGAACCAAGTCAAAGGCCGAGAGGCGGTTCCGAAGAACTCTGACACCAGGGTGTGCATGGTCGATTGACCGTGACACCAACACGAAATGATGATGATGATAACCGGCAAAATTCGTTTTTTCTAGTAGCATGAATGGGCCGGCTCGTCCGGGGAAGTACCAGACTCTCACAGAAAATCGACGTCTGAGTAGAAGCTTTTCCGCTTCTATGCTTCGTTCAGTAGGAACCCTACCTTCGACATCTGGCCCGTCGATGCTCTCAACTACTGACGGACCAGATGTCCTAGGTTTGTAGGTTCATATCCCACCTGTGGCGAAATTTTTTCATCACATATTTACGATTTTAATATTAAACCGAGCATTGTAATGCTATTAATATAATTTATTGATAAAGCTCTCTCCACATTTATCAACTTTCAATTCATCTGATATGTATCAAGTTGGATACCACCATTGAATTAGAAAAACTATGGAAGCGTAACTCTCATACAACTAACGATTCATTATCAGTCCCATTTACGCAAACAAACTTAACTCAAATCACAACAAAAAACTTACGCACTCATAGACGAAGCTAGTTTGCAATTGGCCGCGTCAAGTCACGAGGCGGTGTCAACATATCTAATGAACGCTATGGTGTCAACATATTGGAGGTAGGTAGACATCGCTCGCAAAAGCAGCTCCTCGCTGGCTATGATAAGTTACTCCAGTATCACTTTTCCGTCTTTCCTTGCGTTTCCTGCACAACTTTACTACACAAGAAGTCATTTTTATCTTAATTTGTTAAGATTTCGCCGATGTTCACAAAAAATATGTCGTTAAATGCTTTTATCGACGCGTCCTTTCGTCACGGACTAGTCTAGACTAGTTCGCGAACAGATATACTTTTTAAGCCACGCCCGCTTTGATATACTTTGCGTGGTGTCAGTTTTTGAGCGCAATGCTGCTTCCATAGTTTTTCTAATTTAATGGATATCACACTTCTAAATAGTGGGTAGTAATGGAGATTACGCATGCTTTCAATGCGTGTACCCATAATATGTGATGAACAAATCCGCCTCGGTGATTTGAAGGCAGCTCTGTGGTTGAGAGCATCGACGGGCCAGATGTCGAATGTTTGTGGGTTCAAATCCTACCTGTGGCGAAATTTTTCATCACATATTTTCTATTTTAATACTAAAATTGTTATTATTCAACAGGTGTTCAAACTGAAAGGAGCTGACCGCAAACACAAGCAAGACCGCGAGAAGGTGCTGCGTCGTCCCCGCGCGGAGCTCGAGAAGTACCAGCCTGGGTGCGAATCCACCGTGCTCACTACTGTAAGTTGGCCACTGACACATGCAAAAGAAACAAAAATCCACTGTACATTTTTGTATAGCTTTTTTTTTGCATTCACTATGTTATTCTGATGTACTATCATTAAATTGGGAAATAAAATATGGTGAATAAATTCCACACGGGCGGGGTTTGAACTTTAGTGAACATAAATATACAATTTCTTACATCCGGTTAGGAACGGAAGTTTGAAAAGTTTAAAATGTATTTTAAAAAATTAGGAATTATTGTGTTAAAATTCTTTATACGCATGATCAATATTGGCAATATTGTTCCGAGCGGTTTGGATCAATTTCTGTGACTGTTTCTGGAAGCACTTGACCGCTGTGTCACGGCTGACTGTCACGTATAAAACTTCATATCTTGAGAAAGCTTCGTTAGAAATGAGAAAGAAAGGATTTTAATTACTGTATGAAAGGAGTCGTAACTCCTGAATATGGTTTCATTACACTATCAAGTTCATACGTTTTGGACATATCGCAACCAACTGTGGCTAAGTCAGGGCATATGCTTCGTACAACCGTGACAGAAATGGATCTAAATTGCTCAGAACAATACTGCCGACCATGCTTATAAAGAATTTTAATACAATCTCCTAAATTTCTTTTAACAAATTTTCACTTTTTCAATCTTTCATGACTTTTTTACGCTTCCTAACCGAATGTAAGAAATTGGATACTTTATGTTCACTAATGAAATGCCTATACCCTAAACACAATTTTATACATCAGTAAATCGTTTTGGGACGACTTTCTATTAGGTTTGAACCAGCGGAGCGGTAGATATACACAATTTTTTATCGTTCTGAACCCTTATAGGGCTGATTCAGCCCGTCGATATGAACAACTTTTCCTATGGAACAAATGCTGGAAATAAAAAAAAAATGGACAGTTCCATACAAAAATGTTCGGCCGCCCGGTCAATGTGTATGGGAAAGTCAAAAAAAATTTTGAGTTCCCAGCATTGTTCCCTTAGGAAAAGTTGTTTATATCGACGGGCTGAATCATCCCTTTAAGCGTCCAGAACGATAAAAATTCCACCGTGTATTTAGAAATGTTCGTTTTGTTAACAGTTGTCCAACGATGCGTTGATGCCGCCCCCCTCCCTCGTGACTACCTCACCGCCGTACTCGCCAGAGATGTGGTAAGTTTTTATCGATATTGTTTGTTATTTAGCGAGAAGTTTTGGTAATAATTTAGGTTGATGAGCGGATATTTGCTGCTCTTCCAAGGTACGGTTAGACCTTTTGTTGTATCAATTTAGTTTTGTAGGTATAGTCTGACAGGGCAAATGATTTGCAGTACACCTACAAGATATTTTGGAAAGTAAATGAAAATAATGAATTTATTTAATTTGGAAAATATTTGTTATTACTACAAAACATGAAAAAATTAAACAAATTGCTGTGGACCGCCTTAATCTTCCCAAGAATAAAAAATATTTATTCGTGTATATTACTCGCTGCGTAACAAAATGAAACTGCCTACTAAATAATCCTTACTAATATTATAAATGCGAAAGTGAGTTTGTTTGTTTGTTTATTTGTTTGTTTGTTTGTTTGTTTGTTTGTTTATTTGTTTGTTTGTTTGTTTGTTACGCTTTCACGCCGTAACTACTGAACCGATCATCATGAAATTTTGCATACAAGTTCTCTGGAGTACCGAGAAGGACATAGGCTACCTTTTATCCCGGGATTAAGTACTATTCCCGAGGGATCGACATTGACGCAGGCGGAGCCGCGGGCGAAAGCTAGTAATAAATAAATAAATACATACGGACAAATCACACAGATTGAGCTAGCCCCAAGGTAAGTTCGAGACTTGTGTTATGGGATACTAACTCAACGATACTATATTTTATAACAAATACATATATAGATAAACATCCAAGACCCAGGCCGATCTGAAAAGATCATTTTCCATCTTGACCTGGCCGGGGATCGAACCCGGGCACTCCGTGTCGCAGGCTGGCGTGTTAACCACTTGACACACATAACCACAATGAACGTGAAAAGCTACCGATAGCGCCTTTAGCTGACGTCGTCACTTCTTTTGTCAGCTGCCAGCATCGTCTTGTCAAACCGCGCAAACCATTTGAACGGGCGGATCATATTGTGGGAAGAAAACAAGTATAAAATTTAAGTAATTAGCATTTTAACTAAAAAGTAGGTACTACAGGCCGACCTAAGGGTCCCCAAGAAGATTTCCAAAGGGAAAAGGGATTCCAGGAGGGACGGACCTCGGTTTAGGGCGTTGCCTGTATGCGTAAGGCTTACAGAGATAGTAAACTCACACCGTCTTATTATAAAACATTGACTAACTTTAGTACCTGGTTAAAACCATTATACCACCAAATTAAGAACACTTATTACTTTGACGTTTGGTCAACTGTCATTGTCAATTTATTTTGGATGGATAATGGTTTAAACCAGGTACTAAAGTTAGTTTTTTTTTATCATATTTGTTTTACGGCATTTGGCTTTCTGTGCCTTTTAGCCCTTCATATTTTCTAAGTGTTATCAACAAAATGGTGGTGTTATTCATTTCGGTGATTCAATGGAGCCCCTGGCGACAATTCCCACGAATCCTCTGATATGATCATAGACGCAGTAGCAGTAAGGCGAGCGGCCACCAGCCCGCTATGTAAATCTCACTACAGCCGCACCATGACACTTCATTTTAGTTATTCCACACATTGTTCATAAACATGGACATTTATAACACCAAATTACACGGATTTCACATTATAAAGTCCACTAGAAGCAATTTGCAAAACAATCCAAAACAAAAACCGTGCAGTATGTCGAAATTCCCGCCAAGAACTCCACTTAAGTTAGTCCGCGTTTTAGTGATGGGCCGCGATTTACGTAATAATTACGTGTATGTAGTAGTACTACTTTTATAAATAGCATTGCCATACAACAGATGCATAGCCAGAGGATTTGGCCTACACTTTCCACGCTGGCCAGACGAGTTGGAAAGGTCACAGATGTTTATAAGCTTTGTTTCGCTTGTATTTCCTAAGTCGCCTTCTACGACATCCACGGGAAGACTTGGAGTGGTCCTATTCTACTCTGCCGGATACCACACGGCTATTTAGTTTTATATTCACTTGAAAAATAAATTGATTGATTTTTTGGTGTTTTTATAGTTATCGGTAACAAAAACGATAACTATAAAAACACCAAAAAATCAATCAATTTATTTTTCAAGTGAATATAAAACTAAATAGCCGTGTGGTATCCGGCAGAGTAGAATAGAACCACTCCAAGTCTTCCCGTGGATGTCGTAGAAGGCGACTTAGGAAATACAAGCGAAACAAAGCTTATAAACATCTGTGACCTTTCCAACTCGTCTGGCCAGCGTGGAAAGTGTAGGCCAAATCCTCTGGCTGCTCTGGCCAAGTGTATGGAGTAGTACAGAGAGGGCCGTGCTCCTGTAGTGGAGACTAAAAAAGACCTGATGATGATATAACTAAATATTATGTGATATCATCAAAACATATTTAAAATAAAAAAAAACAATGAGTATAAAACAATACAAAAATAGTTTAAGAACCTTTTGGGACATAACATATTGTTTAACTTAATACTCTCCATCTACGTTTAATAATAGATCTTTGGTCTGAATTAAATTACGCAATTGGCAGTTTATTATGGCAGCTTACAATTTATTACAACAAGAGTCACGGGACCACTTGACGTATCCCTAAAATTAACACCAATTGGTCCGCGAGCCTTTGTGAGACGCCATTTAAATTA
This sequence comes from Elegia similella, assembly GCA_947532085.1. Taxonomy (NCBI): domain Eukaryota; kingdom Metazoa; phylum Arthropoda; class Insecta; order Lepidoptera; family Pyralidae; genus Elegia; species Elegia similella. The sequence continues at coordinate 3,370,586 of OX383953.1, forward strand.
GTGTTGTTTTGTTGTTCAACACCGGTGCGTGGGATCCATGAGTGACGTTGAGTTATAAAAGTAAGTTGATTTATGTTAGTTCTTTGAGATATAAAAAAATCCCGGCCAAGTGCGAGTCGCAAGTCTGTTGTATGGGAGCCCCTTTACATATTTATTTTTTTCTATTTTTTAGTATTTGTTCTTACGTGGGGCGCACTATAAGTTTCCGGAATGAATATGAAAAAATACTATTAAAGGTACAAAATTAATTTATTGTTTTTCAAACCAATCTCCCTTGGCGTCTATGCACTTTTTCATTCGATGAAACCAGTTTTGAAAACTTTTGTGCCACTCCTCTGTGGTGACCTCTGAAACGTGTTTTTCATACTCCTCGACAGCCTCTTCTGGTGATGAAAATCGTTGACCGCGTAATTGGTTCTTAATTTTTGGGAACAGAAAAAAGTCACAAGGTGCCCAGGTCGGGACTGTATGCAGGATGACTCATGAGTTCTACATTTTTCGCCTTCAAAAAGTCGTTTGTCTGTCTGGCCGTGTGAGAACTAGCATTGTCGTGGTGCAGGATGATACGGCGTTTACGGTTATTTTTACGGAGTTCGTCAATAACTTCCGGCAAACAAATGGTCGTGTACCAGTCACTATTCACTGTACGACGATTTTTAGAGAATCGTAGCCACGTGTCCAGTTTTATTAAAAAAAGAAGCAATCATCCGCTTCGATGCACTTTTCACACGCGCCACTTTGGTTGGTTTCGGCTCATCTTGAAAGACCCATACGCTCGATTGCTGCTTTGTTTTGGGATCGTAGCAATAAATCCATGTTTCGTCACCTGTTACTATGTCCCACACCAAATTTGACGCACCTTCGTTGAATCTGGTAAGCATGGCACTGCACCAAGTGACGCGGTCCGTTTTTTGAGCCTCGGTCAAGTTGTGTGGGATCCACCGCGAGCACAGCTTTCTCACACCCAAATGTTTGTGTAGAATTAATTGTATTTGACTCATGCCTATTTATAAGGATGCGCGAATTTCATGGTAGGTCACATGCCTGTCTGTTTCAATCATACGACGCACAGCATCGATGTTTTTGTTGGTCACAGCGCTGGACGGCCGACCATCGCGAGATTCGTCACTGAGATTGATACGACCACGCTTGAATTCTGCAAACCAGCTATAAACAGTTGTCTTGCATGGTGCTTCATTGCCAAAAGCTGTTTCAAGCCGAGCGATGCTCTGTTGAGCTGTCAAATTACACTTAAAATCGTAGAAAATCATACTACGAAAATTTTCCCGAGTTAAATCCATGTTGATGCAGACACACAATTTTTTAAATGGCGCCACAAGGTAAAAACAAAAGACAGTCAAATGAAACAAACTGCATTCTACAGACAAAGAGTTCTATTTTCAAATGTTGCAATAAATTTTTAAATATTGTTTATGTAAGTGGCCAGTTCCGGAAACTTACAGTGCGCCCTATGTATAACGGCAACAGAAATACATTATCTGTGAAAATTTCAACTGTCTAACTATCATGGTTCATGAGATACAGCCTGGTGACAGGTGACAGACAGACGGACAGTGGAGCGATATTAACAGGGTCCCGTTTTTACCCTTTGGGTACGGAACCCTAAAAATCAAAACGTTTATTCACAACATACGCCTTTGCAGGTTAAAGGATCTAATTTAGTAATATTTATATAATAAATATTACTAAATTAGATAGAGAATATAATATTTATATTTAGTAATATTATATGCGTGCTTCGGAAGGCACCTTAAGCCGTTGGTACTGGCTTCCATCTGGTAGTCGTTAGAGGAACCACGTCAGAGGCCGAGAGGCGGTTCCGAAGACCTCTGCCACCAGGGTGTGCATGGTCGTTTGAATATGACACCCACACGAAATGAAGATGATCGAACACATACCTACGCACGGCGACCAATGAGGATCAGTAAAGTTGTAGCAAATTCAATTGGACTAATATCCATATTATTCTTCATGACATTACAATGATATATCTTTTTGAATTATCCAAATCGGACCATTACTTACGAAGATATTAATAATAAACATCATGCCGTTCCTGCCGCGAAAAGGCATTGCACGCCCGGTGCGTGTGACGTCACTGTGACTGACCGAGCGCGGTCCGCTCATAGAGCGATCATTCGACTGTGCGACGACGACGCGGTTCGTCGCTATATTTAACAATTTATTGAAATAAAGTCTTGTTAGAGTGCAATTTTTATAATATTTACGTATAAAACGTACTTATTATGGGAACTAATAAAACAAAGCAAAGAAAGAATTTTAATTTTTACTCTTGATTGCTATATAGACAATCTTGTAAATTAACTAAATCACATGCTATTGTTACAATATTATCAAAAAAAAGTATGAAATATGGACATATGCGTGAGGTCCGATCATTTTATAGTCTTTCAACTTCCATATGCTTCTTTCAACGAGAAGTCTTATCGCTTATATCAGCGATCGTTTTTGTTTGCAAAACTTCTTCTGCTGTAGGTTTTGGGTTGGAACTGTCCGTACTTAAAACTCATTAAAACTGTTCTATTTCTTATCTTTTCTTAAAATCAGGTCTATAATTTTTAGGGTTCCGTACCTCAAAAGGGAAAAACGGAACCCTATAAGGGTTCCATTTCATCACTTGGCTATCCGTCTGTCTATCTGTCAAGCCCCTTTTTCTCAGGAACGTAGGAGCGTAGAGGTATCAAGCTGAAATTTATATCAAATATTCAGTTTATGCCGCAAATTTTCGAAGCCAACGCAATCTAAAGATGGTTGTGCCGTAAATTTTCGTGTTTTTTTGATTTCGCAAGGGAATCAATACCTACCAGGGAACTTCCCATGAACTCAGAATCTTAAAATTTGGTACGAAGCAACGTCTTTTAGCACAGATAATGGAAAAATTGCGAAAAACATACATTTTAAGCTACATCATATAAGAAAAATATTTTACTAATTTTTCGACATTCGCAAGGGAATCAAAACTTCAGGGTACTTCCCCTGAAATCAGAATCTTAGATTTTGGTACGAAGCAACGTCTTATAGCACAGATAATGAAAAAATTGCGAAATGCATACATTTTTAGTTACATCATATAATAAAGATATTTATAATAACTTCAAACTTATACGTGCTGTTACGCGGAAAATCTAAAACGTCTTTTTAAAAAAAACTATTTTAACACCACGTAAATATTTATATTAAAAGGATATAGAACACTCTTTAGAACACACAGAGTTACTACAGTAGGTTATCCTTAGGCAACCGCGCGGGAAGAGAGCTCATCATGGACTGAGCTCCAGAGCTTCTGCTAGGGCTCTCTAAGGAGGGAGTGATGCTGAGTAATCCCGAAGGGTTGCTCAGTCAGCATTAAGCATATCATCTAGAAGATATAACAGTGCGCAAGGCCAACTCGCACTTCGCCGGTTTTTTTTTTAAGTTTTTGACATTCAAACTAATGAGGCAAAACTCCCTTCTTCAGTTAAACTTAACGTAATTTTCCATGTCTTTTTCCACCTGAAATATATAAATATAAAATAATACCATATTTTAATCGGCCTCACATTTTTGTATGAAAATGTCGATACTGTTTTCTAGTCCAATCCTGGGTCCCATACGTTGTTCATTTAGACGGGTTGATTTAATGGTTTTAGGTACAACGGTGTTCACCCTTACATCCTGTATTAACTTATTTGCTTACAACAATCAGGCATAGCTGGGGCAGATACATATTATATCATTCATTATTTGCTTTTTACTCCAGAAATGGAAACTTTTATCCCTGTGTCATTGTTTTGACCTTGGAATATTACATAGAAATGCAAACGGAAGTATTGGAAGGTAAGTAGGTTTGTCCACCAAACTAGACAGAAATAAGTAGGTATGTTTTTATTAATACATCCGCCTTATAAAAAGACAATACATAGTTACTTACTTATTTCCATATCAACTTAATAAAAGGTAAGAATAGTTATGTAGGTACTTACATCGAAATGATATTCACAACATTGTCTACTAGTAGAGGGTGGAGTCTTATAATCATCCCTTTTTACAACGGAATATAATTTTAAATTCTATTCCGTTGTAAAAAGAGATGATATAAAATTCACACAAAACTTCGTGAAAAATTATTAATTTTTCCAGAAGTTTTGTGTTTTTCGGCACGTTAAAAGATAGTTTTTCTGGTATTTTAAAAGAAGTATTTGTATCGTTCGGCACTATACAATATTTGTACATAGTTAAAAAGATAAATTAGACATAAATAGTTTGTTTTAAAGTCGCAATTACCACGAAAACACTGCGCGCCTTGTCACTGCCAACGGGCAACTAGCGGCGTCCGTCACAGTGACGTCACAGGCTACCACGCGGCCGGCCAGTGAACTTTGCTAGTAATTTTGTCATAACTTCGTCAATTTTTATCGTAGAACAATAATTTTTGCACTGTATGTTATGGATTTCTTAGCTCTATAATCCTGCATTCTCAACTAAAATCTTTACGGATCCTCATTCGAAGGCAATTTCAATAAATAAATAACCAATCCTTACTATCCTTACTAATATTATAAATGCGAAAGTGAGTTTGTTTGTTTGTTTGTTTGTTACGCTTTCATGCCGTTACTACTGAACCGATCATCATGAAATTTTGCATACAAGTTCTCTGGAGTGCGGAGAAGGACATAGGCTACCTTTTATCCCGGGAAAAAGTACTATTCCCAAGGTATCGACATTGACGCGGGCGGAGCTGCGGGCGAAAGCTAGTAAATATATTTATTTATCCTAATAAAACCGAACAAATCCGGTATGAACGACGCGCGTTTGGTCACACGCGTTCACGAATTATGAATCGTATGTTTAGAGCTATAAGTATAAAATTGGCTTGCTGTAGGTATCTAAACTAAAAGGTCTGACGCGATCAAAATTACACCGTATCGTTAACTACATTGAGTTGATATTGCCGTGAGAGTGCGACTTCTGCTCGTTAGTACTAGTCCTAATTATGTGCCCTAGCTAACTGGTTTCCTCACGCGAAGTGCCTATGATCTAGGCTGATAGACAATTTAACAGATGCGTGCGAGCATAGACCTAGGGTCAATTTAGCCCACTCTAGACCTATTTTGAAGACATGCAGGCAACCTTCAATTATTTTTAAGTGTATATTTTGCATTCACTATGCTATTTTGATATACTTTTATTAAATAATAGCCTTGTGGCCGTGTGGTATCCGGCAGAGTAGAATAGGACCACTCCAAGTCTTCCCGTGGATGTCGTAGAAGGCGACTTAGGAAATACAAGCTAAACAAAGCTTATAAACATCTGAGAGACCTCTCCCACCCGTCTGGCCAGCGTGGAGAGTGTAGGCCAAGTCCTCTGGCTGCTCTGGCCAAGTATGGATCTAGTAGTACAGAGAGGGTCGTGCTCCTGTAGTGGAGACTAAAAAGGACCTGATGATGAATGATGAAATAAGGCAATAAAATCATCATCATCATCAGGTCTTTCTGCCTCCACTGCAGGAGTATGACCCTCTCTCTCTACCGGAGCCATACAAGTATGGCTCCGGGTACCATACAAGTATGGCTCCGGTAGGGCAATTCATCTGCCTGCTCTGGCCAAGGCCAGAGCAGGCAGATGAATTGCCCTACACTTTCCTCGCTGGCCAGACGGGTTGGAGAGTTCTCATGGATGTTTATGAGCTTTGTTTAGCTTGTATTTTCTAAGTCGCCTTTTACGACCTCCATTGGAAGAGTGGGAGTGGTCCTATTCTACTCTGCCGGAAACCACACGGGTATTTATGGGCGGGATTTGAACCTACGTATATGTACGACTTAAGGTCGCAGGTTCAAATCCCGCCCGCATGAAATTTCACCATATTTTATTTCCTAATTTAATAAGAGTAAACCTTCAAAAAAAAGGGCGATTTTTTTTAAAAAATCTATGCCTTCAAATAATTTAAACGATATGTTCGTAAATCATATTGACGTACAAGACAATCCCTAATAATATTATAAATGCGAAAGTAACTCTGTCTGTGACCAAAGATTTTACGGAGAAACTTTCTTTTGAAAAGTGCTAATCTTTTTTCGTCTTTTTGAGTGAGCGATCAGGTCTCGCATGCATACGTCACAACCACAATAGGTCGTATGATAGTTTTGTAGATGGTCATTTTGGATTTTGCCGAGAGGAGTTTATTGCCGAGCGCGCCTTTGCAAACGTAAAAGCACCTATTACCAGCAGTTACCCGCGCCTTTATCTTTTCTTCAGTTTAGTTTTGAGAGGTTACAGTAGACCCTAGTTATCGAAGGCTATCAATTAGTGCGTTAAAAACGGCGATTAGATTCTCTAGAAAATAATAATAGAGTATATCAATACCAATTTATTTTATATCGATAAAATCGCATCACTAGAGTATTTACGCAACTTAAAGTACGAAAGCTGGATAACAAAAAGTCTCTTATATCCGACATCGATCGAACTGGTGATATTCGAGTAGATAAAACTTAATTATAGAATTATTTTATTTATTTATTTAAGGAATAACAAACAGTTACAAAATATACAGTTACATATGGCTAGTGTGTATACGTATTAACAATTCTGCAACCAACCGCGTTATTCACAGGTTATGTGATTACATATTATACAATAATTTACAACTAGAGGGTATAAATGAGATATACGAAAAACAATTCTAAAAGTAGAATTAGGTAGCAAATACTAAGTGCGAATAGATAAGTATATAACATAAATTGTAAATAGTAAATTAAGTTCTATCTACTCGAATATCATCACTTCGATCTATATATCGATAGCGATATAGCTAGTCGATGAAGGCGCTTCACTAGTGCGTTTGAAAATGGACCGGCTAATAAACGGTGCATTCATCGCTCAATTCGAATTCGACAATAGACGCTATAATTAGAGTCGTTGCTCAACCGCGCTCAAATGCATGATGGCCCTTGCTTAGGTTTTCGCGACAGTACTTTATTAGTACGAACGGCCCCGTATGGCGCAGTGGTTAACATGATAATCAGCTTCATTTTGGGTTCGATTCCCAGCATGGCAAATACTTATAATTAACTTTCGTTTTCGGTTGCGGTCTCGGTAGAATATCAGGTTTCGGTCAGTGACTAGCAAAAAGTTTAGCTTAGAAATTAGATTTTCGCAGCTCCAACGGACAGTAGGTAGACCTGAGTATTTGATATGAATTTCAGCTTGATACCTCCACGCGTTCCTGAGAAAAAGGTCTTGATAGACCGACAGACAGACGTACAACAAAGTGAGCCTATAAGGACTATGACTAGCTCCGTGGCGCAGCGGTCAACACGCCAGCCTGCGACACGGAGTGACCGGGTTCGATCCCCGGCCAGGTCAAGATGGAAAATGATCTTTTTCAGATTGGCCTGGGTCTTGGATGTTTATCTATATATGTATTTGTTATAAAATATAGTATCGTTGAGTTAGTATCCCATAACACAAGTCTTGAACTTACTTTGGGGCTAGCTCAATCTGTGTGATTTGTCCGTATATATTTATTTTTATTTATTATTTATAAGGGTTCCGTTTTTCCTTTTGAGGTACGGAAACCTAAAGACGAACATATTATGCCATAAGATTCAACAACAGGCCTCATGTTATCTCTCTCTCTCTCTCTCTCTTATACTCGTACCGTACGGCGAGGCGCAACAGCGAACTCTAGACATGGCGCGAACGCATCAGCCAATAGCTGATGGATATTTTCGCGCCATGCGCATGGACATCGGTGTAACTTATAAAAATGGTCATCATCATTTCGTGTTGACACGGTCAATCGACCATGCACACACTGGTGTAGAGTTCTTCGGAACCGCGTCTCGGCCACTGACGTGGTTATTTTGACGACTATCAGGCAGCCGGGACCTTACGTGCCTCCCGAAGCCCGGAATCATCTTTATTATCAGACAATCGGATGATTCAAGCCTGCAATGTCCTAACCAAACTGAAAGCAACTAAACAAATTACGCTTCGTGGAAATGGAACCCACGAACCCTTGGGTCTACAGGCAAACGTCTTAACCGCTGGACCACGGAAGATGTTATACTGTACTGTAAGAGGAAATCCACTGAGTGGTTTGTGTCACGCCTCGTTATCTTGCATCCTGAGTCCAGTTAGAACCTGTGATGTGTGGGAGGATGATATTCTTCCGTTATCACAATTCCCACGAGCTGTGAGTTCACACCCAAGTTCTGACGCGTTTAGGACGTGCAAAACATTTAGATAAACATGTCGCTTTGTCTGGGCAGAAAAACTAGTCAGTCATGTTGACTCTACGAGTGGACTGCAGACAAAACTACAAACTTATGAACTGTAAGCAAGTTTTGTCAATAAAACAATACGGTTAGTTGTGGTAGAGCCACGCTACCGGCAAATTTCATTTTTGCTAGTAGCATGAATGGGCCGGCTCGACCGGGGAAGTACCACACTCTCACAGAAAATCGACGTTTGAGAGAAGCTTTACCACTTCTATGCTTCGTTCGGTGAGTGAGATAGCCAGAGGCCCTTCCTTTCCCCATTTCCTCCCTTCATGTCGTTCCCCCGACTCCTTGAATGGAAACGCTCCTGTCACACCCTGGTGTTGCAGTTCTCCATGGGCAGCGCTGATCGCAGTAGGGGCAAGGCAATACCAGTGTTAGGGGTCCAGCAGTGGACATCTTACGGCTGTAATGATAATGAATGATGAACGCTGTGGGTCATCATCATTTCGAGTAGGTGTCACGGTCAATCGACCATGCACACCCTGGTGTCAGAGTTCTTCGGAACCACCTCTCGGCCTCTGACGTGGTTCCTTTAACGACTACCAGATGGCAGCCGAGGCCACCGGCTTTACGTGCCTTCCGAAGCACGGAATCATCTTTATTATCAGACAATCAGGTGATTCAAGCCTGCAATGTCCTAACCAAACTGGAAACAACTAAACAAAGTATGCTTCCGCGGGAATCGAACCCACGACCACTGAGGCTGTTAACCAACGCTGTGGGTGATACAATGGGGCAGCGAATACTTAACTTTGCCCCCCCCCCCCCCCCCCCAAACTTGCTAGATCCGGAGCTGGCAAAAACCAGTTCAATGTAAACGAAACTTGTCTTTAGAATACCAGTTTGCTGCAGGAAACATATTGCTGTATATCTTTATGATATTAAAGTGGAAAGGAATCGTTCAACAACACGTGCGATCAGATGAGGACTCGAGGTCGATTCCTGGTTGTTGATTCAGGAAATTTAATCTTGGATTCGATCCGCGCGTACGGATTAAAATACCAGGTCGATCATTATTTCATCTTTGTCTGCTGATGGGAACCAGCACGAAACACGAATAGGGACAAATCACACAGATTGAGAGGAAGAGTCGTAGGATAGGTGCGCCGGCTCCGTGGGTGCTCAGGGGCTTGCGCACACATAAGAATAGATATCAAGGACTTTAAGAGATGGGCGTTTTTTCATTATCCGACGACCCGTTTAGCGCAGTGGTTTAAAACGCCAGATGAGAAGCAAGGGTCGTGGGTTCGATTCCCGCACCAACATAAATGTTTGTACAATTTTAAATGATCTATATCTATATAGATAAACATCCAAGACCCTGACCAATCTGAAAAATATAATTTTCCATCTTGACCTGACCGGGGCTCGAACCGGGGACCTTGCGATTCAGAGGCCTTGAGCCACAGGGGTAATAGAATTGGATAGAATTCTGTTTTCAGCTTCTACATTTATAGAACAACTAGCTTTCGCCCGCGGCTCCGCCCGCGTCAATTTCGATCCCTCGGGAATAATACTTTTTCCCGGGATAAAAAGTAGCCTATGTTCTTCTCGGTACTCCAGAGAACTTGTATGCAAAATTTCACGATGATCGGTTCAGTAGTTACGGCGTGAAAGCGTAACAAACAAACAAACTCACTTTCGTATTTATAATATTAGTTAGGAAAAGTTAAAAAAAATTAGTTAAATTTCATCTTTTTTTACTTTCTAGACTTCCTGGTCGGATAAATTTACAGCATTAGTGTTATTCTTCCTAGTTTCCAACATTGCCCTTTAACCCTCACTTCTTCGTCGACAACGATCCCTCGGCAACAGTACTTTCCCCGGGACAAACATATCCTATGTCCTTCTCCGTAGTCCAGACAACCGGTATGCAAAATTTTATGATGATCGGTTTAGTAATTACTCGGCGTGAAAGCGTAATAATAAACAAACTCACTTTGGCATTTATAATATTAGTATGGATTTCTTCCGGTGTGTCTTAAAAATGAAACCAACGCATTCAGTACGGGTGGCTAGTAATAACAAAGCCTAGTAACAGACGCTATTTAGGCTATTTCCACTAGTAAATAAATAAATAAATATATACGGACAAATCACACAGATTGAGCTAGCCCCAAAGTAAGTTCGAGACTTGCGTTATGGGATACTAACTCAACGATACTATATTTTATAACAAATACATATATAGATACACATCCAAGACCCAGGCCAATCTGAAAAAGATCATTTTCTATCTTGACCTGGCCGGGGATCGAACCCGCTCACTCCGTGTCGCAGGCAGGCGTGTTGACCGCTGCGCCACGGAGCTAGTCTTGGTAGAGCCACGCTACCGGCAAAAGAATTGCTAGTAGCATGAATGGGCCGGCTTGTCCGGGGAAGTACCACACTCTCACAGAAAATCGACGTCTGAGTAGAAGCTTTACCGCTTCTATGCTTCGTTCGGTGAGAGCCGGAAGCCCATCCTTCCCTCTCCCTTTCCCCAACTCCTTAAAAGGCCGACAACGCACCTTTCACACCCTGGTGTTGCAGTTGTCCATGGGCAGCGCTGGTCGCTTACCATCAGGTGAACCGCTTGCTCGTTGTTGCCGTCCTATATAATAAAAAAAGCCTTCATCTGATGAATAGCATAACGTCCCATTTCGTGAAGTGACTCAGGCTATATTTAGCTTCAGTTTGTATGAATGCGTGGTCCGGAATCCTGTTTAAAGCGGTTCCTTGACATCACTTTTACTACACAGTATAAAACATAGTCGCTTCCCGCTGACTCTCCCTATGTATGCTTAGATCTTTTAAACTAGGCAACGGATTTTGATGCGGTTTTTTTTTTAATATTTAGAAGGTTTATATGTACATTTTTGTTTTACATTGCACCCCAAGGAGCTGGTCGCTAGTCACATCATAGAATCATGTCTTGTCTTTGTTTGTTTTTTTTTTCTATTTTATTTATTTTTGTACGTAAAACAGGTTACAATAATTACAGTATGAAAATAGCAAGAAAAAATATAGTATAAACACTGGACTGTACCCCAAAACATACGCACACAAATAGATTATATTAAACAGGTAACACAAACACATAACAAACACACAAAGAGAAAAACAAATATATGATGTAACTAAAAATGTATGTTTTTCGCAATTGTTTCTTTATCTATACTATATAATATTATAAAGCTGAAGAGTTTGTTTGTTTGTTTGATTGTTTGTTTGAACGCGCTAATCTCAGAAACTCCTGGTTCAAATTGAAAAATTATTTTTGTATTGGATAGTCCATTTATTGAGGAAGGCTATAGGCTATAACACATCACGCTGCGACCAATAGGAGCGAAGCATCAATAAAAAATGTTTTTAAAAAGGGGGAACATTATTCATATAGACTAATTAATCATAATAACAGAAATTGCCGCGGACGAAGTCGCGGGCAACAGCTAGTCTGTGCTATAAGACGTTGCTTCGTACCAATTCAAGATTCTGAGTTCATGGGAAGTACCATGTAGGTTTGGATTCCCTTGCGAATGTCGAAAAATACACGAAAATTTGCGGTATAACCAGCTGTATTTTTTTAATTGCGTTTTCTTAGTATTTTGATTTTTTCACAACTTTAAGGGACAGTCGACCTGAGTATTTGATTTGAACGTACCTCAATAGGAAAAAACGGTTCCCTAATAGGATCACTTGGTTGTCCGTCTGTCTGTCTGTCAAGATCCTTTTTCTCAGAAACGCGTAGAGGTATCAAGCTGAAATTCATATCAAATACTCAGGTCTACTGTCCCTTGTCGCTGTGAAAAAATCAAACTTCTAAGCCAACGCAATAAAAAAAACAGCTGGTTATGCCACAAATTTTCGTGTTTTAAATAATTAAACGTCATGATTCAACTAGGATAGATATCTACTGAGTTTTAAAAATGATGTCGTGTATGTTGTTCATCTACAATGCTTCTTCTGTTGTACATCATTCATCTTGCCCAATATAAGCGTGACGTTTCATTCCGTGAATTGGAGGCTATATTTAGATAGTGCGGCTTTGTTGTTGTGCTAGTTTGCCAGGATCCCGTTCGAAGCGGTTCCATGAGGTGGCACGCGTATCTTCTTCCACTCCTCACTTTATGGGGGGTTGGGAAAACATGAAAGTCTTTCATACTTTCGCCGCCTGCCTAACATCAACCCTCCTTGGGAATGCTTTCGTTGCACGGGATGTATGTGCCTTGTCCCTTATTCGCCTCTTACGACATCCATAGGACAGAATGGAGTGGTCCTGTATTCTAGGCCGGAAACCACAATTTAGATCACATCAAATGGTGTACACATTGTGCATAATTAATCTTGCCCAATATAACGTGTCATACCGTGTCATTTCGTTAATTGGCGGCTATACTTAGATCATCATCATCATTAGGTCTTTTCAGTCTCTACTGCAGGAGCATGACCCTCTCTGTACTACCGGAGCCATACTTGGCTAGACCAAACAGAGGATTAATTGGCCTACACTCTCCTCGCTGGCCAGACGGGTTGGAGAGGTCTCATTGATGTTTATGAGCTTTGTTTAGCTTGTACTTTCTAAGTCGCCTCTTACGACCTCCATGGGAAGACTTGGAGAGGTCCTTTTCTACTCTGCTGGAAACCACACGGCTATATTTAGATAGTCCGGCTTTGTTGTTGTGTTACAGTTTGCCAGGATCCCGTTCGAAGCGGTTCCTTCCTCATGAGGTTTCACGCGTTTGCGCATCAATTTGATCATCATCATCATTACCGCCGTAAGATGTCCACTGCTAGACAAAGGCCTTTCCCAAGGACTGTTCGTGCCATGGGAGGATATTGCCATACTCACCACGCTTGGCAGGCGGGGTGGCGAGCGCAGTTTCTTTGGCTTCTTGTGCTCCCGACGTTGCTGCCTATCGAAAAGCAAGTATCATCTCGGGAGGCCGGGCGGGCGTACCCGATGCCATACCGGACACCACCAGACAGACAGTTGAGGAGGACACCCCTGACGATGATGAGGATGTTTATGTATCTTATCTTATCTTCTATGGGGTCGACTCAAAGTCAGTAGCACGTCTAACCTTTGGGTTATTTTGTACTTACCCCATGCCTTACTCACCCGCACGGTTTATTCTGAAGAAGGACTGCATGAGCTTCAGAACATCGCCCAGTGCGTAGTGCCTGTAGTCCTCTAGCTCAGGATAAGGTGATCCTAAGAGGTCCAAACGCTTACCAGCTAACGAGTCACAGATACACAAAATGTGTCTCATTGTCTCCTCCGATTCCTCACATGCCCTACATAGTGGGCTTTCGACAATTTTTAGTTTAAAGAGATGACTGTTATTTTCAAAGTGTCCAGTCAGGGCTCCCACTAGAATTCTTGTCTGTTTCCTGCTGAATTTGCAAATCACTTTGTGCCACCTGGCGCTGTCCAAGCCAAGTGTTTCTTTCGAGTGTTTATGTCCACTCATATTCCTCCATTCAGCTTGGTGTCTACTATCGACATACGCATTGATTGCAGTAATGACCACGCTATAGGATAGGCCTACGAAGGGTTCGGGTCCTACAAATGGCATACTCGATCCTTTCCTTGCCAGCTCATCGGCCCTCTCATTGCCCTTAACCCCAACGTGACCCGGTACCCAAACCAGCCTCAGTCTGTTGTGTCTGCCCAGTTGGTTTAAGGCATTCACACCATCCAAGACCAATCTGGAACCGATTCTGTCAAAGTTAAGCGCAGTAAGAGTTGCCTGGCTGTCAGTTAGAATATAGATATTGTGATCTTTAAACCCTTGCTCTAAATTCATTTTAGCACAGACAGTTACCGCATATGTTTCTGATTGAAATACGGTAGCGAACTGACCCATGCTCTGGAACAGTTGTTTGTCCATGTTTATGTAACTTGAAACCTGATCAAAGCAGCGTCATTTTATTTCCACTCTGTGTCATTAAACTGCAAGACAGATTGACGTAATGCATTTATGAGTGGAACTGGAAATATTTGGTATTCCTCTTATAAGAGACAATTAATTTACTGATTCATTAATTTGCATGCCGTCTGTCTGTCTGGTTTTTTCAATTGAATTACGGTAGATGTTGTGGTCCTTCAAAAGGCGTGTTTACAGGTATCTTAAGAGTCGGCAACGCATCAGCAGCTCCTCTGGTGTTGCAGATGTCCATGGGCGACGGTGACCACTTTCCATCAGGTGGCTCGTCTGCTCGTATGCCGTCGGATATACATAAAAAAATAAAAAAGATATAGTTACTTGTAAAACACTAAAACCTCGCAGGATAGATTGCTAACATCAAAAACAACAACGTTTATGCTACGACTTGATTCTGATAATTTGTTAGATTATACTTTCATACAAAAATAAATATTAATTAAATTTTCCGATTGCATGTTTATACTCGTAACTCTACGCGCCTCGCAAAGAAAGAGTACGCGCGTGCGTCGCGTCGTCCTTTCATTTATATAGACTTCTTATTATAAATGTCACGACACGACAGAATATTAAAAACTTGGAAAATCATTTTTAGGGTTTCGTACCTTAAAAGGAATAAACGGAACCCTTATAGGATCACTTTGTTGTCCGTCTATCCGTCTATCTGTCTGTCTGTCGGTCTGTCAAGATCCTTTTTCTCAGGAACGCGTGGCGATATCAGACTGAAATTCATATCAAATACTCAGGTCTATTGTCCCTTGGAACTGTGAAAAATTCAAATTTAGGCTAACGCAATCAAAAGATAGAGCCGTTTATGACTCACATTTTCGACATTCGCAACGGAATCAAAACCTACAGGGTTCTTCCCGTGAACTCAGAATCAAGAAAATTTTTACGAAGCAACGTAAATGTTCTCAGAAAATGCAAAGAAACAAAAAAACGTCCTTTGATTTTTCTCTTCCTTTTCCTATGGGTTTCCTCTACTCCTTCTATATCTTTTTTACATTTTATTATTTTTAAATTTTAAAGGCTTCGTCACTTGTCTAATAATACTTTTGACGGCATAGCTCTTAAATATCAGCGTCGTCTTCTTTTTTATAAACTATAAATGAATCTGGAAATAATTGGTACTCGTGTTACAAGAGACAATTAACGTAACGATGATTAAGTGACTCCTCTGACCAGACGGAACTGTACTGATTTGGCGCATGATTTCGCCAATTTGGATGCTGTCACATTCAAACTAAAATGAGAACTTGTTGGATTTAACTTTTTAACACCTTCACACAGATTTAAGGGGGTAGGTATTATACCATCCTGAATCGGATCCGATGAGAGGGACGCCGCAATACGTGCGATACGATTGGCGATATCTCGTATCGTTTCTAACGTATAGCGGCATCCCTCCCATCCCATCGGATCCTAAATTGTGGATGGTTTAATAGGCGCTTTAGACGGACAATAAAACTATTAGGGTTCTTATTTATTTATTAAAGTTTATTGTTCCAACTTAAAATTGTTACAATTGGCAGACTTAATGCTATGAGTATTTTCTCCCAGTCAACCTTAAGGATAAAACAGAGAAATTTGTGTGGCGCGAAAAACAAACAGATTAAATTAGTTCTTATTTACTATAACTTTTTAAATTAAAGGGAGAGTCAAAGTCGGATTACGTTCGATAATTTTACGTGATAACGGTGGAAGAGATAGATGCGTCACACACAAGCCGAACGCTTAGGCGATCGGCCTAAGTCGGCCTAAGCGTTTGACGCGATAATGTATTAAATATCGATAAACGTCGTCTGCACGCACGAAAAAGTGTCACGTTCCGTGTGTAAGCGAACGCGGAACGAGCGATAGAGAGGCACGTTCTGCTTGTGACGTATCTACCTCTTTACGTAAAATTATTTTCCTAAAACCGAGTTTACAGGCAGATTTTTTTATTTTCCCCGACGACAACAGCTTGGAAGAAAACTATAATTTAAATTACTTTTAGTATAATATCTTCCATCATATTAGGAAGATAATGTAGCACGGTTACCTATTATGTTCTCTCATTGGGCTCGCTCAGCTGTGCAACCCATTTAGAATGCAGGACTTACGGGGTCGGTGACACAGCGTAACGACTGCACTGCTAAGGTTATAACGAGCAGTAGGGCGCGCTTGGGCGACCGCCCAGGGCGCTGGATACGGAAGGGGCGGCCCCACCAAGCAGGGAAAGCACGTTAAGCCGCTAGGCTGATGCGGCAGAAAGGTTCTGGCTGTCATCATTGATGGCGGTCGTTGAGCTATGTCAGATGATTTTAGGCAGCTTGAAAAATCTGATACCAGTGTTGGCCGCTTACACACATGAAAAACAAACAACCAAGCAAGGGCAGAGGACGCAGGACAGTGCGTCCCCCTCTCCCCAATAAGAGGGGGCACTATATTATATGTACCTATATGAAATAAATGGATCCGATGAGAGGGACGCCGCTATACGTTAGACACGATACGAGATATCTCCAATCGTATCGCACGTATTGTGGCGTCCCTCTTTAGGATACGATTCAGGATGGTATAATACCCACACGTAAATGCAAAGTTTGGAATATGTCCATTTAGGCGTCTAGAAGTACGTTCAATGAGGTACAGCCTGTCAGTTTATTTTATTTATTCCACACATTGTTCATAAACATGTTCAAAAAATAGAATCCAAAACAAAAACAGTGCAGTCCGCCAAAATTCCCGCAAAGAACTCCTTACAATTTTTTTTTTTAATTTGTTTTACGGCATTTGGCTTTCTATGGCTTTTAGCCTTTAATATTTTTCTACGTGTCATCAACGAAATGGTGGTTTAATTAATTTCGTTGATTCAATGTAAATCTCACTACAGCCGCACCATGACACTTTATTTTAGTTATTCCACACATTGTTCATAAACATGGGTATATAAAACACCACATTACACCGATTTCACATTATAAAGTCCACTAGAAGCAATTTGCAAAACAATCCAAAAGTTCCAAAACAAAAACAGTGCAGTTCGCCAAAATTCCCGCCAAGAACTCCTTCCCAAACTGATTTATGTGATGTGCTGAACCGATACCAATTTATATCTATCGATATGTAATCAACCGGTATCGAATTTTTGCGT
The DNA here is from genome assembly GCA_947532085.1 of Elegia similella. Taxonomy (NCBI): domain Eukaryota; kingdom Metazoa; phylum Arthropoda; class Insecta; order Lepidoptera; family Pyralidae; genus Elegia; species Elegia similella. The sequence goes on from OX383953.1 coordinate 3,387,955, forward strand.
TCGAGGCCATTGCAAAACTGGCTGAAACTAAATTGTCGCTTTGTTGACACGTAATCAGATCTCCATCCAGCTTCGTCACTTGGTTTGCACATGTTTACTCTCTCAAATTACATGCCTGTACATTCCTAATAGGATTCTTTCGTCTTTCTCCTTAACCAACAGTTATCTTTTGAACCATTTCTGTTTGACCTTTTTTTGACGTGATAATTATTTCCTTACTTTCCTTACTAATATTATAAATGCGAAAGTGAGTTTGTTTGTTCTTTACGCTTTCACGCCGTAACTATTGAACCGATCATCATGAAATTTTGCATACAAGTTCTCTGGAGTACGGAGAAGGACATAGGCTACCTTTTATCCCGGGAAAAAGTACTTTTCCCGAGGGATCGACAATGACGCGGGCGGAGCCGCGGGCGAAAGCTAGTCCCCTGGATAAACGCCGACTTCACGCACGAAAAAGTGTCACGTTCTGTGTACAGCGTTAGCGCGTAACAAGTAAGAGGCACGATCGACCTAAGCGTTCCTATTGTGACGCCTCTATCTCACTTTCACCGTTATCTCGTAAAATTATTAACAGACAACCATTTTTTTTTCTTTATTACAATTTTACAAAAAGAAAATAACTTAATTTGACCTACTGGAGCAGGATTCAGATGAAAATGTAATGAAAGACTTCATTAGTGATGTAGCTATGTAGTATTAAACAGAATCTTTTCCTTTTTCGTCGCAGTTGATTCAACTGCTCAACTAAATTAGGTATAACAAGTCAGTTAGATGAAACAAATTTAAAATTCTTTAGCGGCATTGTGCACTTTTTGGGATAGATAAAAAAAATTAATCTCGCGAGACCTGATCGAAAATCTGTAAGACGGACACGTGACCTGAGACCGCTGGCGCGGCGTAGGAGAAGAAGTAATACCCCCCTCTCTTTAGTGAACACTTCTGCCGGCACTTTCGGAGTGCAACCTTGTATTTTTTTCTTTTATTACTGTACTGTGACTTGTGATGTGACTGTACCTACTTAAGTTTGTTTAGATAAAGTTTTCGTAGCATCAGCTGCCATCCGCTGCCTACGCAATATTACGCTGTATTCTATTTTTGTTTTGTAATATTGCAGGCTACTATTAGCAGCTCGACAATATCTTTATTTTATAGGCATTTCAAACAGTTTCCAAGGGTATAGCTACTTTAATAATTACTCCCATAAAACTTGCCACTATTACGAGTAATATAAAATTTTACGACTGGGCTATGAAGCGTTGAGAAGTTCACCGTCATTTGATTATGAGAACATTGTGCTTGTCTGTGAAATAAATTCCATGCCTGCCTTTTCGCAGCCATCCGTTTGACATCCTTGTACGGCATAAGTTTTACCCCCTTAATCTTTTTTTTTTTATAACATAGGACGGCAAACGAGCAAGCGTGTCACCTGGTGGTAAGTGATCACCGCTGTCCCTGGACAACTGCACCACCCAGGATGTGACAAGAGCGTTGCCGGCCTTTTAAGATAACATAGACTCGTTTTTTGAAGGTTCCAATTCCGTATCGATTCAGGAATAACGCCGCAGGAAGGTCATTCTACACGAATCTGGTCCTTGTAAGCTCTTTTAGGCCTTCCCTTTCCTCTCTATGCTTAATTTTTGCTTAATATGATGGTTTTGATGAAATGGTCAAATCGCTTAAGGTGACCGAACAGTTTCCCTCTCAAAATGCCAATTAGGAGTGCTATTTTTGAACAGGTGAGTTCACCAAGACATCCGGGTATAATATGGACGAATCGCTCGGTTAGTAAAATCAGAATTTCTCTTCCCGCGCAGATCGTGAAATGTCGATCGAGCTGCGATCGAGGGAATGGGCGAAAATCTGAGGAATCATATTAGTAGGCGATGTGGCTAGAAATCCATCACTATTTTGATTCCCATTTCCACTTAATGCCCACCAATATGCTAAACGTGGCTTTTAGGTCTTAGAGACCTGGGCTCTGTCTACCCGCAACAGAAAAAGACGTGATAGTATGTATGTACAAAGTTCTAAAAGAGGGTACCCTAAGACAAACCCGTCTTGATTCTTGACCATATTGAGCGCCTGCGTGCGAAAATCTTGCTAGGCTAAGGCCACAAGGCCCGAAGGCCACGTTTAGCGTGTTAGTGGGCATATCTTTGTAAAATGTTTTTATAGAAAGTAAAAATAATTTCTGTGTTCAAAACAAACAGCGAAAACGAAGAGTCCTATATCTAATATCTATGCTCCGCAGAGGGCGGAAGATGGGCTGAGGTGATGGTGATGATAATGTACAGTCAGAATCTTGAATTATCTCTAAAACTAAAATAATATTAACATGAAAATGTATATTCATAAACTCTGTAATAAAATCTTTCTAAATGATTTGCATAAGTAAGGTCCAAAAAGAAAAATGTGCAACCATCTATGACTAACAATAAAACGTCCAGCAAATAAAATGCCCAATAATAAAAATGTCCAAGAATAAACACCTTTTTTTTGCAAATATCGAGACGTTGTATCACTTTCACTATAAAGTTGCTTCCCGCTGTTTGTTTGTCCCTATTTATGCTTAGATCCTTGAATCTACCCAACGGATTTTGATGCTGTAATTGTGATTATTAGTGATTCAAGAGGAACCGTGCGAAGCCGGGGCCGCTAGTGTACAATAATTCAAGCCGATGATGGTGGCGTCGTGATTACAGTGACCATGATGTTACTAAAACAATGTGAGTGCTGCAACATTGCCATAGGTCCGGTACGGGCCCTGCGTCGACGTAGCACAAGTATCGGTAAAGATAAACATGGACAGGACAGCATATTTTCTTCTATCGCGTTATTATATATAATTTCGCTTTGATATACTGCGTGAACTGAAAAAACAAAAAAATGTCGCTAACTTGCAAAAATAAGTCCTAACTAAAATAAAACGGGCATGGCAAGAGAAGAAGCAAGAGGCTTAGAGATGGCAAACGGAAGTCATTGATAGATGGCAAATTTTTTTACTTACATCGCTTATTTCCTATAATCGTTAACAAAAAATATACTTTGCACCTACAAATTCCTTATAAATAAGGAAATCTCCTTGGATCAATAGGGAAATGTTGTTAGCGAAACTAGAGCCAAATCTAGATTTAACTTCCTCTTGGCGATTCTTGTTATAACTTCTATATTCTTGATAAAATAACTGTTATTTTGCGTTGATTACTCGATGCGTGCAGTTCGCAAGCTCGTTTGTTGAAACCAGTTTATTATTATTTTAGTTGATCTAGTTCTATTTAGAATACGATTCGAATATTATTTCTATTTGTAACTTTGCCAAGTACTGTCAAATGGGTAATAAGAAACGGAAACAAAGGAACCATCGATAGAAACGTAAACATTTATGTCGCATCACTATGGGCGCACAGCGACGGTGCGCGATGCACCGACCCGAGCCGGCCGAGGCCTCTACAAACCGACTTCAACCGGTTTCCAACCAATCAACGGGCGCGCCTCGCCATCGACCAATCAGCTCCCACTTCGCTCAGTCACTTACTCGGCCGCCGCCATATCTCGCGTGTCGTTTTGTTTCTATTTTCATTTTTACGCTACGAAAATTAGTTGTTTTGCTGCTCTACCGCGAATCGGTGTTATCCTGATATATTTTACAACAGTTTTATAGTCGGCCCGTGTGTACAGTGAATTCATTTAACGCGTGTCGATTGTGAAATAATGTTGGACAAGTGAACGGTGGAATCGGATTATCGTCGACCAAGTGTGGTGCATTCCCTTGAGAACAAATGGTTGTAGGAGCGGTTCGTGTACCAACTATGGTGGTTGTCGGTGGCCTAGCTTTCCGTGTTGGACCTGGAGCTTTTATCTTCTTCAACCTGACTAGACAGGACTACAGCTGACGAGTAAGATGCTCGTATTCGAGCAGAGACTAAGTGCTAGGAATGTCGGTCGGGGAATAGTTTTACAGGCGAGACTCCTTCACGGTGTTGAAACGAGGGGTTGGCGCATGGACTTCTCCCTTCTGAAGGCGGAAGTGGAGATACAAGCCGATCCTAGGACGTACAGAGAGTTGGCAAGACGACTGAAAGCGGCGAATGTTCACGTACGGCCGGCCCGAAGGATATACTCGTGAGTATCCAGTTTAGACCAGATTCTCGTCGGTTTGATGTCGTCGATAGACGGATTTGAAGGTGATTTTCAATTTGGAACAACTGTGGAAACTTTTTCTCGCATGTTGTTTCGATTGTTTGTTACAATTTGAGAGAAGTTTCAATTATTGTTTTGGTTTAATAACACTTATTTATTGCCCTAACATAACACTGAAATCTTCACTTTAACAGGAACATATTCTATCCGTAACAGGAGAATGGACAGGGGCCCTAGGTCATAAGGTCCAAATTCATATTTAGAAAATATTCTTGTGCTATTGGTGGTTTGTGTCACCCAGGTGGCCATAACAATCCTTATCCTTACTAATATTATATATGCGAAAGTGAGTTTGTTTGTTTGTTTGTTACGCTCTCACGCCGTAACTACTGAACCAATCTTCATGAAATTTTGCATACAAGTACTCTGGAGTACGGAGAAGGACATAGGCTACCTTTTATCCCGGGAAAAAGTACTATTCCCGAGGGATCGACATTGACGCGGGCGGAGCCGCGGGCGAAAGCTAGTCATCAATAATTTAACAATAAACTTACATAATAGCCAAACCATACTCGTAGAAAGTAACAGATCCATGATGAAATAGTGTATGAATCTTCTATTATAGAAAGTTATTTATTGGTTTAATCCCTTGATTTACTTGTAAAAATCTAAATAGGAAGGAAATAGATAATAATCTTTGAATGATCTATCCTTTCCTCATAAGTGCCCTGATATTGGTCAAACTTTCTTTTTTTTTTTTTTATTATTAATTTGGCAAACATGCTAAAATTGGCAATCTATGTTTTTTTTTTTTGTAATCTGCTACTGCCTGGTAACAGTGGGAAAAATGATCCCGTGCTGGAGGAGCTACATCTAGAGAGTTTTACATACCTTTTCATTTGGTTTTAAATTCTTTGTAGTTTCTTAATCTAAGTTTTCTGTAGATGTATGTGGTAAGGAAGAGATTTTTAGGCACTGCCTATCCTATACAATGTGTAAAAGATATTTAACAACATCAAAGACAAACCACAGGCTTTATTCGGTCACTTTAATAAGTGTATATGGACAAATCACACAGATTGAGCTAGCCCCAAAGTAAGTTCGAGACTTGTGTTATGGGATACTAACTCAACGATACTATATTTTATAACAAATACATATTAGATACACATCCAAGACCCAGGCCAATCTAAAAAAGGTCATTTTCCATCTTGACCTGGCCGGGGATCGAACCCGGGCACTCCGTGTCACAGGCTGGCATGTTGACCGCTGCGCCACGGAGCTAGCCAAATTTAATGAAAAGAAAGTGTCAAAAGGATAGAGAGAAAACAACATTGTAACTAAAATGTAAGTGGCTGCACTTTTATATAAAAATACTGATATTTTTTATTATTATAGTGATCTACTAGCAGTGCCCGCGACTCCGTTCTCGTACATTTTATGTTATGTTTGTATGGGAGCTATGTCTTATCATAACTGGAGAAAAAAATTAAGTAGCCTATTCTGTGTCCTGTACTTATAAATGTTTATCTACCAAGTTTCATAAAGTTCAGTCAATTTGTTTAAGAGTTATGGAGGAAACATACATACATACAGAAAAAGATCTAAAAATCTTCAATTTAGTTTCAGTATCATGTATAGAGCTTATAAAAACAATATCTCTGAAAACAAAGTAACTTACTCCATGACCAACACTTACAGATTTATTTTATTTATTTAGCAATTTCTACTTTTCGGACCTGAAGGATATTTATACTCTTTTATCAAGTCAACAAAGACCCAACAGCCAAAAAAAAATTGGTTTATCGTAGTCCTAATATTATAAATGCGAAAGCGAGTTTGTTTGTTTGTTTGTTACGCTTTTACGCCGTAACTACTGAATCGATTATCATGAAATTTTGCATACAAGTTGTCTGGAGTACGGAGTAGGACATAGGCTACCTTGTATCCCGCGAAAAAGTACTATTCCCGAGGGATCGAAATTGACGCGGGCGGAGCCGCGGGCGATAGCTGTTTTTTTTTATAATTTTAAGGGCAGATGAGCATACAAAACACCTGATTGTAAGCATCAGCGTCGCCCATGGACATGTGCAACATCAGAGTTATAACACAGCGCTGCTAGCCTTTTTATGGGTAAAGTAGTGAAAGGAAATTAGTAATTTTACTTGTCCAAAGCATAAACTTCAGAAAAACTTCAGATTCTGACGGTTCCCAGTTTGTATATATTCATTCTCACAGACTTCATAAAAAATAGACATACGTTTGAAACAGAAGTAGAAATGATACATCGTGAGGGTTCAAGACGGAAAGACCTAAGCAGGAAAATAAATCCGTCACTTGATATAGTAGCTCATAGTGCACGCAATCAAACAGTTATTATCTTCAATAAATTACCGACCGAATTAAAATTAGTTCGAAAACTTTCTATATTTAAGAGAGAATTGAGGAAATTACTATTGGAGAAATGTTGTTATTCTATTGACGAGTTTTAATTTAATCACAATTGATGAATTGGTGTTGGTGATGGTGAAATTAATAAGAAGTATGTATGTTAAAAAGAGGATAATATGTAATGGTTATAATAGTATTAGTAGTTAATTTTTAAATTTTATCTTGATATATATAATTCGAATACAATGTAATGTTGTTTATGAATAAATGAATTTAATTAAATAAACAGGTTGACTAAAAAGAAGGGAAGGAGGAGGAAAGGAACTAGTCAAATGATTTGAAAATGTTTTTTTTTTAGATTGACCTGGGTTTTGGATATTTTATGTACTAGCTGACCCAGCAAACATTGTTTTGCCATATAAATTTAAAAAAAAATAAGGTTGGACCACCCTTTATCACTTGGGGTATAAAAAATAAATATTAACTGATTTTCAGACCTAGAGCATACATATAAAATTTCATCAAAATCAATTCACCCGTTTTGGAGGAGTATGGCAACATGTGAATTATATATATTAAATATGATAGATTTGTTATAAAATATAGTATTGTTAAGTATTCCTTAAAATTATTATTATTTATTATTTTTTATTATTAAGCATTTATTTGCCAACAGTTACAGTTATTACATGTAATAGTGTTCACTTCATTATTAGTCTTTGCAGTTGTTGGCGTGTCTTGTGACACAAAAGCCTCTTCCAGCGCTTTCCATTCCTCTCTTATTTTAGCTTTGCGGCACCATAGGGGGCCCGCTGTTTTTTTAATATTGTCACACCATCTTTTCTTTTGCCTCCCTTTCTTTCGTTTGGCGTTATATCTGGGGGTCCACTCCGTGATTTGCTTAGTCCATTTGTTTTTGGTTTCTCTCAATATGTGGCCTATCCATCTCCATTTGAGAGTTTTAATTTTCTTTTCCACATCTCCTCTCATCCTTAGTAATTTTCCTTATATCTTTAGCTCTTTGCCTATCTTTCTTTGTGAACCCCAGTGTGCTCCTCTCCATGGCTCTTTGGCATGTGATTAGTTGTTGGTTTTGCTTTGCAGTAACAGCCCAGGTCTGGCAACCGTAGGTTAGTATAGGTAGTATGCATGTATTGTATAGTTTTCTCTTAATTTTAATGTTGTATAATTTGTTTTTAAAAATTTCTTTAAGGGACCAAAATTTTCTCCATGAATTCGCTATCCGTCTCTCTATTTCTTGTTCCATTTGGTCATTAAAAGCAATTAGTTGGCCTAAGTAGATATAGGAGCTGACATATTCTATTATTTCATTGTCTAGTCTGATGGTTTCTTGGGACCTATTTGTCAATATTTTGGTTTTGGTTCTGTTCATTGTTAAACCGACCATGCTGCTTTCCTCTGCCAGCTGCTGAAGCATGATTTGGAGGTTTTCTGGGTTGTCTGATATAAGTACTATGTCATCTGCAAATCGTAGATGATTTAATTTTGTTCCATTGATGTTGATTCCAAAGTTGTCCCATTCTAATCTTCTGAAGATTTCTTCTAGTACTGATAAGAAAAGCTTAGGTGATAGTGGGTCTCCTTGTCTTACTCCTCTGCATATAGGAAAGCTTTCCCCCTCCGTTTCGAGTTTTATTTTACCTGTACTTTTTGAGTAAATATTTTTTATTATTCTTATATACTGAAGAAATAGTTATTATGTGTATTTAGTGAATTATTGATTGTCTTTAAGTTAAAATTGGCTAAATATTCTAATTGTTGTATATCTCTTTTGTTTCACTCTTTAATATGGACAAATTTTATTTTATTTTTATTTATTTTATATATTTTGGTTCAACTCCCTGGTTTTTTAGGGCTGTCCAGATGTAGTGATGTTCTAATGAGTCAAACGCCTTTTTATAGTCTACGAAAGCCAAATAAAGTGAGTAATTATATTCTTGGCTTTTTTCAATAATCTGTTTTATTACGTGGATGTGGTCTAGTGTTGAGTAGCCTGATCTAAAGCCAGCCTGTTCTCTTGGTTGTTCTTCATCGAGTTTCTTGGTGATGCGACTAAGTATTATTTTTGAAAAAACCTTGTAAATGTTTGAGGTTAGGCTTATTGGGCGGTAATTGCCTATTTCGGATCTATCTCCTTTTTTATGAATTAGGGTTATAGAACTTGTCGTCCATTGTACTGGTATGGTTTCTGTGGTTAAGATTAGATTGAGTAGATCTGTTAATCTCCCTAATGTTTCAGGCAACCTCGCTTGTAGTATTTCATTTGTAATACGATCACTTCCTGGAGCTTTGTCATTTTTCTGGGTCATTACTGCTTGTTGAACTTCTTTTTCAAGGATTGGAGGTATTTCTTCTGTGTTGTCTTTTAGTTCAATTGTATTTTCTAGGGAATTGTTTGTGGAGTACAACTGTTTACTGTTTATTCCTTAAAATACCAGTTTCTAATTTGGGGCTAGCTGTATGTATGTAGGTATATATTTTATTTTTAAAATTGTGATATGGTCAGTTGTCAATGAAACCATACATCATATATCAATATTATGTCAAACAGAAGCATTATCACAATGTTATCTTGATACTGATAAGACACAGGGATGCCTTGAAAGATACCCTGTTTATTTTGACTAAAATTAAAGGTGATATGATTCATAAGTCTGGAATATTTTTTTTATGATAAAGAATGTAATAATGATAAAAATTAAATAATTGATATGCTCTATATTGAAAGTGTAAATTATACCAATTTTTACATAAGCTTGTGAGGGGAAAGAGCATTTCTTAAGGGGGTATTATACCATCCTAAATTCAGGATCCTAAATTCATGTATGAGAGTTCTAGTATGAATGAACTAAACTATTTTGAACCTTCTGTCATTTTTACATAAGGTTCAAAACCAATATAAAATGTGACCCACTTGCTAATTTCCTCCCAGTGTAAAAAAAATGTATTACCTATTATAAAGTAAGCAGCAAAAGGGGGAGAGGGATCTAGGATTAGCTTATTTTTAATGATATGGGAACGGCGGGTTTAAGTTCTGATGACGTCAATAAAATTTTGCAAAATATAGAAATTTTGTGTAAATTATAACAATGTTTACATAAGCTTGCGAGGGGAAAGAGCACTTCTTACTTTTGTAGACAAGTGAGGGGTGGAGGTTATAAATAGCTGATATTCTGGTTATGTAATACTTGAAGGTACCATGGCAGCACAGAGTTATCTGATGAGCAGATGTTGTTGGAGAAAATTTGACTAGCAGCAACAACTGATGTAAATTCTTGCCCAATAACAGCTTACCAGATCTGCCAGCCTATTTGCTAACTCAGTGTACAACGTTTTGATAACCATTTCAAAGTACATAACGTTTTATATATCTGTAATAAAAATAGTTAATCATAGGAAACCCGCAATGTATTTTGAAATGACTATCAAAACGTTGGTCACTGAGTTAGCAAATAGGCCGGCTGGAGCCTCAGTGCTGTCGCCACTTGTTTCAGAATAACCTCATTATCACGGCTGAGGATATAGTTTACTAGCAGCATGCTCAGATGAGGAGCATTGACAATGTGTCAATGAAACTATAAGAATTAATTAATTCATTTCGAGTAGGGGATACGGTCAATCGACCATGGGCACCCTGGTATCAGAGTTCTTCGGGACCACCTCTCGTCGTCTGAAGTGGTTCCTTTAACGCCTACCAGATGGCAGCCGGGACTATCTGCTTAACGTGCCTTCCGAAGCACGGAATCATTTTTATTATCAGACAATCAGGTGATTCAAGCCTGCAATGTCCTAACCAAACTGGAAACAACTAAACAAAGTATGCTTCCCGTGGGAATCAAACCCACGACCCCTGGGTCTACAGGCAAACGCCTTAACCACTGGACCATGGAGGCAGAGCACTGATCGAAACATGTATAACCATCTTGCGACTCGATAGAAGAAGGCAATGTAGACTCCGAAGTAATATAATTCTGTTTGTTGCAGTGTGACCCCAAAGAGTGTGGCGAGCCCTCATGTAGTCAACAACAAGCCAGTCTTGCCACAGCCTGGTGAGTATTTCCCCTTTTTTTATGTGTGTCCCTGGCAGAAGACTTAATTATTTGGAATAAATAATAATAAAAAATATATACGGACAAATCACACAGATTGAGCTAGCCCCAAAGTAAGTTCGAGACTTGTGTTATGGGATACTAACTCAACGATACTATATTTTATAACAAATACATATATGGATACACATCCAATACCCAGGCCAATCTGAAAAAGATCATTTTCCATCTTGACGTGGCCGGGGATCGAACCCGGTCACTCCGTGCCGCAGGCTGGCGTGTTGACCGCTGCGCCACGGAGCTAGTGTAGTAATAAATAAACGTTGCATCTAACCAGAGGTGGCTCTACCCCTTGTGGCGGCCGTGTGAAACCAGTACCCTGGCGCCCTCTAGGATGGGCCTCCGGCTCTCTCACTCACCGAACGAAGCATAGAAGCGGTAAAACTTCTACTCAAACGTCGATTTTCTGTGAGAGTGTGTTACTTTCCCGGATGAGCCGGCCCATTTATGCTACTAACAAAAATTAAGTCTGCCGGTACCGTGGCTTTACCACCACGACAATCTATATACATTTTTTTTTTTTAACTAAATGTTGATTTAGGCATTTGTCTCCCATCTAACCTAATGGTAAGTGACGATGAAGACGAGGATTAAGATTATATAAATATATATAACTCAAAGGTGACTGGTGATCTATCAACGCACAGCCCAAACCACTGGACGGATCGGGCTGAAATTTGGCATGCAGGTAGATGTTATGACGTAGGCGTCCGCTGAGAAAAAAATTTGATCAATTCTATCCCCAAGGGGATAAAAAAGAGGCAATAAAAAAATCTATACTTCCTTGACGCGAGCGAAGCCTCGGGCAAAAGCTAGTTCATTATATAAGTTGTTCTGCATTGCTGTTATGATCACTTTGTAGGATGAAGAATCTCATCGCACAATTATTTTAGTACATATCACACTAAATAATTATTTTGTTGTTCCAGCCGTTCTTGCCTCTACGAACCAGATGAAACCACTATATTGTCAAGAGTAAGTATTTAACACAACATATTTAACAGTTTTCGGGACGTGTAGAGTCAGAAGCTTGGCTATATACACAGTGAAATTTTGATCGTTCTGAACCCTTAAAGGGATGATTCAGCCCGTTGTAATAAACATCTTTTTCCATGGGACCAATGCTGGGAACTCAAACAAATGTTTGACGTTTCCATACAAATTGACCGGGCGGCCGAAATTTTTTGTATGGAACTGCCTTTTTTTTGTGTTCCCAGCATTTGTCCCATAGGAAAAGTTGTTCATATCGATGGACTGAATCACCCCTTTAAGGGTCCAGAACGATCAAAATTTCACCGTGTATAAATGAGATCTGATGATAACCTTTTACTGTGCAAGTTATATGGTCTCGTTGGCATAATTTTTAACCGACTTTAGAAGAAAGGAGGTTATCAATTCGGTATTTTATATTTTTATTTAAATGTTTGTTACCTCAGAACGTCATTTATGAACCAATTCAAGTTGGTCCCATTTAAATTTCACAGTCAGTTTGATTGAAGTTGGTTTTTAGAGTTCATTACCTCAAAAGGTAAAAAGGGAACACTAAGGATCGGTTTGTTGTCCGTCTGTCTGTCAAAGCAGGCTGAGAAAAAGTTCAGGGACGCGTGGAGTTAAGCTGAAATTCATATCAAATACTACAATACTGTCTCTTGGCGCTGTGAAATAATCAAACTCCTATCCAACGCTGTCAAAAGATACAGCCGTTATGGCGCAAACTTTCGACATTCACAAGCGAATCAAAACCTACAGGGTACTTCCCGTGAACTCAAATTTGGTAAGAACGATGCAACTTCTTATAGCACAGATGCGAAAAGCAAAAATTTTCGTTACATTTATTATTATAACTAGCTGTGCCCGCGACTTCGTCCGCGCATGCATTTCGTGTTTAGGCTGTTTTCTTATACTGTATAATAACATCAAACATATATGTACATAGCTATATGAATATATTTTTTTTTTTTAAAAACAATATTACCTACATGTCATGTGCATCAGTAAAGCGCCAATTAGACCATCCAGAATTCAGGATCCGGAATTCAGTCAACGGACAGTTTAATCGCCGATCCGTTGTCAGGACAGAATGGCTTCCGACGTCCTTATCGGAAGCATAACGGAAGCGTAAAGTGAAACCATCCGGAATTCAGGATCGCCGCATGAGAGGGACGCCGCTATACGTTAGAAACGATACGATAATATCTCCAATCGCGTCGCACGTATAGCGGCGTCCCTCTCACGCATTCAGGATGGCCAACGGATGGCTCTGTCAGGACGCGCAGTCTCCGTTCAGGACACGTTCTGGATGGTTTAATCAGGAGCTCTGACGACTGAATTTCTTGTCCTTATCGGATGCTAAATTCCGGATCCTAGATTCAGGATGGTATAATAGTCGCTTAAGTATAAACAGACTTTACGCACTGCTCAGGTACTCCGGACCCTCGTTTTTTTATGTCAACAATTAGTGCTCATCATGTTGACCAACTTTTCCTAAGGTGGTATATAAATATCTATTAAAGATTAGACGGGCTCCTATGGTTCCATATTAAATATTCAGAACTTCAAAATAAATTATAGCCAATATGTTGCAGAGGACTAATAGCTATATAACAAAAGTTTCATCAAAATCCGTCCAGTAGTTTTTGCGTGAAAGGGAACAACAGACAGACAGACAAAAATTTTAAAAATTATATTTTTTGCTTCTGTTACTTATATGAAGACCCACGTTGTATTTTTTTTAGTTTATATTTAACTAGCTTTCGCCCGCGGCTCCGCCCGCGTCAATATCGATCCCTTCGGGAATAGTACTTTTTCCCGGGATAAAAGGTAGCCTATGTCCTTCTCAGCACGCATGCGTGCTGGGGTGGAGAACTTAACGCCGTTTATGATTGGCACAGAGCCCGTGGAACGTGTCTCAACGTTTACTTATCTCGGGAGTGTTGTTTCTGAATTTGGAGGAACGGAAGAGGACATCGCTTCCAGAATTACCAAAGCCAGAGCAACATTTGCGCAGTTGCGCCCTATATGGATGTCGCGGAAGTTAACCCGAAAAGTTAAGCTCAAAATATTCCGGTCCAACGTTAAATCAGTGCTCCTATATGGCTGTGAAACTTGGAAAGTTACAAAGGAACTCACCCAAAAGCTCCAGGTTTTTGTGAACCGTCGCCTGCGCCAGATTCTCGGCATTCGCTGGCCCGAGACCATATCGAATGACCGTTTGCGACAGCTATGTCACGAAACTCCGATCGACCAACAGATAAAACGCCGCAAATGGAATTGGATCGGCCACACTCTCCGAAGAAGCCCTGAGCACATATCTAAAAAGGCCATGGAGTGGAATCCCCAAGGAAAACGTAAAGTAGGCCGACCTAAACAGACCTGGCGACGTACCGTTCTCGACGAAATTAAAAAAACCGGAAAGACTTGGAGTGAAGTTTAAACGCATAGCTCAGGACAGATCGAGATGGAGAGTCTTTGTGGACGCCCTCTGCCCCAGATAGGGGACATAGGACTATAAGTCATAAGTATGTCCTTCTCCGTACTCCAGAGAACGTGTATGCAAAATTTCATGCTGATCGGTTCAGTAGATACGGCGTGAAAGCGTAACAAACAAACTCACTTTCGCATTTATAATATTAGTTAGGATTAGGATGTACAGAAATGAGACCTTTTACAGTTTTATTATATGTATAGATGTACGGAAAAATTCGTGCGCGAGTGCGACTCGCACTTGACCGGTTTTTTTTTTACATGAAATATATGAAACATGAAATGTTTTTGGTGGGATAAATATTTACGTGGAGCGATTCAGTCGTGTTTTATTCACATTTCATTTGCTAAAGATCCAAGGCCGAATCTGTTCAGAGGTTTTGGCAGATGTTTCGTAAACAACTTTCTTTGCACTTGCCAATTTGCATTGTACACAAACTCGCCATTTATATGTTTACTAGCTATCGCCCGCGGCTCCGCCCGCGTCAATGTCGATCCCTGGGAAATAGTATAAATATAATATAAATAGTAGTATAAGTAACTTTTTCCCGGGATAAAAGGTAGCCTATGTCCTTCTCTGTACTCCAGAGAACTTGTATGCAAATTTTCATGATGATCGGTTTAGTAGTAAAGCGCCAATTAGACCATCCAGAATTCAGGATCCGGAATTCAGCCAACGGATAGTCAACGGACAGTTTAATCGCATTCAGGACGGTCGATCCGTTGTCAGGACAGAATGGCTTCCGACGTCCTTATCGAAAGCATAAAGTGAAACCATCCGGAATTTAGGATCGACGCATGAGAGGGACGCCGCTATACGTTAGAAACGATACGATAATATCTCCAATCGCATCGCACGTATAGCGGCGTCCCTCTCACGCATTCAGGATGGCCAACGGATGGCTCTCTCAGGACGCGCAGTCTCCGTTCAGGACGCGTTCCGGATGGTGTAAACAGGAGCTCTGACGACTGAATTTCTTGTCCTTATCGGATGCTGAATTCCGGATCCTAGATTCAGGATGGTATAATAGGCGCTTAACGGCGTAAAGGCGTCACAAACAAACTCACTTTCGCATTTATAATATATACGCCGAGCACGACGGCCGATATTGCTGCAGCCTCATCGGATGCAGCAGTATCGACCAGGGTTGCATGCATCAACTATTGGTGGCGGGTATGAAGGGACTAACAGTAGCGGGTGGGCGCTGGCCAGCAATAGTTAGCATGAACTAACTGGTGGCGGAAGCACGCAAAGTAAATTGTCTCAAAGTAAATTTATAATATTAGTAAGGAGTGGGATACTTATTCCTATATCTTCATCACATCTTCACTAATACATATAATCTTCACCAATCTTCATTATAGAAGAAAGATTTAATTGTTTGTTCACATTGAATAGGCCCCGAAACTACTCTACCGATTTGAAAATGTTTTATGCTACCTGTTATTGGAAGAATCGCTAATAATCTAGTTTCATAAAGGTGAAAAGTTTTATTAAAATCGGTGCAGTAGTTCCATTACAAACATACAGATAATCTTATCTTTCCTCTTTGTAATGTCAGTTTATTTAGAAATAGATTATGATGATGTTCAGCAGTGGATTTCTCATGGCTATCATCATCATCAGCTCTTTTTAGTCTCCACTGCAGGAGCATGACCCTCTCTGTACTACCGGAGCCATACTTGGCCAGAGCAGACAGAGGATTTGGCCTACACTCTCCTCGCTGGCCAGACGGGTTGAAGAGGTCTCATTGATGTTTATAAGCTTTGTTTAGCTTGTATTTCTTAAGGCGCTCTATCGGTATTTGAGGGGGTGAACTGCGCGGGGTACGGTGCGCGAAACTCCGCCTACTGTACGGTGCCCGCGCTCGTGCGACGTCAGATGTCAGACGGACAAGTGCGAATATTAGTTAATTTACAATCTGGTTCCGCACGAACTTCGCAAGAATCAGTGTCCTTTTATTTCAACTTATATATTTATAGGTAAATTATTATACCTACTTACACTATTTATATTATTATATTCGGTACAAACATACACAAACACATTTTTTTCTCTTAGTACTTAGTGTTACTCTTCCACGCTGGTCTCAGAGAAAAGAAAAAACGTTGAATGTACCAGCTGCTTCTCTTCCCGCGCAGATCGTAAAAGCCGATCGAGGGAACGGACAAAATGCAGAGGTATCATGTTAATAGGCGATGCGGCTAGCAACCCATCACTATTTTGAATCTGTTTTCCACCTAATGCCCACCAACATGCTAAACGTGACCTACGGGTTTTAAGAACCTAGGCTCTGTCTACGCCGCAAGGGAAAAAGACGTGATACTGTGTATGTATGCATTAGTAGTTTGTTAGATTCGAAATATCAATTGGCTGGATGGACCGGCCCGCGCCTGCCGCTGCTACGCAGAGTTGCTTCCATCGTAATGGCGACCGCTCCGGCCGTGAGCGCTAAGATGCTGCGATGCAACCAACAGCGTGGGATTATGGATTCCGAATTCTATAAACTAACGAAAGAGGGCGTTTTGGGATTTAGAATAAAACTCCTTGTAACTGCTGAATTTCGTGTACTTTCTTGATTTAGAAAAATACAATAATAATATATACATATAATTAAAATCACGTCTTTAATAAAAAAAAATTTTTTCACGTAAAAAATATCAAACACACATTATGACAACAAGACAGGTTGCTTTTGATGAAATGTGATCTTTACTAATGGATCACATTTCATCAAAAGTAAGCTGTCTACTACAGCAATGTAATGAGTAATTCGAAAACAATTGTCTTTTCTTACGATCAGGTGATAGTAAGAAATTTTCTTTGTCTTCACTTGGAGAAGATAATAATGGTTCATAGATTAATCTTCTTTTCAAACCCTTTTATTCTTCAGCAGGCCTACTTGATGATTCTGTTAGTGTGTCTCTTAGTGGCATGCCTGGAAATGCCTGGAATCACGGACAGAAGCTAGTATATTATAATTATATGTATAATTAATTTTATTTATAATTTTAACAACATACATGATACATACCTATTTTGTTTTCCAACAGTCCCTCTATCATTTATTGTGGTTGGATCAACTGTAGTCAGAAGTGCTAGTCGTGTTGAAGTGCTAGTTGTTCCTGGGTAGTCTGTATATAATTTAATTGATTAGAAAAATTAAAAGCCTATTACACTTTATAGAAAACTAACTATCCCGCACAACTTCTTCTGCTTTAGGAACGTTTAAAAATAAATAAATTTCGAAATGTTTTATTGACTTTTTTGTAGACCAAATACACAATTCCACCATACATCATTTTGTTATATCTCAAAGGGCTTAGCCAGCGCTTTCGTTGAAAGCTCCCAGAGAACATTTTTTTGCAACACTAACAAAAATCGTTAATATATACAAAAATGTATATATTAACGTAATTAAAATTTTACTTAACAACTTAACACATTATATACTAGTGGTTCTGCGAGAACAGTAGACCTCGCGAGCCCTTACAACCAACATCAACATTTGCCCTCCAGTGCTCTAAAATATATCTGTTACTGATATGCTAATTGACTAAAGGATGATTTCCTTCAGTTACTATTTCCCAGTCCCCGCTGCTCTTAATTAATACCAGAGGAAACGGAAATTTAAACCTACATTTCATCTTACCATAAGACCCGACCAGACCCTTTTTTAAGAGGAAACACTAAGCTCAATTTTTGGGAATTGAAAAAATAGGTATTTATAATATCTATTGCTGTCGAGCCGCGTGCCCAAACAAACCCCGCAGAGTGCGATAAAGATAACTGCAGCTCGGCCGAAAAATATATACCTATAAAAAGTACACAAAATTAACGCTTCGTAGTCCTCTGATTTCTTCTCCAAAACTTAACCGATTTAATTTCTTTTTACATTAAAAATATAAAATAAGCCATGGCTGTGTTACTGTGTTTTCTTTTTCTTATATAATTGCCCAAATTTGTTTCTTGATGTTTGAACACAACGGAAATTCATACCAATTTTTCATGTTTTTGAAGGTTCATATCTCTTTAAATAATTCAATTATAAAAAAAAATTAAACGTACGGATTTTTTGACTACAAAATCATTGCTCTATTGGTACTATCCGGCAAGGAATCAGGGGACTACTCTTGTATGAAAACACGGCCCTTGAGTACCATGTTTAGTATGCTTTTGTACACATTAACTAAGTTGGAGTGATCTTCATCAAGATCGGAAATATCGGAATAGCGAACTTGGCATGGGTGAATGGGAGGCAAAGTTTAAGTACCCGGTTTCATAGTTGTTACCAATTGGTCAAAATTTTAATAGGACGCTAATTTCAACTACTATGGCAGACAAACATACGAATTTTACGTAAAGAAGTGGCCGGCACCTGTAAGGCCCAGTATCAAGTCACAGGATAGCATGTGAATCTTTTTTATTTATTTTTATTTCAGGATTCTATGTTTATTCAGTGTTTTTCAATCATAAAAGTAATTCGCAGTATCATGCTTTAAGCCAAAAAATATTTTTCATATTTTGACATATGTTCCTTAGGGAAAGTTGTTCAATTTATATTTAACTTTTGTACTGCATATAGTCTGTGGGTTTGAGCAATATGGGAGTGAAGTTTATTTACGTGTAATCTACTCATAAAAACCTTTTATATGATACTGCCCATGGTACAATATGTTTATATAAAAATATTTTTTTTCTCTGTCGTCGGCGACGTCACAGTTACTACGCACCATTTTCATACTTATCATACCATAGATTTGTATTTACGACATCATACTGAATGCACTAATAAAAAAAATATACAGAAAATCGATTTCAGACAACTTGTGGGCAAATTGCCGACTATAAACACGTTCAAGTTTATCGTATAAAAAAGTTGTTCAGACAAAAAAGTTGCGTCCTAATGAGTATAACAAAAAAGTCTAATGACATTTTTTATTTTATTTTCATATAGCTGTGCTATAAGTTTTTTTAAGTTTCGGACCCCCATATTTCTGCCATTTTTTAAAATTTCGAAAATCTGGCACGACAAAAAAATTCTATATATTTACCGAACCTGCTTACAAAATTTCATGACAATCGGTTAAGAAATGCGACCTGTAGGCGAGAACAGACAGACAGACAGACAGACGGACAAAAGAATTTTGGGCCAGTGGAAACTGAGACGCTTCGCTCGCTTCGCTCGCTCGGTCAATTAAATCCTTCCTAAAACCATTGGTGAAAACAGCACGAAAATCGGTGCAGTAGTTTTTGAGTTTATTGTGAACAGACAGACAGACGCGGCGGAGAACTTTTTTTATAATATATGTAGTGAAGTGAAGTATAGATTATATAGGTAGCTACCAGATATTTCTATTTTACGGTATAAGAACTAGACTTTGATATTCTACGATTTTGTATTTGTAGAGTTCGTTTGCATAGTACAAACTATTACTTGTTATCATTTGAAACGAACGCGGTGGCATGGCGGGCGGAGGCCGGTGGTGCAGTGCCATAATAGTCCCAAGCCATTTGTTGTATCGCGGCATCTTAGCGCTCACGGTTGGAGCGGTCGCTACTATTATAAATTTCTACTAACTTATAGGTAAGATTATAAACATACATACTTGTATTTTTGTAACGAATAATCCCAAAAGCTATTGGACCGGAACAATTCCTTCACCATTATTATTTCTTTATTTATTATTACTATTAGTAAAAAAAAATAATGTTATTAATGTTGTACTATGTGTATGTTTGTAAGTAACATACGCTAGTTACCTAAGTAACATACTCTTCTATGCTAGTCTGGGAGAAAAGAAAAAAAAACATAGAATGTGCCAGCTGCTTCTTTTCCCGCGCAGATCGTAAAAGCCGATCGAGGGATTGGGCTGAAATCAGCGGAATCATGGCGATGCGGCTAGAAACCCATCACTATTTATATTCCGTTTTCCATCTACACGCCCTCCAACATGCCAAGTGTGGCCATAAGGTCTTATAAACCTAGGCTCTGTTTTTTGTAAGGGAAAAAACGTGATACTATGTATGTTTACGCTAGTTATATAATGCTCACCTATGTAAGTACTAATACTTATTTTGTACCCTTGTAAAGCCGGGACCGGCCGCTATTCACCTAGCTATACATATAATTATGTAGGTAGTTATTTGTGCACTGAGCAACGAATAGAATTCTTGGTAGGTAGGTATCTACCTAATACAACATGTATTTCGTAGGTACATAACATACTTACATTGCAATTTGTACCGTACCAAACCCTTGAAACCTAAATTATTGGAATTCTTTTGTATATAAGTATGTAGGTATATTCAATAATAAAAAAAAATGTTTACAGGTACTTACTGAGATACTATGTTCCTCTTGTTCTTGTTCCGTATTTTCAATTTTCCTAGTAAAATATCGTCGAATTGCTTTATTATTTTTATTATCCATTTTAGACACAAAAACAGTAACAATAAACACAAAGTCACAAACACACAGTGTTCAATGTCACAAAAATAACAATAAACCTAAGTGTCAATATACCTATCACCAAAACTAACCTAAAAAGTGTCAATTATCACTAAATTAAAAACTTATATTATGTCCATCACATAATCCAACGAGTGTCAATTCACACAAACAATTTAGACTTCAAAAATAATATCGATAGGTGGGTAATACAGGCAAACGTGAAAAATTGACTGATCGTCAAGCAGCGAGACGTGACCTACTTCACCAACAGCTCGTTGCAGACTGGCTTTGGACCTGAGAATCGCGCAATATAGTACGTACTTGTAATGAAATAAGGTTGAAAGTGGCGTTACCGGTTTGCCTTACTCCAGTCTCAGTTCAAACCCGGGTCGCCGTTTCGGTTGTTATATTACAGTTTTTATTTAAATATTCAATAATTATAACCAAATATTGTAATTTTTTTAGGTATCCATCTCGATCATTAAGTTATACTTTTTATAGACGTAACAAAGTTGGTAGTTGTCGCTGAAAATATCGAGTAATTCGCGACGAAACTTTTTCTGGATATACCTTTTTTGCTATTTTATTTTGCTAGTTTTTAAATAACTTTTTGGAAATATTTTGACGTAACCATTTATTTCGATCTTTTAACTGTACATTATATTTTTTTCATGCTATTATTCCATGAAAAATATGGGTAACTGCGCGACGAAAAAATAGACGTTTTATGGTATTCCTCTGATACACAGCGCCTTAAGCGGGTGCCGCGCGGACGAAAATCGTCGCTACTGCGCAGAACCATTCGGCGATTAGGAAAAAAGATGAAAGTCTTAATATTTTCTTATTAATATCTTTATAAAAAAAAAAATAGAAAGGGGGCGATCTCCGAGACGTACATTTAAATATTGTTATGTAAGAATTATTGTTTTAGACGTAAAAATTACAAAGTTTTTGAAGAACAATGCTTTTTGATATCATCCCATATATACATATATATAATTTTTAAATTTCATATATATCTGTTACAAATTCCAACAATAATACATATATATAATTTTTAAATTTCATATATATCTGTTACAAATTCCAACAATAATACATATATATAATTTTTAAATTTCATATAAATCTGTTACAAATTCCAACAATAAAAAACAAATATACAATAACTTTGAGACCTCCATGGGAAGACTAGGAGCGGTCTTATTCTACTCTGCCGGAAACCACACGGCTATTAAGAATGGCTGTAATGATGATGAATTATGAATTCATGGAATTTTTTTTGTCCCCAGTGGCGGTGAGATGAAAGTGAACAGTCCCCAATGTCACTCACCCGGCGCCATCTTGCCAGACCTGCCCCAAGCGGCTGAAGACCCGGACAAGGTATGTCGTATACGTACATCACAACATCCGGTCACCCGTTCATATACAGCCGGACAGTGCTTTTTCACCTCTTGTCTGGCCAAATTGGACTGTGTCCGGCCCGTCTGACTTTTGGTTGGCTTTTTATACTATCGTTTAATTAAATAAATAAATATATAAGGACATATCACACAAATTGAGCTAGTCCCACAGTAAGTTGTGAATTTGTCTCGTAGGATACTAATTCAACGATACTTATATTTTATAATAGATACATATATAGATATACATCCAAGACACAGGTCAATCTGAAAAATATCGTTTTCCATCATGACCTGACCGGGGGGGATCGAACCCGGGCACCCTCGTCGCAGGCGGGCGTCACATCATCATCAAAATTTAAGAGCAACGCTCTTGTCGGTGGAGCTCCCTCCATCTTAGTCTATTCTCTGCCGGTCTTTTCACATCCTGGTACGAAACCCTTTCCACTTTTTCCTTTATCTGTTAAAATAACTACGCCTGGGCTTTCCTCTCCATCTCCTTCCCTCTATTTTGCCTTCTGTAATAGTTTTCATTAACTGATCGTGTCGCAACAAGTGTCCTATTATGATAGGTAATATGTTACCTCTTCGATTTTCTATCGCAGTTAAAATAGACCTTTTTTTTCTCCTACTCTATTTAAAACTTCTTCGTTAGTTATCCTATCTACCCAGCTAATTTTCTCCATTCAAGGTCACATAAAATCTAATATGTTTTATTCGATATTTTTGTCAGAAATCCTTAATTTTTCTTAATGTCCGGCTTTGGGACTCAAAAATCCCGCATTTTTGACGGGTAAGACCGGCTATTTGATTTTAAGAGATGGCAACGCTACGTGCAAAGTAGTTGTTGCCAATGTGTGGAAAGAAACTCTTAAACAATTACTTTTTTGGCAGAAATATTACTAGCTTTTGCCCGCGGCTCCGCCCGCTATCCCTTGGGAACAAGTAAATTTAAAAAAAGTAGAATTATCCGTAATGAAAGATCCTTCCCCGGGCCTCAAACGAGGTAGTTTATATTATCAAATTTCATCCGAAGTGGTTCAATGGTTGAAGCGTGAAAAGAGGACAGACGACAGACAGGCAGAATTACTTTCTCATTTATAATATTAGTGTGGATATATATTTTTTAATTATGTTCCTATGCAAAAAAAAATGGTATGAGTCGCCCCTTCAAGGGTCTGTGATAAACTTACGCGGTATGTTTCTACTTACTTTTTTTCTTCTATTTGTCCCTCAAACTTCATTCAGAAGCTTATTTTAGCCAGTGTCTAGTTAAGGCGCTGTGCATCAGAAGAATACCGTAACACGTCTATTTTTTCGTCGCGCAGTTAACCTTATTTTTTATGGAATACTAGCATGAAAAATATGAAGTACAGTTCAAAGGTCAAAATAAATGCTTACATGAAAATATTTTCAAAAAACTATTTATTACCTAGCTAAATAAAATAGCAAAAAAGCTATATCTAGAAAAAGTTTACGCGATTTACTTGATATGTTCAGCGACAACTACCAACTTCACATTATACACTCCACTACAAACAATTTACAAAATAATCCAAAAAAAAAAGCGTGCAGTCCGTCGAACTTCCCACAAAGAACTCTTCTACTTACTTATAGTTATCTATATTTGTATGTTTGTTTGTACAGAACCAAGGACTGTCAAAGGACGCCACATCCAGCGAGACGCAGGCTTGGCTAGCTCGCCACAGATTCTCACAGCACGCTGCTACGTTGGCTAACTTTTCAGGCGCTGACCTGCTCAGGTATGTTAAATAATGTATTAACTCGTAGATAAAGTATATCCCCTTAAGAGGAAACACCGCGGTCGAGAGAATCGAGAAATAGGTATTTGTAAAATCTATTGTTGTCGCGCTGTGTGCCCAAACAGCCCCCGCTGAGTGCGATAGAGACAACTGCAGCTCGGACCGAAAATATCTATGAAAATTACACAAAATTAACGCTTCGTAGTCCCCTGATTTCTTTTCCAAAACTTAACCGATTTAATCATCATTAATTTCGAGTAGGTGTCACGGTCAATCGACCATGCACACTCTGGTGTCAGAGTTCTTCGAAACCGCCTCTCAGCCTCTGACGTGGCTCCTTTAACGACTACCAGCAGCCGGGACCAACGGCTTAACGTGCCTTCCGAAGCACGGAATATTATCAGACAATCAGGTAATTCAAGCCTGCAAAATGTCCTAACCAAACTGGAAACAACGAAACAAACTATGCTTCCCGTGGGAATCAAACCCACGACCCTCAGGTCTACGGGTAAACACCTTAACCACTGGACCACGGAGGCAGTTAGATTTATTTAAATAGATAAATGTTCCCGTTAATAACTTGTGCTGGTACTAGCATGTATTCTTTTGCCTACAGACTGTCCCGCGAAGACCTCATCCAGATATGTGGCCTCGCGGACGGCATTCGTCTGTTCAACGCTCTACACGCCAAGTAAGTCATACCTATCACGTCTTTTTTACTTGCGGGACAGACAGAGCCCAGTCGGCCTATTTGCTAACTCAGCGTACAATGTTTCGATAGACACTTCAAAATACATTGTGGATTTAGTATGATTGACTATTTCTATTTAAGATGTATAAAACGTAATGTATTTTGAAGTGACTATCACAACGTTGTACACTAAGTTAGCAAATAGGCCCAGGTCTCTAAGACAGAGCCCAGGTCTCTAAGACCTACAAGCCACATTTAATATCTATTTTCTAGCTCCGTGGCGCAGCGGTCAACACGCCAGCCTGCGACACAGAGTGCCCGGGTTCGATCCTCGGTCAGGTCAAGATGGAAAATGATCTTTTTCAGATTGGCCTGGGTCTTGGATGTGTATCTATATATGTATTTGTTATAAAATATAGTATCGTTAAGTTAACCCATAACACAAGTCTCGAACTTACTTTGGGGCTAGCTCAATCTGTGTGATTTGTCCGTATATATTTATTTATTTATTATTATTATTTATAATATCAGTTACGTGTTATATTCGAAAACACTGTTGTAGTGATGTAACTAATATTCGCGTTCGCGAATATTCGCATATTTTTTGATTCGCATTTGCATTCGTAATTTTATTCAAATGTTTTTTAAATATAAACGTCTGGAAAATAAATAAGATTTCAATAAAAGTTTATTAAGATTTCTATAAGAGAAATTAAGCAAAGAAATATTTATTTCTTATAATGATATTTCGTTAGCAATCTTCTGTTTTGAACATAAAACATCAATAGGCAGGTATTCTTTGGATCGGCTCGAAAATGTTAGGAATTTGGTGTAAACGAAGACTGAAATATATGCGTGTGAGTCACGCGTCGAGCAACTTATTGGCGCGTACATATTTGTCAAAATAAAGCCAAAAATAAATGGCGCCTAATACATAAGTGAATATTCGCGTTCGCGAATATCGGCTGCAGATATTTGCAACGGAATTCGTATTCGCGAATGCCTAGAAATTGATATCCGTTACATCACTAAACCTTAATATAAAACTTCTAAACCTTTCGCCCGCAAGACGATGTCAGTTTTATTTGGAGCCGTTTGAAAGTGTTATGTCACCGCAGACATAGTGGTGATATTCTTTTTACTATGACTAGCTCCGTGGCGACCGGGTTCGATCCCCGGCTAGGTCAAGATGGCAAATGATCTTTTTCAGATTGACCCTGGGCTTGGATGTGTATCTATATATGTATTTGTTATAAAATATAGTATTGTTGAGTTAGTATTCCATAACACAAGTCTCGAACTTACTTTGGGCCTAGCTCAATCTGTGTGGTTTGTCCGTATATATTTTATTTATTTTACGTATAAATTAGTAAAAAAGTACTTGTTAGCTCTTTCGTTTGTATTTTTTACGGTCTACGCAGGAAGAGAATAACCTAAAGTCTTCCTCGATAAATGGACTATTCAACACGAACAAGAATTTTCCAATTTGAACCAGTAGTTCCTGAGATTAGCGCGTTCAAACAAACTCTTCAGCTCTATAATATTAGTATAGATTTTGGAGCCACTGTAATGTGTATGTGCGCAGGCGCATCGAGCCGCGGCTGACGCTGTACGTGTCCCCGGCGGGCAGTGCGGTGTTCAGTGCGCTGTATCTGCACGCGGCGCGGGCCGCAGAACTCATGCTCAAGCTGCAGGCGCTACAGCCCGGACGGAAGGTCGGTGGACTTTTCTTCTTTTTAGGGTTCCATACTCCGTGTGGTGAGAAGACTCCGAGAAACTCCTGTTTACAGGCAAAGTAGAAGGAAAGAGATCCAGAGGACGTAGTCCCATGCGTTGGTCAGACCAGATTCGCTCGACGCTAGAGACCAAAGTTAGCGACGCTGTCCAAGCTGCAGAGCACACTGAATGGCGGAACATAGTACACAGGAAGGTGTTCCATAGAGATCACGACCCTCAACAATGAGGATTACGAAGCAAGGAGGAGGACTCCGTGTGGTATCCGGCAGAGTAGAATAGGACCACTCCAAGTCTTCCCGTGGATGTCGTAGAAGGCGACTTAGGAAATACAAGCTAAACAAAGCTTATAAACATCTGTGAAAGCTCTCCAACCCGTCTGGCCAGCGTGGAGTGTAGGCCAAGTCCTCTGGCTGCTCCAAGTATGGCTCTAGTAGTACAGAGAGGGTCGTGCTCCTGTAGTGGAGACTAAAAAAGACCTGATGTTGATGATTTAAACATATAGAACCACTTTGCTGTCTATCTGTCTGTCAAGACCCTTTTTATCAGGAATGCGTAAAGGTATCAAGCTGAAATTCATTATATGATACTCAAGTCTACTGTCCCTAGAAGCTATGAAAAAATCAAACTTCTAAACCAATGCTGGTTATGCCGCAAATTTTCGTGTTTTTTCGACATTCGCAAGGGAGTCCGACTAGCGCTTGGGCGGTTTTTTATGATATAGAACAGCAAACGAGCAAGCGAGTCACCTGATGGTTAGTGGTCTCCGCTGTCCATAAACAACTGCAATAACAGGGTGTGACAGGAGCGTTCCGGTCTTTCAAGGTGTTGGAAGGAGGATATGGTGTTGACGCGAGCGAATCTGCAGGCGAAAGTTATCATCATCAACAGGTCTTTTTAGTCTCCACTGCAGGAGCATGATCCTCTCTGTACTACCGGACCTATACTTGGCCAGAGCAGACAGAGGATTTGGCCTACACTCTCCTCGCTGGCCAGACGGGTTGGAGAGGTCTTATTGATGTTTATGAGCTTTGTTTAGCTTGTATTTCCTAAGTCGCCTCTTATGACCTCCATGGGAAGACTAGGAGTGGTCCTATTCTACTCTGCCGGAAACCACACGGCTAAGACGAAAGTTAGTTAGTTAATAAATAAGTTAGTTCGCAAATTTCATAAGAAACTAATCTGGACATTTGGTCATAATTTGAAAAAATGTTTATTTACAAATCCTTAATTTCTTCCCAGGAATGCGAGACAGTCCTCGTGTCCGGTCCCAACGGTGCTCGGGTGAGGCTCACCGATGAGCTAGTGCGGCATCTGCCTGACAATTCCACGTACAAGCTGGAGAGCATCGAAGACAGCAAGGCTCTGCTGCTCAGTGCCACCAACTGCAACAATGCTGTTTAGACGGTATGACCGCCCAGTTAAACAAACAGATGGTATTTCCTCTGCGGAGACAAATTGAGAAGTCTGAGAGGGATTGAGATGATATTACACATTTATCTGCTGATGATGATGATGATTGATCTGCTACCAATTGCAACAACACTCTTTAGACGGTATGACAGCTCAGTAAAACAAAGCTGGCAAAAAGAAAATGACGCCAAATAGAAGTGCTAAAGATGTTGTCATACGTAAAAAGAGATAATCCATTCAAGGTTTA
This sequence comes from Elegia similella, assembly GCA_947532085.1. Lineage (NCBI taxonomy): Eukaryota > Metazoa > Arthropoda > Insecta > Lepidoptera > Pyralidae > Elegia > Elegia similella. Next base: position 3,415,808 of record OX383953.1, read on the forward strand.
ACGAGGGGGAGGGGGGAGGAGGATCTTCCCGGCCTCCCATTCTCCCCCGGGACCTGGGGGAAAGTGGGTTTGTGCCTGTGCCCTGGGGGGCAGTGCTTACTAAATATGTTATGTACAGTCGGGGTAGATTTAACTGCCTCCGACTGTACGAACATACATAGTATGTATCACGTCTTTTTCCCTTCCGGGGTAGACAGAGCCCAGGTCTTTAGGACCTAAAAGTCACATGTACATAGTGTGCGTAAAATCAACAACAAAGATGGCAATTACATAAAGAACGTCAAATATTTGTTTTTATAGGCAAGAAGAAGCCTAAAACTGAATCGTTCTTATTATAAAACGAGGACTAACTTTAGTACCAGGTTTAAACCATTATCCGACCAAAATAAGTTGACACTTATCACTTTGACGTTTGGTCAACTGTCATTGTCAATTTATTTTGGACGGATAATGGTTTAAACCTGGTACTAAAGTCAGTCCTCGTTTTATAATAAGACTGAATATGACTGAATAAAACTATTTCGAATTGTGAATTAAAACTATTTTTGTATGGACTTTTTTGTCTAGCCCCAAAGGCATTTATAATCGCCATAGACTACTGTTATCTAACTTTAAGTAAGACGAACCTTACTATATTAACAGTACAGAACAGTAGGGAGAAATACAACACCTATTTTATAGATGTGTGTGAATTATGATTTTGTTTGCTTAGTCCGCCGATAGATGGCGCTAAAAGCAAGTTACAACTCACTATGGGTTGCTTTTCATAGCATGCTTAATTTTCTCGCAGCCCCTCATCTTGGATGCCTTGGTGATGTTGTATAAAGGCTGAAGGCACGCTGCCTTCGCCGGCCCGTAAGGCAAAAGATGAGAGTTGCTGCTCTCCAAAGGCTTTTGCCATTGTTTCTCAGATTGGCCCTTTAGGCTTTGCATGCACTCATACGCGGCCCATCAGGCAATATGAGAGTTTGCTGTTTCTCCAAGTCTTGCGCACTCAGGCAACGCCTAAAGCCGAGGTCCGTCTCTCCTGGAGCCCTTTGGCGATGTTGTCTATAAAGGCTGAGGGCACTGTTGGAGCGAGCTACACAGTAAAAAAAAACGCGACTCAAGCAATATGAGTGGCTGCTCTCCAAATTGCCATGATCAAAGGCAACACCCAGAAGCAAGGCCCAATCCCCACTCTTCCGTCTCCTCAAAAGCTCAGTGAAGTACCGAAAGCTCAATCAATAAGCATATTTTGAGCTTCCTTCAGTTATTTATAAAAATACTTCGTGCCAAAGACTGATACGACTTAAGATTCCACTTTAACAAGTTAGATGGCGCTAGTGTATAGTGCGATATAAAGTTTATCGATGTCTTGTCGCGGGCTCATCCTGATTGTGAGTCATAGTCATTACTAACACCTCACCTCATTGTCATGTATACTAACTGTAGTTATGTATCATATCTTCAGTTCTTACGACAAGATATAGTATTGTTTTTGAGAGCCAAGCTCTGGAAACTATAAAAATCACTGGAAAGTATAACCAATGTTATTTTTCTTGAAGTATAGAAGTTGTTGCCTTTTATGGGGCAAACGGAGTCATGAAAGACTTATGGGTAAAGATAGGGAAGTCCCTAAAGACTTGGCATAATATTGGTTAGAAAAGATATATTTTATAGAAATATATCCAGATACATTTATTTTTATTGTGATATAATAATATATCTTGTTGAAAGAATTATGTATTATTATTGAAAATATATTTTTCAATACTTGAATGTTTTAAAATAATCCGTACGAACGGATAAAGCCTTTCAAAGCTTATGAAGTTACAATTTAATGTTTTTAAATTAGTTATAATTAGTATTTTACCCAATATTTTAAGCATTTATATTAATTTTGATAATGTTATGTTGGGCGAAGGTGACACGTTGAATTTTAAATACAATATGTAAAGAAAGTAGGCCAAGTCCTCCGGCTGCTCTGGCCAAGTACGGCTCTAGTAGTACAGAGAGGGTCGTGCTCCTGTAGTCTCCACTACTAACATCATCATCAGGTCTTTTTAGTCTCCACTAAAAAGACCTGATGGTGATGTAAAGAAAACCCTGTCCAAACATTGAAAGGGTGATTCAGCTTGTCGATGAACAACTTTTCCTATGGGACCAATGCTGGAAACTACAAATTAACCGGGCGACCGAATATATTTATTTGGAAATGTCCATTTTTAGGGTTCCGTACCGCAAAAGGAAAAATACTCGAAAGGTCTGTCTGTCTGTCAGTCTGTCAAGACCCTTTTCTCAGGAATGCATAGAGGTATCAAGCTGAAATTCATATCAAATACGCAGGTCTGCTGTCCCTTGCAGTTGTGAAAAAAATATAATAAAAATATTTTTAATAATTTTTCGACATTCGCAAGGGAATCAAAACCTACAGGGTACTTCCCGTTACCTCAGAATCTTGAAATTTGGTGCGAAGCAACGTCTTACAGCACAGATAAAGGAAAAATTGCGATAAGCATAGATTTTGAGTTACATCATATAAAAAAAAATATTTTTAATAATTTCAAACTTATTATATATATAATGTACGGAACCCTTAGTGCGCGAGTCCGACTCGCACTTGGCCGGTTTTTTTTTAGTTCCCAGCTTTGATACCATAGGAAAAGTTGTTCATATCGACAGGCTGAATCACTTCTCCAAAGATCGGACAGAGCACAGATACATATTGTATAATAAAGACCTGAAAATTATTTTAAAAATGGTTGGTTGATTTTTATAAGTATGATGGTTAAACTATTTATTATTAAATAGTGTCATATTTAATGTTATTATTTGTCATATATTTGGAGTTGATATAATAAAATTGAATAGATGTTGTTTTATATAATTTCTGCGGATTGTTGTCAAATGGATTGTGTAGGTGGCCATCACTTGTAAAAGTTCTGTCTAGTTTTATAATATCTACTTCAATAATACGACGGCTTAAGGCAGCTATGATGTTATTTAGCTTTAAAACTAAAGTCTGTCCGGTGAATTGTAATGAGTAACTGAAGTAGTGGACATTGGGCTTCAACGCAACAGGTGAGCACACTACCGGGAACCACTCCGATGGGGGGGAGTATAAGTAACAGAAAACTACTATTATTCAGATAGTCATTCATTTAAAAGGAACCAACTTTACATACCTTTTCAAACAAAAAAAGAATTTTTAAAGACTGACTTTTTAAAAAAATACAACCGAATTGATAACTTCCTTTTTTTGAAGTCGGTTGAAAAAGTAAATGTTCATCTCGTTTGAGTGTTATCCCAGTTTCATACTGAGCATTTTTTCCTGACATTCATGGTATAATATGAATTAGCGAGAATAGTTACGGCCGGCTGCCTGCCTAATGTCAAATATGAAAAATTTGAGAAAAAGGAACTTTTTTTAGCCTTTTATTGTGTCCTCACTGCTGGGCAAAGGCCTCCCCTTCCTTTTTCCATTGATCTCTATCTAACGCAGCCTGCTGCCAGTTCACCAAGAACTTTTGGATGTCGTTCCGCCATCTCGTTCGCGGTCTACCCCTCCGCCTACGTCCTAGAAGTAGGTACTAAAAATAATACACCGGACATACTTAGCTGGTTGTTATAAGGCCAAAGGCTTGCATGTTACTTTTAAATTATCTTACCAAATGATATTTTTTTTACTAGATTATATTAAGGTTATGTTAAAGAAGTTATTTTATTGAAAACTATACGTTAGAAGTTTTTGCTATTTTTTCTTAAGCTTATAAAATAAGCTTTTTTTTGTATTTCCACGCACCTGATGCTCAGAACGATAATATGACAAATTTGTGAAATATTAAAAAGCAAAAACTTCACGTATATACCTAGTTGTTAAGTTTATATTGTAATGATGATTAAATGAATTTGCAAAGTATATTTACCTAGATTTCTAAAATAGGTATCGGAGTGTAAAGTATATTCTATCAATAATTAAAAAATGAAATATGTTGTCACTGTCCTGTAGAGATTAGGCCTCTCGTCAAGTCTCTTCGGAAGTATCTCAAACATATATGCATATCACGTCTTTCCCTTGCGGGGTAGACAGAGCCTAGGTCTGTAAGACGAAGGCCACGTGAAGTGACGTGTCTCGGTTAGCGTAAGTACTACAACTTTACATCTGAAAAGGTATAGGTGAATATACTCTATGTATATTCACCTATACCTTATAGACCTTATAGACCTAGAATATTCTCAATGTATACGGTCAATTATGTTAAAGCGTGTTCAGATAGGGCGACTATTGTCCCGATTAGCCTGAAAAGCTAACGCACGAGTGAAATCGCCATATCTGGACATGGCCTTAATTTCTTAAGACTCTGTCCAGATGCGGCGACTATTATCTCGACTTGATTAAAAAGTGAACGTGCGAGTGAAATCGCCTTATCTGGACATGGCCTTAATTTTTCAGCAACGGTTTTTAGGTTGTATATGGGCGCCATTATTGTTGTATGTATGACAGTACAAGCAGGTATATTGAATTATGTATACAGAAATACAGTTTTTGTTAATGTTATGGGTACATTCCCAAGTAATCGGGTGCCTCGCAGTGCCTTAGTATATTGCGCGTGTTGCATACGGAGTATTATGATATATTTGTAAGAATATGTAAACTTGTATATTATTATGTCTGTTATCGTAGGTTAGTACCAATTATGTAGTCAATAAATGTATATAATTTATTAGATTGTTTTATTTTCTTTAGTTTTATTAAGTGCCTTGGCTCGGCGAAACCGATAATTTTTGTCTTTTACTCCTAAATCAGATCAATTATGTACGGTATTATTACTTGTAGTATTTTTGGTATAACTTATACCCAATAGTGGCCACTTTTGGTGGTAATCAAAAATTATCTTAATTTGTAATAACAAATTAAGACAATAAAATCAATCAATATACATGAATTGTTAATTTTCGCATACACGATACCATAGAATACAAGTATTCTACTACCAAACTACAGAATTAGTTGGTGACTGTCTTATAATGGATGAACCTGGCTGCACGCACGAAAGTGTCACGTTCCGTGTGTAAACGGAAGGCGGAACAAGCGATAGGGAGTCACGATCAGCCTAAGGGCCGCAGTACACTGGATTGGCGGAGGAGCCGGAGTTAGCAAATAGGCCGGCAGGAGTGGTATTTTGAAATGACGCCGTTCGTAAACGAGCGATTTTTCCATACAAAAATAGCTCGAAGTCGAGTGTCATACTTTCAAACTACTCGTGTCTCAGTAGTCGACTTATTGATGATGAAAGGAGTATGAAGTTGCAAATAAAAATGCATAATAATACAGCTTATAAAATTTATTAAAATGTTGAAGGCACTGTAACATTTACATAATACTGTTACCTAGCGTAAGCCCTTGTGATGTCATTGGTTAACTATTTTCATATAAATCAATGGTTTTCATACATTGATAAAAATGTGAGAAGGTAGGTATAACTAGATTGCGGTCAATCAATTATAAGCGTTATATTTACGACTATAAGGTGGAATTTCGCAAATTTAGAAATTGGTAAATTTTTTGATAAAACAGCTGAGAATAATTATTTTCAAGTGAAAACTTATTTAGCGGCGTCGTGCACTTTTGGGATGGGTAAAAAATCTTAAACTCGTGTCAGTACACGTGACTGATCGAAAAAATGTAAGACGTACACGTAATCTGAGACCGCCGACGCGGCGTAGGAGGAAGTAATATCCCCATCTCCTTCTACCGCTCAGCGAAAATATGAATTCTCATGTTTATGTACGATAGCGCAATAAATGAATATTGTATCCACATAAATAATAGTACTTCTAAAATACTGATAAATAAAGCAACTCGTGCCAAAAGATTACCCAACCATTCCAAAATATTCAAAAATGCACAAGATGGCAGCACTATAACGATAGGTGTCAAAATGACAGCAACTGTCAAAATACCCTCATTGACTGTATAAGCTCTGTTTAAGGAAGAATTTGTTCATATTTCAGTATTTTGTCATCTGTGGTAATATTTAATTTATTTATATTTAATTAAATCAACCAAAATCTAGTTAATACGCTTAAAAACTTTGAAAAGTCTAAACATTGTGCAGGTTAACAGATTTAACAATTGTATGTTGATTACATGTAGAATGGAATAACGCAGTTTGTTATCGACAAAATAAATAAAATTATATTTAAAATTCAGCTTAAATATGATCTAACAACATAAGTTCTATAATTAACTAAAATCCGTTGTTTTATAAATAAACGTGGTTATGAACGGAATGTGTAATTGAAATAAAAACTTACATATTATGCTGATAGTAAAAATACACTTAAATAAACTTAAATGTTTATTTACAAAGGTTGGTCAACATTAGTCGGCAAGGGGTCAATGTGTTGCATGAACAACTTTTAATATACACAACCTCGAATTGCACATTTTTTTTTAAACCCACATTTTTGTGACATATGATTATACAGCGTGTTTCTTAAAAAATGGGCAAAGGTGTGACTCAGCCCATAAATTTGAACAACTCTTCCGATGGGACCAATGTTATTATTTTGTGACCGGGTTGTTCAGCATTAAGTAGTTGTTCATCATCAATTTCAGCTCAATTGGTTGAGTATCACTACTTTAATATACGAATAAACTTACTTATCGTTATTTTGAAGTTGGCCTAACATAAAAAGTTGTTCGTATTCATTTAACCAATATTCCCTATCCGACTAAAGTTCAACACAGGTATCTGAAACTGGAATTGTGGAAAATACCCACATTTTGGGAATTTTAATCTAGAATCGATGGCAACACTAAAAACCTTGCATACTATTTTAAGTAGAAATTTCCAACTTGAAAATGGAATGGATGAAAAAATGCTAAGTATATTTTGGTCCATAAAATGGTTATATAAAAATATTTCTTTGTAGAAATTATTTGTATATATATACACGTTAAAAAGCTAGTTGCTATACTATTCGCGGCAGAACGATCTTTATAATCATGAGTTTATATAGAAGGTCCACTTAAATTAAGCAAAAATATATCAAGGGCTGGCCCCTGACCCGTAGGTCAAAGAAATGCTTTAGTAGCAAAATTTTAAGAACACTAGATTTTGTTTTGGATTTTTATACAAAATTATTATTTATTTTCTCTTCCATGCTGGTCTGGAAGAAAAGAAAAAACGTAGAATGTGCCAGCTGGTCTCTTCCCGCGCAGATCGTAAAAGCCGATCGAGAGATTGGGCTAAAATCTGCGGAATTATGTCAATAGTGGATGCGGCTAGGAACCCATTATTATTTGATTCCGTTTTCCATTAACACGCCCTCCAACATGTTAAATGTGGCCATAAGGTCTATAGACTATGGCTCTGTCTACCCCGCAAGGGAATAAGACGTGATACTATGTATGTATTTTCTAAAAATCAGCTGTTTTGATCATTGACGTGTGTGACTTAGTATCCATAGGCCTGTCTCACTCCCCGTGTAGGTATCGAAAATATACCTACACGCGGCGACACCTTCGAAGGTGAAAACCGAACAAATCCGGTAGAACGACGCGCGATTGGTCATATGTGTTCACCGACTTCAACGAATTATAAATATAAATAAATATATACGGACAAATCACACAGATTGAGCTAACCCCAAAGTAAGTTCGAGACTTGTGTTATGGGATACTAACTCAACGATACTATATTTTATAACAAATACATATATAGATACACATCCAAGACCCAGGACAATCTAAAAAGGTCATTTTCCATCTTGACCTGGCTGGGGATCGAACCCGGTCACTCCGTGTCGCAGGCTGGCGTGTTGACCGCTGCGCCACGGAGCTAGTCAATTATGAATCGTATGTTCAGAGGTATAAGCATAAAATTGCCTTGCTGTAGATATCTAAACAAAGAGGTGCTGTGTTCTGACGCGAGCTAAATTACACCGTATCGCTAACTACATTAAGTTGTACGTCAAGAAACTGTTTTTGTATACAGGGTGTTTTTGCGTATGTTTTTTAAACGTTCAAGTCAAGATATCTATAAAAGAAGCGTGTCGTTTTCTAAAATTTTGTTCTAAATAATTTTTCGCTTATTGCAAACCCTTACAATATTTGCGCTTAATTGAAATGGACCTTATATAGTCCCATCTACGTGATATCACCACTTTTGAGAGATTATCATGATAGCATTTTTATTATTCAAACTTAGTATTGGAAATCCTTGGGGGAGGCCTATGTCCAGCAGTGGACTTCTTGTAGATGAGATGATGATCATGAAGCTTTATATGATTGGGCAAAAATTTTTCAGCCGGCTGCCAGCTTGCCACCAACCCACCTTGGGTACGCTTTGAGCTAAATAAAAGTGTAAAATAGTGGGGATATCTTTGTAGATGGCACTAAGTATAATACAGTGATGCCTGTTTTTATTGTCACTACAATACTTATATGTAATATACAGCCATGCTTACAAGATATGTTTTCTAGAATAAGATTTATGTAAGTGCATACAAATGTAATTATAGGCCATTTAAAAATGTAGTTTTAAATATTTGTGTAGTTTGAAAAATATAGCTTAATATCTCGTCCATGCTGGTCTGGAGGAACAGAAAACGTAGAATGTACCAGCTGCTTCTCTTTCTGCGTAGACCGTAAAAGCCTGTCGAGGGAATGGGCGAAAAAAAGTAATCATGACAATAGGCTATGCGGCTAGCAACCCTATTTCGATTCTGCTTTCCACCTGACCTGGTCAAATGACCTTAGTAGTGATTAACATGTTGTTTTATTGATAAATTCCCTGAAAATTATGTACATAAAAACGGGACTTAGCACGAACCTTTTTATTATTCGTTGCCGTTGACGTCCCAATGGAGTTACATCCATCGTGGTCGCAACGAGACTAATATACAAGTGTAAAGCGCGTTAGTTATAAAAAACAATACATGGAAAATGTTAAACTGTTTCCGTTTCCGCTGTACGTTCCAAAGATAAAGATAAGGTTGTTGTTGTCATCCATTTTTGTCTACAATCAGGTAAAACTATTTGAAACATATAATTGTATAAATAAAAGTATACCAATCTGTATACAATTTTTTATCATACGCGCGAAGTATACACATTAAAATACAAACACTAAAACACTAGTGGCAATTTATAAATGTATAAAAATATATCTCTTTCGCTATGAAAGCTCAACTCGAGTTTTGTTATAAATTTTGATTGAACGTCAAAAAATTGCTAAAATTTCAGTATTTTTATCAAAGTATTCGCGACTCAATGTCGTGAACAATAAGGCATATTTTTGACGAGCTCGACATAGTGGGTTTTTATAATTGATAAATACATGAAATGCGCCGAGACGCGCATATCCAGTGAACAAAAATTGGTCTTTCCATGGATGTCGTAAGATGCGACTTAGGTAATACAAGCTAAACAAAGCTCATAAACATCAATGAGACCTCTCCAACCCATCTGGCCAGCGAGGAGAATGTAGGCCAAATTCTCTGTCTGCTCTGGCCAAGTATGGCTCCGGTAGTACAGAGCGGGTCATGCTCCTGCAGTAGAGACTAAAAAGACCTGATGATGATGATACTGGAATGGAATATACAAAACCAGAGTCGGCTGCAGCTGGCTATCTACGGCAGCCATTCCATTAATATAAAATGTATCTACTATATAAGGTAAATTTTAATCAAGCGCAAATATTGTGGCATGATATTAGTTAAAGAAATGCTTTAGAAGCAAATTTTTCGATTTCCATAAAAAAAATTGCATGAAAAAGCTAAAAACATTTTTTTTTTAAATTTGCTCCAAATGCATTTCTTCCCTTAAAATATTTGCGCTTCATTGAACTGGACCTTATATACATTCTCATTGTTGCATTGCGAATCCGTTTCGAACCGACTATAATATTATATTAGTATAATATTTCGGATGAAATCGTTGATATTAGTATTTACATCCAACATTGAACAATGGTCATAATTCCCTTAGGTATAAAGTTCATTTTTGACGAGCTAAACATAGTTTTTATAAGGATAAATTATCGCCATCGCAATTCTTTCGAACCTAATTCAACTTTATTGTCTTAGTAATTAGGCCTATTTTTGAATCGTTCGACGAAGATTATTATAGAGATATAATTGCAAAATGTAAATTAGACTTAACTCCCTTAGTGATAAGGTTCACTATTGCGAGCTCGACGTATTTGTGTATAAGGTTAATAAAGATGACATACAACATAAAACATTGCAAATTGGACCTAATTATCTTAGTAATTAGGCCTTCGAAATCGTTCAACATAATTTTTTAACTATGTTGGCATTGTTATTTTCTGACATGAAACAAAATTGGACTCAACCCCTCCTTAATAGGGGTTAGTTTTGAGTCTCTCGACGTAGTTGGCTGGCAGCATCCCGGTATGTCCGGTGCGAAGGACCTGTCCCGTCATCCAGCCCTCGTCGATTGACGTCACGTTGGATATGTAGTCACCTTCGCGGAAGGATACCTGGGAATAAAAAAAAAGACGATACTTTTACGTGATAACGGTGGAAGAGAGATAGATGCGTCACAAGCCGAACGCTTAGATCGATCGTGCCTCTCTATCCCTTGCACTTAACTGCCTCCGTGGTCTAGTGGTTAAGGCGTTTGCTTGTAGACCCGAGGGTCGTGGGTTTCACGACCCTCGGGTCTACAAGGGATAGCACGGGAAGCACACTTTGTTTAGTTGTTTCCATTTTGCAGGCTTGAATCACCTGATTGTCTGATAATTAAGATGATTCCGTGCTTCGGAAGGCACGTTAAGCCGTAGGTCCCGGCTGCCATCTGGTAGTCGTTAAAGGAACTACATCAGAGGCCGAGAGGCGGTCCCGAAGAACTGGCACCAAACCTGGTGCCAGTTCTTCGGGCTTCAGCTCCATGCACAACCGTGCATGGTCAATTGACCGAGTCACCTACTCGAAATGATGATGATGATGATGATCTTTTGCACACGGAACGTGACACATTTCCGTGCGTGCAGCCGGCGATTATCGATTTATAAGACGTTGTCACTTCAGAAGAAACATTATCAAATAACTGTAGGACAAAGGCCTCTCCCAAGGATTCTTCGTTCCATGGGAGTATATTGCCATACTCACCACGCTTGGCAGGCGGGTTGGCGAGCGCAGTTTTAACTCCCGATGCTGATGCCCATCGGAAGGATTTTTAAGCTGAGGAAGGATAGGTATTTATTCGATCTGGGAAAGGAATGAAGGTATTGGGATACTACTCACTCGGGTGGATGGGGGAAAAGCAAGTAGCAGCTCGGGTGGCCGGGAAAATACCCGATCCCATTGCTGACACCACCGGACAGGCAGGCGAGGATGCCACCCCTCAGTGACGTGCAGTCCATATAGACAGTTAGACACTGTCTACCCTGCAGTCGCTAAATAAAAACCAAATTTTTTTCTTACAAAAAATAATTATATTCGATGCGCCTGCAAAATTTTGCTAGCAAATACTTTATAGTCGATTTTGTTTAAGTACGGCGCTGCGGCCGCGGTCCGCGCGTGCCCGCGCTAAGCAGTGTCTATACGCGTAAGCCGCGTAAGACAAAATTTCAGAGGTCTGACTTTTCACGCACACATAGAAAATTATTATACACCGACAGGAAATCGCTTTTGTAGTAGTACAAGTAAACATCTTTCATCGGCACACACATGCAAAGCAAATTTGAGCTGTGTGTGTGAATATAAGACACTGTCTACGAGATTTCTATTGGCTGCCGCGCGCGATGTAAATGTCATCGTCACTTGTCAATGTCATTATAGATATTATTCATACTTATGTCAATGTCTTAACAATGTCATTGATTTACGTGTTTACAAACAATCCAAGAGGAAAGTTTTATTTGAAAATTAAATGCAGTTAAATTTCATTTGTGAAAATATTGGATAGGCATGTAAGAATCAAAAATATTGTGTGATGTTGTGTCGCTTAGTGTTTGCATGCCGAAACCGAAATATAAAGTGTTTTGTGAACACGCTTTTGAAGAAATCAAGTAACCGGTTAGTTATGGTTAGTTATTCTAAAGTTTAATCTTAAACCGTATGATATGTGTACGTGGCTCGCAGGTTGTAATCATATCTCTAATTTTTCGCTTGTTTTGAATACTTTTGCGGTCGAAGATCGAAAGACTATCATAATATTAAACGAGTTGTAGATAACTAGCCGTATAGTAAGGTTAGGTATATAGGTAGTATGTTTGTTAGTAAGGTAAGTTTTATTATTATGTCTACCCTATGATAAATGTCTGTGCACGTCACTGCGACCCCTGACACCAAAAGCTATAAAACTTGCATAGTATGAGCACTTAATAATTTCAGCTGTAAACAGTCCACTGCTGGACAAAAGCCTTTTTACCAAGGATTCTTCGTTCCATGGGAGGGTATTGCCATACTCACCACGCTTGGCAGGCGGGTTGGCGAGCGCAGTTTCTTCAGTGTCCATTCGGCACATCGGAAGCTTTTTAAGCTAGGACAGGATAGGAATTAATTGGATTTGGGAAGGGAATGAAGGTATTAGGATACTACTCACTCGAATGAATGGGGGAAAAGCAGTAAGCAGCTCGGGAGGCCGGGAACGTACGCTTTGCCATTGCTGACACCACCGGACAGGCAGGCGAGGACACCCCTGACATCAAAAGCTATTAAACTTGTATAGTACGAGTACTTACTTCGTCACTATCGTTCGCTTCATAATCGTACATCGCTACGTACACAACCTGAAAATAAAAACACGTCATATTTTTAATAACTTACTAACTTAATAAAAAATACAATACCTAAGTAAGTTTATTATTTTTTATCATGATTCAACATTTTATTTAATTTTAATTGTACCATAATGTATTCTCAGTCTACTTATAAGTTCTAATAGTTATAAGAAATCCTAACTAATATTCTAAATGCGTAAGTGAGTTTGTTTGTTACGCTTTCACGTTGTAACTACTGAACCGATCATCATGAAATTTTGCATACACGTTATCTGGGGTACAGAGAAGGACATAGGGTACATTTTATCCAGGGAAAAAGTACTGTTCCCGAGGGATCGACATTGACGCGGGCGGAGTCGCGGGCAAAAGCTACTATATGAATTGGAGAAAATGCGCTATGTAGATTGCCGTTTCTACTGCATCCGCTTTAGAAGCGACACTAAACTTAAAAATAAATTATTGACACTAATTTGTTGTAGAATAAACACCAAATGATATGCGAAGTATCTGTCTGGAGTACGGAGGACGAGGCATTGGCTCTGGGACAGAAGTAAAAGAGCGAGGGGGGGGAGAGGGGGAGGGTTTGAGGAGGTCGTCGTCAACGCTAAACCAGCAAGAAGCCATGTCAAGAGAACAAATGCCGTCGTCGTAAACCGAACTCACAAATTATGTAAGTATATAAGCACTAATATGGTACTACATCCTAGTCACATCATATTCGCAAAACCGGGCGGGTCCCGTCATCTTGACGTTCATAAGAAGCCGCCGAAGCTTAACTCTGATGGGCCCAAATGGTAATGGTTACGCCACTGGTACTGTTGGGCCCGAGGGATGGACATTTACGCGGGCGGAGCTGCGGGTGAAGGCTAGTGATGAATAATTGATATTTGAAGGTTACACCTCAATGCTACCACCATTTATTTCTGAAAACCGTCAAGTTTCGCCTTAGAGACCGTTCAAGTATTATGCAAGCAATATATCAGTTATTTTTAACCTCCTCTCCCCCTTGTCAGCAAAAGTGAGAAAATCTCTTCTCCTCTCTCACCAAACTTACGTAAACATTGATACCATCATCATCATCAGGTCTTTTTAGTCTCCACTGCAGGAGCATGCTGCGTGACCCTCTCTGTACTACCGGAGCTATACTTGGCTAGAGCATACAGAGGATTTGGCCTACACTCTTCTCGCTGGCCAGACGGGTTGGAGAGGTCTCATTGATGTTTATGAGCTTTGTTTATTTTGTACTTCCTAAGTCGCCTCTTACGACATCCATGGGAAGAGTAGGAGTGGCCCTATTCTACTCTGCCGGAAACCACACGGCTCTAAACATTAGTATAATTTTAAAAAATATTTTACTTATTTTGTAAAATGATGATGACATCATCACCGCGCAGATCCTTCTACCCCCTTTGCAAAACCCCTTTGTTAGCAAAAATCCTTCTACCCCCTTTGTTAGCAAAAATAAGCCTAGCCCAGACCCCCCACCCCCCATTCGCTGCTTACGTGATATTTGAATGACCCATTACCTGGTTGTTCTGCAGATGCTTGGTTGGGGGCTGCTCGGCAGCAAGTGGATCCATGTCGGTAACGCGTCCGATTTGCCTGCTCTGCTGCTGTTGAGGTTGATGAGCACCTGTCAACCGTCGTCAACTTTAGACACACATCAACTTGCATTCCTGTTGTTTACGAATACATCAAGGAAATCTTTTTAATAAAACGTTTTTGTTCAAACGCTTTAGAATAGCTTTTCAGCTCATCGATATGAACAACTTTTTCTATGGGACCAATGCTGGGAACTCAAAAATGTGGGCTCTTAATAAATTTTGAAATAAAATATGGTGAAAGAATTTCATGCGGGCGGGACTTGAACCGGCGACCTAGGGTTTTATCAAATATATGACCTACACTTTGCCATCTGAGCAGCTGCACAATAGGCTAGTTTCCTGGGTCAAAATAATATCATTACAATTAGTCCGCCAATTAGTGCTAAAAAGAGTAGCAAACTATGACGTCACATGGAATTTCAAAGGGCTCGTAACTTTACAATTGTTTGTTAAATCGAAAAAAGAAAAAATACGTATCCAAAGTTTTTTAATTATCAAACTGACGGACTAATTATATTTTTTTAGGAAACTAGCCTATTATATCTCGGCGCCGAAATTCTCCACCATATCCCATTTCCCCTATACGTATTAACGGGGGGGTCCATTGGGACCATGTCTGGGGTCAGTGGCCAAACTGGCCACGCCACGCCGATCCTATAGCCGACATTATCAAATCAAAAACATTTCTACACACTATTTAGTCAGAATTATTTATTAAAATTGAAAATATGTGATGAAAAAGAACTCGGCCACAGGTAGCATTCGAACCACGTCCCTTAGGGCGTTACCCTAAGTGTGATACCATTACACCACCGTGACTTCGAATCACCGCGTCGAATTCTCTCATCACATATTACCCCGTAGAGTATACGCATCTCAATTTCAGAATTATATAATTACTGTTCGTTTCTGTACACACAACGTGAATTTGAACATGGCTATATTGGAGTCTCGGAGTCATAATTCCTAATGTAATACAGATATCTTGCAATTAAATAATAAATAAATATATACGGACAAAAGCTAGCCCCAAAGTAAGTTCGAGAATTGTGTTATGGGATACTAATTCAACGATACTATATTTTATAGCAAATACATATATGTATAGATAAACATCCAAGACCCAGACCAATCTGAAAAAGATCATTTTCAATCTTGACCTGACCGGGGATCGAACCCGGGGCTTTCGTGTCGCAGGCGTGTTAACCACTGCGCCACGGAGCTCGCCTTTTATTACCCAGAATTCAATATATCTAGGTTCAAAATTACTTTGTATTACTGAAATTAGACTATTTGACAGTTAAAGTAGGTTTAGTATTATGATCATTGATACCAGTGTTATCACCATAAACAAATGACCATGAAAATGGACACAAAAATGTATGTAAAATCGATAATGGCAACACAGAAAGCGACCTACCTCGTTTCCCATCGCTGGTACTATTATAAATGAGCGTAGCCGATGACCTTTGAGTATTAGGAGGCGCCCGGGGTCCATCACTGACGGGATCGTAGTCCTGGATCCTCCCTATCTTCGGCTGGGCAGGTGGATAGTTCTGATATCCATATCCGTACTGGTTCTGATACTCGTCATACTGATATTGTTGATGCTGGGGTTGATTTTGATGCTGGTGTTGATTTTGATTCTGGTTTTGATTTTGATTCTGATATTCGTCATATTTCTTATAGTATTGATCGTATTGACGAGAATTCATCTGGTTCTGGTTCTGATGGTGGATTTGTTGGGGTGGCGGTTGATGATGAGTTTGGTGGGGGACCTGGTGGGCCTGTGATGGGGTCTGGTAGTGGTTCTTCTGCGGCAGGCTGGGGGGCACCGCGGGGGGGAGCATCTCGGTGGCGTAGCTTTCGATTTGGTGATGATAGTCGGTGGGCACGTCTTGAAACATTAGTGAGGGTGAGGATGGGGGGAAAATAACGTCGGTGTTGTTTTAAGACTTTTAAAAGATTGGTTTTATCAAAAAATTGTTCTCAATTGTTTTTATGTTCACATACCAGTGTAAATTTAGATTCAACTTTCCCGTCAAGAGGCGACTGGGACCGCCAATATGAACAACTTTTCCTATGGGACGAATGCTGGGAACTCAAGAAAAAATTCGTGATTTTCATAGCGGGCCGGCTAAAAACTATGGTATGGGAATGTAAAAAATCGAGTTCCCAGCATTGGTTCCTTAATAAATTTGTTCATATCGACGGGCTGAATCACCCCTTCAAGTATTGGACAGGGTTTTCTTTACAATATATATATTATACATATATAATAAAGTCTACTTCGGAAGGCACGTTAAGCCGTTGGTCCCGGCTGCCATCTGGTAGTCGTTAAAGGAACCACGTCAGAGGCCGAGAGGCGGTTCCGAATAACTTTGACACCATGGTCGATTGACCGTGACACCTACTCGAATGATAATGAATAAAGACTACAAAATGAACTTAATCAATTTTTACTAATTAAGTAACAATCCATAAAACCGACCAACTTTCCCCGAAGAACATACCGCGCATAGCAATGGATGATAATATCAATTTACCCAATATAATTAATTTAATTGGTTTATCCTTATAACAACACCTGACGTTATTATCCTGTATCCAGTTAGCAACAGTACACACACACACACACGTGGCCGCCACAGAATGATATTTAAAATAAATTTGTTACACTTTGCGAAAATATTATTATTTGAACTGACACTTAAAAATAAAAAACCATACATATTCTTATAAACTAAGAAAGGTTGCTATGATTTCGCAGATTTTGCCCAATCCCTCGATCGGCTTTTACGATCTGCGCAGGTAGAGAAGCAGCTGACACATTCTACGTTTTTAGGGTTCCGTACCCAAACGGTAAAAACGGGACCCAATAATATGGCGCCGCTGTCCGTCTGTCTGTCTGTCACCAGGCTGTATCTCATGAACCGTGATAGTTAGACAGTTAAAATCGTCACAGATGATGTATTTCTGTTGCCGCTATAACAACAAATACTAAAAAATAGAATAAAATAAATATTTAAGGGGCTCCCATACAACAAACGTGATGTTTTTGCTCGATATTGATAATAATAACAGCCTACGTGGTCCAGTGGTTAAGGCGTTTGCCTGTTGACCCGGGGGTCGTGGGTTCGATTCCCACCAGAAGCATACTTTGTTTAGTTGTTTCCAGTTTGGTTAGGACAATGCAGGCTTGAATCACCTGATTGTCTGATAATAAAGATGATTCCGTGCTTCGGAAGGCACGTTAAGCCGGTGGTGCCGGCTGCCATCTGGTAGTCGTAAAAGGAACCACGTCAGAGGCCGAGAGGCGGTTCCGAAGAAATCTGACACCAGGGTGTGCATGGTCGATTGACCGTGACACCTACTCGAAATGATGATGATTGATAATGGCAACAGGTAGACGCTTGAAATATTCACAGAATATTTAGTTATATATTTACTTTAAAAATAAATAATTAAATAAAAATAAAATTAATATTATAGATTACTCCCATACAACAGACATGATTTTTTTGCCGTTTTTATAGATAACGGTACGGAATCCTTCGTGCGCGGGTCCGACTCGCACTTGGCCGGTTTTTTCTTGTCTCCCAGACCAGCATAGAATTTTGTTATACACCGCCGTATAATCTTACACGTAGCACGAATCCGTTAGTCTGTGATGCAATTCAACAACATATTTTCGCAAAGTGTAACGTTCCCACGGACAACAATGATAGACGGACACACAGTGCAACGATGAGTCAGTGCTGAGCTACAATCAACTGTGTGTTTTTGTAATACGACCTACATTCCTTTGGAGGAGATATTAGATTACTTATTATGTTTTTCAAACAGTAAATAAACGGTATGATTTTGAAATATACTAGTCATTTTGTACCTATGAACTTTTTTAAAATCCTGGAATCGGAATCCCCAATTGAATACAGAATTGTAAGAAAAAAGGTAAAAAATGAAAACAATAATTGGAACTTCCCATAGAAATTCGCCCAGCTGATCGGCAATTTTTATGGGAGGTCAATTTTATTTTCCGTTTTTTACCTTTTTTCTTACAATTAACTGTGGGTTCAATTCCCACGGGAAGCATACTTTGGGATAATTACTTTGTATACTTGTATGGAATAATTACTCCATACAAGTATACAACTTTTTCCAAAGGAACAAACAGCGGAATTAAATGAAATGAACTGCCTCCGTGGTCCAGTGGTTAAGGCGTTTGCCGGGTCTACAGGGGGTTCAATTCCCACGAGAAGCATACTTTGTTTAATTGTTTCCAGTTTGGTTAGGACATTACAGGCTTGAAACACCTGATTGTCTGATAATGAAGATGAATCCGTGCTTCGGAACGCACGCTAAGCCGTTGGTCCCGGCTGCCATCTAGTAGTCGTTAAAGGAACCACGTCAGAGGCCGAGAGGCGGTTCCGAAGAACTCTGACACCAGGGTGTGCATGGTCGATTGACCGTGACACCTGCTCAAAATGAATGAATGAATGAATTCTTTATTCAATTAGGGATGTCTGTCATCCCGCTGTCAGAGCATCACCCCCCTGGTCATGATCTTCCTTGGGCGACATGGAAGTCCTTGAACAGACTCTGAACTCAAGTCGGCCGAAGCAAGGAGAACATGAATAGGTGGGGTTACAGCTCTGACATTTCCTGTCCATGTGGTGCAACTCCTCAGACCATGGCACACCTGTTGTCTTGCCCTGCGCGTTCTACCACCTGCACACGCGAGGTCCTATACAATGCCACTGATAACGCTGTGTCAGTGGCAGAGTTCTGGTTAACACAAATTTAATTCGCCCGAGTCGACACGATAAGAAGAAGAGGAAGGGATTTTGATTCCAGGATTTTAACATAGGTCATAGGTACAAACTCACGCTGTATAGTCGTCTCATTGAACGGGTCAGTGGCCAGATTTTTAAACTACGATGGAGTAAACTAATCAGAGGAATTGGACGCCAAGACATTTTTTAGATAATAAAACTGCCTTCATTGATTTTCAGAAAACGCTATGACTGACCCAGTAATGAAAACTAGATGATTTTGAAAAAAAAAAATTGTTTCAAAAAAAAATTTTTTTTATTGAAATAAAAAAAATCGTTATAGTAGCTTAGCACTGGGTGCGTAGTGTAGGACGAATGTTTGCAATATGCAACAATTTTTAGTTTTACGTTCCAGAAATATAATAAAACAGATGGGGATTAAGTCTTAATTCGCTGAATTGTACGACTAGTTTTAGCCTTATTTAAAGATGTCACGATATATAAAAGTAATTGACCTTACACCTTACCTAACATTATAATGGATTCTCAAAAAACATCAATGTAGGTCATTCAGTATCTTGTATGTCTTATTAATATTAACGGAACTTAGCACGAACCTTTTATTTATAGTCTCGCTGCGACCACGATGGATGTAATTTCATAGAAACGTCAACGAAAATAAATAAATGAAAGGTTCGTGCTAAGTCCCATTAATATTATTAATTTTATAGGATCATTATATCCTATGAATGAAGAATGTAAATGAAGAATATTTCTTACCAACGAGTTCCCCGTTCTCATTGATCTGCCGCTGCTTCTCCATCTGCGCCTTCTTCTCCAAGTCACCGTGGTATGCGACGTTGCTGATGATCTTCGTGTTCGCTTTGATTCTGAGGGTTTCTGGGTCATCTGCCACCTGGAACATCAAAATGGTAAGAAGAGTTTAAGAAATACTATACATTTTGTATCATCATCATCATTATCTCAGCCACAAGAAGTCCACTGGTGGACATAGGCCTTCCCGAAGGATTTCCAACACGACCGGAAGCAGCCTGCATCCAGCGTCTTCCGGAGACCTTGGTCAGGTCGTCAGACCACCTGATCGGTGGGTCTCCAACGCTGCGCTAGCCGCTACGTGGTCGCCATTCGAGAACCTTTCTGTCCCATCGGTTCTACGCGCTATGTGTCCCGCCCACTGCCATTTCAAAGAGCTATGTCAGTAACATTCGTTATTCTACGAATCGCCTACATTTTATATCATGTATTTATTCCTTACTGGGTTAACAGAGATTAGACCCAAAGACCACGTTGAGCGTGTGGGCTTTTAGGTGGAAACAAAATCAAAATAGGAATGGATTGCGTCTAATGGAACTACTGAACAGTTCATCATCATCATTTCATGTAGGTGTCACGATCAATCGACCATGCACACCCTGGTGTCAGAGTTCTTCGGAACCGCCTCTCGGCCTCTGACGTGGTTCCTTTAACGACTACCAGATGGCAGCCGGGACCAATGGCTTAACGTGCCTTCCGAGGCATGGAATCATCTTTATTAACAGACAATCAGGTGATTCAAGCCTGCAATGCCCTAACGAAACAGGAAGCAACTAAACAAAGTATGCTTCCGGAGGGAATCGAACCCACGACCCCCGGCTCTACAGGCCTTAACCATATGATAGCCATATGATAGATATATTGCCTTAACCATTGGACTACGGAGGGAGTTTGAAAAGGACTCTTACTTTAAATTGAAAAGCGGCAGCACAGCGACGAAATTTTCAACCGATACTGGTTTAGATCGTGTATGTAGATAATATATATTGGCGAGCTCCGTGGCGCAGTGGTTAACACGCCAGCCTGCGACACGAGGGCCCCGGGTTTGATCCCCGGTCAGGTCAAGATGGAAAATAATCTTTTTCAGATTGGCCTGGGTCTTGGATGTGTATCTATATATGTATTTGTTATAAAATATAGTATCGTTGAGTTAGTATCCCATAACACTAGTCTCCAACTTACTTTGGGGCTAGCTCAATCTGTGTGATTGTCCGTATATATTTTTTTTTTTTATATGGGTTTAACCCAGGTGATGACAAATAGCACAAAACGTAGGGTAACGGTAGATGGGCAAGACATACAGTACGTTGAGGAGTACACTTATCTTGGACAAATAGTCTCCTTCATCGCTCGACAAGGGAAGGAAATCGCACAGAGGATTGATAACGCATGGAAAAGTTATTGGTCGATGAAGGAGCTATTTAAAGGTAACTTACCAACTAGTCTTAAAAAGCGACTCCTTGACATGTGTATCTTGCCCATTCTAACCTACGGTGCTCAGACTTGGTCACTGACCAAAAAACAAAAGCTCAGGTTACAGGTTTGCCAAAGAGCGATGGAGCGCAGTATGTTAGGTATAAAAAGGACAGATCGTGTCAGAAATACCACGCTGCGCTCCATCACTAAAGTAGTGGACGTAGGAAAGAAGTCATCATCATCATCATCATCATCATCATCATCAGGTCCTTTTTAGTCTCCATTACAGGAGCACGACCCTCTCTGTACTACTAGGGCCATACTTGGCCAGAGCAGCCAGAGGACTTGGCCTACACTCTCCACGCTGGCCAGACGGGTTGGAGAGGTGTCTTAGATGTTTATAAGCTTTGTTTAGCTTGTATTTCCTAAGTCGCCTTCTACGACATCCACGGGAAGACTTGGAGTGGTCCTATTCTACTCTGCCGGATACCACACGGCTAAAAAGAAGTCCGCTAAGCTAAAATGGGATTGGGCGGGTCACGTATGCCGTATGAGCCCTGAAAGATGGGCACGTCTGATAACGTTATGGGAACCGACTGATGGAAGACGTTTAAGAGGGAAGCCAAGAACGAGATGGAGAGACGAGCTGTTTGCTTTCAATGAGGGATGGCAAATCATGGCAATGAAAACAAGGTGGAAAACAGAAGGGGAGGCTCTTGCCCAGCAGTGGGACCTAAATGGCTAATAAAAAAAAATATGGGTTTAAAGATATGTAGATATGGTGCGGGTTAAGCATAGGTCTATATTAGCCGTGTGGTATCCGGCATAGCCGTGTGGTATCCGGCAGAGTAGAATAGGACCACTCCAAGTCTTCCCGTGGATGTCGTAGAAGGCGACTTAGGAAATACAAGATAAACATCTAAGACACCTCTCCAACCCGTCTGGCCAGCGTGGAGAGTGTAGGCCAAGTCTTCTGGCTGCTCTGGCCAAATATGGCCCTAGTAGTACAGAGAGGGTCGTGCTCCTGTAGTGGAGACTAAAAAGGACCTGATGATGATGATGATGATGAAGCATAGGTCGGGATTTTACCTGTGTGAACTTGCCCTTGCTTTTCTCGAAGTCGGCGTGGTATTTGACGTTGCTCTGTATCTTCGTGTTCTCAGCTATCCGCTTCAGTTCTGGGGTCTCAGCCATCGTCGTGTGCTTCGCCTTTGGTACGTGTCTGGAAGGGAAAGTTAAGTTGATTCAGACTTGCAGACTAAAGCAAGACACTAAGAGATGCAGTGCGGCGGAGGCGCGCCCCAAGCGGCGCCCCAAAGTCAAAACAACAGAATATTAACCTTAATTACTTAGCATAAAGTCGATTTTTGTAGTGCGCCCGGCGCCATCATTGGGCGCGCGTCTCTTTGCGTCGAGTTTTTTTTACTCTGCGCCGCTTGTGGCGCGCCTCCGCCGCACTGCATCTGTTAGTTTCTTGCTTAAGGGTTCAACTCCGTATAGAGCAATACAGGGTTATAGTTAACTAACGCATAACCTGCTAAAGGCGACTTGGGTACATCATTACTAACAACGTTTGTTCTATGACTTTTACCTAAACACAATACATAGTAAGATTTTACATACATTAGCTTTTATGTGGATTTCTATTAAACGTTAAGTCTATGTTAAATTCTACTATAGCTGTGAGCGTAGGTATCTACTATTATTACCTCGCAGCGCTGATTGCCATAGTGTTAAGGCAAGTAGAATACCTTCTTTTTTGCATTTATTTTTTTTGTATGAAGAAAGCAAACATCTCTCATCTTGATGTACCTAAGTCGTCTTTAGGAGGTTATGCGTTAGATACCACTTACCCTGAATACAAGAAAATATAAACATTTCTTGTAGGGATATCCTAGTGTCGATTTCATAAAATTGGCTACTAAAACATTTGTTTGACTTATGAAAGCTGGCCCTTGAAGTATGTGCACTTAATTTAAATGGACCTTATAATATGTACATTGTAAAATTTTTATCGTTTTGGACCCTTAAGGGCAACTTTTCCTATGGGAACAATGCTCGGAATTTAAAAAAAAATCGACATGCCCATACAAACTGGCCGGGCGGCCGAACTCTTTTGTATGGAAATGACGAATTTTTTTTTGAGTTCCCAGAATTGGTCCCATAGAAATAGTTGTTCATATTAATGGTCTGAGTTACCCCTTTAAGTGTCCAAAACGATAAAAATCTCACCATGTATGTTTGCGATTACATTTACATAAACTAATTATGAATTCTGAACTAGTTTATTCGTAATAGGCAGCCAAGCACACGGACAGAACAATTGGAACTATAATAATGGTACTATAACAATGATAAGATCTAATCATCTAAGAATTTGGTTCTTGAATGGGGCTATAACTCATTAATATGGTATAAAGGTAACCATAATTGTAGGGTAGGTTCCGTAGATAAAGCTATATAACAAAAAAACGTTGGGGCCGTGGGGGCCTAAAGATTCAAGATTCAAAGATTTATTCAGAAAATAGGCCTTTTCAGGCACTTTTGCACGTCAATTCACATTTAATATAATACTTATAAAATTATATTCAAATTATTAATTATTGTTCAAAAGCTACAAACTACCAGCGTTTCGGAACCGACCACTGCAGAGAAGAAGACAAAATGTGTAAATTTGTGAGCAAAAGGCTGGTAGAGGTGTCCAATGACCTAACGGCTGGCAATTTCTTTGCACGTCAAATAAGCAGAATTGCCACGTTGTATGGCAATATACAACGTGGCAATTCTGCCAGCTTTTTGAGCACACTTCTGCAGGGCAGTGATTTGCGAGTCATTTTTTATCTTTAAGTTTTTGTTTTTGCTGTTAGGTTTGTTTTTAGTGTTCCGTACCTCAAAAGGAAAAAACAGAACCCTTATAGGATTACTTTGATGTCCGCCTGTCTGGTTGTCAAGACACTTTTTCTCAGGAACGCGTGGAGGTATCAAGCTGAAAATCATATCAAATACTCAGGTCTACTGTCCCTTGGAGCCGTGAAAAAAAAAACTAACTTCTAAGCGAACGCAATAAAAAGATACAGCCGTTTATGCCGCAAATTTTCGACAAAACATACAGGGTACTTCCCGTGAACTCAAAATCTTGAAATTTGGTACGAAGCAACGTCTAATGCACAGATAAAGAAAACATTGCGATAAGCATAAAGTTTTAGTTACATAATTTAAAAAAATATTTATAATCATTGTACATTTTAAACTTATTATAGGTAATGGTACGGAACCCTTAGTGCGCGAGTCAAACTTGTCCGGTTTTTATACTTGATCGAGGGAACCCTAAAACTTACAATGGTCACGGCAATTCAACCTTGTCACAGTACTTTCACACAGACCGATAACGGCTACAAAGATTTATTAGATAACATCTAGGTTAGGTCATTACAATCTAGACTTGATCGCTTTTATACTGATTGTGTCAGAAAGGTGTTCGTGCTACAAAGAGTTATCGTTCGCATGGAAGGGTCCCCCCCTATCATCATCATTTCGTGTAGGTGACACGGTCAATCGACCATGCACACCCTGGTGTCAGAGTTCTTCGGAACCGCCTCTCGGCCTCTGACGTGGTTTAACGACTACCAGATGGCAGCCGGGACCACCGGCTTAACGTGCTTTCCGAAGCACGGAATCCCTATAAAAAACATTTTGTAAATCAAATATTGTATGATGGCAAGCTTCGATCAAATATAATGGTACACACTGTGTACCATTATAACTGTGTACTACACAGTCTCATACAAAATGAAGCCTTAATAATGTCCCCGAGTCAAAACATCATCATACTTACAAACAACGACAAAAACGGTACATACTGGAATTACAACTCCATCTTTGTTTTTTAGGGTTCCGCACCCAAAGGGTAAAAACGGGACCCTATTAATATCGCTCCACTGTCCGTCTGTCACCAGGCTGTATCTCATGAACCGTTATAGTTAGACAGTTGAAATTTTTACAGATGATGTATTTCTGTTGCCGCTATGAAAAAAAATATATATAATAAAATAAATATTTAAGGGGGCTCCCATACAACAAACGTGATGTTTTTGCTGGTTTTTGCTCGATATTGCGGACAACAGGTAGACGTTTGAAATATTTACAGAATATTGAATATTCACTTTAAAAATATAAAAATAAAATTAATATCAAAGGGCCCCCCTTTGATGTTAATTTTATTTTTATATCAAAGGGGGACCCACAGACCGTGTTTATAGATAACGGTAAGGAACCCTTCGTGCGAATCGGCCTCGCACTTGGCCGGTTTTTTATATTAAATATTGTATGATGGCACGGGATACCCTTTATTAATATTTTATACTTTAATCGTGACTTTAAAAATATAAAAATGAAATTAATATTAAAGGGGGGTTCCCATACAACAGACATGATTTCATTTGCCGTTTTTATAGATAAAGGTACGAAACCCTCCGTCCGCAAGTCCGACTCGCACTTGACCGGTTTTTTATATTACATATTATATGATACCACGGATCACCTTTTATTAATACAGTAAGTAGGTACTTAATAATTGCTAACATGTAAAATTACATACCTCTAATACAAGCGCGACAGAGCAATTAACGCATATTGTCACGCACACAGGAACACGGTCGCGTGACGCACATCGAAAGTGTGTGCTATGCGGTAACAGAACGTTTTTTGAGAAAATAAGTTTCACTGTTTATTGACGTGACGAAAAAATGTCACGTTCCATGTGTAAGCGAGAGCGCGGAACAAGCGATAGAGAGGCACCATCGGCCTTAAATAAATAAATATATACGGACAAATCACACAGATTGAGCTAGCCCCAAAGTAAGTTCGAGACTTGTGTTATGGGATACTAACTCAACTATACTATATTTTATAACAAATACATATATAGATACACATCCAAGACCCAGGCCAATCTGGAAAAGATCATTTTCCATCTTTACCTGGCCGGGGATCGAACCCGGTCACTCCGTGTCGCAGGCTGGCGTGTTGACCGCTGCGCCACGGAGCTAGCTTAACGTTCGGCTTGTGACGTATCTATCCCTCTTCCACCGTTATTACGTAAAGTTGCAGGGGGGAGGATGGCCCTCCGGCTCTCGCACTCACCGAACGAAGCATAGAAGCGGTAAAGCTTCTACTCAAACGTCGGCACCATAAGTCGGCATTATGAAAATGAAAAAGTAATAATTTTTGATACATACACAGTATCACGTCTTTTTCCCTTATGGGGTAGACAGAGGCCAAGTCTTTAAGACCTAAAAGCCGCGTGCAAGCATGCGTAAGGCAAGAAACTAACAGAAGAGGCGCGGCGCTGCGTGAGGCGTGCGGCGGGCATCTCAGTGCGACGCGGCAAATGTCCGCGCCGCTTCGTGAATTATACTGAAGAGGCGGAGGCGTGTGGCGCGACGCGAGCGGCGGTTATTGACCTATGATTATTTGTAATAATCATAGGTAAAGTTACAATTTCTTTATTATTTGTGTATGTATTTTTATGTAGGTATGAAAATAAATAAAACTTATCCGTTGCTGCGACTTTTTTTTTAATTATGCTCCAAAATGTGTCCTGCACATTTCTGTTACTATAGTTCGTATTAGTATAATCATACAGAGCAGGATACTGCTCTACCAATTGGCAAAATTGTATATTAAATTCAGCATCGTCACGCATGTTTGTGCCTCCTGTATATATTACGTTTCGTTTCCTGAAATGTTACATTTTTGCAGCAAAAATTACATTATTGTAATTTTTTTAATTTACGTGTTTTTGGGGTCGGAGTATAACCCACCACACAACGCTATCCTATAAAGTGACCACTAACGTATAGCATAACGCTTTGCGGCATCTAATCGGTCGAGTATATCGCGCATATACCGGCAGTGACTTTCGTTTATAATAATAGTGATAGAGAAGAGACCACCTAACCTACCCTGTACCAACCTGCCCTGCCCCATTATTATAGTCTGCGCCATATGTAAGTCTGTCTTTACCAAAATACAAAAAAAAATATCTCGATACTTTACTGGGTAATCATTACTCTGGCTGTAGTGCCGAAATTACGTATTAACAAGATATTTAGATGATAAGATAATATGGTTTATAGTTTAAATTGAATGCGTTGAATTGCATTAAAAATCTAGTATTACAAATCTCGTTGCTCTCAAAAGTTACGAAAATTGCCCTAAATATAAAAATTACTTACATGTTACGCGAGGAGGTCAAAAGTTACGAAAAATGTAAGAAATGTAACCTTCAGGCAACACTGATCAAAATAAGTGCCGCGCGCCGCGAAGCGGCGGCGGTGCGGCGGCGGCGCAGCGGAGGCGTGCCGCAAGCGGCGGCGGCGCGACGCAAAAAGACGCACGCCGCATGATGGCGCCGGGCGCACTACAAAAATCGACTTTATACCACATACTATTAAGGTTAATATTCTGTTGTTTTGACTCTTCGCCTCTTGGGCGCGCCTCCGCCGCACCGCATCTGTTAGTTTCCTGCCTAAGGTAGACAACGAAATCAAAATAGTGATGGGTTGCTGGCCGCATGGCCTACTTACACGATTTCTCAGATTTTTGCCAATTCCTCGATCGGCTTTTACAATCTGCACGGGAAGAGAAGCAGCTGGTACATTCTACGTTTTTCCTTTTCTCCCAGACCAGCATAGAAGGTTAGATCTCCAGAAATTCGTTAATTTTAGTTGTAGGTTTCTAATTATATTTTTCATTTATGGTATTTTAACGATCTTTGGTGATTTTCATTCTAAAATTCAAACATTGCCCGGGTTCAAATTTAGCCTGCTCAAGAAGTATAACATCGATAAACTTTCTTTTCTCGTTAATTTCATATCAGATCATTGGTTAAATCTAAATCGATTATTGCGGAGTCTACCAAGAAAGGACTCGAGACATCGCCATTGACTCCTCGATATTATGATTAAAAAACAATACCAAATCAGCGCAAAAACACCACAACACGTTCGTAATACAGTTGCGACTCGCTTAACGCAACCGCAATGCGGTTTTTATTCAATTAAGATTCAAATTCGGAATGCTTATTCGAATTTCATTCATAGTTTTAATGGCATTCCAAACTCAAATCGTTGCAAACTGTCAACGTGACGATTTTATGTCTTACTGCTTTGAAATACGGTTGTATTAAAAAGTAAGTACCTCTACACGTTGCGTACATTGCCTGCCACAAACGACATTACTTTCATATCCAATGACGTTGTTGTATTACCCAATGAAAAAGTCAGACATATATAGACAGCAATGGACATAAAATGTTCGGTTGGATCGGTGCGCGGACTACTTGTTATGCAGTGTTGCTCACGATTCATTCGAAGTTATGTCATAGCTGGATCGAAAGTAGTATGTTCTGTATAAGGGTTTGTTTACATTGTGTAATACCGGAGATGTGGTGTGGTAAAGTCAGTGTGTCAGTATTTTTGGTACCGGGTTTGTTTTCATTATACGAACCAAAAAGGGAGGTGTTCACTGTGACACTGTGTAATGGGTTGTTGACGATAGGATATCTGACAGATAAAGGTTGATTCGATACCCCCTAACAATATTGAGATCAAAGTAAAGACTTGCACTAGTTTTAACCTTATATTAACGATTTTATATTCTATTTGTAAGAACGAGATATAAATACCTATTGCCAAATACAAAATCAACCTGTTGTTTTAACAGCTTTTAATAGCTAATGTAGTTCTAAAATATATTAACAGCTCATGCTTAAAAATGTTGTCCTTCCTCCTTTGCAAACTTGTGAAATCGCATCTTTGGCATCTATGGTAAAACTAGCATTCGCCCGCGGCTGGGCCCGCGTCGATTTAGGTCGGAACGGTACTTTTCCCCGATAACGTGTATGCAAAATTTCATGATGATCGATTCAGTAGTTACAACGTGAAAGCGTAACAAACAAAGAAACAAACTCCCTTTCGCAACATGCAAGCAAACTCACTTTCGCATTTATAATAGTATGGATAGTAGATAGGATAATAATAGTATGGATATAAACTTAGGCTCTGCCTACCCGCAAGGGAAACAGGCGTGATACTATGTATGTATCAAAATTCAGTCAGCAATTTAATTTATTTTTAAATTTAAATTGCTGACCATTATAAAAGGTGCGATGATTCAATGTAGGTCACCTGTGTCTCTGTTGTATGCTTTGTGACTTTATATGGCCTTAATTTTAATGATCATGTAGTCTCAGACATGGCCAATGTCCATAAACGGCAATTTATGGTACTATAATATGACATCATCATCAGGTCTTTTTAGTCTCCACTGCAGGAGCACGACCCTCTCTGTACTACTAGAGCCATACTTGGCCTGTCTATAATATGACATAATCTTTCGTAATCTATACTAATATTATAAAGCTGAAGAGTTTGTTTGTTTGTTTGAACGCGCTAATCTCAGGAACTGCTGGTTCAAATTGAAAAATTCTTTTTGTGTTCGATAGTCCATTTATTGAGGAAGGCTTTAGGCTATAAAACATCAGGCTGCGACCAATAGGAGCGATGCATCAATAAAACATATTTAGAAAACGGGGAAAAAATATTCATTTATACTAATTAATCATAATAACAGAAATTGTCGCGGACGAAGTCGCGGGCAACAGCTAGTCATATAATAAAAATATTTTTAATAATTCTTCAACACTCTCAAGGGAATCAAAACAGGGTACTTCCCGTGAACTCAGAATCCTGAAATTTGGTACGAAGCAACATCATATAGCACAGATAAATGAAAAATTGCGAAAAAAATATTTTTTTAGTTTCATTATACAACAAAAATATTTTTAATAATTTTAAACTTATTACTTATTATACATAATGGTACGGAAGCGGAACCCTTTGTGCGCGAGTCCGACTCGCACTTGGTTTTTTGGGTGAAACCCCAAATATAGCAAAAACAACATGGCCACAAAGAGTAGGTTAGGTTCGTTAGGTTTCCTTCTGACCAAAACAGAAATGAGCCAGCGTTCCCAACTTAGGATGTTACAGAATCGTCGACATTTTCAAACAAATGCGTTCGACAGCGTAAACGGCAAGTGTGGCCCTCTTCGAGCGATTTTGTATGGAAAAATCGCTGGTTTACGAACGGCGTCATTTTAAAAATAGCACCCCTGTATAGTGGCTAAGATAGTATTTTATCTCTCTTATTTCACGGGTTACCCCGGTTCTTTGAGAGGCTTGCGGGGGATATAGATCCAACTCGTAGAGGCCCTTTGGAGAAGTTGATGTAATGTTGGTCTCTAGCCAGAACCCGTTCCTAAAAATACCATGTGA
Source organism: Elegia similella (assembly GCA_947532085.1). Lineage (NCBI taxonomy): Eukaryota > Metazoa > Arthropoda > Insecta > Lepidoptera > Pyralidae > Elegia > Elegia similella. The sequence goes on from OX383953.1 coordinate 3,446,512, forward strand.
TATGCCCTTGAACAGGTCTTGGCCGGAGGAGGAACTATTACATTTTAAAAAGGAAATTAATGGGTTAATGGGATTGAAATTTGGGTGCACATAGTATTTTATAATTATTAGTCGCAGCCATTGACTTAGAAAAACTATGGAAGCAGCATTGCGCTCAAAAACTGACAACACGCAAAGTAACTCAAAGCGGGCGGTGCTTAAAAAGTATATTTTTTTGCGGACAAGTCTGCCGCGCGCTCCTTGACAGAGGACGCTATAAATCATTTAACGACATATTTTTTGTGAACATCGCCGAAATCTTTAACGAATTAAAAAAAATACTTCTTGTATAGTAAAGTGGTGGAGGAAACGCAAGGAAAGACGGGAAAGTGACACTGGAGTAACTTATCACTCGACGGTAGGTAGGGTAGCTTGCGGCGAGCTGCTAGCCTACCTACCTCCGCTGTGTTGACACCAAAGCGTTCATTAGATATGTTGACACCGCCCTGTGACCTTGACGCGGCCAATCGCAACTAACTTCGTCTATAAGAGCTTAAGTTTTTCGTTGTGATTTAAGTTTGTTTGCGTAAATGGGACTGATATTAAATCGTTAGTTGTATGAGAGTTACGCTTCCATAGTTTTTCGAATTCAATGGTCGTAGTATTAATGGTGGCTGACTAGTAATTCAGAGGACAATGTAGACTTTTAGAGGAGAGTAATGCTTTTAAATGGAAGTCAGTTCAATTAGCACCTAATAAATAAAGGAACATGACTTACGCTTCGCAGTAAGGCAGTTTGCCGTATCCCTTGTAGGTCCTCATGTTCAGTGTCATCCCGCATTCCTGGCATTTGAAGCATCCTTTGTGCCACACCTGGAACAACACATTTCTGATTACACATTATACAGCCGTGTGGTTTCCGGCAGAGTAGAACAGGACCACTCCTAGTCTTCCCATGGAGGTCGTAAGAGGCGACTTAGGAAATACAAGCTAAACAAAGCTTTTATATATCAATGGGACCTCTCCAACCCGTATGGCCAGCGAGGAGTGTAGGCCAAATCCTCTGTCTGCTCTGGCCAAGTATGGCTCCGGTAGTACAGAGAGGGTCATGCTCCTGCAGTGGAGACTAAAAAGACCTGATGATGATGCAGTGAGTGGGGCATTAAGAGCACGTCAAAAGGTTGTTCAATGATTAAACATCGCCTCAATCGCACGTTTCTAAATATAACTACGGTTAATTTGATACAACAAATAAAAATATTATTGTGCAAATAATAAGTATTGCAATTGCAGTACGTATTGCATTGTATAGAAAGTGGCGCTTGACCCCATTACAGCAGATAGCGTCTAAGGTCGCCCGGCGATCGCCAACTGGTAACGAACATAGTAAGATATTATTCAAATCAAGAAATATAAGATATCTTAAGAATAGAATAGCTTTATCTATACTAATATTATAAAGCTAAAGAGTTTGTTTGTTTGAACGCGCACATCTCAGAAACTACTTACTGGTTCTAATTGGAAAATTCTTTGTGTGTTGGATAGCTCATTTATTGAGGAAGGCTTTAGGCTATAAAACATCACGCTGCGACAAATAGGAGCGAAGCATCAATGAAAAATGTTTTGAAAACGGGGAAAATTATTCATAGTTGAGGACAACCGAGACAATGTAATTATATGTGCGTTCAAATATTTAATGCCATAACACGTGAAATCAAATATTTACCAAAACGATTATTTAAACGTAGATTAAGTAGCTGGCTTAAAGAAAAAAATTTTTACTCCACAAATGAATTTCTTAGTAGATAAGTAGGTATATTGACAACATGAACTTTGACGAATGTGAATAACTGAATTTGAATTTAATCCATAATAAATTTTGAAATCTTTCATGAACAAATATTATAATTATTGTGAAATATGACATACTTAAATATTAATTCTGTATATTTGCATGCCACAAATTGGTAAAATATGTGCGCTTCTTAATTGTTTAACATCATTATGTACCATATTTTTTGCAAATAAATTATTATTATTCTTAAAAAAAAAAAAAAAAACCGACGCGTGCGATGCGTAAACGGTTCCAGTTACCTAAAAAATGTGTATTTAAGAATTATTCCTCTTTAAACGAAATGATAAAATGTTCGCGACAGTATATGTCCATAATAACAGAAATTGCCGCGGACGAAGTCGCGGGCAACAGCTAGTAATATTATAAAGCTGAAGAGTTTGTTTGTTTGTTTGAACGCGCTAATCTCAGGAACTACTGGTTCATATAAGAAAATTCTTTTTGTGTTGGATAGTTCATTTATTGTGGAAGGTTTTAGGCTATAAAACATTACGGTGCGACCAATAGGAGCGAAGCATCAATAAAAAATGTTTTGAGAACGGGGGAAAATTAGTCATCTATACTAATTAATCATAATAACAAATTGCCGCGGACGAAATCGCGGGCAACAGCTAGTGTGTAATAAACTGAATCATTTTCAATAGACAGACCGACCTACATCACACTGGACGCGGATGTTCATTATATTCGTCTGACTCAACTATGACACAGTTCAATGACACAATTACGCTGCTGGGTCACACCAGGCCCAGTATTTTTTTTTTATCTAATTATTTTTTCGAGGCTTCAGTACACTTGGTGTGACTGTGCCAGCCTCATAGGGGACCTCATATGTCTTCATATATATGTATATATCTTTTTATTCTTTAGTATGTAATTATTTGTAGTTAATAAGTATTTATTGTTTATTTCATAATTGATTGATTTTTTTATAACTTCACAGATTATCTTATACATTTAAACATAGAAGTATGAAGCGAATATTTTTTTTTTAAATCTATGCATTTAAACGAGCAATTCTTGTATATTTATATGTATATGTATCTATGTATGTATATAAATTTATTTATATGATCTCGGAAACGGCTCTAACGATTTCGCTGAAATTTGGTATATGGGGCTTTTCGGGAGTAAACAATCGATCTAGATTAGTCTTATGTTTGGAAAACCGGTTGTGCTGAATGTGACAATGGACTGCTACGTTCAGCATTCCATTTTCCATAGGTACCCCAGTCAAGAATCTGTCCCGCAGGGCAGTATATGATGTCGTTCAAGTATTACATAAACAGAACCCCTCCTAGCAACCTAAAATAAACGTTAGTATATTTATTTTTAATTTGTGATTATTCACCATGTAGGCTGTTTTCTCAATATCCCCCAACACCAGCCTGGAGTGACAGTGGTCACCGTCGCCCACGGAAAATCGCAACAGGAGATGCTGATGCGTTGCCGACCTGTAAACACGCCTTTCCACGTCCCCAAGTTTTATTATTTTTGAACTTTACTTTTGAAACGCGAGAGACGTGGAGCGTTCACTCGACATCAGGATTTTATAATAAAACAAAGCAGCTGCCGCGTAACAATGCGCATTTTAATCCACTAGGGACAATATCAACCAACACAATGCATCACAATATCAAGCTACGCTTATGTTGGTCGGTCGGCTGCTCAGCAAGAAGTGTGGCTTTCTCTAGGCGGTGAACGCAACGACGGTATGGCGGGCAGGGTGGGGCGAGCTGTGACGTCACGCTAGCATGGCGGTTTGGGTTGGTTGCGTTACACTTTGTAATTTTATTATAAAGTAAAGTTCAAATAATCCTGATTCCTTAAAATTTGCTAATTTTGGCCGCAATCCTGAAATCTCGGGAAAAATCCTGAGATATGGTAACCCTGGGTGCAAGTCACCACGGCCGATCCCAGCTGAATGAATAATTATTCCATTTGTTCAATTGTGCCTCGATTATAATTGTCCACTTTGGGTTTTCGGAGAATCAAGACTAAACTTGTACTTAATATTGATTCTGTGTCTGTACTGTAACACAGTATATTGCATACTATTGTGTCAGGAAGATATAAGACGTAAGAAAGTGAGTGTTTGTTTGTTACGCTTTCACGCCTAACTTCTGAACCGATCAAAATAAAAATTTGCATCCAAGTTCTCTGGAGTACGGAGAAGGTAGCCTATACCTTTTATCCCGGAAAAAGTACTATTCCCGAGGGAACGACGTTGACGCGAGCGAAGCTGCGGGCGAAAGCTAGTTACAATAATAATTTATTAACAGAAAATAGAAACTACCTACGTGGTCCAGTGGTTAAGGCATTTGCCTTCAGACCCGGGGGTCGTGGGTTCGATTCCCACGGGAAGCATACTTTGTTTAGTTGTTTCTAGTTTGGTTTGCAATGCAGACAATGCAGGCTTGAATCACCTGACTATCTGATAATTATGATGTTTTCGTGCTTCGGCAGGCACGCTAAGCCGTTGGTCCCGGCTGCCACCTGGTAGTCGTTAAAGGGACCACGTCAGAGGCCGAGAGACGGTCCCGAAGAACTCTGACACCAGGGTGTGCATGGTCGATTGACCGTGACACCTACTCGAAATGATGATGATGATGTGTGTAGCCAACATTTGTTTGGTCCTCGCGACCCGGATAGTTAATATTTGTTTGGTTTGTTTGGCTTGTACTTCCGACGCTGAAAATCGGAAAATCTCTGAAAACAAAGAAACTTACTCCATGACCAACCCTTACAGATTTATTATTAACTAGCTGTTGCCCGCGACAATTTCTGTTATTATGATTAATTAGTATAGATGAACAATTTTTCCCCGTTTTCAAAACATTTTTTATTGATGCTTCGCTCCTATTGGTTGCAGCGTGATGTTTTATAGCCTAAAGCCTTCCTCAATAAATGGACTCACCAACACAAAAATAATTTTCCAATTTGAACCAGTAGTTCCTGAGATTAGCGCGTTCAAACAAACAAACTCTTCAGCTTTATAATATTAGTATAGATGAGACACATTTTTTAATAATCTTTAAAAATGTTTGATTGTGCGAACGAGACAACCAACCAAGTGCCAAGGCCTAAGCCATTTATTTAATTTCGTACTGTAGGCGAATGAAGTTCAGAAGTGGGACTATAGTATGTATAGCTCTTAGTCATGCAGCCGATCCCAGTTGAATTAATAATAATTCAATTTGTTCGATTGTGCGACTATAATTGGTCCACTCTGGGGATTCGGAGAATCAGGGCCGTACCACGGAATATTATATTATACGTGATAAGTTTCCGGAATGAATATGAAAAAATACTTTATTGTATAAATTAATTTATTGTTTTTCTCAAATAATCTCCCTTGGCGTCTATGCACTTTTCCATTCGATGAAACCAGTTTTGAAAAATTTTGTGCCACTCCTCTGTGGTGACCTCTGAAACGTGTTTTTCATACTCCTCGACAGCCTCTTCTGGTGATGAAAATCGTTGACCGCGTAATTGGTTCTTAATTTTTGGGAACAGAAAAAGTCACAAGGTGCCAGGTCGGGACTGTATGCAGGATGACTTATGAGTTCTACATTTTTCGCCTTCAAAAAGTCATTTGTCTGTCTGGCCGTGTGAGAACTAGCATTGTCGTGGTGCAGGATGATACGGCGTTTACGGTTATTTTTACGGAGTTCGTCAATAACTTCCGCCAAACAAATGGTCGTGTACCAGTCACTATTCACTGTACGACGATTCTCTGAAGCAACAGTAGCCACGTGTCTAGTTTTATTAAAAAAAGAAGCAATCATCCGCTTAGATGCACTTTTCACGCGCGCCACTTTGGTTGGTTTCGGCTCATCTTGAAAGACCCATACGCTCGATTGCTGCTTTGTTTTGGGATCGTAGCAATAAATCCATGTTTCGTCACCTGTTACTATGTCCCACACCAAATTTGACGCACCTTCGTTGAATCTGGTAAGCATGGCACTGCACCAAATGACGCGGTCCGTTTTTTGAGCCTCGGTCAAGTTGTGTGGGATCCACCGCGAGCACAGCTTTCTCACACCCAAATGTTTGTGTAGGATTAATTGTATTTGACTCATGCCTATTTCTGAGGATGCGCGAATTTCATGGTAGGTCACATGCCTTTTTGTTTCAATCATACGGCGCACAGCATCGATGTTTTTGTTGGTCACAGTGGTGGACGGCCGACCATCGCGAGATTCGTCACTGAGATTGATACGACCACGCTTGAATTCTGCAAATCAGCTATAAACAGTTGTCTTGCATGGTGCTTCATTGCCAAAAGCTGTTTCAAGCCGAGCGATGCTCTGTTGAGCTGTCAAATTACACTTAAAATCGTAGAAAATCATACTACGAAAATTTTCCCGAGTTTAATCCATGTTGATGCAGACACACAATTTTTTTAAATGGCGCCACAAGGTAAAAACAAAAGACAGTCAAATGAAACAAACTGCATTCTACAGCCAAAGAGTTCTGTTCAATGTTGCAATAATTTTTTAAATATTGTTTATGTAAGTGGCCAGTTCCGGAAACTTACAGTGCGCCCTATGTATCTGTGCCTTACTACCGCATGATACTCGTATGAAAATACCTAATAATAATCTCCTATGGCATTTTAAAGAGCATATTATAGTTTTGGCGAGCTCCGTGGCGCAATGGTTAACACGCCAGCGTGCGAAACGCCCGGGTTCGATCCCCGGCCAGGTCATGATGGAAAACGATATTTTTCAGATTGGCCTGGGTCTTGGATGTTTATCTATATAAGTATCTATTATAAAATAGGGAATCCGGTGTGGTTCCGGTGAGTAGAATAGGATCCAAGTCTTCCCATGGATGTCGTAAGAGGCGACTTAAGAAATACAAGCTAAACAAAGCTAAAACATCAATGAGACCTCTCCAACTGTCTGGCCGGCGAGGAAAGTGTAGGCAAAATCCTCTGTCTGCTCTGGCCAAGTATGGCTCCGGCAGTACAGAGACGGTCATGCTCCTGCAGTGGAGACTAAAAAGACCTGATGCTAGATAGATCGTTGTGTTAATAATTTAGTATCATACGACACAAGTTCACAACTTACTATGAGGCTAGCTTAATTTGTGTGATATATCCCTATATATTTCTTTATGGCAATATCCTCCAACGGAACGAAGAATCCTTGAGAGGCCTTTGCCCAGCAGTGATTCTTACGGCAGAAATGATAATTACATTTTCCGGTAGAAATGAAAGCGTGCAGACGTCGCAGCTTACTATTGTTAAAACGATATCATGAGATATCGTGGTAATCCTACTTGGTCACGGTGGGTGGCGACACAATAAAATGCGTATAGAACTGATACTGGCGTCCAAATCCATACGTTGGGTACACCATTCAATACGTTGCCAAGGAATTTATACGTTGCCCTATTGCATATTACCATGGCACAGTCATCCTGCAGAGGCGACTAAAAAGACCTGGTGATGAACCAGGTCTTTTTAGTCTCCACTGCAAGAGCATGACCCTCTCTGTACTGCCGGAGCCATACTTGGCCAGAGCAGACAGAGGATTTGGCCTACACTCTCCTCGCTGGCCAGACGGGTTGGAGAGGTCTCATTGATGTTTATGAGCTTTGTTTAGCTTGTATTTCCTAAGTCGTCTCTTACGAGACGGCCATGGCACAGTAGTATGAAGCATTATACATGCTATTTAGGTCAAGGGTGTCATCCTCAACTACCTGTCCGGTGGTTACACGGCGTCGGGAACCCAGGAAGTCAAAGGACTGGGCTCGGGAATCCGCCTACCAAGCGTGGTCAGTATGGCAATATCTTCCATAGAACAAAGAAACCTTGGGAGAAGCCACTGTCAAGTGGACTTCTTGCGACAGAAATGATGAGGTTGATATGCTATTCTAGTACAAGTCAGTAAAGTCGAAGGTTTCCACCTGAAAGTCGAATTTTGCTTGCAGTGATGATGGGTTCAAAGATGTACGAAATGTAGAAGAAAGAGCCGGAAAGCGGCCAGGCCATGCGTACGATCGCGACCCATCAGGCAATATAACTGAGGCAACGCCCAAAACCGAGGTGCGTCACTCCATTTGGTGATGTTGCCTATACACGTTGAGGGCACTCTAACCTCACCTCCCGCCCGCTGAAGTAGCGTAAGCTCACTTGGAGTAAGCACTCTTTAAAAAAAAATATATAAGAGAAAATCACAAAGGTCACCCACATAGCTCAGCGGATAAGCTCTTTGAAGTGGCAGTGGGCGGGGCACATAACCGATGGGGCAGAAAGGTTCTCTCCGAATGGCGACCACGTACCGGCAGGCGCAGCGTTGGACATCCACCGACCAGGTGATCGGACGACCTAACCAAGGTCGCAGGAAGACGGTGGATGCCGGCCGCTTCCAACCGGTCATATTGGAAATCATTGGGGGAGGCCTATGTCCAGCAGTGGACTTCTTGCGGCTGAGATGATGATGATGAAGAGAAAATCTTGAGAAGAAAATCAGCCATCGACCTGGTAGCAAGTTAAGTACCAGTTATTCTTCTGTCCACTATGTATTTTCTGCTGGCAAGCACAATGACTTGTGCCGGTTGAGCGCCCAGCCGAGTTTGGGCTATTTTATTACGAGATCAATACACCGATGGCGATTCGTAGCTGGCGAATCGAGTAAATAAATAAGATTAGCAGTGAAGTGGATAGAGAAAGCCCAAGATCGAGAAAAGTGGCATAATCTGAAGGCCTACACCTTAAAGGTAGAAAAAGGCTGAAAAGAAGAAAGAAGCAGTGGATTCTCTGGCGTGTGGTATCCGGCAGAGTAGAATAGGACCACTTCAAGTCTTCCCGTGGATGTCGTAGAAGGCGACTTAGGAAATACAAGCTAAACAAAGCTTATAAACATCTAAGAGACCTCTCCAACCCGTCTGGCCAGCGTGGAGAGTGTAGGCCAAGTCCTCTGGCTGCTCTGGCCAAGTATGGCCCTAGTAATACAGAGAGGGTCGTGCTCCTGTAGTGGAGACTAAAAAAGACCTGATGATGATTCTCTGGCGCTGATCAATTATGGGACAAATGACAGATTGAGCTAGTCCCCACAATTGGAAACTTTAGTCGTATGATACTAACTCGATGATACTATTTTTCTAACAGATGCTTAAGACAAACATCCAGAACCCAGTCCAATCTAAAAAACCAGCCAAGTGCGAGTTGAACTCCGGTAGAAGGGTTCCGTACCAACATCTATAAAAACGGCAAAAAATATCTTGTCTGTTGTATGGGAGCTCTTAAATATTATATCATGACGTCAGCATCATACTTTCTAATATGCGATATCTAAATATATACAGCGATAACATTGATAAGAGATTATTTTGCAGTGTTGTATCCAGCAAGACTTGATTTTTTCACGGCAACCTGATCTTTTTTTCCATGCTGGTTTGGGAGAAAAGATGAAACGTAGAAAGTTCCAGCTGTAACTTACGAGATAGGATTCAGAGGATTTTGAAGGAAGCGAAACCGCCGTGTTGCCACCCCAAAAACTTAGGAAATGTTGCGAAAACAGAGTTAGGTAGGGTTTCTCCAGCAATAGTCTATGTGATTGCGGTGCCACTCAGTCTATGGCCCATCTTTTGTCATGTCTCATGTCAGCGTGGCCATTTATAGGCCAAAATACATTTGATAATAGCCATCTTCGACTCGATAAGAAGAACACCTGCCCTGATGATGGTCTTCGTAACAGACCGACCTCTATGCCTCTGACGTGGGTCCGATTCCCACCGGAAGCATACTTTGTTAAGTTGTTTCTAGTTTGGTTAGGACATTGCAGGCTCGAATCACCTGATTGTCTGATAATAAAGATGATTCCGTGCTTCGGAGGGCATGTTAAGCCGTTGGTCCCGGCTGGCATCTGGTACTCTTTAAAGGGACCACGTCAGAGGCATAGAGGCGGTTCCGAAGAACTCTGACACCAGGGTGTGCATCTCTATTATCAGACAATCAGGTGATTCAAGCCTGCAATGTCCTAACCAAACTGGAAACAACTAAACAAAGTATGCTTCCGGTGGGAATCGAACCCACGACCCCCGGGTCAACAGGCAAACGCCTTAACCACTGGACCACGGAGGCTAAATAAGTTAGCTTTAATGAAAATAAAATTGTAAATGATTCAATTTCTTGTTCAATTTCGCCATCAGAGCCAATGTACTAAACATAATTGGATTAAATCACGCGATTCAATTGAGTGGTTGTTGGCTCGGCCGTTAATTGGATATTTTGTTGGTAAAAAACTGGTACAGAAGTCACTTAAATAATCTTATTATACTAAGTCAATATGAGATAACATATTGTACCTAATATTAAATGGTATTGTAAATACATACATACATAGTATCACGTCTTTTTCCCTTGCGGAGTTGACAGAGCCTAGGTCTATAAGACCTTAAGGCCACGTTTAGCATGTTGGTGGGCATTAGGTGGAAAACGGAATCAAAATAGTGATGGGTTGCTAGCCGCATCGCCTATTGACATGATTCCTCAGATTGTACCCATTCCCTCGATCGGCTTTTACGATCTGCGCGGGAAAAGAAGCAGCTGGTACATTCTACGTTTTTTCTTTTCTCCCAGACATTTCTCTTAGTATGGGAGGGGGGCTGAAAAAAAAAAATATTTTTTCATAATTTTTAAAACCAACTTTTGGAACTTCAATATCTATCTCTCCACCAATTTTCGTGACAATCGGTGCAGTAGCGGCGTAGTACGAGCCCGGACGGACGGACGGACGGACATGACGTAACTATAAGGGTTCCTTGTGGACTACGGAACCCTAAAAACCGAACCGATTCTGATGAAATTTAAATGGAACCATTTGGGAAGTAAAACCTTTGAAATAATTTACTAGCTATAAATTACTAGTACAGATTTAGATTCTTCATAGATTATTTAAAAGGTTGCGCTAATTTCGCTTACGTTAGCCTGTTAATCTTAAGAGGGTACTGCATGAAATTTTGAAAATTGACATGTATTCTAATCACTTGTACTATGCGCTGAATTAATTAAATACATCAAAAGTATTTGTATAATTTAGGTCGATCCTTGAACACGATCGCCCCCTTGGAATTCGAAACAGATACATATGAAATTTTTCCTAATCGCCTAATGGTTCTACGCAGCCTAATGGCTTGCGCAGTAGCGACGTTTTTCGTTCGTGCGGCACCCGCTTAATTATAGTAGTTAAAGGAACCTGATCGAAAATTCGTAAGACACGTGACCTGAGACCGCTCCAAAGGCGAGTTTTTACTTCTCCCGGAGTGCAACCCTAGTGATGTTTCTAGCGTTCCGTACCTCCAAAAAAAGTCGGAACCCTTAAAGGATCATTTGGTCGTCTGTCTGTCTGTCAATACCCTTTTCCTCAGGAACACAGAGGTAATGAGCTGAAATTCATATCAAATACTCAGGTCTACTGTCCCTTGGAGCTGTGAAAAAATCTAACTTCTAAGCCAACGTAATCAAAAGATACATTTTCGTGTTTTTTCCCATTCCCATGAACTCAGAATCTTAAAATTTGGTACGAAGCAACGTCTTATAGCACAGATAAAGAAAAACTTGCTAAAAGCATAATTTTTTAGATACATCATATAATTAAAAATATTTTTAATAATTTTCGACACTCGCAAGGGAATCAACTACTTAACTCTTATAACACGTAAAACTTAATACCATAGAAAAACTTAAAAATGTATGTTAAAATGAATGATGTTATAAAATCTCATTTATTGTATATCTGCTTATAATTATCATATAGTTATATGTCCACGTAATCGCTGTTATATTCCATTTAGCACCTGATTAGTTGTTATCGATACGTAACACAAGGTTCACGGTTCGTTACGTAAATGGATATAAACATAGATAGTATAACTCTAATGGAATTGATACCTCGCCCGGCGGCACGCGTTCTGAGAAGCCTAGTTCCAAAAATCATCGTCAGATAGCAGTAGGCATTGACTGCCTCCGTGGTCCAGTGGTTAAGGCGTTTGCCTGTAGACCTGTAGACCTGACTGCAGACAATCACGTGATTCAAGCCTGCAATGTCCTAACCAAACTGGAAACAACTAAACAAAGTATGCTTCCCGGGGGAATCGAACCCACGAGCTCCGGGTCTACAGGCAAACGTCTTAACCATTGGACCGCGGAGACAGTGTGTTGAGTAGCTACTTAAACTACGATACTAATTTATTTCAAAACTAGCTTTCGCCCGCGGCTCCGCCCGCGTCAATGTCGATCCCTCGGGAATAGTACTTTTTCCCGGGATAAAAGGTAGCCTATGTCCTTCTCCGCACTCCAGAGAACATGTATGCAAAATTTCATGACGATCGCTTCAGTAGTTACGGCGTGAAAGCGTAATAAACAAACAAACAAACTCACTTTAGCATTTATAATATTAATTTTCTTTGGTAAGGATAAGTATAAGTAAATAAGTAATAAGTAAGGATTACATAATGACTCTAAGCTACCGGATTAAGACACTCAATTTACTCGAATTAGTTAGTCGTTTACGCTAAGTGGTTTAGGAGATAAAGCGAAACAGATCTTAATTGGATACTCATTTTGTCAGCGTAGATAAGTTCACTTGCACCTTTGCGATATGAAATTACTATGTAAATATAAATATATATGGACATATCACACAAATTGAGCTAGTAAGTTGTGAACTTGGGTCGTAGGATACTAACTCAACGATACTGTATTTTATAATAGATACATAAAAGATAAACAGCCAAGACCCAGGTCAATTTGAAAAAGATTATTTTCCATCATGACGTGAACAGGGATCGTACCCGGGCACCCTCGTGTCGCAGGCTGGCGTGTTAACCAGAACCACTGCGCCACGGAGCTCGCCATGTACTGTACTTATAGTTAAAATCTATCTATACTAATATTATAAAGCTGAAGAGTTTGTTTGTTTGTTTGTTTGAACGCGCTAATCTCAGGAACTACTGGTTTAAATTGGAAAATTCTTTTTGTGTTGGATAGTCCATTTATTGAGGAAGGCTTTGGGCTATAAAACATCAACATATGACCAATAGGAGCGAAGCATCAATAAAAAATGTTTAAAAACGGGGAAAAATTATTCATCTATTACTAATTAATCGGACGAAGTCGCGGGCAACAGCTAGTTGTAAATAAAGTTTGTTTGATGTAAGTATTTTGGCACACAAAGTTTATAGTTTGTTCACTATTATTTTTAACCGACTTCATAAAAAGTAGTATACCTATAAATCTGAACTCTAAAACACAACGCAACGCTCTTAAGGCGAGGCCTCAAATGTTTGGTACCTTCGCTCGGCAAAGGACTGATCAAGTGCGCGCAAGGGATAGCGCTTGGCGGTCTAGCCCGTGAATGATGAGATAGGAGATAGTCTCGAGTCGCTCAAAGAAAAAAACGTAAGCGCCAAATTCGTTATTTCTATTTTATATAAAATCAGACCGGTTAATTGTATTTTCATATTTACATTTTGATGAATTACTAATAACCTATCTTTTAGTCTAAAAATCATTATTTCATTCGTCGCATTTGAGCTACAATAACAAAAACTCTGCGAACGAAGACCATTTTTCAAAAAAAAATTCTATCGAGAAAATTTTATCAAAACTTGTTTTAATCTTCAATTTTTGGAGATGAAATAGTCAAAAATCATATTACTTAGATTTGAAACTCCTAATTTAAGTATATTGCGAGATAAATAAGGTTCAGAACGACCTTATTTACAGTGGTATCACCTTAACACAACCCCAGGAGTTGCAGTTGTCTATAGGCAGCGGAGATCGCTTGCTAAGAAAATAATACATACCATACATACATACTACCACATCTTTTTCCCTTGCGGGGTAGACAAAGCTTAGGTCTATGAGAATAAAAGCCACGTTTAGCATGTTGGTGGAAGAACGGAATTAAAATAGTGATGGGTTGCGAGCTGCATCAACTTCTAATAATACTACGTAAAATATAATAAACTAGAAATAAGAATAATATCTCACCAATATTTTTCAAACAAATAAAGTTAATTCGTGGAAACATTATTATCTCACAAGTCATGTCATGACGTCATGTTATCGAACGTGGAACGTGGCACAGAAAGCGAACGTAATTTTAGCCGTGCCAGTCACCCGGTTCCGTGGTGTAGTGGTTATCACATCTGCTTTACACGCAGAAGGCCGCCAGTTCGATCCTGGCCGGAATCATATCTTTTGATTTCACTTATTTTTATTGTTATTTTAAAAATATCGCGAAATAAACATTTTATAACATATTTTTTGTGACAGGGAAAATAAATTGCGTAGGTAGTCAAAAAGCAATATAGTATGATGACAAGAAGCCATATTGGCGGTAATAAATTACACATATTAGTAAACTAGCTGTTGCCCGCGACTTCGTCCGCGGCAATTTCTGTTATTATGATTTTTTAATATAGATGAATATTTTTTCCCCGATTTCAAAACATTTTTTATTGATGCTTCGCTCCTATTGGTCGCAGCGTAATGGTTTATAGCCTAAATCCTTCCTCAATAAATGGACTATACAACACAAAAATAATTTTTCAATTTGAACCAGTATGGAATAGCGCGTTCAAACAAACAAATTCTTCAGCTTTATAATATTAGTATAGATGAAAATTAATAGAGTACTGTTGGGCTTCGGCAGACCCCAACTTCTTGCTCTCAACAAGATCTGCCTGCCTATTTTCTAACTCAGTGTACAACGTTTTGATAGTCATTTCAAAGTACATTACGTTTTAAATATCTTTAATAAAAATAGTCAATCATAGGAAACCCGCAATGTATTTTGAAGTGACTATCGAAACATTGGTCACTGAGAAAATAGGCAGAATGAGGGAAACGAACGGACAATCACGGTATAATGTGCATGTATAGCTGTTTAACGACTCGATAGAAGAATAGAGGCCGAACAAGAGGGGTAAGAAAAGAAGGTTGTGTAACTGACGATATGACGAAAGGTTAGAGTCTACATGCTGCGCCAACCGTGGGTAAAGGTAAAAATACACACATACATAGCAGTCAAAATCATAACCCTCATTTCCGTTAAAATAAATAAATAAATACCTATATACGGACAAATCACACAGATTGAGCTAGCCCCAAAGTAAGTTCGAGACTTGTGTAATGGGATACTAACAATAGATAAATAGATAAACATCCAAGACCCAGGCCAATCTGAAAAAGATCATTTTTCATCTTGACCTGACCGGGAATCGAACCCGGGCACCCTCGTGTCGCAGGCTGGCGTGTTAACCACTGCGCCACGGAGCTTTCATGTTAAAAGTAAGTGAACATTATAAAGACAGACAGACGAACAACCAAGTAATCCCATGAGGGTTCCTTTTGAGGTACGGAATCCTAAAAAATCGTCCGTGGTTTTGATATCGTGCAGACCCTAATTTCATCATCATCATTATCAGGTCCTTTTTAGTCTCTACTACAGGAGCACGACCCTCTCTGTACTACTAGGGCCATACTTGGCCAGAGCAGCCAGAGGACTTGGCCTACACTCTCCACGCTGGCCTGACGGGTTGGACAGGTCTCTTAGATGTTTATAAGCTTTGTTTAGCTTGTATTTCCTAAGTCGCCTTCTACGACATCCACGGGAAGACTTGGAGTGGTCCTATTCTACTCTGCCGGAAACCACACGGCTAACAGACCCTAATTTACACGTATTATAATCTAACAGTCCACTACACTCATACATAACCGAGGTCATAAGTTCAAATCCATTGGCCACACATTTAACATAAAAACCGCGAAAGTTTTTATTGGCAGTAAAATGGTAAATTGTGTAAAATACCGGAAACACGAATGTGACAAAGCAACTGTTGCCTAACTAGATATTTACTGCAAAAAAAGATGGAGCTACTGATCTAAATAAATAAATATATACGGACAACACAGATTGAGCTAGCCCCCAAAGTAAGTTCGAGACTTGTGTTATGGGATACTAACTCAACGATACTTTATTTTATAACAAATACATATATAAATATACATCCAAGACCCAGGCCAATCTGAAAAAGATCATTTTCCATCTTGACCTGGCCGGGGACCGAACCCGGTCCCTCCGTGTCGCAGGCTGGCGTGTTGACCGCTGCGCCACGGAGCTAGTAAAAAAAATAAAAATCTTTGATTTCGAAAATGAATGAAAAAAAGATTTGATTTTGAAAATCTTGGATGTGCGAAACACGGAGGTGCGAAATTAGCCCCGAAGACTAGAATTAGCTAGAACCTACTCCTAAATCAGTCCAATACTCGCGTACGGAGGGTTCCGTACCATCTAATCTTCTAATATATAAAATTCTCGTGTCACAGTTAGAAACTACTCCTAAATCAGTCCAATACTCGCGTACGGAGGGTTCCGTACCATCTAATCTTCTAATATATAAAATTCTCGTGTCACAGTTTTCGTTGCCATACTCCTCCGAAACGGCTTGACCGATTTTGATGAAATTTTTTGTGCTTATCCGGTATCTATGAGAATCGGCCAACATCTATTTTTCATCCCCCTAAATGTGAGGAGTAGTCCAGCCCTAAATTTTATTTTTTATTTTTTAGACATTATTTATATGGCAAAACAACTTTTGATGAAATTTTTTGTGCTTATCCGGTATCTATGAGAATCGGCCAACATCTATTTTTCATCCCCCTAAATGTGAGGGGTAGTCCACCCCTAAATTTATTTTTTTATTTTTTAGACATTATTGATATGGCAAAACAATGTTTGCCGGGTCAGCTAGTTATCTATAAAAACTCATGTCTGAGCTGACCCGGCAAACGTTGTTTTGCCATATAAATAATGTCTAAAAAATAAAAAATAAAATTTAGGGGTGGACTACCCCTCACATTTAGGGGGATGAAAAATAGATTTTGGCCGATTCTCATAGATACCGGATAAGCACAAAAAATTTCATCAAAATCGGTCAAGCCGTTTCGGAGGAGTATGGCAACGAAAACTGTGACATGAGAATTTTATATATTAGAAGAATCTATAAAAACTCATGTCTGTTGTATGGGAGCCCCCATTAAATATTTGTTTTATTTTATTTAATTATTTATTTTTAATGTGAATATATAACTAAATATTCTGTGAATATTTCAAGCGTCTACCTGTTGCCGTTATCAATATCGAGCTAAAACAAGCAAAAAAAAAAACACGTTTGTTGTATGCGAGCCCCAAAAATATTTATTTTATTCTTCTATTTAGAATTTGTTGTTATAGCGGCAACAGAAATACATCATTATGTACATATATGTATAAAATACTCTATGAGAATCGGCCAACATCTATTTTTCATCCCCCTAAATGTGAGGGGTAGTCCACCCCTAAATTTATTTTTTTATTTTTTAGACATTATTTATATGGCAAAACAACGTTTGCCGGGTCAGCTAGTTATCTATAAAAACTCATGTCTGTTGTATAGGAGCCCCCATTAAATATTTGTTTTATTTTATTTAATTATTTATTTTTAAAGTGAATATATAACTAAATATTCTGTGAATATTTCAAGCGTCTACCTGTTGCCGTTATCAATATCGAGCTAAAACAAGCAAAAAAAAACACGTTTGTTGTATGCGAGCCCCAAAAATATTTATTTTATTCTTCTATTTAGAATTTGTTGTTATAGCGGCAACAGAAATACATCATTATGTACATATATGTATAAAATACATAATAAAAAAGAAAAGAAAACAGAAATACATACAGACAGATAGACAGAAGGACAGCGGACCAATTATTAATAGGGTCCGTTTTTACCCTTTGGGTACGGAACCCTAAAAACGAAGACATTTATGGAAAGTCAATCACAAAATTAAAATTATTTCGAAAGAGCAGTCCGTCGCTCCGTCGATCAATAAATATTCGATAAATCGTTCAATCGGAACAACGTTTGGCGACTTAAGGTTATTTCGGCGTAAGTTTAATTCGATGAATCGTTCAGTCGACTTAAGGTTAATCCAACATCTTCATCTTCATCAGGTCTTTTTTAGTCTCCACTGCAGGAGCATGACCCTCTCTGTACTACTGGAGCCATACTTGGCCAGAGCTGTCAGAGGGCTTGGCCTACACTCTCCACGCTGGCCAGACGGGTTGGAGAGGTCTCATAGATGTTTATAAGCTTTGTTTAGCTTATATTTCCTAAGTCGTGGTCGTGGTCCTATTCTACTCTGCCGGATACCACACGGCAACGGTAATCCAACATATTACTTTGAAAAGTTGTATGGGAGCCCCCTTAAATATTAATTTTATTAGTATTTGTTGTTATAGCGGCAACAAAAATACATAATAGGGTCCCGTTTTTACCCTTTGGGTACGGGACCCTAAAAATCATCGTCGCAATAGACGTTGGGACCAAATGGTGTAGGAATCCCAAACCCATCTATATCTATACTAATATTATAAAGCTGAAGAGTTTGTTTGTTTGTTTGAACGCGCTAATCTCAGGAACTACTTGTTCAAATTGGAAAATTCTTTTTGTGTTGGATAGTCCATTTATTGAGGAAGGCTTTAGGCTATAAAACATCACGCTGCGACCAATAGGAGCGAAGCATCAATAAAAAATGTTTTGAAAACGGGGGAAAATTATGCATCTAGGTATACTAATAAAAAATCTAATTAATCATATCAGAAATTGCCTGTCGCGGGCAACAGCTAGTAGGAAATACACGTGCGAAGCCGGATCGCGATGTTATTCTGATACTAAAATGGTCATTGCTGGAAACGCCGGAAATGCGAAAACAACGTAACAGCGGTTACCTAACGTCCCGCTATGTGAATTACGACTGTTAGGTAAATTGCGATGAAATGCGAGACCGCAAAACAGTGTAAAAACGTGTAATGGTTTGAAGAGTCCGGTATGAAGCAGTTAGTGGTACAGTGATCTAACAATGCTTTGGATCCTAAACCGACCTTTATGAGGTGGGAGCGAGTTGAATCTTTTACGATTACGATACTTCTACGAAATTTTATATTACATACAATTTTAATCATCATCATCATCAGGTCCTTTTTAGTCTTTACTACAGGAGCACGACCCTCTCTGTACTACTAGGGCCAAACTTGGCCAGAGCAGCCAACAATTTTAATACATACATATAATCACGTATTTATCCCTTACGGGGTAGACAGAGCCTAAAGTCATAAGACCGAAAGGCCACGTTTTGCATGTGGGCGTAGGTGGAAAACGGAATCAAAATAGTGATGGGTTGTTAAACGAATCGCCTTTTGTCATGAGTCTTTAGATTTTCGCCCATTCACTTGACTGACCTGCTGCGCGGGAAGAGAAGCAGCTGGCACATTCTACGTTTTTTCTTTTTCTCCCAGACCAGCATGGAAGAGAATTAGTACAATTTAAAGGTAGATACATAACACATGTACGTCATTCAACGTGACTCATGCATATTTCATCGACCAATACCTGCTTACGATGAAGGAAAACATCGTGAGGCCTGCACAATGGTGTACTGTTTGTTCCATTCAATGATTCCTCACAAAATTAATGCATTCCTTTCACCACAAGATAAAAGGCCTAGAGCATCGGTAGGCAACAGGGGATCGCGGTCTGGATACGGCGCGTGGAAGGTAAGAGTCTCCGATCATCCCAAGCTCCGTGGCTTGCGACACGAGGGTGCCCAGGTTAGATGGAAAATGATATTTTCCAGATTGGCCTGGGTCTTGGATGTTTATCTATATGTATTTGTTATAAAATAGAGTATCGTTGAGTCAGTATACCATAACACAAGTCTCGAACTTACTTTGGGGCTAGCTCAATCTGTGTGATTTGTCCGTATATATTTATATTTATTTCTAACCCCGCCAAGCATCGTAAAATACTATTTTTTTGACTTCTGTACCCAAAGGATAAAAGGGGGGCCTATTAAAGCCCCCGCTTTCCACTTGCCAACCCCTGGCCTACAACTTAAATATCATCATCAAAGCCCACAACTCATCATCATCATTTCGAGTAAGTGACATGGTGAATCGAACAATCACACTCTGTTGTCAGACTTCTTTGGAACTGCCTCTCGGCCTCTGACGTTGTTCCACAGCCCACAACTGCCACTATAAAGAATTAATCCACTGATCAACATCAGTGAATTCATTAAGTCTGGTACATAGTGCATATACCTACAGAATAAATAGTAATAGCATACCTACGTCCTCTTAAGCAAGAAACTAACAGATGCAGTGCGGCGAAGGCGCGCCACAAGAGGCGCAGAGTCAAAACAACAGAATATTAACCTAATAGTATGTAGCATAAAGTCGATTTTTGTAGTGCACCTGGCGCCAAAATGCGGCGCGACGCAAAGAGACGCGCACCTCCGCCGCACTGCATCTGTTAGTTTCTTGCTTTAGGTATCTCCTACTCCTAATTTATGATTCAAAATCTCTAGCACAAGACCTTGAACAATTCTATCTGGCCCACAAGCATGCAGTGTGCACCGCAAATAGGCGGGTATTTAAATATCTTCTCGTCGTCTAGAAGGGCCTATCCTCAGTGCAAGTCACCCGGGACCGCCGGGTGGTCACCAGTAATCGGAGCTAATCCTACTCTATGCACTCTATTCCGTCCGGTGGCGAGTGCGATGGGGTCAGATAGTGGGATTCGTCTGGCTATTCGGAGCTTAAGGGGGGCCAGGGAGGGTTCATTTCCAAAGTAAGGATCTTGAGATGGTTTTGTACCCCTCTTGGTCACCCATCCTATTGGGGACCGCGGTTGCTTAACATAAGCGGTTATAATGCTTTCGCTCACTGGGCCATCCGTCTCTACTTGAATCTATCTAAACGTAAACTTATAAAAATCACAACCCCAAGATTTAGAATCAGGTTTTTAAATCTAAAACTGGCCGCCTCTATCACTTTTACGATAAAGGTCACATTGACATTGACACATATAGTACTATCATTGTCTGATTGTAATTCAATTGTTTGCTTTTCATTGTTTTATTATTCAATACATCATTGTAATTGGTTTAATAACATTTGTTTGTGATCAATGCAATGTGATTCATTTTGTTGAGTAACTTAAATCAGGTTGGCTCAAATCAAGTTGATCCTTTTGTATGAAGTACTAGAAACCCTGGAAATGAAACCCAGTGAAAACAAGGCCAGATAGGCCAGATACTCGATAGTTACCAGATATCCGTTTCACCTCTAATATGCATTATCTGGGATATGGAAAAGAACTTTATCCTTTCATTCTGGAAAAAAGTACTGTTCTTGAGGGTATGACATTAATGCGAGGGGAACTGTAGGCGAAAGTTATTGAGATAGGCTTATTATTAATTCCTCTTCTTTAATATGTATTCCTTCATCAAAAGCTAGTGAAAGTCAATGAAAATTACCATACATGCTTTCTAGTGTATCCTAAAATGAGACAAGGCCTCCCATTGGCCAGTTATAAAGCTTAATTTATTTTTTATCAGCATCTGATAACCCTCAGAACAATAACTAAAGCATAGAAACCGTGTTAAAATAACAACAAAATACAATATTCTACACTGTTTTTACTTATGGCATTGTTAAAGCATCAGAAAGAGATGCATATACAATGCCATTTGCGTAAATGTGCAGGTTGTCCTGGGGTACTGATGTGATCAGGGTTGTACTATATCGATGAAATATATTTATCGACAACATGTTTCGTCCTAAGAAAGTCATAAATGTACTCTACTCTGATTGTATCGATTCGTTAAATGAGTACGATTCATAAAAAAAAAAACAACTAGTTGCACTCCAGGAGTGCCGGCAGAAGTGAAAACTCGCCTTTGCGGCATATTCAGGTCCGTGTCCTTCTTACGAATTTTCGATCAATTCACGTGTCCTGACGCGAGTTTTCTATTTTACCCATCCCAAAAAGTGCACAAAGCCGCTAAAGAGGCTTTTACTTTAAAAGTTACGTCAAAATACACCTAAATAACTCCTAATCGCATGGCGCCGCTTGGCTTCATCTGATAAATAGGTAAAAAAAAAAACCATACATTACCCACCGCGCGTCTACTGTCTACTGCTGGTCATTAGGCCTTACCCAGTATTGGTCGAACGGCAGAATACCTAATATGATGTCAATCATATTTTCGATTATTTCGAAATTCAAACAGTGCCTACTTACCTATGAATGCGCAAAAAACCCAATGCATTCGATTTACAGTCCCCAATGTGAGGCAGTCCAACGTTGACATACTAGTTGAAGGTAAAATAGACTTTGTAAATGATACCACCTTCTTAGGAATCACAATAGACTCTAAATTGCAATGGGGCGCTCATGTATCAAAAGGTAATATAAGGTCAGATATATTTTTCACTTGATCAATGGGCCCTTCAGCATATTCCAAAACCATCTAAAGCTTTTCCCAGCTAGCTTTGAGGAACAGTCAGTAAAGGAAACATAATCAGGTAGGTAAAGAGAAACACATAATTCCAAGTGATATTTTTTATTTTATAAAACTTTTACTCTAGGGTAAAAAAGTGCCAGTGTGTTATTTGTGAAAAATTCACAGTGTTGGTAATAGAAAAACAAGAGGTGAAGAAAAACAAGAGATTACTTTACCCACTTTCATTACTGTCCAAAATAAAATGTTTTTCATAATTTTAAATATAAATAATAAAACCGTTTCCGTAAACTTTCTTATTACCATTGATTTATAATTCGGCAAATATAAATGTAGGTAAAGCATCGTGTTTCAATCGCTTCCATTTAATTTTATATTCGAAATTAATGTATCGGCACGGCAGTAAAATATTTTGAACAAATTCGAGTATGTATGACATTTTATGTCCAATATGTCGCTTGAAAGTTCCTCGGATCCACACCTTTTTATCCTTTTACTTCAGGGAGCTGCAATAAAATTTCAACAATAATTTTCTTCATATTAGTAAAAATCGATTCTTTTTAGGGTTCCGTACCCAAAGGATAAAAACAGGACCCTACTAATATGACTCCGATATCCATCTGTCTGTCACCAGGCTGTATCTCATGAACCGTGATAGTGAGACAGTTGAAATATTACAAACAAAAATTTCGGGCGTTTTTATAGCTTACGCCCACGGCTCCGCTCGCGGTAATGTCTATCCCCGATAACAGTACCTTATTCTGAGATGTAATTTATGTCTATGTTCTTTTCCGTACTCCAGAGATCGTGCAATGGTGATGATGATGATGCAAAATTTCATGATGATCGGTTCAGAAGTTACGGCGTGGAAGCGTAACAAACAAACTCACTTTCACATTTATAATATTATATGTAAGGATGGTACGGAACCCTTCGTGCGCGAGTCCGACTCACACTTTGCTGGTTGTTTAATTACCATGATGGTTCAATTTGTTACATTACTATTGCATGGCTCAACACTAACAAAAATATCCCTGATAGCAAGACCGTCATAAAAAATATCGATATACTCGTAGATACGTGATTTTACCACATCACTAGCAAAAAAACTAACCTAATTTGAAATAAGGAAAAAACGATAATTTTAAGCAAAATACCTATAAAAGTTGTCATTTATACAATACGTTATATAATTGACAATATTATTGTTGTATTTTGAGGTATTTTGGGTTTTAATTATGCACTTTTAACTGAAAAACTTACCGAAGAAAATTATGTTTTACAGAATTTATTTCTGTTCGTCCTGAATGGGATTTACATCGCTCCATTGCACAAGACATTGTTTAGTATAATGGTCATTTGATAACGCACCAACCCAACACCGGTTAATACTTTTTTCCGTGAGAATTTTAGCACAATCCTATATTTAATTTGCAGACATCACAATTCCGCCGCAATGTTTTTGTCGATATATAACCCGATCAAATCGGCAAGATGCTAATATTACAGACGTTGAACTGTAATAAGTTATTTTGAATTTAGTCGGATTTAATTGGAGTCCAATGGAGTCCATTGACATTTCAAGTCGGGACAACCATGAAAATAATAGAAACTGACTGAAGTTTTTGTCTCATTCTGTCATAAGCGAAAGCTCATAAGAAAAATACAGTGTCAACTATCTGTTTTCAGTTTCTATTTTTATGCGGCTTCTATGTATATTATTCTTCTGAGTGATAACCATATCTAATATGTTGATAAAGATAAGACAAAGTAAACAGCCAAATTATTAGCAAAAAAGTGTGACCACAAATGACTGTCTAAGGCATATTATTCTATTCAGCCGCATCACAATTTGAATACAATTGTTGCAAAATGTGACAAGGCCGTGTACATTTCCTAAGACAACTCTAATTAGGTAAAAGGTCGAGTATAACTGTTATGGCGTTATACGGTATAGCCGCAATGATATCAGAGGCAATTTATATAATATTATGAGTCATCTCGGCTGAATGAATTGATATACCGGCCCACTACACAGTTGCTAAAAAAGTTAACATTCGAAATTGGAACAAACCTTTGTTACAGATCAACAATAAAAAAAGTTAGAAAGTAAACATTTTACTGCTTCACTCGCAATCGGAAGTTATTAGCAGGAAATTAAACTAGTTAACTCGAGGAATGCAAGAGAAAATTACCTTGTCCAAACATTTCAGCTCCTCCGTCGGATAAACAGTTTTCTCACACCTTGCACAAGTTTTATTCATGGTGGATCGTTTCTAAGCACTAACACTTATGATAGATATAGGCACTGGTGTTTCACAGAGCAACACAAATTTACACGATTCACAAACTTTTCTGAATTCACTTTTCGTTAAAAACACTCACGAGCACGATTTTTGTAGCATCCTCTAACGCGCATGCCAAAAAAATGACAAATGGCGGCTGCTAGTGTTACTTGCAGTGGAATAAAATACTACTAAATTTTTACTAAATTTGTTGCCAGCCTCATCAAAATTACTACTATTAAATGAAACGGGTTTACCGTTTATCCGAAAAGAGTTAAGTTTTAGGCTGATTTTAGAGTGACGCCGGCAACTGCCGCCGTTGACCAGCGCGTTTCAACAGTGCGCGCTTGACCGGCGTGCACTGTGAACAGCGACGTCGTAAAACATTGCAAATTGATTACTGAGCGCGCGCTTCGGCAGCGCTGGCCTCGTCAGAGTAAAATTGTTCTATGGCGCTGGCCACCGGCAGGCGTCTCACAAACGGCGCCTTTGAACTGCGTGACACTGAAACGCAACTACTATCTAGTGTAATTGCAAGTGCGCGCGTGTGGCCGGCGCTGGTCAATCACGTGACTTTGAAATCAGCCTTATAAAACTCCGAACTATGCTTTCATTTGTACCAACATCACCTACCAACATACAGCTCCTCCGACTTCTGGAATAAGGAATTATTAGATGTATGTATCATGTATTAGTTAATTATCACGTTATTAATTCAGGGGTTAGATTATTCTACCAAGGACTAAAAGTTAAAAGTAAAATACACTTTATTAAAATAAACCAATATGTAACTAAGAACACAAACACTTCTCCCTTTGAAGTACCGCCAGTGCTTCATTAAAAAGCTGTTTCGACGACTGAATCATCTCCGTCAAATGATTATAATCATCTCGTTTCTCTTCCTCAATCATTTTCAATTTGTCTTCCATAATTTTTAATTTCTCTTCACAGAGTTCCAATTTGTATTTTAAATCTTCTTTGTCAAGAGCATCATACGATTCTGGAGGCTGGGATTCAGAAGAGCTGTCACTTGGTCTATCCACTATAGCTGTAATCGAAGATTGCTTCTTAGTTACAGACATTCCCGTACTAAAATCATGTGGTTGGTCCTTCTCCCTCATCGACACTTTAGAAATCTTCGATCGACTTTTGGCGTCTCTCAATAATTTAACTTCACCCTCCAGAGTGGAAAGCCTTCTTTCAAGCCGTTTCTTTTTCTCTCTTATCTTCCGATGTGTTACGTCAAGTTCTTCCCATTTGTGTCTTTCATTATCTAGCCTTTCATTTAATGTTACTACTAGTTCTGAAAGCTTTTTAATCTCATTGTCCGTTGCTGTTTTCATCGGAGTGAAGAAGACACTCTGCAATGAACATTCTTCGTATCTCAATAGTTGTGCTCTCAATTCCTCAATCTTAGTCGTCTTTTCAGAAGCCTGTTTTCTGAGTGCGTCAATTTTTGCGTCAGTATTTTTAACAACTTTTTGATATTCAATCATATCACTTTGCATTTTATTCATCTTTACCGTATTTTCTTTGAGGATTTCTTGATAGTACACTTCCAGGTTCTTGATTTGATTCTAGAGAACAAAAAACTATTTTTAGAAGCTGTAATGTAACCTACAAGCTATAAATCTCAAAGTCTGATTTCTTGGGAATTCACGAGTTATCTATCGTGTCGACCCCTTGTGCATTTAACTTTATGATAAATAATGTTTCAATAGAGCTACCTAATACTTGAATCTTGCGAAGGATTACTTCATTATAAACGATTATTTGTTGATTTGAGTAGTAAAAGCAAGCTTTGCAAGAATAAGCGAAACGGTATGGCTAAGACAAACAAGTAAGTTGTACCTATATTGTTTGAATTGAAAATTTAACTCACCCTCTGCTCATTAACAAGTAGATCATCGCTGTTGCTCTTTTCGACCAATGTCTGCATCTTCTGCCGTACGGTGGTGACGTCACATTCCAGGTTTCTGATCCTGCATCGTGCCCCATCTAATTTCTTCTTTAGTTCCTGGTTTTCTTCTTTATGCGCATCTAAGTCTTTCATGGCGTTTTCGATATCCTTCTTACGTTTTGCTTCTATTTCTCTGATGACCTAAGACATTACCATCAAATACGTTATTTTATTATATGTTTTACTCCATATCACGTCACTATATACTCTAAATCATCTTAGTAAAACACCTTTATATACGTTTTACTCAATATCACGTCAACGTCAACTGTGCCAATGATAACTCCACCTACTCCGATCGCGATCTCCAAGCACGGAGTAGATACAGATAGATACTCTGTATCTGCTCCGTGTCTCCAAGTAACAAGGTATGTTTCGGCTGACTTCATGTAGATCAGCAAAACAAGATGGAAAATGGCAATGGCAATGGAGACAAAATGCCATCTTTGATTCTAGTAAAACGATAAAATTAAAAGGATGAAAGGGCAAAATACATCTAACATGGTATGAACATCTAGAAAGGAGATATGCAAAACATCTCGCAAAGAGAATGACCCATTTACAGGTAGACGGACGTAGGGGATGAAGAAACCCAAGAAAGACGTGGATTGAATGTGTCTGAGGGGATATGAGGGAATGGAGGGTGAATATTGATATAGTTAAGGATAGAAAATTATGGAGAGAGTCGACATAAAGAGCAGACCCCAAATATGGAAATGGCGAGGAAGAAGAAAGGGCAAAATACAAACCTGAGTCTGATCCTTCCTTTTGGCTTCAATCAGATCTTTCTGCTTCCCATTCAGCTTTTCCTCCAGTTCTCCAATCCTTGACTGCAGCAGCACAATCTGCTGCGCCCTTCCCTTCCACCCAGCCAAATCATTCTGCAACTCCTTGATACTCGTGAACTTATCTCCTAACTCCTGCTGCAGAATCTTCGTAGCTAACAATATATCATTCTTCAGCTCCAAATTCCTATTTTTACTGTCATAAAGCTTTTTGTTCACAACAACTAATTTATTATTTAGTTCTTTTAACTCGTCAGGGCTTGCGTCTTGAGCGTCTTTGCACATACAGACGTCTAATTTCTCTTGCTCTTTTGAAACTTCTAATTGCATTATCTTTCGCTCTAGAGCAGCGTTCCTAGTTTTGTGCCCTTCAAGTTCAGCGACTAGATGTCGATTTTGTTTACATAGGTCTGTGATTTTCGCACTGATAACTCCAGCTGATTTCGATGATATAGCCGGCCCTGTACCGGATATGATGTCGCGGATACGCTGGTTGAGTTCACTGACCGTGTTGTTAAGCTCTTTTACCTCCTGTTCCTTTGTGAAGACGCATTTGCGAAGCTCGTTGTTTTCTGAAGTCATTACCTGTAATTATTTAATATAACATTGGTAAATATGCTCGGCTAATTTGTGTTTGACTATAGAGTTTTGCAAAAAGATTTTTCCATGACAATCTCCGTGTAGCAGTGGTTAATTCCCCAGTCTGATAAATGCGACACCGGGTCTGATGCCTGCTCGGCAAATACTTGTATGTACTTACTTCATTTACAGGTCCACGTTTTGGAGTAAGGTACCTAAGAATTGTGGGTATCAGGCAGGAGGCAGGCCGTAAAAACATTGCCAAATCACATTATAAGCAAGTAGCATAATTATACCGTCATAATAGCGGACTCCGGGCACCACCGTAGAGTAAAAACCCGGCAAAACATTCTGATGTAGAGGGTTGAAAACCGGTACCAACTGCATAATACGCAACTGAGAAATTTAAGATATTGCTAATCGTGATCACCAATTCAAGTGACACACACCCGATTGCTTTACATGCGTAAACCCTAACGGTATCGTTGGATCCTAGCTAATTCTATCCAATTAACTAAAATCAAACCTTCAGCTGCTCAATAAGATGAGCATTCAACTCAGGTGGGTACAAAACATCATCAGGGTCAGGTTTGTCAAGCGCAGCCAGCATTTTGAGTTTCATCTCGTCAGTCTCATCGATTTTAGCAGCTAACTCAGCCTGCTTCTCCTCCTTGAAGTTGGACTTCGATCGCATCTTTGTACTTGATAATAATTTCTTATTATCGGTCATTTTCGTCGTAAATAAAAAGTGTCCCCTCAAGTTGGCCAAAGAATTTTGACTTGTGTCAGTTTTTCAATTTAAAAACAGAGCAGCTTTCAAAAGGATTATAACAAAAAGTTTTTTACCTACCTAATACAGACATAGTACAGTAGACCGGACATCACACACAACAAGATGTATGTAGTCGTTTTTGACGTGATAGTTAACGTCTTATAAATCGATGAACGCCGGCTGCACGCACGATAAAGGGTCACGTTCCGTGTGCAAGTGAGAACGCGGAAGAAGCAATGAACGGGGCGATCGGCCTAAGCGTTCGGCTTGTTATTGTGAAACATCTATATCTCTTGCCCCGTTATCACGTAAAATGATCGTCTTAAAATAATCGACTTTACCTACAGACTACAGATAACCAATTTTGTCAAACCAATTTTATTCAGTCTTTATGAAACTGTATTGACAGCAAAATTATTTTCGAACTTAATTCACGTTGTGTGTGATTAATAGATTTTTTTAAATATACATTTTATTTAATTTATTGGCACACAAAACAGTCTCATAATACAGCCTTAAATAATTTATATGTATAATAGAAACATGTTTAGTTGCAAAACAAAAAAAATATATATATATTCAGTGATAAACTATTTTATTAGATCCCTTTTGATCCTAAATTATTTTTAATCTTATTACCCTGACCATGGTAAATCAACCACCACACTAAGGAAAACACTTACTATATAGATGCCACCACATCACTATTGACATTAAGCAATGCTGCCAACATTCCAACAGTAGCTGTCAATCAGCTGACAGCTACAGTATCGTAAATAATTTTTATTCATCAATTTTAATTGATTTTATGAATTATTTTGTTCGTATCTCCTTCAGTGGTACATCAATGAACTAATCATAGTGTGTGCTTTGGTTCAGCGTTTCCTCCTGGTCCTGTGAGCTACAGGTGGGTTGTAAACACAATTTAATTTTTCATGGTTGAAGTCCTGAAATATGTTCTTATCTCTTTATTATGCAAACAAATCAACTTCAAGGTGTATTCTATCGTTGTTTCTCATCACCAGCTATACCTGGACACCTCTAAGGTCGTTTTATGTCTTTGAGATACATATAGGCGTTACAAATCAACATTATTGTGGTGTAATATAATGAAACAATATTTTCTTATTAGAATCATGTTTTGTGCGTATTATAGTCATTATAACATTTGTAAAGTCAAATAGTCGTATCTGTAAAGTCCTAACATTAAGCATATACTCATCATATCTTGAAAATGTTTTTTCTGGCTTACATAAGTATAGGTAGATATTGTCCTAAGTTTGAGTACATAATAAGTTATTTTCCACCTTTTAGTTCATATTGTTTTTATATCTGCCTTCTCAATGACATAGGCTAAGAACATGTTGTCATGAACCATAAATTTAGGGCTTCAAGGGTTACCAAAACTCAAGATGTAGACGTCACGTCTCAAGTCACACGTGTCTTCTATTAGGCGGTTACAACCTCCCAATCAATTAAAACATGAGACTTTTTGAAAACACTCTAGTTTACCTGGTTCTGTGGACAATTTTCCACACCTATGCCTCTTGTTTGGGCCTATTGTGTGTGAGCAGAAGACATTCTATCTTCTGGTCTTCTGCTTTGGAGAGACTGCGCGTTCCCTCATTATTTTTCCTCATTGTTTTATTTGAACCATCCCAGCTCGTCGAGGAAGAGTAGCACTGCAGAGGGTGTGCTACAGACCTCGCTAGGCATGATCCCTAGATGGGTTGGGTGCTCCAATATAAATTGAAAACACTCATGGATATCATGTGTATTGTGAGTAGAGCTTGCACTCAGGAATTCCCAGTTGTCCTTGAACTGGTGTTGCAATAAAGAATACCTGTTCTCGCATTTTGTTTTTTTGGAAGGACTACGTAGCTAGCTCTAAGTGAGCTTTTGCTACTTCACCGGGCGTTTGCCGGTTCTCCCATATCTCGGATAAGATAAAGAGGTTATTCGAAATAATACCAATAGCGCGTTCTAACTCCGAACAGCGCCATCTAGCGGCTACCGGAGTTGATGTGTGTAGGGTAGAGTACAATTATATAGGGGTTTGTTTGTTTGTTTATAAAGCTTTATTGTACTTAAAAAGAAATATATGTATACCATCATGAACTCTTCCATGCTAGTCTGGGAGAAAAGAAAAAAACTTAGAATGTACCAGCTGCTTTTCTTCCCGCGCAGATCGTAAAAGCCTATCAAGGGAATGGGCGAAACTTTAAGGAACCATCTTAGTAGGCGATGCTGCTAGCTACCCATCACTATTTTGATTCCGCTTTCCACATAATGCCCACCAACATGCTAAATGTGGCTTTAAAGTCTTATAAACCTAGGCTTTGTCTACCCCGCAAGGGAAAAAGACGTGATACTATGTATGTATAAATTACCGAGTTATGCAGTAACAGACACAAAATGAACAACTTCCTTTTTTTGAAGTTGGTTAATAAAGGGAAACTAGTTCCATGGAATTATTTATTTCATTTAGACCTTAACCTCATTGTTTTAGCCACCATGCCAGGCACAAACCTGATTGTACCAGTTGTCCTCTGGGGCAAACACGCCCCCACACACTGTGTCTCTTCCGTTTACCTATCCCGAGACCAGAAGACCCTCGTCACTGGCTGCTATGACGGCCAGATCTGCATCTGGCAGGTGGATCCGGGCAGTCTGAAGATGATCCCGAGGTGTTTGCTGGTTGGGCATACTGCTCCTGTGACTTGTCTGTCCAGGGCTTCCATCATACAGGTAAGCTGTTCTATAAACAAACATGGCGAGCTCCATGGCGCAGTGGGTTCTCGGGTTCGATCCCCGGTCAAGTCATGATGAAAAACGATCTTTTTCAGATAGCCCTGTGGTATCTATTATAAAATATAGTATCGTTGAGTTAGTATCCTACGACACAAGTTCACAACTCACTGTGGGGCTAGGTCAATTTGTGTGATATGTCCCTATATATTTATTTATGATTCAACTAATGAACAGGCTTGTTTCCTAAAAAAAATACCATTAAAAATAATAAATCCCTCATAAAGCTTATCTAAAAATATTATAAACGTATTTTTTCTTACTAAAATCAACTAATATGTAGGAAGACAGACAGAAATTTCACCCTTTTATCGTTGGAATACCAAAGAGTCGAACTAAACGCTTTGACAGTTCCTTTTTGGTTCGAGTAGCTAAGGTGTGGAATGAACTGCCTGCGTCTATATTCCCAAACAAGTACAGTCCCGGGACATTCAAAAGTAGAATAAATGGGTATCTCTTGGATAGGCATGTAACATCCTCGTCTTCATCGTCACTTACCATCAGGTGAGATGGGAGACAAATGCCTAATTCAATATTTAGTAAAAAAAAAAAAAAAAAAAAAAAAAAAGGAAGCCATACAATTTTTTTTGCATCTACTATGCTATTCTGATATAAGTACTCTAATTAAATAAAGAAATAAAATATGAACAAAAAAATCCTGTGTCTTTTTCAGGATAACAACTTTATCGTCAGCTCATCAGAAGCCGGGGAGATGTGCACCTGGGACCTCGTGGATGGCAAATGCAGGGAAAGTGTTAAACTATCCCAGATACATACAAATATACAGGTATTATGCACTCTATATATATATATCATATACTTAAACTCCCTCCGTGGTCCAGTGGTTAACGCGTTTGCTTGTAGACCTGGGGGTTGTGGCTTCGATTCCCACGGGAAGCATAATTTGTTTGGTTGTTTCCAGTTTGGTTAGGACATTGCAGGGTAGAATCACCTGATTGTATGATAATAAAGATGATTCCGTGCTTCGGAGGGCACGTTAAGTCGTTGGTCCCAGCTGCCATCTGGTAGTCGTTAAAGGAACCACGTGAGAGGCCGAGAGGCGGTCCCGAAGAACTCCGACACCAGGGTGTGCATGGTCGATTGACCTACACGAAATGAAATGAATAAATTTTGCACGCCTTACAGAGGCAAAATGTACTGGCACTTTTATGTAAAACTAGCTTTCGCCCGCGGCTCCGCCCGCGTCAATGTCGATCCCTCGGAAATAGTTCTATTTCCCGGGATAAAAGGTAGCCTATGTCCTTCTCCGTACTCCAGAGAACTTGTATGCAAAATTTCATGATGATCGTTTCAGTAGTTACGGCGTGAAAGCGTAACAAACAAACAAACTCACTTTCGCATTTATAATATTAGTAAGGATAAGGATATAACCATGTTATGTCTACCTACATTTATGGAAATAAATACATTTTGATTTTGAACATTTAGAAAAACAGACGAAAAATGACTCCTGTGAACAAAACACATTTTTATCCAATAACTTTTTACTATTATCTACAATGAATACTAATCACTGACGTCGACATCTAAAACAGCTATTTATCGATTTTAATAAAAAAGGAATTATTTTGTATGAGAAAATTAAATATATATTTATTTATTATTATTTTAATGTTAAATAATAATCAAAAAATCAAATCAAAAATCAAAACGTTTATTCAGAAAATAGGCCTTTGCAGGCACTTTTTCACGTCAAATCACATTGTAAAGGATCTAATTTAGTCATATTTATATTATTACTTAATGTGCAAAAGCTACAGACTACTAGCGTTTCGGAACCGACCACTGCAGAGAAGAAACGCCAAAAGAAACTCTTTTCAACAGTATTGGTCGCCTACTCGCCTGAAGGGCTATTTTATTTTATCATCTATCTTTATCATTTATCATCAAATTTCTTCATTTATCATTTTTTTTTCATTTTATGTTTACAATTTTTATTATATAGGTACATTATTATTTTTTCGAACATATTATGTTAGCGATCGAGTGTGCAGTGATAATATTTTACATTATACACAGTAGTCTCAAAGAGGCCGAGCAAACCTGTCCCCCCTAGCAGCACCCGTTCACGAGTTGACGCATGGATCAGCCATCGTTGAACTCAACCATATTAGAGGGAATTCAACGACCCGACACACGACGCCGCCACTAGTTTGAACATTTGAGTGAGCATGACTTACTCGATAATAAATAAATGTTTATTTATTATTATTTTAATGTTCTCATACAACAAATCCTCTGTCTGCTCTGGCCAAGTTTGGCTCTGGTAGTACAGAGAGGGTCATGCTCCTGCAGTGGAGACTAAAAAAGACCTGATGATGATGATGATGATACAAAATATATATTTTTATATTAAAATCGATAAATCAGCTGTTTTGATTAAAAACATAAAAAATACCATGCTGGTGTATATATGTGCTAGTTTCTTCTCTTCCCGCGCAGACCGTGAAGCCGGTCAAGGGTATGGGCGTAAATCTAAAGAATCATGACAATAGGCGATGCGGCTAGCAACCCAACACTATTTTGATTCCGTTTTCCACCTTTAAGCCCACCACTATGCTAAACGTGGCTCTTCAGTCTTATGCCCTTAGGCTCTGTTTACCCCGTAAGGGATAAAGACGTGATAATATGTATGTATGAAACATTAAAAGAGTAATGGTACGGAACCCTTCGTGCGCGTGTCCGACTCGCACTTGACCGGTTTTTTGACCTATGAGGCTATGTAATTTAAATGGACCTTGTATATTTATTTATCTATATTTTTGTTTTATTGCTTCCAGGCTTACCACATGTGCAACAGCGAAGATCTACGTCTCTTCTGCAATGGATACTACGCTGAGATTCTTATCATGGACCCGTTCTCACTCGAGATCCTGTTCTCGCTGAGTTCCAAGATGAATCCTGATTGGATATCCGCTTTGCATGTAAGCACATACATACATAATCATCATCATCATCAGGTTTTTTTAGTCTCCACTACAGGAGCACGACCCTCTCTGTACTACTAGAGCCAAACTTGGTCAGAGCAGCGAGAGGATGCTCGAGTTAATCCACATTTAGCATCATGGGCTTCCCTACTATTATAATTTATTTGCAAACATAAAGTAAATAAAAGTCTTATAACATAATACTAAAAAATATCTTTCAATTCAATTCAATTTCTTTATTCATGAACAATAAAAACATTGTATTCGAATTTTTCACACTTACATCTTAAATCTAAATCTTAAACACTTATCCTTACTAATATTATAAATGCGAAAGTGAGTTTGTTTGTTTGTTTGCTACGCTTTCACGCCGTAACTACTGAACCGATCATAATGAAATTTTGCATACAAGTTCTCTGGAGTACGGAGAAGGACATAGGCTACCTTTTATCCCGGGAAAAAGTACTATTCCCAAGGGATCGACATTAACGCGGGCGGAGCCGCGGGCGAAAGCTAGTTTTGTCTAAATCTTAAACAAACAATTCAATTAATTTAAATTTTACGATTTCTATTTGTTTCATAAAAAAAATTAAATTACAATTCAAATGTCCAAAGTTTAAAAAGTCAAAGTTTCATTAGTCAATATATATATTTTTATTTTTTAATTAAAATCATCAATACTATAGCAGCAATAGTCTCCTTAAATGTCTTTTAAAAGTTGAAAGTTTTCTCTCTACCTTCATTATATTTTCAGGTACTCCGCCCATCCTCGCGAAAAGACGACGTGGTTCTCGCCATTTCCATTACTGGGACAGTCAAAGTAAGTATATTTTAAAGGTCCGAAGTGGTTAAACTACACACGTGAGCTAGTTTAGGTGAAAGTAATTTTAGCCACGCCAGTCACCCGGTTCCGTGGTGTAGTGGTTATCACATCTGCTTTACACGCAGAAGGCCGCCAGTTCGATCCTGGCCGGAATCATATTTTTGCATTACTTGAAATTGTTTTTTTTTGTTACTTTTTTTGTATTGTTGTTTTTTTTTTATTCTTTTTCTTTTTTATAACACCATTGGTTCGTAAAATGTCATGTAAATTTTTTGAAGGTCATGATTTTATTATTTTACTAGATGACCTGGTAAACTTCGTACCGACTCTTTTTGACGTGATAAGGTCTTATAAATCGATGAACGCCGGCTGCACGCATGAAATAATGTCACGTTCCGCGTGCAAGCAAGAGCGCGATACAAGCGATAGAGAGGCACGATCGGTCTAAGCGTTCGGCTAGTGAAGCATCTATCAATCTTCCACCGTTATCAATCTTCCACAGTTTAAGGCGCTGTGCATCACAAGAATACCGTAAAACTTCTATTTTTTCGTCGCGCAGTTAGCCTTATTTTCCATGGAATACTAGCATGAAAAAAATATGAAGTACAGTTCAAAGATCAAAATAAATGGATACATCAAAATATTTTCAAAAAAGTAATTAAAATCTAGCAAAATAAAATAGCAAATATGCTATACCCAGAAAAAGTTTCGTCGCGAATTACTTGATATTTTCAGCGACAACTACCAACTTTTTTACGACTATAAAAAGTATAACTAAATGAGCCAGATGGATACCTAAAAAAATACAATATTTGGCTATAATTATTGAATTATTAAATTAAAAGTGAAAATTAACACGGAAATGGCCGACACGGGTTTGAAATGAGACTAGGGACAGGCCAACCGGTATCGCCACTTTCAGCCGCTACAAAGGGTTAAGGGATACAGCGCCTTAAGGAGTTCTTGGCGGGAATTTCGTCAGACTGCACAGCTTTTGTTTTATATTGTTTTGCAAATTGTTTCTAGTGGATTTTTCTAATGCGAAAGCGGTGAAATTTGTTGTTATAAATGCCCCATTTTTATGAACAATGTGTGTAATAACTAAAATAAACTGCCATGGTACGGCTGGTGAGATTTACTTAGCGGGCTGGTGGTAGTCCGTCTCGCTGCGTCGTCTGTGATCAAGCCAGTGGATTCGTAAAAATTGTCGCCAGGGGTCCATAGAATCAACATAATGAACTACACCATCATTTGGTGTAGTGTATGTGTATTTGGTTTTAGTTGATTAACCAGACTAAGGAAAAGCGCGGTAAACCTCAATTATGCCTAATACTGGCTAAATACGTCATTCGGGAAAGTCGTAAATAAAATAAATTTATTTTCAGCCGTGTGGTTTCCGGCAGAGTAGAATAGGACCACTCCTAGTCTTCCCATGGATGTCGTAAGAGGCGACTTAGGAAATACAAGCTTAACAAAGCTCATAAGCATTAATGTGACATCTCCAACCCGTCTGGCCAGCGAGGAGAGTGTAGGCCAAATCCACTGTCTGCTCTGGCCAAGTAGTACAGAGAGGGTCATGCTCCTGCAGTGGAGACTAAAAAGACCTGATGATGATAATGATAATTAATTGCTTATTTCCAGGTGTGGTCCCTCCTCGGTCACGAGAACAAACAGTCTGAACCGATATACGAAAATGAATCCAAGCAAATCCGGTGCCTCAACGCGCTGTCTCTTAACTGCTGCGCCTATAACCAACGCACTGTGCTTATCGTATGCGCTAAGTACTGCCAGATATATGACGCAGGTTAGTATACGTTATACAAGTGATTGTTTATGAGAGAGGCGGTTCCGAAGAACTCTGACACCAGGGTGTGCATGGTCGATTGACCCTGTCACCTACTCGAAATGATGATGAGTGATTGTTTATGAGAAACAAAAAAAAAAACATAAAAACAAGAGGACCTTAAATCGACCCCTGAGGTACTCCAATTCAAATATTAAAAAGGGGCCCAATTGTTTTATATATCTCAACGCTCTGTCTCTTTATAAAGTGTGCCTGTTGAAGAATGGGCCTCCGGCTCCCTCGCTCACCGAACGAAGCATAGAAGCGGTAAAGCTTCTACTCATACGTCGATTTTCTATAAAAGCGTGGTACTTCCCCGGAGGAGCTGGCCCACTCGTGCTACTAGCAAAAATGAATTATGCCGAACGTGGCTCTACCAAGACTAAAAGTTGAAAAGATTAGAAGCCCTAGAAGCTATCGACAGATGTGCCAGAAGACTCCCTTGCGAATGTCGAAATTTGCCGCATAATGGACTGTATTTTGTTTATTGCGTTGCCTTAGAAGTTTCATTTTTTCACAGCTCCAAGGGACAGTAGACCTGAGTATTTGATATGAATTTCAGCTTGATACCTCAACGCGTTCCTGAGAAAAACGGTCATGACCGAC
Organism: Elegia similella; assembly: GCA_947532085.1. Taxonomy (NCBI): domain Eukaryota; kingdom Metazoa; phylum Arthropoda; class Insecta; order Lepidoptera; family Pyralidae; genus Elegia; species Elegia similella. The sequence continues at coordinate 3,484,117 of OX383953.1, forward strand.
CGTCAGACCGACAGACGGACAACCAAGTGATCCTATAAGGGTTCCGATTTTTCCTTTTGACGTACGGAACCCTAAAAATAATAATACGAAAGATAACATACATACATATTATCACGCCTCTTTCCCATGGGGGTAGGCAGAGACTATAGATCTCCACTTGCTACGATCCTTACAAACCTCTTTTGCTTCATCTACATCTATCACTCTTTTCATGCATGCTCGCCGGTTTCGGGTACTCCTTATTTCTCCTTTTGCAAGAACCTTTGCAATTTGGTCACGATACGTTCGTCGAGGCCGGACTTGACCGACTGTCCCAACCACATGTGCCGTATATCAGTGACGTGCACAGACATTTATCATAGGGTAGACATAATTATAAAACTTACCTTATAAATATACAACCTATATACCTTACCTTACTATACGGCTAGTTATCTACAACTCGTTTAATATTATGATAGTCTTTCGATCTTCGACCGCAAAAGTATTCAAAACAAGCGAAAAATTAGAGATATGATTACAACCTGCGAGCCACGTACACATATCATACGGTTTAAGATTAAACTTTAGAATAACTAACCATAACTAACCGGTTGCTTGATTTGTTCAAAAGCGTGTTCACATAACACTTTATATTTCGGTTTCGGCATGCAAACACTAAGCGTCACAACTTTCACATGAAAATATTTTTGTCACAAATGAAATTTAACTGTTATAGCATTTAATTTTAAAATAAAACTTTCCTCTTGGATTGTTTGTAAACACATAAATCAATGACATTGTTTATGACATTGACTTGACATAAGTATGAATCCTTAATGACATTGACAAGTGACGATGTCATTTACATCGCGCGCGACAGCCAATAGAAATCTCGTAGACAGTGTCTTATATTCACACACACAGCGCAAATTTGCTTTGCATGTGTGTGCCGATGAAAGATGTTTACTTGTACTACTACAAAAGCGATTTCCTGTCGGTGTATAATAGTTTTCTATGTGTGCGTGAAAAGTTAGACCTTTGAAATTTTGTCTAACGCGGCTTACGCGTATAGATACTGGTTAGCGCGGACACGCGCCGGCCGCAAGACGTACTTGAACAAAATCGACTATAAAGTATTTGCTAGCAGAATTTTGCAGGCGCACAGACTATAATTTTTTGTTAGAAAAAAATTTTTATTTATTTAACGACTGCAGGGTAGACAGTGTCTAACAGTCTATATGGACTGCACGTCACTGCCGTATATATACCTTTCGTAAGTTTCTTTTTACGAAAGATAATATTGTTGATTTTTCTTTCCAGGTGATTTCTCAGTCCTCTGCTCTATCCAGGCGCCGACTGGCGAGCGATGGATGTCTGGAGACTTCCTGGCTCCCGACCGCGTTCTCGTGTGGTCCACAGAAGGCAAGGGATACATGTACAAGCTGCCTGCTAAGTGAGTATCACAATCTGTTATCTTATCTTATCTTATCTTATCTTCGATGGGGCCGACTCAAAGTCGGTAGCACGTCTAACCTTTGGGTTATTTTGTACTTACCCCATGCCTTACTCACCCGCACGGTTTATTCTGAAGAAGGACTGCATGAGCTTCAGAACATCGCCCAGTGCGTAGTGCCTGTAGTCCTCTAGCTCAGGATAAGCTGATCCTAAGAGGTCCAAACGCTTACCAGCTAACGAGTCACAGATACACAAAATGTGTCTCATTGTCTCCTCCGATTCCTCACATGCCCTACATAGTGGGCTTTCGACAATTTTTAATTTAAAGAGATGAGTGTTATTTTCACAATCTGTTGGTGTAAGCATATACGATTTGATTCTTTTTTTTTAACTTTCGCGCTTTTGACACTTTGACATTCGGTTAGCTGTCTCGCGCACACAATCACACATTTTTAAAGATTATTAAAAAATTCGTCTCATTTTTACAAAAGTGTTTCATACAGATCTAGATCAGAACAGGTCATGCTCCTGTAGTTGAGACTAAAAAGACCTGATGATGATGATGATGATTATCCTAGATAATTATATTGTGGATATTTTAGAGATGTTTAACTAATTAGACATTGACTACATCGTAAATTGGTTGATCAAAACTTTTAAATCTTTGATCAAATAATTTACTATATAGTCATGTCTATACAATACAAAAACATGTCTAAAATATCTACGATATAGTTATCTAGGATAATAATGAAACACTTTTGTAAAAATGACACACATTGTTTAATAATCTTTAAAAATGTTTCATTGTGCGAGCGAGACAGCCTAACAAGTGTAAACACATAATTATGTTTATAAACGGAACTTAGCACGAACCTTTTTATTATTTGTTTCCATGGGCGTTTCAATGGAGTTACATCCATCGTGGTCGCAACGAGACGCATTGAAACGTCAACGGAAACAAATAATAAAAAGGTTCGTGGTAAGTCCCGTTTTATGAACATAATTTTATAGTAGTTATGTTTATGTAGCATTGCTGTTATTAGTGTCGTCAAAAATCTGCATTAACGCTTGGTCAAAGATGTTAGGTATATGATATTTAAGAGCTACGTTATTTTCGATATCTGTAATAGGCTTGTTCCTAAAAAAATACCATTTCAAATCATTCGTTCGTGGCGCAGCGGTCAACACGCCAGCCTGCGACACGAGAGTGACCGGGTTCGATCCCCGGCCAGGTCAAGATGGAAAACTGATCTTTTTCAGATTGACCTGGGTCTTGGATGTATATCTATATATGTATTTGTTATAAAATATAGTATCGTTGAGTTAGTATCCCATAACACAAGTCTCGAACTTACTTTGGGGCTAGCTCAATCTGTGTAATTTGTCCGTATATATTTATTTATTTATTATGGAAAAATATTAGATACGTACTTTTTCTTTTTTCAATCAAACTAAATATTGTAACGATAAAACCATTGAATTAGAAAAACTATGGAAGCAGCATTGCACTCAAAAACTGACACCACGCAAAGTAACTCAAAGCGGGTGGGGCTTCATAGATATGTTGACACCGCCCCGTGACCTTGACGCGGCCAATCGCAAACTATCTCAAGTTAAGTTTGTTTGCGTAAATGGGACTGATTGAATCGTTAGTTGTATGAAGGTTACGCTTCCATAGTTTTTCTAATTCAATGGATAAAGTGCATCAAAGTTCCGGAGTGGGGCTCATGACGCAACAGGCCGGTAAAAGTGTACCGGTCAGTGACGTCACGCGGAGCTTCAACGGGCATTATCTTTATCAATTTTTGTTTGATTGACATAAAAAAAAATACGTGTCCAATATTTTTCAATAATCTACCAGACGGCCTAATTATTTTTTAAAGTATTTTTTTAGAAAAAATGCCCATTGTGTGAATGTCATCACACAATTTTGCCAGGTATAATGGAGTGATTTGTCTTTGAGTTGTCCATTTTACAGCATCTCAATTGACCCTCGACGTTCCTGTGAGGGGTGACTCAGCCCATCAATATGAACAACTTTTGCTATGGGAACAATGTTGACAACTCAAAAAAAATCGACATTCCCATACAAACTGGCCGGGTGGCAGAAATCTTTTGTATTTGGCCCATTGGTCCCATAGGAAAAGTTGTTCATATTAATGGGGTGAGACACCCCTTTAAGGGTACATTTACACGATGTATATGTAGTGAACTAATGAATAATCTACTACACCTAACTTACGATGTTATATCAGTGGCGTAGCCAGGATTTGTGGGGGGAAGGGCGGGGGGTGAACATTGCCAGACTTAGGCTAGTTGGCTAGATATTTTCGATACACACACGTACTGCATCTTAGAAGTAACGCGAACAGAGCGATCGTCAAATTTCACGGTTCTAGTAGACCCTCGCCATACGCCCGCTCATCATCACCATTGACACATAGGTGACACGGTCAAGCGACCATACACACCCTGGTGTCAGAGTTCTTCGGAATCGCCTCTCGGCCTCTGACGTGGTTCCTTTAACGACTACCAGATGGCAGCCGGGACCAGGGGCATATCGTGCCTTCCGAAGTACGGAATCACTTTTATTATCAGACAATCAGGTGATTCAAGCCTGCAATGTCCTAATCAAACTGGAAAGAACTAAACAAAGTATGTGTCCCGTGGGAATCGAACCCACGACCCCCGGGTCTACAGGCAAACGCCTTAACCACTGGACCACGGAGGCAGACGCCCGCTGCATGTGTCAAGCAGGATCGGAGCTTTCGGAAGCACCTGCGATACGAGCTTATCCCAAGGCCCGACAAGCGAATCGAATAGGCCCGACCAAAGAACAACAAACACATTAGAAGGATTATCACGCGTGATTTCTATGAAAACTAGCGTCGCCTCATTTCAAGCATGCTACTAACGCAACACAATTGAGTAGAAACTCCTCCTTTTGTCAGTTTCACTAGGACTTCTCACTTTACACGTTAGAATAGCACATGTCGCAATGTTTTCTTTTTTTTTTACGTAAATCTCACTTTTGTTCTTTTGACGACACGACAAACTACATAGGTGATTCAAGTGAGCTGATCGAGCGCATTGTCGGCGCGATTGCCACTCCCCCTTGCCATTTCTAATGTCTTTGTTGTTCTGAAGGCCATGTGATGCGACAGCGGTAAAGTTGGAATGCGCCGACATAATACTTTAGAATTTTTGAAAGTTTAATGATTTCGGGGAGGTATCCCCCATATCTCCCCCCCTGCCTACGCCCCTGTTCTATAGTGTAATTAAATTATATTTTGACCCTTATTTCCATGTGTGTTTAGAGCGTGTGTCCCTCAGCAAGTCGACAAGCAACAGTGGGGTATACAGAAATCGCTCACAGAATATGTCACTCCGATATAGTAAGGAAACGTTGAATAAACTCATAACATAACAGTTTCGAATAACAGTTTCGCATAACAGTTTTGCATATCAGTAAAAAATAACATTTTTGTAGAGCACGTTGTTTTTTTAAGTATGTAAATTTCCATTCGTAATTACATGATATTTTTATTTTAATATTCCTTAACTAAATAATTCATTTGATCCTTAGTATGCAATATTGCTTTGTATTGATTTAACCCCTAAGTAATATAATTATCAACATTTCATTCACAATTCAAATTGCTTCTTGAATATTAAATCTATTATTTATATATTAAAAGTGTTTTTCCAATTAAATATGTATTCACATCTATTTAACATAAACGGTAAACTAAAGATACCAATCTCATTGTATTTTCAAATAATTAAATAATACATACATAGTATCACATCTATTTCCCTTGCGAGGTAGACAGAGCCTAGGCCTATAAGACCTTATGGCCACATTTAGCATAGAGGGCGTGTAGATGGAAAAAGGAATCAAAATAGTGATGGGTTTCTAGCCGCATCGCCTACTGACATGATTCTGCAGATTTAAGTCCAATCCCTCGATCGGTTTTTACGATCTGCGCGGGAAGAGAAGACAGCTGCTTCTCTTCCCGCGTAGATCGTAAAAACCGATCGAGGCACATTCTTCGTTTTTCCTTTTCTCCCAGACCAGCATGGAATGGGGAAAATAATAAACAGAGGTATTTAAAACAACAACAAAAAATTTGGACTTTATGCATAAAATTTTAGCTCCGTGGCGCAGCGGTCAACACGCCAGCCTGCGACACGAGAGTGCCCGGGTTCGATCCCCGGCCAGGTCAAGATGGAAAATTATCTTTTTGAGACTGGCCTGGGTCTTGGGTGTTTATCTATATATGTATTTGTTATAAAATATAGTATCGTTGAGTTAGTATCCCATAACACAAGTCTCGAACTTACTTTGGAGCTAGTTCAATCTGTGTGATTTGTCCGTATATATTTATTATTTAATGTTTTTATTTTTCGATTTACGACTACTTATTTGTATACTTAGGTAACAGACATAATGAGAGTTTTTCATCATGCTTATCTCTATTCATCAGAACTGACTATTGTGTCATACAACGTGATTTTGAACCTCCTAGCTATATTGGAATCTCGGAATCTAAATCCCTAACGGAAGTAATTGCGAAAAAAATAGGTTTACCATACAAAGTCGCCGATCAGCTGGACGAATTTCTATGGAAGGTCAAATATTTTTTTTTCGTTTTTTACCTTTTTTTCTTGCAATTCTGTATTCCATTAGAGATTCTGATTCCCAGATTTCAATATAGCTAGGAGGTTCAAAAACACGTTGTCATCATTATTTCGAGTAGGTGACACGGTCAATCGACCATGCACACCCTGGTGTCAGAGTTCTTCGGAACCGCCTCTCGGCCTCTGACGTGGTTCCTTTAACGACTACCAGATGGCAGCCGGGACCAACGGCTTAACGTGCCTTCCGAAGCACGGAATCATCTTTATTATCGCGTTGTATAAATTGTTCTCACAGAATGATGTTTCACAACAACAACAGCTTATTGGACCTGACGTTTCGGTGCTACTGCAGCGTATCCAATTGTTTATTTACTGTCTCCTCACTAGAGATGAAACGGATAGCGGTTTGGCCGGATACCGGATATTCGGCAAGCTACGGGGCCGAAGCGCCGGATATTTGGCCCCTTATTTCGGAAGCTGGTCTGGTATACGAAGCCATGCTGAGTCGCTTCTTACCAACAAATGCGGAAAATTTGGTATTCATTCACTAAAATTTGCCGCTTGTTAATTTTGAGTACTAAACTAATGAATGAGGGTGCGATTATGTAAATAAACAGTGTACATTGTAATATACTATCCGGAATCCGGCCGAATACTGAATTAATAACCAGTATTCGGCCGGGTAGTGGAAACAAGGTCGGATAGGCCGGATACCGGATATCCGTTTCTCTCTACTCCTAACATCTTTGACCAAGCTTAATAAAATCGAGCTAATTTTCTTCTTAACCTTTAATTGGAACAAAATATCATCCGTAGTATTAATTGCGGCACTCGCCTGTATATTAATGTTATTAAGTTTACGTGACTACAATTTCGACTTCTAATATTATAGCAAGAATCAGTTGGCGTGACAATGCGGGACATTGACCTGTATTTATTTACGTTTCTAACACCCTTTGGTGTTATAATGTTTTTTAGGCTTTAGAGGGATGCGAGGGTATGGAATATATGCGTGTGATAAGGATCATTATCTAGGTAATATAGGATATATATATTTTAATATTAAACAAAATGGTTTACTCACGTATTTTTAGTGAAGGGAAAAATGCCGACAGTTTCAGCCTCGTCAGTAGGCCATCTTCAGGGCGAGTGTCAAGGACGTCCCGGCGCGGCCGTCAGCTGATCTGACTGCCGCGCCGGCTAGGCTAAACAGTCGGCATTTTTCCGACTAAAAATACATAAGTTAAACCGTTTTGTTTAATAATAAAATGATATATCATGTAAGTTTTAAGGATATGTATAGTTCAATGTACGGTATTGATACGCCAACTGACGCATGGTATAACTAAATCATACTTAAGTTAAATAAATACTAAATTGCATGCACCATGGCAGCTAATACTTGCATTATTATAATGCTATAATAAATATTGTAAATAAGTTCATAATTCATGTGTGCTACATTTTCAGTACATACAAACACATATAGGAGATAATAAGACACAATCCACAGTGAATAAGAAATTTAGAAGAGTTTAGATATAGTTTCTTTTTATGGTACAGTTCGGCAAATGGGCAAGCGAGGCACCTGATTGTAAACGATCAGCGCTGTCCATGGACAACTGCAACACCAGGGAGTAACAGGAGCGTTGCCGCCCTTTCAAGGAGTTGGGGGAAGGACATGGAGGGAGGAAACTCACTCACTCACCGAACGAAGCTTCTACTCAAACGTCGATTTTCTGTGAGAGTGAGGTACTTCCCCGGACGAGCTGGCCCATTTATGCTACTAGCAAAAATGAATTTTGCCGGTAGCGTGGTTCTACCACAGCTAAACTAAGAGATGTAATTCTTATATTCTTGGCATACTTTTGCAAAGTTACTTTTAAACTTTCGCGCTTTAAACATATTTATGTATATAAATGGGACTTATTACGAACCTTTTTATTATTGGTTTTCGTTGACGTTTGAATGGACTTATATTCAACGTGGTCGCAACGAAACTGGGGTACTGCTGTGTCATCTTATGGTGGTGAGCGCAGTTTCGTAATACTCATTTTAATAATTATACTACCCATAAAGTTTTTTTAGTTCGACACCGGACGACGCGGTTTAATTTGGACAGTCACTGGATTCCATGCTGGTGATAACTCGTATTCATCTTTTTTTCATCTTAATTTCTTGACTTCAACAGCTTCCCATACTATCCTCTTGTAATAGTGCCTGTCAAAGGATAGTATTTTCGCTGATGTCCTCCAGTCATATCCAGTCATTGCATTTGTTTTTTTTTGTATGAAATGGATTAACTCTTGACCATAATCTAATCCAAAGACAAAGATATCGTCTATGATCGAGCGACTTCACCCAGAAGAATCCATAAGATGCTCATCAATGGTGGACTTATTGGTCACCGCGGTATTGGCGACCATGATGAATGAAATTCCATTGAACCGTCAACGGAAACAAATAAAAAAAGATTAGACCTATTTGTATACATTATTATGTGTTTTATTACACTATTTAGATATACAAACATCATGTCACAAACACTATGTGTATCATACTCCGTGTAAGTATAATAAGTGCCAGTTTGCGTGTCAATTGTGTACATTGACCTATACTACAGATTAGTATAGGTACTGAAATCAACAGCTGTGATGTTTCTTTTGCGCAAAGATAATATAATACTAACGTATAGATAGACTGCCATTACTTAGTCGTGTGGTTTCGGCAGAGCAGAAAAGGACCACTCCAAGTCTTCCCATGGATGTCGTAAGAGGCGACTTAGGAAATACAAGCTAAACAAAGCTCATAAACATCAATGAGACCTCTCCAACCTGTCTGGCCAGCGAGGAGAGTGTAGGCCAAATCTTCTGTCTGCTGTGGCCAAGTATGGTAGTACATAGAGGGTCATGCTCCTGCAGTGGAGACTAAAAAGACCCGATGATGATGATGAGTTCAATGCACGTAATTCACACACAAACTGGCTTGGTTTACACAACACATTCTAACATATCATGGGCTAAATCGTAATCATATGACATTTTTGTTTTAGCAAACTGCGTGGAAAGGCTATACCTAGGTCAGCACAATTTGTTTCTAAGTCGGTGTAGTTTATGTAGTGTTTTGTTGCTAGCACCATGTATAAGCTTGGTTTAGAGCCCACTTTGAGTTAGATTTTTGTTTGGTGTTTTTTACATCTAAGTTCCCAGCATTGGTCCCTTAGGAAAAGTTGTGCATATCGACGGGTTGAATTACCCCTTTAAGGGTCCATAACGATCAAAGTTTCACCATATATATAAGGTCTATGTAAATCACGCGGAAATATATAAAGGGCTGGCACCAATAAGCTAGAAAAATGCTTTTGCAGATTAAGCAAAAAAAAAAACTAGTTTTAGCTATATTTTGACTTTATCATTTAGAAAAACAGACGCAAAAACACTCTGTGCAAAAAAATTACGGGTTGCACTCCGGCAGAAGTAAAATTCCGCGCAGTAGAGAAGGGGGTATTTATTCCTCACCTACGCCGCGCCGGCGGTCTTATGTCACGAGTCCGTCCTACGAATTTTCGATCAGGTCACGTGTCCTGACGCGAGTTTAACATTTTTTACCCATCCCAAAAAGTGCACAACGCCGCTAAAGAAGTGTTCACTTCAGAAAACACTTAGCGTATAGCTTTCTGCTATTACATATTTGACTAGCTCCGTGGCGCAGCGGTCAACACGCCTGCCTGCGACACGGAGTGACCGGGTTCGATCCCCGGCCAGGTCAAGATGGAAAATGATCTTTTTCAGATTGGCCTGGGTCTTGGATGTTTATCTATATATGTATTTGTTATAAAATATAGTATCGTTGAGTTAGTATCCCATAACACAAGTCTCGAACTTACTTTGGGGCTAGCTCAATCTGTGTGATTTGTCCGTATATATTTATTTATTTATATTACGGATTCTTATTCATTGATGGCGACAGTCAAAACGGCTGACACACCAGATTTCTTAAAAAAAAAAAAAAACAAAAAGTTTGTCGAGTTCTTTAAATTTGCTACTAAAGCATTTCTATGACTTATGCTAGCCAGCCCTTAAAATATTTGCGCTTAATTTAAATGTACCATATACGTTTGTTGTATATTTTTCTTAAAATATAATAATATTAAAAGTTACGCGAGATAAATTAATTATAAAGTTATATTTATTTAGTCAGAATCGCTGACTAGTTATGGTTTTTTACGACGATCATCATAAGGGGAAATATTAGGGATGGTGACACGGCGGTTGAACTTCCTTCGAGGGGAGCGAAACTCCTTACACTCGCCCCGATGGTTGTCTCCTTGACAGACTAGAACTAGTCGGCGATTCTCACTTTATAAACTGTGAAATCATAATTCAGTAAAAATGGTTAGATTAAATTATTTCATTCTATTTATTTTTAATTGCTTCCAGCACATCCATATTCATCTTTTTCGTTATACTTTTTGATATTGTGTTTATTATATTTATTAGATTATCATCTTATACTTACTAGTAGATATAATACAAACAAAATATACTGAACCCCGAAATGTTAACCTTAGAGTAAATATTCTAGTTAATCATCCAGTTTAGTGACATGAGTCGAATCTTTTTTGGATCCGACGGCCTGGGTCGGATGTAGATCCGGATAAGACTGGCTGGTCGGATGTAGATCGGATCCGAATACCCGGCTTGATTCGACTCTTGTGTGTAAATGTTTTTATTGTGTATTTTCAGTTCTGTACCTGATCACAAAGGATTCCACGGACCAACTGTGGACCATGATAGTCCGGTGTTGTTCAGTATCTTGGCTCATCCTGATAATAAGGTATTTTTTCTTTACCAAAGAGTGCAGAGTAGAGATGAAACGGATAGTGGTTTGGCCGGATACCGGATATTCGGCAAGCTACGAGGCCGGAGCGCCGGCTGAATATCCGGCCCTGTATTTCAGTCGCTGATCTGGTATACGAAGCCAAGCTGAGTCGCTTCTTGACAACAAATGCGGGAAATTTAGCATTCAGTTACCACAATTTGTCACTTGTTAATTTTGAATACTAAACTAATTAATGTTGGTGTGTTCTCATGTTAAGTGATATGTAATATTTCTTATGAGACTAAATATTTTAAACCGATTTATGTTAATAAACAGTGTACAGTACACAGCCTTTTGTGGTATAATTTGCCTTGTGTAAAATAATGAGAATTCTTTAAAATTTTCTATCCGGAATCCGGCCGGATATTGAATTAATACCCGGTATTCGGATAGGCCGGATACCGGATATCCGTTTCATCTCTAGTGCAGTAATAAGTTTTATACCTAATTCTGTCAATCAGCTAGTCGCCAAAAGCTTTTGCGGTTTTCCATATTTTTTTTTTTTTACTAAATATTGAATTAGGCATTTGTCTCCCATCTCACCTGATGGTAAGTGACGATGAAGACGAGGATGTTACATGCCTATCCAAGAGATACCCATTTATTTTATTTATTTATGCCTGCCTTCGACGCCGCCACAAGTTTGTATATTTTTTTGACCCACATGCTTTATTGTTAGTTTGTTTATCTCTCGCCCATATACCTCTTAAAGTGTTCGTAAAAGCAATAATTTACATTCTAATAAGCATGTATAACATAACATGACCTTAGTCAGGAACATCCGACCAGATAGTCGGATGACCTGACCTCGCAGAAACACGCTGGATGCATGCCGCTTCCAAGCGGTCGTATTGGAAATCCTTGGGGTGGCCTATATCCAGCAGTGGACTTCTTGCGGCTTGCGGCTAATATGATGATGAAGATAATAGTAAAGATTTTATTGCCTTTACAAAATAACCAGGACAAACTATTCCCGACCCATGGAACAATCTCAACATCATTTCGAGTAGGTGTTACGCTCAATCGACCATGCACACATTGGTGTCAGAGTTCTTCGGAACCACGGAGTACATACAGAGAGGAGTTGCCCTAAGGAATATTTTCTATGAAACAATGCGTGGCACTTACAGGGGGTGAGGGGAGTATTATCTGTCTCACTCTACTTGCTCTGTCTCACTCCCTCCTTTATATCCATCTAGCGGCGAATAGCCCAACTACTTAATAAGTTCGATGTTGATCTTTCTTTTTAGTTTATCTATCCGTCACTAGATGTCCCTAACACCTACTGACATCTAGTGTCAGATAGCTGAGTAATTAGGGTTGCCAACCAGACTGTTAAAAACAGTATAATACTGTTTTTGCTAGTTAATGCTTTTTACTGTTCTATTATATGAGAGTTTGCAAAACACTGTTTTCACGACTGCTGGTAAAACTATGGTTAGAAACATATAAATTTAAAATTTTCCAATAACATAATATTGTTGTATATAGTATAGTTCTGTACCTGTTCAAAGCAATCGTTTATTTGGAGACTACATCTTCACAGCCACAAAAACAAAGAATCAATATGTTTTATGTAAATTATTTCCTTTCTGTTTTTTGTCATAGATAATTAATTAAATTCCATAATAAAACCATAGTGTCAGTGACCATATCATGTAAAAGAGTAGTCAAAATCCAGGCAGCATACGAGTTGACGCACGGGCCACCCAAAACTTAGCCATACTAGAGGTGACTTGAGCTAGTAGTAGTACTAGCCTGCCTTCGACGCCGCCACAAGTTTGTATATTGTTTTGACCCACATGCTCGACCCACATGTCAAAAAAATATACAAACTGGTGGATTGATCTTTTGTTGATCGTTGATCTTATCAAGAAATAACATCGATCGCATGACATTTTTCCATCATTAATAATAAAGGACATAGGGAGATATTGGTTCCAATAGTAAAAATCAAATACTACTATGCTTCGATCATATATTTCTTGAAGTATTATAATTTAATAATCATAGCATGGAGTGTAAATAAGCTTAAGAATAGCCATTAATTTTTTTCTTACCATGAAAAATCTACATTAACAGACATAATCTCAATCAATTGAAAAAGTATCACGTAACGCCAAAGTGCAATATTCGATTTGTATGAATGTCAAAAAATGTTACAACAAGTATAAAAGTTTTATTTATAACTAACTTAACTAACAAGCGGGATCAGAAAAGGAATGGGATGTACAGATCAGCCGGCCTATTTGCTAACTCGGTGTACAACGTATTGATAGACACTTCAAAATGCATTGCGGCTTTCGTATGATATTGTTAATTTTTATATAAGATGTATTTGATGTGACCATCAAAATGTATTTTGAAGTGACCATCAAAACGTTGTACACTAAGTTAGCAAATAGACTGGCAGGTCTTTTCCATGTCTTTTTCATTTTGGAGAAATTTTTGGCCAAAGGTCATAAAATGTACTGCGTATTCGTAGATTTGGAAAAAACCTATGAAAGAATTGTGGTCGATGCTGTCTGCATATGGGGTGAGCACTCACTGAAAGTAGGTTTCTTTGATGAAAAATGCTCTCGGTGTGCTCAGAAACATCATTATTCCCTCATCTTCCATGTAACTTTTTATAAAATTTCAAAATCCAATCGTAGTTTTATCAGCGGTTGAGAAAACAGTATTTTGTATACTGTCTTTTGATAAAACAGTAAAAAGTATTAACTAGCGAAAACTAGGTGGTTGGCAACCCTAGACATTTTGCCATGTATGGCTATTATTCGTGAACGTCAAGATGACGAGACCCCGCCCGGTTTTGTGAATATGATGTAACTATGATGTAGTACCATTACGTACGTAGTAATATTAGTGCTATTTTATACTTACATACGTGCTATAATAAAATTGTACACTCAAATGATTTTAAAGATATTCAACAAAGAAAGTGGTCCCGCTATTATAATATCAAAATGGCGGGACCACAATTCAGTTCTTAAAAAACACTTCAATTGTAAAAATAAAAAATATTTTCAACGATTTTTCTGGGGAAATTCTACAGATTAAAAAATTGGTTTTTAAAATGCAAAAACGGTGTATCCGCTCTATGTTTGGTCTACAAAGCACTGATAGCTGTCAATCTTATTTTAAACAATATAAAATACTAACACTGCCATCACTGTATATATTTGAGATAGCTGTATTTGTTCAAAATAATCCCCATTTATTCAAACGTATATCGGATGTGTTTGCAAGAAACAGAAGAAATGGCGATAGACTTTGTCTACATCAATCAAAAACAGCTCTGTTCCGAAAATTTATGATAAAATCCCTAAGGAATATAAAACATTAAATATAAATTTATTTAAGAAAAAACTGAAATCATTCCTAAACCAGAAGTGTTACTATGATATTAGTGCGATTTTTAATGATAAAATTTAGTGTTTTTTTTTTTATCTCTCTATTTATATATTTTTTGTGCTTATTGTACATATATTGACTTATTTTGTAATTTAATATTATTTATTGTTTATTTTATGTGGTACTAACAGTAGCTCATCTGATTCAATATTTGTACACCCTAACGGTAAGCATGTTGATTCCTACTTTTATATTATTTAACACATTGTAACACATGTTTGACAAATAAATAAATAAATAAATAAACGAATAAGCTCCTGAGGAAAAAGTGAATTTCAAAGCCAAGTAGCATTATACTGCTCTTACAATTTGCTTAGGCGTTTGTTTGACAGTTTTATTATGGAGGTTATTCTACACTGAATTTGTTTTAATTTACCTTTGCCTAAAAATTAAGTGCAAAACCAAAATGTTAAAACATACATACATATTATCACGTCTATTTACCTTACGGGGTAGAGAGAGCCTAACCTCTATAATAAAACTGTCTCCATAATAAAATTTAATTATGTAAGTATAAAATAGCGCTAATATGGTACTACATCCTAATCACATCATATTCGCAAAACCGGGCGGAGTCCCGTCATCTTGACGTTCACTATTATTCAACGTTGACGACAGGTGGCGCATTGCTGAAAAGAGAATTATGAAACAACATAAACATAATCTTTTTGTCAAGGTAAAATTCTTTAGGTATAAATTTAGAACAAATTTCAGTACTTATGGTTATTATTTATTACGATAATTAGCTTTAATATATTCTTATAGTTCATACGTCCCATTACGCAAAGTGGTGCCATCTAACGAAGAGTAGCACGGAACGTCGCCAAAAGATTTTTCTAGAATAATTTAAGTAAATTACGAATAAATATACTTACAAATGAAATGTGATTCCTTCCATAGCATCTGAACGTTTATCTGAGTAGTTTTTACATGATATAATGCAACACTTCATGATTTTCTTCGTAAAAAATAAGATTAGTCCGAAAATCTCACTGTGTGCACAGAACGAACCACGTACGAACATTGACAGCTACAACAGCAGACTAATAGGCCACGCCTACTCTCGATGTTAACGTGATGACGTCAGGACCTAGTTGGAATCACAGTGCACAGTAGCTAACGCCGTCTCCACTCTGTATGTACTCCGTGTTCGGAACCGCCTCTCGGCCTCTGACGAGGTTCCTTTAACGACTACCAGATGGCAGCCGGGACCAACGGCTTAACATGCCTTCCGAAGCACGGAATCATCTTCATTATCAGACAATCAGGTGATTTAAGCCTGCAATGTTCTAACCAAACTGGAAACAACTAAACAAGGTGGGAATCGAACCCACGATCCCCGGGTCTACAGGCAAACTCCTTAACCACGGAGGCAGTTATGGAACAATCTAATTTAATATTTTTCTCCTCAGCTATTGTCGTGCCCACCAGCGATGCGTTTCATCATCACTTCAGTAGGAGGCAAGCAGCGCAGACTGTTGCTGAGAGGAGACTCCCATGGTGTGGTTTCCCTGTGGGATGTAGACGATTCAGCTACTCCAACGCCAAATCAACTACCATGTAGGTATATTTTTGTGTTTTATTTTGCATTCACAATGCTATTTTGATATCATCATAATCAGGTATTTTTAGTCTCCACTCCAGGAGCATGACCCTCTCTGAACTACCGGATATACCATACGTGGCCAGAGCAGACAGAGGATTTGGCCTAAACTCTCCTCGCTGGCCAGACGGGTTGGAGAGGTATCATTGATGTTTATGAGCTTTGTTTAGCTTGTATTTCCTAAGTCGCCTCTTACGACATCCATGGGAAGACTAGGAGTGGTACTATTCTACTCTGCCAGAAACCACACGGCTATTTTGATATACTCTTATTAAATTAAGACATTAAATATGGTAAGTCGTACAAAGACTTACGGTCGCAGGTTCGAATCCCGCCCGCTTGAAGTATTTTCACCATATTTTAATTCTTTATTTAATAAGAGTAACATGTACGTGTTTTCAGCAATAAATATAATTCGATATTTATTAAAATTGACATTTGAAATGCCAGCATGGAAGTATCCATGCTGGTCTGGGAGTAAAGAAAAAACGTAGGATGTGCCAGCTGCGTCTCTTCCCGCGCATAATTAGCTCCGTGGCGCAGCGGTCAACACGCCTGCCTGCGACACGGAGTGACCGGGTTCGATCCCCGGCCAGGTCAAGATGGAAAATGATCTTTTTCAGATTGGCCTGGGTCTTGGATGTTTATCTATATATGTATTTATTATAAAATATAGTATCGTTGAGTTAGTATTCCATAACACAAGTCTCGAACTTACCTTGGGACTAGCTCAATCTTATGATTTGTCCCTATATATTTATTTATATTATGGGATACTTGGCTAGAAGAGAGAACAGTCGATGGACCAAAGCAGCGACAGTGGTGGCCGAGAGGGGGGGAAGACCAGTCGGTAAACCACCAGCATGCTGGTCAGATGATATAGTTCGGCAGAGAGAAAAGCAGTGGATAAGAATGCCTCAGGACCGTAGAAATTGGCATAAAAGGAGGCCTATGCCCTGCGCCTCGCTGATATGGGCTTAAAAAGAATGAATTAATACTATTTTCTACTAGTGATCGCACGGATGCGATAAATTATACATATAAACCTTTCTCTCGAATCACTCTATCTATTAAAAAAACCGGCCAAGTGCGAGTCGGACTCGCGAACTAAGGGTTCCGTAGCGTTATCTATAAAAACGGATAAAAAGTCGAATGTTGTACATATTTTATTTCGCGGTTGACTCCATACATTTTGTTCGGCCGACTGTAACTACATAAGTTGGTCGAGTTGTATAAAAATAACTATCTATGAACCCGAGACCGCTATAGTTTTAATTGTGATTACATACTTTGAGGTATATACCACATTTTTTCAGAATTATTTTAGTAATATTTCAAAAGTGGTGACGGTGGGGGACACCTCAGATTTTAACTTTGTGTTAGATTATCTCAAGATTGGGGGGTTTGATCTACATAGTTTTAAAGCAGTTTTTGTTGCATTTAAAAGACCTTTTCAACGACACCCCACACGTTGGGGTTAATTTTTTAAATTCATTATTTGTTGTATCGTTGCGGGGGCTGAAAAAAAAACAATTTTTCATAATTTTAAAAACTAACTTTTGCATCATCAATATCTATCTCTCCACCAATTTTCGGGACGATCGGTGCAGTAGTGGCGGCGTACGAGCTCGGACGTACAGACAGACGGACGGACGGACATGACGAAACTATAAGGGTTCCTTGTGGACTACGGAACCCTAAAAAACCGCATGGAAATCCGTTGCGTAGTTTTACAGATATAAGCTTATATAGTGACAGACAGACTGTGGAAAGCGACTTTGTTATATACTATGTAGTGACGACATTGATTTTTCAGCACACGCTCCCATAAAAATGACGAGTTTGGACATGGCTTGGGCGGAGATGAACCCCAGTCCAGTGGGGATTTTGGACCAACTCCATCACCCCGATGAACAAGGCAAGTAAACGAGTAACGTAATAAAAACGAAAAAAAAAATACCGGCCAAGTGCGAGTCGGACTCTCGCACGGAGGGCTTCCGTACCGTTATCTATAAAAACGGCAAAAATCATGTCTGTTGTATGGAAGCCCCTTCTAATATTTATTTTATGCTATTTTTTAGTATTTATTGTTATATCGGCAACAGAAATACATTATCTGTGACAATTTTAACTGTATAACTATCGTAGTTCATGAGATATAGCCTGGTGACAGACAGACAGACAGACGGACAGCGGAGCGAAATTAATAGGGTCCCGTTTTTACCCTTTGAGTACGGAACCCTAAAAACATGTAGTTTCTACGAGAACGACCTGCGATTTCTTTCGCTAATCGTAGATGTATCTCTCTAGCCCATCTTGGCTTACCGCCTGAAGGAGCTGAAATTTATACGTCTGTAAATATCTTGTTTTGGACAAGTAGACAGAAATTAACATCAAAGTTCCTATAAAAATCACACCAGTCACAGTAACGTATACCTACCACAGATATAGATCATCATCATCATTTCGTGTAGGTGGCATGGTCAATTAACCATACACACCCTGGTGTCAGAGTTCTTCGGAACCGCCTCTCGGCCTCTGACGTGGTTCCTTTAACGACTACCAGATGGCAGCCGAGACCAACGGCTTCCGAAGCACGGAATCATCTCTATTATCAGACAGGTGGTTCAAGCCTGCAGTTTCCTAATCAAACTGGAAACAACTAAATAAAGTATGCTTCCCGTGGGAATCGAACCCCCGACCCCCGGGTCTATAGGCAAACGCCTTAACCACTGGACCACGGAGGCTGTTAACCACAGATATACCTAGATGTACAGTCACCACCGAGATATCTGACTCCGCCCTCTACCTGAAACATGAAAATTTATATTAAGAAAGACTTTATTAAAATCTTTCTGTATATACATTATCATGTTATTATTATTTATAGTTTAAGAGAAAATTCAAGATATAGGTAGGGGGCCTGCCGGCCTATTTGCTAACTTAGTGACCAACGTTTTGATAGTCACTTCAAAATACATTGTGGGTTTCCTATCAAAACGTTGGTCACTAAGTTAGCAAATAGGCCGGCGGGTCAGCTATCTCTGTGCCTGACTGTACATTTTCTGCGCGTTCTACCATGACAACGTCTAACTAACAACGTTTTATGATGCGACTAGCAAATTTTTTAACCGATTGCGGCGATGTCAAGGGGGTTATAGTAGTCAGTGCAGGTGGTAGTTTCAAATGTTTATTTATTATACTTGTTCTTTCTAGTCTATTTATTATTGTATGCGTTTAATCGATATCTTTATTTTTGTGTACACTTGTTTTGTTTAATTTAGTTTTATATCTAATATCTTCCTCTCTGTACTACCGGAGCCATACTTGGTCAGAGCAGACAGAGTATATAGTAATATACTTGACTAGCTCCGTGGCGCAGCGGTCAACACGCCAGCCTGCGACACGGAGTGACCGGGTTCGATCCCCGGCCAGGTCAAGATGGAAAATGATCTTTTTCAGATTGGCCTGGGTCTTGGATGTTTATCTATATATGTATTTGTTATAAATATAGTATCGTTGAGTTAGTATCCCATAACACAAGTCTCGAACTTACCTTGGGGCTAGCTCAATCTGTGTGATTTGTCCGTATATATTTATATTTATATATTTATTTATATATATTTTTTTTTATGTGTGTGTCGTATAGTGCATGTTTCAGTTCGTGATGCCTCAGAAGGTGACGGCTGAAAATCAGTGCTGGATTAGGGTATCCCTAGTCCAGCGTAACGGTGAGCCGTCACCTTTTGGAACACTGATGGCACCGAACTTTTATTTGTACTTTTCAATAATTTTATTTTATATTGCTTTGTGTGTATCCAAGTGTTATAATAAATAATTATTCTATTCTATTCTATGCGAATTTCTTTCAGAGATAAAACTGACCGCTTCGATATATCTCCTAGCCGCAAACCGCTTGGTCGTCGGTCGCGAAGATGGCTCGATTGTTATTGTGAACGCTACGCATACGGTTCAACTGCAATTGCTACATGGCTCTCATCAACAGCTGGATGGTAAGTCTGGTATTGTTTCATCATCATCATTACAGCCGTAGAAAGTCCACTACTGGACAAAGTCTTTCCCAAAGATATTTCGTTCCATGGGAGGATATTATAGCAGTGAAAGTAGTCCTATGTTTATATGACTTTATATTAGTACTAGCTGTTGCCCGCGATTTCGTCCGCGGCAATTTCTGTTATTATGATTAATTAGTATGATAAATATGATAAATAATTAGTATGATGAATATTTTTTCCCCGATTTCGAAACATTTTTTATTGATGCTTCGCTCCTATTGGTCGCACCGTGATGTATTATAGCCTAAAGCCTTCCTCAATAAATGGACTATCCAACACAAAAAGAATTTTCCAATTTGAACCAGTAGTTCCTGAGATTAGCGCGTTCAAACAAACAAACAATCAAACAAACAAACTCTTCAGCTTTATAATATTAGTATAGATTCACAATTGACCATGTGACAAAAAAGAATGTTGCTAAAACAAAAAACCGTTTCTAGAATTGCCCTTATAAAGTTCGAGTAATATAGTTTTAAAATTTTTAAATCTATATTTAGGGAAAAAAAAAATATACAAAACCTTTCGTGACGTCACAGATTAACCCAACCTTAGCGTATGCCTTTGCTCGCGACAGCTCTTACAAAAAAAAACTAACATGGCAAGCATGTCACTTTGTTTGACAGCTAGATGACAGTGGCAGGTACTCGGTCCTGTCGGTTTGGTCGGTACTTATTGGTATTATTTTGTTTTGTTGTTTGTTTGGTTGGATCATTGCTTTGGATAATACTTGCTTAAATTTGAAGATTAGCACAGACATATCTGATAATTATTATTGAATGTAAATAGTCGTAAAGTCGTATTTTTTTGTTTGGCACATTTTGGCGATGACATTGACATTAACATTTTTTTAAATGAAAACCGGATATGTGTAGTTCAAGCATCCCTGTACAGCCTTATGGGTACGTCACTGCCGGCAAATTAATTATTTTTAATAAACATTTTTATTTTAATAATTACGCAATATTTAAAAAAGTCTAAAATATACGGGTCCTCCCTTTTTTAGCTGTTTATTTGAAAAACAAATAAAAAGGTCATCAAATTTTTTTGTCATATGGTCAATATAAGATTTACACAGCAGTATGTAAAAAAATAATTATTATAAACTAGCTTTCGCCCGAGGCTCCGCCCGCGTCAATGTCGATCCCTCGGGAATAGTACTTTTTCCCGGGATAAAAGGTAGCCTATGTCCTTCTCCGTACTCCAGAGAACTTGTATGCAAAATTTCATGATGATCGGTTCAGAAGTTACGGCGTGAAAGCGTAACAAACAAACAAACTCACTTTCGCATTTATAATATTAGTAAGGATATTGGTCGATGAATTTGTGACGTTCGAGCTGACAGCCGAGGCAGAAGAAGAGAGTTCTGCGCGCGCACCATTTGACGCGCTCTGGACGTCAAACGAATCTATGATTACGAAGGAGGTTGACGTTAGGTTCGACACGCCACAATATTGCTATACTCACCATGCTTGGCAGGCGGGTTGGCGAGCGCAGTTTCTTTGGCTACTTGTACTTCCGACACTTCTGTCCATAAGCATTTTAAAGCTGGGGAAGGTCAGAAATTTGTTGGATTTGGCAAGCGAATGAGGGTATTGGGATACTACTTCTCGGATGAATGGGAGAACAGCAAGGAGCAGCTCGGGAGGCCGGGCGCTTACCTGATGCCATACCGGACACCACCGGACAGGCAGTTGTGAATAACACCCCTGGCCACCGTAAGTATGATATCATCTAGTGGTTAAGGCGTTTGCCTGTAGACCCGGGGGTCGTGGGTTCGATTCCCATGGGAAGCAATCCTTCTTTAGTTGTTTCCAGTTTGGTTAGGACACTGCAGGCTTGAATCACCTGATTCTCTGATAATAGAGACGATTCCGTGCTTTGGAAGGCACGGAAGCCGTTGTTCCCGGCTGCCACTTGCTAGTCGTTAAAGGAACCACGTCAGAGGCCGAGAGGCGGTTCCGAAAAACTCTGACACCAGGGTGAGCATGGTCGATTGACTGTGACACCTACTCGAAATGATGATGACCGTAAGAATAGCAGTAGACCTAGTCTGGTCTAAATAAAGCATCATCATCAATTCGTTTAGGTGTCACGGACAATCGTCCATGCACACCCTGGTGTCAGAATTCTTCGAACCGCCTCTGACGTGGTTCCTCTAATGACTACCAGATGGCAGCCAGGACCAACGTAACATGCCTTCTGAAGCACGGAATCATCTTAATTATCAGACAATCAGGTGATTCAAGCCTGCAATTATTATTCAAATCGTGCGCCGACGAACTGACCCTACCTCTCACTTTACTAGTCAACCAATCGTTCACAGAAGGAACGTACCCTGAACTATTAAAAAAGACGCTGATAAAACCTGTACATAAAAAAGGAAAAAAGACTGACACACAAAACTTTCGTCCTATAGCAATACCCAGCACAGCCTCCAAAATCTTTGAAAGGGCCATATGTACGCAAGCTTATGACTTTTGTGAAAAATTTGTCATTTTCAACGATTGCCAAAACGGGTTTAGGAAAAATCGCTCAACCACACTAGCCGTCTATAAATACGTGCAACAAATACTTACCTTATTAAACAGTAAAAAATACGCAGTTGGTATGTTACTAGACATGACTAAAGCTTATGAAAAAGTACAGTATGATATATTATTACACAAATTACATGGAGTAGGTATTAGAGGAGATGCCCACGATTGGTTTAAATCGTACCTAAAAAACCGGCAACAATATGTAGATATAGAATACCATGACAACGACAAAATGACGATTACAGCAGTAAGATCAGACGTAGAATATATGACATGTTCCATTCCCCAGGGAAGTGCCGTCGGATGCTTTTTGTTCTTAGCTTATATAAACGACTTGCCGAAAATAATGACTCAAACATGCATCTTATTCGCCGACGATGTCTCACTACTAACGCCTTACTCTAAACCTGACGATTTAAATCAAATATTAACCCAAATGATCGACGATGTAACTTTTTGGTTATGCGATCATAACCTTGAAATTAACTATAAAAAAACAAAGATAATTGAATTTAGGCCATACCAAAAATCTCCATTAAATATAAAATTCACGTATAACGGAATAGAACTCGAAAGCGTTAAAACATTTCAACTACTCGGATTGGTTATAGACACCAACATAAACTGGAAAGCTCACGTCGATAAAATAGTTGCTAAGCTATCCACATTTATATACGCATTAAGAGAACTAAAAAAGACGACCAACAGTACAACCGCGATAACAGCTTACTACGCATATGCCTTCTCTTGGCTGACATACGGGATTATACTCTGGGGTAATAGTACGGACATGAACAAACTGTTTATCCTCCAAAAGAAATGTATACGAATAATTACCAACATAAAAGCCACAGACACCTGTAAACCGCATTATCAACATTTAAAAATTCTTACATTGCCCTGTGTATATATTCTCGAGGCCTGCAAATTCGTAAGAAAATATCCACAGTTCTATATGAAAAAAGACGACTTACCGCGACGCTACCCAACTAGAAAGAAAAATAAATTAATTATGCCTGCCTCCAAATTAGAAATTTTCAGTTCTGGACCACTCGCAATGACGACAAAAATACATAATGCTCTTCCTGATTATATAAGACTGGAAGAAAAATATTCCTTATTTTTATGTAAACTAAAAATATTACTCTTACAAAAATGTTACTACACGTTGGACGAGTTCTTCAATGACAAATAAATAAATATTAAATATTAAAATTAATTAAGATTTAGGTAGGTAGGAAATTTAATAAACCATTGACATATAATAAACTTGACATTTTAAAGAACTAAAAAGCTAAATTCATTTATGATTAAATTCAACATCTAATTAAAACCTAAATGTAAATACCTAATGACAATATTCGCAATCTTGACCTATATCTATATTATGTTATTATAGCATTTTGCATTAAGACTTTTGTTTGATACAAGAAATAATAAATAATCCGCATGCCGTTCCAGAACTATTTTGCGATGCCCCTACAGGGTTCATGTTGTACCTACAATTTAAAGAGCGACTGTAGTAATTTATAGTGTATTTTACCTGTACAATGTGAAAGAGCAATAAATAAATTGAAATTGAAATTGCAATGTCCTAACCAAACTGGAAGCAACTAAACAAAATATGCTTCCCGTGGGAATCGAACCCACGACCATATTTTGTACATTGACATATTTTGTAAAAGTGGTTCATTCTTTACAGACTGGCCTCCTCATCAGCTACTCCTTGGCCACAACGGCAGAGTCAACTGCCTTCTGTATCCACACCACGTTCACCAAAGGTATGTTAATTCAACATATACGGGTGTAAATATAATAGCCGTGTGGTTTCCGGCAGAGTTGAATAGGACCACTCTAAGTCTTCCCATGGTTGTCGTAAGAGGCGACTTAGGAAATACAAGCTAAACAAAGCTCATAAACATCAATGTGACCTCTCCAACCCGTCTGGCCAGCGAGGAGAGTGTATGCCAAGTCGTCTGCTCTGGCCAAATATGGCTCCGGTACAGAGAGGGCCATGCTCCTGTAATGGAGACTAAAAAGACCTGAAGATGATCAGATGAGATGATGATGATGATGGGTGTAAATATAGCCTCGACATTCTCTTGGAAGGGCAACTCAGCTCGTTAATATGAACAACTTATTCTATGGGACCAACAAAACTTTTATGCGGGAATTAGTTTTTCATGTGTGTAAGTGGCAAACACTGTTGTCAGATTTTTAAAGCTGCCTAAGGGTATCTGACATAGCTTAACGACTGCCATCATTGATTACATCCGGGACGTTTTTTTTTACTAAATGTTGGATAAGGCATTTGTCTCCCATCTCACCTGATGGTAAGTGACGATGAAGACGAGGATGTTACATGCCTATCCAAGCGATACCCATTTATTCTACTTTTAAATGTCCCGAGACTGTACTTGTCTGGGAATATAGACGCAGGCAGTTCATTCCACACCTTAGCTACTCAAACCAAAAACGAACTGTCAAAGCGTTTAGTTCGACTCATTGGTATTCCAACGATCAGTCTGCGCCTCGTAGTCCGATGGAGGAATGGTGAGGGTTCAACTAGCTCAAAGAGCGCTTTCGCACACTCTCCAAAATGGATCCTATAAAATACCGATAGGCAAGCGACTTTACGGCGATGCTCCAGGGATTGCAATTTCCTATTTGAGACCACGTCGTTGTTTATGAGCCTGCGGGGTCTTCGGCCAGGTGTGTGTGTGCACGTTACATTCCTATCCAAGAGACACCCATTTATTCTACTTTTGAATGTCTCTTTTCTAATAGTCTTATTCTTTTCAGATATGACAAAGCTCACTTAGTGTCTGGAGGAATTGACTTCGCAGTATGTCTGTGGGATTTGTTCAGCGGGGCCCTGCTTCATAGGTTCTGTGTGCACGCTGGTGAAATAACCCAACTGATAGTGCCACCGAGCAATTGCAGTGTAAGTTTACTTTCCGCTTGCACGGTCATCATCATCATCATCATTTCGAGTAGGTGTCACGGTCAATCCACCATGCACACCCTGGTGTTAGAGGTCGTCGGGACCGCCTCTCGGCCTCTGACGTAGCTCCTTTAACGACTACCAGATGACAGCCGGGACCACCGTGCTTCTGAAGCACGGAATCATTTTTATTATCAGACAATCAGGTGATTCAAGCCTGCAATGCCCTAACCAAACTGAAAGCAACTAAACAAAGAATGCTTTCCGTGGGAATCGAACCTAGGTACGAACCCCGGGTCTACAGGCAAACGCCAGTCGAACAGCCTCCGTGGTCCAGTGGTTAACTGGACCACGGAGGCTGTTCGACCAGTGCCTTGCCACCGCGATTGTCCGTTCGTTTGCCTCATTCTCATCTTGTTGAGGGCAAGAAGTTGGGCTTTCTGGGCACACCGACCTAAACTAATACGACTTGCGGTCCACCCTCCAACAGCTACCAGGTACCCAGCTGTCCACGCGCCGACCTCTCTCTCTCCGCTCTTGCTTATCGCGATAAACACAGTTCGCATTGAAGCAACTCCTATCTTTGACTATGTCCCGATTCACGATTCTGAATAAAAATATTTGTTTATTTTGCTGACGTTATTACTATGTAATAACATATTTAATTGATCAATTTTGTTACAGCCGAGAATACAGAAATGCATTTGCTCAGTTGCCTCAGACCACAGCGTCACATTACTTAGTAAGTAGTTTTTATAATTAACTACGCTAGATACTAATATTGTTTATACGCGAAGTAAGGGTAATTCGCGTATATTAAGTCAGCTATTGGCCGATATGTCTCGACCTCCACCGACAAGGGCGTCGCTGGGGAGAGCTCCACCGACAAAGGCGTTGCTGGAGTCAGCTCCACCGACTAGGGCGTTCTGAAAAGATCTCTACCAACAAGGGCGTCGTTGGAGAGAGCTCCACCGACAAGGGCGTTGCTGGAGTCAGCTCCACCGACTAGGGCGTTCTGAAAAGATCTCCACCAACAAGGGCGTCGCTGGAGAGAGCTCCACCAATAAAGTACTGATGACAGCTCCACCGACAAGTGCGTTCTGGAGAGAGCTCCACCAACAAAGGGTCGTCGTTAGAGATCTCCAACGGACAAGAGGGTCGCTGGAGAGTGCTCCACCTACAAGAGCGTCGCTGGAGAGAGCTCCACCGACAAGGGCGTCGCTAGTGAGAATTTCATCGACAAGGGCGTTCTGGAGAGAGCTCCACCGACAAGAGCTACGCTGGAGAGAGCTCTATCGACAAAGGCGTTCTGGAGAGAGCTCCACCGACAAGGGCATTTTGATGCTTTGCTCGTTCTTTCTTTGTTTCTATTGTTATTCATTTTAAAATCATTTGTGTCCTAAATCGATAGTTACTAGTCCCAGAATACAGTAGTTATATAATTTTTCAGGTCTTTCTGAGCGCAAATGTGTAACACTCGCGTCTCGTCATCTCTTCCCCGTAGTCAGCATCAAATGGCGCGTCGCTGACGATTTCATGGTGGTCGCTTGTAGCGATGGAACTGTCCATGTTTGGCAGATGGAGACGGGACATTTGGATAGGGTTCTCCACGGTATGTTTATATAGTATTTTTTTTTGCTTATTGAGATAGATGTCACTCTTTTTTTTATGATATACGACGGCAGACGAGCAAGCAAGTCACCTGATGGTACGCGATCAGCGCTGCCCATGGACAACTGCAACACCAGGGTGTGACAGGAGTGTTGCCGGCCTTTCAAGGAGTTGTGGGTTGGTATAACATTTATTATATATATAGCTATTTTGACTCGAAAACTTTTATGCGTCCGGCGCACCCTGGGCAACGGTCTGCGAAGACAGCAAGTCGGTAACGCAGACTGGCTGATCTTTCCACCACGACTCAATGGCGAGACCCATATTTTCTCAACGGTCCTTCTCAGGGCCACTTAAAAAGCCTTCCTTAAGGCTAATACAACCTAAGGAGCAACAAAAACATCCGCTTTTAGCCATGTGGTGCAACTCCTCAGACCATGGCACACCTGTTGTCTTGCCCTGCGTGTCCTACGACCTGCACACGCGAGGACCTATACAATGCCACTGATACCGCTGTCTCAGTGGCAGAGTTTTGGTCAACACAAATTTAATTCGCCCGAGTCGACACGATAAGAAGTAAAGACTCGAAAAGAAGAAGAAGGAGTTGGGGGAGGAAATGGGGGAAGGATGGGCCTCCGCCTCTCTCGCTCGCTCTCTCGAACGAAGCGTAGAAGCGGTAAAGCTTCTACTCAAACGTCGGTTTTCTGTGAGAGTGTGGTACTTCCCCGGACGAGCCGCATTCATGCTACTAGCAATTTATTTTGCTGGTAGCGTGGCTCTACCACGACTAAAACCTTCATGAAGGTGATCTTCAGGCCTAAGGGTGTTCTGTATTGCCGTTTTCGCGGCACGATACCCCTATATTATATGGGTCATAATTGTTTATTTTATGTAAACTTTTATATTGTTCATCATTATCATCAGGTCCTTTTTAGTCTCCACTACTGGAGCACGACCCTCTCTATACTACTAGGGCCATACTTGGCCAGAGCAGCCAGAGGACTTGGCCTACACTCTCCACGCTGGCCAGACGGGTTGGAGAGGTCTCTTAGATGTTTATAAGCTGTGTTTAGCTTGTATTTCCTAAGTTGCCTTCTACGACATCCACGGGAAGACTTGGAGTGGTCGTATTCTACTCTGCTGGATACCGCACGGCTTTATATTGTTGCCTGAGATAAATAAATAAAAATATGAAAGCATAAAAAAACACATAATGATTATAATATTAATATCCTCCGTGGTCCAGTGGTTAAGGCGTTTGCCTGTAGACCCGGAGATCCTGGTTCGATTCCCACGGTAGGCATACTTTGTTTAGTTGTTTCCAGTTTGGTTAGGACAGTGCAGGCTTGAACCACCCGATTGTCTGATAATAAAGATGACGGCACGTTAAGCAGTTGGTCCCGGCTGCCATCTGGTAGTCGTTAAAGGAACCACGTCAGAGGCCGAGAGGCGGTTCCGAAGAACATTGACACCAGGGTGTGCATGGCCGATTGACGACACCTATACGAAATGATGATGATAATATTAATATCTTTCCATCAGGTATGATAGCAGAAGAAGTGTTGGCGGCTTGCGACGAGGCCCTAGCTGATGATTTGGGAGGGTCTCTGTCTCATGGATCAAGTGATATGCAAGGCCTGGCAAATCCAGCTGTTCACTTCTTCAGGTGAGTTAACGTTACAGTAAACAGTGATGTCACCCATAGGATTAATACTGCTTGGCTAAAATAGAGATCGTTGTCCGGAGTTTCGTTGACCTTCAACTCATCATCATCAGGTCCTTTTTAGTCTCCACTACAGGAGCACGAAAAAATAAAACTTCTAAGCCGACGCAATCAAAAGATACAGCCGTTTATGCCGCAAATTTACGACATCCGCAAGGGAGTCAAAATCTACAGGGTACTTCCCGTGAACTCAGAATCTTGAAATTTGGTACGAAGCAATGTCTTATAGCACAGATAAAGGAGAAATTGCGAAAAGCATACATTTTTATTAACATCATATAATAAAGATATTCTCATCATCATCATCATTACAGCCACAAAAAGTCCACTGCTGGACATGGGCCTCTCCTAAGTATTCTTCGTGCCATGGGAGGATATTGACATACCCACCACGCTTGGCAGGCGGGTTGGCGAGCGCAGTTTCTTTGGCTTCTTGTGCTTCCGACGCTGCTGCCCATCGGAAGTATTTTGAAGCTGGGGAAGGATAGGAATTTGTTGGATTTGGGAAGGGAATGAAGGTATTGGGATACAACTCACTCTGATGAATGGGGGAAAGCAAGTAGCAGTTCGGGAGGCCGGACGTGGGTACTCGATGCCACACCGGACACCACCGGACAGACAGTTGAGGATGACACCCGTTATAATAGACTAGCTTTCGCTCGCAGCTCCGCCCGCATCAATGTCGATCCCTCGGGAATAGTACTTTTTCCCGAGATGAAAGCTAGCCTATGTCCTTCTGCGTACTCCAGTGAACTTGTATGCAAAATTTCATGATGATCGGTACAGTAGTTACGGCGTGAAAGCGTCGGTAACAAACAAACAAACTCACTTTCGCATTTATAATATTACTAGCTTTCGCCCGCGGCTCTGCCCGCGTCAATGTCGATCCCTCGGGAATAGTACTTTTTCCCGGGATAAAAGGTAGCCTATGTCCTTCTGCGTACTCCAGAGAACTTGTATCCAAAATTTAATGATGATCGGTTCAGTAGTTAGGGCGTGAAAGCGTAACAAACAAATAACCAAACTCACTTTCGCATTTATAATATTAGTAAAGTAAGGATTATTAAAATATGTAACAACGGGTTACTCACGTACGAAGTCAGCTACTTGCCGACATGTTTCGAACTCATCCTGAGGTCTTCCTCAGGGCGAATGTGGATCGAAACATGTCGGCCAGTAGCTGACTTCTTATGTAAGCCGTTGTTACATATTTTAATAATGTCTATATCTCACGTTAGTTTTAATCAAAAAAAAAAAATATTAGTAAGGATAATGGTACGGAACCCTTCGTGCGTGTGTCCGACTCGCACTTGGCCGGTTTTTTTTATATCATGGTTTATCAGGGGTCTGCGTCACCGCAACCTAACGGCCATGCGAGCGGCAACTCAGCGTGGTTTGGCCGCCTTGCAGTCTACTGGTGGGGCAGACGGCAGAGGACCATTGGCTGAGCCGGCCAGGCCTCGTCGCGCCATGCTCACTGTTCAAGGGTTCCGGTCTAACCCAGCAGGTAATCAACATACATCATCATCATCAGGTCGTTTTTAGTCTCCACTATAGGGGCACGACCCTCTCTGTACTACTAGGGCCATACTTGGCCAGAGCAGCCAGAGGACTTGGCCTACACTCTCCACGCTGGCCAGACGGGTTGGAGAGGTGTCTTAGATGTTTATAAGGTTTGTTTAGCTTGTATTTCCTAAGTCGCCTTCTACGACATCCACGGGAAGACTTGGAGTGGTCCTATTCTACTCTGCCGGATACCACACGGCTAAATAAACATACATACAAAGTGGTTTCTGATGTTTTCGCGTATACTAGTTGTAGTAGAGCCACGCTACCGGCAAAATTCATTTTTGCTAGTAGCATGAATGGGCCGGCTCGTCCGGGGAAGTACCACACTCATAGAAAATCGACGTTTGAGTAGAATCTTTACCGCTTGTATGCTTCGTTCGGTGAGTGAGAGAGCCGGAGGCCCATCCTTTCCCCATTTCCTCCCCCCATGTTCTTTCCCCAACTCCTTGAAAGGCCGGCAAAGCTCCTGTCACACCCTGGTGTTGCAGTTGTCCATGGGCAGCGCTGGTCGCTTACCATAAGGTGACTAGCTTGCTCGTTTGCCGCCCTATAACATAAAAAAAAGGCTATACATATTGTTACACGTTAGTTTTAGAGATATTTTGTAAGATTTGAAAAAACAGCCTATGCACAAAAAAAAAAACACTTTCTTGGTGTACATGTTTTAACCGTAGGTATGGATACTAATTTACTGACTTCGACAATCAAAACGGCTGAAATTTCGATTTTTTATAAAAAATAATTATTTTGTTTGAAAAAACAAAAAATAATTAGCATGTCGATTTCTTAAAAATTTTATTTTGACCTATGAGAGCTAGAGAAAATAGAAAAGAAAAAGATAAAACATATAATATCATATAAAGCCCCCCCGGCAAGTAGGCGACCAATACTGTTGAAAAGCGTTTCTTTCGGCGTCTTCTCTGCAGTGGTCGGTTCCCTAGTAGTTTGTAGCTTTTGAACAATAATTAATAATTTGAATATAATTTAATAAGTATTATTCAAAATGTGAATTGACTTGAAAAAGTGCCTTAAAAGGCCCTATTTTAGGAGCCTAGCCCTATAATAGGATTATTCTTAAAATATTGCACTTAATTTAAATCGATATATTTGGAGAATATATCTTATACTAGCTTTCGCCCGCGGTTCCGCCCGCGTCAATGTCGATCCTTCGGGAATAGTCCTTTTTCTCGGGATAAAAGGTAGCCTATGTCCATCTCCGTACTCCAAAGAACTTGTATGCAAAATTTTATGATGCTCGGTTCAGTAGTTACGGCGTGAAAGTGTTGCAAACAAAAATTAGTAAGGATAAGGATATCATAATATCTTATACATCCGATATAAATCCTTATATATGGACAAATCACACAAATTTAGACTTGTGTTATGGGATACTAACTCAACGATACTATATTTTATAACAAATACATATATAGATAAACATCCAAGACCCAGGCCAACCCGAAAAATATAATTTTCCATCTTGACCTGGCCGGGGATAGAACCCGGGAACTCCGATGTGGCAGCCTGGCATAGTGACATCTACAGAGGTCATCTATCAATTACTTAGTCTAAGGTCAAGAGAAAGCCTATTTATGATAAAAATAAACCAATTTGTTTTATTCGCAGATCCAGAAAGTCACATCCTATTTTTCGACATCGAGGGTCTGATTGTAGAACTCCTAAGTGAGGAGTATTCGGCCATGAGTCCGGCAAGCTTGGAGGTATAATTACTATATTTTGTATTTTTTTTGCATTCACAATGTTATTTTGATTGCAATAAACACACAATACAATGGAGTATTAATTGTTATGCGGCCCCATGGGGCCAGTTCGGAGCTGAGTGATTATGAAATAGAATGTGGCGAAAGAAATTTGGGCTCTGTCTTCCCTGTAAGGGATAAGTAAAAGTAAAGTAAAAAGTATTTATTTGTTTTTCTCCAAAACGGACAAAAAAAAAACACATGTATATTTTTACATTAAGATTGTTGGAGACTGGCGTCAGTTGAAGGCTAGGCCTATGTATGTCATGTATGTATACAAATGAATTAATTGACTGCCTCCGTGGTCCAGTGGTTAAGGCGTTTGCTTGTAGACCCGGGGCTCGTGGGTTCGATTCCCACGGGAAGCATACTTTGTTTAGTTGTTTCCAGTTTGGTTAGGACATTGCAGGCTTGAATCACCTCAATGTCTGATAGTAAAGATGACTCCGTGCTTCGGAAGGCACGTAAAGCCGTTGGTCCTGGCTGCCATCTGGTAGTCGTTAAAGGAACCACGTCAGAGGCCGAGAGGCGGTCCCGAAGAACTGACTGTGAACTGACACCAGGGTGTGCATGGTCGATTGACCGTGACACCTACTCGAAATGATGATGATGAATTGTTTTATTTCTTTACTAGGAGGCTGGTTTGGTGACCAGTGAATACATGAACTTAGCGGCACTGACGCAGTCTGCGAGTCCAGACGCTACCAAACGGATATCAGGTAATTTTTTTGTTTTTGTATAATTTAAAATTTCTGTTATTAAAATTTCAGTCCAGAACATCGAACCCAGAACACGTTTATACTTTTAAACCCTCCGCTCTTGGCTACATACATACATACATACATAGTATCGCGTCTCTTTCCCTTGCGGGGTAGACAGAGCCTAAGTCTATAAGACTTTATGGCAACATTTAGCATGTTGGTGGGCATTAGGTGAAAAACGGAATCAAAATAGTGATGGGTTGCTAGCTGCATCGCCTATTAACAAGATTCCACGGAATTTTACCCAGTCCCTCGTTCGGCTTTTACGATCTGCGAGAGAAGAGAAGCAGCTGGCACATTCTATGTTTTTTCTTTTCTCCAAGACCTGCATGGGTTTTAGTCGTGGTAGAGCCACGCTACCGGCAAAATGAATTGCTAGTAGCATGAATGGGCCGGCTCGTCGGGGGAAGTACCACACTCTCACAGAAAATCGACGTCTGAGTAGAAGCTTTACCGCTTCTATGCTTCGTTCGGTGAGTGAGAGAGCCGGAGGCCCATCTTTCCCCCTCCCCTCCCCATATCCTTCCCCCAACTCCTTGAAAGGCCGACAACGCACCTGTCAAACCCAGGTGTTGCAGTTGTCCATGGGCGGCGGTGATCACTTACCATCAGGTGACCCGCTTGCTCGTTTGCCGTCGTATAACATAAAAAAATGCCGAAGAACTCTGACACCAGGGTGTACATGGTCGATTGAGCGTGACACCTACTCGAAATGATGATGATGATGGTGATGATCATACAAAAATGGAAGAACTTTTACTTGGCTACATGAATTCTTAATTCAAATTTCTCAGCGCCTCGCATGACGATGAGGGCTATCGCGTGTAAAATTTCCGCTTTAGGAGCTAGTGTAGCATGAGGTGAACCAAACGACATTTAATAATGCTAGTTCTAGTCGTGGTAGAGCCAAGTTACCGGCAAAATGAATTGCTGACAGAAAATCGACGTCTGAGTAGAAGCTTACAGCTCCTATGCTTTGATCGGTGAGTGAGAGAGCCGGGGGCCCATCCTTCCCCCTCCCCTCCCCATATCCTTCCCCCATCTCCTTGAAAGGCCGAGAACGCACCTGCCACACCCTGGTGTTGCAGTTGTCCATGGGCGGCGGTGGTCACTTATCATCAGGTGACCCGCTTGCTCGTTTGTCGTCCTATCTTCCTCTTTATCCTTCTCCCACTATTATGTGGGGTCGGCACAGCACGTCATACTCTTCCATTTTGCTCTGTCGCTGGTCAAACCTCCTGTTACGCCTTTCCTATCCATATCCCGTTTGACGCACTCAATCCAGCGTTTTTTTGGTCTTCCCCTACTTCGACGTCCCTCAATTTGCATACCTAAAACCCTCTTAGTCACATGATTCTCTTCCCTCCGCATGACATGTCCAAACCAGCTCAACCTATTGCTCTTTAATTTTTCTGTCACAGGTGCCACTTTCATACTTCCTCTTACATACTCATTCCTTATTTTATTCTTTCGCGTCACTCCACACATCCATCGTAACATTCTCATTTCCGCAACATGCAGTCTTCTTTCATCCCGTATTTTGGTGGGCCAACACTCCGAACCATAAAGAATTACCGGTCTTATAATAGCTACTCGTTTGTCGTCCTATAACATAAACCTGGAAATCAGAGATTTAGACGGCATAATGTAATTTCCCGGATATGACTTTTTGCGTATGCGCACGCATGCGCAAGGACGCATGCTTTAAATGCGTATACCCTACGGGGTAATATCATCATCATCAGGTCTTTTTTAGTCTTCACTGCAGGAGCATGACCCTCTCTGTACTACCGGAGCCATACTTGGCCAGAGCAGACAGAGGATTTGGTCTACACTCTCCTCGCTGGCCAGACGGGTTGGAGAGGTAATAAGTGATGAGAGAATTCGACGCGGTGTTTAAGTCACGGTGGTGTAATGGTATTACACTTAGGGCGTGAACCTAAGGGACGTAGGTTCGAATCCTACCTGTGGCCGAGTTTTGTTTCATAACATATTTTCAATTTTAATAATACTTCAACTCCAAAACCCCTCGTGTAACATAACCAACGACGTTCCCGTAAAGGGGTGACTCAGCCCGTCAAAATGAACAACTTTTCCTATGGGACCAATGCTGGGAACTCAAAAAAATTTACATTTTCATACAAAAGTGTTCCCGTCGTACCGTATGCACCATTCATCATTATCATTTCGAGTAGGTGTCACGGTCAATCGACCATGCACACCCTGGTGTCAGAGTTCTTCGGAACCGCCTCTCGGCCTCTGACGTGGTTCCTTTAACGACTACCAGATGGCACCCGGGACCACCGGCTTAACGTGTCTTCCGAAGCACGGAATCATCTATATTATCAGACAATCAGGTGATTCAAGCCTGCAATGTCCTAACCAAACTGGAAGCAACTAAACAAAGTATGCTTCCGGTGGGAATCGAACCCACGACCCCCGGGTCAACAGGCAAACGCCTTAACCACTGGACCACGGAGGCTGTTGTATGCACCATTGATCTGCAACGATGCACAGATGAGACTAGTTAGTTTTGTTTGCACCATTAAAAGTGCAAACGAAACCGCGGATTGGGTATGGTCCCATCAGCACCATTAATGGTGCAGAGACTAATGAGACTAATTACCCAACTTTACCCAAGTAACATTTTTAGAGAACTGAGCTTTCAGTTCGGCCGGCCCGGCAATCAGTATGAAACTGTAAAAAAAAATCTTACGAACGTGTCCTGACGCGAGTTTAAAAATTTTTCATCATCATCATCATCACAACGCCGGTAAAAAAGTTCTTACTTCAAAAATAACATAGCTGTCGTCATGGTATTAAAAATATCCTATGAAAAACGACGCTTAATTGATCTTTTATATAAATAAACTTGTAGTAATTGTCAATTCAATTCAATTTATTTATTGCTTTTTCACATTGTACAGGTAAAATACATTTTAAATTACTACAGGCCCTTTTTAAATTGTAGGTACAACATGAACCCTGTATAAATATAAATAAATAAATATATACGGACAAATCACACAGATTGAGCTAGCCCCAAAGTAAGTTCGAGACTTGTGTTATGGGATACTAACTCAACGATACTATATTTTATAACAAATACATATATAGATAAACATCCAAGACACAAGCCAATCTGAAAAAGATCATTTTCCATCTCGACCTGGCCGGGGATCGAACCCGGTCACTCCGTGTCGTAGGCTGGCGTGTTGACCGCTGCGCCACGGAGCCAGTCAGTATCTGTATCGCAAAATAATTATGGAACGGCATGCGGATGCCGATGCGATGAAATAACCTTATCGATATCGATATAAATGACTTTTAAAAATTGTGTTAATTTTTTGTCAATGCTTACCAACCTGGATAGATTTCTTTGGCCGTGTCAAAGACAAAGCTGGGGATATGGAGCGTATTCTGAAAGAGAAGGATAAACACGGTGGGTACACGTAAAATTAAGTATCCTTTATCCTTATCCTTACTTAATATTATAAATGCGAAAGTGAGTTTGTTTGTTTGTTTATTTGTTTGTTTGTTTGTTTGTTTGTTACGCTTTCACGCCGTAACTACTGATCCGATCATCATGAAATTAAATTTGTATACAAGTTCTCTGGAGTGCGGAGAAGGACATAGGCTACCTTTTATCCCGGGAAAAAGTACTGTTCCCTAGGGATCGACATTGACGCGGGCGGAGCCGCGGGCGAAAGCTAGTAAATATATAAATATTATGAGATTTTTAACCCCCTAGCTATATTGAAATCTGGGAATTAGAATCCCTAATGGAACACAGAATTGCAAGAAAAAAGGTAAAAAACGAAAAAGAAAATTAGGTTTCCCATACAAAGTCGCCGATCAGCTGGACGAATTTCTATGAAAGGTTAAGTTTATTTTTTCTTTTTTTCTTACAATTCTGTATTCCATTAGGGATTCTGATTCCCAGATTTCAATATAGCTAGGGGGTTCAAAATCACGCTGTATATATAAATAAATATATACGAACAAATCACACAGATTAAGCTAGCCCCAAAGTAAGTTCGAGACTTGTGTTATGGGATACTAACTCAACGATACTATATTTTATAACAAATACATATATAGATACATATCCAAGACCCCGGCTAATCCGAAAAAGATCATTTTCCATCTTGATTTGACCGGGGTTCGAACCCGGGGCCCTCGTGTCGCAGCTTGGCGTGTTAACCACTGCGCCACGGAGTTCGAGTATAATAATATATCACGTATGTTTGCCTTGCGGGGTAGACAGAGCCTAGGTCTATATATAAGACCTTGTGACCACATTAAGCATGTTTGAGGGTGTACATAGTATCATATATAATATCACGTCTGTTTCCCTTGCGGGGTAGACAGAGCCTAGTCTTCGTAAAAGACCGAAACTAGTCGAATTCGATGAAAGAGTGATTTGTTTTTCGTGTGTGTAAGTGGCCAGCACTGTTGTCAGATTTATCAAGCTGCCTAAAGGCACCTGATAAAAATAAGTCGAAAAAATCACAAATGTATCCTCGGGCGTGGTCTGCTTTTTTTATTAAGAACGAAATAATTTAAGAATAACTAGGAACATATAATCTGACAATATGCATATGTAGAAGCAAAAAAAAAAAACAACACCCCATTATTAAAGTCGGATATGTGGCGGAGGTAGTTGTACGGTGTCCGAGGTATCCGTCATATCTTAGTCTGACGCGCTCGAGTAAATCCTCCTCTTGGGCCTACTACAAACTACTGAATACTAACAAAGCAATTTGTATACAGGTATCCTAGCTAAAATGAAAGAGGGCGCGGAGAACATGCAGGTCAAACTGCAAGCCAAGGCGGAGCAGCTGAAGGGGCACCTCGACCAGCATAAAGGTAAGTGTTGGGTTCACAGAGATGTATATTAGATAGTATCTAAACTAAAAGGTGCTGTGTTCTGACGCGAGCTAAATTACACCGTATCGCTAACAACATTGAGTTGATATTTCTTTGAATACCTTTGCAGAGTGCTACTTCTGAACATAAACTATTACATATTCTGTGATACTTCGAGTAGGACTCGCGCACGAATGGTTCCGTACCATTAGCTATATGCAGGTACGAAGATCGGTGGCATGCTCTCTGGAAAAGTACAAACAGGAGACAGATGAGCGCCACCCCCTCAACAACTACCCAGCCATGGATAGAACCAGACTTAAAAGTCGGAACAGTTTTCTGGGCTCCACAACTGCACTTTCTTCTCCTCATGTGGTGCGTAGAGCGTATCCCCCTCCTTCTGATCACATTAGCCCATCTGAGGAACTGCCTCTTGGCCATGATTCGTCTTGGCTAGTTTGGAGGTCTATCAATAGGCTGAGGACCCAGGTTGGTCGCTGCAAAAGCAATATGGTTAGATGGGGTTTCGCCAATGATACCAAGTGCCCGTGTGGCTACTATGCGCAGACAATGTCACACCTACTTGAATGGCCATCCTGTCCCACATCTTGTACAATGGAGAACCTCATGGCTGCTACCTCCAATGCGATGGTTGTGGCAGATTACTGGTCTGAATTTGACGTAAATATATTCAGTACTCGACACGAAGAAAAGAAGATTAGCAATAAAAAAACGGCTAAAAGAATCATGTCTGTTGTATAGGAGCACCTCTTTATCATCATCATCAGGTCTTTTTTAGTCTCCACTACAGGAGCACGACCCTCTCTGTACTACTAGAGCCATACTTGGCCAGAGCAGCCAGAGGACTTGGCCTACACTCTCCACTCTGGCCAGACGGGTTGGAGAGGTCTCACAGATGTTTATAAGCTTTGTTTAGCTTGTATTTCCTAAGTCGCCTTCTACGACATTCACGGGAATACTTGGAGTGGTCCTATTCTACTCTGCCGGATACCACACGGCTTCACGCAGCACCTCTTAAATATTTGTTTTAATTTAATTGAATTATTTATTTTTAAAGTGAATATATAAACTCAATATTTTGTGAATATTTCGTCTACCTATTGTCGTTATAAATATCGAGCGAAAACGAGCAAAAAAATCACGTTTATTGTATGGGAGCCCCCTTAAATATTTATGTTATTTTGGTCTAAATATATATTGTTATAGCGGCAACAGGAATACATCATCTGCGAAAATTTCAACTGTCTAACTATCACGGTTCATGAGATACAGCCTGGTGACAGACAGACAGATAGACAGACGGATAGAGGAGCCATATGAATAGGGTCCCCTAAAAACATGATTGGTGGATTTTGACAGTCGCAACTTTAGCGGAGCAATGTTTCTTTCACCTATTTTGCTACACAAAAAATAACTATCGATTAAATCACTTGCGAGCTCTGTGGTGCAGTGGCTAACACGCCAGCCTGCGACACGAGGATGTCCGGGTTCGATCCCCGGTCAGGTCATGATGGAAAACGATCTTTTTCAGATTGACCTGGGTCTTGGATGTTTATCTATATGAGTATCTATTATAAAATATAGTATCGTTGAGTTAGTATCCTACGACACAAGTTCACAACTTACTGTGGGGCTAGCTCAATTTGTGTGATATGTCCCTATATATAGTTATTTATTTATCACTATCACGAGAGTAGCTTGATAGCCCAGTTGGCGTACACATAGTTTGTATATTTGGATGTATATCTATATATGTATTTGTTGTAAAGTGTGGTATCGTTGAGTAAGTATCCCATAACACAAGTCTCGAACTTACTTTGGGGCTAGCTCAATCTGTGTGATTTGTACGTATATATTTATTTATTTATATTTATATAGTTAGCGCTTACGCATGTTAAGCAACCCTGGGCGCGGTCCCCATTGGATGGGTGACCGCAAGTGACATAAATATTCTCACTTATATAATAAGCTCCTTCGTGTTTAGGAAGGCACGTTAAGCCGATGGTCGCGGCTGTCATTACTAGACGGCGGTTGTTAAGCTATGCTAATCTTCCATGCTGGTCTGGGAGAAAAGAAAAACGTAGAATGTGCCAGCTGCTTCTCATCCCGCGCCGATCAAAATCTGCGGAATTATGTTAATAGGCGATGCGGCTAGCAACCCATCATTTATATTCCGTTTTCCATCTACAAATTCTCTAACATGCTAAATGTGGCCGTAAGGTCTTATAGACTTCAATAGTAGAATATTTTATTAATCGTAAGATATTTTAAATATCATTTGGTGAACGTTAACTTAAATAACACATTATTATTGACAACATTATTATTGTTGACGTCAATAACTTACTTAGAGCTAAGTTTACGCCGCTTCCAAGGCGGAGTGCAGAAGAAGCGGCAACAAACTGCACAGCGCATTTTCTCCAAATGACATCAACTTACAATCTACGACATATTTAGAACTAAATGTGTGGACTTGAGCTTACATTGTCATGACAATAGGCTCTGACTACCCCGCAAAGGAAAAAGACGTGATGCTATATACACAGTGAAATTCTTATAGTTTTGGACCCTTTAACGGGTGACTCAGACCATCAAAATGAACAACTTTTCATATGGGAACAATGCTGGGAACTCAAAAAAAAATTCGACTTTCCCATACAAACTGGCTGGGTGGCGGAAATCTTGTTTGGAAATGACGAATTTTTTTTTTGAGTTCCCAGCATTGGTCCCATAGAAAAAGTTGGTCATTTTGATAGTCTGAGTCACACCTTTAAGGGTCCAAAACGATTAAAATTTCACCATGTATGATGTATGTTAAGCTATGTCAGATGCCTTTAAGCAGCTTGAAAATCCTGGCACAAGCGTTGGCCATTTACACCCACAAAAAAAATCGCGTCCAAAGCGTTAACTATAAAATAATACCAAACGTTCAATTATAAATTAAATTCACAAGCAAGGAAATGATCTACTTAACCACAATATATATTTATGCGTAAGTAGAGGTACATTCGTCCAAGGCGAACTACATTCGTTGGCTATTTTGTGCGAGTTGTATTGTTGAATACGGAACGGAAGAATGGCGAAGAAATCAATTTTGACCATATGTAAAGTTCTTAAACTCACTTTGAACATTTGCATGCCAACTGTTGGCGCAACACGCTTGTTCAATAGAAATTCGACAAACCCATTGTCCTAATATGTTTTTTCTACCGTGCTTGCTGCAAATAGAAGTATTTCATTTCATTTTCATTTCATTTTAATTGCAAAATGTGATTTTAACAAGCAAAAGTTTATTTGCTTCTTAAATCTGCGGAACCATGTCAATAGGCGATGCGGCTAGCAACCCATCAATATTTCGATTCCGTTTTCCATCTAAACGCTCCAACATGCTTAATGTGGCCATAAGGTCTAATAGACCTTATTGGCTCTGTCTTCCCCGCAAGGGAAAAGACGTATATATACTATCATCATCAGGTCCTTTTTAGTCTCCACTACAGGAGCACGACCCTCGTAATTTGGTATATACTATGTTAGTAAAAAATTACTTAAAACAATAACATTAGTAACAAAAGAAAGCTTCTCATTGTCGAGTCAAAATAATCCTTATTATTACTTTACACACATACATACATATTATCACGTCTGTATCTATTACGGGGTAGACAGAGCCTAAGGTCATAAGACTGAAAGGCCGCGTTTAGCGTGTTGGTGGGCGTAAAGGTAGTAAACGGAACCAAAATAATGATGGGTTGCTAGCCACATTGCCTATTGTCATGATTCTTTAGATTTTGGCCCATTCCCTTGACCAGCTTCTACGGTCTGCGCGGAAAGAGAAGCAGCTGGCACATTCTACGTTTTTTCTTTTCTCCCAGACCTAATCTGGTCTGGGAGAAAAGTAAAAAAGTAAAGATTTAAATAGTTCGCCATTCTTACCGCCCGTGTGTCCGCATACCACAAAAGCCTACGCCCTCCTCAAGGCAGTCTAGATTTCACGCGGTTGGCTTGTGAAATACATTATATCGTTTCCTTTGTTCTATACTTATAGATATTTATTGCTTACTAGCTTTTGAATGCGTTTTTAGATCCAGTTTTTAGGATTATGTACCCAAAGGGTGAAAACGGGAACCTATTATTTACATATATATTATCACTGGGAACCTATTTTTTCCATACATATCTTTTCTTCTTAATTCCTTACGGGGTAGACAGAGCCTAAAGTTATAAGACCGAAAGGCCACGTTTAGCGTGTTGGTGGGCTTACAGGTGGAAAACGGAATCAAAATATGATGGGTTGCTAGCCGCATCGCTTATAAACATGATTCCTTAGATTTTACACATTTCCTCAGTTTTAACGATCTGCGCGGGAACAGAAGCAGGTTGTACATTATGCGATTTTTCTTTTCTTCCAGACCAGCATGAAAGAGATTGTGGCTAAAACACTATCTATATAAAGCCACACGACAGTTAATAAAATAAATTTAAAGGGTTATCTTTCACATTTTTCATATTTGTTTTACGGCATTTGGCTTTCTATGCCTTTTAGCCCTTCATATTTTTCTACGTGTTACCAACGAAATAGTGGTGTAATTCATTTCGTTGATTCAATAGAGCCCCTGGCGACAATTCCCACGAATCCACTGATTTGATCATAGATGCAGTAGCAGCAAGGCGAGCGACCACCAGCCCACTATGTGAATCTCACTACAGCCGCACCATGACACTTTATTTTAGTTATTCCACACATTGTTCATAAACATCGGTATTTATAACGCCAAATTACACCGATTTCACATTATAAAGTCCACTAGAAGCAATTTGCAAAACAATCCAAAACAAAAATCGTGCAGTCAGCCGAAATTCCCGCCAAGAACTCCTTTTTTTAAAACTAATATTACCTTTTTTTTTCTTCAAATGATTTATTTTAAATGGGGGCAGCACTAGATTTTAAACTCTTAGTTACTTATTCTGTTACTAGATGGCGCTGAACAAAGTTAGAACGCGCTATCGTTGTTTTTTCGTATAACATCAAAAGTCTCATCTTGATTGTTTTAAGTCATAATATCTGTGAAAATGAAGTTGTTTTTTGGAGTCTCCGCCCAAATGGAGATCTATATCTGTCTGTTATATATATCAAATACTAGCCCGTGACTATATTCGCGTGCTATACGTAAAAACTAATAAAAATAAGTAGCCTTGTTTGTTCTTGGTGTGTGCAAGTGGCCAACACTGGTGTAAGATTTTTAAGCTGCCTAAAGGCATCTGACATAGCTTAACGACTGCCATCATTAGCTTTAAGTCTCAAGTGAAAACACATTTCTTATCTCTATGATACTATTCTTTCACCCCGCTATCTTTTATTTCGCCCAAACGTGTAAGTTATTATATATATGTGTATATATAATATAAGTAAATAGTATATTACTAAGTTTATTTATTTATGTTTATTCAGTATTTTTTTTTATATTATATAAATAGTTCTAGTAATAATTTAAATACCCCGCACCCACTGTATTCTAGAGTGATTTTTCTTAAAAGGTTGCCTGTAAGAAATTGCTTTGCGATAAGGCCGCCTTTTGCGCATTTTCTAGATTATAAGATGAGACATGTATCCATTTTGTTTCTCCTTGATGTGCAATAAAGGGTTTCTATCTATCTATCATTGATGACTAATCTTGATATCTAGATAAGACTAATCTAGATCGATTTGTTACCCCCGAAAACCCCCGTATACCAAATTTCTGCGAAATCGTTAGAGCCGTTTCCGAGATCATAGAACTAATAGATAGAGGTCAAACGCACTCAAATTTACGATAAAAAAATATAAACATACATACATATAAATCAATATACAAGAATTGCTCGTTTAAAGGTATAAGATTTGAACAAAACTGGTAGTAATTGATATAGGAAGAGAGCTGGTACCAATTTTTGGGTAGGTTTGAGGCAAGCTGGAAACTTGTCACATACCTCTACTATTATTCCCCAACACGGAACTGCAGACTAGCCGGCCTATTTGCTAACTCAGTGTACAACGTTTTGATAGTCATTTCAAAATACATTACGTTTTATACATCTTAAATGAAAATAGTCAATCATACGAAACCCGCAATGTATTTTAAAGTGACCATCAAAACGTTGGACACTGAGTTAGCAAATAGGCGGGCTGGCTGTTGAGTTGCGGGGCTAATATTTAGGCGTTGACTAAATATTTGGCGGCCTGGCAGGTAGAAAGTCCCACCAAAATGACCTGTCATTTTGAGAATCGTATTTTTTTATTAAAATTTCGAGCGGCCTCAAATGCATTTTTTACATTTTAAGAGAAGCACTGGTACATTTTACGTTTTTAGGGTTCCGTTCCCAAAGGGTAAAAACGGGACCCTATTAATTTCATTATGTACTAAAAACGGGTCTGTTTCCCTGAGTTCGGGACCCTCCGCCGCGCGTCTCGCAT
Organism: Elegia similella; assembly: GCA_947532085.1. Taxonomy (NCBI): domain Eukaryota; kingdom Metazoa; phylum Arthropoda; class Insecta; order Lepidoptera; family Pyralidae; genus Elegia; species Elegia similella. The sequence goes on from OX383953.1 coordinate 3,528,418, forward strand.
TCGCCTTGAAAATGGGCTCCTGACGAGTCCGAAACTATAGTCGGCAATCCCGGCGAAACAGCACGTGAGTGACCCGTTTTTAGTACATAATGTCTGTATCTCACGTTAGTTTTAATGACCTATTAATTTCGCTCCGCTGTCCGTCTTGTCTATCTGTTCGTCTGTCACCAGGCTGTATCTCATGAACCGTGATAGCTAGACAGTTGAAATTTTCACAGCTGATGTATTTCTGTTGCCGCTATAACAACAAATACTAAAAAATAGAATCAAATAAATATTTAAGGGGCTCCCATCAACAGACATGATTTTTTGCCGTTTTTATAGATAACGGTACGGATCCCTTCGTGCGCGAGTCTGACTCGCACTAGGCCGGTTTTTTTTCTTTCCTCCCAGACCAGCGTGGAAGGACGACACTGACATAGTAAAATAATTCCTTCAGTACCTAAATTCGCTACTAGATGGCGTTGAACGTAGTTAGAACTCGCTATGATTGTTTTTTCAAATATCAGGTTCAGGCTTATGTGAATTTTGAACCCTTAGGCACTTCTTATTGTAAGTCATTTGTATCAGGCGTATACGCATCAATTTTTGTAATCTCCTAGTAAATGGAGATCTTGTTTGTTACTCGTGTGTGTAAGTGGTAAAAGCTCAGTGTTGCCAACCCGAATTTTAGAAAATGTTGGTAGAATGTAAAATGCAAAATTGGTAGATCTACCACCTCAATTTAGAAGATATTTTAAGATTAAAAATGCATGAACTGTTCTTAAATTTGTTTTTGGAAATTATACATATTTTATTGAAAAATTGTAAATGTTCTGCGCTAGGCTGCCCGTTGTTTGCTATAAATCTTTTAGTACGCAACAATCCTTCTAGAGTCTCCGTGCAAATTCTCCTAGAACTCTGTGCATCGCTTTCGCTGCTGTCAGAATCCATTATATAAATAAACTAGCTTTCGCCCGCGGCTCCGCCCGCGTCAATGTCGATCCCTCCTGAACAGTACTTTTCCCGGGATAAAATGTACCCTATGTCCTTCTCCATACCCCAGATAACGTGTATGCAAAATTGCATGATGATCGGTTCAGTAGTTAGGGCGTGAAAGCGTAACAAACAAACAAACTCACTTTCGCATTTATAATATTAGTTAGGATGCACGCAAAAAACAGCAATCAGCACCGTTAATACGTAGTTATTTAGTTTTAACAACAAAACAACACAAAAGAGGAGCAAAGTTTGACCATTGGTTCCGCAAACAAACTGGAAATGGGCCACAGAACAGTATAATAATATAATACAAAACAATAATATAATCCTTACTAATATTATAAATGCGAAAGTGAGTTTATTTTTTTGTTTGTTTGTTTGTTACGCTTTCACGCCGTAACTACTGAACCGATCATCATGAAATTTTTCATACAAGTTCTCTGTAGTACGGAGAAGTACATAGGCTACCTTTTATCCCGGGAAAGTACTAATCCCGAGGGATCGACATTGACGCGGGCGGAGTCGCAGGCGAAAGCTAGTAATATCTATGGGCGCGAAATGGCGTGAACAACGAGGGAACTATCGCTGATTTTTTTTTTGTGGTTTAATGCCTGGGCTCTATGTATGCTTTTGTCGCATGGCTCATGCAACACATCGCAACGTCGTTCGTTGTTAAAAAATAATTCAAAGTGGTGATATGCCAAACTAATTAAAAAAATTGGTAGATTTTAGGTGTAGGGTGGTAGATAGGTAGACTGAAGTGAAAATTGGTAGATCTACCAAAAAGTTGGTAGATATGACACAACTGCCAACGCTGTTGTCAGATTTTTAAGCTGTCTCAAGGTAAACGCATCCGACATAGCTTAACATACCTAAGCGCTTATAATGTTACCAATTGGGCTCCTCACTATAATCTTATCTTCGATGGGGCCGATTCAGAATCGGTAGGTAGCACGTCTAACCTTCGGGTTATTTTGTACTTACCCCGTGCCTCACTCACCCGCACGGTGTATTCCGAAGAAGGATTGCATGAGCTTCAGAACATCGCCCAGTGCGTAGTGCCTGTAGTCCTCTAGTTCAGGATAAGCTGATCCTAAGAGGTCCAAACGCTTACCAGCTAACGAGTCACAGATTCACAGAATGTGTCTCATTGTCTTCTCCAATTCCCCACATGCCCTACATAGTGGCTTTCGACAATTTTTAGTTTGAAGAGGTGACTGTTATTTTCAAAATGTCCAGTCAGGGCTCCCACTAGAATTCTTGTCTGTTTCCTGCTGTATTTACAGATCACTTTGTGCCACCTGGCGCTGTCCAAGCCAAGTGTTTCCTTCGATTGTATATGTCCACTTATATTTCTCCATTCAGCTTTATGTCTACTGTTGACATACGCATTTATTGCAGTAATTACCACGCTATAAGATAGGCCTCAGAAGGATTCGGGTCCTACAAATGGCATACCCGATCCTTTCCTTGCCAGCTCATTGCCCTCAACCCCAACGTGACCCGGTACCCAAACCTGTCTCAGTCTGTGCCTCACTATAATAAATATACATACTAATATTATAAATGCGAAAGTAACTGTATGTCTGTCTGTCTTGTTCAATGATTGAAGCGTGAAAAGTCACGCTTACAACCATTAAATCAATTTATATGAAATTTGGTATGGAGGTAGTTTGAGGCCCAAACTACTGTCTAGAAAATGAAATTTGGTACAGGGGTTCTTTTTATGATGCAAATGAACAAGGATTTTTAGTAAAGTTTGTATGGATATGTTCTTATTTCTGGAGTGGTCATTCAGGGAAAAACAGTAGTCATTATGAAAAAGTGGTCATTTTGGGAAAGCTGTCATTTTGGGAAAGTGGTCATTTTGGTAAAGTAGACATTATGTTTAAATTAGTCACCATGGGAAAGGAGACATTTTAGGCACTTTCTGATAAAGTAGAGATTATGTACCTGATCGCCTGAGGTATCGACAATAACGCAGACGGAGCCGCGGGCAACAAGCACTTTTCCTTAACCGACTAAAAAAAGGAGGTTACCAATATCAGTACGGTTGTATTTAATTTCTTTAATCTTTGTTACCGTTACCGTATCATCATAATATCAGCCGTAAGAAGTCCACTGCTGGACATAGGCCCCAAGGATTTCCAATACGACCGGTTGGAAGCGGCCTGCATCCAGCGTCTTCCTGCGACCTTGGTCAGGTCACAGGAAGACGCTGGATGCAGAAACGCAGGCAGGCCGGTTATTAACCGGTCTTTAAAAAAAGTATATGCTTTTAATTTGTCCTTTTGAATGTCATCAAAATCAGTTCAGTAGTTTGATTGAAGCCGGACGGCTAGTGAGTTAAGACTATTTTATTATCTTGCAAACAAATACTTTCTCAATAAATGGACTATCCAACACAAAAAGAATTTTCCAATTTGAACCTGTAGTTCCTCAGATTAGCGCGTTCAAACAAACAAAATCTTCAGCTTTACAATATTTGTATATAGATAGTACGGAACCTTGCCCTTTTTTATGTTTGTTACCTTAGAACTCCGTCACTTATGAACCGAATAAATCCTTTTTGTTTGAAAGGGTATGGGTCAAGGGTAATATTAAGTTGGTCTCATATAAATTACACGACAATAAAATAATTCCTTCAGTACCTAAATTCGCTACTAGATGGCGTTGAACGTAGTTAGAACTCGCTATGATAGTTTTTTCAAATATCAGGTTCAGGCTTATGTGAATTTTGATCCCTTAGATACTACTTATTATCAAGCATTTGTATCAGGCATTTAAGCTTCAATTTTTGTAATCTCCTAGTAAATGGAGATATTGTTTGTTACTGTCAGATAATTATGTTTATAAACGGGACTTAGCACGAACCTTTTTATTATTTGTTTGCGTTGACTTTTCAATGGAGTTACATCTATCATGGTCGTTACGAGACTTCTTGAAATTTGGTACAGGGGTTCTTTTTATGATGTTAATGAGCACTAAACAAGGATTTTTAGTAAAGTTTGTATTTCTATTTCTAGAGTGGTCATTTTGGGAAAGTGGTCATTTTCGTAAAGTAGACATTATGTTCAAATTAGTCACCACGGGACAGGAGACATTTTAGGCAGTAGTCTTTTTGATAAAGTAGACATTATGTACCTGATCGCCTGAGGTATCGACAATAACGCAGACGGAGCCGCGGGCAAAAGCTAGTACAGAGATAAAGGGTAGTTCAACAAGCACTTTTCCTTAACCGACTAAAAAAAAGGAGGTTACCGATATTAATACGGTTGTATTTAATTTCTTTAATCTTTGTTACCGTTACCGTATCATCATCATATCAGCCACAAGAAGTCCACTGCTGGACATAGGCCCCAAGGATTTCCAATACGACCGGTTGGAAGCAGCCTGCATCCAGCGTCTTCCTGCGACCTTGGTCAGGTCACAGGAAGACGCTGGATGCAGGGACGTAGGAGGGCCAGTTAAAAACCGGTTTTTAAAAAATCTTAAATTTTTTATTGTAAGGATATGCTTTCTTTGTCCTTTTGAATGTCGTCAAAATCGGTTCAGTAGTTTGATTGAAGCCGGACGGCTAGTGAGACAGTCTTAACAATTATTATGACTATTTTATTATCTTACAAACTAATACTTTTTTAATTATATTTAATAACCGGTTTTGAAAAATCTTATTTTTTTTGTATTGAAAGGATATGGGTTGATGTATGTAATAAATATATACGGACAAATCACATACAATCTATGTGATTTGTCCGTATATATTTATTACATACATCAACCCATATCCTTTCAATACAAAAAATATAAGATTTTTCAAAAAGAAAGCGCTAGATTGGGGCTAGCAAAATAAGATTTTGCTAGCCCCAAAGTAAGTTCGAGACTTGTGTTATGGGATACTAACTCAACGATACTATATTTTATAACAAATACATATATAGATACTCATCCAAGACCCAGGCCGATCTGAAAAAGATCATTTTCCATCTTGACCTGGCCGGGGATCGAACCCGGGTACTCTCGTGTCGCAGGCTGACGTGTTGACCGCTGCGCCACGGAGCTAGCAATAATATCTCCATTTTTCTTTTCATCACATATTTTCAATTTTAATAATATACCGAGCATTACCTTATTTAAAAACAATATAAGTAAGTAAAAAGCTTTCTTCAATTTAATCAACTTTCTATTCATCGGATATGATTGAAGAATACCACACTACTAAATAGTGGGTAGTATTGAAGAAGTACGCATGCTTGAAATGCGTATACCCTACGGGGTAATATGTGATGAGAGAATTCGACGCGGTGATTCAGTCACGGTGGTGTAATGGTATCACACTTAGGGCGTAAACCTAAGAGACATGGGTTCGATTGAATCCTACCTGTGGCAGAGTTCATTTTCTTTACATATATTCAATTTTAATAATAAATATCTCCAATGATTTCGGAGATGTCAAAAATACATCTGAACACGCTTCAGATGAGAGAGAGGCTTAGTATTAAAAGTTTTTTCCATAAGTATTTCTGCAAAAAAAAAATGATAGCGCGTTCTAACTTCGTTCAGCTCCATCTAGTGACGAACTGAGGCACTAAGGACTCCATACAAAACTACATAATTATATGTATTCTTTTTTAAACGTTTAATTATGTGTGTAAAAGGTTCGTGCTAATTCCCGTTTATGGTGAATTTTGAAGTCATCATTCATCATTGCAGCCGTAAGAAGTCCACCGCTTGACAAAGGCCTCTCCCAACTATTCTTCGTCCCATGGGAGGATATTTCCATATTCACTACGCTTGGCAAGCGGGTTAGTGACTGCAGTTTATCGATAACTAGCTTTCGCCCGCGACTTCGTCCGCGGCTATTTCTGTTATTATGATTAATTAGTTTTTTTTATTTGTATAGATGAATAATTTTCCCCCGTTTTCAAAACATTTTTATTGATGCTTCGCTCCTATTGGTCGCAGCGTGATGTTTTAAAGCCCAAAGCCTTCTTCCATCAGTTAGATATTCAAAAAATATTGGACACGTATTTTTTCTTTTGTCGATTTAACAAAAACTGATAAAGATATAGCCCTTTAAAGTTCCGTGTGACGTCATAGTTTGCTACAATTTTAAGCAAACTTGGACGCAACGAGCCCCCACTCCTGAACTTTGACGCGCTTTATCTTTATTATTTATTGTTTATTTGACAAAAGAAAAAATACGTGTCCAATATTTTTTTAATAAATCTAACTGACGGACTAATTGTTATGTTATTATTACGACCCAGGAAACTAGCCTAATAGGCTATTTTGAAGCAGTAGATCCTGAAATTAGCGCGTTCAAACAAACAAACAAACTCTTCAGCTTTATAATATTAGTATAGATCATAATGATATATATTTATTTCATTTAAAATAGAGTGCAATAGTTCTTAGAATATAACAGAAAGTCCCTTAGTCCGTTTCGCTCTTAATTTAGCATGTCAAAATATTACAGATTGATAAAATTAAAAAAATAAACATTGATAATAAGTATACTGGATATTCCCTTGAACTGATTCAACCGAAAAGTCGATATGAACAACTTTTCCAAAGGTAACAATGCTAGGAACTTAAAAAAAAAACGACTTTTCCATACAAGTGTTCGTCGGCCCGGTCAATTTGTATGGGAACCTCAACAAAATTAGTTCTTAACATTGGCTCCATAGGAAGTTGTTCATATGGACGGGCTGAATTACCCCTTCAAGGGTCAGATATTAACATGATATTGACTAGAATAGGAACTACGGGTTTTAAATTTAAAGCTAAATTATAAAAAGAATTGCTTAATTATTTCAAATACTCTATCGACCATTTTTTAAAATCGCCAATAAAATATATGTTGCGAATACGACTGATTCGTCAATAATTACTTTGTATAGTTTATATGTCTCCATTGATTACGGAGACTTCAAAAATATTATAAAAATGCTTCCGATGAGGAGTAGGCAGATACAATGTTGTTCGGGCCATATGACTTTCTGCGAAAAAATAATGATAGCGCGTTCTAACTTCGTTCAGCGCCATCTAGCGGTAGAGAGCGGAGTGTGTTTCGAAATGAATTTACTGAGGCTTCCTTAGGCCGTTACATTTATTACTTACATGAGATCCATAAATATTAAACTCCTTTTTAGGGTTCCGTACAAAAAGGGTTTACCGTGACTGTATTACTAAGGCTCCGATGTCCGTCCGTTTATCACAGGGCTGTATCCTAGGCTGTATCTTTTGAACTGTAAAAGGTAGGCAGTTGAAATTTTTACAGAATATGTTTATGTATTGCCGTTATAAAAACAAATATTGAAACTAAAATAAAAATCAATAATGAATTCAAGGAGCCTATTTTCTTTTGGTGATGTTTCTTGATTCTCCACTCTTTTTTGAAATGTCCTTATCAATATATTGTAGTTTATGTATGTTTATAGTTATATATTTATATCTGTAACTAGTTATATATGTAAATTGATTTCGTATCGTTTAGTATATTTAATTCAATAGTTAGTTTAGTATATTTGTTATGTTTTGGTCTCTTCCATGCTGGTCTGGGAGAAAAAAAAAACGTAGAATGTACCAGCTGCTTCTCTTCTCGCGCAGATCGTAAAAACCGATCGAGGGAATGGGTAAAATCTGAGGAATCATGTTAATAGGCGATGCGGCCAGCAACCCATCACTATTTTCATTCCGTTTTCCACCTAATGGCCACCAACATGCTAAACTTGGCCTTCAGGTCTTATAGACCTAGGCTCTGTCTACTTCGCAAGGGAATAAGACGTGATACTATGTATGTATGTATATTTTGGTTATGCAATGATTTTGTTTGCTGCATCATGTCAATGTCGTTTCTCTTTTCCATCTACCCTTAGGTTGACTGGAAGAGATCGATTATCAACATAGATTTTTAAAAAAAATTGCCTCCTTAACAAAAAGTCCCCCTTTGTACCAAATTTACAATTGTTTTCTCCAAATGTATTTTTTTTGTTCTGTGGTGCAATACAGCATTCATTCATTTATTCATTCAATTATCTCGTGGAAGGACACGATAACAAATGACAAGAGTCCATAAGTTATGCTTATAAATACGCAGCGCTTTTTAAGAGAGACGCCTACGTAGGCTAGGCCAGGTACACCGCATGGAGCCATCTCACCTGCCTCGTCAAAATATTCAAATATTTATTCAGAAAATAGGCGTTTTCAGGCACTTTGTCACGTATATAATACTTCTTAAATTATATTTAAATTATTAATTATTGTTCAAAAGCTACAAACTACAAGCGTTTCGGAACCGACCACTGCAGAGAAGAAGACGCCGAAAGAAACTCTTTTCAATTGGTCTCTACTTGCCTGAAGGGCTTTGTATGATATTAGTATCTTTCTTTTTTTTCTGATGTCATGTTATGTACAATTTCAATTTACATAATTTTGTGAAACACGTTATGTTAGCGATCGAGCGTGCAACAACAACAGATATGATAAAAGTCTCAAAGATAGATAGATATCTCTAAGAGGCCGGGCAGACCTGTCCCTCCCGGCCTCACCCGTTCACGAGTTGACGCATGGATCAGCCATCGCTGAGCTCAACCATATTAGAGGGAACTCGACGACCCGACACACAACGCCGCCACCAGTTTGAACATTTTTAGTGAGCATGACTTACTCGAACTCAAAAGCAGAAAATGCAAAAGCTAATTGGCGACACGCGTTGACCCGGATATATAATGCTTAGTGCTGTCGCAGACGCAAAGAGAGGTTGGCAGGCCAATGCTGAGATACAAAGACTGGGTCAAAGAGATATGCATGCTTTTGGAATTAACCCTGGGGAAAAGACAGCCAGTGACATAGACCTGTGGAAAGAGAGTGTTCTTTGGGGAAATGAAATGAAATAGAATTTTATTCAAATTTGGATATCATGTATCTCTTTCTGAACGTCATATTATTATTTTTAATATTTGCAAAATCGATAAGCTAGCGTTTCGAAACGACTACTGCTGAGAAGAATACGCCGAAAGAAACTCAGTCCAGGGGAGAAGTTTTGCATGATAATGCCTGGTTCCTGACCATGGAAGATGGGAGCAAATACGACACCAGACCAATGATACGGCTGAAGGATGTTTTCTTAAGTTCAATTTGCGGAAGATCTTGCCGTTCCCGTCAATTGTCATACTCATAGGGTCTTAAAGGCAAGAAGTTCTGCTAAGCAATTAGTGAGAGAAACTCTGACTGCACTTTTGAAGCTTTCTGTATCTCGTTGACAAAAGCATGCCCAAGGCGGAATGGTATTTGGAAGACGGCTGTTTTAAGGGGTTCTGTTTCCTTCTTCTAACAGTGCCTTTCCAACTAGTGAAGGTTGACAGTCGCATATTTCTGCTTATCTCCAGCGAGGCGAAAAAGTTCGGCCACCAGTACCAGTCCATTCCCTGATGTTACGCAACCAAGACTTCTTTCTCCGACTCAATTGGGATATACATGGTGAAATTTTGATCGTTTTAGACCCTTAAAGGGGTGTCTCGGATCATCAATATGAACAACTTTTTCTATGGGACCAATGCTGGGAACTAAAAAGAAATTTCGTCATTTCCATACAAATGAGTTCCGCCGCCCGGCCAGTGTGTATGGGAATGTCGAATTTATTTTTGATTTCCCAGCATTGTTCCCATAGGAAAAGTTGTTCATTTTGATGGTCCATGTATAGCCACGAAAAAGCATGTCGTCGTGGCATTGTTTAAATCGTCTGTAAAGACGGATAAGGTTGATGATGATAAAAAAAAAAAAACAAAATATAAGTTTGTTATTGTTTATTTACACTTTGGCAGTGACGGCATGATATCTACAAAGAGAGTTACGTAATGAGACCTTTCGTTGAGCAAATCCATGTGATGAGGTGTAGGCTGCTTACAAAACAGCAACATCACCAGTCAGTACCGAATACTGATCGATAAGGCTGCTGTCGCGCGAAAATAACCGTTATTACCCTATTATTCAATAACAGTATCGAATAACTGAAATTATTACACTGTTATTCAATAACAGTTAACGTGATAACGGTTATTATGAATAGCAGTTAGGTGTAGCAGTTTACCAAGCGTGGAGGCCGAGTCCGTGGTAGCCTAATCCGTTGTAGCCGAGGCCGAGACCATAGGGGGCAGCGAGACCAAGGTGGCCAATGCCGAGGGGAGCGACGCCCCAGTGGGCGGCGCGGGCGGCGGCGGCTCCGTTCAGGGCGGCGGCCTGGGATTGGGCGGCGGCAACGACGTTCTGGGAAGCAGCAACTCCGTTCCAGTAAGAGTTTTCGTGGATGTCACGAGAGGTCTCAGCGGCTTGACGGACTGCCTCTGTAGAAGAATAAATGATTAGTCACGGCACAGGATTTATATATGACTATGGCAGGCGTACATATCACTTTTTGAGGAGCCCGATGGCCCTTACTCGCTTACGCATGTTAAGCAACACTGGGTGCAGTCTCCGCTCTGATGGGTAACCGCAAGTGACATAAAAATATCTTGAGCTCCTTCGGAAGGCACGTTAAGCCGTTTGTCCCGGCTGTCATCATTGATAGCATTAAGCTATGTCATAAGCCTCTAGGCAGGTTGAAAAATCTGACACCAGTGTTAGCCACTTACACACAAAAATTAAACAACAGTCGCCTAGTGAAGTATAGTTATGTGGAAGGAGGTCTTCATCGCGAATCACAAAAACATCTAGGTGACAGGAACAACATCCAGGCCTACAAAAGTGATGTCTTTAGTCTTCATCGAAGAATATACCTGTGTTCCACTGCACAGCGGCTTCAGCAGCTCTGGCTTAGCCGCTGACTGCCCGTAATCATCTATTAAATATCTGATGGTTACGTAGAAGCAGATCTTCATCGCAAATCCCAAAAACCTGGTTGGCAGGAACAAGAGCCAGGGCTATAAACGTGATGACTTTCGTCTTTATTGAGGAATGTACCTGTGTTCCACTGCACAGCGGCTTCAGCAGCTCTGGCTTGGCCTTCGCCGACTGCCCGGAGGTGGTCCTGGGCGGCTACGGTCGCGTCGATGGCTGCAGCCTGAGCGTCGCCGTGGTTCACGCCCAGGACGAGGGGGGAAAGGACTGATGCCGAAGCATAGCCAACAAAAGCGAGGAGGACCTAAGGAAATGATAGTAGGTTATTATAGTCCAAAAAGACGTAACAAGCTGCAGAATCTGATCAATATCTTTGGAAAGAGAAGATAATGTTTCTTGTCTTTATATAGAACCGCACATATAGGTGACCGCAAGTGGTACAAATAACTCGCGAGGCTTTCAGTGCCTTAGAAGGCACGTTAAGCCGTTGTTCCCGGCTGTTATCATTGATGGCAGTCGATAGGCTATGTTACATGCCCATAGGCAGCTTGAAAACTCTGACACCAGTATTGGCCACTTACACACACGAAAAACAAAGAAAAACAACAAACAGTCAAAAATGTTAATAATAAGAGTAGAAACTGGGCATATCTATCTTAATATATATAACTCAAAGACTGACTGACATAGTGATCTATCAACGCACAGCCCAAACCACTGGACGGATCGGGCTAAAATTTGGCATGCAGGTAGATGTTATGACGTAGGCATCCGCTAAGAAAGGATTTTGATCAATTCTACCCCCAAGAGGATAAAATAGGGGATGAAACTATACTTCTTAACGTGAGCAAAGCCGCGGGCAAAAGCTAGTGACTAATAAACGTCAAAACATCAGCATTAAACCACTATTTTATGCGAAGGAAACAATAACTCGGTCTAAAATAGTTATTTCCGCAAACTTCAGGTTGGCCTTAATACATATCTTCAAATTTACAATGTAAAAGTTAGTAGTAGTATTAATATTTAAAATATAATCAATACTATTAATAAATGTGTAAGGGTTGGTCATGGAGTAAGTTCCTTGGTTTTCAGAGAAAACAAAGTAAGCTCTGTACATGATTCTGAATCTATATAAATTAATAGGGACATATCACACAGTAAGTTGTGAACTTGTGTCGTAGTCCAAGTAATAAAACTATTATTAAAAGAACGAAGTTAATATTCATCTAATGAACTACATTTTATTGATAATCCATCTCTTATTTTACATATATATTAACATTAAATTGATAATTCATACCTGGGAACACTTTTTGTTTATCTGAGAACAAAAACATTTCGTGGCGATAGATCTATTCATTAGGTGATACAAGTTGATGATTAATATGAACTTTGGTGACAAAAAAAATTGTCCCCATTTCATAATAGATACTTATATAGATAAACATTCAAGACCCAGATCAATCTGAAAAAGATCGTTTTCCATCATGATCTGACCGGGAATCGAACCACTCAGTTTTTCTATAATCTATTTAATGTACTAGGGACGCACTACCGGTAAGTTCAGAATGTGTTAATTAATCATTAATTGCTAAAAAGTAAATTCATTTGTAAATTAAACGCACTTAGATTACACAAGATGGACACGACAGCAGCAATTAAAAAAAATCAAATCCGCCGCGACACGGTCTACCGAACACCCGGTTTGAACGCAACGCTAATTCAGTTTTCAGTTATTAATATTTATATGCTGACTAGCTTTCGCCCGTAGCTCTGCCCGCGCCAATGTCGATCCCTGGGGAATAGCACTTTTCCCCGGGACAAAATATACCCTTTGTCCTTCTCCGTAACAGACAACGGGTATGCAAAATTTCATGATGATCGGTACAGTAATAAGACTAAGCTCAAGACCGAGGTCAGTGGCGTGCCATGGGAGAGACCTATGTCCAACAGTGGACTAGTATAGGTTAATGATGATGATGATGATGATGATGGTTCAGTAATTATGGCGTAAAGGCGTGACACACAAACTCACTTATTTATAATATTACTAGTTTTTGCCTGCAGTTTCGCTTGCGGCAACGTTGTTCTCTCGGGAACAGTACGTTTTCCGGGTTCGTCCCGGAAAAAAAGTGACATCCCCAGTGACAAACTTTTCGAAGTAAAATGTTTTTAGATATCATAACATATATATATCGTTTTTACGGTTCCGTACCTAAAGGGTAAAAACGGGACCCTATTAATATCGCTCCGCTGTCCGTCTGTCTGTCAGTTTCTCACCAGGCTGGATTTTTTAAAATTTTTGCGCAGCCTAATGGCTTGCGCAGTTGCGACGTTTTTCGTGCGCGAGGCCCCCGCTTAAGCACTTACATGGAAATTCATGGTTGACTAAACAAAAGAATCCTTAGTATTTAGAATGTAGAAATAGAATAGAAAACAAAACAGTACAAACAAAATTGCCTAAACCACAAGGACACAAATTAGTTTAAAGTGTCGAAAAACATGAATATTCACACGGCAACTTTCAACAAAAACGGTTACAAATAACCGATTATAAAAACAAATAGTTTCTCACTTAGACGTTATTTGAATAAAAACAACGGTGAATGAATTATGTAGAAGAAACATATGTGTGCCTAGATGTGTCTACCTTATTTTTTTATGCGATACGGTTGCCTTTTATTCATGTATATCTTTTGTCAATGATTTTGTTCAAAAGTACGTTTGTTAATATAACTGCAGAATAATGATAAAAATAATTAATGCCCCGCATAGTCTTTATATAGCACCTGGTTTTTTTGTTAATTTTTATTGAGTAGTTATTGAATTAGGCATTTGTCTCCCATCTCACCTGATGGTGTGTGACGATGAAGACGAGGATGTTACATGCCTATCCAAGAGATATCCATTTATTCAACTTTGAATCTCCCGGGACTACTTGTCTGGAAATATAAAATATATACCTGGATATGAAACATTAATATATTTACAAGATTTAATGGGGAATCAAAAAATCATTGACATTCTATCTAAGGCAGGACATAGCATAGAATTATGAGTTATATGTGGAATTTATGTGTGAAAATATACACATATTTTTTTTGAATTATTTTTATTGGTGCTTGAGGGCGTTTGACCCCTTAGTCGATTATATTCTTGTCTCATGGAAAGCAACGCCTATATATAATATGCTAAGAAAACCCCGTCCGACCCTTGAAGGGTGATTCAGCCCGTCGAAAGCCCCCGTGGGAAAAGGTGTTCATATTCTTTTTCCTATAGAACCAATGTTGGAAATTTAAACGTTTTTTGATGTTTCTATACAAATTGACCGGGTGGACGAACACTTTTTTATGGAAATGACGAAAATTACAAAGAGTCGAACTAAACGCTTTGACAGTTCCTTTTTGGTTCGAGTAGCTAAGGTGTGGAATGAACTGCCTGCGTCTATATTCCCAAACAAGTACAGTCCCGGGACATTCAAAAGTAGAATAAATGGGTATCTCTTGGATAGGCATGTAACATCCTCGTCTTCATCGTCACTTACCATCAGGTGAGATGGAGACAAATGCCTAATTCAATATTTAGTAAAAAAAAAAAAAAAAAATTTTAGTAACTAACATTGGTCCCATAGGAAAAGTTATTCATATCGACGCGCATATAGCCTAGCTCGAGGAAATGAATATAATTTTGAATTGCTGAATCCAAATTCAGTTGTAGACGAATATAGAAAAACAATGTCACATCTAGTGTTATGTTATCATTGTGACAACAGTTATAGACTAACAGTTATTACGTGTGAAGGTCGTTATTACGTATGGGACGAGTTTTGCATGCTTTATGTCGTGTCAAGGCCGGGTAATGGCCACTGATGTGCATTGTACGAGCTTACGTACCTCGCACAAATCAGCGGCACCCGGCAACATACAAGTGGGTCGCGTGTCAGCTGTTTTAACACTATCATCATCATCATTAGCAGCCTGCGGCAGTCCACTGTTGGACGTAGGCCTCTCCCAAGGTGCGCCATTTTGCTCGATCCCCAGTCACAGTTTTAACACTATACTTAATTAGCATCAAAATATTATCATTTTCGAGATACTATCGGCGAGCTAACGAGAAAGGACCCGTCACGCCCAAGCAAGATGTAACATATCAAGACAACACAATAAAGCAGTTTACTATGTGACGTGGTCTTGTATCTCCACAACATCATCATCATCATCTGCAACCCATCAGCATCATCACTTATTGTACGGTGTATCGGCTAACACCATTGCCTGCACCATACATGCATGAATAGGAATTGCATACATTTTTTTTCGTGTTTTTTGTGGAAAGACATTTTAAGTTAAATACTCTTATAGATATAAAAGTTGCAGTCACATATTATTTTTAACATAAATATATAAATATATACAGACAAATCACACAGGTTGAGCTGGCCCCAAAGTAAGTTCGAGAATTGTGTTATGGGATACTAACTCAACGATACTATATTTTATAACAAATACATATATAGATAAACATCCAAGACCCAGGCCAATCTGAAAAAGATCATTTTCCATCTTGACCTGGCCGGAGATCGAACCCGGTCACTCCGTGTCGCAGGCTGGCGTGTTGACCGCTGCGCCACGGAGCTAGTCAGAAATAACGGATTGTTGAAATGCCTATAAATTCGTGACGTCACTAACAAGCTCTTTGTACGGGTAACGTGAGAACTTTGTTTGGAAGCTATATTAAATAAATATTTAGTGTATAATGTGTAAATGGCTTCATTATAAAAGCTATCAATTTATTATAATATCCTATAGTAAAATGGTATTTCAAGATTTTTTATAATTTTTAAAATGGTTTTGCCTATCCAACTTTAAAAGACGAATCGATCGATATCAAATTGTAAGTAAAGAAATGATAAGTGTTCTTAACAGTTTTTTTTTTATATATGTAGATACAGTAACATTTCAAACATGTCTTGTTCTTGTATAATCTCAACATCAGTCCAATATCGTACTATATCGGTGTCATAGGCGATGCGGCTAGCAACCCGCTGAACGTGGCCTTTGGCTCTACTCCTTAAGTGATAAACACGAGATTTATATGAATGTACTAGCTGTGCCCGCGACGCCGTTCGCGTACATTTGTATGGGGGCCACGTCTTATCATAACTGGAGAAAAAAATAAGTAGCCTATCCTGTGTCCTGTACGTCTAAATGTTTACCTACTAAGTTTCATAAAATTCAGTTTATTCGTTTAAGAGTTATGGAGTAACATACATACATAAAAAAATCTAAAACTCGATAATGTAGTTTCAGTATCATGTATAGAGCTTATAAACACGATATCTCTGAAAACAAAGTAACTTACTCCATGACCAACACTTACAGATTTATTATTAGTACCACATTAGTACCTATTGATGATACAAATTGAATGAGACAACTAACACTTGACATAATAAATTAAGTACATTAATTCAGTTCATGTCAGCACGGCAGTTGGCTAGCAACCACGCCCTACAATGCCTCGATTAGCATATTTAATAAAGGCTCTTGTACACGCGGAGAGTAGACGGTGGAGTAGTATACTACTAACTAAACCTGTGTAAACATCATTGGTAGACTAGAAATTGGTAGAGTGACTAGCAATTTAATCCTAATCCTAACTAATATTATAAACTAGTTTTCGCCCGCGGCTCCACCCGCGTCAATGTCGATCCCTCGGGAATAGAACTGTTTTCCCGGGATAAAAGGTAGCCTATGTCCTTCTCCGCACGATGATGCACATGATGATCGGTTTAGGAGTTACGGCGTGAAAGCGTAACAAACAAACAAACTCACTTTCGCATTTATAATATTAGTTAGGATAGTTAGGATTAGGATGCGAAAGTTAGTTTGTTTGTTTGTTACGCTTTCACGTTGTAACTACTGAACCGATCATCATGAAATTTTGCATACACGTTATCTGGGGTACGGAGAAGGACATAGGGTACATTTTATCCCGGGAAAAAGTTCCCGAGGGATCGACATTGACGCGGGCGGAGCCGCGGGCGAAAGCTAGTTAATTTATAAAAGTAATAAGTCTTAGTATATATTTACTCATATGATGTAGTTTTATATAGTCTGTCTGTCAAGACCCTTTTCTCAAGAACGCGTGGAGGTATCAACCTGAATTTTGATATCAAATACTTAGACATACTGTCCCTTGGAGCTGTGAAAAAATTGTTTGATACCTGGTTGCTCTCTCAAATACAATCAAACATTTTTAAAACTATTAAAAACCGGCCAAGTGCGAGTCGGACTCGCGCACGAAGGGTTCCGTACCGTTATCTATAATAACGGCAAAAAAGTCATGTCTGTTGTATGTGAGCCCCCCTCTAATATTCTTTTTATTTATGGGAGCTCCCTTAAATATTTATTTTATTCAATTTTTTAGTATTTGTTGTTATAGCGACAACAGAAATACATCATCTGTGAAAATTTCAACTGTTTAACCGTCACGGTTCATGAGATACAGCCTGGTGACAGACGGACAGACAGACTGACGGACAGCGGAGCGAAATTAATAGGGTCCCGGTTTTACCCTTTGGGTACGGAACCCTAAAAACCAACCAAGTGTCAAAGGCCTGTTAACTAGATAAATACATAGTATCACATCTTTTTACCTTGCTGGGTAGACAGAGCCCAGGTCTATAAGACCTGAAGGCCAGATAGATAAACTAGATAAAGGCCGAATAAATAGATTACCACGCCTTAACTAATGTCTCTGTCTACGATTTACATAATCTACTTAGTCAGTGACAGGTTCGCATTCTTGCTTGCATTGTCGGTTAAGTGTTGTGGCATTTTCATCATCATCATCATCATCAGGTCTTTTTTAGTCTCCACTACAGAAGCAAGACCCTCTCTGTACTACTAGAGCCATACTTGGCCAGAGCAGTCAGAGGACTTTATTATAATTAGATATCCGCCCCAGCCATGAATTAGGTCCCAGCATTGCACGGATCATCGAAAGGGTAAAAACGGGACCCTATTAATATCGCTCCGCTGTCTGTCTGTCACCAGGCTGTATCTCATGAACCGTGCTAGTTAGACAGTTGAAATTTTTACAGATGATGTGTTTCTGTTGCCGCTATAACAAAAAATACTAAAAAATAGAATAAAATAAATATTTAAGGGGCTCCCATACAACAAACGTGAAACGGCAACGGGTAGACGCTTGAAATATTCACAGAATATTTAGTTATTTAATTACTTTAAAAATAAATAATTAAATAAAAATAAAGTTAATATTAAAGGGGGCTCCCATACAACAGACATGATATTTTTGCCGGTTTTATAGATAACCAAAGAGTCGAACTAAACGCTTTGACAGTTCCTTTTTGGTTCGAGTAGCTAAGGTGTGGAATGAACTGCCTGCGTCTATATTCCCAAACAAGTACAGTCCCGGGACATTCAAAAGTAGAATAAATGGGTATCTCTTGGATAGGCATGTAACATCCTCGTCTTCATCGTCACTTACCATCAGGTGAGATGGGAGACAAATGCCTAATTCAATATTTATTAAAAAAAAAAAAAAAAAAAAATAACGGTACGGAACCCTTCGTGCGCGAGTCTAACTTGCACTTCGCCGGTTTTTTTTAAAATATATGTTTTACGGAAATTGGCGTTCTACGCCTATTAGCCCTTCATATTTTTCTGCGTGTTATCAACAAAATGATGGTGAAATTAATTTCGGTGATTTGACGGCTACTTCCCATTTGGTAAACTTCCCATTTCGTAAACCTTAAACTGTACCTACTAAAAAGTTGCGTTTGGTAAACATTTCGTTACTTCATACATTTAATCCCATTTGGTAAACTTTGTTAGTATTGTTATTTTTGTACGGTACAGTCAGTGTCAAATTAGTATTAAATTAGAGATGTATATATTTTTAAATGCTTCAGTCTTGAGATAGTATCTCGACCATCAAAAAGAATGGCAGATCAAGAAGAAGTAAAAAAAACGTATTAAAGTTTGTAAAAATACCACGATGCTACTAAAAATACCACGTGCTTTTCCCGCAAAAGAAGCACCGAGCGGGTTCTCAGGTAGGGATTTATTGTCCTTACCATCGTTTTAAACAAAAGGTGTGAATGAGATAGACATAAGTAAGTATACGTAAATTATATCTATTACCGGGTTTAACTTATCAGTTCACTCGTTTTATGCATAGTGCAAGGTCGTTGCAATGTCGGGTGAGGGATCTTCTAGTGGTGCAGTGAATTTAAAAATTATTAATAGTACACGAGGCGGTGAAATTTTATTACGCGCTGGGCATCAATATTATAAACAGAAAAATAATAAGGACTCAAGTTGGTGGCGCTGTGTTAATAGAAAAGATGGATGTTCAGCAAGTGTAACTTTGAATTCAAATCGAAGCCATGTATTAAGAGAAAATGCTCACTGCAGTTCTTGTATTCCGAATTTTGAAAAAAATGAAGTGAAAGTAGCCATCGAAAAATGTAAACAAACTATATGTGAAGATCTGAAGCCGATTCCAGCTACATACAGGAAATGTACTAAAAGGCTGAAAGATAATGGTTATAAAATTATTAAAGAATTACCAAATTTTGACAAAGTTAAAAGCAGTTTGTATAGACACAGAAATAGACAACTAGGAATCACAAAATCTCAGCACTCTAACTCTACAGAAATCGTGATTCCTGACCGTTTTAAAGACAATTTATTGTTTGATGAGATTGACGGTGAAAATAGAATGATTGTGTTTGGTTCAAAGAGTGCAATTGCACATTTAAATGACGTCCGTCACTGCTTTGCGGACGGAACGTTCAAATGTTGTGCAAAGCCGTTTCTTCAACTATACGTTGTACACGGAGACATAGGAAGTACAGAAACTGGGACAAATATTGTACCATTTTTTTATGCAGTGTTGACAAACAAAGAAGAAACTACATATGACAGACTGTTTTACAAACTAAAATTTCATTTACCAGAGTGGACTGCCGATATTATTACCTTGGATTTCGAAAAAGCTCCAATAAATGCAATTAAAAAAACCATTTCCAAACATAATTGTTAAGGGGTGTTTTGTTCACTTTGGCAGAGCGCTATTAAGAAAGGCAAAATCTCTTGGCTTATTACAACATGAAGAATCTCACTATCACGTCAAACTATGTATGGCTCTGGCACATTTACCAAAAGAAGACATAAACGATGGATGGCTATACGTTATGAGTCAAAGGTAAATTAATTTTGCAGTATTGAAATGAACGCGTTTAGTTCTGGATATTTCTTCTACCGCCATTTTCTACAGCCATTTTTATGCGTTAGAAACTAGGTAATATATGGTTTTTCGTATCATAATCTTCAACGAATTAATTCTGTTACAGTTTTGAAGAAAAAGCTATAACTGAATTCAATGATTACTTTGTGGATCAGTGGTTGGAAAATGAAGATATGATGAATATTTGGTGCTGCTACGCACAAAGACACCGCACTACAAACCTCATGGAATCTTGGAATTGGAGTTTCAATAGTGAAATTGGAAAAAGGCCATCAATTCTTTTATTTTTCGAAACGATATCAGGCAATATTAAACATTATGAAAATCTTCTGAAAAGGTACATATTTTTGTTTCAATGACCTGTATTTTTAGGCGACACATATGATAAAAATTATACATTATTACTTTAATTAATCATAACAATTTTTTACAGCTTTTATAATAATGGAGAAAGTATATCAAAACGAAGAAAAAAATCTATACAAAATGATATACGAATTAACAATATTCTCGGCGATTACAAAAGTGGAAAAATATCATTGGAAAATTGTTTGAACGAATTATCAAGAATTGCTTGTATCACTTTATAATTTATTTATTGATTTTTAACTTTGTAGTGTAGGTAGTAAATTTTTTATGTTAATATTCCAAATCTGTGATTATATTTTATAGTTGATTTTGTGTGTAATTTTTAATGTTAATGTACCAAATCTGTGATTATTATTTGTTTTTATATTTAAAAGTTGATTTTGCATGTATTTTTTATGTTATTGTACCAAATCTGTGATTATTATTGTTTTTATATTTTATAGTTGATTTAGTATGTATTTTTTTACGTTAACGTACCAAATCAGTGACTGTTTATTTTTATATTTTATAAGTAGTTGATTTCGTATGTATTTTTTTATGTTAATGTACATTAACATAAAAAGATAGTACCAAATCTGTGATTATTGTTTTTTTATATAAGTTGATTTCGCATCTAGATTGACTTATGTTATTAAAAAAATAAAACTTGTCATCGAAATAGTCAAATCGAACTGTGATTTTTCTTAAATTTTTTGAAAGTTATTTGTACACCTCACTTTTTATTTCTGTTTTTAAATATCAATATGTGTAAATGGCATACGTACACATAATCCGACTATTGTACCTGTGATTAAAAATATTTAACAAAATAAATGACAATGTTATCATTAGTTTCGTTTTTCTTTTTTTACTTGACTGTACCCATTTCATCTGAAAGTTTACCAAATGGGATATAACACAAAAAAATATTGAAATGTTTTCGAAATGGGACTAAATGTATGAAATGTATAATGTTTACCAAACGCAACTTTTTAGTAGGTACAGTTTGAGGTTTACGAAATGGGAAGTTTACCAAATGGGAAGTAGCCGATTTGACGGAGTCCCTGGCGACAATTCCCACGAATCCACTGGTTTGATCATAGACGACGCAGTAAAGCGAGCGACCACCAGCCCGCTATGTAAATCTCACTACAGTCGCACCATGACACTTTATTTTAGTTATTCCACACATTGTTCATAAACATGGGCATCTATAACACCAAATTTCACCGATTTCATAAGTCCACTAGAAGCAACTTGAAATAAAAACTAACTTAAAATGTATGGTTTTCGAAATGTTTTTTTTATCTGTGCTAAATGACGTTGCTTCGTACCAAAATTCAAGATTCTGAGTTCACGGAAGTGCCCTGTAGATTTTGATTCCCTTGCCATTGATCAAAATTTGCGGCATGAACGGCTGTATCTTTTGATTGCGTTGGCATAGAAGTTAGTTCCAAGGGACAGTAGACCTGAGTATTTGATATGAATTTCAGCTTGATACCTCTTCGCATTCCTGATTAGGTGGATAAAGGGTTTTGACAGACAGATAGACGAACAACAATGTGATCCTATATCGGTTCCGTTTTTTCCTTTTAAGGTACGAAACCCTAAAAATATTGAAATTCTATAAAAAGGAAGTAAAAAAAAATATGTAAGTAGGCGACATAAACAACATCCTTATTACTTGTACACATAAACAAAAAACAACACACAAAAACGCATACAGCCTTGAACGTGTCGATTACTAATAGATTTTTTAATTACATTATGACACGACATGTTTGTCAAGGCTGCACCCGTGTCTATGTGCCCTAATAATGATGACGGAACTAAATAGTTAATTGATTCTATATACTTGCTATTCAAATATTATAAGATAAAAAAACCGGTCAAGTGCGAGGCGGACCCGCGCACGAAGGGTTCCGTACCGTTATCTATAAACACGGCAAAAAAATCATGTCTGTTGTATAAGAGCCCCCCTTGAATATCAATTTTATTTTTATTTAATTATTTATTTTTAAAGTGAATATATAACTAATTATTCTGTGAATATTTCACGCGTCTACCTGTTGCTACCAAGCGTCCCGTCGCATACAACAGACATGTTTTTTTTGCCGTTTTTATAGATAACGTCCGTGAGTCCGACTCGCGCTTGGCCGTTTTTTTTATTAAAACTAACGCAAGATAATAACATTATTAATATGCGAATTACGGGTAACGGGTATGAAGTCAGTTATAGTAACTCGTAATTCACATTACTGATATTTCGGAGGCTGGAATGTTAACTATTCTTCGGTTTCGATGAGAATAAACGGCTTATACACGATATCAATGCGGAAGGTACAATTCGCGCGCGAAAATTTAAAAGTTATCAGTATCACTTTCGAACATGGCCACGAGATTCGAATTTGGAACTATCTTATGGCTGTATGGAATTTTGTCAACAATGCAATTTAAAAATAAAATGGAAATTGTCACTTCATCACACTGCCGCGAATTTGGAATAAGGAATACGTTCACTTATTTTTTTTAGTTATTATTTTACTTCACCACTATAAAAACTTTTTTGAACAAAGACAATTGTTCCGTCACCACTATTTTTTTAATACAGATTTTTTATAAAGATTGTTTACCAGAAATCTCATCGTGCACTTCTTGGGGACTGCGCGATAGCTACTGAATGCTGTTGCTCGGGACTCCGGCTCTTTTATAGTATCGGCGGGCAGTACAGAGCCTAGTGATAACGCTAGACGCGAACTTGAGCTGTTTTGAGGCTGTCTTCTTTCGCTTGTGACATTTCTCTGTTAAGTGCCTTCCGCAGTTTTGATATTGCTTTGGTTTAACGTGTTTAGAGTTCTGGTCAACACAAATTTAATTCGCCCGAGTCGATACGATAAGAATAAGAAAAACGTGTTTATTTAGATTTTTAAAGACGATTATTAGAGTAAAATCATGGCTGTATGTAACTCGATAACAAAGCATATACAGTGCTTCTTTATCATTATTAAAAATATGGAATCACCAAAACTGTGATTTTCGAAATTTGAAGAAAGACATGGCTGTCTAATAATTGATGCGTTTGCGCGGAAAATGCGAAAAATAGCGTGAAAAAGTCAATTTGTTTTCAGCAAATGTTACATACATACATAGTATCACGTCTTTTTCCCTTGCGGGGTAGACCGAGCTTAGGTCTATAAGACCTGAAGGCGAAAAAAAAAAAAATTATAGGTTGCTAGCCGCATCGCCTATTAATATGATTCCTCGGATTTCGGTTTTAACGATCTGCGCCGGAAGAGAAGCAGCTGGTACATTCTACGTTTTTCTCCCAGACCAACATGGAAAATTTCAGCAAATGTTGTATTACTAATTTATTTTTAATAATGGCAGTAAATTTATATTAAGCTAGAGACAATATAGATCTTTTACTTATGGAGGAGTGTTTTACACTGGTATCCGATTTTTGTTGTTAATAAAGAAAAGATTCCATGATGTGAAAATTCGGCCTCTACTATCCAAAATCTCATTGAGCGCGAACTGTCCCTACTTCAGCTTGGGAAAAAAATCTTTTGTATGTCCAGCTGTCTGTTCGGTTGTTATCTACAGCTCACATTTCTCAACCGATTCTCGTAAAATTCTGTGAGCAGGTTTGATATTTTTTTTTCGATTCAGTATCTGGAATCCTTTCAAAATGGCGTCCTTGGGGTCTCTAGCGCTTGAGATAATTGTGATTTCGCTGTGAAAGATTTGTGAGGTCTACCTACATCTCAAAGAGGCACTAGCCTAGCCTAGTTATAACGCTAGACATGACAATTCTCTGTTTAATGTCTTCCGCAGTTTTTATATTACTTTTATTTGTTTCAACGTATTAAGTAGGGAATTTAACAATGATTAGAATCAATTCATGGCTGTATGAAACTCGATAACAAAGCAAATATATTGCTTTCTTTGTTATAATTTAAAAATATAGTCACGAAGACCGCGATTTTCAAATTTAGAACAATGATTATGGCTGTCTAAAATGCGTCGTGTTTGCGCGAAAATAGTTAAGCTTGTAAATAAAGTAGAAAAAAAATATATTTCTTTTTTGTGTTTGTTAGTACTTAACCATTAATTTTCAAGATTTGTCTTCTTATTTTGTTCTTTGTTTCAGGTATTTATTTCCAATCAATTAGACAAATATGATTAGGAAACAACGAGACCTGCATATTCCGATTTCTGCCATTAAAACGTAAGTATGCCAAACTTCAAAATATGGCTATAGGTAGAATTTATAACGTAATATTGACGTCCAACGTCGAGCAGTGCCAGGCTTGTCCAACTTCCCGTGTCGATATCGAAAACATACCTTTTTTTTTACATGTGGAACATGCGTTATGCATACTGATCTGCTACGGGGGTACAGATAAGTTATGCGGGACTCGCACCCGCTAAAAACCACATGATTGCTCTCTCCTCGCCATATTACCGGAATGGTGGGCACGGTGGAGCTACCAGCACTCTTCCACCATTATCGAAAACATACGAGTACCTACGCGCGGCGACACCTTCGATGCGGTAAAACCAGGCAAATCCGCGCGTGTGGTCACATGTGTTCACCGACTTCAACGAATTATGAATCGTATGTTCAGAGCTATAAGAATGAAATTGGCTTGCAATGGATTCTACAGGTATCTAAACGAAAAGGTGCGTTCTGACACTAAATTACACCGTATCGCTAACTACATTGAGTTGATATTTCTTTGAATACATTTGCGGAGTAAATAAAATGTAAATAAATATATAGGGAAAGGGACATATCACACAAATTGAGACAGCCCCACAGTAAGTCGTGAACTTGTGTCGTAGGATACTAACTCAACGATACCATATTTCATAATAGATACTTACTCGTATATAGATAAACATCCACAGGTCAATCTGAAAAATATCGTTTTCCATCATGACCTGACCGGGGATCGAACTCGAGAACGGGAACCCTCGTGTCGCAGGCTGGCATGTTGACTACTGCGTCACGGAGCTCGCCATAGAAGAATAGATGTAAATATGTTACATAGATCATATGACTTGTCTTTGATTTCATGCTAATCTCCTAGGCGGAGCCGGAAGAGTTTACATGGTATAATAAACTAGGCCAAGAGCGAGTCGCACTCTTTAAGGGTTCCGTACAAAGATAGTAAGATAGGTCATATATTTCTAAGAATATGGTAATGCAATGTTACAAGGTACAACCCGTCTCCAACCCGTCTGGCCAGCGAGGAGAGTGTAGGCCAAATCCTGTACAAAAGGTGTAACATACTCTGCCTATTAGGCGTAGAAATATTAACTCGGTGTTTCATTGCGAGATCGAATCAGAAACGAGATCCGTAGAAGAACAAAGGTCACCGACATAGCTCAGCGGATTAGCTCTTTGAAGTGGCAGTGATCGGGGCACACAGCGTGTAGAACCGATGGTCAATGAGGCTTTCTTTCCCATCGAATGGCGACCACTTACCGGCAAGCGAAGCGTTGGACACCCACCGACCATGGTCGGTGGTCGGAAAGTCCTCGGGGACGGTTTGTCCAGCAGTGGACTTCCTGCGGCTGAGATGATGATGACTTAATAATTAATATTATTAAGTTTTATGTAAAGATTTTACAATTAAACATTGATAAGTCGAAGATTTTAAGTTAAATTTCCAATGATGTCTGCTCATTTAGTCAAATTAGGTGAATGATTTTCAAAGTTAGTTTGAAATGACAATCCTAACTAATATTATAAATGCGAAAGTGAGTTTGTTTGTTTGTTTGTTACGCTTTCACGTTGTAACTACTGAATCGATCATCATGAATACACGTTATTTGGTGTACGGAGAAGGACATAGGGTACATTTTATCCCGGGAAAAAGCTCCCGAGGGATCGACATTGACGCGTCAATGTCGATTTTGTCTTGTACGGTCACCTGTAAAAGTCCAAATCGATTGCACTGATGAGGGTGGCATATAAAATAAGGCCTGTGGAAGTCTTAGGTTCTTCCACGAGGTTTCCTAGTGGACTGTTTTGTAGGCGCCGATGTAGGGAGCCCGCCAGGAGTTGGGAATAAAAATGCCTCGCTTCCGTTACACCGTTTATTGCACGACTGTGCAGCAATGTTCACAACACACTTAAATAGAACTAATAATAAAATTCTCACAATAGTGGACGCGTGCGTCTTAGTCGAAGGTTGGCAGAGAAGAGAGAGAGATACGTTCAAAGCCAAAGCGAGACGGCAACACCATGTCAAAGACAACACACAAATTTTTTAATATTGTTACGTTGTTAGGGTTCAGGATTTGGAGTAAAACACCAAACTCTTCAGAGGGAATTTATTCACTACGGAATCCCAACACTGACTGGTCTTCCAACACGTCGAATATCCAAAACGCAAAGCACTCGTAGTCCTGGTCCGTTGCTGTGGTCGTATAAATTATCACTTATCAGTCGCACACAAATCACTCGTATTAGTATAGCTCACTAAGAACACTCGCGGTAAACTGATTAACGATCGCCACGTCCGCTCCCTTATATACTGACTTATGGGTATCTAGAAAGTTCCATATACTTCCGGTCCCGACGGCCGATAACTAAAACATTCCAGAATATTCGAGTATGTGTATGAGCGGGATAGAATACATATGTGTGAGCAGGATGGAAGATGTATGAGCGCGACAGACGATGTTCGGAAAAGTTCTAGACTATTCTGTTCTGGGAGCTTCGCGACACTGCCCCCTTCTTAGAGACGCTCGTCCCGAGCGTCACTGTTGCTGCCATGATACCGTGCTAAGCGGTCCACATGCACCACTTTGAATGCTCCTCTTGGTTGTCGTTGAATGCGATATGTCACATCGTTCATGCGGGTGATCACCTTATATGGCCCTTCCCATCTCGTCTGCAGCTTTGGAGATTTTCCTTTGCGGCGTATTGGGTTGTGAAGCCACACTAAAGCTCCTTCTTCATAGCCACTTATATTTGCTCTTCGGTCGTATCTAGTTTTCATGTTCTCGCTTGCTTGCAGCCCGTTTTCCCGAACTAGGTCATATACATCTCGCATTCTTTCCCGAAGATCCGAGACATAATCTGTCACAGTGTGAGAAACTTCTGGTGGTCTTCCCGTTAGCAAATCTACCGGTAACCGAAGTTCTCTGCCAAAATTTATAAAAGCTGGGGTCACTCTTGTGCTTTCGTGTTCTGAAGTCCGGTAAGCGAGGAGAAATAGCGGTATGTACTTGTCCCAGTCTCTTTGATGGTTATCAACCAATTTCGCCAAATGCCTCTCCAGCGTCTGGTTAAAGCGTTCCACCATGCCATCTGACTGAGGATGATATGGCGTGGTCCTTGTTTTGTGCATTCCTAAAATCTTACAGATTTCTTGAAATAGTTGTGATTCGAAGTTCCGTCCTTGATCGGAGTGGATTTCCAAGGGCACACCGAACCGGCATATCACTTCCTCAACTAATTTGGAGGCTACTGTTGCAGCTTCCTGGTTAGGTATGGCAAATACTTCAGGCCACTTGGTGAAGTAATCCATTACCACCATGAAGTATTTATTTCCCGACTCAGTTATAGGAAATGGTCCTGCCACATCAACTGCAATGCGTTCCCAGGGTGCACCAACGTTGTAGAGCTTGAGGTTACCGCGATTTCTTGTCGATGGCCCTTTCACAGCAGCGCATATGGTACATTTGCGACACCAATCCTCCACGTCTTCTCGACAGTTGAGCCAGTAGAACCTTTCTCGTATCTTTGTTAATGTTCTCTTGACGCCAAGATGTCCGCCGGACACCCCATCGTGGACTTCACGAAGAACGTCTTTTACTTTAGCTCTTGGAACAACTACTTGTAGGTGAAACTCTTTGCCATTTGGTTTTTCCCATTTACGGTAAAGTATTCCGTCCTCCAAGACAAAACTGTCCCATTGAGCCCAGTAAGCTTTGGTGATTGGGCTTGTAGGTGCAACTTCTACCCATTTAGGTTTTTCTGCTCCGCGTTCCTTCCATGCAATAATAAGACTTATGTCTTCATCATCCTCCTGAGCTTCTCTGAAGATCGCGTCATCCCATGGTCCCGGCGGACTCGCCCTTGTTAATTTCACAGCGATTTCTTTAGACTCCTGTTTGACACAGTGTTTACAATCTTCTGAGCAAGGCCTTCTTGAAAGCGCGTCAGCATTTCCATGTGACTTTCCACTGCGATGTTCAGTAACAAAGTCGAACTCTTGGAGTTGTTCAATCCAACGAGCAACTTGACCTTCCGGGTTTTTAAACTGAAGCAACCACTTCAAAGCAGCATGATCAGTTCTCAGTTTAAACTTTCTGCCGATGAGATACTTGTTGAAATGTTGCAGCGTTTTTACCACAGCTAAGAGTTCTTTCCGTGTAACGCAGTAGTTCCTCTCAGGCCTTGACAAAGATTTACTGAAGTAAGCTATTACAACTTCTGCGTCACCTTGTTTCTGAGATAACACTCCACCAATAGCTGTGTTACTTGCATCTGTGTCAACGATGAATTGACCATCAGTCTGTGGATATCCCAAAATTGGAGTTTTACATAAACTTTCCTTCAATTTTTGGAAGGAATTCTCGCAAGTCTCGTCCCAGAAGAAAGGTCGTTTGTCTTCTGTCAAACGGTGTAAAGGTTTAGCAACCTCTGAGAATCCTTTGACAAATCTCCTGTAGTATGAGCACAGTCCCATTAAGGCTCGCACCTCTGTCTTGTCCTTCGGGGTAGGCCACTTTTGCACTGCTTCAACTTTATCAGGATCGGTTTGTACACCCTCACTGCTAATTACGTGACCGAGGTAGTTTACTTTGTTCCTGAATAGATGACATTTCTTTGAGTTCAGTCTTAAGTTTGCTCCCCGTATCTTCCTTAGGACTTTCTCTAGATTCCGCAAATGATCATCAAAGTCTCTGCCTATGATGATGACATCATCCAAATATACTAAGCAGGCATCTCCTACTAATCCAGCTAGTACACACTCCATAAGTCGCTCAAAAGTAGCCGGCGCGTTGCATAATCCGAAGGGCATAACATTGAACTGCCATAAACCTTTGCCAGTTGAGAATGCGGTCTTTTCTTTATCCTCTGGGTGTATTTCTACCTGCCAGTAGCCAGATTTTAGGTCCAAAGTAGAGAACCATCGCATTCCACTTAGAGTATCCAAGGTGTCATCAATTCGGGGCAACGGATAACTGTCCTTCTTAGTGATCTCGTTTAGTCGTCGATAATCTACACAAAACCGTGTACTGCCATCTTTCTTCTTAACTAGAACCACAGGAGAACACCAAGGACTTGCAGATGGTTCTATAACTTTATTTCTCTTCATGCCCTCCAACATTTCTTCAACTTCTTTCTCCTTGGCAATCGGTATTCGTCTTGCTCGCTGACGAATAGGTCTTTCGCTTCCAGTGTCAATCCTGTGCTGAACTAATGAAGTTCTTCCAAGATCTTCTTCTTTCGAAGAGAAGATATCAGCAAAACGCAACAGTGATTTCTCTGCGTCCGAGTATTGCTTAAAAGTCAGATTATCTTTGCTGTCTTTCAGAAGATCAATAATTGTAGAGTTATTCGCGATGTTAGGTGACACTGAGCTCAGCTTTGATTGACACTTTCTCATCCACACAACTTCTTCGCATTTTCCCACAGTATCTCCTTCATTGAGGCTGACCTCATGGAAGTCTAGGTTAACCACTCTTACCACTGCAGTATCGCTTCCACGCACTAAGGTTCTTGCTGTTAGGAGTCCTCTCGCAGTTGGTTTGTGTAATGTGTCCTCAATCAAAACACATCTCTTTGCCTCTGTTTTCTTAGCCGTCGTGGGCAGTCTCACCATTATTTGAGCCTGTGTTCGTCCAGGAATAACAATTTTGTTAAGGCAGGTTACTTTTCCAGTGGAAGCTCCAAGAATGAAGATTTCTTCATTACCACACTTGAAAACACCATTCGTGATATCAATTCCACAATTATATTTCTTCATAAAATCTAAGCCCAGTATGCAGTCATCAATGATTTCAGCTACGATGACATTGTGAGTATAGGGTGTCTCTCCCACGTACATCGTAACTGCCATTTCTCCTAGGACAGGTATTGGCTGGCCAGAAGCAGAAAGAAGCCGACAGTTGATGTTCTTGCGTCCCCTTGCCGCTTTCACTAGATGTGGCTTAACTATAGTCCTAGATGCACCTGTGTCTACTGTTATCCTGCAGTTTTTCCCATCCACTGAACCACATATTGCCAGACAATTTTCATTGCTTGCCTGTGAGATGATTATTGCTGGGGCTTCTTCTGAGCCAGCCAGTACCCGCCCCTTAGTCCTGGCTGTTACTCGTTTCCCTGCTTCTTTAAAGGAGAGATCATAAACTGATTGCTTAGGTCTTCCTTAATCTCTTTCTTGATCTCTTCTTTAAGCTGTTCCCTGAGCTCTTCCTTTAACTGTTTCTTTTTGCGGCAATTGAGTTGTAAATGGCCTCTTTCACCACAATTCCAGCACATAGGCCCAGTTCCATTATCCTTCTTTGAAGGGGCCTTAACCGCCTTGACTACCTCGCTTATCTCGTTAATTTCTCTCAATTTATGAACTTGCACATCTTGTCTTACCGCTTCCACTTCAAGGGCGTTTGCAAGGGCATCTTTAAGCGAGGTGTGATGTTGGAGCTTTACTGTAGCCCTTACCTCTGAATTCTTAATTCCATCCACGAAGGCTTGCAGTAGATTTTTCTCCACCATCCGGGGGTCTTCTGAGGGAAACGCTTTCCTTACGAGCCTCTCGATCTCTAATGCCCACTGTTGTAACCCCTCGCCTGATCGCTGGACTCGGTCGCGAAGCTGGGCTCGGAATACGTGCTCTAAGTGGCGTTCTCCGTACCTTGCTTCAAGAGCCTCCAACAAGTCCTTGAAGTCACTACCTGAGTTAGGTAGTGCTTCTAATACTGTCAAAGCGGAGCCCTTCAGTGCAACGGTGAGGGCTGTCAGGCTCTGTTCATTAGTCCATCCATTTGCTGCGGCAACAGTTTGAAACTGCTGTTTATACGCGGCCCAGGAAGTAGTTCCGTCGTAAGATGGCACTTTCACCTTGGGTCCAGGTGCATAAGCAACAGCGTTGCTCGACGTCACTTTCACGCCTACTGTCTCCAGTCGCAGCACTTTCTTCTCTAGTCCGGAGAAGTTTGTTTCCAGACCTGTCACGCGATTATCCACCAAATCCACATCCTTACGGATCTGGACCACCACGTTGCTGACTTTGCTGACAGCTGCTAATACCATTCGTTGGTCCTCACTCATATGATGCAGCTTTTCCTGCATACGCTTTTGTTCATCCCTTGAGCACTTTTGTTCATCCCGCATATTTTGTATTTCTCCATTAAGTTCCACATTGATGCGTTGCAGTTTACTCTGGTTCTCATTTATGCACTGCAACATTTGCATCAAGCTACCAAAATCAAAAGATGCTTGAGTGGGAACCTGGAAAGAGGGGCTAGGAAACGTGGCTTGATGATGGGCGGCTGGCATCTGTTGGGCGGCGGCAATCTCTTGGGAGGCCGTAACTTCCTGGGTGGCTGTGACGGCTTCGGTGGTTACGACATTTTGGGCGGCTGCCCTGTCTTGGGCGGCTGCCATGTCTTGGGCGGCTGCCATGTCTTGGGCGGCTGCCATGTCTTGGGCGGCTGCCATGTCCTTGGCGGCTGCCATGTCTTGGGCGGCTGCGACCTCTGGGGCTACGGGCGGCAGTTGCTCGGCTGCGATGTTTTGGGCGGCTGGCGCATGTCGAGCGGATGCAACTTGGGCGGCGGCTGCGGTAGCCTCCATTGCACGTTGAGCCCGGGTCCGGACGCCTTCCTTATCTTCTTCGTCCCTCGGCAACACTGGCATTTCCAAATCCCACACTTCTGACACCAAATGTTACGTTGTTAGGGTTCAGGATTTGGAGTAAAACACCAAACTCTTCAGAGGGAATTTATTCACTACGGAATCCCAACACTGACTGGTCTTCCAACACGTCGAATATCCAAAACGCAAAGCACTCGTAGTCCTGGTCCGTTGCTGTGGTCGTATAAATTATCACTTATCAGTCGCACACAAATCACTCGTATTAGTATAGCTCACTAAGAACACTCGCGGTAAACTGATTAACGATCGCCACGTCCGCTCCCTTATATACTGACTTATGGGTATCTAGAAAGTTCCATATACTTCCGGTCCCGACGGCCGATAACTAAAACATTCCAGAATATTCGAGTATGTGTATGAGCGGGATAGAATACATATGTGTGAGCAGGATGGAAGATGTATGAGCGCGACAGACGATGTTCGGAAAAGTTCTAGACTATTCTGTTCTGGGAGCTTCGCGACAATATTACTTCGGTCCTGCCGGCCTATTCGCTAACTCAGTGTACAACGTTTTGATAGTAATTTCAAAGTTCATTACGTTTTGTATATCTTTAATAAAAATAGTCAATCATAGGAAACCCGCAATGTATTTTGAAGTTACTATCAAAACGTTGGTCACTGAGTTAGCAAATAGGCCGGCTGGTAGGACGATATTTTTATGTTGTTCTCAACAGGCCATCGAGCTTAACAAAACAAACAAAATTATATTTATCGTACAGAGACTTCTCCACGCGAGTTAACTCGGACTTCGCCGGATTTTCCTTTTGAGGTATAGAACCCTAAAAAAAAGGGATACAAAACTGTCTCAATAACAATACTGGATGGTATTTGTAAAGGTCAATGCCGTCTGAATGCTTTACTTTCTTTATATTTAACCGGTTGATCGATGGTTTTTGATCAGGAATTGAGGACAAGCCCCATATAAAGTCAAATAAAGATCTCTCGTTTTTAACCTTTAAATAAATATATACGGACAAATCACACAGATTGAGCTAGCCCCAAAGTAAGTTCGAGACTTGTGTTATGGGATACTAACTCAACGATACTATATTTTATGACAAATACATATATAGATACACAACCAAGACCCAGGCCAAACTGAAAAAGATCATTTTCCATCTTGAGCTGGTCGGGGATCGAACCCGGTCACTCCGTGTCGCAGGCTGGCGTGTTGACCGCTGCGCCACGGAGCTAGTCAAGTGAAATAAAGATCTCTCGTCTTTAACCTTTCAACCAGTAAGCGGCCCGATACCCGCATAACAGTAGAAAATCCATTGCGTCTGCGATTCTCACGATTGATGAGTTAAGGAGCATAATCCCTTTTTTTTTTTTAACGTGTGGAAATACTCATGTCTCGTCTATCCGGCTACGGGAAGCCGGACAGGTATGTGGGACTCGAACCCACTAAAACCACACGGTGTCATAATCCAGTCCGCATAATGCCGGGGCCGTGTGCTTCTATATGCTCCACAGCCCCGGCGCGGCGGCCGCTATTAAGCAGCCTCACCTAGCTCCGGTACCCTCTCTAATGAGAGGGTTCGGAGCGGCCCTCGGCCAGCCATTCTGGCCGAAACGGGTAGACGTCTTGACACCAGCGACGTCGCAATTCGGAGGGCTGTCTGTCGAGCGAGACGGAATCCCGTTTCCGCCGCTCAACCAGCCCTCAGTCAGTATGGCCTCTGCTGACCAAAAAGGTGACAGAGGCCCACCAGTTATCGGCCGCAGAGGACAGGAAGGGGGCATAATCCCTAGGCTAACCCGTCTGGCCAGCGAGAAGAGAGTAGGCCAAATCCTCTGTCTGCTCTGGCCAAGTATGGTTTATCCGGTAGTACAGAGAGGGTCATGCTCCTGCAGTGGAGGCAGAAACACCTGATGATACAGTGACAGTAGCTCTTATAAGATACGTGCAAAACTGATAATATATTTTCATACTAGATTTGGCCTTTAGATTTGGAAAAGACGTTTCATACAAACTTTCATCCTCTATTTTATCCCCTTGGGGGTAGAATTGATCAAAATCATTTCTTAGCCCTCAGCTTCCTACGTCATAACATCTACCTGCACGCCAAATTTCAGCCCGATCTGTCCAGTGGTTTGGGCTGTGCGTTGATAGATCACTATGTCAGTCAGTCAGACGCCTTGGAGTTATATATATTTAGATATATTATAATAAGCATTATGAAACTTCCTTGATGGAATCTGATCAAATTATGCTGGCAATGTTATATGAATTATGTTTATTAGCTATATTTATGCGTAAATTCGTTAAATTGTACATTTCAATGTTACTGTATAGATTTTTTGATTGTTTTGAAAGAGCGGATGAATTCTTAGGCATTTATAACCGACTTTTAAAAAAAGGAGGTTATGAAGTCGGTTGGATGTTTTTTACAAGCTTTTAGTTAGTTTCACCTGTCCCGATGTATGTCTGTAATAGGATCGGGCGCGTTAAATTTGATCCATTTCCCGGTTACCGATTGAGCTGAAATTTTGCATACATGTGTAAATCGAATGACAATACAATATTATGGAATTGTTGCGTTAGTCTGATGATGCAGTCGGAAGGTGGCCATAGGAACTCTTAAACCAAACAAGGTACACCAATCGTGTTTGGGCTCTTTTGCTTTGTCTTGGAAAACACTTTACATTGTGGTTTCGTTTAAAATAAAAGCTTGTAAAAAATTTAATTTTTGCAAAAAAACTTGTTTTTTTAATGTGTGTTGACATTTATATAAAAAATATTTTTTTATTTAAAAGGATACTCGTATGCATCTATGGTCACATATAATTACATCAAAATCGGGTTAGTAGTTTGTTTGAAGTCAGTTTTTTAATGAAAGATTATGTAAAAAACATACGTTATTACGATATGACTATTTGATTAACTAGATTTTTAGAGTAGTTGAGCGTTTCGTCCTACAAATTTTTCGTCCCATTGATTTCGATTTAGATTTGGACGAAACATACATAGTATCACGTCTTTTTCCCTTGCGGGGTGGACAGAACCTAGGTCTATAAGACCTGAAGGCCACGTTTAGCATGTTGGTGGGCATTAGGTGGTAAACGGAATCAAATTATCCTCCGTGTGGGGACGGAGTAGAATACAATTCCCCACTGCCCGTCAGGTTGGCATCTCGTAAGAGGCGAGAAAAATACCCGATATGCTCGGTGGTAGGACCTCGTGGGGTCCGACTGGATGGCGACCACCCTCATGCCGAAATCTATCGTAAAGCACCGTTGGGTGTGTTTCGACGGTTGCGCGTGAGAGCCAATCCCCATTCCCGATTCCCGTAGTTTCGACAGTTTATGGTCCCTTAGGGGCTGGAGTCTTGCACTGTCTGATTGGGGGTGCGACGTTGGCGCGGGGGCCAGGGAGACCCGATGAAACGGTTGTCCGCTGGCCGCCCGCTGGTACGTAGAGGACCCGAACCCTGGCTGTCCCGGCTAGGGAGGCTGTCCTGCCGCCAGTGTCAAAAGCTCGTGATTGGTCGTCGTGCCGGCCTGGGAGACCGGAGTGGAACACGGCGGCTGATCATTGTGTTGGATCGGGGGCCCTTCCGTCCCCCGTGCCAGCAGCGCACCTCACTGGTCATTCATTGCGGGCCATCATTCCTTAACTTTGCCTATGTAACTGTCGTAACTACGGCAATCCTCAATTTTTTCCCTGTTAACCACCTTTTTTATGGCAAGATCGAAAAATAGAAAACATGTTTCTACAGCGGCACCCCCTTCCACATTCAATGTGGACTTCTTCAACGTCAGAGGAATGCATTCCAACCTCAATGTCGTCCATCATCACTTGGAGACGACTAAGCCGGCTCTATTTTTCCTGACTGAGACACAAATATCCTCTCCGACCGACGTCACATATCTCTTGTATCCCGGTTTCAGCTTGGAGCACAAGTTTATGCCCAATGCTGGGGTGTGTATGTACGTACGGGAGGATGTATGTTGTCGACGTCTCAGCAGCCTTGAAGACAGAAACCTGTCATTGTTATGGGCGCGCGTAGATCACGGTGACCGCATCCGGTTCTATGCGTGCCTTTACAGGTCCCATAGCGGTGATGCCGAAACAGACCGACTTCTCGGGCATGTACAGAAGGGCATAGACGAAATTCTCCAGCAGCACCCATCGGCGGAGGTAGTGATCCTAGGGGACTTCAACGCTCACCACTTTGAGTGGCTAGGATCACTGAAGACCGACTACGCTGGGAAGGCTGCATACAACTTTGCTGTAACAAATGACCTCAACCAGTTAGTTGATGGTCCTACCAGAATACCTGATATTGAAGGACACAACCCTGCTTTGTTGGATCTTCTGCTGACCTCACATCCAAACGATTACCAGGTATTCCGTGATGCCCCTCTAGGAACCTCGGATCATTGCCTGGTACGTGCTGTGGTTCCATCCGGTCAGCGCCACGACACCACGCAATCCAGACCACCTGGTATGCGTCGTGTGTGGCATTATAGGTCAGCAGATTGGGATGGATTGCGAGAGTTTTATGCATCCTACCATTGGAGACGGTTGTGCTTCTCATCAGAAAATCCTGACATTTGTGCGAAAGCTGTCGCCGAGGCGATACTGCTGGGCATGGAGTGCTACATTCCCAGCTCGGCGGTTCGTATCGGAGGGCGGTCTCAACCTTGGTTTCGTTGCTCGTCTTTGCGTGCCGCCCACCTCAAGCGCGAAGCCTACGAAGCCTGGGTTGCTGCGCGAAATGTCAAGGATCGTAATACTTCTGATTTGAAGAAGCGGTTCAACGCAGCTTCAAGAGCCTACAAGAAGCAGATCACTGCAGCAAAGTTTGCGCACACTGCGCGCATTGGTAGGAGACTGGTTGGCTATCCCTCCGGGAGTAGAGCATTCTGGTCTCTTGCTAAGGCAGCGCAGGGGAATTTCTGTCGCCCTTCACTTCAATCTCTGCACAATCGTCAGGACTCGCTGGCTCACTCCGCAAAAGAGAAGGCCGATCTCTTGGCTACTCTCTTTGCGTCAAATTCTACCCTTGACGACGGAGGAGCATCGCCGCCCTTTTTACCGCGATGCGAGCACTCAATGCGGGAAATTCGCTTCACTCAAAGTGCAGTGCGACGTGCTCTATTTTCCCTCGACGTCAGGAAGTCCAGCGGGCCTGATGGCATTCCAGCAATTGTGCTCAAAACATGCGCCCCTGAGTTGGCTCCGGTGTTAGCACGCCTATTCTCGCTGTCTTACACCTCAAGAAAAGTCCCGTCTTCGTGGAAAGTAGCCTACGTTCACCCTATTCCAAAAAAGGGTGACCGCACAGACCCGTCTAACTATCGGCCTATTGCGATAACCTCCCTGCTCTCTAAGGTGATGGAGCGTGTGATAAACATCCAGCTCCTTGCTTACCTTGAAGATCATCAGCTAATTAGTGACCGTCAATACGGGTTCCGCCACGGGCGTAGTGCTGGTGATCTTCTTGTGTACTTAACGCACCGATGGGCAGCCGCCATCGAGAGCAAGGGAGAAGCACTGGCATTTAGTCTAGATGTCACAAAGGCTTTTGACCGGGTCTGGCATAAGGCTCTTCTCGCGAAGTTACCATCTTTCGGGCTTCCTGAGGGACTATGCTTGTGGGTCGCTAGTTTCTTATCTGGGCGAAGCATTCAGGTCGTTGTAGACGGATTATGCTCCGATATCATGCCCATCAATGCTGGCGTCCCCCAAGGATCTGTTTTATCACCTACGCTGTTTCTTCTGCACATCAACGACATGCTTAACACTAGTAGCATCCATTGCTATGCAGACGACAGTACGGGTGATGCATATTATGCAGGTCGTGCAAATATCCCTCAAACACAGGTGGAGGAGAACAGAAAGAGACTTGTGTCTGACATTGAGACCTCTCTGGAGCAGGTCTCTGAATGGGGTAAACTAAACCTAGTTCAATTCAACCCTACTAAGACACAAGTCTGCGTGTTTTCCGCTAAGAAGACCCCATTTAACATAGCACCGAAGTTCCGGGACACCTCTCTTACCATTTCTAAGAGTATTGGGATCCTTGGCGTCGATATTACGAAGGAGGTCCAATTCCGGAGTCATCTGGAAGGTAAAGCCAAAATGGCTTCTAAAAAACTTGGGGTGCTCAATAGAGCGAGGCAGTGCTTTACTCCGGGTCATAGACTTTTGTTATATAAAGCTCAAGTCCGGCCCCACATGGAGTACTGCTCTCATATCTGGTCTGGTGCACCTCAATACCAACTCCTTCCTCTTGATTCCATCCAACGCCGGGCAATTCGTATTATCGACGATCCCACACTCACAGACGATTTAGACACCCTCGGTCTACGGAGAGACGTTGGCTCTCTGTGTGTATTTTACCGTCTATACTATGGGGAGTGTTCTGAAGAACTTTTTGAATTGGTGCCACCGTCACCTTTCTACCACCGCACCGCTCGCCACAGGAGTAAAGTCCATCCCCACATCCTTGACACTTGGGTCTCCAAAAATGTCAGAGCGTCACGTGGTTTTTTTCCTCGTACAGCAAGATTGTGGAATGGACTCCCTCCCGAGGTTTTCCCTGTGTTTTATGACTTGAGGTCCTTCAAAAGGCGTGTTTACAGGTATCTTAAGAGTCGGCAACGCATCAGCAGCTCCTCTGGTGTTGCAGATGTCCATGGGCGACGGTGACCACTTTCCATCAGGTGGCTCGTCTGCTCGTTTGCCGTCGGATATAAATAAAAAAAAAAAAAAAAAAAAAACAAAATAGTGATGGGTTGCTAGCCGCATCGCCTATTAACATGGCTCCTCAGATTTGACCCATTCCCTCTTGATTTGGACGAAAAACTACTTTAAAGCGTTTAAAATATGTGTTGTGCGATTCATTTCTAATATTTTAGGGCTTTGTACGTTTTAGTGACAAAACAGAAATTGTATCTCTCTTAAGAGCCCGCCATATGCCAGGCGGCGTGGCGGTAGAAACGCGGATGGTCT
The DNA here is from genome assembly GCA_947532085.1 of Elegia similella. NCBI lineage: Eukaryota > Metazoa > Arthropoda > Insecta > Lepidoptera > Pyralidae > Elegia > Elegia similella. Next base: position 3,567,729 of record OX383953.1, read on the forward strand.
AACGCGTTGGCTACTTTGGATATTTTCGTTTTTTAGGAATATTCAAGGGTTATTCGAAAAAGAAAAACATATGATGGCTGCCTTATCTGTAATGCAATAATAATCAAAAGTTTCAAGGTTAAGTTTAATGTATTTGGAGAATAATGATATATACCGAGTAAAATTAGACGTGATTTGGAGGCAACTTTGCAATTTTTTTCTATCGAGAAAATTTAACGCAATGGTGTTTTTGAGTCAGATAGTTACCAGAGTTAGTCCTGAACTTTGCTGAAATTTTATTTCAACTTGAGTATTTAATTATTATTGATATAACAGTCAATCACGCAAAGCAGTGTGAGGTAGTACGGGCCCTTAAGCACCTATTAAACCATTCTGAATTCAGTCACTGATGAGAGGAACACTATACGTTATACACGATACGAGATATCTCTTATCGTATCGCACGTATAGCGGCGTCCCTCTCATCGGATCCGATATTCATGATGTATAATACCCCTGTAACGTTAAGAAATGAGGTTGGACGAGATGCAGCATGCAGGTGGCATGCTGGTCTCATCTCGTCCAACCTCATTTCTTTCTCGTCTGTCCACTTTCATTCCTCATTTTAATTCAAATTTCATTTCATTCCATTTTCAGATCATTTCTCTCCGTCATGACTCAGTCTACCATCATCTCTCGGATTGTAACGGTCTCCGATATTAATTATTACATAAAATGTTATATTGAAGTCAATATATTATAAGTTGTGAAGTTGTGTTCAATAAATGAATCTTCTTGTCAACTGCCTCCGTGGTCCAGTGGTTAAGGCGTTTGCCTGTAGACCCGGGGGTCGTGGGTTCGATTCCCACGGGAAGCATACTTTGTTTAGTTGCTTCCAGTTTGGTTAGGACTTTGCAGGCTTGAATCACCTGATTGTCTGATAATAAAGATGATTCCGTGCTTCAGAAGGCACGTTAAGCCGTTGGTCCCGGCTGCTATCTGGTAGTCGTTAAGGGAACCAAGTCAGAGGCCGAGAGGCGGTTGCGAAGAACTCTGACACTCGACTTAGAGCGCCGGGACGGTCGAGCCCTCACACCCCCTTTTCTTTACCCCTAGGACCACTCTCCGCTGTCAGTCTTTCACAGCCAATTTTCAACTAAAATCATAGATTCTAGAAAAACCATATTAGTGTCTCATGGTTGCAGGCTCTATCAACTCCGTAAAAGATAAGACGTGGTCAGTATGTATGTATGTAATCGCCATATCAGTTACAATCATGTCGCATTGCCTTATATTGCGCATGTTAATATTAATGTCTCTTGTCCTTACTCTATGCTTGTCAGTCGCAATTAGTACAGTAGAGCGAAATAAGTTTTTTTTTTTTTTTTATTTATTTACCATATAAAATACATAACATATAATATTTAGTTTTAATAACATATAAAAACCACGAAGGTTTGTGCCTATGTTACTAATGAGTACATCGAAATTACAGAAATTTATTAAATATGCCTATCTACTTAACTTTACCTATATTTAAGTAAGAGATGGCCTTCATGAGTAACGTATATACTGCCAACTGGAAGAGGAGGACACTGGTGTCAGATTTTTCAAGTTGCTTAAAGGCAGCTGACATAGCTTAACGTCTGCCATCATTGATCACAGCCGGCACCAACGGCTTAACATGCCTTCTGAAGCACGGAGGAGCTCGAGATATTTGTATGTCACTTGCGGTCATCCATCACAGTGGGGACATGCGTAAGCGCTTTTAATGCTAGTGACTACTGGGCCATCGGCCTCCTCATTAAGGTATTAGGATACATCTCTTAGCTACTGGGATATTACATACATACATAGTATTACGTCTGTTTCCCTTGCGGGTCAGACAGGGCCTAGGTCTATAAGACATTGTGGTCACTGTTAGCATGTTTGAGGGCGTGTAGGCGAAAAACGGAATCAAAATAGGACCTACATAATAAGGATAAGTATTGTATTCTGAGGATATTATGAAGTCTTACATAATCGTTACGACGTATTGTATATTCGTCTGACTGTACTTCACACAATATCTTTTGTATCTTAAACGGCTCAATTAAATCTTAAAATAATTAATAATACTAGTTGCCGTTCCCTTATCGAACACTGAGCATGTGTAGCATTTATAATATTTCCTGATCTGATAGTAAAGGTTGGGTAGATTAGTACATTAGGTACTAGCGGCCCGCCCCGGATGGGTAGATGTAGTTAGTAGTAATCTATAGCCTATGTGCATCAGGGATAATGTAGGAGAAACAATTTTTCAAATCAGTCCAACAGTTATCTTGGGCCAAAAACACCCTGTGGCTGTACATACATATAAACACTTTCTTGGCCAACAACCCTTAACAATTATCTTCTATGGATACTAGTGACGTCGACAATCAAAACACCTGATTTATCGATTTTAATGCAAAAAAAATATATTTTGATAAAAATATTTTGTATAAAAATTTATATATATGTTACGGTTAGAGTGATTAATCAAAAATTATTAATAATTCTCTATCATTATTAATAATTACCGAATGTAGAGGTAAAAGTGAGAAATTAATCACATTTGTCGGTGATTATTAATAATTTGACCTTAGTACCGATAAATGTAATAACTACCGACAAAAATAAACTTACACTGGCGATTTTTTTCTCGATTGGTCAACAGAGGTGCGGGCAGGGGTGGCGGGGCGGCGTGCGGGATGTGCAAGAGACCACGCGAAGATTTGCCTTCTTGGATTCTAAAACTAATGTAATTTTCCAGATCTATACCGAAAAAAAAACGTAGAAATTGACACTTATGTCGATTTATAATGAAAAGTCGCATCCGCCATCTTAGGTTACATAACGTCATTTTCGAGATCTACGCCTCAAAAATCGCCATGGAACGACTCCCTTTACTGCATTTTTATGAAAAGTCGCGTCTGACATCATCATCAGGTCCTTTTTAGTCTCCACTACAGGAGCACGACCCTCTCTGTACTACTAGGGCCTTAATTGGCCAGAGCAGTCAGAGGACTTGGCCTACACTCTCTACGCTGAACAGACGGGTTGGAGAGGTCTCTTAGATGTTTATAAGCTTTGTTTAGCTTGTATTTCCTAAGTCGCCTTCTACGACATCCACGGGAAGACTTGGAGTGGTCCTATTCTAATCTGCCGGATACCACGCGTCTGACATCTTGGATTCTAAAACTGACATCATTTACGAGATCTACACCCTCTTGAACCTAGAAAATGACACTCATGTTGGTTTATCACGAAAAGTCGCGCCCTCCATCTTGGATTACATAACTGATTACAAAAAACCCAAAAAATGACGCCCTAGCTGATTTTTCATGAAAAGTCACGTCTGCCATCTTGGACTCCAAAAATAACATCAATTTCCATTCCCATGTTGGTAGGGCAAAATAATTTATAACTATGAATCATCCCGAAGCCTTTTTAATACTTTGATCACATGAGGCCTTCTTGATGGTGATGACGAGTCTATAATTCTGCCGTTTTATAATAATATCAGGTGTCTGATCCTTGGCAATAACCTCGCGCAAGGCCAGCCACATTTTAATCCCATAACCCACAAATTTCTCTTTCATAATGCAATAGTTTCTGCTCCAGCTTAGACCGGTTTAAAGACATATCATTGGTATTTCCAGCTGGAGTGGCGACTCTTTATCGCTGCCAAGAGGCTGTTCTCTCACTCTTTTAACTTTGTTTATTTAGAGTTCAGATTAAAAGGTGATTTTTGTTGTCAATTTCTACAGGTACAAGACCTACCCTTGTTTGTGTGATCTGAGACAAGCACTGTGTGTATATATACACATATCATATTATAAATAAATACCTGCTGGACTAAAAACTTTGTTTTTTTTATTTATTTTATCACTTTTACCAATGAGTGTAGTGAATTATTAATAATAACTACCAAAAGTGATTTATTTCAATTGTTTATTCACATTTACCAAAACACGAGGTTATTATTAATAATGTTATAAAATTATTAATAATTTTTAATTAATCAAATTTACCGTAACATATACATAAATGTATAGCGTGTCGATTTTTTTAAATTTGCTCATAGAGCATTTTTATGGCCTACTAGCTTTCGCCTGCGGCTCCGCCCGCGTTAATGTCGATCCCTCGGGAATAGTATTTTTTCCCGGGATAAAAGATAGCCTATGTACTTCTCCGTATTCCAGAAAACTTGTATGCAAAATTTCATGATGATCGGTTCAGTAGTTACGGCGTGAAAGCGTAACAAACAAACAAATAAACAAACTCACTTTCGCATTTATAATATTAGTAAGGATAAACTGATATATTTTTGTGTTACAATAATTATTGCGTGTACCATGTGTTTGGAACTTTTACTTTAATTAATTTTCTAAAATATAATGAAAATATCGAACATATCAGATTTATTGTATCATAATTTCCGAACATACTCAATGGATAGGCGCCATGACAGTATCGCCATTATACAATGTATAGCGATTTTAAATGTATTTTTGTACACTAACAATAGCACGACAAAACAAATAAAAGATGGTCTTAATCGGTTTTTGATATTTTTTATGATTTTTAGGGAAGTGTTCGTGACCTAGCCTGTTTTTCAATATGCCCTTTGCTTCTAAACATTTTTATGGCCTATGAGAGCTAGCCCTTAAATATTTGAGCTTAATTTAAGTGGACCTACATGGTACTCAAAAATATTATCTTTCCTTATTACTTGTTATCACCATAAATTATATCCAAAGCCTTAGCTCGCAATCGTAACAACGTGTTTCGTCAGCCAGTCCATACCACACCCAACTCCATCTTTATAGCCATGTTATTTCAAGTGATTTTGTCGCGGCCCTTTGTCATAAACAGCTGTTGCCCGCGATTGCGCACTACAGCAATAAATAAATATATACGGACATATCACACAGATTGAGCTAACCCCAAAGTAAGTTCGAGACTTGTGTTATGGGATACTAACTCAACGATACTATATTTTATAACAAATACATATATAGATACACATCCAAGACCCAGGCCAATCTGAAAAAGATCATTTCCATCTTGACCTGGCCGGGGATCGAACCCGGTCACTCCGTGTCGCAGGCTGGCGTGTTGACCGCTGCGCCACGGAGCTAGTCAAAATAGAATTTACAAAATCCCTCCCTCTATATCATTATCAGGTCCTTTTTAGTCTCCACTACAACGACCCTCTCTGTACTACTAGGGCCATACTTGGCCAGAGCAGCTAGAGGACTTGGCCTACACTCTCCACGCTGGCCAGACGGGTTGGAGATCTCTCTCTCTTAGATGTTTATAAGCTTTGTTTAGCTCGTATTTCCGAAGTCGCCTTCTACGACATCCACGGGAAGACTTGGAGTGGTCCTATTCTACTCTGCCGGATACCACACGGCTAATCCTCTCCATATACTCCTCCATATTATAAAGTTGACAGTAATACACATCGCATAGCGCTTGTTTAATTACGATATAGAATCACAAAATAGGTCTAATGAAGTAAATTTTATTGCTCATTGAAGTGGCAACGGGTGCGACCCAAGATAAGGTGCATTCGCCGAAAAATATTGCAATTAGTCCGGCGAATGCTCGCAATAGTAACAAAGTGTTTCGTCACCCATTTCATGCCACACCCTACTCCATCCTTGTGACGGACAAGGTATTTTTAAGTGATGTTGTCTCGGCCCTTTGTCATAAAGAGCTGTTGCCCGCGATTGCGCACGAGTGCTGCAGAAACAGAATATATAAATTCCGTCTTCTATACAGCGTGATTTTGAACCCCTGAACTAAACTGAAATCCTGGAATCAAAATCCCTAATGGAACACAGAACTGCAAGAAGAAAAAGTAAAAAACGAAAAAAAGATTTTGACCTTCCATAGTAATTTGATCGGCGACTTTGTATCATCATCATCATCAGGTCTTTTTAGGTTCCACTGCAGGAGCATGACGGGAAGCCTAAATTATTTTTTCGATTTTTACTTGCAATTTTATACTTTATCAGGGAATCAGAATTCCAGGATTTCAATATAGTTAGAGGTTCAAAATCACGCTGTATAGTTAAAATTATTCCACATCTCATACCTTTGTATTTCGGCGTTTCATTACGAAATCGACTCAGAAATCTGTGAAAGTAAATTTATGCTCATTGAAGTGGTACCGGGCGGGGGATTTAGTGCGCAAAGTCGGTTACTGATGATAGAACGGTTTACGAGCAGTGGGCTTATTTCGGACCCACAATAAGGAAAAAAGATTGCAATTGGTTCGGCTAATGCTCGTAACAAAGTGTTTCCTCACTCATTTCATGCCACACCCAACTCTCCATCCTTGTGGCCAGTTGTGGCTGACAAGGTATTCTAAGTGCTTTTGTCGTGACCCTTCATCATAAAGCATTATTAAGATAGAATCAGCTGCTGTCCAAGACTGCACGTGTGCTGAAATAATTGGTACAAAGTTCCTCTTAATTTACAAAAATCTCTAGTTATCTTGCTTGGTCGTACGTTGGTAAAACCGGCACGTAATATCCTTATCCTTACTAATATTATAAATGCGATAGTGGGTTTGTTTGTTTGTTACGCTTTCACGCCGTAACTACTGAACCGATCATCATGAAATTTTGTATACATGTTCTCTAGAGTACGGAGAAGGAAAGAGGGTATTTTATCCCGGGAAAAAGTACTGTTTGCACAGCTAACATTGCCGGCGCAATTGGCAGGTTTTATTAACATTGAACTGGGTCTTATAAGTTTACTAGCTGTTGCCCGCGACTTCGCCCGCGGAAATTTCTGTTATAAGGTATAGATGAATAATTTTCCCCCGTTTTCAAAACATTTTTTATTGATGCTTCGCTCCGTTTGGTCGCAGCGTGATGTTTTATAGCCTAAAGCCTTCCTCAATAAATGGACTATCCAACACAAAAAGAATTTTCCAATTTGAACCAGTACTTCCTGAGATTAGCGCGATCAAACAAACAATGAAACAAACAAACTCTTCAGCTTTATAATATTACTAGCTGTTGCCCGCGACTTCGTCCGCTGCAATTTCTGTTATTATGATTAAATTATTCATCTATACACGTATAATTTTTCCCCGTTTTAAAACATTTTTTATTGATGCTTCGCTCCTATTGGTCGCAGCGTGATGTTTTATAGCCTAAAGCCTTCCTCAATAAATGGACTATCCTACTTTTTTTTTTTTTTTTTTAATTAACCTATATTGTCCCACTGCTGGGCAAAGGTCTCCCCCATTTCTCTCCAGTAATTTCTATCTTGAGCCATCTCTGACCATTTGGTATTAAACTTCCGCATATCATCACTCCATCGCGTACGCGGTCTACCTCTATTTCGTCTCCCTCCTTCTGGATACCACTTCGTGGCAATATGGGCCCAACGATCCGGGTGCATACGGCAAACATGACCCGCCCAATCCCATTTTAACCTTGCGGCTTTGCGTCCCACATCGACTATACATGTCTTTGAGCGAAGTGTAGTATTACGGATTCTGTCCAACCTTGTGACTCCTAGGACACTTCGCTCCATCGCCCTCTGGCAAATCTTGAGTCTGGACTTAATGGCTTTCGGTAATGCCCATGTTTGGGCTCCATAGCTTAGGACGGGCAAGATACACATGTCGATGAGCCTGCGTTTCAGTGACAGTGGCAGGTCTCCCTTCATGTATTCTTTCATGGACCAGTAGCTCCTCCATGCATTAGCTATGCGACGATTTATTTCGTTTTCATATCGTTTATTGCTGAAGGAGACTAACTGGCCCAAGTATATGTATTCATCGACATAGTGTATTTCTTGCCCGTCTACTTCGATCCTATCTGTGGTGCTATTTGACATGACTTTTGTCTTTGATCGGTTCATTGTAAGTCCAACCTCAAGACTTGCCGTGCTCAGATCTTGGAGCATTTGCTGCAATTCTGTCGATGAGGAGGCTAAAAGGACGATATCATCTGCGAAGCGCAGGTTGGTGAGACGTCTAGCACCAGCTCTAATGCCCTTATCCTCCCACGAAGCTGCCAGAGATCGGAATACTTCTTCGAGTGTGCTGGTAAAAAGTTTGGGAGAGAGTGGGTCGCCCTGCTTGACTCCTTTCTCAATGTTAAATAGAGTTCCGGATGATTGAAGTTTCACATCTGCCGTACTAGTGTTATATATTATTTCTAATAGGTCAACGTAAACTTGGTCTACGCCTTGGTTTCTCAAAGCCGTGAAAAGTGACTGGTGTTTTATACTGTCAAAAGCTTTCGTGTAATCCACGAAAGCTATATATAATGAAGTATTGAATTCTTGCGATTTTTCTATTATCTGGCTCAATGTATGTAGATGGTCAGTTGTGGAGAAACCATGACGAAATCCAGACTATCCTACACAAAAAGAATTTTCCAATTTGAACCAGTAGTTCCTGAGATAAGCGCGTTCAAACAAACAAACAAACAAACTCTTCAGCTTTATAATATTAGTATAGATATTAGTATAGATTAGAAATGGGAGGTTAAATTGGGGTTCAAATTAGAAAATTAAATTCATCGTACATATTCCTCTCCACGGCAGTTCAACTCGCACTTGGCAGGTTTTATTAACATTGAACTGGGTCTTATAAGTTTACTAGCTGTTGCCCGCGACTTCGTCCGCGGAAATTTCTGTTATAAGGTATAGATGAATAATTTTCCCCCGTTTTCAAAACATTTTTTATTGATGCTTCGCTCCTATTGGTCGCATCGTGATGTTTTATAGCCTAAAGCCTTCCTCAATAAATGGACTATCCAACACAAAAACATTTTTTCAATTTAAACCAATAGTTCCTGAGATTAGCGCGTTCAAACAAACAATGAAACAAACAAACTCTTCAGCTTTATAATATTAGTATAGATTAGAAATGGGAGGTTAAATTGGGGTTCAAATTAGAAAATTAAATTCATTGTACATATTTCTCTCCACGGCAGTTCAACTCGCACTTGGCCAATTTTATAAACATTGAACTGGGTCTTATAAGTTTATTTATAAATATCCATTAAGAGTATAAAATATAGAATCGTTGAGTTAGTATCCCCCGACACAGGTTTAATTTATTTTAGGCGGAAATCGATTATCTTTGGCCCATAAGATTTCCAAACCCACGTACATTGTAATATTGTATACTATTTCGTCAGAACCGGAATTCACCGCGCGGCAAGACCTCCGTTATCACTGTAATAGTGGTCTATCTGATAAGGATAGCGCTGTCTCAATGCTGCCTGTGCCTTATGTAGGCATAGCACTAAGCCTTATTATTCGTATAACGTGAAAAGGTTTGACGTTACATGATGATTAGTACATAGTTAATAGATTCGGCCACCAGTTGGTTCATGCATGCGCTGGCCAGCAATTGTTTGCATGAACTAACTGGTGGCGGAAGCACGCAAAGTAAATTGTCTCAAAGTAAATGATTAGTACATAATAAGCAATGGAATTCGGTTATAACAACGATAATGGGATCACTCCAATATCGTCGTTATAAATCACGAAGTCGTTACAGGCAAAGGTAAGATAGATAAAAAGACAAGGACAAATCACGCATAGGTTAAAATGTATAGTTTATATTCATATATTACACAGTTGTTAAAAAAGTTTAGTAAACATGGTTTTGTACCTAGAAAATCATGTTGTTACTGGATCATAAATTTAAATGCGAAAAGTACACGTTTACCCTTCGATCAAATATAATGGTAAATACACAGTCTTGTGGCGACACTAGCGCCATTCCGCGTTACTAGCGCCACCTATTTTTGTGGATTTAATTCGGTCGCTCTGGCAACACTTTGTAGCTGTCAGTGCGACCGGATTTCCTAAAAAGTTTTAGAGATATCGGGGTTCTCAAGAGACCCGCCGAAAAGATTATGACAAGGTTTTTCTTCTCTCAGGCTAAGATTTGTGTAATTCACTATTTTGTGTTAATTGTGAACTCCTGTGGTTTTATAAATACAAAAACATTAATCGTGCAACCAGTTCCATTTCATTTGAACTCACACCGACAAGGCACGATACCCATCAGCGGCTGGAGCATTTGAACAACAGGGGATTCGCAACCCCCAAATTGGTGACTCCGAGTATTTACGTGCAGCGGTCACCCGTAGTACTGACGCCGAGAACGTGCATCATCACTCCAAGCCGGTGACCCTAAGTGTATCGAGCAGTTGTCACTCTCCACTAGTGGCCCATTTGCGCCGGCGACGCCGCTACCATCCAAGTCGGTGATTTTCGGATGTTATTGCCGTCACCCTACATCGGTGATCCGCTGGACATTGCATTGCTTCATTGTCGCTGATCCCCGGCGACCCTACGTGTGCCTGTCTACTCCAACGTGTGCGTGGCGCAAGGCGCCGTTGTCGCCGCGTTGGTGGTACAGTTTGGAAAAGGAAGGTTCCTGCCGAGAGCTAGCAGCAGTATTTGTCATCTGCCTGGTCGGTTCATCATCATCGGTTCAAGCCTATTACTCTCACTACGTGCCAGACCCTACTTGTGTTACTTTGTGCAGTGAAGATCAAAGAAGTGCGGTTTAAACAAGTTCAGTATAGTCAAACTTTGCGTTTACTCAGTGCATTTTAGTTTCCACGGTGCGGTGAGCAACATTTTGTTACCTGCATACTTACTAGACATTGGTAAGCAAGCTAATATACTTTTTGTTCTGGTTTACCCCCTGGTGTTGGTAAATTAATCTATTTTTATTTTAGAGTTTTGACAATACTTACATAATAATTATTATTTTTTAATTTAATTGCATTCTGAGACTAATTCAATTGCATTTGAATTTGCATGTAACTTGTACTGACTGCATTCATTTGAATTTGTTTTATTTTTCCACTAGTAATTCTGTTTTACAATATCTCAAGTTTTAATTCTATAAACAATAGTTTACTTTTACTGTATTAATATTTTTATTTTATGGTTTGTCTGGGAAACAGTAACAATTTTCTTTTACAAATATTTATTGCCTGATATCTTGCCTTGTGTTTTTTTGCATTGTGATATACCTTTGTTTTTTTTTTAATGCTTAAGTACTGGGGTGTATTCTTGTGTATACCTGTTTAACTTTAGAAAATTAAGTTTTTTTTTGCCTAGGGTTGCATATTTTATTTTTCTTTAATAAGATAATTTAAACTTATTATATCATGGCTTCTGATGAGGTACAATCCCAGTTAAAACTGCTAAAAGCTGAGAATGAGGAGCTGAGGCAAAAGTCAGTGTGCAAGGTTACGGCTAAGATTCCACCGTTTTGGCCTAATAAGCCAGCGGTGTGGTTCGCCACAGTAGAGGCGCAATTTGAAATTGCAGGTATAGTGAAGGACTCTACTAAATATAGTTACCTAATAGGTCACCTTGATTTTAAATATGCTCAAGAGGTTGAAGACCTAATTACCAACCCTCCACCAGTAGGTGAGAGGTATACTAAATTGAAAGAAGAGCTTATCCGACGGCTGTCTATGTCAGAAGAGGAACGTGTAAGGCAGCTCATCTCCGATGAGGAGCTTGGTGACAGGAAACCGTCCCAGTTCCTCCGGCACCTCCGCTCACTATCAGGCTCAGTGTTGTCAGACGTCAATATTATTAGACAACTGTGGATGCGTCGTCTCCCACGACAGGTACAAGCCATCGTGGCCTCGCAGTTAGAACTGCCATTAGAGAAATTGGCAGAGTTGGCAGACAAGGTGGCAGAAATCAGCAATCCGAGGCAGGTGCTTGCTTGTGCAGCCCCACAGTCATCAGCACCTATGTTGGAGCAGTTGGCTCAAAAAGTAGAAGAGCTGAGCAGACAAGTAGCTGCACTTTCTGTCCCTCGTGGTAGAGCTCGAAGCAGATCTACCCACAAACAGCCGAGGAGCAGCACACCTAACCGTCTGTGCTGGTACCATAAGAAATTTCATGATAAGGCAGCGAAATGTATCCAGCCTTGCAATTGGACGGCCTCGGAAAACTCTGCCAACAGTCAGTAGAGGCGGCTACTGATTGTTTATCTACCGGCCGCCGTTTATTTGTCAAGGATTGCACATCCAAGCACCGATTTCTAATTGATACAGGTTCGGACTTGTGCTGTTTCCCACGACGGTTGGTGAAGAATGGTTCACCGGTGGCCGACTATAACCTTAGTGCAGCTAATGGGAGCTCAATCAAGACTTATGGTGATATCACACTACATCTCAACTTGGGACTCAGACGAGCTTTCCAGTGGAATTTCATCATTGCAGATGTCAGCACGCCTATCATCGGCTCTGATTTTCTGAGCTATTATAATTTATTGCCAGATTGCCGGAACAAGAGGCTGATTGATGGAGAAACCAAGCTTCATGTCTGCGCTTTCATCGCTGAGTCTCCTCAGCAAAGCGTTAAGGCTGTTTCTACTGGAAGTTCTTTTTTCAGCGATGTACTCGCTGAGTTCCCAGAAGTGACACGACCACCTGGTTTACCTAGGGTCGTTAAACATAACACCGTGCACTATATCAAGACCACTGATGGACCTCCTGTTTCCTGTCGTGCTCGTCGACTTGCGCCTTCCAAACTCACCGCAGCGAAGCGAGAATTTGAGGATATGGTGCGCAACGGTACAGCTCGACCATCCAAAAGTGCATGGGCCTCTCCACTGCATATGACTCCGAAGAAGGACGATACCTGGCGTCCATGCGGCGACTACCGCGCCCTGAACGCTAGGACTGTGCCGGATAGGTATCCTGTTCGGCACATCAACGATTTTGCCAATGGTCTTGCTGGTGCCACCATATTCAGCACCTGTGACCTTGTGAAAGCATATCATCAGATACCCGTCTTTGAGGAAGATTTTTTTTTTTTTTTTTTTTTTACTAAATATTGAATTAGGCATTTGTCTCCCATCTCACCTGATGGTAAGTGACGATGAAGACGAGGATGTTACATGCCTATCCAAGAGATACCCATTTATTCTACTTTTGAATGTCCCGGGACTGTACTTGTTTGGGAATATAGACGCAGGCAGTTCATTCCACACCTTAGCTACTCGAACCAAAAAGGAACTGTCAAAGCGTTTAGTTCGACTCTTTGGTATTCCAACGATAAAAGGGTGAAATTTCTGTCTGCGCCTTGTAGTCCGATGGAGGAATGGTGAGGGTTCAACTAGCTCAAAGAGCGCCTTCGCACACTCTCCAAAATGGATCCTATGAAATACCGATAGACAAGCGACTTTACGGCGATGCTCCAGGGATTGCAATTTCCTATTTGAGACCACGTCGTTGTTATATATCGAAGACCGCCATTGTTACCCCGTTTGGCCTCTTCGAATTCCCTTTTATGACCTTTGGTCTTAGGAACGCAGGCCAAACCTTTCAAAGGTTCATTGATGAGGTCACACGGGGTCTCGATTTCTGTTTTCCATATATTGATGACGTGCTGATATTTTCTCCTGATGAGACGAGCCATAAAGAGCATTTACGGATTCTTTTTCAGCGTTTTAAGGACTATGGCGTGGTCATTAACCCTTCAAAATGTGTTCTAGGCGCTAGCCAAGTCACATTTTTGGGATATGACATCAGCTCTGAAGGCACTCGTCCCCCTCAGGACCGTATACAGAACCTCCTGGATTTTCCCCCTCCTGAAACCGTGCAAGGTATGAGAAGGTTTCTAGGCATGGTGAATTTTTATCGCCGTTTCATTCCACGCGCCGCTCAATTTCAGGCGCCTTTAATTGACACTCTCGCTTCAACGAAAAGTAAAGGGTCAAAACCATACCCATGGACACCTGAACTATTGAAGCAGTTTGAAGAGTGTAAGAAAAGCTTGTGTGACGCTACACTGCTGCAACATCCTATCAGTGGTGCACCATTAGGCCTCTTTACTGATGCCTCAAGCGTCCACATTGGCTCTTGCTTACAACAGCAACAAGATGGAGAGTGGTTTCCACTTGCTTTCTTCAGCAAGAAGCTTACACCTAAGCAGTCTGAGTGGCCAGCTTACTACCGAGAACTTTTGGCGGTGTACGAAAGTGTACAGCATTTCCGTCACATACTCGAAGTCCAGCATTGTACCATCTATACAGACCATAAACCATTGCTGTACGCTTTCGTACAGCGTCGAGAAAAGCTACCTCCGTCACAATTAAACCAACTGTCTTTTATCAGTCAGTTTACCACTGATATCAAACACATCAGAGGAGAGGACAATGTAGTGGCTGACGCAATGTCTCGAATCGAGGCAATTTCTTTGGAGCAAGAATATGAAACTCTTGCTGAGTCACAGGAATCTGACAAAGAGCTGTCAGACATATTGGAATCCAACTCATCAAGCCTACAGTTGACCAAGGTCGATGTTCCTGGCACTGGGTTGTCCCTATACTGTGACGTCTCCACTGGCAAGTCCCGCCCCTACGTCCCTCCCGACTTACGTCGTATTATTTTCAAAAAACTCCACAGCTTAAGCCATCCTGGTGGAAAAGCTTCCGCGCGTCTCGTATCTGAACGCTATGTTTGGCCTTCAATTCAAAAAGACTGCCGGGAGTGGTCTCGTACGTGCGAGGATTGTCAGCGGAGCAAAGTATCTAGACACAACGTTTCTCCACTTGGAACATTCGATGTACCGTCTGGTAGATTTCTGCATGTCCACATCGACATCATAGGACCCTTACCTGTAAGTGATGAGTACCGATACTGTCTGACAGCTATTGACAGAGTTACCAGGTGGCCTGAGGTGTGGCCTATGCGCACCATCACTGCTGAGGAAGTAGCTGCTACTTTCATAAGAGAGTGGGTATCGCGTTTTGGCGTGCCGTCGGTTATCACGACCGATCGTGGAACTCAGTTCGAATCCGATCTGTTCCGCAGATTGATGCATAATTTCGCCACCAAACGCATTCGGACCACCGCGTATCACCCCGCTGCAAACGGGATGATTGAGCGGGTCCATCGACAGCTAAAAGCCTCCCTTATGTGCCACGGTACTACTTGGACCCAGGCTCTCCCACTTGTACTGCTGGGAATGCGCTCAGCTTATAAAGAGGACATCAAGGCCACAGCTGCAGAGATGCTTTATGGCGAAGCCCTACGTCTTCCTGGGGAACTGTTAGTCAGTGTACCGAATCCGAATTCTGAAGACGCTGCGGATCTTGTCGCTACGCTCCGAACACATATGTCTGAATTAAGACCTACGCCAGCCTCGCGGCACACCACCCTGAAGCCTTTCATCTTCAAGGACTTGGCCTCAGCCTCTCACGTCTTTCTCCGTGACGATGCCGTTCGACGCCCTATACAACCACCCTATACTGGTCCATATGCGGTGTTACAACGGTCGCCTGATGGGAAGACCCTTAACATCGACTGCAAGGGACGAACGGTCGTTGTTAGCGTTGACCGCGTTAAGCCAGCGTTCATTGACAATTCATTGCCTACCTCATCGAATAGCCATGAGGCTACACTACCTCCGTCTAAAACATCCTGCCCTCCAGCGACTCCTGCGCCTGTCCAGCAGCCAGTTACGACTCGGTCTGGACGGCGGGTAAAATTTAAAACGTTTGATTAATCATTATTATATAATTTAACTTCAAACTATTTTTCTCCGTAGGGGGGTGGTGTGGCGACACTAGCGCCATTCCGCGTTACTAGCGCCATTCCGCGTTACTAGCGCCACCTATTTTTGTGGATTTAATTCGGTCGCTCTGGCAACACTTTGTAGCTGTCAGTGCGACCGGATTTCCTAAAAAGTTTTAGAGATATCGGGGTTCTCAAGAGACCCGCCGAAAAGATTATGACAAGGTTTTTCTTCTCTCAGGCTAAGATTTGTGTAATTCACTATTTTGTGTTAATTGTGAACTCCTGTGGTTTTATAAATACAAAAACATTAATCGTGCAACCAGTTCCATTTCATTTGAACTCACACCGACAAGGCACGATACCCATCAGCGGCTGGAGCATTTGAACAACAGGGGATTCGCAATCCCCAAAGTCTCATACAAAATGATGCATACTTACAAACAACGACAAAATCGGTACATACTGAAAGTATAACTCCCATCTTTTTTTTTTTCACTTTTGATGCGTAGTTCTTGCATCTTTTAACTACCTTCGTCATCGCGGGTCGTGTGAGTGCTAGCGCGGTTTATTGAAACTGTGGACAGAACAGCTCCTTTCATTAGTGCGCTGTTTTGCCGGTGCCAGTTTTCGAGCGCGAATCGTGTATCTACCATTATATTTGATCGAAGCGTTTACCTGACTATTATATTTCTATTTATTCTATTTCTAGCCTGAACTGTCCCACTGCAGGGCAAAGGCGGCACTTTCATCATAATTTATATGTTTAGATTCAGGACTACTGAAGTACAGTCTTTCCGATATGATTGAAGCTCGACTTTCCATCTCTTTTTGGGCCTTCCACGCTTTCGTTTACGATTTTGTGGGATCCATATTGTGGTCGCTTTGGCCCACAAGTCGTCAGGCATGCCGCAGAATGCTCTGCCCAGTTCCACTTGAGATTCATGGCCTTTTGTCCAGTGTCTATGATTTTTGTTTTTACCTAACTACCAAGCTTATATCTATAAACAAAAATGAAAGGTAAATAAAAGATAAGAAACCTATTTGTCTTGGGCGACATCGGTCACAATATCTGCAGGGTCTCTTGAAATTTGTTACAAATAATTAATTAAAATCGGTCGCTACACCCGAACTCGGCGCTCCAAAGTCGTATAGCCACATGATTTTTGTACTAAAGTATTCTTCTAATCTAAGAAGTCGCTATAGCGGAATGGCCGCTATAACCAAGGTCGTTATAAATGATATCCTCTGTACTTGCTTACTTCAATCAACATAATTATGTAAAATATAGCATCATGGACCTGGCTTATCTTTTTAGCTTTACCACCCTGCCCCCCGTTCTTCTGCTCGTGTCCGGCGCCCCCTATGACCGAGGGCCCGTGGCATTTTGCTGAGATGCCACCTGTAGTTACGCCTCTGTTACGCTATCCTCATTCACATCATGTACTTTTACCAATCTGCCCCGGTCACCTGGTTTTGATCGTATCGTGAACAGAATACGTAAGGTGATTCATTAATTGTGTAAAGTGTACGGACAAAACACATTACTTAATGTTTGTTTTTCGCGTGTGTAAGTGGCCAACACTGGTGTCAGAGTTTTCAAGCTGCCTAAAGGCATCTGACATAGCTGACAGCCATTAATGATGAAAATCGGGACCACAGAACAACACGTTAGAAGTGTTATCACGCGTGATTTCTATGAAAACCAGCGTGGCCTCATTTCACACATGCGACTAACGCAACATAGGAATACCTCGATTTCATAAGTATTTACAGAGGGCCCCCCCGCTAGTTCGAGATTTTGGAAAATTCAAATTTATCAAAAACTAGCTGTTGCCCATGACTTCGTCCGCGGCAATTTCTGTTATTATGATTAATTAGTATAGATTAATAATTTTTCCCGATTTCATAACATTTTTTATTGATGCTTCGCTCCTATTGGTCGCAGCGTGATGTTTTATAGCCTAAAACCTTCCTCAATAAATGGACTATCCAACACAAAAAGAATTTCAATTAATACGGACAAATCACACAGATTGAGCTAGCCCCAATGTAAGTTCGAGACTTGTGTTCTGTGATACTAACTCAACGATACTATATTTTATAACAAATACATATATAGATATACATCCAAGACCCAGGTCAATCTGAAAAAGATCATTTTCCATCTTGACCTGGCCGGGGATCGAACCCGGTCACTCTCGTGTCGCAGACTAGCGTCTTGACCGCCACGGAGCTAGTCATATTATTTAGAAATATATAACATACTAGCTGCCCCGGCGAACTTCGTTTCGCCATAAGTTAAAAACTATCCTATCTCTCAAGTTGGATCGAACTGCACATGGTGTGCGAATTTTATTATAATCGGTTAAGTGGTTTAGGAGTCCATTGAGGACAAACATTGTGACACGAGATTTATATATATTAAGATTTCTCTAGGAAGAAGAGCCCCGCTGGGTATCATCAATATACTTATAATAAATCTGTAAGGATTGGTCATGGAGTAAGTTACTTTGTTTTCAGAGATATCGTGTTTATCTATACATATAATAAAACAGTAAAAATATTTTGTCTGTACATTTAGAATTTTTGACTGAAATGGATAGAGGGACACTTAAAAAGAATAATAGAAAGCAAAAATTTTTTTTTCGAATTTCTTGTCTGTCTGTCTGTCTGTCTGTCTGTCTGTATGTATGATCACGATTATCTCCGAAAATACTGAACCGATTTACTTCAAACTTTCACCAATTGCTTTGTTTTAACTCAGCAAAACATCTAAAGTTTGTTTCGTCAAAATCGGTTCATTAAAAAAAAAGTTATCGTCATTTGAATGAACTCAAGGCATTAGTTTGAATGCAAATATACACGGTGAATTTTTTATCGTTTTGGACCCTTAAAGGGGTGATTCAGACCATCAAAATGAACAACTTTTCCTATGGGAACAATGCTGGGAACTAAAAAAAATCGACATTGCCATACAAACTGGCCGGGCGGCGGTACTCTTTTTTAAGGAAATGACGTATTTTTTTTAGTTCCCAGCATTGGTCCCATAGAAAAAGTTGTTCATATTGATGACCTCAGTCATTTAAGGGTCCAAACTGTTCCTGAGGGATGGATACTTACGGCGGCGGCGTAGCCGCGGGAAAACGGCAAACCAACCGAAACTGCTGCGCCTAGATACTTGAAATTTGGTACAGGGATTCTTTTAATGATGTGAGTGAGCGCTAAGAAAGGATTTTTAAAAAAAATCACTTTAAACAAAGGGGTAAAATTTATATGGAATTTTCTCATTTCTGGATTTAGAACTATGAAAGTAGGTATATAAGTGCTCGATTCGATCGATGCTCGAAATTTGCAAAATTCCCCCCTTAAGGGTTAAAATGGGCGATATTTTCCCCTGAAGGGGTAAAATAGCGGGGTAAAGATTGTATAGGAATTTACTTATTTCTAGACTTAGAAGTATAAAAATAGGTAAATAAATTCACTTTTTTTAAAAAAAAGATCTGTGTAGCTCAACTGAAAAAAAAAACCCTCTGAAGGGGGAAATAGTTTGTTTGGAAATTTTCTTATTTCTGGACTATGAAGTATGAAAATAAATAGGTATGTAAGTTCTCGATTACAATTAAAAAACATATATGTGGGTGAAATGGACAAAATTCACTCCTAAAGGGGTAAAATTGGAGAGTAGGGTTTTATAGAAATTTTCTCATTTCTGGACTTAGAAGTATAAATAATATCCATACTTCCATACTAATACTAATATTATAAATGCGAAAGTAACTCTGTCTGTCGTTTTTTACGCTTCAACCATTGAACTAAACTAGCTCAATCTGTGTGATTTGTCCGTATATATTTATTTATTTATTATTTAACTGATTTGGATGAAATTTGGTATGGAGGTGTGAGGCCCGAGGAAGGACATAGGTGAAGACAATATTTTTGAAGGACATATGTTTGATTCCGGGAAATTCTACTGTTCCCGAGGGATCGACACTAACGCGGGCGGAGCCGCGGGCAACAGCTAGTAAGCTCTATACATGATACTGAAACTAAATTTCTAGATTTTTTCTGTATTTATATATGTATGTTCTCCATAACTCAACGAAGTAACTGAATTTTATAAAACTTGGTAGATATACATTTAAGCGTACAGGACGCAGGATAGGCTACTTATTTCTTTTGTACCCCCATACAAACATAACATAAAATGTACGCGAACGAAGTCGCGGGCACCGCTAGTAGTTACATATTAATATCCAACCTACAGGATTATGTACAGTCATCCAACGAGATACCTGACCCCGCCATCTACCTACATCATGAAATATCTCTTAAACTAAAAATAATATTAGCATGAAAATAAATATTTAGAAAGATTTTAATTAAGACTTCCGAAATATGCATTTTCATGTTAATATTACTTTTAGTTTATGAGAAAATTCAAGATATACTTAGGTAGATGGCGGGGTTAGGTATCTCCTTGGCTGACTGTACATCTTCCCACCTATTTAAAGTCATCGTCGAACATTTCTTGTTGGTATCTTAAATAAATCTCCATTGATTGCGGAGATTCCAAAAATACATAGAAAAGCGTCATAGATGCTGAGACAGATTTGAGCGTGTTCTGACGCTAGGGGTTTCTGCTAAAAACTCTGATAGCGCGTTCTAACTACGCTCAGCGCCATCTAGTTACGAACTGAGATACTAATGCAACCGGTTAGCCGGGCCGGATGCCGGGAGTAACCGTTACTCCCGGTCTCCCGCCCGGCTAACCGGTAATTGGAAGGCACGTTAATCCGTTATTCAGTAACTAGCTGTTGCCCGCGACTTCGTCCGCGGCAATTTCTGTTATTATGATTAAAGCTGTTGCCCGCGGCTCCGCCCGCGTTAGTGTCGATCCCTCGGGAACAGTAGAATTTCCCGGAATCCAACATACCCTATGTCCTTCCTCGGGCCTCACACCTCCATACCAAATTTCATCCAAATCGACAGACAGAGTTACTTTCGCATTTATAATATTAGTATGGAAGTATGGATACTATTTCTACTTCTAAGTCCAGAAATGGGAAAATTTCCATAAAACCTTTACCCTCCCATTTTACCCCTTTTGTCCATTATATTATGTTTTTTAATTGTAATCGAGAAGTTACATACCTATTTATTTTCATACTTCATAGTCCAGAAATGAGAAAATTTCCAAACAAACTTTACCCCCCTTCTGGGGGATTTTTTTCTAGTTGACCTACACAGATCTTTTTCAATTGTAATCGTGAAATTTATTTACCTATTTTCATACTTCTAAGTCTAGAAATAAGAAAATTCCTATACAATCTTTACCGCGCTATTTTACCCCTTCAGGGGAAAATATTGTCCATTTTACCTACACAGATATTTTTAATTATAACCTAGAACTTATATACTTTTTTTCATACATCTAAGTCCAGAAATGAGAATATTTCCATACAAGGTTTATACCACCCACCCACCCCCATTTTACACCTAAAGGGGGAATTTTGCAAATTCCATCTACCTCACACATCTTTTTTAATTTTAATCGAGAACATAATAAACCTACTTTCATACTTCTAGTCCAGAAATGAGAAAATTCCATATAAATTTTACCTCTTTAGAAGTAAAATTTCTTAAAAATCCTTTCTTAGCGCTTATTCACATCATTAAAAGAACCCCTGTACCAAATTTCAAGTTTCTAGGCGCAGCAGTTTCGGTTGGTTTGCCGTTTGTCCGCGGCTACGCAGCCGCCGTTAGTGTCCATCCCTCAGGAACAGTTTGGACCCATAAAGGGGTGACTCAGGTCATCAATATGAATAACTTTTTCTATGGGATCTATGCTGGAAACTAAAAAAAAAAAATACGTCATTTCCATAAAAAAAGAGTCTCGCCGCCCGGCCAGTTTGTATGGGAATGCCGAATTTTTTTTTGAGTTCCCAGCATTGTTCCCTTAGGAAAAGTTGTTCATTTTGATGGTCTGAGTCACCCCTTTAAGGGTCCAAAACGATAAAAAATTCACTGTATATATTTGCGGGCAAACTAATGCCTTGAGTTCATTCAAATGACGATAACTTTTTTTTTTTATGAACCGATTTTGATGAAACAAACTTTAGAAGTTTTGCTGAGTTGAAACAAAGCAATTGGTGAAAGTTTGAAGTAAATCGGTTCAGTATTTTCGGAGATAATCGTGATCATACATACTGACAGACAGACAGACAGACAAAAAATTCGAAAAAAATTTTTTTGCTTTCTATTATTCTTTTTAAGTGTCCCTCTATCCATTTCAGTCAAAAATTCTAAATGTACAGACAAAATATTTTTACTGTTTTATTATATGTATAGATAATAAATAAATATATACGGAAAAATCACACAGATTGAGCTAGCCCCAAGGTAAGTTCGAGACTTGTGTTATGGCATACTAACTCAACGATACTATATTTTATAACAAATACATATATATTTATTATCTGAACAAGATCATTTTCCATCTTGACCTGGCCGGGGATCGAACCCGGGCACTCCGAGTCGCAGGCTGGCGTGTTAACCACTGCGCCACGGAGCTGTCTGGATTAACGTGCCTTCCGAAGTACGGAGTCATGAGTTTTCTCTGCTCCATGTAGTCACAATCTAGTGCTGGGGTTACTTAACTTCTGTAAACGTTATCAACGCGAAATGCCTAGTATTGAGCCATCGAGCTCTATCCATAAAAGTGTTGGCCACTAACCCAGAAGTACTTTCACATTACAAGAATCAGGCTAATAAAATAATGGAGGAGCTCGAGATATCTGAGGCCACTTATGAAGCGGGATCATACGGGATCCACGGCTATGGTTGCTTGACACGCGTTAAAGCTAATTCGTCACCCTTCCGGCTTTCCAGTCAGATAGGATCAGGGTTGCGTTGCTATACTTATGTAATACTAGCTGTGCCCGCGACTTCGTTCGCGTATGGGGGCCACGCCTTTTCTTAACTGGAGAAAAATAGAAGTAACCTATCCTGTGTCCTGTACGTCTAAATGTTTAATAACCAAATTTCATAAAATTCAGTTAATTCGTTTAAGAGTTATGGAAAATCATACATACATACAAATACTGAAATGTCGTCGATTACTTTCAGTGTCATGTTTAAAGCTTATAAACACGATATCTCTGAAAACAAAGTAACTTACTCTATGACCAACCCTTATATAAATCTATACTAATATTATAAAGCTAAAGAGTTTGTTTGTTTGTTTGTTTGAACGCGCTAATCTCAGGAGCTACTGGATCAAATTGGAAAATTCTTTTTGTGTTGGATAGTCCATTTATTGAGGAAGGCTTTAGGCTATAAAACATCACGCTGCGACCAATAGGAGCGAAGCATCAATAAAAAATGTTTTGAAAACAGGGGAAAATTATTCATTTACACTAATTAATCATAATAACAGAAATTGCCGCGGACGAAGTCGCGGGCAACAGCTAGTTAAGAAATAAAATGGTGAAAAAATTTCAAGCGGGCGGGATTTGAACCTGCGACCTTAAGTTTATGTAGGACCTGCCGCCCGCTCGAAGTATTTCACCATATTTTATTTCTTAATTTATGAGTATATTAAAATATCATTCTGCTTCTTCTTCTTCCTCACCTTATCCCACTATAAGTGGGGTCGGGACAGCATGTGAGTATTTTCCATTTCGCTCTATCTTGAGCAATTTCTTTCGTTACCATCTTTTTCACTCATATCCTCCTTCACACACTCAATCCATTACTTAGATTGACATGATTCCCAATTACTTTCATATCCAACACCTTCCTAGTTATATGGTTCTCTTCTCTTGTTTGTCCAGTTCATATTAAAATACCATTGTGAATGATATAATTATAAACACTTAAAAACCCTTATATTGTTTGTATTGATGATAATTATATTATACTAGCTTTCGCCCGCGTCAATGTCGATCCCTCGGGAATAGTACTTTTTCCCGGGATAAAAGGTAGCCTATGTCCTTCTCTGCACTCCAGAGAATTTGTATGCAAAATTTCATGATGATCGGTTCAGTAGTTATGGCGTGAAAGCGTAACAAACAATCAAACATACTGACTTTCGCATTTATAATATTAGTAAGATAGTTCAATATTTCTCCCCAGGATGGAGATGTCAAAAATTTAATTAAAAAAGTCTCAGATGAGGATGATGGTGTAAAGAAAGATGTTCTGATGGTATGGGTATCAGCGAAAAAACTTTGATAGCGCGTTCTAACTACGTTCAGCGCCATCTAGTTATAATTTTGGTACTAAAGTAAGTTCACGACAAGTGAACATGACCGTGGCTACGAATCCTTTTCCTTACTTCTTTACTATCACTACATGGTGAAATTTTGATCGTTTTGGTCGGGGTGACTCAGACCATCAATATGAACAACTTTTTCTATGGGACCAACGCTGGGAACTCAAAAAAAATTTCGTCATTTCCATACAAAAGAGTTCCTGTTCCTGAGTATGGGAATGTCGATTTTTTTTTGAGTTGTCAGCATTGTTCCCATAGGAAAAGTTGTTCATATCAATGGGCCGAATCACCACTTTAAGGGTTCAGAACGATCAAAATTTTTCCGTGTATCCTTATCCTTATCCTTACTAATATTATAAATGCGAAATTGAGTTTGTTTGTTTGTTTGTTTGTTTGTTACGCTTTCACGCCGTAACTACTGGACCGATCATCATGAAATTTTGCATACAAGTTCTCTGGAGAAGGACATAGGCTACCTTTTATCCCGGGAAAAAGTACTATTCCCGAGGGATCGACATTGACGCAGGCGGAGTCGCGGGCGAAAGCTAGTCCTTACTAATATTATAAATGCGAAAGTGAGTTTGTTTGTTTGTTTGTTTGTTTGTTTGTTACGCTTTCACGCCGTAACTACTGAGCCGATCATTATGAAATTTTGCATACAAGTTCTCTGGAGTACGGAGAAGGACATAGGCTACCTTTTATCCCGGGAAAAGTACTATTCCCGAGGGATCGACATTGACGCGGGCGGAGCCGCGGGCGAATGCTAGTAATATTATAAATGCGAAAGTGTTCGTTTGTTTGTTACGGTTTAACGACGTAACTACTGAACCGATCATCATGAAATGCATACAAGTTCTCTGGAGTACGGAGAAGGACATAGGCTACCTTTTATCCCGGGAAAAAGTACTATTTACTTTTACTATTTATAAGTACTTTATGAACGGCCGAAGTTCAGGTATTTGTGCAAAAACTAGATTTGTGGAAGTTTGTTTCTCATAATTTTTATTTTAATAGAAACCTGGAAATGACGCACAATATACCTGTAAGTTCAAAAGATTAATACTGGCTTAGTGCGAATCGAACTCGCGCAAGAACGGTTCCGTACATTATCCTAATCTTATCTATAAAGTATTTATCTATAAAGTAAGTGTGTTTATTTATTTCTTTGTTTGTTTGTTACGCTTTCACGTTGTAATTACTGAACCGATCATCATAAAATTTTGCATACACGTTATCTGGGGTACGGAGAAGGACATAGGATACATTTTATCCCGGGAAAAAGTTCCCGATGGATCGACATTGACGCGGGCGGAGCCGCGGGCGAAAGCTAGTATCTATATAATAAGTTTGAAATTATTAAAAATATTTTATATGATGTAACTAAAAATGTGTGCCTTTAGCAATTGTTCCTTTATCTGTGTTATAAGACGTTGCTTCGTACCAAATTTTAAGATTCTGAGTTCATGAAAAACACGAAAATTTGGGGCACAACCAGCTGTATCTTTTGATTGCGTTGGCTTTGAAGTTTGATTTTTTAACAGCTCCAAGGGACAGTAGACCTGAATATTTCGTATGAATTTCAGCTTGATTCCTCTACGTGTTCAGACAGACAGATAGACAGATGGACAACCAAGTGATCTTATAAAGGTTCCGTTTGTCCTTCTGAGGAACGGAACCCTAAAAAATACTATTACAACGTACGAGCGTTTGTATGAAAAATAAGACTGGTTGGTCGCTCTTAAAGCGTAACACCCAGGGCTTGTTACCGGTACCAAATTCCCATTATAAGTACCGGTAAGTACCGGTATTACTATTCTGTTAAAATTTTAACGGTAATAAGAGGTACCGGTAATCTAGTATTTAACGGTAATAATATTGTTAACAGTTAACGGTAATTTTACCGCTACTTGTTACCGGTACCAAATTCACATTATAAGTACCGGTAAGTACTGGTACCTCTATTCTGTCAAATTTTAACGGTATTATAATTGCGTTAATTTTACCGGTACCTACGCATTGTTGCCGTCCGCCGCATGGGACTCGCTCCACTGTAAAAGTGCCGCCCTATTGTGGGCCCCCGCCTCACGCCGCACATGCACAACACGGTAACGACACACATTAACGAAATGATAATTCCCAATACGAGTACCGGTACTGTTTACCGGTATTTGGTACAGGTACTTCTTTCAATTACCGGTACCGTCGTTTTATTGAGGTACCGGTACCAATCCAATTACCGGTACCGTTGTATTATAGAGGTACCGGTACTTGATTTTTACCGTTACCAAATGTACCGGTACCAAACCAATTACCGGTACTGTCGTTTAATAGAGGTACCGGTAATGGATTTTGACCGGTATTCCAACCCCTGGTAACACCTGGGCGACCGAGCTTCGCTCGGTTATTACTATTTATTGTAATACTAGCTTCCTCCCGCGGCTCCGCCCGCGTCAATGTCGATCCTTCGGGATTTGTACTTTTTCCCGGGATATATCCCGGGATAAAAGGTAGCCTATGTCCTTCTCCGCACTCCAGAGAACTTGTATGCAAAATTTCATGATGATCGGTTCTGTAGTTACGGCGTGAAAGCGTAACAAACAAACAAACAAACTCACTTTCGCATTTATAATATTAGTAGGTGTTAAGATGATTATAAGTCTCAATAAAATAAAAACTCGAAAGCATAAATGTTATTCACGTAATCAGTATAGGTAAATGGTGGACATATTTATGAGAAATATGTGTTGTTATCTCAAACAATACTACATATTTTTACACCCGTCTAAAAATAATAAAAATTAAAAACATATATTAACTTGAACATATAAATAAAAAACAAAAGTAAGTCACTGAGCGGGATTCGAACCCGTACCACACGTTTCTTGCCGTTCGCCTCTTAATCCGCTGGACCAGACGGATAGTGGATGTTAGGACGAAATTAGCGACCATATCCTGCGTGGAAAGAAAAACGCATGAAAACTCGAAAACACGCGTTTACCCAAACAAGACTAATCTAGATCGATTGTTCCCACATACCAAATTTCAGCGAAATCGTTAGAGCCGTTTCCGAGATCATAGAAATAAATTTATATACATATATATACAAGAATTGCTTCGGACAGCTCTGTGGCGCAGTGGTTAACACGCCAGCCTGTGACACGGAGTGCCCGGGTTCGATCCCCGGCCAGGTCAAGATGGAAAATGATCTTTTTCAGATTGGCCTGGGTCTTGTATGTATGTATCTATATATGTATTTGTTATAAAATATAGTATCGTTGAGTTAGTATCCCATAACACAAGTCTCGAACTTACTTTGGGGCTAGCTCAATCTGTGTGGTTTGTCCGTATATATTTATTTATTATATAAGAATTGGAGTTAGATCGGAACGGATAATGTTACTCGAGTAATAATTAGTGCGTGAATTGGAACGGACGCATTAGCATGCCGAATTGTGGTATGAATACGTTATTACGACGTAATGACTGTAAATTAGGCGGCAAGTGGCATAAATTATAAATCTGATTTAATTAAACAAGCAGTTTACTTACGCGCACGCAGTCACAAATTATTTGCAGTAGCTCAAGGTAGATCAAATGTTATTAATCAAGCACCGCTCATCATCATTTCGTGTAGGTGACACGGTCAATCGACCATGCACACCCTGGTGTCAGAGTTCTTCGGAACCGCCTCTCGGTCTCTGACGTGGTTCCTTTAACCACTACTAGATGGCAGCCGCGACCAACGGCTTAGCGTGCCTTCCGAAACACGGAATCATCTTTAATATCAGACAATCAGGTGATTCAAGCCTGCAATGTCCTAACCAAACTAGACTAAATGGGTATCTCTTGAGTACTTCGATCAAATATAAAATGGTAGATACACGATTCGCGCTTGAAAAGTGGCACCGGCAAAACAGCGCCCTAATCGAGTTTCGGAGCTGTTTTGTCCACAGTTTCAATAAACCGCGCTAGCACTCACACGTCTCGCGATGACGAAGGTCAGTGAAAATATGCAAAAAAATACGAGCCAAAATTAAAAAAAAAAAAAAATTGGTGTCATTTTTCAGTATGTACCGTTTTTGTGGTTGTTTGTAAGTATGCATGATGTTTTGACTCGAGGACATTATTTAGGCTTCATTTTGTATGAGACTGTGTATCTACCATTATATTTGATCGAAGCTTGAGTAGGCATGTAACATCCTCGTCTTCCACGTCACTTTCCATCAGGTGAGATGGGAGACAAATGCCTACGTCAATAATTAGTAAAAAAAAACTGGAAGCAACTAAACAAAGTATGCTGCCCGTGGGAATCGAACCCACGACCCCCGGGTCTACAGGCAAACGCCTTAACTACTGGACCACAGAGGCAGTTAGCAAAAAGCACCGTTAACAAGAGCTCTTCGCATGTTAAATAAAATCTGCGAAGAATACTCGGATCTTGATTTTTTCACTTGTTCATTGCTGAAATTCGCAGATACTGCGTTGAATTGTATTAGTTCTAAGTAGTTATAAGGTAAGTTTAGTTTAGTTTAGTACATTGTTGCATTAGTGAAAACTGTAATGGCTGTGTAAATTACCATCATCTCTTTTTAGTCTTCACTACAGGAGCATGACCCTCTCTGTACTACCGGAGCCATACTTGGCCAGAGCAGACAGAGGATTTGGCCTACACTCTCCTAGCTGGCCAGACGGGTTGGAGATCTCACAGATATTTATAAGCTTTGTTTAGCTTGTATTTCCTAAGTCGTCTTTTACGACATCCACGGGAAGACTTGGAGTGGTCCTATTCTACTCTGCCGGAAACCACACGGCGATTATTATATTCTTAAGACGAATTAAGAATTATGAAAAAGAAAACACGTTTTTAAATTATCATGGTTTTTTTAATTAAATTTGCAATATTTTTAGATTAAGATTCAATTCTCAATTTTGCTTTACTTTACTCACGATTGTATCGTAATCTTAATACAATCGACCCAGAAAATTCTAACGTTTGCACACACCAACTTCACTGTCTTCTTGATGGTAATATGTTTACTTGTATAAGTTTCTCAATAATGTAACGATTGTGTCGCGTCTTGTTTAATAGATTAACGCCGTAATACTCAAACAAATTACATCGGGAACAAATGTCTTGCAATGCCGCCTCCGCCGGGCCCCGGCACAAGGGGAAAACCCAAGAAGAGCTGGCTTGATGTCGTTGGAAAGGAAATGCGTGCCTAAGGTCTCATTACAAAGGATGCCGAAGATCGTGCGAAGTAGAGAAGGAAAAGCCGGAAAGCGGACCCCGGACTCCAAAGCACCCCAGCTGAGGATACAACCGGGAACACGCTCAGATGAGAGAGAGAGACTCAAACACATCTTAACTGAAATCATCTTTAGTCTTGTGCTGTCATTGCCTAGACCTAGGGAAACAAAAACAGAAGACTTGTAAACATAATTAAGCGATTTTTTTTCGATTGTTCGGGCGTAAGGCACAAGTTGCAATGATAATGATATAACAATTGAATTGCAATTGTGCAGCTAACTAAGCGGTCTGTAAAACATTCGTTACAAAGAAACCTTTGAAAATTGTATCTTAATCACAAAATATATCGGTGGAAAGGTTTCACCAGGAAGATTTCCCGGCTACGGACGCGACTATGCCTCCTTTGGCCACAGGAAGTCCAGGAGTGAGGATGTTGACGCCTGGTTGGAGCAGCGTAGCTTGCCAGCCGACCTGGAAAGTTAAAATATAACTACATTTATCTTGAAATAAATAAATATCACAAAAAGCTTGCTCGTGACGTCACGAATCCATAGGCATTTCAGCAATTTTCAAAAATTTTCAAACCGTCTAATAATATGTCGTGACTTTTCAAAACGTCTAAAGATATGTGACTTTATATCATAACGTCTTTATCTGAAAGAGATTTTTGTTTAGAAGTGTTTTTTTTAATATGTTTATTTTTTAAAGCTCTTTCCATAACAATACGAAAACAAATGTATTCAATATGCCTATTAGTATATCAATTGCATAATGCATTAATTACCCCCTGAGCAAGGTTCACATTCCACCATGGAAGGTCGTATGGTAATAGGTAATTGAATAACAAATAGATCACATAATTTGTATCATTAATAGAATATAATAGATAGAAAATTATATATGGACAAATCACACAGCTAGCCCCAAGGTAAGACTTGTGTTATGGGATACTAACTAAACGATACTATATTTTATAACAAATACATATATAGATAAACATCCAAAACCCAAGCTAATCTGTCAAAGATCATTTTCCATCTTGACCTCACCGGGGATCGAACCCGGGAACTCCGATGTGGCTGACAGACAGACAGACGGACCACGGAGCCATATTAATAGGGTCTCGTTTTTACCCATGGGGTACAAAATCCTAAAAAGCGTTATTACAATCAGGGATGACACTTGCCAAAACTGCATGTCTTTTAACACTTTGAGGGACACTAAAGGAGACACAATAGCAGTTTTATATAAATACTAGCTTTCGACCGCGGCTCCGCCTGCGTTAATGTCGATCCCTCGGGAATAGTACTTTTCCCGGGATAAAAAGTAGCCTATGTCCTTCTCCGTACTCCAGAGAACTTGTATGCAAAATTTCATGATGATCGGTTCAGTAGTTACGGCGTGAAAGCGTAACAAACAAACAAACAAACATACAAACAAACAAACAAACAAACTCACTTTCGCATTTATAATATTTATACGGACAAAGAAATTGTCAAATTCAGTGGTGGTAGAGCCACGCTGGCGGCAAAATTCATTTTTTCTAGTAGCATGAATAGGCCGGCTCGTCCGAAAATCAACATTTGAGCTTTACCGCTTCTATGCTTTGTTCGGTGAGTGAGAGAGCCGGAGCCAGAGCCCATTTTTTATTTTCTGAATTTATTAAAAATATTTTTTTATATGATGTAACTCAAAATTTATGCTTTTCGCAATTTTTCCTTTATCTGTGCTATAAAACGTTGCTTTGTACCAAATTTCAAGATTCTGAGTTCACGGGATGTACCCTGTAGGTTTTGATTCCCGTGCAAGTGTCGAAAAAATATTAAAAATATTTTTATTATATGATGTTATTAAAAATGTATACTTTTCGCAATTTTTCCTATATCTGTGCAATAAGAAGTTGCTTCGTACCAAATTTCAAGATTCTGAGGTCACGGGAAGTACCCTGTAGGTTTTGATTCCCTTGCGAATGTTGACAAAACGCGAAAAATTGCGACATCACCAGCTGTACGAGTATCATTTGATTGCGTTGTCTCAGAAGCTTGATTTTTTTCACAACTGCAAGGGACAGCAGACCCGAGTATTTGATATGAATTTCAGTTTGATACCTATACGCGTTCCTGAGAAAAGGGTCTAAACAGACTGACAGACAGACTGACAGACGGCTAGACAGACAGACAACCGAGTGATCCTATAAGGGTCCCGTTTTTTCCTTTTGTGGTACGGAACCCTAAAAATTGTCAAAATCGTACGTCGTTTAAGTTTACTGGTACTCCAGCGATAGGTGCGTATATTGGGAATCCAATGTTTGCCACCACCGGGCCGACGATTCCACTTTCCTTCAGTTTGGCTTCTTCATTAGCAGTATTAGCAGTCGCTATTTTCTGCTCATTCTCGGCTACAGCTGCTGGGGTTCTCACGGCAGCCTGCGGGCAAAAGCATTTGGTTTAAAGGCTACTTACATTGTAAAATTAGAGCATATACGGAATTTTGAGTTACCCCCATTATGATCCAATTGAAACTGTGCCTTCTGTATGGCTGTCACCATAAAATTTTGAACTTCCTCAGATTATGGAAGACCTCCTTTGTTCAATCATTCATTCATTTCGTGTAGGAGACACGGTCAATCGACCATGCACACCCTGGTGTCAGAGTTCTTTGGAACCGCCTCTCGGCCACTGACGTGGTTCCTTTAACGACTACCAGATGGCAATCGGGACCAACGGCATAACGTGCCTTCCGAAGCACGGAATCATCTTTATTATCAGACAGTCAGGTGATTCATGCCTGCAATGTCCTAACTAAACTAGAAACAACTGAACAAAGTATGCCTCCAGTGGGAATCGAACCCACGACCCCTGGGTCTACAGGCAAATGCCTTAACTACGACCACGGAGACAGTTGCCCAATTGAAACTGTGCCTTCTGTATGGCTAAGTCACCATAAAATTGTGAAGTTCGTCAGGTTATGGTCGACCCCCGTTGTTTAGTGGTAAAGTACCTTTGAATCGCAGCATCCTGGGGTCGTTCGGTCAGGTCAAGATGGAAAACGATCTTTTTCAGATTGACCTGGGTCTTGGATGTTTATCTTTTATAAAATATAGTATCGTTTTGTTAATATCCCACGGCACAAGGCTGTTTAATCTGTGTGATTTGTCCCCATTTCATCCACAAAGATCATTTTAATTGTAATCGAGTACCTAAATACCTATTTTCATACTTCTAAAGTCCAGAAATGAGAAAATTCCATATAAACTTCAACGCCCTATTTCACCACCTTAGGAGCTAAATTTCAAAAATCCTTTCTTAGTGTTCACTTACATCGTGAAAGAAACCACTGTACCAAATTTCAAGTGTCTAGGTACAGTAGTTTCAGCTGTGCGTTGATATATATATAAATATGAAAAAAAAAGGATAAAATAATAACTCACTCACAGAGAAAAAATCAAAAATACGTATAAATAATATGTTTAAAAAAAGGGAACTTGCAAATTAAAAATAAATAAAAAGATGCCTCCGCAACTAGTGATGTGCCGGAGAGAAATTCTCTGTTCTCATGAATTTCCTTCTCACGGAAATTTGCGGGAAATTTCCAGTAATTCTAGAGAATTTCTCAATAATTTCCCGCACTTGAGAGAAAGAAGCAGAAATTCTCAAAAAAAATTGCGAACCGTTCTAACAGTTCTCGAAAATTTCGAGAACGGCACAACACTATCCGCAACACATAACTACCTGTGCATTATTATCAGCTGACTCAACCAGCACTGAATCTTGACTGACTTCTGCTGATTTAAGTTCCTGGGCCTTTACTTCCTCAGGCTTTACTTCTTCCTTCTTTTCTTGAGGATTCTCTCCCTCCTTGAAAGCAACAGAGCTGAAGACGTAAGGAGATATCGGTGCTAGGCCCGGGACAATTGGTATTATTCCCGGGGCAATTGCGGTGGGTCTTAGTACAGTTTTGCCGAGTAGTTCAGCGTTGCTGGCGACGATACCTTCGATTTTGGCCTGAGCGGTCTGGAGAGCGTTCAGGGCTTGCCATTTCTGGTCTTCCACCTGGAAAGAGATTTAATTTAAACTTGCATATAAAAAAATGTCACAATTTTAACTGTTGGTCAAGGGTGTCATCATAAACTGCATGGCCAGTTGCAGGTATGGGATTTGGTACCCGCGCCTGGCCTCCCGAGCTGCTATTTGCTTTTCCCCTATTTGTCCGAGTGAATACTATCTCAATACCTTAATTTAATTTCCAAATCCAACAAATTCCTTTCTCCCAGCTTTAAAATGGTTCCGATGGGCAGCAGCGTCGAAAGCACAAGAAACCAAAGAAACTGCGCTCGCCACTGCCTGCCAATCGTGGTGATCACCACGCACGGCAATATCCTCCCATGGAACGAAGAATCCTTGGGAGAGGCTATAAGCCAGCAGTGGACTAGTTGCGGCCTAGGGGGTAAAAACGGATGCATATTTTAATTTGAACTGACAGCCGTCTTTGAACCTAAATGAGAGGGTTTAGGAACTTCGCAATCTTTAACTTTTTGGAGGTAGTCAAAGTTATACTTAATGATGGATTTTCCAAAAAGCCTCAGTAGGTTTACACGGGTTTTACCTTTGCTATTCTTAAAACCACCTAAGTACTGTAGATGTCAAGCAGGCAACCGGCCATATAAACTTACATCATCATCAGACAAGGCACAACAGCCGCGAGTAGGCCTGAGCCTGGTTAAGTAAATTTTTCCACTCGGATCTATTTCGGGCTTTTTGTTTCCTGTTTTGGACGCCGATAATTTTAAGGACTCCTTCGACACCATCCAGCCATCTTTGCTTTGCCAGCCGTGGTCTGCCTTGGCTTTTACGACCTTCTGGCCAAACTTCAATGAGACGTTTGGGCACTCTGTCCTCGTCCGTTATCACTACGTGTCCTGCCCACCGCAGCCGTCCATATCACCTTTAATTCGTGATAACTTATGCCTAATCATATTACTTACAACATGAATACTGTCATAATAGCGGACCCCGGGCTCCAATGCATCACATCTGAGAATGCAACCGGAAAACGCTTACATTATGAGTATTAATTAAACTGCCAACTTCTTCTTTTCGAGTCGTAATGTCTTTTTACTACAACAATTTTGCCCAGTATATGGCCACGGCAACCGCCCTGTCAATTGCCTCCTCTAGATCCTTTTGTGTGCAGTGAGTGGGGCATTTAGGGCACATCAAAAGGTAGGCATGTGCTGTTGCCGAAAAAACCTCATCTAACCCGGTTTTCTCGGTAACTCCCTACACCAGCCCGGATTCGATCCAGTCTACCCAGGGAAGATTGCTACCCAGTGGAAGTTTTTCGGCTAGCGGTGAGGAGCATGATGATTGTGGGTACGGGCTTTCCCACTGCTTCAATCTGGTGTTCGGAGCTTCCTAAGGTGCAACTACCAACTTACCGACCAGAACGCCTCCTGATTTTTCTCATTATGCAGGTTGCTAGTTTCCACGATCTTCGAAGCTTGATCTTTAAGAGCTTGTTCGTTGATTTCTCGTTGTTGGTCTGCTGCTGCTCTCAAGTAGTCTTCAACTTCAACCTTAGCGTTAATGGCAGCAGCCTAAAATGAAATAAAATTAGCAAGATTAGAGGCCTACTAGTTTTAACACCTGATCTGCCAACTGTGTAGCCTCACAGTGACCCCAAGCTTACACCAGGCTACAGAAGCCATCTATACTGCGTCCAGAGTAACACTGAGCACCTTGAATTGGACCAATCCGTCTCTAACAAAGTATTACATCAGCATACCATAGAAGGATTGCCCTCAGGCAAGCAGGCTGTCAAAAAGGGATATTGTATGTCCTGTAAGAGAAATGTTTACTACCAGATGGCCACACTGAAGTCATTTGTGAATGACATGAATATTTCATTTCCCTATCCTCCGTTATCTCCTTGACGACTTGTTATATAGAGAGGAAATAAAAGAGAAAGCAAACTCCGTGACGTTTTCTTCTCTATTATTTCGTCTATTAATGTCCTTGGCCTTCATTTTCTTCTCCTGACTTCAATCTTTCCCTCCAAGATGATTGTGATGAAGTCGTCGTGTCGTGTAAGATTATCAAACATCTTTCCATGCCTTATACCTATCGAATTCAACTACGCTCTCTTCTCAATAACAAATTCTAAACCTAATCTAACTTTCATCCAATGGCTGTGAGGCTACTACGCTGTCTAGCTCCGTGGCGCTGCGGTCAACACGCCAGCCTGCGACACGGAGTGACCGGGTTCGATCCCCGGCCAGGTCAAGATGGAAAATGATCTTTTTCAGATCGGCCTGGGTCTTGGATGTGTATCTATATATGTATTTGTTATAAAATATAGTATCGTTGAGTTAGTATCCCATAACACAAGTCTCGAACTTACTTTGGGGCTAGCTCAATTTGTGTGATTTGTCCGTATATATTTATTTATTTATTATTTATTATTATTTATTTATGAATTAGTAGTATAGAGGCAGAGAACGATTAAAGGCTTCTGACATGTAGGTTCAGAAGAGCAATGATCTTTTCGATCATTGTTCGTCTGAACCCACATCTCAAAAGCCTTCATTTGTTCCCTATCCTACTTACTTATAGTAGCCTCACAACCATTGGATGAAAGCGATCGTAAATTAGTTAGAAATATCTGACTAATATTTCTAACTTATTCACGATCACCGGTATCAGAGGAGTGGTTGAAACTTCGGCTACCATTACCTCTTCTCTTCTTCCTCTCTCCTCTTCGACTGGTTGATACACAGTCTCATACAAAATGAAGCTTTAATAATGTCCCCGAGTCAAAACATCATGCATACTGAAAGTATAACTTTATCTTTGTTATTTTACTTTTGATGCGTAGTTTTTGCATCTTTTCACTGTACCTTCGTCATCGCGAGACGTGTGAGTGCTAGCGCGGTTTATTGAAACTGTGGACAAAACAGCTCCGAAACTCGATCAGTACGCTGTTTTGCCGGTGCCACTTTTCGAGCTCGAATCGTGCATCTACGATTATATTTGATCGAAGCCTCGTAATAATACAAACAACATTGGTGCACAGTTCGAAATTAAAAGTACATACCTGGATATCTCCGGGTGATATAGTAGGAGCGGCAATCGGGATAGTAGCCAAAGTCTTGACGCCAACGATTGGGATAGCTGGTATAGCGGGGCTTGGCAATGTCTTGATTGCAGGGACTGGGAGGGCGGGGATGGGGACGGGGCCTATGGAGATGGGAGCTATGGGGGCGACTATGTTGCCTGAGGGCGCGGCCGCCGCGCAGGCAAGAAACGCTGACAGGACCTGTGGAAGTGATGTATTGGTCAGTGTTATCTTTAACGATATGCTTGCCAATGTGCTTACCTTAAGGCAGCTTACAGCCTCCGTGGTCCAGTGGTTAAGGCGTTTGCCTGTTGACCCGGGGGTCGTGGGTTTGATTCCCATCGAAAGCATACATTGTTTAGTTGTTTACAGTTTG
Source organism: Elegia similella (assembly GCA_947532085.1). Taxonomy (NCBI): domain Eukaryota; kingdom Metazoa; phylum Arthropoda; class Insecta; order Lepidoptera; family Pyralidae; genus Elegia; species Elegia similella. Next base: position 3,604,292 of record OX383953.1, read on the forward strand.
GTTAGGATATTGCAGGCTTGAATCACCTGATTGTCTGATAATAAAGATAATTCCGTGCTTCGGAAGGCACGTTAAGCCGGTGGTCCCGGCTGCCCTCTGGTAGTCGTTAAAGGAACCACGTCAGAGGCCGAGAGGCGGTTCCGAAGAACTTTGACACTAGTGACACCTACTCGAAATGATGATGATGAAGGCAGCTTAAAAATCTGACACTAGTGTTTGCCACTTACACACACGATAAAAACAAACAACAACACGAAAAACACGAAAAAAAATACACTCCTTTTTGGCAGTCGTGTTAAAAAGCTTTTTAGATAGATAGTTACTATGTTTCGACTTATTGTCATCATCATCGTTCATTATCATCATCAGGTCTTTTTAGTCTCCACTGCAGGAGCATGACCCTCTCTGTACTACCGGAGCCATACTAATCCAGAGCAGACAGAGGATTTGGCCGACACTCTCCTCGCTGGCCAGACGGGTTGGAGAGGTCTCATTGATGTTTATGAGCTTTGTTTAGCTTGTATTTTCTTAGTCCCCTCTTACGAAATCCATGCGAAGACTTGGAGTGGTCCTATTCTACTCTGCCGGGGACCACACGGCACTGTTGTATTCATATTATACTATTTTAAATATCTGCAGATGGAAATATGTTTGATACATATTTTGTCAGACAGACCACCCATCGGATAATTGACGTCAGCGAAGTTGCTTACCTTGATTGATCGTATTAATAACACTTTTTATCAGACAAGTACACTATTATGCCTAGAGGACAAATAAAAAATAGTAACAGATATATCACCATTTTAACCCCCCCGCTAAAAAAGAGGGGTGTTATATCACTCTTGTCCGTTTGACCTCCGTTATTTGTGGTAATAGGCAAAAATAAAGTATAGTCTTCATTTCGAGTAGGTGTCACAGTCAATCGACCATGCACACCCTGGTGTCAGAGTTCTTCGGAACCGCCTCTCGGCCTCTGACTGGTTCCTTTAACGACTGCCAGATGGCAGCCGGGACCAACGGCATAACGAAGCACGGAATCATCTTTATTATCAGACAATCAGGTGATTCAAGCCTGCAATGTCCTAACCAAACTGGAAACAACTAAACAAAGTATGCTTCCGGTGGGAATCGACCCCCGGGTCAACAGGCAAACGCCTTAACCACTGGACCACGGAGGCTGTTACGTAGTAATAGTGGGTCAAGGGTGTCATCCTTAACTATCTGTCTGGTGGTAGCAGGTATGGCATCGGGTACGCGCGGTCTCCCGATCTGCTACTTGCTTTTCCCCCATTCATCCTAATGAGTAGTATCCCAACACCTCCATCCCCTTCCCAGATCCAACAAATTCCTATCCTTCCCCGGCTTAGAAATGCTTCCGATGGGCAGCAGAGTTGGAAGCACAAGAAGCCAAAGAAACTGCGCTCGCCAACCCGGTGAGTATGGCAATATTCTCCCATGCAACGAAGTATCCTTAGGAGATACCTTTTCCAGCAGTGCACTTTGAGACAGAGAATGCTAGAGAAGGCCTTTGCCAAGAGGCACAATGAATTGCTTGACATAAATAAATAAATAAATATATACGGACAAATCACACAGATTGAGCTAGCCCCAAAGTAAGTTCGAGACTTGTGTTATGGGATACTAACTTAACGATACTATATTTTATAACAAATACATATATAGATAAACATCCAAGACCCAGGCCAATTTGAAAAAGATCATTTTCCATCTTGACCTGGCCGGGGATCGAACCCGGTCACTCCGTGTCGCAGGCTGGCGTGTTGACCGCTGCGCCACGGAGCTAGTCTATGATGAACAATGAATTGCTTGACATAATTTAGAAAACCCTAAACACTAATGCATAATGCAATTAGAAAACTCAGAATAAATGGCTTATTATTTAAAAAGTAAAGATCGATAGTTCCAACATGCTGGTCTGGGAGAAAAGAAAAAACGTAGAATGTCCCAGATGCTTCTCTTCCCGCGCAGAGCGTAAAAGCCGATCGTGGGAATGGGTGCAAATCTGACGAATCATTAGTAGGCAATGCGGCTGGCTACCCATCACTATTGTGATTCCGTATTCCACCTAATACCCACCAGTATGCTAAACGTGGTTTAAGGTCTTAAAGACCTGGGCTCTGTCTACCCTGCAAGGGAAAAAGACGTGACAATTACAGTCCCGGGACATTCAAAAGTGGAATAAATGGGTATCTCTTACATAGGCATGTAACAACCTCGTCTTCATCATCACTTACTATTAGGTGAGATGGGAGACAGAAGCCTACTTTAAAACTGACTTATCAACTGGCGAGTGTGAGTCTCGCGACTGCGCGCGAGTTGGCACTTTTCTAATTTATCTATTTTTTTGTCGTCAACTCGCTCGACTGTACAAATTGGTACAGTCATCTACAAAATATTTTAAAATCATTAACTAATATTATAAAGCTGAGGAGTTTGTTTGTTTTTTTGAACGCGCCAATCCCAGGAACTACTGGTTCAAATTGGAAAATTATTTTTGTGTTGTATAGTCAATTTTTTGAGGAAGGCTTTAGGCTATAAAACATCACGCTGCGACAAATAGAAGTGAAGCATCAATAAAAAATGTTTTGAAAACCGGCGAAAATTATTTATCTATACTAAGAAAAGAACTAATTAATCATAATAACAGAAATTGCCGCGGACGAAGTCGCGGGCAACTACTAGTTTAATATATATCTTAGTAAAAAAAAATACTTTGTATGTATGTATGTGACAGTTCTAGTACCTTATTTAGTCGTACTCAAGTACTTACAGTATTTGCATACTAGCCCGCAAATAATTTAACATTTGATCTGCATTCATAATGCTGTTTTGAATAACCAAAGGCCAAGTAATTTATGAGCCGGCTAAGCAATGTTTACGTGGGCTTGGAATGTGATGGGTGACCGTTTGTGTGTCTACCAGGAGATTTCTTATGACATTGTCAAGTTCTCTTTTCCATGGTGATCTGGGAGAAAAGCTGTTTCTCTTCCCGTGCAGATCGTAAAAGCCGATCGAGGGATTGGGCAAAAATCGGCGGAATCGTGTCAACAGGTGATGCGGCTAGCAACCTATCACTATTATGATTCCATTTTCCACCTACACGCCCATCCAACATGCTAAATGTGACCATAAAGTTTATAGACCTGGGCTCTGTCTACCCCGCAAGGGTAAAAGACGTGATACTATGTATGTATGTATTATTAAGTTCTTTTGACGGTCTTCATGACTTTTGATGGTGATTTAACTGTTTCTAAGTTTCTCGATTTAGACATTTGTCAAAATATATATTTTTTAGGGTTCCGTGCCTCAATAGGAAAAAACGGAACCCTTAAAGGATCACTTTGTTGTCCGTCTGTCTGTCAAGACCATTTTTCTCTGGAAAGCGTGGAGGTATGAAGCTGAAATTCATATCAAATACTCAGGTCTACTGTCCCTTGGAGATGTGAAAATACCAAACTTCTAAGCTACGGAATCAAAAGAAATACAGCCGTTTATGCCGCAAATTTTTGACATTAGGGGAATCAAAACCTACAGGGTACTTTCTGTGTACTCAGAAACTTGAAATTTGGTACGAAGCAACGTCTTATAGCACAAATAAAAGAAAATTGCGAAAAGCTTAAATTTTTAGTTACATAATATAATAAAAATATTATTAATAATTTTAAACTTATTTACCGACTCGCACTTGGCCGGCTTTTTATTGTTGATTTGAGTGCGTTGGACCTCTATCTTGCCTGATCAGAGCAACGAGTGTGAAGAGAGCAATCATGGTTTTTAGCGGGTGCGAGTCTCGCATCTGTTCTGTACCCCCGTAGCAGATCAGTATGCATAACGCATTTTCCACATGTAAAAAAAAAGGGTGGTACACGTAAACTCAAATAATGCCTATTCACTCTTGCCTTAAATTTTTATTTGTACTCGAGTAACAGCGACACGGGGAGGGCGTTCCATTTCTAAGCGGTTCGCAAAATAAAAAATATAAAAAAAAATTTTTTTTTTGACTAGAATTTTTTTTGTTAAACCTATACCCGTTGGTCTGTCTATAAATAGGCCTTTAAAATTTACATTGAGGTTCTTTGAACATTTTTTTTTCTCAACGTCAGTTGTTTGATAGATATGTAGAGACCAAAGTAAAAAGTCCCCTCCCCCCTCTAACTTTAAAAGAGTGGATAAATTGTATAAATACTAAGTATACACACATTATATAATACAAGTATACACAGTATATAATACACTAGCTGTTGCCCGCGACTTCGTCCGCGGCAATTTCTGTTATTATGATTAATTAGTATAGATGAATATTTTTTCCCCGTTTTCAAAACATTTTTTATTGATGCTTCGCTCCTATTGGTCGCAGCGTGATTTTTTATAGCCTTAAGCCTTCCTCAATAAATGGACTATCCAACACAAAAAGAATTTTCCAATTTGAACCAGTAGTTCCTGAGATTAGCGCGTTCAAACAAACAAACAATCAAACAAATAAACTCTTCAGCTTTATAATATTAGTATAGATATACTGTACGTACATCTCAATAAACATTTTCATCAAAAAGTGTTTCAAACGAGATAGCCAGCAGTTTTTAATATACATCACATTTTCAAAAACCGCAAATATTAGTTTGTCATATAATAAAACTCTTTGGAAAACAAATCTTTCATTTATTTTTATGATAACATTTTTTATTTAAGTTTTCTGGCTCTCTTGTAAAATTTGTGAAAAATTAGATACTTGAATTTGGGTTAGCCACGCATCGCCTACCTACTCGTCATCATTTCGAGTAGGTGTCACGGTCAATCAACCATGCACACCCTGGTGTCAGAGTTCTTCGGAACCGCCTCTCGGCCTCTGACGTGGTTTCTTTAACGACCACCAGATGTCAGCCGGGACCACCGGCTTAACGTGCCTTCCGAAGCACGGAATCATCTTTATTATCGGACAATCAGGTGATTCAAGCCTGCAATGTCTTAACCAAACTGGAAACAACTAAACAAAGTATGTTTCCGTTGGGAATCGAACCCACGACCCCGGGGTCAACAGGCAAACGCCTTAACCACTGGCCCACGGAGGCTGTTACTAATATGATTCGTTAGATTTTTACTCATAGCCTCGATCGAAAATAAATGCAACTTGCTACGTTCTACGCTTAGTTAGGGTATCGATCGCTAGCCGCATCGCCTGTTGATGATTCCTTAGACATTCGCCTATTCCCTCAACCGGCTATTACGATCAGGAGTTCAATTTTCACTGGTCTAATTACAGTACGATTTTTCATATTTCTTCCGAAAAATCAACTAAATCACTCCCGAAAAAAACTATTTGTATAAAAGTTTGTATGTTAAGAGGCACAATAGAACTAGCACATGATTCACAATCACACAAACAAACAGACAAAGGAACTGACCAGGAGTGTCATCGCGCCTGGTGTACACTGATACGACGATCGGTCGGCTCACACCTTTATATAGAACCTAGTTTAAAAATAAAGTCATCTTTTTTATGGGATGCTCATTATTGAAACAGGCGAGACGCGGCTTTGGTGACTTTGGTTCCGTATGTAATATACTTTAAGGCGAGTTATCAGGTGTAGTTGATGTTTATTAGGGTTCCGTACTACAAAAGGAAAAAACGGAACCCTTATCACTTGATTTGTCCGTCTATCTGTCTGTCAAGACCCTTTTGCTCAGCAACGCGTAGAGGTATCAAGCTGAAATTCATATCAAATACTCAGGTCTACTGTCCCCTGAAGCTGTGAAAAAATAAAACTTCTAAGCCAATGCAATCAAAAGATGCTCGTAACGCCGCAAATTTGCGTGTTTTTTCGAAATTTGCAAAGGAGTCAAATCTACAGAGTACTTCCCATGAACTCAGAATCTTGAAATTTGGTGCGAAGCAACGTCCTATAACACATATAAAGGAAAATTTGCGAAAATCATTAATTTTGAGTTACATCATATCCTTATCCTTACTATCCTTACTATAATATTACTATTACTATATTTTACTATATTTACTATATACTATATTACTATATCCTTACTAATATTATAAATGCGAAAGTGAGTTTGTTTGTTTGTTTGTTACGCTTTCACGCCGTAACTACTGAACCGATCATCATGAAATTTTGCATGCAAGTCCTCTGGAGTACGGAGAAGGACATAGGCTATTATCCTGGGAAAAAGTACTATTCCCGAGGAATCAACATTAACGCGGGCGGAGCTGCGGGCGAAAGCTAGTATTCTATAAACGCTACAGTCTAGTAATGCCAAGTTCTAAAAATGACAGATTCTTTATTGCCGGATTTTTCGAAAATATAGTCATCGAATCAAAGTTACCTTTGTTAAAAGTACAATATACTCTCAGGTTGCAAAAAAAGTTAACTATCTAGAAATGGTTCACTAATTTTAACATCGGAACCCTATAAGAGAAAAAAAGTTGTCCGAAGAGGGCGGGAGTCCAGGAAGCGGCGCGGACGCCGTTTTGGCGCCATTTTTGATTGTTAATACTGGGTGGCGCAAAAGTAAAGACCCTATTTGGTTCAGCTATAACATTTTTTCTAAATTAGAAAACTAGATTTAGGTTTTTTTAAATGTATATTTGTGCCATTAAATTTCGTACCATTAGGATTTAAAGATGATGTCTTTTAAATGGTGACCTCCAGAGTTGATACACATTTGAGCCCTATTTATGACATTTTGCATAACTTGCCGTAACACTTCCTGCGATATGTTCGTTATTTCTTGACGAATGTTTTCTTTTAGAGCTGCGAGAGTCTGTGGCTTGTTCACATACACCCGAGATTTCAAAAAACCCCAAAGAAAGAAGTCTGGACTGGTCAGATCGGGTGATCTTGCAGGCCAAGGCAAATCGCCAAAACGAAATTCACGTTGTGTTCTTATCACTGATGAATTATTCCGTAAGAACATTGACACAATTATTCCACGTTCTTGGGGAGTAAAACGGTCCATGTTTATTTTCAGTGTATTTTACATTTGTTCACTACACAATTTTCAAAAACAGAATGACAGAAAATGTCATATAAAAAAAATAAAAGTATTTTCTTTAGTGCCAGTACTTTTGCGCCACCCAGTATACGTGTGAGGTTGCGTCATAGACTATACTAGCTCGAAGCCTGACTTTGGCTGAATTTAGGTTCCAATGGGAGAAACGTTATTTTTTATTTTCTTAATCGGTCCAGTAGTTTTGGAACCTATCAATGCAAACAAACAACCAAATCTTTCCTCTTTATAATATACATACACATACATATTATCACGTCTTTATCCCTAACGGGGTAGACAGAGTCTAAGGCCATAAGACCGAGATGCCACGTTTAGCGTGTTGGTGGGTGTAGTAGGTGTGTGCCGTGTGGTTTCCGGCAGAGTAGAATAGGACCACTCGCAAGTCTTCCCGTGGATGTCGTAGAAGGCGACTTAGGAAATACAAGCTAAACAAAGCTTATAAACATCTAAGAGACCTCTCCAATCCGTCTGGCCAGCGTGGAGAGTGTGGGCCAAGTCCTCTGGCTGCTCTGGCCAAGTATGGCCCTAGTAGTACAGAGAGGGTCGTGCTCCTGTAGTGGAGACTAAAAAGGACCTGATGATGATGATGATGAGCGTAAAGGTGGAAAACGGAATCAAAATAGTGATAGGCTGTAAGCCGCATTGCCTATTGTCGTGATTCTTTAGATTTTTTTCCCATTCCCTTGACCGGCTTCTACGATCTGCGCGGGAAGAGAAACAGCTGCCACATTCAAATTTTTTATATTAGTGTAGAAAAGCCAAGTCAGTCTTCAAATAATAAATAAATACCTATATACGGACTAATCACACAGATTGAGCTAGCCCTAAAGTAAGATCGAGACTTGTGTTATGGGATACTAACTTAACGATACTATATTTTATAACAAATACATGTATAGATAAACATCCAAGACCCAGGCCGATCTAAAAAGGTCATTTTCCATCTTGACCTGACCGGGGATCGAACCCGGGCACTCTCCTGTCGCAGGCTGGCGTGTTGACCGCTGCGCCACGGAGCTCGTCACAATGACTCGATCAGTTTGTTTACATTATTTCAAAGTTCATTCACCTCTGAACTTCTCGTCTGACCAGACTCATCTCTATTAGTTACGTAATACCGACCTTGGTTTTTTAATGCAACATCTTATTCGATTTGATTTAGTTCTCTCGTCCGACGAATTAAAAAAAAAAACCTCTATAGTTTTTCGAATAAGTTGTTCTCAAACATTTCATTTTTATGACAAGCTTTTTATTAAGAGCAATTCAAACTGTATAGTACTTGCCAAGGCATAACATATGAGCCCGAACGCGATGGGTTTGCAATACTACCATTTTTTTAAGTACCTAACACCGATGTACCTGCGCAGAAATCAGAAAATATTCTTCTGCTATTGGCTGATGCGTTCGCGCCATGAGTATTATGAGACAGCACAAAATTCTATTGATTTTGGATTTCGAATCTGCCCGAGGCTCCGCCCGCGTTTATGTCGATCCCTCGGGAACAGTAGAATTTACCGGACTGAAAGGTACCCTATATCCTTCCCTGGGCCTCAAACTACCTCCGTACCAAATTTCATCCAAATTGGTTTAATGATTGAAGCGTGAAAAGGTGACAGACAGACAGAGTTAAGGTGACTGGTTAGGACGACCTAACCAAGGATAGCAGGAAGACGCTGGATTCAGACCGCTTCCAACCGGTTATATTGAAAATCCTTGGGGGAGGCCTATGTCCAGCAGTGGAATTCTTGCGGCTGAGATGATAATGAGACAGAGTTATTTTCGCATTTATTATATTAGTATGGATTACGCCCTTCGTAGCCATCTCCATTTAATATTTTGCATTCCATACTTGATCCCTCTGTTTACGAAAAAAGTTTGAGAACCGCTGCAATAATGAGTCGCGTCGCGCGCGCTCTTAGACAACGGAGCCACTACCGCTTTGTTTAATTCAGTTTGTTTATATTTATAAAGTTCGTTCACATTTGAACTTGCTCATCTTAATCCGACTCATCGTGTTACGTAATTCGGCCTTGTTTTTTATCAGAGCAGCTGACATTTTAATTTGGTTGTGGTATGTTTGATTACTCTGTTAACTTTCACTGTTGATGTTTTGTATTTTGATTGATGGAGTTTAAAAATGGTCAAGGGTGTCATCCTCAACAATAAGGGTGGCATCGGGTAGCGCGCCCAGCCTCCCGAGCTGCACCCCCCATTCATCCGAATTACATCTTATACGTCCATTTATTTCCCAAATCCAACAAATTCCTATTCTTACCCAATTTAAATATGCTTCCGATGGGCAGCAGCATCGGAAGCACAAGAAGCTCAAGAAACTGCGTTCGGCAACCCGCCTGCCAAGCGTGGTGAGTATGGCAATATCCTCCCATGGAACGAAGAGTTCTTTGTCCACAAGTGGACTTCTTACGACTGAAAAGATGACTTGTATAAAAAAATATTTCATCATCATCATCATTAGCAGCCAGCGGCAGTCCACTGCTGGACGTAGGCCTCTCCTAAGGTTGCCACTTTGCTCGATCACTAGCTATGCTCATCCAATAGGCTAGTTTCCTGGGTCAAAATAATAACATTACAATTAGTCCGTCAGTTAGATAATCAAAAAATATTGGACACGTATTTTTTCTTTTGTCAATTAAACAATAAATGGAAAAGATAAAGCGCGTCAAAGTTCAGGAGTGGGGGCTTGTGAAGTCAAAGTTTGCTAAAAAGTGTAGCAAACTATGACGTCACACGGAATTTCAAAGGGCTATATCTTTATCATTTTTTATTCATGCGACAAAAGGAGAAATATGTATCCAATATTTTTTTAATTACTAACTGACGGACTAATTATATTTTTTAAGGAAACTAGCCTATTGCAGCCAACAAGATGTTTAATTACTTTTATTTCTATAAACTACGTTTGTATAAAACGTGTATAAAAGTAAACTTAATCTCTCTTATACCAGGTATAATTTCAGCCGTATAGGAAGTCCACTGCTGGACAAAGGCCACACCCAAGGATTCTTTGTTCCATGGGAGGATATTGCCATACTCGCCACGCTTGGCAGGCGGATTGGTGAGCGCAGTTCTTTTTTGGTTCTTGTGTTTCCGACGCTGCTGTACATCGGAAACATTTTTAAGCTGGAAGAATAGGTATTTGTTGGATTTGGGAAGGGAATGAAGGTATTAAGATACTCACTCAGATGAATGGGGGAAAGCAAGTAACAACTCTGGAGGCTGGGCGCTCGTAACCGATGCCATGCAACCACCAGCTAAGAAGTTGACGCTTTCTACGAAAGATGTATAAAATTAAACCTTTTGACTAGCTCCGTGGCGCAGCGGTCAACATGCCAGCCTGCGACACGGAGTGACCGGGTTCGATCCCCGGCCAGGTCAAGATGGAAAATGATCTTTTTCAGATTGGCCTGGGTCTTGGATGTGTATCTATATATGTATTTGTTATAAAATATAGTATCGTTGAGTTAGTATCCCATAACGCAAGTCTCGAACTTACTTTGGGGCTAGCTCAATCTGTGTGATGTGTCCGTATATATTTATATTTATTTAAACCTCCTATAGCAGATAATTTTATCCAAAAAGAATTTATAGACCGCACCTTGTTAAAGCCAAGGTCGCTAATAATAATTGAATAAATATACAGACAGACAAGAGTTCCTTATTTTTAATGTTAATTACAGTATTTACTGCACTGGTATGTACTGTATTCATTTAACCTACCCACTAAATGTCATCGTCTCAGTTTTTATGTATTTTTTTATTTTGCTTGGACGCGGCACAGGTTAACGAAATTACAGAAGTGACACTTATATTTGTATGACTTATCAATTGTTTTAGTTTCTTCGGAAAAACTTATCTAATCTATGTCAGATGTCTTTGGGAGGTTCGGCAAATCATGGACCCGGGGTCAGGGGTCCTGGGTCCGATGCACCACAGCTGATATTGCAACCGGGAAAATGGTCAGATGAGGATAAGATATCCTTAGGCATTTTATTAGTTTAGTTTTGGCTAATTAGCATACGTATAGGTTAAAGCTTTTCAGGAAATAACTTCTGAGAATTATTTTATTTATACCTATGTATTTTATCAGAGACACATACATCATTTGCAACAAAAAAGGTAAAGGTGAAAGCAACAGCGCCCTCTTGTAGAGTTTGCACATGCACACATTAAAGTACACTTATCTATGACGTTGGAATCAAACTGTAAAAGTGCCTAAAATTTATTCTCAAATCGTCACGTATGAATGTTTATGTAAAAATATAAAATTTTACTCAACAAAGATATAGATTTCATCGTCAATGTCGGTGGTTTTTGCCAGCCCTTTTCCGGAAAAAATCGTAAATCTTTCTCGCAGAATTGGGTGCACCCAAGAATTTATTTTCATAGCTGCCATTTTTTTCCTCGTCTCAAACAATTCACCACAACACAACATGAGCTACGTTGACTTCTATCTTTTGTAGTCGCATCGCGTAGTCTTAACTTCGATCGGAGCCGACAACCGACAACGTACGCGTAGTTCGGCTAGCGATACGAGAGTGCCCGGGTTCGATCCCCGGCCAGGTCAGGATGGAAAATGATCCTTTTCAGATTGGCCCTGGGTCTTGGATGTGTATCTATGTATTTGTTATAAAATATAATATCGTTGAGTTAGTATCCCATAACACAAGTCTTGAACTTACTTTGGGGCTAGCTCAATCTGTGTGATTTGTCCGTATATATTTATTTATTTAGTCGTAACTTCGATCGTGGCCGACAACCGACTAGTCTGATAGGGTGATCCTTCTATACTCTCGAGCTTTTATCTGCTTTGGACCTGTCCAGTGTCCGTTGAAAATGGAACAAGTTTATTGTAAGGCAAGTTACTTTTGTTCCATGGAATCATTATTGTAAATTGATCCACATTGGCTATAAAGCACATGAAAACACAAGGTTAACCGGCTGGTTGGGAGCAAAAAATGAAATAAAACAGTATGTGCGTGTTGCTTATTCTGCGCAGATCGTGAAAGTTGATGAAGGGAATGGGCGGAAATTGGGTGGGGATATGAGTAAGGGGTTGCCTGGCCATTTGTAACCGTTTTCTCATGTCTTCCTCCCGTTTTCCATATTTAAGCCGGTCGCGTAGCGTGGACTATGGTCTTACTTTTTAGGGTTCCGTACCCAAAGGGTAAAAACGGGGCCCTATTGATGACGCTCCGCTGTCCGTCTGTCTATCTGTCTGTCTGTGTGTCTGTCGTGTTCGTCTGTCACCAGTTTGTAGTTGTGTAGTTAGATAGTTACACAGTTGAATTTTTCACAGATGATGTATTTCTGTTGCTGCTATATATAACAAAAGCTTATATTACTAGCTTTCGCCCGCGGCTCTGCCCACGTCGATGTCGATCCCTCGGGAATAGTATTTTTTCCCGGGATAAAAGGTAGCCTATGTCCTTCTCCGTACTCCAAAGAACTTGTATGCAAAATGTCATCATGATTGATTCAGTAGTTACGGCGTGAAAGCGTAACAAACAAACAAACAAACTCACTTTCGCATTTATAATATTAGTTAGGATAAATACAACAAACGTGATTTTTTTGCTTGTTTTTGCTCAATATTGACAACGGCAACAGGTAGACGCTCGAAATATTCACAGAATATTTAGTTAAATATTCACTTTAATAATTAAATAAAAATAAAATTAATGTTAATGGAGGGCTCCCACGCAACAGACATGAATTTTTTGCCGTTTTTATTCAGGTTTTGTCTACCCTGTATAAGTATAAGCATGTAACGATGCATGTCTCCTTCAATTGCATGATGCTGTCCACTTCATTGTTACAAGCTTTTATTTAATTACTAGCTTTCGCCCGCGGCTCCGCCCGCGTCAATGTCAATCCCTTGGGAACACTACTTTGTCCCTGGATAAAATGTACCCTATGTCCTTCTCCGCACCCCAGATAACGTGTATGCAAAATTTCATGATGATCGGTTTTGTAGTTACAACGTGAAAGCGTAACAAACAAACTCACTTTCGCATTTATAATATTAGTTAGGATTATTTAGTTTCGCCTGTCCCGATGTTTGTCTGTAATGTTTGTTTATTTTTCGTATGTGTAAGTGGCCAACACTGGTGTTAGATTTTTTAAGCTGCCTCAAGGCATCTGACATATCTTAACGACTGCCATCAATGATGACAGCCGGGACCAACGGCTTAACGTGCCTTCCAAAGCACGAAAGATCTCGAGAATTGTTTTGCGGTCACCCATCACAGTGGGGACTGCGCCCAGGGTTGGTTAACTTACGTAAGCTCTATTAATGCTCACGAACACTGGGCCATCGGGCTCCTCCTGTCTGTAATAAAATCTTGCGAATTCAATTTGATCCACTTCCCGGTTACTGATTCAACTGAAATTTTGCATGCATGTGTAAATCAGATGACAATACAATATTATGGAATCGTTGCGCTGGTCTGATGATGGAGGTGGCCATAGGAACTCTTAAACTAAACAAGGTACACCAATCGTGCTTGTGCTCATTTGATTTGTCTTGGAAAGCACTAATGTGGATTCGTTTTAAAAAAAGCTTGTCACAAAAAAGTAATTTTTGCTAAAAAAACTTGTTAGAAGCTACTTTTGTTTTTTTGCTCTTGCTTAGTATACATAAAAGAGGTCTTTAATGGAGGCGTTTGCCTGTAGACGCGGAGGTCGAGGGTTCGATTCCCAGTGGAAGCATATGTTGTTCAGTTGCTTCCAGTTTGGTTAGGACAGGCTTGAATCACCTGATTGTCTGATAATAAAGATGATTCCGTGCTTCGGAAGGCACGTTAAGCCGTTGGTCCCGGCTGCCATCTGGTAGTCGTTAAAAAAACCACGTCAGAGGCCGAGAGGCGGTTCCGAAGAACTCTGACACAAGGGTGTGCATGGTTAATTGACCGTGACACCTAAACGAAAAAAAAAAACTTTTTTCGTAAAAAAATAAATAATAACTGCAGCTCGCAGAATTAGAAGGGTAAGTTCAGTATAAATCGCGTGCAATTAGGTAGTTCGTTCCAAGCGTGCAGTTTTGCGAAATATCATTGGAAATGCGTTGCGAATTTATAAAGATATGCATCGGTTAGTATAAATACAACATCCAAAATCTTTTATTGCAACATATTTTAAAACCAAATATTTTTGGTTTTGATATGTACAATTCCTTCCTGATCATGTTGCCTAAAAAGCAATAGGCTAGTTTCCTGGGTCAAAATAATAACATAACAATTAGTCCGTAATTTAGATAATCCAAAAATATTGGATACGTATTTTAAATTATAAAGATATACTTCAAAGTTCATGAGTGGGGGTTCGTGACGTCAAAGTTTGCTAAAAAGAGTAGCAAACTATGACGTCACATGGAATTTCAAAGGGCTCTAATTTTACAATTGTTTGTTAAATCGAAAATAGAAAAAATACGTATCCAAAGTTTTTTAATTATCTATCTGACGGACTAATTATATTTTTTTAGGAAACTAGTTTATTGCCTACAAATTAAAGTGACTAATTTTCATATAGTCTACGAAGCAGAATGCCTATCTTATACAATTACATCTTTGCAGGACGATCACAGTTTTAATTACTACTCCCCAAAAGGGAAAACGGAACCCTCATCATTATTTCGAGTAGGTGTCACGGTCAATGGACCATGCACACTCTGGTGTCAGAGTTCTTCGGAACCGCCTCTCGGCCTCTGACGTGGTTCCTTTAACGACTACCAGATGGCAGCCAGGACCACCGGCTTAACGTACATTCCGAAGCACGGAATCATCTTTATTATCAGACAATCAGGTGATTCAAGCCTGCAATGTCCTAACCAAACTGAAAACAACTAAACAAAGTATGCTACCCGTGGGAATCGAACCCACGACCCCCGGGTCTACAGGCAAACGCCTTAACCACTGGACCACAGAGGCAGTTAATATTTGATTTATATAAATCATGTCAATAACCGATGCGGCAAGCAACCTGTCACTGTTTCGATTACTGGTCTTTGGATCTAATGGCTTTGTTTTGTCTATCCCGTTAGGAATAAGGACGTGATATCTTAGTAGATTATTACTGCGGACACATTTAACTATTTAACAGTGAGGAAACGGAATATTAAGTGTCAATTATAGATAATTAATTTATACGAGTACATGAAGAAAATTACCGAGTCCGAAAACTAGTTAGGGTTTTTGAATAGTGATTCATTGGTATGGTATGTGGTTTTGATTAGATTACCCTTAATGCTAAAAACGTAGAATGTACCAGCTGCTTCTCTGCCCGCGCAGATCGTAAAAGCCGATCGAAGAAATGGGCAACAATCTGAGGAATCATGTCAGTAGGCGATGCGGCTAGCGACCCATCACTATTTTGATTCCGTTTTCTGTCTAATGCCCAGCAACATGCTAAACATGGCCTTTAGGTCTTATAAGACCTAAGGTAGACAGGGCCTAGGTCTTTATAAAGACCTAGGCTCTGTCTACCTCGCAAGGGCAAAGGCGTGGTAGTATGTATGTATGCGTTTCTTTTTGGAAGGTATTTCCACACACGAAAATAATTTGTGCTATATACCTATTTCTGGTATAATTTATACCAGAAATAGATATAGGTATATCATTAAAACTAACGTGAGATAAATCCTAATCCTAATTATCCTAATCCTAACTATCCTAATCCTAACTAATATTATAAATGCGAAAGTGAGTTTGTTTGTTTGTTACGCTTTCACGTTGTAACTACCAAACCGAAAACCTGAAATTTTGCATACACGTTATTTGGGGTACGGAGAACGACATAGGGTACATTTTATCCCGGGAAAATACTGTTCCCGAGGGATCGACACTGACGCGGGCGGAGCCGCGGGCGTAAGCTAGTACATTATATTTTGAAAACGGGACACTTACGTACTATTTAGTCGGGATTGCCGACTATAGTTTTGGTCTCGTCAGGAGACCATTTTCCATATTCTGGTAGAGATAAAAATAAATTCTGCATAAATTAAACGCAAGTCTAGATATCTGCAAACCCTAGAAAACCTGTCTCTGAGCGGGTCTTTAGTCGTTTCGCACCGCTAGCGATTGGAACCGCGGTGCGAATCTCTCAAGAGCTCTTTTTGAATAGGTCCTTTTGCACCGCGGTGCGAATCACCCAAGGTTTTTTGTATTGGGTCGATTCGGACCGCAGTGTAACAAAACTGTTCTCTTTTTAGGTAGGTGAATTCGGATAGTGAAAATCATCCTTTTGTTAAAAAGTAGACTTACCGATCACAATAGAACAACCCTGGAATATGGGCAGGTGCTTCTTCGCCCAATGGTCCGAATTGACCCATTCAAAAAGATAACTTGGGCCATTCGCACCGCTCCTACCACTGAGAATGGTCCCATTCAGAAACAGTACTGGGGCGATTCGAACCGTGATTAGAATCGCTCGTGGTGTGAAACGACTAAGGACCCCTCTGAGCCAGGTGTTCACAAGTTAACAATGCCTTTCATCACTTGCCTACTCTGCGAGCTGTGTGCCAGACAAAGAAACCGGTGTAAGTCATGTTGCAGTGAAGTGTAGTCTATGATTTTTGTGTTAATGTCTAGTTTATGTGTGTGTCGTATTTTTCCACAGAATAGGCTAGTTTCCTAAAAAAATATAATTAGTCCGTCAGTTAGATATTCAAAAAATATTGGACACGTATTTTTTTCTTTTGTCGATTAAACAAAAAATTATAAAGATATAGCCCTTTGAAGTTCCGTGTGACGTCATAGTTTGCTACAATTTTTAGCAAACTTTGACGTCACGAGCCCCCACTCCTGAACTTTGACGCGCTATATCTTTATTATTTATTGTTTATTTGACAAAAGAAAAAATACGTGTCCAATATTTTTTGATTATCTAACTGACGGACTAATTGTTATGTTAATATTACGACCCAGGAAACTAGCCTATTGAATAGAATATTTATTTATTTGCATTTGTAAAGGGTAAACAGTAGGCGGTAACAATATATTTTTCTCCTTTTTACATACTTTTATCCATTTAAGCCTCAGCTTTAGTGAGCTAAATCAGTAACAATTTCACCATTAATGGTAATAATGGGATTCATCGGTGCCACTTGTAATAACAGTGTGTACTATATACACGGTGAAATTTTAATCGTTTTGGACCCTTAAAGGGGTGACTCAGACCATCAAAATGAACAACCTTTCCTATGGAAACATTGCTGGTAACTCAAAAAATTTTTTGATGTTCCCATACAAATTGACCGGGTGGCCGTATTTTTTTGTATGGAACTGCCCATTTCTTTTTTATTTCCTAGCATTGTTCCCATAGGAAAATTTGTTCATATCGACAGGCTGAATCACCCGTTTGAGGGGCCAGAACGATCAAAATTTCACCGTGTATACATACAACGTGAATTTGAACCTTCTAGCTATATTGGAATCTCGGAATCAGAATCCCTCATGGAATACAGAACTGCAAGAAAAAAAACCTGATTACAAAAAAATAGTTTTCTCATACAATACGAAACTATAGTCGGCAATCCCGACGAAATAGCACGTGAGTGACCCGTTTTTTGTACATAATTCCCATACAAAGTCGCCGATCAGCTAGACGAATTTCAATGGAGTGTAAAATGTTTTTTTCGTCATTTTTACCAATTTTTCTCGAAATTCTGTATTCCAAAAGAGATTATGATTCCCAGATTTCCATATAGCTAGGAGGTTCAAAATCACAATGTATAGAGATAATAATAAAAAAAATGGTGCTAATTGTATTTCTCTATAGTAGGTAAAACTGGTCTGGCGAACTCTTATTATGTATATCGACTTTATTCAACTATATGTGACAAAAACTAGTCTGCTATATTATTACGTTTGTGTGCATTGATTTTGAAAATAAATGTGTCGCCAGATTTTAGCCAGAGTCAAGAAAAAAAACCGATTTCAATGGTGGGTTATGGTGTTAATGCATTGTTTATGAGTGTGTATTTATAGTGTAAAAAAAGGTGAGATTTTGCACCTTATTTCAATGTAATGTAAAATTTAGAACAAAAATATCAAATTTATACTTCAAATTGTAACCGAAAGTTTTGGAGAATCGGAAATTAAAAAATAAAACCTTTTAAAACCCCATTGTTTTTTCCACGTTAAATTATCAACATTCAATACTTATCCAACTTTTTCTTTTGCAGGTAAGATCTGTGTTCATCCTACGAGCGCTTGAGTAAGTAGTATATGGTCTTGTAATAATGAGGTGTATAATTTCCAATATGGAGATACTTACGAGTTTACGACACAAACAGCAGGTTTGAAAAACATAAGGTAAGTTCCTCATAATTAAATTAATCTCATTGCATTCACCCAGGCATTGAAAGCGCGTGCCTTATTACCACCTGACAAAAGACTTTTAAGTACTTTTGTCAGTCGACAAAAGAAACGCTCTTTCACCGCCTGCTTTATGTCCCCATCCACAATACTCAAAGACTGTGACATACCAAGATATTTGTAAGTTTCCTCCTCCGCGAGAGATCTGAGGGACATTATCTCAGAAAGTTGTAAATTTGTTGAATTTACAACTTTTCCCCGTTGGACATGCATGACAGCACATTTATCTACACCAAACTCCATCCTGATAGAACCACTGAAATCTCCTGTGATTTTCAATAGCTCCACCAGGTCAGAGGGAATTGGTGCAAATAATTTTAAGTCATCCATGTATAACAGGTGAGAAACAATCTCCCCGTTACTTCGGAGGCGGCAGCCTAGTATTGAATCCCTCAGTAGTTATTATTATTATCTCTTTATTTAATTTATTTCTTAGATTTAGGTTTTTACAATATTTATATAAAAGTAAAATATAAAAATAAATTACAAAACATAAAAACATTATAAAAACCTAAACCTAGAGTGCCGTCAGCAGCGGGGCAGGGCTCAAGCTACCGACAGTCAGGGCCCCAGAGAAAGAAACCTTCTGACTATTCGTGCCGTATCCAGGAGTACTGCCTTCTGTATCTGGCCCTTGATCCAACCATCTAGCGAGAGCCTCTTGAGATGTTGGTCGAGACACTTTGCTATAAGACTCTTTTATTATTATTATTTTTTTTACTAATTATTGAAGTAGCCATTTGTCTCCCATCTCACCTGATGGTAAGTGAAGATGAAGAGGAGGATGTTACATGCCTATTCAAGAGATACCCATTAATACTTAGATGGACATATAACGAAAATCCTGACTCACTGACTGCAGCATGCCGCCGCTCGGCGGGCACTGAATTGCCTTCACATTTTGAGCATAATCGATGCCTAGCCGACTTGTTTGTGTGGTGTTTATTGTTTGTATTATGTTTTTAGGGTTGAGAAACATTGCATTTTTTTGCAAAAAACCTCAATTCAATTCAAACTCTTTTTTCTTTTATTTGTGCAAATTTTTTTTAGTGAAAACTTCTTTATTTATTTTATTATCTAGCTTTCGCCCGCGGCTCCGCCCGCGTGTATGTAGATCCCTCGGGAATAGCACTTTTTACCGGGATAAAAGGTAGCCTATGTCCTTCTCCGTAGTCCAGAGAACTTGTATGCAAAATTTTATGATGATCGGTTCAATAGTTACGGCGTGAAAGCGTAACAAACAAAGTCACTTTCGCATTGATAATATAAGTTAGGATTAGGATGTTGTTGTATCGCGTAGACATTTATTTAAATTAAAAGTAAATATTAATAGAAATCTTTGTATTACGAAATAATTTATGACTTTGTATGCCTAACAGCGCAACACACTATTACTTGAATTTATGTACCTAACAGTCACTAGCTCCGTGGCGTAGCGGTCAACACGCCAGCCTGCGACACGAACCCGGGCACTCGGGTTCGGACCCCGGCCAGGTCAAGATAATAATAAATATATATAAAATATATATAAATATATATATAAAATATAGTATCGTCGAGTTAGTATCCCATAACACTAGTCTCGAACTTACTTTGCGGCTAGCTCAATCTGTGTGATTTGTTCGTATTTATTTATAACACCCATTGTACCTGTGGCTGACAAAAATAAATGATTATATGATTTAGCGACCTTGTGCACTTTTTGGGATGGGTAAAAATGTTAAACTCGTGTCAGGACACGTGACCTGATCGCAAATTCTTAAGACGGACACGTGACCTGAGACCGCCGGTTTGGCGTAGGAGAGGAAGTAACATCTCTCTTTTTTTGACTTCTGCCGGCACACCCGCAGTGCAACCCGTTGTTTTTTCACAGTGTCACTTGAGAGAGCTATGCTCGGTAAATCTTTGCGAGATCGAATCAGAAATGAGGAGATTCGTAGAAGAACTGTGGAGGCTCGACCGTCCCGACGCTCTAGCCGAGTTCCACATATAAAGATGGTAGGGAGAGCACAAGACGAACACACAGAACACAGCTAATAACTTTATTATAATCTTTGCTTTACAACCTTTACAACTTTGATAAATTAATAACAGAGACTTATGCTCTAAGATATGGTAGTAAACTCAAAGATATTAGTAGACTGAAAGATGTTAACAGATTGAAAGGTGGTAGCAGACTGAAGAATAAGTGATGAGAGAGAGAGAAAGTAATCTAAAAATAGAATGGAATGGAATGAAATTTGAATTAAAAATGAAATTTGAATTAAAATAAGGAATGAAAAAATGGACAGGATGAGAGAAATGAGGTTGGATGAGATGCAGCATGCAGGTGGCATGCTGCAACGTTACAGAACGAATGTTACTGACATAACTCAGCGGATTAACTCTTTGAAGTGGCAGTGGGTGAGGCACATACGCGTAGAACCGATGGCTGATGCAGAAAGGTTCTCGAATGGCGACCACATACAGGCAAGCGCAGCGTTGGACGGTATTGCCGACTATAGTTTTGATGCCGTCGGGCGCCCATTTTCAAGGCGAGTGCGGGACGCGCGGCGGAGGGTTCCGAACTCTCCTTGAAAATGGGTCTTTCTTTTTTTTTGGCATTGACAGCTCCGTGGCGCAGCGGTCTACGCCAGCCTGCGACACGGAGTGCCCGGGTTCGATCCCCGGCCAGGTCAAGATGGAAAATGATCTTTTTCAGATTGGCCTGGGTCTTGGATGTTTATCTATATATGTATTTACTCTAAAATATAGTATCGTTGAGTTAGTATCCTATAACACAAGTTTCGAACTTACCTTGGGGCTAGCTCAATCTGTATGATTTGTCCCTATATATTTATTTTTATTTTTATTTTCTCATGTTAGACTCAAGCCTAACTTATCCTCACTAATATTATAAATGCGAAAGTGAGTTTGTTTGTTTGTTACGCCTTCGCGCCCTATCCACTGAACCAATCGACATGAAATTTTGCACACCCTATGACTGGGATATGGAAAAGGACATAGGGTACATTTTATCCCGGGAAAAAGTACTGTTCCCGAGAAATCGACATTGCCGCAGGCGGCATCCGCGGTTGAAAGCTAGTGATAATATATTTGATACGAACAAAGCTTATGAAAGAGTGAGGCAGCCCTAATAATGTATTTTTAAATATCGTTACATGACTTTTATAGATTAACTGTAGCTCGTTATAGTTTATAAATGAATAGCCATTTGTGATATTGCTAAGTACATATAACTCTTAAATGAGTTTAAACCGTGGATTTGACCTCGGTTATATTTTACTACGTCAAATTATCACGTATTACGTCCTCTTCCCTTGCGGGGTAGACAGAGCCTAGGTCTATAAGACGTGAAGGCCACGTTTAGCATGTTGGTGGGCATTAGGTGGAAAAACGGAATCAAAATAGTGATGGGTTGCTAGCCGCATCGTCTATTAACATGATTCCTCAGATTTTACCAATTCCCTCGATCGGCTTTTACTACGTCAAAGACAATGTTATACTAATGTGTAGACTGCTAAGCTAATACAGAAATATTGGCCTAACGCATTGAATTAGAAAAACTATGGAAGCAGCATTGCGCAACAGAAATTGCCGCGACTTCGTCTGCGGCAATTTCTGTTATTATGCATATTTAGTATAGATGAATAATTTTCCCCCGTTTTCAAAACATTTTTTATTGATGCTTCGCTCCTATTGGTCGCAGCGTGATGTTTGATAGCCTAAAGTCTTCCTCAATAAATGGAATATCTAACACAAAAAGAATTTTCCAATTTGAACCAGTAGTTCCTGAGATTAGCGCGTTCAAACAAACAAACAAACTCTTCAGCTTTATAATATTAGTATAGAAGCTTACATTTATTCAGTGGTGGGCGCATTAAGTGATAAAAAGGCGTTCCTATTGTCTCAGTTTGACAAGTCACGACATATGTCAATCTTATGTATGTTTAGATGTTTAGTACTTACATCTGTATGACAATGTATTTTCAGTCCACATACCTACCTAGTTTTTAAGATAAACTTCAGTTTTGTAGAGCCTTTTTTCGCTTCTATGCTTCGTTTGGTGAGTGAGAGAGTCGGAAGCCCCTCCTTCTCCCATTTCCTCCCCTCATGTCCTTCTCCCAACTCCTACAATGGCCGGCAACGCTCCTTTTTTGTTTTGTTGGAAGGACTATGTAGCTAGCTCCAAGTGAGCTTTTACTACTTCACCGGGCGTTTAAGGCGAGGGCAGAGTGCCCTCAACCTTTTAGACAACATCACCAAAGAGCCTCCAGGAGGGACGGATCTCGGCTTTGGGCGTTGCCTGTGTGCGCAAGGTTTAGAGACACAGCAAACTCTCATATTGCCTGATGGGCCGCGTTACGTGCATGCAAGCCTGACGGGCCAATCTGAGAATCAATCGGCAACGCTCCTGTCACACCCTGGTGTTGCAGTTGTCCATGGGCAGCGCTGATCGCTTACCATCAGACGACTCGCTTGCTCGTTTGCCGTCTATATCATTAAAAAAAAGCATGATTAGGCCGGCTCATCGGGGAAGTACCACACTCTAAAATCGACGTTTGAGTAGAAGCTTTACCGTTTCTACGCTTTATTCGGTGAGTCCCTCACTCCGCCGGAGTTCCATCCTTCCTTTCCAACGTGATAAACGTGGTTTTTAGGTCTTAAAGACCAGCCGGCCTATATGCTAACTTAGTGTACATCGCTTTGTCACTTCAAAATACATTACGTTTCATATATCTTGAATAAAAATAGACAATTATACGAAAGCCGCAATGTATTTTGAAGTAACTATCAAAGCGTTGTACACTAAGTCAGCAAATAGGCCGACTGGGCTCTGCTTACCCCGCAAGGCAGAAAGACGTGATACTATAAATAATCGGGACTAAACCAAACAAAGCGAGTTTATACATTTGGAGCAGTTAGACACATTATGTAACTAACCAAGAGAACCCTTTCACTATTCTATTAGGGTTGCCACTAGTTGCCAGGTCTTCAAAACTAAAAGCCGGACAGACACGTAGGACCAAGTCTGGAATGAGTTTTTTTTTCGGCGTGATCTTACCAGTGGTCGTTCCGAAACGCATATATTCAACAAAAGTATCATCATCATCATCATCAGGTCGTTTTAGTCTCCACTGCAGGAGCATTACCCTCTCTGTACTACCAGAGCCATACTTGGCCAGAGCAGACAGAGGATAAATAAAAGTATAAGAAATAAAAATATGACGTTAAAAATGAGATACATGTATCCAATTTTGAATAAAAATCTTTGCCTTTTGGACACGCCATTTTGTCCGGACATTTGATTAAAAAGGGCGGACCTTTAATTTTTTTGTGACGGTGGGGGAAACACCTAGCAGTATTGTATTTTTTGAGGGCGCCTTACTACCCTTGCTTTGGCTCTAAAAATAATACAAACCGGACAGGGCCAGACTTTTACTAATTGGCCGGACACACAACCAACCATATAGACATAAGCCGTGTGGTTTCCGGCAGAGTAGAATAGGACCACTCCTAGTCTTCCCATTCAGGTCGTAAGAGGCGACTTAGGAAATACAAGCTAAACAAAGCTCATAAACATCAATGAGACCTCTCCAACCCGTCTGGCCAGCGAGGAGAGTGTAGGCCAAATCCTCTGTCTGCTCTGGCCAAGTATGGCTCCCGTAGTACAGAGAGGGTTATGCTCCTGCAGTGGAGACTAAAAAGACCTGATGATGATGATGATGATGATGACAACCATATAGCCTAACTGTGTCCGGCTATGTCCGAACGTGTGGCAACCCTAATCCACTCAATGCCTTAATCCGGTCTAGGTTACCTGTACTCCGTTTACTAATATACTGTTTGCGGTCTTGATTCTTTCTATGGTGTATTGGTTATCAGGCCGTCCGGTAGCTGAGAGGCTCTGAGTTCGATTCTAATCACAGGCTTACTTCTTATATGCCCAAGAATGAGTGTAATGTTATCAGGGTTGGAGGAGCCCCATGGTCTAGTGGATATGAGCATTATTAGATTTCGTATGTTAAGCACCCCTCGGCACGGTCCTCACTGGGATGGGTGCCGCAAGTGTCCTAAAAATGCCTTGAGCTCCTCCGTGCTTCGGAAGGCACGTTAAGACGTTGGTCCTGTCTATCATCATTGATGGCAGTCGTTAAGCTATGTCAGATGCCTTGAGGCAGCTTGAAAAATCTGACACCAGTGTTGGCCACTTACACACACGAAAAACAAACAAACAATGAACCCGGAAAACGTCACAATTTCTGTTTTAGAGGTATCGTATTGATTGATACCCCATACCTCTCATCATCATCATTTCGTGTAGGCGTCACGGTCAATCGACCATGCACACCCTGGTGTCAGAGTTCTTTGGAACCGCCTCTCGGCCTCTGACGTATTTCCTTTAACGACTACCAGATGGCAGCGGGGACACGGCTTAATGTGCCCTCCGAAGCACGGAATCATCTTTATCATCAGACAATCAGGTGATTCAAGCCTGGAATGTCCTAACCAAACTGGAAACAACTAAACAAAGTATTTCATAGATAACAGTAAAAAGTTGTTCACTAAGTGTTTTGTACACTGGGTGTTTTTTCGTCTGTTTTTCCAGATGTTACCCAGCCCTTAAAATATTTGCGCTTGATTGACCTTATACAGCGTGGAAATTGACCCTTGACGTTCCCTTAAAGAGGTGACTCAGCCCATCAATATGAACAACTCTTCGACTAGCTCCGTGGCGCAGCGGTCAACACGCCTGCCTGCGACACGGAGTGACCGGGTTCGATCCCCGGCCAGGTCAAGATGGAAAATGATCTTTTTAAGATTGGCCTGGGTCTTGAATGTTTATCTATATATGTTTTTGTTATAAAATATAGTATCGTTGAGTTAGTATCCCATAACACAAGTCTCGAACTTTGGGGCTAGCTCAATCTGTGTGATTTGTCCGTATATATCTATTTATTTATTTATATAACTTTTCCTACAGGAACCATGCTGGAAACTCAAAAAAAAATCGACATTCCCATACAAACTGGCCGGATGGCAGTACTTTTGTATGGGAATGCCAAATTTTTTTTCGAGTTCTCAACATTGGTCCAATAGGAAAAGGTATTCATATTGATGGGCTGAGTCACCCCATTGAGGGAACGTCGAGGTTACATTTACACGCTGTATGTATATAAGGTCAAATAAGCGCAAATATTTAAAGGCTAACCACAGATAACGAAAATAAAGCTCCGATCTAAGAAACATTGTTTTTTGGTGGTGGTGCGGCACCCTTACTTTTTTTGAATCCGTCTCGCACTTGGCCTGTTTTTGACCGACTTCAAAAAAGGACGAGGTTAACAATTTGGTTATGTGTTTTTATGTTTGCTATTGCCTATGTCCAGCAGTGGACTTCTTGCGGCTGAGATGATGATGATGATGATGATGTTTGCTATTGCTTATCTTCGTCATTTATGAACCGATTTTAAACAGACTGTTTTTGTTTGAAAGGACATTCTTTTAAATTAGTCCCATTTAAATTTCATCAAAATCGGTTCAGTAGTTTGATTGAAGTCGACTTTTTATATGAAAGACTAGCTTTTGCCCGCGGCTCCGCCCGCGTTAGTATCGATCCCTCGGGAACAGTAGAATTTCCGGGAATTAAAGGTACCCTATGTCCTTCTTCGTCCTCAAACTACCTCTATACCAAATTTCATCCAATTTGGTTCAATGGTTGAAGCGTGAAAAGAAGACAGACAGACAGATAGTTACTTTTGCATTTATAATATTAGTATGAAGTATGTATCAATATGCCTTTATGAAACGTATAATCTTTTGTTCACAACTACAACACGACTATTTTAAGTTGTCAGGAGTTACGTTACTGACCGCAGGGAAGATATTTTTAAGAACTGCAATAATTAATTTACCTCTCAACCACCAAGCGGTCCAATGAGGACGCACATAGAAGTGAGACGCAATTTTTTTTTAAATCTATGAGTACGCATAACAATAGAAAATCAATTGTGTCTGCGATTCTTGCGCATAGATTTATTCAGAAATCACAATGATTAGGACATCATCATCATTTCGAGTAGGTGTCACGGTCAATCGACCATGCACACCCTGGTGTCAGAGTTCTTTGGGACCGCCTCTCGGCCTCTGACGTGGTTCCTTTAACGACTACCAGATGGCAGCCGGGACCAACGGCTTAACGTGCCTTCCGAAGCACGGAATCATCTTTATTATCAGACAATAAATAATAATAAATAAATAAATATATACGGACAAATCACACAGATTGAGCTAGCCCCAAAGTAAGTTCGAGACTTGTGTTATGGGATACTAACTCAACGATACTATATTTTATAACAAATACATATATACTGAAAAAGATCATTTGATTCAATCAGGTGATAAGCCTGCAATGTCCTAACCAAACTGGAAACAACTAAACAAAGTATGCTTCCGGTGGGAATCGAACCCACGACCCCCGGGTCAACAGGCAAACGCCTTAACCACTGGACCACGGAGGCTGTTGATTAGGGCATGAAAGTTTAATAACGATAATCGCTTCCTCGATTGAAGCAATACAGCCACCAACGTTGGGGCTCGCTTTCCCACGACGGGTGCGTCACCGCACCTGCAGTTTCGCGATGTCAGCCCCAAGAAAGTGAATCACAGAGTTGATGATTTCGTAAATGCGGTGATGGGAATCTATACGTAACAGGCGGATAAAATAAAAATGATTTATTTATTATTATTATATACCTTCCATACTGGTCTGGGAGAAAAGAAAAAAACGTAGAATGTACCAGCTGCTTCTCTTTCTGCGCAGACCGTAAAGGCCGATCGAGGAAAGGGAAGGGCGAATATCTGATAAATAATATTAGTAGGCTATGCGGCTAGCAACCCATCACTGTTCCGTTTCCTCCTAATGCCCATCAACATGCTAAACGTGGCTTTCAGATCTTAAGGACCTAGGCTCTGTCCACCCCGCAAGGGAAAAAGACGTGATAATGTATGTATGTATGTATTTATTCATGACTAGCTCCGTGGCGCAGCGGTCAACACGCCTGCCTGCGACACGGAGTGACCGGGTTCGATCCCCGGCCAGGTCAAGATGGAAAATGATCTTTGTCAGATTGGCCTGGGTCTTGGATGTTTATCTATATGACGGAGAGGGTGGTCCGAGCTCAGCTATCTTTATCGTTCAGGAGCGGGCGTTATACCGGGAAGTGTTGGTAATTGAAACAAACGTTAATTTAAAACAATGAAAGTATGTACTTCACGAACACTATGAATAATTTCAATAAAACACAAATCAACAAACAATGTGATACGCGACAGTTTCTACACGTGATCACTTGGCGGCGGACGCAATCGAACTGAACGACACTCGTCCGCCCATTACGTCGTAGACTCTGTCAACGCCGGGTGGGTTTTTTTTTTTTTTTTTTTTTGAAATGACTATGTAGCTAGCTCCAAGTGAGCTTTCGCTACTTCACCGGGCGTTTGAGGCGAGGGCAGAGTGCCCTCAACCTTTATAGACAACATCACCAAAGGGCCCCCAGGAGGGACGGACCTCGGCTTTGGGCATTGCCTGTGTGCGCAAGGCTTGGAGAGACAGCAAACTCTCATATTGCCTGATGGGCCGCGTATGCGTGCATGCAAGCCTGAAGGGCCAATCTGAGAAACAATGGCAAAAGCCTTTAGAGAGCAGCAACTCTCATCTTTTGCCTTATGGGCCGAAAGCTACGTTGCCAGAAGGGCCTATCCTGGGTGCAAGTCACCCGGGACCGCCGGGCGGTCACCAGTAATCGGAGCTAATCCTACTCTACGCACTCTATTCCGGTGGCGAGTGCGACGGGGTCGGATAGTGGGATTCCTCTGGCTATTCGGAGCCGAAGAGGGTTCGGGGCGGGCTTGTGCGATGTCAATAGGATCATCGGGATCGTCAAGTACGTTCCTAGGACGTCTACGACGTAAGGTCGTATCGTGTAAGTTGGGGGAGTAGTTAGCAGCTTGCACTACTAACGGGTTGGGATGGCGTGCGGCTTTCTCAAAGTAACGCTTGGAGGCGTTTTTGAGATAGCCGCGAATGGATGGGAGATCTAAGTCACGGTGTAAGTCTGTCATGCGCAAGTACCGGTGGTGACTCGTATTTGTGGCACGGGTGACGAAGCGGTTCTGCAAGCGTTGCAGCCGATCGATGTGGGAGGGCGCGATATGGGAGAAGACTACGCCGGCGTAGGTCATGATAGGGCGGACGCAAAGCTTATAGAGTGTCAACTTATTTCTAAGTGACATCTTAGCATTGCCTATCATGGGGTGGAGACGGCCTAATACGAAGGCGGCATGGTTGCGGACTTTGGTGATGTGGGGGCCGAAGGTCATCGCGCTATCGAGTACGACTCCAAGGTATTTAGCCTTGCCTGCCCACTGAATGGGCTTTCCGTACAACGATACTGATCCTAACGAGGGGAGTTCTGCTCCGGACATGGTGATTTTTCGACGTGACACAGCTTGGTTATCCTTTGAGAAAAACACAGCTGTGCTTTTCTCCGGATTAACTTCGATGCGCCACCTCTTGAACCACCCACCGAGAGCGTCCACGGCGGACTGAAGACGATTCACGATGACAGTTTTAAGTTGATGGGACGTGTAGAGGGCCGTTTCGTCGGCGAATAGTGCCACTTCTACATTTGGGGTCTTTGGGATATCGCTTGTGTACAGCGAATAAAAGAGGGGCGAGAGAACAGCGCCTTGCGGGACGCCGGCTCTAATGGGACGGGGCCTCGAGAGGCATCCCTCTACCCTGTACCGAAAAGACCGATTCGACAAAAATTCTCGTATGATGTGCACGAGACTATCCGGCAGGCCCAAGTTGGTCAACTTGGATATCAAGCCCGAATGCCAGACTTTGTCGAAGGCTTTCGCTACATCGAAGAAGAGTGCTCCCGTAGGACGCCCCCAATTTCTCAACTTGAGAATATGCTCCGTGAGGCGGTGCAGTTGGTGGTGACACGCGTGTTTGGCCCGGAATCCAAACTGTTCGTCGGGGGCCGGGTGGGGCGTTGGCGTCTCGCATTAATAGGAAAATATGACGACAGATGGCGCTGTCGTCCGTCCGTTTCCGACACGGCCATCCTGCTTGCACACGTCCTCGGGTGTTATACTGTAAACAAAAACAAACAACGAGAGTTTCTGTTCCACTCGGTCATCTCTGACCACACCATTATTTCTCTTCTTTGTTTTTCAAATGAAACCACAAATCTTTAAACTAGGTTTTAAATCGAATTTCTAGACAAACTAACTTAATCAAACGATATGGGACATATTTCACTATACTATAACCAGAGTCACGTACTACAGTCATCAGTCAATTCTCAACACTAATAACTCTCGAGTAAGACATCTAACGCCACGGCTCTCTAGCCGAACAGAAACATCCAGCGCATGGATCAGATCTGTTTGCATATCCATCGAGTGGATCGCCCGTGTGACACCTGTTAACACACGAATGGTCTCGCTAGACCACGACTTGCATATCCATCGAGTGGATCGCCCGTGTGACACCTGTTAACACACGAATGGTCTCGCTAGACCACGACTTGCATATCCATCGAGTGGATCGCCCGTGTGACACCTGTTAACACACGAATGGTCTCGCTAGACCACGACTTGCATATCCATCGAGTGGATCGCCCGTGTGACACCTGTTAACACACGAATGGTCTCGCTAGACCACGACCTCCGCCAGAGTCAAACGCGCACCGCGCACCCACGGACTACCTGGGTAACCCCAGGAGACACCGATTTCTATCGGGCTACGACTACGTAATAACTACTGGTACGGTCGAACTAACTACGGCCGCTAGAGTCCCCTTACTCGAGTTCTCACTGCTAATTAAGCTTGAATCTCATCTTCATTATCATCATTTGCTTCAATCTCGACTGATACATGACTTACTGGTTCCTCAGCCTATCATGCGCGTACTTGTAAGTACGATTAGAGTCTAAGTTGTTGTGTTGTAAGTACGATGAGAATCTAACTAAGCCTTGAACTTATAACGATCTCCCTCCAGTACCTCAATAACTTTAAAAGGACCTTTGAATTTTGGATCTAACTTAGTTTGATTTTTTAGTTCGTTCCTCGTTTTGTAATAATACAAAATCACCAACAGAGAAATTATTAATGGTTGCTTTGGTGCAATCAAATCGGGTTTTGTCATACTGCGCTCACTTCAGAATATTCTCAGATGCCGATTTACGAACTTCCTCGATATCAACTTCTGTATCAACATCACTACACATAAGGGACAACGGTCTTGCAACCTCATCAATTAACAGCTCAAGAGGAGAAGCTTTCGTATCGCGGTTAATGGTACAGTTGATCGCTAATTGTACCTCATCTAACGCATCCTGCCACGTTTTATCAGCGCTAGTCTCTACAGCAGTCAACTTAGACTTCAGGACGCTCATGATACGCTATACCTGGCCGTTAGCCCTGGAAGAGCCCAATGCTATCAGATGCAATCCGATATTTTTGATTTCTCGAAAATCGCGGTACTCTTTGCTAGCGAAGCATCTGCCTTGGTCAGCAATAATACGAGTACTCCAAAAGTGCAACGCTACCATTTACTGCACGAGTACTACACTTAGAGTCGATATTAGCCGTGTGAAACAATAGGACATACTTTGTAAAAGCATCAATAAGAACGAAGACATACTCCTTTTTATCATTTTTCCCACTTAATTTACCGGTCGCATCTATGTGGACTGTTTGCCATGGGATCAAGACTTTAGGTATTGGGTGAAGTTCAGCTTGAACCTTCCCTGAATGAGACTTTGCAATTTTACAAGTGACGCAATTGTCGACGAACTTCCTAACGTACTGGGTCATGCCAGGAAACCAATAAAAATCATAGAGCTTTTCACTGGTCTTGTCAGCGCCAAGATGAACAAGAGAGTCGTGAAAATTGTTAGTGACAGACCATCTCAATGACCGGGGTAAATACGGCAAACACTTAGTTCTACCATTGCGCTGAATCTTACGATACAGAACGCCTGCGCGTACAACGTAAGTTTTGGCCACTTCTTCATCAATAAGATCACTCTGTAAGTCAGAAATCCAAACTGCTAGCATCTGTATGCAACTCAATCTGATGTTGGGGATTAAAGATAGTCAAAACGAGGTCACTGGTTAAAATCGAAATAATATTTTGTCGAATGCTCTCATATTCTGGCTTCCAAACTAAATCACCTTTAAGAGAAGTTACACGATACAACAGCCATTATACAAGAAAAATCTTTCACGAATTGACGAAAGTATGACGCTACTCCGATAAATTGACGTAATTAGGTCACAGATTGGGGTGGGGGGTAGAGCAGTTAGAGCCTCTATCTTCCTACGATTAGGTCTAATTTGGCCAGCTTCCACTTCAAATCCCAAGAACTACTACAGCTTTCAGCACCAGAATCATAAGAAAATAGATATTGCCTACAGTTATGCTGTAGTACGCCTGAAGGTGACTGCATGACGCAAACATCTATGCGCCTCTCAGCGCGTGCAGGACTATGGCTGCTGCTACTGCTTGCCTGGCTGCTTCCACCGCTGCACTTGCTCGCGATGTGTCCCGGCTTGCCACACTTAAAGCACATGAGGGGCCTAGGTGTCTGCTGCTGCGCTGTTTGGCTCGGTGTAATTGTAGTTGTCCTTCCTTTTCCATCCGTAAGCTTGTTTTGACATTCAGACCGTTTGTGACCCCTTTTGCCACAATTAAAACATTTCAGTAACGATGTTTTGGTTCGTTTAACATCGGGTCCGTTCGTTTCGCCAGCACTTAGCTTACGCTTCGAAAAAGAGAAGGCGTGCAACTCCTTTTGCAATTTTTCCCGTGAATTAATATCGGTGGTAAATGCCAATCGTTGCAACCTCGTGTCAAATTGCGAAATATGGATGAGTACGGTAGCTATTGCGATCTGTTCTTTATCTGCATCCTTCCAGCGGTTAGTCAACGACGTCATTAAACGACTCGCGTAGCGGATAATATCTCTTTTTCACTTAGTTTGTCAACATTGAGATTAATTTAATTCCGCGCAAGTCTCAGTAGTAACAAATCTGGTAGTAAACAGTACCTTAAACTCGCTCCACGTCATACCATGGTATGCTATTTGTGATAGCCACGTCGATGCCGCGCCCTTTAACGCCTTGCTGACTGCAACAACAAGTTGACCGCCACACAATGGATTCTCGGCGAAACACAAATCTGCTGTCGCGCACTACGATCTTGCGTCCATATCTACTTTATCGGGGTCGAATGCGGGTAGCACCACTTTGTTAGTCATTTTCGGCGCTTGCAAAGCTTCGATAAGTGCTCGCATGTTTGCATTTTGTTATTCAAATGAAGTACGCCAACGGTCACTTTCACTTTCGTTTTTATTTGGCGATTGTACCAACACTGATCTCACTTCTGATGACGGAGAGGGTGGTCCGAGCTCAGCTATCTTTATCGTTCAGGAGCGGGCGTTATACCGGGAAGTGTTGGTAATTGAAACAAACGTTAATTTAAAACAATGAAAGTATGTACTTCACGAACACTATGAATAATTTCAATAAAACACAAATCAACAAACAATGCGATATGCGACAGTTTCTACACGTGTTCACTTGGCGGCGGACGCAATCGAACTGAACGACACTCGTCCGCCCATTACGTCGTAGACTCTGTCAACGCCGGGTGGGGCGTTGGCGTCTCGCATTAATAGGAAAATATGACGACAGATGGCGCTGTCGTCCGTCCGTTTCCGACATATATATGTATTTATTATAAAATATAGTACCGTTGAGTTAGTATCCCATAACACAAGTCTTGAACTTACTTTGGGGCTAGCTCAATCTGTGTGATTTGTCCGTATATATTTATATTTATTTATTTATTTATATTCATATCATCATATCACTTTACAGACTAACCAATACATAACATCATCATCATCATTTTGAGTAGGTGACACGGTCAATCGACCATGTACACCCTGGTGTCAGAGCTCTTTGGAACCGCCTCTCGGCCTCTGGAGTACGGAGGAGGATTAAGGCTACCTTTTATCCCGGGAAAAAGTACTATTCCCGAGAGATCGACATTGCCGCGGGCGAAAGAAGAAAGTATTGTGAGGGCTCGACCGACCCGGCGCTCTAGTCGAGTTCCCACATAAATAGGAAGTAGGGAGAACAGAGACTCGACACACAACACACGCAGAGATAAACTTTATTTGTCTTATATTGACAATTTGTTGTAATATATTGACTTTTACATAATATATCAGATACTGTAGGAACCAAGTAAACAGTCCGAGAGATGATGGTAGACTGAAGAATGAGTGATGAGAGAGAGAGAGAGAGAAAGTAATGTAAAAATGGAATGGAATGAAATTTGAATTAAATAAATAAATAAATCTTTATTCAGTACCACAAATTAACATTAACAATATTTGTGATCGGGGTCTCCTTTTAAGTAAAAATATACCTGTGTTAAGAGATCCCGCTCTTCTATAACAATAGTAACATAATTCTGTAGGTACTAAGTAGATAAGAGGCAAATCTATAAACCCAAGAGAAAGAAAAATAGAACATGCATTAAATGGACTGTATGTGTGTGTGTGTGTGTGTGTGTGTGTGTGTGAATTAAAATGAGGAATGAAAAAATATAAGTATAATGGACAGGATGAGAAAGAAATGAGGTTGGACGAGATGCAGCATGCAGGTGGCATGCTGCAACGTTACAGTATATAGCTCAGCTGGTTCGAACTTGGATATTGCAATTTGTCATGTAAATCCGTCCGCCCATAAATACCACCAGCTCTATATTTCACATTCTGGTACGCAGCTTGGTCGTGTCCTATTGTCACATTAACGTAGCCGGATAAGATACCTCGCCGTGAGTCATTTGATCCCACAAAATATATAAAGTACAGAACTGTAACTCTTATGTTATTAGTTTAGTGTCCAATGAGCGGTTTTTGAATTCATCATAATCCTCCTTTTTCATTCATTCATTAATTTTCAGTCCACATCAGCCCACTGCTGGGCATAGGCCTCCCTTTTTTTACGCCATTCTCTACGGTCCTGGTTCTCATCATAATCCTCCTTACCTTATCCCATTATCTGGGGTCGGCGCAGTATGTATTTTCCTTCCACAAATCCCTGTTTCCCTCATGCCTATTGCCTCATGCCTATATCCAGTCCCACCGCCCTCATGTCCTGCCTTACGCATTCCATCCATTCCTTTTTCGGTCTTCCCCTTCCCCGGTATCCACTTACCTCCATCTCTAGCGCTTTCCTTGTAATATGATGATCTTCTCGCCTCATTACATGACCATACCAAGCTTATCTACCACTTCTTAGTTTTTCGTTTACCGGCGCTACTTTCAAACTTCCTCTTACATAAACATTTCTGATCCTATCCATCCGCGTCACTCCGCAAATCCACCTCAGCATTCTCATTTCGGTAGAATGAAGTCTATTTTCATCCTGCACCTTTGTAGCCCAGCATTCTGAGCCGTACATCATCACTGGTCTAATCACAGCTTGTTATATCTTGCTTTTAAGTTTCAACGGCATTTTCGGGTCACACGTAGTGCTGGTAACTACTCTCCACTTCTGCCATCCCGAATGAGCGGTTTTTGAAGTGACATTTAAAAATAAAGGTAATTACTATTTTTCGGACTAGATGGCGTTGATGCAAATTAAGCTCTAGTGAAAAACCTGAGTGAAAAATTTTATGGACGTAAAGTCTCGATAAAATTGTATCATCCATGTCATTGACAATTTCCTCTTTTATCAACGCGATATATGTAACTCAAACTTTTTTTTTACTCCTCTTTTGTAAAGTCCTTATTACCATAGGCAGGCCAGTCTCACTCCCCGTGTAGGTATCCAAAACATTTCTACGCGCGGCGACACCTTCGAAGGTGAAAACGGAACAAATCCGGTAGGGACGACGCGCGATTGGTCATGTGTTCACCGACTTCAACGAATTATGAATCGTATGTTCAGAGTTATAAGTGTAAAATTGGCTTGCTGAATGTATCTAAACTAAGGTGCCGTGTTTTGACGCAAGCTAAATTACACCGTATCATTAACTACATTGAGTTGATATTTCTTTGAATATTTTTGCAGTGCGACTTCTGTACGTATTGTTCTTCTTCTATCCGTTTAATTATGGGTTTCCGTTTAGTTAAATATGTTTCGACCAGTGCATTGCTACCGTGATTGCCCGTTCGTTTGCCTCATTCCGATCTTGTTGGGAGCAAGAAGTTGGGCTTTCTGGGCACACCAAGAGGTGACCCATAGATTGGATAGCACCACCTTTGTTAGAGAAACCCCACCTGACTCTTATCTATTCTCTTATTTATATATGACTCAGTATTTATTCTGTGCCATAGGCATAGTGGAACCACATGTCATGCTTCTCTATCTTTGAAAATACTCTTTCATGTCATCTATTCAAAAAACAAAGCGCGGTG
This sequence comes from Elegia similella, assembly GCA_947532085.1. NCBI lineage: Eukaryota > Metazoa > Arthropoda > Insecta > Lepidoptera > Pyralidae > Elegia > Elegia similella. The sequence continues at coordinate 3,640,240 of OX383953.1, forward strand.
GCCCGTAGCCTATGTAGGGTCTGAAATACGTTTTTATTCTCAAGGGACTAAATCGTATTTTTTTATTAACAATTCCAAGTTTTTAGCCCCGTGGAAATGAAAACACATATTGTTTTTCTCATAGAGGGAGATGAGCAGCAGAATGTGCCATCTCGGGACTTACATAATACTTGTACTCCGGTGTACTCTCTACTAACATAGTTAAAAACTCTTTCGAATAACATAATAATAATACTACATCATACTCTGAATCCATCACTTCACTCGGGAGTCTAGAATACCTCGCAATTTAGCTGAAAATCCCGAGCGTAGATTTTATGCTAGATTCCTTCGTTCCGCTCTATATTCAAAATAATGCCCTTGCCTTATGTTACAAATCAAAATAGTCATGGGTTGCTAGCCGCATCGCCTATTGACATCATTCCTCTCATTTTCGCGCATTCCCTCGATCGGCCTTTACGATCTGCGCGCTCCCAGACCAGCATGCAAGATCACTTGTGGGATCCTGGTGGTATTTAAATAAAAGTGGACTGTTTTAGGATAGCTGGTGTAATAAATAAATACATTTAGGGACTAAACAAATGCGACGCACCTACAGCCGCGGTGGTCAAGCGAAGTAGAATATTTCCGTGTAGATGGCGGGGTCCGCGGCCGTAGCTTCCTCGACCCCCGATCCCCGCAGCTGATCTTCGGCAGGTGGGGCGAAACGTCACGACATACTTTTGTATTTTTTTTATTTTGTTGTTAAGTCTGGTATTTCCAAGCGCCGGAGAAAAATTAGAAAAACGGACTATGGCCTTTGTATCTTATAAATAGTTGGTGAATTACGAGTGTTCTAAAAATAATCTGATTTTATATTGCATGAAAACATTTTTGTATCCAGTATCGGTAAAAAAGATTAAGTAATTGAATCTACCTAACTTCTTGCAAAATTCTTGATAATCGATTCACGGCTATTATTATTTCCAATCTTCTCTACACGATTCGCGCTCGAAAAGTGGCACCGGCAAAACAGCGCACTAATCGAGTTTCGGAGCTGTTTTGTCCACAGTTTCAATAAACCGAGCTAGCACTCACACGTCTCGCGATGACGAATGTCAGTGAAGATGCAAAAACTACGCGTCAAAAGTGAAAAGGAAAGATGGAGTGTCATACTTTCAGTATGTACCGTTTTTGTTGTTGTTTGTAAGTATACATGATGTTTCGGCTCGGGGACATTATTTAGGCTTCATTTTGTATGAGACTGTGTATCTACCATTATATTTGATCGAAGTTTCTAATTCTAGAATGAAGCTGCTTTTTAGTCTGAACAGACTGATAATCATCATCATTTTCAGCCCACATCAGCCCACTGCTGGGCGTGGACCTCCCGTTTTTACGCCATTCTCTACGGTCCTGTGCTAGTCTATACTAGGATACACCTAATAGACTAGGATATACCTAAGTCTAACCGCATGTGCCCGGCTGCACCTAGCTATACCCAGCTAGAACTAGGTGTATCCGCACTTTGCCTATTAGCCGTAGCCGTAACATATTCTTGTAAACATCAACAGTTGAATGAAACCTTTCAACTCGTTACCCGACCTTTAAACAACCTTTGAGAAAACCACAACGCTTGTATAAAGGTAAACCTTTGGTTGTCGATGTGAAGATTGAATCCACAAATTACTAGCTTATGTACAGGGTGTTACAGATAGACGAAATAGAATAGTTAAAACAGGATAAATAAATAAATATATACGGACAAATCACACAGATTAAGCTAACCCCAAAGTAAGTTCGAGACTTGTGTTATGGGATACTAACTCAACGATACTATATTTTATAACAAATACGTATATAGATACACATCCAAGACCCAGGTCAATCTGAAAAAGATCATTTTCCATCTTGACCTGACCGGGGATCGAACCCGGGCACTCCGTGTCGCAGGCTGGCGTGTTGACCGCTGCGCCACGGAGCTAGTCAAGGATGTCGTGCAATGAAGAAGTGCATACGTGCTATATGTGGTATTGGTCCTTATGAATCTTGCTGGCCTTATTTCAAAGAATTACAAATTTTACGGTACCGTGTATATATGTTACGGTAAATATGATTAATCGAAAATTATTAATAATTTTATAACATTATTAATAATAACCTCGTGTTTTGGTAAATGTGAATAAAAAACTGAAATTAATTACTTTTGGTAGTTATTATTAATAATTCACTACACACATTGGTAAAAGTTATAAAAAAACCCAAAGTTATTAGTCCAGTAGGTATTTATTAAGAATATGATATGACGACGATACTACTTATTCGTAAGATATGACACATATAACAGTGCTTGTCTCAGATCACACAAACAAGGGTAGGTACTTGTTTTAAAGAAACTGACAACAATAATCAACTCTTAATCTGTACTCTTAATAAACAAAGTTAAAAGAGTGAGAGAACAGCCTCTCGGCAGCGAAAGGGAGTCGCTATTGCTGCCCTATCTTGAGCTACTGGAACAGAGTCTACGTTGACTCGAGACTTGCTCGTGTCAATGTAAAATAACTTTAGTTTTTAATATTTTTATTTGGCTCACTTTACTAACCCTAGTTTATAAGCTTATTTTTGGTACTAACCTATGTTATAGAAATGTATTTCTAAAATAAAACGTTATTAGTATTATTATTTGTATCTACTTTGGTTTCACGGGTGTTACCCGGGTCCTTTGGAGGCTTGCGTGGAGATATAAATCCAACATGAAGAGGCCCTTTGGAGAAGTTGATGTAAAGTTGGTCTCCAGCCAGAACTTGTTTTTGGAAATACCAATGTATGATATGTCCTTGAACAGGTCTAGGCTGGAGCAGAAACTATTGCATTATGAAAGACAAATTTATGGGATTGAAATGTAGCTGGACTTGTGCTAGGTTTGCCTGGATTGGACACCTGCTATTATTATAAAATGGCAAAATTATAGAATCGTCATCACCATCAAGAAGGCCTCTTGTGATGAGGCCTTTTTAATACTTTGATTAAAAAGGCCTCGAGATTACCACCATGGGAACAGGCATGAAAATATGTAAGTGTCTATTTTAGGGTAGAGATCTTGAAAATTATGTAATTTTTGGAATCCAAGATGACGGACGCGACTTTTCATGAAAAACCTGCAACCTGCAAAGGGGTCGTTTTTTGGGTTTTTACCTTAGTTATGTAATCCAAGATGGCGGGCGCGACTTTTCATGATAAACCAACATGAGTGTCGTTTTCTAGGTTCTTGGGGTGTAGAGGTGCATATCTCGAAAATGACGTCAGTTATACAGGGTGGCGCAAAAGTAAAGACCCTATTTGGTTCAGCTATAAAATTTTTTCTAAATTAGAAAACTAGATTTAGGTTTTTTTAAATGTATATTTGTGCCATTAAATTTCGTACCATTAGGATTTAAAGATGATGTCTTTTAAATGGTGACCTCCAGAGTTGATACACATTTGAGCCCTATTTATGACATTTTGCATAACTTGCCGTAACACTTCCTGCGATATGTTCGTTATTTCTTGACGAATGTTTTCTTTTAGAGCTGCGAGAGTCTGTGGCTTGTTCACATACACCCGAGATTTCAAAAAACCCCAAAGAAAGAAGTCTGGACTGGTCAGATCGGGTGATCTTGCAGGCCAAGGCAAATCGCCAAAACGAGAGATAACTCGGCCTGGAAAAGCGTCCCTCACACAATTATTCCACGTTCTTGGGGAGTAAAACGGTCCATGTTTATTTTCAGTGTATTTTACATTTGTTCACTACACAATTTTCAAAAACAGAATGACAGAAAATGTCATATAAAAAAAATAAAAGTATTTTCTTTAGTGCCAGTACTTTTGCGCCACCCAGTATAATCTAAGATGTCGGACGTGACTTTTCATTATAAATCGACGTGAGTGTCAATTTCTAGGTTTTTTTCGGTGTAGTTTTGGAAAATTACATCAGTTTTAGTATCCAAGAAGGAAAATCTTCGCGTGGCCTCTCGCACATCCCGCACGCCGCCTCGCCACCCCTGCCCGCACCTCTGTTGCCCGATCGAGAAAAAAATCGCCAGTGTACATCTATTTTTATCGATAGTTATTACATTTATCGGTACTAAGGTTACATTATTAATAATCACCGACAAATGTGATTAATTTCTCACTTTTACCTGTACTTTCGGTAATTATTAATAATGATAGACAATTATTAATAATTTTTAATTAATCACTCTAACCGTAACATATACATAAAAGAGGTATGCATGTTTGTCAAGCAAAATCCACATATATTTAAGCAAGCGCGGGATCTATTTCCAAGGTGTGTTAGAAACCCTACGAGGCTTGTACTAGATGTCGTACCGAAACATGAACGGTTCAAGAAAAATTGCTATGGCATGTGCATCAGCATATACAACAAACTACCAGATCATATAAAACAGCTAACACAAAAATAAATTTAAAAAAGCTTTGCATAAATTTTTACAACAAAACATATTTTACTCAATAAATGACTTTCTGGCGCGGGACTAGACAATAATACATTTTGTTTGTCACTAATTTATTTAATGTTATATCAAATGTAATTAAAAATGTTTTTACAATTGGAAAATGCATGTGTGTAAGAAATAAGTATAATAAGTAGTAGTAAATAATTATAAAGAAAAAAAATTGCATACTGTTTTCAACAGTTGAATAGGCTTGCTCTATTATTTACGTAACATCTGTTATTTACCCTATTTCAGCAAATAAACGACTGTATTTGTATTTGATGTTACAGATTATATCATTGAAATGAGATAAAGACATTATTTTTAATTGTTTATATTGCGACGGTTGATTTGATTTACCTACACGCAATAAGTGGGATTTTGCATTCGCAATGCTATTTGATATACTATTACTAAATTAAGAAATAAAATATGGTGAAAATATTTTCAAGCGGACGTAATTTGAACCGGCAACCTTAAATCGTACGTTAAATCGTAATCACAGGTACAAACCCCGCCCGCTTGAAAAAATTATCACCATATTTTATATTAATTTAATAAGAATAAAGACATTATGTATAAAAAAGCAATATACATGCAATGAAACATAGAATCTCCTCTATTTTAAAGTCGGTCAAAAACGGGAACGGGTGCCACCCAACATTTGTCCATGTGTGTAAAAATAAAATCGGCTACCCCGGGAGCACCCGTTCACGAGTTATCCATTACAAACAAAGAAACAAACTCTTACATCTTTCAGCTTTATAACATTAGTCTAGGTGGTTCTAGGTGACTATTCATATATATCATATTTGACAGCTCCGTGGCGCAGTGGTTAACAAACACGCCAGCCTGGGACACGGAGTGCCCGGGTTCGATCCCCGGCCAGGTCAAGATGGAAAATGATCTTTTTCAGATTGGCCTGGGTCTTGGATGTTTATCTATATATGTATTTGTTATAAAATATAGTATCGTTGAGTTAGTATCCCATAACACAAGTCTTGAACTTACCTTGGGGCTGGCTCAATCTGTGTGAATTGTCCGTATATATTTATTTATATTTATATTAGTCTAGGTAGTTCTAGGTGACTATTCTTATATATCTGTAAATTCGGTTTACGGACGATAATTTTACGTAATAAAGGTGGAAGAGAGATAGATGCGTCACAAGCCGAACGCTTAGTCAGATCGTGCCTCTCTATCGCTTGTTCCGCGCTCTCGCTTGCACACGGCACGTGACACTTTTTCGTGCGTGCAGCCGGCGTTCATCTATTTATAAGACGTTAACACGACAACAGATAATCTAACTTTCGTTCTCCGTAGTGACGGTGCAAGGTTTCTCGTCCCATGGGGTCACTGACCTGTCCAGGGACGCTGATTTACCTACCCATATATAATTTGAATAGTTGATAGTAATGACTAAGTACTTAAGTCTAAGTAAGCGCAAATGTAATTTGTTTAGATAACTTATTTGTGATGTACTGAACCCAGAACCATTCGCAGTACATATACTAGATCCGTAAGTTACCAAAATATAAAAAAAACTTCGCCATATTGCGGAAAAATAAAAATATTATTTTTATAAGTATTTATTTTGATTCTCAATGCTATTTTGATATCATCATCATCAGGTCTTTTTTAGTCTCCACTGCAGGAGCATTACCCTCTCTGTACTACCGGAGCCATACTTGGCCAGAGCAGACAGAGGCTTAGCCTACACTCTCCTTGCTGGCCAGATGGGAGAGGTCTCATTGATGTTTATGAGCTTTGTTTAGCTTGTATTTCCTAAGTCGCCTCTTACGACATCCATGGAAAGACTTGGAGTGGTCCTATTCTACTCTGCCGGAAACCGCACGGCAATATATTTATACTCTTATTAAATTAAGAAATAAAATATGGTGAGCATAGGCCTAGGTCGCTGGTTCAATCGTATGAAAATTTTTTCACAATATAGTTTTTCTTAATTTTACAAAAAATAAAAATATTGCTTCTCCATGCTGGTCTGGGAGAAAAGAATACCAGCTGCTTCTCTTCCCGCGCAGCTCATAAAAGACGATCGAGGGATTGTGCTAAAATCAGGAATCATGTTAATAAGCGATGCGGCTAGCTACCCATCACTATTTTGATTCCGTTTTCCGCCAGCGCCAACCAAACAACATACTGTGTCCCTTTATATGAAAATAAATAATAAAAATAAATAAATATATACGGACAAATCACACAGATTGAGCTAGCCCCAAGGTAAGTTCGAGACTTGTGTTATGGGATACTAACTCAACGATACTATATTTTATAACAAATACATATATAGATACACATCCAAGACCCAGGCCAATCTGAAAAAGATCATTTTCCATCTTGACCTGGCCAGGGATCGAACCCGGTCACTCCGTGTCGCAGGCAGGCGTTTTGACCGCTGCGCCACGGAGCTAGACGACAAAATGACAGGGTTCTGTACCTCAACACGAAAAAACTGAACCCTTTTAGGAACACTTTGTTGTTCGTCTGTCTATCTGTCTGTCTAAGACCCCCAGGAACGCGTGGAAGTATTAAGCTAAATTCATATCAAATACTGAGGTCCACTGTCCCTCGGAGCAGTGAAAATTTAAAATTAACGCAAAAAAGTTAACGCAATCAAAAGATACGTTTATGCCACAAATTCGACATTCTCAAGGGAATCAAAAACTACAGGTTACTTCTCGTGCACTCAGGATCTTAAAATTTGGTACGAAGCAATGTCTTATAGCGCAGATAAAGGAAAAATTGCGAAACCCATTAATTTTGAGTTATATCATGTAGTAAAAATATTTTTAATAATTTCGAACTTTTTTTTTACCATAACTGTATTTCCTGTAATTGGACCAGGTAGAATGGCGTATGGTCATGACGGAAACGCCCACAAAATACGACTTCACTCGCAGTCTACGCGTTTCACCTTGAACTGGATACCAGTCGGACACAAGAATGTCCGATTGAAGTACTTATTATATAACGATTTAATTTTATCGGCCAGAACATTCTTTAAAAAAAAGCTACAAATTCGGTGCCACAAAAATTCGTGGTAGAGCCACGCTACCGGCAAAATGAATTGATAACAGCATGAATGGGCCGGCTCGTCCGGGGAAGTTCCACACGCTCACAGAAAATCGACGTCTGAGTAGAAGCTTTACCGCTTCTACATATGCTTCGTTCGGTGAGTGAAAGAGCCAGAGGCCCATCCTTCACCCTCCCCTCCCCATTTCCTTCCCCCAACTCCTTGAAAGGCCGACAACGCACCTGTCACACCCTGGTGTTACAGTTGTCCATGGGCAGCGGTGATCACTTACCATCAGATGACCTGCTTGCTGGTTTTCGTCCTATAACATAAAAAACAAAAATTAAAAACACCGGCCAAGTGCGATTCGGACTCGCGCATGAATAAAAAACAGCAAAAAAATCATGTCTGTTGTATGGGAGAGGCCTCCTTAATAATATTTTTTTATTTTAATTATTTAATATTCTGGAATTATGTCGATAGGCTCTGTCTACCCCACAAGGGAAAAAGACGTGATACTTTGTATGTACAATGTGTTAGCCGTGTGGTTTCCGGCGGAATAGAATAGGACCTCTCCAAGTCTTCCCACGGAGGTCGTAAGAGGCGAGTTAGGAAATACAAGCTAATCAAAGCTCATAAACATCAATGAGCCCTCTCCAACCCGTCTGGCCAGCGAGGAGAGTGTAGGCCAAATCCTGTCTGCTCTGGCCAAGTATGACTCCGGTAGTACAGAGGGTCATGCTCCTGCAGTGGAGACTAAAAAGACCTGATGATAATGATGACTATGTGGAAACTAAACAAAAACTAATGCAGTTTATCGTTTTAATCTAACCGTACAATTAGCCAACTACGCTTCAACATTCAAAAATATTTTAACTACTTCCCACATACTTGGCCAATTATTTTATATGAAGGTTTTTTATCGATTCCTTATTAGGGTTCCGTACTAGTTTGTTGTTGTAGGTCAACAGGACTTTTAGACCTATGTGTTAGTGTCTGTTCGTTAGCGAACCATATCTCAAAAAGATATAAAGGGCTCGGTGAAAATAACTCGAAATATATAGTGATGTACATGCTCATCATTATCATCATCATCATATCAGCCGCTGGAAGTCCACTGCTGGACATAGGCCTCCCCCAAAGATTTCCAATACGACCGGTTAGAAGCGGCTTCCATCCAGCGTCTTCCTGCTACCTTAGTCAGGTCATCCGACCATCTGGTCGGTGGATGTCCGACGCTGCGCTTGCCGATACGTGGTCGCCATTCGAGAACCCTTCTGCCCCATCGGCCATCGGACAACAGGAATTATTGAGAGCCTATGTGTTAGATTGTCTGTTCGTTAGCGAACCATATCTCAAAAATTGTGTGTGTTGCATTGGAGGACATCAAAATATTTATTTTACTCTGTTATTGTAATTGTTTTTATAGCGGCAATAGAAATACATCATCTGTGAAAAGTTTAACTGTCTAACTGTCACGGTTTATGGGATACAACCTGGTGACAGACAAACAAACAGACAATGAAGTCTTAGTAATACGGAACCCTCAACATTACAAAACAATATATTTTTACAAATTGCAATGTATTTTTTTTTTCATTTAACTATGCATGTTTGTTCGGGTCGAATCTTGCAACTCAATTTTGAAGCCGATATCTTTCACTAGAGCTAAAATTTTCTGTACTCGTTGAGTTTAGATGACATGCATGGTGAGCTGTGTGACGTCATTCTAAATCCAACATGGCAGAACATCCAAGATGGCGGACTAGCTATTTTTGATGCACTATATCGATAATATGGATAAAAAAAACCGGCCAAGTGCGAGTTGGACTCGCGCACGAAGATTTCCGTACCGTTATCTATAAAAACGGCAAAAGAATCATGTCTGTTGGATGGAAGCCCCCTTAAATATTTATTTTATTCTATTTTTTAGTATTTCTTGTTATAGCGGCAACAGAAACACATCATCTGTGAAAATTTCAACTGTCTATCTATCACGGTTCATGAGATACAGCCTGGTGACAGACTGACAGACGGACAGCGGAGCGAAATTAATAGGGTCCCGTTTACACCCTTTGGGTACGGAACCCTAAAAATGAAAGGGCTCGCTGAAAATAACTCGAAAAATGATATACATAAAATTGATTACTTTTTTTTTACTTTTAATTTTTTCTACGGAACCCTTTTGTTCAAGTCACACATACACTTGACCGTTTTTTGTATCGATACAATACCTAATATTGTTTACACTCGGCGCCCAAGGTTGAGTATTTCGGCTACTTCCGCTAAGCCATGTCAAACCGTGACATTGACTCAGTTACCCGACTACCGAGAACAAGCAGTGTAATGTTTTGACGAGCCTGTATCATTTCAGTCTTACTTACTTATACTTATATACGGACAAATCACACAGATTGAGCTAGCCCCATGGTAAGTTCGAGACTTGTGTTATGGGATACTTACTCAACGATACTATATTTTATAACAAATACATATATAGATACACATCCAAGACCCAGGCCTATCTGAAAAAGGTCATTTTCCATCTTGACCTGGCCGGGGCGGGGATCGAACCCGGGCACTCCGTGTCGCAGGCTGGCGTGTTTACCACTGCGCCACGGAGCTGTCAGTCTTATAATAGAATAGCCTGATTGCGTGAGAATTATGCCAAATTGGCAAATCCTCTGTCTGCTCTGGCCAAGTATGAGGGTCATGCTCCTGCAGTGGAGATTAAAAAGACCTGATGATGATGATGGTCTAGGACAAAAGAAAACGTAGAATGTACCAGCTGCTTCTCTTCTAATGTCGATCGCAAAAGCCGATCGAGGGAATGGGCGAACATCTAAGGAATCACATCAATATGGAAACCCATCACTATTTTATTTCCGATTCACATATAATCGCCCAACATGCTTAACGTGGCCTTTAGGTCTTTAAGACCTGGTTTCTGTCTACCCCGCAAGGAAAAAAGACGTATGTATGTGTGGAATCCTTACATCAATCCAAATGACACTATGATACCACGTACGTTAGGCAAATTTATTTTGTCTTTGTTTGATTTTACTAATTTTAATGGTATCATTCAATTTGACTAATCTAATTTCGCCTAATTTTGAACTTGAACCGTGATATTTATGATTGCTTTGTTATACTTTAAATTATTTTTTAATTTGAATTTACGGATTTAAATTATTTCGAACGTGCTCAGTGACATTGTTTTTATTTGACGTTTGAGTGCTATGACACTTAATATAAAAGCGAACAAAAATCCTTGCTAATATTATAATGCAAAACTGAGTTTGTTTGTTTTTTTTTTTGTTTATTTCTTTGTTTGTCACACTACAAAATTTGGTAGTTATGGCGTTAAACGCCATCGATAACGAAATCGATCATCATGGAAATTTGCATACACGTTCTTTGGACTACGGCGAAGGTCATGCAACCTACCTTATATCCTGGAAAATAGTACTGTTTCAAACCACTTCGTTCTGTGATCTTGTAGTTTATTTTTATCATTGTGTTGTAATTTGAAATTTAAATACTGACAGAAATATTTATATTACATTTAATAGTATTCAATATTGTGCAATACTTATTGAAGAAATTATGTAATTTGTTATATTGAGAATATTTAATCAATTATGTATGTGATAGTATGATGTAAGATTTAGTGTGAAATAATTATTAAAATATAAATATTTATTGTCAAAAGACTGAAAGCGTGTGTTTTTGTATGTGATGATAGTGTTTAATTATTTCTGTCTTTAATGTTAGTGATTGTTTTTCCTATTACGAATGGATGTTTATAATGAAACGATATAAATATATAAAATTACTATTTCATTTATTCGCTCATCCTCGCCTCTGTTTTCTTTTTTAATTTATGTACAATCCAAACGAGTATTTTTGGTATCTAAATTACTATCACAATTTTACCATCCATGGGCGAATCCATGGCCGTAGCCATGGCCGTAACCATGTCCGTACGCGACGGGGGCTACCACGGAGTGGACGAGGGGTGCGGGGTGGGACTGGGAGAGGGACTGGCTCACGACAGTCTTGCTGGCAGCGAAGGCGGGAGCGGCGTAGCCGTGAGCGGCGTAGCCATGACCGGCGTAGCCATGACCGGCGTAGCCGTGGGCGAGACCGATGGCGGGAGCGGCGTGGGCAAGGACTGGAGCGGCGTGAGCCACCACGGGGGCGACGTGTCCGGCCAGCTGCTTGGCCAAGATGGGGGCGACACCCGCGGCCTGGCCGTCGAGCTGAGCTTCAGCGGTCTTGACGGCGTCGACGGCTTGCCAGCTGTGGTCCTCAGCGGCGTTGATGGCGCGGCCTTGGAGCTCGGCGGCTTGGTCGTGGTATTCGCGGGCGGCGTCGACGGCGGCACGGGTGTGGTCCGAAGCGTCAACATGAGCGTCGATGGCGGCGCCCTGGATGTCGCCGGGGGAGATGGTGGGGAGAGCGGGGGCGGCGTGCGCTACCACGGGAGCGTGGGCGACGGCGAAGGGAGCGGCGTGGGCGACCGCCAGGGGAGCGGCGGCGTACCCATGGCCCAGGAGACCGTGGCCGAGCAGGCCCGAGGGCACTGCTGACGCGTAGGCGAGGACGGCGGCGAAGATCTGTGAATTAAAAATAAATTGATCATTGGTCCTGGTTAATTACGTAATGGATGCATTGGGAGACAGTTCACTTGAGGTCTAAATAGCTCTTTCACTTGAGTGTGTTCCAATTGGCATCCTGAGGTGTGACACAACAAGAGTTCGAAATCCACTAAATTCGTAAATTGGAATAGAAAAAATATTCAATACAAATAAATCAATTAAAGAGATTGGACAGATGAATGAAGTCATGGCAATCCTATTTGCAGTGACATATAATCCATTAAATACATATAGATAGATATATCATTTGAAATGAATTAAAGAACAATCAATCCTAAAATCCAGGACACTAAATTGTTTCATATAAAAATCCATCGAGTTTAAATCCGTTAAGACAAAGGTTCCTCAAATCCATTGTCTAAGCTTAAGGTTACACAACACAGCACTATCACAACCAACGATAATAGCTCACTGACCAGAACTCTCATCGTGCACTTCTGTGGGACTGCTCGAAGGCTACTGATTGCTCTCATTTCGGCGTCGATCGCTTTTATACGCGAGTGCTTATGATGAAAGTAAGCTTGCAGAGTTTCAGGGCGATCTAGCCAAGTCTCATCCATGGGGAACCTCTTCAGCTCAGTCGTCCAGGTTCGCGTACTCATAACACGAGTTGGTTTTTATCCCTCTAATTCAAATCTTGGATTCAGGAGCACTTGCAGTGTATAAAATCGGAAGGAAAAATGTTAAGTAAGCTGGCAAAGTGTGGGTCGTATTAGCGTAAACGTAAGGGTTTCATGCCACCCACAGAAGATAAAAAATAATTTGTTTTATGTTCTGTGTAACTGAGAAACTACTGTACAATATTTAACTAATAAAACCACGATTATTGTATGGGAACTTTTATGTATTTTTAAGGTTAAGCAAACTTTTTCGAGCAAGATCACTATTGTTCTTAGTTAGCTAAGGTCTGACGTCTTTTTTTTAATAAGTTAACATTTACTTTATTTGGAGAAACCAATTACAAAATAGGTACATACAGGGACATAAAGAAGTAATAAAAATTAGTAGACAAATTGAAATAGACAACAATACATTTTTCGACCTGTAGAAATTCGACCAACTGATCGGTTTTATCTTTTCATCTCATCTTTTTTATATTGTATTTTATTATCATGATTTTTACACAAGCCTTTTATTTAAAATATAAAAATAATGTCTTTAGTGCTTATTTATGTATGTAAATAAACACTAAAGAAACGAACACACATTCGTTTCTTCATTCAATCTTAACTCCTACATGCCTGAACAGATTTGAATGTATGGAGTATGGTTGAAATCCTTACAACGTCCCAAGTAACAAAGGCTATATTATATATGACAGTGAGCCGTGTTTGAAATCTGAAGAATCGTGTTAATAGGCGATGCGGCTAGCAACCCGTCACTATTTTGATTCCGTTTTCCACCTAATGCCCACCAACATGCTAAACGTGGCATTCAGGTATTATAGACCTAGGCTCTGTCTAGCCCGTAAGGGAAAAGGACGTGATGCTATGTATGTATGTATGAGAGCATTGTTTTTTAATTTTTTTCTGACAAAATTTATTCTGTATGGGTGTTCAAAGTAGAATCTAAATTCCCAAAGATCCCTGTTTTTAAATGAAAATGTAAGTAATTTGAATTCCTTGACAAAAAATCTTTTTGGACCAGGAAAAGAAAATTATACATATCTTTAATATCTTCCTGAAATAAGACCGGATAGAAAGGCAATATGGTCATGGCGGAAACATACAGAGTACGGCTTTAATCAAAGTATTTAATAAGTCGACTCGTGTCACCTTGGACTGCATACCAATGAAATGTATTATGCCTTGATTATATCGCATTATGTAACAACGTGGCCACTAGTTCAGGCTCTGAGAGCTGTAGAATTCGCGAGGCTTATCACAGCGAACCCACAATGGTCCTGAACGCCATAGACCCCACTCGCGCTTAGCGAATTGCGTCATTTTGAAAAAATCCATAGTCTTATGCCATTAGCCATTTAGCCGTGTCGTTTCCGGCAGAGTAGAATAGGACCACTCCAAGTCTTCCCGTGGATGACGTACAAGGCGACTTCGGAAATACAAGCTAAACAAAGCTTATAAACATCTGAGAGACCTCTCCAACCCCTCTGGCTAGCGTGGAGAGTGTTGGCCAAGTCCTCTGGCTGCTCTGGCCAAATATGGCTCTATTAGTACAGAGAGGGTCGTGCTCCTGTAGTGGAGATAAAAAGACCTGATGATGATGATGTAACAACGTATTTTTTTATAATATAGGACGGCATACGAGCAAGCTGGTCACCTGATGGTCAGTGATCACAGCTGCCCATGGGACAACTGTAACACCAGGGTGTGACACGTGCATTATCGGCCTTTCAAGGAGTTGGGGGAAAGGAATAGGGAGGGGAGGGGCTACGATGGGTCCTCCTACCTCCGGGTCTCTCACTCACTGAACGAAGTATAGAAAAGGCAAAGCTTCTACCCAGATGTCTATTTTCTGTGTGTGGTACTTCCCCGGACGAGCCAGCCCATTCATGCTTCTAGCAATTCATTTTGCCGGTAGCGTGGCTCTACCACGACTAACGTAGCCTGCGGTTCAGGCTCTGAGAGCTGTAGACTTCGCGAGGCTTATCACAGCGAACCCACAATGGTCCTGAACGTCATAGACCCCACTAGCGCTTAGCTAATTCCGCCATTTTGAAAAATATCTATAGATGTATGACATTGTGTCTCAGATCGGCCTTTTTATCAATTTCAAGCTGAAATTTATATCAAACTAGCTTTCGCCCGCGGCTCCGCCCGCATCAATGTCGATCCCTCGGGAATAGTCCTTTTTCCCAGGATAAAAAAAGCCTATGGCCTTCTCCGTACTCCAGAGAACTTGTATGTAAAATTTCATGATGATCGGTTCAGTAGTTACGCCGTGAAAGTTTATATTAGTAAGAATACTCAGGTCCACTGTCCATTGAAACTGTGAAAAAAAACAAACTTTTAAACCAACGCAATCGAAAGATACAGCTGGTTATGTCGCAAATTTTCGTTTTTTCGACATTCGCAAGGGAATCAAAACCTAGGGCAATTCCATGGACTCAGAATCTTGAAATTTGGTACGAAGCAACGTCTTATAGCACAGATAAAGGAAAAATTGCGAAGAGCATACATTTTTAGTTACATCATGTAGTAAAAATATTTTTAATAATTTCAAACTTATTATATATAATGTACGGAACTCTTAGTGTGCGAATCTGACTCGCACTTGGCCGGTTTTTTTTTAAATAAGCTTTTTAGGTCTTCCTTCTGGGCAAAATCCCCCCCTTCTGTATTTCACTAGATCTAATGCTGTCTTGCCATCCCTCATTGAAAACAAATAAGTCGTCTCTCCATCTCGTTCTCGGCTTCCCCCTTGAATGCATTCCATCACTATGTACCCATGATGTTATCAGACGTGTCCATCTTTCAGCCATCGTACGGCATACGTGACCCGCCCAATTCTATTTCAGCCTAGCGGACTTTTTCCCACGTCGACTGCTTTAGCGATAGAGCGTAGCGTAATATCTCTGACACGATCAACAGTCTTAACAAGTTTATTTTGTCTGGTTTTGAACTTGTACCGTAACATTTAAAGTGCCTTTGTTTGATTTTTTTGTTATGTAATAAATTTATAACTGGACTGGTCAAGTTTGTTTTGCCTAAGTTTGAACTTGTACCATGACATTTGTGATTTCGTTATTTAGTTTTGTTTACCTTTTACATACATACATATCATCATGGCTTTATCCCTATCGGGGTAGACAAAGACCACGCACAGTCAGGGATAGAGATACCTGACCAGGACCTCTACATATATCTTGATTTTTCTCCTTAACTATAAATAATATAACATAAAAATGAAAAAAAAAACAGAAAGATTTTAATGAAGTCGTTATATTCATATGTAATATACATTTTCATGTTAATATTATTTATAGTTTAAGGCGATACCACTGTAAATAAGGTCGTTCTGAACCTTATTTATCTCGCAAAATAATTAAATTAGGAGTTTCAAATCTAAGTAATATGATTTTTGACTATTTCATCTCCAAAAATTGAAGATGAAAACACGTTTTGATAAAATTTTCTCGATAGAAATATTTTTTGAAAAATGGTCTTCGTTCGCAGAGTTTTTGTTATTGTAGCTCAAATGCGACGAATGAAATAATGATTTTTAGACTAAAAGATAGGTTATTAGTAATTCATCAAAATGTAAATATGAAAATACAATTAACCGGTCTGATTTTATATAAAATAGAAATAACGAATTTGGCGCTTACGTTTTTTTCTTTGAGCGACTCGAGACTATACCTATCTCATCATTCACGGGCTAAACCGCCAAGCGCTATCCCTTGCGCGCACTTGATCAGTCCTTTGCCGAGCGATGGTACCAAACATTTGAGGCCTCGCCTTAAGAGGAAATTCAAGATATATGTGGAGGGCCTGGTCAGGTATTTCTGTCCCTGACTGTACATTTAGCGTGTAGTCTTGGGGCGTGTAGCCGATAAATGGAATCAAAACAGTAACGGGTTGCTAGCAGCATCTATTGACATAATTCCTTAAAGCGCCCATTCCCTCAGCCGGCTTCTACGGTTTGCGCGGGACAAAAAGCAGTTCGCACTCGTACATTCTACGTTTGTTCTTTGCTCCCAGACCAGCGTGGTAGTCCTTCCTAGTTTACCTTTTTAGATACGTCACGTCACGCGTCTCATTTTGTCAAGTTTTGAACTGTAACTGTGACAGTTAATAGTGTAAATAAATTTGACATATTATATTTGTCGGATTGTGAACTTCCCTTGAGATTTAGCGTATGACAGAAATCCACTTTATTATGTTGAACTGTATAAAATATTGTGCAAATGATGCAATGAAAACTATAGAAATTATGTCATTTTAAATATCGAAAAAATGATATTATGTAATTGATGAAATATTTCAGATATTATGGGATAAAAACTAAAAGAGTCTGCAAATGACCATGTGTTGTTTTAGATATATCAACATTTTTCTCATAGACTAAACATTTCTTTGTCCATAATAAACACGGAGTACATACATAAATTATCATCATCAGCTCTAAAATTTAGCCAGAGATTGCTCCTTAATGAGTGGGTATTTGTAATGAAACGATAGAAATATATAAAATTACTATTTCATTTATTCGCTCATCCTCGCCTCTGTTTTTATTTTTTAATTTATGTACAATCCAAACGAGTATTTTTGGTATCTAAATTACTATCACAATTTTACCATCCATGGGCGAATCCATGACCGTAGCCATGGCCGTAACCATGTCCGTACGCGACGGGGGCTACCACGGAGTGGACGAGGGGCGCGGGGTGGGACTGGGAGAGGGACTGGCTCACGACAGTCTTGCTGGCAGCGAAGGCGGGAGCGGCGTAGCCGTGAGCGGCGTAGCCATGACCGGCGTAGCCATGACCGGCGTAGCCGTGGGCGAGCCCGATGGCGGGAGCGGCGTGGGCAAGGACTGGAGCGGCGTGAGCCACCACGGGGGCGACGTGTCCGGCCAGCTGCTTGGCCAAGATGGGGGCGACACCCGCGGCCTGGCCGTCGAGCTGAGCTTCGGCGGTTTTGACGGCGTCGACGGCTTGCCAGCTGTGGTCCTCAGCGGCGTTGATGGCGCGGCCTTGGAGCTCGGCGGCTTGGTCGTGGTATTCGCGGGCGGCATCAACCGCGGCGCGGGCATGGTCTGAAGCGTCAACGTGAGCGTCGATGGCGGCGCCCTGGATGTCGCCGGGGGAGATGGTGGGGAGAGCGGGGGCGGCGTGCGCTACCACGGGAGCGTGGGCGACGGCTAAGGGAGCGGCGTGGGCGACCGCCAGGGGAGCGGCGGCGTACCCATGGCCCAGGAGACCGTGGCCGAGCAGGCCCGAGGGCACTGCTGACGCGTAGGCGAGGACGGCGGCGAAGATCTGTAAAAAAAATCTTGGTTAATCACTGAAAAATTTCACTTAAAGTCACTAAAAGTTAGCTTAGGTGACATTTCTAAATATAGGTCACTTCAAGTCCAAATATCTCTCTTCTAATATATTCCTGATACAGCCGAGGACGATTCTTAGAAACCCATGTCCCGCTAAATATGTTAATTAGAGAAAGAAGTACAAAAATATAAATCAACGAAAGAGATTGTTCTCCGTTAAAGTCGTAATAATCCTGTTTGTAATGACTTATAGACAACAAAAGTGATACAATCTCTGAATGTCATATAGATTATATCATTTAGGATTAGTCAGTAGACAATCCATGTCAGAATCCAGGACACTAATGTTTAAATCCATCGACAAAGTCGGTGAAAAGAATTCCCGAGTCCATTGTCTAAGCTTAAGGTTACACAACACAGCACTATCACATAACTACGATAATAGCTCACTGACCAGAACTCTCATCGTGCACTTCTGTGGGACTGCTCGAAGGCTACTGATTGCTCTCATTTCGGCGTCGACCGTTTTTATACTCGTACCTCCGTGGTGCTAAACGGATCGCGCGCGAAAAAAGTAAGCGGCCGTCAAGGGCGGGAAGGGTGCAGGAAGCGATTTTGACAGATTGCGCATTCCATTTTCGAATTTGACATGTAGTGATTCCTTGGCGGACAGTTTTGGTTTTTCCTGAATTCGAATTGTGACTTTTGCATCTATTTTTAATTTTTTTTTTGTTTTATTTCTTTGTCTTTATGGCCAGTAAAAAGTTTTTTTTTCTCTATTTATACATAGCCAGTGTGAAATGAACAAGGCAATCGAAAATCAGCTTATTATATAGGAATGTTCAACTCTTTTGAATATATTTACATTAGAAATACATAGTTTTGTTACGGATGTAGATGGGGTCAATATGCTCTAAAAATGTGGTCCTAATAAAAGATTATTATTGATATTGCTAACGTGAATGTTTAATCAATATAGTGTAATTTTTCATTATTACACGTGTAATAATTCTTCAATTTTGTTGCAGAAAAATCTATTGTTCTTTTTATAGGTTCAAAAAATCACTGCATATTAATAATTTATGCAATAGTATAAAACAAAGTCGCTTCCCGCTGTCTGATTAGATCTTTATAACTACTCAACGGATTTTGATGTGGTTTTTTCAAATAGATAAAGTGGTTCAAGAGGAAGGTTTATATGTATAATTTATCACACCCGTCGAATCCGGGGCGGATTTTCTGTGAGAGTGGGTACTTCCCCGGACGAGCCGGCCTATTCATGTTATTAGCAATTGATTTTGCCGGTAGCTTGGCTCTACCACGACTAAAACTGACCTGGGGTGCAATATCCTATCATGGAACGAAGAATCCTTGGCCTTTGTCCAGTGGACTTCTTACGGACGAATGATGATGATGAACAATGAACACAGACAAATAGATAGATTTTGATCTAAGACCATATTTTTTTCTCTCACGGCGTATACGGTTCCTTGACCATGACCCATGCTAGAAATGGCCTTTACGTCAAATACTGTTGCCGAGTATTTTTTCAAGCATAGTAGGTAATTTGTCAAACATTATTTTTTTAAAAGTTGAACTGAAGAAACATATTTTAAGGGCACAGAAGTTAGGAATTGCAACAGTTTTAATTTTTTTTAAACTGTTTATTGAAGTAGGCATTGTCTCCCATCTCACCTGATAGTAAGAGACGAGGATGTTACAATATAATAAATAACATTAGAAAACTGAATTGAAAAAAAATAATTGAATTAGAATATAAGTGATATAGTGTTGTAGTGCTAAAGACTTATTTTTATTTTCTACTTGCATTCGCCCGCGGCTCCGCCCGCGTCAATGTCGATCCCTCGGGAACGGTACTTTTTCCCGGGATAAAATGTCCTTCTCCGTACCCCCCATAACGTGTATGTAAAATTTCATGATGATCGGTTCAGTACTTACAATGTGAAAGACTAACAAACAAACAAACTCACTGTCGCATTTATAATATTAGTTAGGATAACCATATAAATCATTAGTAAATTGAATTGAATTGAATTAGAATATAAGTGATATAGTGTTGTTGTGCTACCGCCTTATTTTTATTTTCTATTTTTCACTATCATCAAAATCATCATCATCAGGTCCTATTTAGTCTCCACTACAGGAGCACGACCCTCTCTGTACTACTAGGGCCATACTTGGCCAGAGCAGCCAGAGGACTTGGCCTACACTCTCCACGCTGGCCAGACGGGTTGGAGAGGTGTCTTAGATGTTTATAAGCTTTGTTTAGCTTATATTTCCTAAGTCGCCTTCTACGACATCCACGGGAAGACTTGGAGTGGTCCTATTCTACTCTGCCGGATACCACACGGCTACTATTTTACACTAGTTTTAATTTATTTTTTTATTTGTCATTCATTCATTTTTGTTATTGTTCTAAATTAGCATGGTATCCACGGAAGACCAGCGTCCATGGCCCACCAGGGTATATGCTGAGTGGGGACGATTTTCTGTGAGAGGTACTTCCCCGGACGAGCCGACACATTCATCCTACTAGCAAAAAAAGAATTTTGCCGATAGTGTTTGTCGTCCTATACCATAATAACCGGCCAATAATAAGTTTGAAATTATTAAAAATATTTTTATTATATGATGTAACTCAAAAATTATGCTTTTTGCAAATTTTCCTTTATCTGTGCTATAAGTATCGTATCAAATTTCTAGACTCTGAGTTCATGGGAAGTACCCTGTAGGTTTTGATTCCCTTGCGAATGTCGAAATAACACGAAAAATTGCGGCATAATCAGCTGTATCTTGTCACGGCGTTTAGTTTGATTTTTTCACAGCTCCAAGGGACAATATCCCAGGGACATAGTCCTGAGTAAGTATTTAATAAAATTCAGCTTGATACCTCCACGCGTTTATGAGAAAAAGGGTCTAAATAGACAGACAGACGGACAACAAAGTGATCCTATATGAGTTCCCTTTTTTCCGTTTGAGGTATGAAGCCCTAAAAAAAACATAAAAAATAGGCAAAAACGTGACAAAATATGTCAACAGGCGAATATTATGGTTCCGTATTCCGCCCTCCTATCCTATTTCCTACGACGCGAAAGTTTTTATGTTTAGATGTTTGTTACTCAATCACGCCAAAACAGTAAAGTCGGTTCACGGACGATAATTTTACGTGTTAACGCTGGAAGAGAGATAGATGCGTCACAAGCCGAACGCTTAGGCCGATCGTGTCTCTCTATCGCTTGCTCCGCGCTCTCGCTTCCACCCTGAACGTGACATATTCGTGCGTGCAGCCGGCGTTTATCGATTTATAAGATATTGTCATGTCAAATTGAATATTAATTTCCTCTATATCGTCATACTGCTGGAGAAAATTCTTTCCCATCTTTTACTACTTGTCTCTTTCCTAAAAATTGTAGTAAAAGATTATTTAGTAGCAAACAGACATAGGATGCTAGCTATCGTGTGCAACAGCCCTAACATATCACGATTAGCCGGTCATGCAATGCCTGGCTGATGTCGGTGACCCGCTCCCATAGTTCATAGCCCAATACACGCAAATATCACCCTTAACTTAAGTTACTTTAAGGTGTATATTATTTATTTCTAACGCCACATGGTATATGAGTTTCCGAAGTCACGTTCAAAGTAATTTGTACTTTATTGTAATTTCATTAGGTTTCATTTTAACAAAGCGTGTTTTGAAATTTTCAAATATAGAACTCTACAGTGCAATATATACAGAAATATGAACTCTGTTTTAAAGAAGATAAGGCTGAATTTAAACTGTCGCAGCGTCTTGACAGCGGATTTGCTTTTTAATTTCTTCCTGAGGCAAAGGATTTTGAATGCATTATGCCAAGAGCGGTGTTCATGAAAATTAAATTTATTATTATTTTGTAACGCCAGCTAGAATTCTAGAATAATTAGTTATATTTTGTTAGTTAATAGGTCATTATGAAAATATTTTGAACAAATGTATTTTAATTAAACATTATGATTTTAAACATGACCTAAATATGCTTAAGTAATTTATGTTTATGTTATTTTAATATATGATACATAGAGGTCATTCAAATATTACGTAATCAGCGAATGGGGGGGGTGGGGAGAGGGGCTAGGCTTATTTTTGCTGGTTTGCATGGTGATGACGTCAGCAACATTTTGAAAAATAAATATATTCTGTGAAAATAATACAATGTTCACGTAAACTTGGGGGCAGGGGGAAGATCTATTCTTACTTTTGCTGACAAGTGGGGAGGGGGTTAAAAATAGCATATACATTATTTACGTAATGAACGGCCACATATCGTAATTTTCCGACTATCTGTCTGTATCACTATCACTCTCTATCACTACATATCTATACTTCCATACTAATATTATAAAGCTGAAGAGTTTGTTTGTTTGTTTGACGCGCTAATCTCGGGAACTACTGGTTCAAATCGGAAAATTCATTTTGTGTTGGATAGTCCATTTATTGAGGAAGGTTTAGGCTATAAAACATCACGCTGCGACCAATAGGAGCGAAGCATCATTAAAAAATGTTTTGAAAACGGGGGAAAATTATTCATCTATACTAATTAATGATAATAACAGAAATTGCCGTAAAGTCCTCCGCCACATCTATCTGTCTGTAAGTATGTTCATGCGGTTTTCACCAATAGATAGGTTGATTCATAAGGACGGTTTAGGAATATCATTTATAAACCGACTTCATAAAAGTATATACGGTCGAATTGAGAAACCTCCTTTTTTTGAAGTCGGTAAAAAAGTAATTTTTTTATGTTTATTACCTCAGAACTCCGTCATTAATGATTTAAAAATTTTAAAAATTCTTTTTTGAATGGGTATGCTTATGGCCCAGTAGTTTGATCGAAGTCGGTTTTTTTATATCAAAGAAAACGTAAACGTAAACATAAGTATACATAAACAATGTAAATATTAATATTTATTATATTTATATTAGGTAATTCATCATCATTATCAGGTCCTTTTTAGTCTCCACTACAGGGGCACGACCCTCTCTGTACTACTAGGGCCATACTTGGCCAGAGCAGCCAGAGGATTTGGCCTACACTCTCCACGCTGGCCAGACGGGTTGGAGAGGTCTCTCAGATGTTTATAAGCTTTGTTTAGCTTGTATTTCCTAAGTCGCCTTCTACGACATCCATGGGAAGACTTGGAGTGGTCCTATTCTACCTTGCCGGATACCACACGACTACGGTAATTCATGTCTGGCCTTAATACAAGATAACAATATATTCCATATCATCTTCAGCACAATATGGTCATAAAATTACAATATCCTAATTAAAAACGCTAAAAATCCTTCAGACATTAATCTGAGTACTAATTTATCTACAACAATGACTACGTCTATGTGTATGTGCGACCTCAGGTCGGGAATAAACTGCTGAAGGTACAGAAGTGACCCGGCTGTTCAGTATTCAGGAGTTCCCTATGAACAGCCCGATGGCCAAGTGGGCATGAGCATAATAAGCAGTCATGACATCCATGGGAAGACTAGGAGTGGTCCTATTCTACTCTGCCAGAAACCACACAGCTACTAATAAGAAATGATTTCATAACTAGCTTTCGCCCGCGGCACCGTCCGCGTCATTGTCGATCCCTCGGGAACAGTACTTTCTCCTGGGATAAAATGTATCCTAGGTCCTTCTCCGTACCCCAGATAACGTGTAAGCAAAATTTCATGATGATCGGTTCATTAGTTCCAACCTGAAAGCGTAACAAACAAACTCACTTTGGCATTTATAATATTAGTTAGGATTAGGATTTAATATGAGTATTTCGCGGTGTGGTACCCGGCAGAGTAGAATAGGACCACTCCAAGTCTTCCCGTGGATGTCGTAGAAGGCGACTTAGGAAATACATACTAAACAAAGCTTATAAACATCTGAGAAACCTCTCCAACCCGTCTGGCCAGCGAGGAGAGTGTAGGCCAAGTCCTCTGTCGGCCCTGGCCAAGTATAATAATAATAAATAAATATATACGGACAAATCACACAGATTGAGCTAGCCCCAAGTTCGAGACTAGTGTTATGGGATACTAACTCAACGATACTATATTTTATAACAATTACATATATAGATAAACATCCAAGACCCAGGCCAATCTGAAAAAGATCATTTTTCATCTTGACCTGGCCGGGGATCGAACCCGGGCACTCTGTGTCGCAGGCTGGTCTGTTAACCACTGCGCCACGGAGCTGTCAAGTATAGCTCTAGTAGTACAGAGAGGGTCATGCTCCGGTAGTGGAGACTAAAAAGACCTGATGATGATGAAGAGTATTTCTGTTGCCTGGGTTTATATCTGTGATCTAAATAGTTTATGGTCCGTGGGATATCGGATAGTCATACAACAATGAATTAATTGAGGACCGTGTGAACATTCGGAGGCTTCGCGTGACAGACGAACGTACACGTAAAGGCTGTTGTACACTTCACTATATTACTTGTATGAATTTAATGAATTGTTTTCTCCCCTCTACGATACAAAGGGTTATGTATCCTAACTAATATTATAAATGCGAAAGTGAGTTTGTTTGTTTGTTACGCTTTCACGTTGTAACTACTGAACCGATCATTATGAAATTTTGCATACACGTTATCTGGGGTATCGAGATAGGGTACATTTTATCCCGGGTAAAATGTTCCCGAAGGATTTACATTAACGCGGGCGGAGCCGCGGGCGAAAGCTAGTTTGTTATAAAATATAGTATCGTTGAGTTAGTATCTCATAACACAAGTTCGGCGAGCTCCGTGGCACAGTTGTTAACACGCCAGCCTGCGACAAGAAGTGCCCGGGTTCGATCCCTGGTCAGGTCATGATGGAAAATTATCTTTTTTAGATATACCTGGGTCTTGGATGTTTATCTATACAAGTATCTATTATAAAATACAGTATCGATGAGTTAGTATCCTACGACACAAGTTCACAACTTACTGTGGGGCTAGCTCAATTTGTGTGATATGTCCCTATATATTTATTTACAAGTCTTTAACTTCTTTAGCCGTGTGGTATCCGGCAGAGTAGAATAGGACCACTCCAAGTCTTCCCGTGGATGTCGTAGAAGGCGACTTAGGAAATACAAGCTAAACAAAGCTTATAAACATCTAAGACACCTCTCCAACCCGTCTGGCCGGCGTGGAGAGTGTAGGCCAAGTCCTCTGGCTGCTCTGGCCAAGTATGGCCCTAGTAGTACAGAGAGGGTCGTGCTCCTGTAGTGGAGACTAAAAAGGATCGTTTGTTTCGTTGAGTTAGTATCCCATAACACAAGTCTCGAACTTACTTTGGGGCTAGCTCAATCTGTGTGATTTGTCCGTATATATTTATTTATTATTATTTATTTTTATTTTTCATTATCATCAGGTCTTTTTAGTCTCCACTGCAGGAGGATGACCCTCTCTGTACTACCGGAGCCATATTATTAACCATCTTGATGACACATCTGTATGGGACAGGTGTGTCATCAAGATGGGTTAGTGGGGACATTTTTTTTTATTTATCTTTACTTTTACTATTAATATAAAGAGGAAAGATATGTTTGTTTTTTTATTTGCATTGAATAGGCTCCGAAACTACAGGACCGATTTGAAAAATTCTTTCGCCATTAGAATCCTTCATTATCCCTGATGAACATAGGCTATATAATAAACCAGCTTACATCTGCGGCTCCGCTCGCGTCAATGTCGATCCCTTAAGAACAGTACCTTATTCCGAGATGAAAAATACCCTATGTCCTTCTCCGTACCCCAGATAACGTGTATAAAAAAATTAATAATGATCGGTTCAGTAGTAAAGGCGTGAAAGCGTAACAAACAATCTTTATTTTACATTTTTTTTGATTACATAGCACTCGGGTATGTCTTCTGTAACGTTATATAATAAAACATCATTACATATATTTATATTATTAATAAAATAAAATAAAAATAAAATAGTTCGGACAAATCACACAGATTGAGCTAGCCCCAAAGTAAGTTCGAGACTTGTGTTATGGGATACTAACTTATATTTTACAACAAATACATATATAAATACACATCCAAGACCCAGGCCAATCTGAAAAAGATCATTTTCCATCTTGACCTGGCCGGGGATTGAACCCGGTCACTCCGTGTCGCAGGCTGGCGTGTTAATATATAAACACTTGAAAAATAATTACAACTACTTAAAAAAAATATATTAATATTTACAAATTATATAGTCCCTGCAAACATTCTGCGGTAACGTGCCCAAAAGGCTGGCAGCATTGCTACGTTGGATGGCAATGGTTATCCTTTGAGCCAGGTAATTTTACATTTATAATATTAGTTAGGATGTGAATAGGCTCCGAATCAACTGAACCGTTTTAAAAAATACTCTTGCCAGTCCTACATTATCCCTGATGAACATAGGCTATAGAATAAATACCTATATCTACTCGTGCGAAGCCGGGGCGGGACGCTAGTAGACAAAATCACTATTGCATTTATAATATTAGTAAGATATTATAAATGCAAAAGTGAGATTTTGTTTGTTTGTTATGCTTTCACGCCGTAACTACTGAACCGATCATAATGATATTTTGCATACAAGTTTTCTGGAGTACGGAGAAGAAGCAGGCAGGCTACCTTTTATCCCGGAAAAAAGTACGGACGCGAGCGAAGCTGCGGGCGAAAGCCAGTAGTATATACATTTATATACTATGCAATACATACGCTACTCAATCCTCTCTATACAAAAGACATCAACGCGTCTCGTTTCTACGACACGGAAGGTACTCGTATATTTCTACACTCGAGCTTATAATGGATTCTTTGCCAAGTCTCCCAGCTTAAGGGCCCGTACTACCTCACACTGCTTTGCATGATTGACTGTTATATCAATAATAATTAAATACTCAAGTTGAAATAAAAATGCAGCAAAGTTCAGTACTACGTGGGGCGCACTATAAGTTTCCGGAATGAATATGAAAAAATACTATTAAAGGTACAAAATTAATTTATTGTTTTTCAAAATAATCTCCCTTGGCGTCTATGCACTTTTTCATTCGATGAAACCAGTTTTGAAAACTTTTGTGCCACTCCTCTGTGGTGACCTCTGAAACGTGTTTTTCATACTCCTCGACAGCCTCTTCTGGTGATGAAAATCGTTGACCGCGTAATTGGTTCTTAATTTTTGGGAACAGAAAAAAGTCACAAGGTGCCAGGTCGGGACTGTATGCAGGATGACTCATGAGTTCTAAATTTTTCGCCTTCAAAAAGTCGTTTGTTTGTCTGGCCGTGTGAAAACTAGCATTGTCGTGGTGCAGGATGATACGGCGTTTACGGTTATTTTTACGGAGTTCGTCAATAACTTCCGGCAAACAAATGGTCGTGTACCAGTCACTATT
This sequence comes from Elegia similella, assembly GCA_947532085.1. Classification (NCBI taxonomy): domain Eukaryota; kingdom Metazoa; phylum Arthropoda; class Insecta; order Lepidoptera; family Pyralidae; genus Elegia; species Elegia similella. The sequence goes on from OX383953.1 coordinate 3,667,772, forward strand.
CACTGTACGACGATTCTCTAAAGCAACAGTAGCCACGTGTCCAGTTTTATTAAAAAAAGAAGCAATCATCCGCTTCGATGCACTTTTCACACGCGCCACTTTGGTTGGTTTCGGCTCATCTTGAAAGACCCATACGCTCGATTGCTGCTTTGTTTTGGGATCGTAGCAATAAATCCATGTTTCGTCACCTATTACTATGTCCCACACCAAATTTGACGCACCTTCGTTGAATCTGGTAAGCATGGCACTGCACCAAGTGACGCGGTCCGTTTTTTGAGCGTCGGTCAAGTTGTGTGGGATCCACCGCGAGCACAGCTTTCTCACACCCAAATGTTTGTGTAGGATTAATTGTATTTGACTTATGCCTATTTCTAAGGATGCGCGAATTTCATGGTAGGTCACATGCCTGTCTGTTTCAATCATACGGCGCACAGCATCGATGTTTTTGTTGATCACAGCGGTGGACGGCCGACCATCGCGAGATTCGTCACTGAGATTGATACGACCACGCTTGAATTCTGCAAACCAGCTATAAACAGTTGTCTTGCATGGTGCTTCATAGCCAAAAGCCGTTTCAAGCCGAGCGATGCTCTGTTGAGCTGTGAAATTACACTTAAAATCGTAGAAAATCATACTACGAAAATTTTCCCGAGTTAAATCCATGTTGATGCAGACACACAATTTTTTAAATGGCGCCACAAGGTAAAAACAAAAGACAGTCAAATGAAACAAACTGCATTCTACAGCCAAAGAGTTCTATTTTCAAATGTTGCAATAAATTTTATAAATATTGTTTATGTAAGTGGCCAGTTCCGGAAACTTACAGTGCGCCCTATGTAACTCTGGTAACTATCTGACTCAAAAACACGATTGCGTAAAATTTTTTCGATAGAAAAAAATTGCAACCTTGCCTCCAAATCACGTCTAATTTACTCGGTATATAGCATTATTCACCAAATACATTAAAATTAACCTTGAAACTTTTGATTATTATTGCATTACAGATAAGGCAGCCATCATATGTTTTTCTTTTTCGAATAACCCTTGAATATTCCTAAAAAACGAAAATATCCAAAGTAGCCAACGCGTTTAGACCATCCGCGTTTGTATCGCCACGCCGCCGCCTGGCATATGGCGGGCTCTTAAGGCAATGATGGTTTTAACACTATTAGCCGATTTTAAAAAAGGAGGTTCTTTGTATGTTTTATTATTTTTATTTAATAGTTGGGTATTTCGCAGGTGTATTATAATTTGGTATTTATGCTTTTACATTAGCTGAATCCCAAAAAAGAATGTTTTATCAAGATGTAATAAAAATTGGTATTCTGCTTATTGTAGCATTTCAAAATAGTAACATTTGTATGTTCTTAGAAGAAAAAAACAAAAATTTTCCATAAATGTCGTATGCATACATACTTAACCTTGCGGGGTAGACAGAGACTCGGTGTATAAGGCATTATAGCCACATTGAACATGTTTGAGGGCGTGTAGAGGAAAACAGAATCGAAATAGTGATGGGATGCTAGCCGCATCGCCTATTGACAATTTGGGGTCTCTGGCGCTTAGAACTCTTGTCAGTTCGACGTGATAAGACTCGCGAGTCGCGAGATCTACAGCTCACAGGGCCAAAAGTCAAGGTATGATATAAAAATTGGTGAACATACATAAAATTAAATACTGTTGAACATAGAACCTCCTCCTTTTTTGAAGTCGGTTGAAAATTATGTTATTTATGAAGTGATAACAACTTATAAATCGATGAACGCCGGCAGCACGCACGAAATAGTGTCGCGTTCCATGTGCAATCGAGAGCGCTAAGCATTCAGCTTGTGACGCATATATCTCTCGTCGACCCTCACGTAAAACTATCGTCCGAAAACCGAAAACAGAAAAATTGTTTGTCTGACATTACAGACAAACAATTTTTCTTTGTGTACACATTTCAAAATTGTTGTTATGTTCTTTGAAACTTTGAATTATAGTCGTACTAGCTTTCGCCCGCGGCTCCGCCCGCGTCAATGTCGATCCCTCGGGAACAGTACTTTTTCCCGGGATAAAATGTACCCTATGTCCTTCTTCGTACCCCAGACAACGTGTATGCAAAATTTCATGATGATTGGTGCAGTAGTTACAACGTGAAAGCGTAACAAACAAACAAACAAACAAATAAACAAACAAACAAACAAACAAACTCACTTTCGCATTTATAATATTAGTTAGGATAATTACTTACACTCCAATTATACGTATACCTAAACAAATTATATAATCCATAAATATATTTATACAAATATATACCACTAACGAACAGTTACCGTAGTTTTCCTAACGTTACCTAAGACTTAATTTATGCCCTAGCCCTTTATTACAAAACGACGGATCTAAGGGCCCTATCTCACTGGGTTACTACGGTACGGAATCAAGTAATAGTACCAAGCCTGTCTCACTCCCCGTGTCGCTATTGAAAACATATCTACGCGTGGCGACACCTTCGAGCGTGAAATCGTTTGACTGACAGAGAATGTCTTAAGGCATTAAGTTCACCTATTTGTACGTATTATGTGCAATAAAGTTTAAATAAATAAATAAATCCGAACAAATCCGGTAGGAACGACGCGCGTTTGGTCACATGTAGAGATGGGCAAAGCACCGGGTTTAAACCCGGTGCTTTGGTAAAAACCCAATAAACACCCTTAAACACCCATAAACACCCAAAAAATCGGGTGTTTACTTTATTTGTCAAAAACGTTAGTAATATATGAAAAATATATTTTTATTAAATTGTAATGATCAATTCTACGTTGCTGTACGTCAAAATAATTTAAAGAAATGTTAGGTACGTACTGAATTAAATTATGGGAAATTTTAAAATGTTTACTAATAATAAAAACCGAGATGAAAATAATTAGTTCTGTGTTTTCATGTTGCAGTTGACCAACATGTTGGTCTTTTGCTTGCCGTAAATATTTTAAAAGCTTTGCGCCAAAGTAGAAAGAGACGGCATGCTGTGTCAGACCTTATGTTAGAACGAGTGCAGCAATGACTTAGTAGTGAGTCGGTGGACGTAATTAGGAGAATAAATAATTCTATTGAAATTTGAGATTTTAATAGTTTTCTTTTTACACGACTTCAAAAAAAGGAGTGTATAGTTGTTTTTAAAGATTATGTTTGTATTAAAATATGTATAGGAGCATCTTATTCCACAATTACTTCAGAATGTCTCGAGGCATTATCTATCGTTATAATTTTTATACCATTTAACCTAAAAATATACCCTTTGTTGTCGCTCCACCCGAGCGACGAATTTGGTAGTTACAGAAAAAACATGTCATAAAAAATCGATATGAATGTCGTTTTCCAGGTTTTATGGGGTGAGATCTCGAAAATGACGTCAATTTTGGAATCCAAGATGGTGTACGCGACTTGTCTTGAAAAATCAACACTGTTGTCGTTTCCTAGGTTTTTGGGGTGAAAATCTCGAAAATGACGTCAGTTATGGAATCCAAGATGGCGGACGCGAGTTTTGATGAAAAATCGACATGCGTGTTCTTTTTTACGTTTTTTGGGGTGTAGATCTCGAAAATGATGTCAGTTTTGGAATCCAAGATAGCGGACGTGACTTGTCATGAAAAATTTACATGGATGTTATTTCTTAGGCTTTTTGGGGTGCAGATCTTGAAAATGACGTTGATTTTGGAATCTAAGATGACGGAGGCATGTTTTCATGAAGAATCGACATCGGTGTCGTTTTCTACGTTTTTTAGGGTGTAGATGTCGAAAATGATGCCAGTTTTGGAATCTAGGATGGCGGACGCGGCTAGTCATGAAAAATTGACGCGTGTTGTTTTTTTAGATTTTTAGTGGTGTAGATCTAGATTATACAATCAGTTTTGGAATTCAAGATGACGACACTTTATGATAAATCATCATGGGTGTTGTTTCCTATTCTTCCTCGAAAATTTACACCCCAAAAAACCAAGGGATCAAAACCCATAATGAATTACCATGCAAAGCGGCTTCTGCCATCTTGTATTACAAAACTGACATTATTTTCAAGATCTTCCCAAGAATTATAGAAATCGTTGCCCATGTCGATTTTTTATGACAAGTCACGTACGCCATCTTGGATTCCTAAACTGACATCACTTTTGAGATCTACACCCCAAAAAACCTATAAAACGACACCCATGTCGATTTTTTATAACAATTCGGGTCCGCCATCTTGATTCCAAAACTGACGTCATTTTTGAGATTTACACCTCAAAATACCTAGACAACGACACCCATGTCGATTTATTATGACAAGTCGCGTCCGCCATCTTGGATTCCAAGACTGACGTCATTTTCGAGATCCCCAAATTCCTTACCCAAAAGCTACCAACCAGTCAGTAAGAAAACATTCATACTGTCGAACATCGTTTTCCATTTTTGAAGTCGGTTAAAAAGCAAGTATCATAAATGAATCCTTCAAAACACGGTCAAAACAATAAGTAACTGTATTATCCAAAAAAATAATGTATTATTCTTTGATCTGAATACGTCCACTTTCCTTGCCGTCCGTTCTCGTGAACACCTTGGCGCTGGCGTTTGCCTCTGCCGCGTGCGCCTGCCTCTGAAGCCTGTCGCAGCCGCGCGACGCGTGTACTCGTGGCCTTGCGGTCACTGTTATTACTCGCACTCGTATTGGAATCTTTCGCTTCGAATACTCGCGGTCAACTGAATGACGATGACCCCTTCCGTACCCTTAAAATAGTCTTGTCTCTAGAAAATTCCATATAGTTCGGTTCCGACTGCCAGAATATTCGATAGTGTGTATTCCCGCTAACCTAGAATACATATGTGTGAGCAAGATATAAGATTTATGAGCGCGACAGACGGTGTTCGGATAAGTTCTAGACTATTCCATTCTGGGAGCTTCGCGACAATAAGTCAGCCACTAACAGTCCAAAATACCCGTTTATTTTATTCTCTGGTCATGTCACCTCGCTCTATCGCAAGAAAATATTATTTGATGAGGACATAAAACAGAAAGTTGACAGAAGTTAACCAATTAGACCTGAAGGATTGGAACTGTAGCCCACTGTACCAGCTTAGTCAGGTCAAGAAGTAGCATAATTTAAGTAAAAAATCGTAAAAACCCAAAAATTTGGGTGCTTATTGGGTTTAAACCCAAAACACCCAAAACACCCGGTTCTTACCCAACTGGGTTTAAACCCGAGCGGGTGGATTGCCCATCTCTAGTCACATGTCATCATCATCATCATCAGGTCTTTTTAGTCTCCACTGCGGGAGCATGACCCTCTCTGTACTACCGGAGCCATACTTGGCCATAGCAGACAGAGGATTTGGCCTACACTCTCCTCACTGGCCAGACGGGTTGGAGAGGTCTCATTGATGTTTATGAGCTTTGTTTAGCTTGTATTTCCTAAGTCGCCTCTTACGACCTCCATGGGAAGAGTTGGAGTGGTCCTATTCCACTCTGCCGGAAACTAAACGGCTGGTCACATAGCTATAAGAATGAAGTTGGCTTGCTATGGATTCGGTCGGTATCTAAACAAAAAGGTGCTCCGTTCTAGCGCCAGCTTCCCACCCGTACATTTGAACACAGTACGAGCATTTTTTGAAGTAAAAAAATCTTTAGCGGCTTTGTGCACTTTTTGAAATGGGTAAAAAAATTTAAACTCGCGTCAGGACACGTAACCTGATCGAAAATTCGTAAGACGAACACGTGAGACCGCCAGCGCGGCGTAGGATAGGAAGTTATATCCCCCTCTCTTTCTACCGCGCGGAGTTTTCACTTTTGCCGGCACTCCCAAAGTTCAACTCGTTGTTTTTTTTTATTCATCATTTCTCATCCCACATCGGGCAAATACCTATGATTCATTTTCACAGGTATTTATTTGTGGTTAGATAGATAGCTAGCGGGGATCGAACCTGGTCACTCCGTGTCGCAGGCTGGCGTGTTGACCGCTGCGCCACGGAGCTAGTCATCAATATGGCAATTCCTTGTAGCTGGAATTATGATAATGATGATTAAAAACACATACATGCTTTTTGTAGTAGATCCTAACTGCCTCCGTGGTCCAGTGGTTAAGGCGTTTGCCTGTTGACCCGGGGGTCGTGGGTTCGATTCCCACCGGAAGCATACTTTGTTTAGTTGTTTCCAGTTTGGTTAGGACATTGCAGGTTTGAACCACCTGATTGTCTGATAATAAAGATGATTCCGTGCTTCGGAAGGCACGATAAGCCGGTGGTCCCGGCTGCCATCTGGTAGTCGTTAAAGGAACCACGTCAGAGGCCGAGAGGCGGTTCCGAAAAACTCTGACACCCGGGTGAGCATGGTCGATTGACCGTGACACCTACTCGAAATGATGATGACAGGTATCTTAAGAGTCGGGAACGCATCAGCAGCTCCTCTGGTGTTGCAGATGTCCATGGGCGACGGTGACCACTTTCCATCAGGCGGCTCGTCTGCTCGTTTGCCATCAAGAAAAAATAAAATAATAAAAAATCACAACTTTGCCAAATCATAGTCCCTTGGCTTCGACGCACCACAACTGCGGTTGCGTCTTCAATGGTGCCACTGGTGTCTTAGTGAGATAGGGCCCTAACTGTATTGGTTAGGTTTAACCTTTAGGATTTAAATGGTTATTAACTACGTATGTTACGAGTATTATAGGTCTTAAAGGGTACACCATGGGAACCTTCTTCAGAAGCCCGATGGCCTACAGGGCGTGAGCATAATTAGCTTGTTAAGCAACCCCAGGCACACTCCCGATGGGATGGATGACCGCAAGTGGGATAAAAATATCTCGAGCTCATTCGTGTTTCGGAAGGCACGTTAAGTTTGTCCCGGCTGACATCGTTGATTGCAGTCGTTAAGCTATGTCAGATGCCTTTAGGCAGCTTGAAAAACCTGACACCAGTGTTGGCCACTTACACACACGGGAATCTAAAATCAATCAACATGAGAATCTTATTGGTCTTCATTATTTACGGGGCAGATAGAGTTGTTTAGCAGGCCAATGGACTCATTGGTGGGGGCCAAATCGGTAGTTTGCCGAGTTATGGTTTTTCGTTCACTGTTTGACTCTATGATTCTTATTAACGAGTAAAGTTTAGATAGACAGACAGATAAAAGAGCGACTATATTTATTTATTACTAGATTTCGCACGCGGCTCCGCCCGCGTCATTGTCGATCCCTCGGGAACAGTACTTTTTTTCCGGGATAAAATGTATGAAGAATAATATAATAATAAAATCTTTATTACAGACTTTTTTTTTATAGTCCATATTACGAGTACGTGTTACAAGTATGTCAGTCATTCTCTCATTTAATTATTATAATTCACATATATGTTCATCAAAGATAACTTATTTAATTAATTATATATCTTACTTATCTATGTGAACATGTGAGGACCCATGAAATGAAATCCAATGCTTCCACACTGGTCCTTCAAACTTCTTAGCAATAATGCTCATGATACTATTAGGACTATCTCGGACCCTGCGCGTCAGAGAACCAGTCCTTTTGCGTATAATTGCAAAGAAATAACTTACTCTTGCATCCGCGAACATCCCTGATGCGCTACAGAACCGAGGCAGTCCCAACAGCATCCTGAAAGCATTATTGTACTGAACTCTTAGGTTGCCGACAGCTCGTGCCGTATAGCTAACCCATATAGCTAACCCGTATGGCCTTATCCGTACCCCAGATAACGTGTATGCAAAATTTCATGTTGATCGGTTCAGTAGTTATGGCGTGAAAGCGTAACAAACAAACTTACTTACGCATTTATAATATTAGTAAGGATAAGGATTACTGTGACTAAATACACCCTTTGTCACATTATAGAAAACAAAAATCTATAAAAGACATGATGTATTTCTGTTGCCGCTATACGCAATTTTTTTTTAAATCTATGCCGCTATAATAACAAATACTAAAAAATAGAATAGAATTAATATTAAAGGGGGTTCCCATACAACAAACGTGATTTTCTTGCTGGTTTTTGCTCGTTAGAAACAGGTAGATGCTTGAAATATTCACAGAATATTAATTAAACCTGTTGCCCGCGACTTCGTCCGCGGCAATTTCTGTTATAATGATTAATTAGGTTTTTTCTTAGTATAGAGGAATAATTTTCCCCCGTTTTCAGCACATTTTTTATTGATGCTTCGCTCCTATTGGTCGCAGCGTGATGTTTTATAGCCTAAAGCCTTCTTCAATAAATGGACTATCCAAAGCAAAAAGAATTTTCCAATTTGAACCAGTAGTTCCTGAGATTAGTGCGTTCAAACAAACAAACTCTTCAGCTTTATAATATTAGTATAGATAAAAATTTAATTAATATTAAAGGGAGGCTACCATACAAAGGACATGATATTTTTTGCTGTTTTTATAGATAACGGTACGGAACCCATCGTGCGCGAGTCCGACTCGCACTTGGCCGGTCTTTTTGTTTGTGTTGTGTGTGCTATTGTGTATTGCAATAAATATTTTATATTTCATTCATGTCATTTCATATTTTGGCTAGCTCCGTGGCGCAGCTGTCAACACGCCAGCCTGCGACACGAGAGTGCCCGGGTTCGATCCCCGGCCAGGTCAAGATGGAAAATGATCTTTTTCATATTGCCCTGGGTCTTGGATGTGTATCTATATATGTATTTGTTATATAATATAGTATTGTTGACTTAGTATCTCATAACACAAGTCTCGAACTTACTTTGGGGCTAGCTCAATCTGTGTGATTTGTCCGTATATATTTATTATTTATTTATTTATATGTATGTATGTATGGTGTTGCAAACATTTGGAACAATCCTACGCCGCAGTGTTTACTTAATTCTGGATCTAGCATAAAATCTAGACTGCTGCGTCACGCCTCGCCATTCACTCGCGACGGTTGTTGCAGAGGCCATAGTCACAGGTAGAAGCGGATAGTTATCCTTACTAATATTATAAATGCGAAAGTGAGTTTGTTTGTTTATTTGTTTGTTTGTTACGCTTTTACGCCGTAACTACTGAACCGATCATCATGAAATTTTGCATACAAGTTCTCTGGAGTACGGAGAAGGACATAGGCTACCTTTTATCGCGGGGAATGTACTATTTCCGAGGGATCGACATTAACGCGGGCGGAGCCGCGGGCGAAAGCTTGTAATAAATATCTAATAAATAAATATATAAGGACAAATCACACAGATTGAGCTAGCCCCAAAGTAAGTTCGAGACTTGTGTTATGGGATGCTAACTCAACGATACTATATTTTATAACAAATATATATATATACATAAACATCCAAGACCCAGGCCAATCTGTAAAAGTTTTCTATCTTGATCTGACCGGGGATCGAACCCAGGCACCCCGTGTCGCTGGCTGTCGTGTTAACCACTGCGCCACGGAGCTGTCAAATATAGTTAGATAGCGGTATGATTTTTTGACTGGATGACGTCTTATAAATCGATGAACGCTGCACGCACGAAAAGTTGTCAACCGAGAGCGCGGAACAAGCGATAGAGAGGCACGATCGGCCTAAGCGTTCGGCTTGTGACGCATCTATCTCTTCCCCCGTTATCACGTAAAATTATCGTCCGTAAGACTTACAGACAAGCAATTGTTTTCTTACCTCTTTTGTCCCACTGCTGGACAAATGTTTCCCCTATCCCGAATTTCTCTATTTTGCGCAACATCTGGCCATTTCTTTTATTTATTTTTATCGTTGGAACCCTAAAAATTGTGTGGCTAACCTTTCAAACATGAGGTTCCTTAAGTTAATGCCCACCGTTAATCAACTTTAACGAATAAATAAATAAATAAATATATAGGGACACACACAAATTGAGCTAGCCCCACAGTAAGTTGTGGACTTGTGTCGTAGGATACTATAACTCAACGATACTATATTTTATAATAGATACTTATATAGATAAACATCCAAGCCGTGTGGTATCCGGCAGAGTAGAATAGGACCACTCCAAGTCTTCCCGTGGATGTCGTAGAAGACGACTTAGGAAATACAAGCTAAACAAAGCTTATAAACATATAAGAGACCTCTCCAACCTGTCTGGCCAGCCTGGTGAGTGTAGGCCAAGTCCTCTGGCTGCTCTGGCCAAGTATGGCCCTAGTAGTACAGAGAGGGTCGTGCTCCAGTAGTGGAGACTAAAAAGGACATGATGATGATGATGATCCAGGTCAATCTGAAAAAGATCGTTTTCCATCATGACCTGATCGGGGATCGAAACCGGGCACCCTCGTGTTGCAGACTGACGTGTTGACCACTGCGCCACGAGCACAAATGAATGTTCATTATTCCCAGACCAGTATAGAGGAAACATTTTGAAAATAAATCGCTATATCATGTCACCGTGTCCACAACCTGCATACCTCAACTGCAAGGTATGACCGAACTCAAAGTTATGTACTTATGAGTAACCTCTAAAAGTCCGCGAACCCTTAAATTATGTACCTTATTACATTTACATGTAGTCGGTATTACTATGCGAGTTAATTCATAATTGTATTAATTTACTGGAGAAAAATATGAGACGGAGCGTCGTCAAATGTAAGTCTTCTTCTTCTTATCGTATTTGGTCGGAGGTCGTCAAGGATGTCATCCTCAACTGCCTGTCCGGTCCAGGTATGGCATCGGGTACGCGCGCCCGGCCTCCCGAACTGCTACTTGCTTGTCCATTCATCTGAGTAGTATTCCAATACCTTAATTCCCTTCCCAAATCATACAAGTTCCCATCATTCCCCAGCTTATAAATGCTTACGATGGGCAGCAGCGTTAGAAGCACAAGAAGACAAAGAAACGGCGCTCGCCATCCCGCCTGCCAAGCATAGTATCTGTAGGAGAGGCTTTTGTTCAGCAGTGGACTTCTAACGTCTGATGATTATGATATTAAATTTTAACGGGCTATTAACAAGCCGCTCCTAAACGTCAGAATTTAGAAATATTCATTTACCAAAATTCATGAGGTAGAATAAGATGTAACAATTTTATTATTCTATGTTAGTCTACGCGTCTGTCGGAAGCGGACGTTACAGCGACCTACTTGGGTTCGTAGTCTATTAAGCGATTTTCGAGTAGACCAAGACAAGTCATGAGGCTGTTCTGAAAAAAGTAGCGCCAGCATTGAGACTTCGGGTCTAGTAAGTTATTTATTGGGCTACAATGTTTCAGTTATAGCTGTAACAATAAAAAAAAAATTTCAACCTATTCCCATCCTCATGTGCAAACCATCAGTGACGTAGATGGGGGCGGCCGCCTTGGATGACACCCTCTTGGAGGTAACACCCACAAAAAATATAACCTACTAGTGACCACCCACAGAGGGACCGTCGTTTGTCCAGAATTTCAATTTGTACCATCCCCAACCCCTCTGCAAACCATACCATATCTTAAGCACCATCCTCAACCGCCACTACAAACCATACCTTATCTTAATCTTCTTATATCTACAGTGACAAGAGTAGCTTTTTTATGATATAGGACGGCAAACGAGCAAGCGAGTCACCCGATGGTAAGCGATCACCGCTGCCCATGGACAACTGCAACACCAGGGTGTGACAGGAGTGTCGCCAGCCTTTCAAGAAGTTGAGAGGAGGACGAGGGGGGGAGCCACCGGCACTCTCACTCACCGAACGAAGCATAGAAGCGGTAAAGCTTCTACTCAAACGCTAAAAAAATACGCGATGTCTTTATTTTTTTAGTCAACTTTACGTCAAACTCTGCTATTTTGAAGAAGTAAAAGTAAGCTGCATGACGCATGTGGCAATAAAAAAGTTTATCGAGTTATATTTAGTGCTTGGATTCTTATTTTATATCAGGAAGTCGCCTTGTACAAAAGGCCACTATAGTTTTGTATTCCACCTTTTGTTATAAAAATAAAGCTCCAGACCCCGGATCCCCTTCAAAACAGCGTATTTACTTTTTTGAAGTGATGGGTAAAAAATTGTTATACTCGCGTCAAGACACGTGAACTGATCGAAAAAACGTAAGACGTATACGTCACCTGAGAACGCCGGCGCGGCGTAGGAGAGGAATTAACATCCCCCTCTCTTTCTACCGCGTGGTTCACTTCTGCTGAAACTCCCGGAGCGCAATCAGAGGTTTTCTGCGCTGTTGTAACTATATATGATGTTAGGGTAATCACCGTTATCTAAACGCCCGGTGAAGTAGCGAAAGCTCACTTGGAGCTAGCTACATAGTCCTTTCAAAAAAAAAAAAAAAAAAAAAAAAAAAAAAATAAAAAAAAAAAAACACCGTTATCCTTCATCATCATCATCAGGTCTTTTTAGTCTCCACTGCAGGAGCATGACCCTCTCTGTACTAATCTCTGGCCAGAGCAGACAGAGGATTTGGCCTACACTCTCCTCGCTGGCCAGACGGATTGGAGAGGTCTCATTGATGTTTATGAGCTTTGTTTAGCTTGTATTTCTTAAGTCGCCTCTTACGATATCCATGGGAAGACTAGGAGTGGTCCTATTCTACTCTGCCGGAAACCACACGGCTACCGTTATCCTTCAAACCATCAAATCAGCCCGTCAAAATGAACAACTTTTCCTATGGGACCAATGCTGGGAACTCAAAAGAAATTCGATATTATCATACAAATTGCCGGGCCGGTCGAACGCTTTTGTATGAAAACTAACTTTTGCCCGCGGCTACGCTCGCGTTAAGAAGTATACTTTCATCCCCTATTTTATCCCCTTGGGGGTGGAATTGATCAAAATCCTTTCTTAGCAGATGCCTACGTCATAACATCTACCTGCATGCCAAATTTCAGCCCGATCCGTCCAGTGGTTTGGTGGCCAGTTGGTTTATATATATTTAGATGGCGAAAACAAATTTTGATTTCCCAGCATTGGTCCCATAGAAAAAGTTGTTCATATCGACGGGCTGAATCACCCCTTCAAGGATCGGATAAGGTTTTCTTTACATATATATAGATTTATATGACGTTTCTGTTATTCCTACTTTTGTATTAGTCTTGTAGATGTAAATCTTCAGAGCCCGGTTTCAATCAGCCTGATGGTATATACTTCTGATAATGTCCTGACACTAACCCTTTGAGGACCCCGATAGCCTAGTGAGCGTGAGCAGAATAAGCGCTTACACATGTTAAGCAGCCCTGGGCGCGATCCCCATTGGGATGGGTGACCGCAAGTGTCCTCTATGTTTCGGAAGGCATGTTAAGCCGTTGACCCCGGCTGTTATAATTGATGGCAGTCGTCAAGCTATATCGGGTGCCTTCAGGCAGTGCCTCCGTGGTCCAGTGGTTAAGGCGTTTGCCTGTAGACCCGGAGGCCATGGGTTCGATTCCCTCGGGAAGCATACTTTGATTAGCTGTTTCCAGTTTGGTTAGAACATTGCAGGCTTGAATCACCTGATTGTCTGATAATAAAGATGATTCCGTGCTTCAGAAGGTACGTTAAGCTGTTGGTCCTGGCTGCCATCTGGTAGTCGTTAAACCACGTCAGAGGCCGAAAGGCGGTTCCGAAGAACTCTGACACCAGGTGCGTGGTCGATTGACCGGTGTCACCTACACAAAAAGATGAGGCAGCTTGAAAAATCTGACACCATTGTTGGCCACTTACACACAAGAAAAAAAAAACAAACCAACCCTTCCTGTTTTGTTTGTCGTCTACATCTTGACTGCCCAGGTATTTTCCATCACTCTATTTTTCCACAACCTATGTTGAACAAATGAAAGGAGCTTGCATGACGCATACGGTGATATATAAATGTGAAGTGTTGGCTTTTGGTTTTAAAGGTGACATGTTGAGGTAAAGGATATGTCTCAAATTACTGCCGAGCTGTATCGAGTATACGTGAAGGCATATTTTTAGCCGATTTAAAAAAAGGAGGAGGTGATTGTGTCTACTGTAAACAATGTAATTAGAGCCCTTTAGGCACGTCGACCAAGTCTGGATTGAGTTTCTTCCGGCGTAATCTTCTCGCCGGTGGTCGTTCCGAAACGCTAGTAGTATTTCGATTTTGCATACACAACGTGATTTTGAACGCCCTAGCTATATTGAAATCTGGGAAACAGAATCCCTAATAGAACACAGAATTGCAAAATAATTTTACCTTTCATAGTAATTCGTCCAGCTGATCGGCGACTTTGTATGGGAAACCTAATTTTCTTTTTCGTTTTTTACCTTTTTTTCTTGCATTTCTGTGTTCCATAGGCTAGTTTCCTGGGTCGTAATAATAACATAACAATTAGTCCGTCAGTTAGATAATCAAAAAATATTAGACACGTATTTTTTCTTTTGTCAAATAAACAATAAATAATAAAGATAAAGCGCGTCAAAGTTCAGGAGTGGGGGCTCATGACGTCAAAGTTTGCTAAAAATTGCAGCAAACTGTGACGTCACACGGAACTTCAAAGGGCTTTATCTTTATCATTTTTTGTTTAATCGACAAAAGAAAAAATACATGTCGAATATTTTTAGAATATCTAACCGACGGACTAATTATCTTTTTTTAGGAAACTAGCCTATTAAGGATTCTGTTTCCCAGATTCCAATATAGCTAGGGGGTTCAAAATCACGTTGCTACATGGTGAAATTTTGATCGTTATGAAACCTTAAAAGGTTGATTAAGGGTCCATACTACCTCACACTGCTTTGCAAGATTGACTGTTATATCAATAATAATTAAATACTCAAGTTGAAATAAAAATGCAGCAAAGTTCAGGACTAACTCTGGTAACTATATGACTCAAAAACACGATTGCGTTAAATTTTCTCGATAGAAAAAAATTGCAAAGTTGCCTCCAAATCACGTCTAATTTACTCGGTATATAGCATTATTCACCAAATACATTGAAATTAACCTTGAAACTTTTGATTATTATTGCATTACAGATAAGGCAGCCATCATATGTTTTGCTTTTTCGAATAACCCTTGAATATTCCTTTTTTTTTTTTTACTAGCTTTCCATGTCCCACAGCTGGGCAAAAGCCTCCCCTCTTTCTTTCCACTTCTTTCGATTTTTGGCAGTATCCATCCAATTCCTATCAAACGTTCTTATTTCATCCGACCACCTTGTTTTTGGTCTTCCTCTTTTTCTATACCCATCGGATGGGACCCAGTCAGTGAGAATATGAGCCCACCTATCCGGATGCATGCGGCAGACGTGACCCGCCCACTCCCATTTTAATTTTGCCGCCTGTCTACCTACATCTATGACTTTAGTGATGGAGCGCAGCGTGGTGTTCCTTACTCGGTCAGTCCGTTTAACGCCTAAAATGCTACGCTCCATTGCTCTCTGGCAAACCTTCAATTTGAACCGTTGTCCTTTTGTCAGTGACCAAGTTTGGGCACCGTAGGTTAGGACGGGCAAGATACACATGTCGACGAGTTTTTTCTTAAGGCATATTGGTAGATTACCTTTGAGTAGTTCCTTCATCGACCAGAAGCTATTCCAGGCTCTTTCAATCCTGCGGTCGATTTCTTTATCTTGTCGGTCGGTGAAAGATACTACTTGCCCGAGGTATATGTACTCGTCGACGTATTGTATATCCTGCCCATCTACCACTACCCTACGTTTCGTCCCTTTGGTCATCAGTTTGGTTTTGGTCTGATTCATTTTGAGTCCAACTTGAAGGCTTGCCGTGCTCAGATCTTGGAGCATGATTTCGAGCTCAGATGCGGAAGGTGCAAAGAGTACAATATCGTCTGCGAACCGGAGATTGGTAAGTCTCTTTCCGCAGACGATAATGCCTTTAGATTTCCATGATTCGGCTAGAGATTTGAAGACTTCTTCAAGTGCACTCGTAAATAATTTGGGAGAGAGCGGGTCACCCTGCTTCACGCCTCGCATTATTGGAAAAGATGAACCTGGAGACTGTAATTTTATATCGGCAGTACTTGATTTATATATTCTTTTGATTATCTCGATGTACATTTCATCTATTCCCTGATTATATAATGCTGAAAATATTGATTTATGGTGTAAGCTATCAAATGCTTTGGAATAATCTACGAAAGCTACGTATACGGGTTTATTAAATTCGGAGCATTTTTCTATTACTTGAGTTAAGGATTGCAGGTGGTCAGTAGTAGAGAAACCGGGTCGGAAACCAGCCTGTTCTGGTGGTTGTTGCATGTTAAGTGTGTGGGCTATTCTGTTTTGAAGGGCTGTTATAAATATTTTATATATATGGGATATTAAGCTTGAATATTCCTAAAAAACTAAAATATCCAAAGTAGCCAACGCGTTTAGACCATTCGCATTTGTATGGCCACGCCGCCTGGCATATGTCGGGCTCTTAAGCCCGTGGCAATTAACAACTTTTTCTATGGGACCAATGCTGGGTACTCAATTTTTTTTTTGACATTCCCATACAAATGACCGGGCGGCTGAACTAGTTTGTATGGAAATAACCATTTTTAGGGTTTCGTACCCAAAGGGTAAAAACGGGACCCTATTAATTTCGCTCCGCTGTCCCTCTGTCTGTCTGTCCGTCTGTCACCAGGCTGAATCTCATGAACCGTGACAGTTAAACAGTTAAAATTTTTACAGATGATGTATTTCTGTTGCCGCTATAACAACAAATACAAAAAATAGAATAAAATAAATATTGAAGGGGGCTTCCATACAACAAACGTAATTTTTTTGCTCGGTTTTACTCGATGCAGAATATTTAGTTATAGGTATATTCACTTTAAAAATAAATAATTAAATAAAAATCAAATTAATATTAAAGGGTATCTCGTACAACAGACATGATGTTTTTTCCGTTTTTATAGACAACGGCACGGAACCCTTCGTGCGCGAGTCCGACTCGCACTTGGTCGGTTTTTATTTTTGGGTTCTCAGCATTGCTCCCATAGGAAAAGTTGTATATACCGACGGGCTGAATCACCCCTTTAAACCTCCATAACGATCAACATTTCACAAAAAAACATAATAAATAAAAATATGACGTTCAAAAAGAGATACATGAATCCAGTTTTGAATAAAAATCTTTGACTTTTGACTTTTGCCTTTTTCGAATTCGCGCCGTACGGGGTCATTGGTAAGTAGTATCAAAAATGCTGTATAGTATAATTAATGTTAAGATCTCTGTTTTGATATAAATATAATTATTTACATATATGAATGTTACTATGTTAAGAAATAATATTTTTGAACACTCTGTTAATACAGCAACTTCACCTCCAGCTCCACCTTGACAAAGGAAATAATTTCAAAATTCATAAACAATTAATTAATAGCACCAAATAAATTAAATTATAATGTTATCTATATAATTAATCAAGATATGTATCCGAATCTGTCGGTCGGATCACAACGCTGCGTTTACGTAACTCGAACTTGCACTTGGAACAAAACAGGGTTGACAAAAAAGCAAAAAACTGATTTTGAACCTTTTTTAATTTTTTTTTTATTTTGAATAGGCTTACTCTTGACCTTAAACTAACCCAAGGGGTAAAGACAAGATCTACGATGGAGCGAGCTTGCCTAGAAGATGCCTGTTCACTCTAGCCTTAAAGGCTGTCGGGTTATATGTACTCGGAAAAACTAACGCGGGCAATGAGTTCCACTCGTTGGCGGTGCGCATAATAAAAGACCTTGAAAAACGGTTCGTACGATTCGGTGGAATATCCACCAAGAAGGGGTGTAGACCTGCCGTGCGCCTGGAAGTCCGACGGTAAAAAGGGGAAGGTGGGATTAATTCGTGCAGTACTTGTGCACACTCCCCGAAGTGTAGTCTGTAAAATACTGACAGACTGGCAACTTTACGCCGATGGGCTAAAGGTTGCAGCCTTTCGTCGCCAATTATTCTCCTTGCTCTGCGTTCCACCGAGTCTAATGTGGCAAGTTGGTATTTAGCTGAGCCATCCCAAAGGTGGCTGCAGTACTCCAAGCTATATCCGAGATTTTATATAACCTCCTAGCTATATAAAATCGCGGAACAGAATCCCTAATGTAATATAGAATTAGGTTTCCCATACAACGTCGCTTCTTTGGAAGGTCAAATATTTTTTTCGTGTTTTATCTTTTTTTTTTCTTGCAATGCTGATTCCCAGATTTCAATATACGAGTAGCTAGGAGGTTAAAAATATATGTACCAGCTGCTTCTCTTCCCGCACATATGGATTGGGCTAAAATCTGCTGAATCATGTCAATAGGCGATGCGTCTAGCAACCCATCATTATTTTGATTTCGTTTTCCATCTACACTACACGCCCTCCAACATGCTAAATGTGGCCATAAGGTCTTATAGTCATTACAGTCTCTGTCTAACCCGCCAGGGAAAAATACGTGATACTATATATGTATGTATGTAGGAGGTTCAAAATCACGCTCAGAAATAAATCGATTATTTGCATGATTACTAGCAAATTAAAGATTACGTAACTCGAACTTGCACTTGGAACAAAACAGGGTTGACAAAAAAGCTTAATATGCTAGACAAATACGAAACAACACAGGTTTTTTTCCTATTTGTAGGTTGGTCCCCTGGGGGTTGTTAAATATCATGAGATGATTATGCCCCTTAAGTATTGTACCCCCCAATTTGTTACACGTTATATCGTTGCATTTTCTTGCGTCTTCTTTAATTTTTACTTATTTTTTTTATAATATTGTTCATTTCAAAAATGACAATCTAGTGCTGTTCATGAGATACATTCCACGGACAGACAAACAGCAGAGGCTTACCAAAAGTTGTTTTGCACAACCCTACAGCCCGTGGCTACTACTCGCATTACACCATGACGCCATTGCTGAGTTATTTAGTTTACCGCATAATTTTGTTGCATTTTGATAAAACTATGTTAAGGGATACTAAAACTGGCGTACAATAGCCTTCTGAGACATTTAAAAAATAAAAAGAGTAGAGGAGATATTGAACATTTTTATACAGCGAAATAAGGCCGGGGCCGGTAACGCCGCCTAGCAAAAATAATCATGAATTACGAAAAAGCACCTTAAAAAACCTTGGAAAGACTAAGAAAGAGAGTAATAATAAATAAATAAATATATAGGGACAAATCACACAGATTGAGCTAGCCCCAAGGTAAGTTCGAGACTTGTGTTATGGGATACTAACTCAACGATACTATATCTTATAATAAATACATATAAAGATAAACATCCAAGACCCAGGCCAATCTGAAAAAGATCATTTTCCATCTTGACCTGGCCGGGGCTTTCCGTGTCGCAGGCTGGCGTGTTGACCGCTGCGCCACGGAGCTGTCGAAGTAAACTGATACAGTTTCCCTTGATAGTTCCAACATCCACCACAGAACTGCAGTCAGTGTCAAAAAAAACGCAGTAAGTTCTGTACCGAACTGATTGATCGAGAGAGCTAACAAAAATGTTTTGTCGCAATTTCCTATATATTGCACCGGAAATTTAACTTTTTAAAAAAATAGTTTCACTATATAGAGCACTGCACGTTCTCAATAAAGTAGCTGTAAGAATTGATCTATTTTCCTGTTCTCTGAGTGAATTCACTAGGATGGCCTTATTTTTTATAAGTTATAATTAATAATTAGGTAATAGTTTTATTATTGTACTAGTTAAAACCTGTAAAAATAATGTAAAAGCAGTAAATAAATATATGTATATGTTTAAAACACATAGTAAGAACAAGATATAAGCAATTACTCTCACAAAACTCTCCATCAACATAACACAAAGTTGCTTAAGCAATTAACAACAATTAATGCGTATTTATCGCTTCAAGTGAACCATATTTCCAAGGATTATTGCGCAGCCATCTTGGATAGGCTGTGTCCTTGCCGTAATGAGTATATAATGTTATGTTGTTAGTTGATAGTTTGATACGAATTTTGTAACGGTCGTCCAGGGTTGTCGCACACAGAATCAGAATCAGAATCCGAATATTTATTTGCGTAAAATATGGTACATAATGTGGTGTTGAAATAAATAAATACAGTTCTGCATATTTTACCAATAGTGGCATGCAAATATACAACAAGTTTCAATTTTAAATTAATGTCTAGGAATTCAAATTGGCATGCTCAATTACCTTGGCTAAGTATACAGAACAACAAACACATAAGAATCAACGCAACGCATCAGCAGCTCCTCTGGTGTTGCAGATGTCCATGGGCGACGGTGACCACTTTCCATCAGGTGGCTCGTCTGCTCGTTTGCCGTCAAATATACATAAAAAAGAAGTGTTATTACGCGCGATTTCTATGAAAACCAGCGTCGCCTCATTTCACACATATACTAACGCAACACAATTGAGTAGAAACTCCTCCTATGGTCAAAGTTTCACTAGGACTCCTCACTTTACACGTTAGAATAGCACACGTCATTTTAATAATTTTTATTCTGATGGTTGAAACTTTTGTTTTCAAGTGACGACTTTTGTTCGAGTTTCCAGCTCAAGTCTACATTGAGGGTAAATTTGCATCCGGTGTAGATACTGATGTGCCGGAGAAAAATTTTTTGTTCTCATGAATTCCTTCTCAAGGAAATTTGCAGGAAATTTCCAATAATTCTCGAGAATTACTCAATAATTCCCGTGTCTAAATTTGTTTTGAGTTCCCAGCAATGGTGCCATAGACAAAGTTGTTCATATTGATGATCTTAGTCACCCCTTTAAGAAAACATCGAGGTTACATTTACGCGCTGTATATGTAAATAAATACGCCTTGAATATCAAGTTAACTTTGTGGATAATTCCTTCGCGGTAAAATGGTTTGTTTGCAAATATTATTTTTTGACATCCCTACGCAACTTGATAAAATTAATTTAATCAAGATTCTAACTAATAGAGTAATTATACGAATTGTCACATAAACTGTCACACTTATCACGATTAAATGTGTTGTTTACAAATATTATTTGCGTCGTCACATCTTAAAGACACCACGTGAAGAGCGGGCTCGGCTGCCGAAAATGCAGCTAAACAAAAACACGTTCAGTACGCTTGCTTAGAGTCGGCCTATATATTCGTACCAGTAGCTTTTGAGACCACGGGTGCTTGAGGTTCAAAAACTAAAGTTTTTTTCAAAGAAATGGGTCGCCGTATTGCTGAATAGACAAAAGATAATCGCTCCGTATCGTATCTTGCTCAAAGGCTCTCCATTGCAATTCAGCGAGGTAATGCGGCCAGTATAATGGGAACCTTTGGGCCAGGAACGAAACGGAGCGGCCTTTGAGACTAAAAATTTTGACGAAGCATGTTGCTTATATATATTTATCTATGCACCTTTTGACGAAACGTTTCGTGGATACGTTGTCTATGTTTTAACGAAGCATATTGCTGATGATTCATTGTGAACACTTGACGAAGCATGCTGTTGTTGAACCTCTGTGGCATTTTGACGAAGCCTGTTGCGTACTTTTATGGTACATTAATAAATTGTTATTTTTGACATCCCTACGTAACTTAATAAAATGTAATTTAATCAAGATTCTAAGTAATAGAGTAATCATACGAATTATCACATAAACTGTCACAATTACCACCATTGAATTAGAAAAATACGGATGCGCTTCGATAAAAGCATTTGACGACATATTTTTTGTAAACAGCGGCGAAATCTTAACGAATTAAGAAAAAACTGTCGTCTTGTGTAATAAAGTAGTGCAGGAAACGCAAGGAAATAAGGAAAAGTAACACTGGAGTACCTTATCATAGCGAGCGAGGCAAACTGCTGCCTACCTCCGCTATGTTGACACCATAACGTTCATTAGATATGTTGACACCGCCCCGTGACCTTGACGCGGCCAATCGCAAACTACCTTCGTCTATGAGTGCGTAAGTTTTTCATTGTGATTTGATATAAGTTTGTTTGCGTAAATGGATCTGATATTGAATCGTTAGTTGTATGAGAGTTACGTTTCCATAGTTTTTCTAATTCAATGCTTGCCACTATATAAAGTTTTGTTTGTAAATAAAAATTTTGACATCCCTACGTAACTTAATAAAATTAAATTTAATCGAGATTCTAAGTAATAGAGTAATTATACGAATTATCACATAAACTGTCGCACTTATCAGTCGTTTACATCGTTTGCAAATATAATTTTACGAGCAAATTGATTCTGATTTCTAATCGTGATGGCTCAATCGTTTCTTATTATATCTCTAAAGTCGGTTTATGGACGATAATTTTATGTCATCCACATTTCGAGTAGGAGACACGGTCTATCGACCATGCACACCCTGGTGTCAGAGTTCTTCGGAGCCGCCTCTCGGCCTCTGACGTGGTTCCTTTAACGACTACCAGATGGCAGCCGGGACCAACACCTTCTGAAGCACGGAATCATCTTTATTATCAGACAATCACGTGATTCAAACCTGTAATGTCCTAACCAAACCGGAAACAACTAAACAAAGTATGCTTCCCGTGGGAATCGAACCCACGACCTCCGGGTCTACAAGCAAACACCTTAACCACTGGACCACAGAGGCAGTTAATTTTACGTGATAACGGTGGAAGGGATGTGTCACTATATGCGACCTAAACTGAGGCTTAGGTCTTGTTCCGCGCTCTCGCTTTTACACAGAACGTGACACATTTTCGTGCGTGTAGCCGGCGTTCATCGATTTATAAGACGGTATCACGTTAAAAAATACCTCCCAACAAAGTCACACATCATCATCATCATCAGGTCTTTTTAGTCTCCACTGCAGGAGCATGACCCTCTCTCTACTACCGGAGTCATACTTGGCCAGAGCAGACAGAGGATTTAGCCTACAAAGTCACACATCATCATCACCATCAGGTCTTTTTAGTCTCCACTGCAGGAGCATGACCCTCTCTGTACTACCGGAGTCATACTTGGCCAGAGCAGACAGAGGATTTAGCCTACAAAGTCACACATAATCTGGGCGAATTTCATTTGCGATCAATTTTATTTTACGTTTTTTATCGTTTTTCTTATACCCGTGTGGTATCCGGCAGAGTAGAATAGGACCACTCCAAGTCTTCCCGTGGATGTCGTAAAGGCGACTTAGGAAATACAAGCTAAACAAAGCTCATAAACATCTGTGAGACCTCTCCAACCCGTCTAGCCAGCGTGGAGAGTGTAGGCGAAGTCCTCTGGCTGCTCTGGCCAAGTGTGGCTCTAGTACAGAGAGGGTCGTGCTCCTGTAGTGGAGAGACTAAAAAGGACCTGATGATGATGATGATGATCTTTTTTCTTGCCATTCTGTATTCAAAAATGTAGATCAAAGAGAGACAAAGGCCTCAAAGTTTTTTTTTTGTATTGAAGTAGGCGTTTGTTCCCCATCTCACCTGATGGTAAGTGACGATGAGGACGAGGATGTTACATGCCTATTCAAGAGATACCCATTTATTCTACTTTTGAATGTCTCGGGACTGTAATAATGATGAAATGACGGCTCAGGTTGTAACGTTGCTGCATGCCACCTGCATGTTGCATTTCTTCCAACCTCATTTCTTTCTGATCCTGTCCACTTTTCATTACTCATTATATTTCAAATTTCATTCCATTCCATTTTTAGATCATTTGCTCTCTCGGTCATCGCTCATTCCACCATCATCTCTTGGACTGTTTACTTGATCGGTCTCTGATATGTTATGTGAAAGTTTATATATTTATATAAGTTGTTACAAATAAAATTCATCTTCTTGTCTGTTGTGTGTGTCGAGTCTCTGTTCTCCACTACTTCCTTATATGTGGGAACTCGACTAAGAGCGCCGGGACGTTCGAGGTCCCACTAGGTTAAGCTGTGAAGGCTCGGCCGTCCCGACGCTCAAGCCGAGTTCCACATATAAAGATGGTAGGGAGAGCACAAGACGAACACACAGAACACAACTAATAACTTTATTATAATCTTTGCTTTTACAACTTCAATAAATAATTATCAGAGACTTATGCTCCAGGATATGGTAGTAGACTCAATGAGTGATAGACTGAAAGATGTTAACCGATTGAAAGGTGGTAGCAGACTAAAGAATGATCGAAGAATGAGTGATGAGAGAGAGAGAAAGTAATCTAAAAATGGAATGAAATTTGAATTAAAAATTAAATTTGAATTAAAATAAGGAATGAAAAATGGACAGGATGTGAGAAATGAGGTTGGATGAGATGCAGCATGCAGGTGGCATGCTGCAACGTTACAAAGCCAAGGATTCTAACGATATCTCACACATCGAAAATATCTTCAGGTGTTGTGGAGAAACAACCTAAATACGTACATACATAAACTCTGAAAACAAAAGTGTAAAGAATGCGCAACATGGACGCGATGTCTGTTCGTTTACTGCTCAATTCCAAGTGCAAGTTTGTATTTCGTAATCCCAAAGCGTTCACTGTTCAATTAAAATAAGTGACGGATGCGACACTGTTAGAGATCTTTATTGGTTACTTTATTTATATTTATTCTTTACTAGCTTTCGCCCGCGGCTCCGTCCCAGTTTTGGTGACCTGGTAACCCTACCAGTGATTAGTATCCCAATACCATAATTCCCTTCCCTAATCCCACAAGTTCCTATCATTGCTTAAAAATGCTATCGATGGGCAGCAGCGTCGGAAGTACAAGAAGCCAAAAAATCTGCGCTCGCCAACCCGCCTGCCAAGCGTAGTGAGTATGGCAATATCCTCCCATGGAACGAACAATTCGTAGAGAGTTTTGTTCATCGGTGGCCTTCTAACGGCTAGAATGATGAAATGATTCTTATGATATTAAATTTTATCGGCCCATTAACAAGCCACTCCTAAACCTCAGAAATATGTATCTGCTACATGAGGTAGAATAAGGTGCAACAATTTTATTATTCTACTAGCATTCGCCCGCGTCATAGTCGATCCCTCGGGAACAGTACTTTTTCCCGGGATAAAATGTACCCTATGTCCTTCTCCGTGTCCCAGATAACGTCAATATTTCGTGATGATCGGTTCAGTAGTTACAACGTGAAAGCGTAACAAACAAACAAATTCACTTTCGCATTATATAATACTAGCTTTCGCCCGCGGCTTCGCCCGCGTCAATGTCGATCCCTCGGGAATAGTACGTTTTCCCGGGATAAAATGTACCCTATGTCCCTATGTGTATGCAAAATTTCATGATGATCGGTTCAGTATTTACAACGTGAAAGCGTAACAAACAAACAAACAAACTCACTTTCGCATTTATAATATTATTTAGGATTACTAGCTTTCGCCCGCGGCTCCGCCCGCGTCAATGTCGATCCCTCGGGAATAGTAACTTTTCCCGGGAAAAAAGCCTATGTCCTTCTCCGCACTCCAGAGAATTTGTATGCAAAATTTCATGATGATCGGTTCAGTAGTTATGGCGTAAAAGCGTAACAAATAAACTCACTTTCGCATTTATAATATTAGTAAGGATAATATATATTTTTAATTAACGACGATTCGTTATGTTATCCGTTATGTTGAGAATGTATAAGGTATCCTTCTATTGCTTCTATATTTTGTGCGTAACCTTTTTTCTTAATTTTTTTACTAAATATTGGATTAGGCATTTGTCTTCCATCTCACCTGATGGTAAGTGACGATGAAGACGAGGATGTTACATCTACCTGCATGCCAAATTTCAGCCCGATCTGTCCAGTGGTTTGCGCTGTGCGTTGATAGATCACTATGTCAGTCAGTCAGTCACCTTTGAGTTATATATATTTAGAAACCCTTTGATTAATTATTTTAATTGTGTATGCAACAGCCTCCGTGATCCAGTGGTTAAGGCGTTTGCCTGTTGACCCGGGGGTCGTGGGTTCGATTCCCACCGGAAGCATACTTTGTTTAGTTGTTTCCAGTTTGGTTAGGACATTGCAGGCTTGAATCACCTGATTGTCTGATAATAAAGGTGATTCCGTGCTTCGGAAAGCACGTTAAGACGGTGGTCCCGGCTGCCATCTGGTAGTAAAGTTAATAAAAAGGTAAATAAAGCTATTCTATTCTATTCGTTAAAGGAACCACGTCAGAGGCGGAGAGGCGGTTAGAAGAACTCTGACACCAGAGTGTGCATGGTTGATTGACCGTGGCACCTACTCGAAATGATGATGATGATGGGTGTGTATGTTGGAAAACATAGTATACAACAACAATAAGACTTGCAAAGAGGTTCTTTTCCTATGACTTCTTTATTTCGTGCGTTAGTCAGATCAGAACGCAGTGTTTCCGAGCGATTAACATCTTGATATATATCGCCCTGATACGCTTATAATTAAATATCTTTGTTGTACAACGTTGCTATGATTAATTTCGAAATGAAATCGTCGGTGAAATGTGCTGTCGATCAAACGTGTTTTGTAATAATAACTAGGTATTGCCCACAGAAATAATTGCCAAATACAATATACATACAGACATAGTATAACCTCTTTTTCCTTTTCGGGGTAGACAGAGCCTAGGTCTATAAGACCTGAAGGCCACGTTTAGCATGTTCGTGGGCATTTGGTGTAAAACGGAATAAAAATAATGATGGGTTGCTAGCAACGTCTATTGATTTGATTCCTTGGATGTTTGTCTGTGGTCAGGGGTGTCTGTACTGTACCTACGTATGTTAGTTTGGTACGTAGCAATAATCTGAGCGTTTCTCCAGTAGCATACTAAGCTGTCACAGCGTCAGAGCCCGGGGTTCCACCATTATAACAGCATTAATGCCGTAATATGATTTGGCAAAGTTTTTACGGCCGGCCGCCTACCTGATGCTAACCCTTCTGGGACGGCAAACGAGCAAGCGAGTCACCTAATGGTAAGCGATCATCTCTGCAACTGCAACACCAGTGTGTGACAGAAGAAGAGGTGTGTTGCCGGCCTTTCAAGGAGTTGGGGGAGGAAATGAGCAGCAGAGAGACAGCTCCGTGGCGCAGCGGTTAACACGCCAGCCTGCGACACAAGGGTGCCCGGGTTCGATTCCCGGTCAGGTCAAGATGGAAAATGATCTTTTTCAGATTGGCCTGGGTCGTGGATGTTTATCTATATATGTATTTGTTATAAAATATAGTATCGTTGAGTTAGTATCCCATAACACAAGTCTCGAACTTACCTTGGGGCTAGCTCAATATGTGTGATTTGTCCGTATATTTTATTTATTTATTTATTATTTAATGAAGAATTTCATTCCGTTTTCCAATTATAAGAGATTCTAAGAGCCTTTGGTTCTAATGGCCCTAGATTCTACATAGTGATGTGCCGTAGAGAAGTTCTCTGTTCTCATGTATTCCTTCTCACGGAAATTTGCGGGAAATTTCCAATAATTCTCGAGAGTTTCTGAATAATTCCCGCACTTAAGAGAAAGAAGAAGAAATTCTCGGGAAAAATTTCCGGCCCGTTCTCATCGTTCTCGAAAATTTTCAGTACGGCACAACACTAATTATATTTAAGTAAGGAATTATACGATTGAAACTAACGTGAGACAAAGATATTTTAAAATAAAAACGGCCCACTCACGTGCTATTTCGTCGGGATTTGTCCGGACAAGACCGAAACTATAGTCGGCAATCCCCTCGAAATAGCACGTGACGTGAGTGACCAGTTTTTACAAGATTTTATCTAACTTGCAATATATGTATGTAATGTATGTAACTATGTTTGTTCGGGTCAAACCTCGCAACTTAATTTTGTAGCAGATAACTTCCTTACAATGCATGGTAAGCGTGACGTCATTCTAAATCCAACATGGCGGAACATGACAAGCGGACTAGGTATTTTTGATGCATGCTATTTTCGACTTTTAAAGGGCTCGCTGAAAATAACTCGAATGATGTACATAAAAGCTTGTTTAAAAAAGTTTACTTATTTTTCATACGGTAAGGGATTGTTGGGCCACCATGAATGTGTTGGCCACTGACACACACGTACAACAGAGCATTATGTAGTAATCGAAAGTATATAACAGTAAAGTGTGAATGTCAAGGTGAGGTGTAATTAGACGAATTCTTGGTCGAATATAATGATCAATGTCATTGGTAGAACAAAAAATATGCTAACAAAACATACAATTAATCTGTGCATGCATAATATATTCATCATCAGGTCCTTTTTAGTCTCCACTACAGGAGCACGACCTTCTCTGTACTACTAGGGCCATACTTGGCCAGAGCGGCCAGAGAACTTGGCCTACACTCTCCACGCTGGCCAGACGGGTTGAAGAGGTCTCATAGATGTTTATAAGCTTTGTTTAGCTTGTATTTCCTAAGTCGCCTTCTACGACATCCACTATAAACAATATTTGGAGTGGTCCTATTCTACTCTGCCGGATACCACACGGCTAGCATAATATATTATCACGTCTTATCTCTTACGGTGTTGACAGAGCCGTTACACCCCAAAAGGCCACGTTTAGCACACTGGACGTATAGAAAAATTTAAAATAGCTAATCGTATCGCCTATTGATACTATTCTTTAGATTTTCGCCTATTCCCGCCGCCGGCTTTTACGGTCTGCGCGGGAAGAGAAGCAGCTGGTACATTCTACGTTTTTTTTCTTTTTTCCCCGACGAATTTGGAAGTTTCTATCTGTACATAATGTTAGAGTAAGGGCGTCAAATGTGAGGTCCCTGACCCCACAACACCGTTGTCCTTCAAACCACCAAATCAGGTCGCCATAATGAACAACTTTTCCTATGGGACCATCGCTGGGAACTAAAAAGAATTCGACATTTTCATACAAATGGCCGGTGCAATGGCCGATCGAATGCTTATGTATGAAAATGTCTGAAATAGCTGTTTTGTGTGTAAGTGGCCAATACTGCTGTAACATTTTTCCAAGCTGCCCAAAGGCACTCGTCATAGCTATACAAACAACTTATAAAGATGATGTTAGCCCGGACTAGTGTTGTGCTCGAAATTTCCGAGAACGGTGAGTCGGCTCGGAATTTTATTCCGAGAATTTCTTCTTTTTTCTCTCAGGTTTGGGAATTATTGAGAAACTCTCGAGAATTATAGGAAATTTCCCGCAATTTTCCGTGTGAAGGAATTCATGAGAACAGAAAATTTCTCTAGCCCGGACCAACGGAACAAGAATTGATGAGAAGATTTTGTCATTGCTCGTCACCAATCTTTGCGGCAACCACGCCCAAGGTTGCTTAACATGTGCTATCAAGGTCTGAATTTTCCTTATCTAAACTCGATTTATTCTCACATAAATAAATAACTGTTTATTAGTCATCGTTAACTATCCACTTGCAAACAAAGGTTAAGTGAATTACAAAAATTACAGATTCGATTCGTAATGTTGGTGTAATTGTCGTGGGATTTGCAACTTGAAGGATACTGTTTAAGGAAAGGTCTTGAGGTCGGTAGCCTAGAGAAAATGAGCTTATGCCTGTTTAGGCAAGCTCTGCGGCGCAGTGGTCAACACGCCAGCCTGCGACGCGAGGGTGCCCGGGTTCGATCCCCAGTCAAGTCATGATGGAAAACGATCTTTTGGTTTTGGGTCTTGGATGTTTATCTATATAAGTATCTATTATAAAATATAGTATTGTTGAGTTAGTATCCTACGATACAAGTTCAGAACTGACTGAGGGGCTAGCTCAATGTGTGTGATATCATCATCATCATTTCGAGTAGGTGTCACGGTCAATCGACCATGAACACCCTGGCGTCAGAGTTCTTCGGGACCGCCTCTCGGCCTCTGACGTGGTTCCTTTAACGACTACCAGATGGCAGCCGGGATCAACGACTTAACATGCCATCCGAAGCACGGAATCATCTTAATTATCAGCCAATCAGGTTATTCAAGCCTGCAATGTCCCCCGGGTCTACAGGCAAACGCCTTAACCACTATTGTGTGATATGTCCATATATACATATATTTATATTATTGCTAAGCAACTACACATCGGCTACCTGTGAGGAGCCCGATGGGCGCGACCATTAGCGCTTATGAAGGTTAAGCAAACCCGGGCGCGGTCCGCACTTGGGTACTTGGACCACAAGTGGCATAAAATACTCAGTGCTTTGGAAAGCACGTTAGACATGAATGAATGTGTGAGGGCTCGACTCTCGACTATCCCGGCGCTCTAGCCGAGTTCTCACATAAATAGGAAGTTAGGGAGAACACAAGACTCGGCACACAGAACACACAGAATAACTTTATTACAACTTCGCTTTACAACTTCAACTATGTAGACGTTGACTTCAATAATTCATAAAAGAGACTGATATGCTCCAAGAGATGGTAGTAGAATGAAAGATGGTAGTAGACTGAAAGATGGTAGCAGACTGAAAGATGGTAGCAGACTGAAAGGTGGTAGCAGACTGAAAAATGAGTGATGAGAGAGAAAGAAAGTAATCTAAAAATGGAATGAAATTTGAATTAAAAATTAAATTAGAATTAAAAATGAAATTTAAATTAAAATAAGGAATGAAAAATGGACATGATGAGAGAGATGAGGTTGGAGGAGATGCAGCATGCCACCTGCATGCTGCATCTCGTTAACGTTACAATTGATTTATTTATTTGATAAACGAGTAATAAAGCATATCATCTAATAAAAGACATTAGTCCCGCGCTATACGTGCGATACGATTGGAGATATCTCGTATCGTGTCTACCGTATAGCGGCGTCCCTCTCATCGGATCCGATATCAGGGTGGTTTAATACGCGCCTAAGTAATAGGGTCCCATTTTCACCCTTTGGGTATAGAACCCTAAAAATAACACCTTATTTAACCCACAGACGTTACTCAACCGCGCCAAATAGAGAGGTAATGTGTTGCAGACGTGCGCTGTTGCAGAGATACTATCTTAATGTTCTGTTAAATAGGTTTTTTTGAACGACCTCATTACGACTCGTTTGGGAGGCCGCGATCTCTCCTTTGTTTTGTCGATAATATCTTTTGTGCAGTTAAAACTGCATTACATTATATTTTAAATAGCTGATGCCCGCGACTTCGTTCGCGTGGACTTTATGACTCCGCAGAAAATGCTCATCAGGCTAAACAGCTTTTGTTAATACGTCATTTTTATATTTCTTATAGTTAACTGCCTCCGTGGTCCAGTGGTTAAGGCGTTTGCCTGTAGACCCGGGGGCCGTGGGTTCGATTCTCACGGGAAGCATACTTTGTTTAGTTGCTTCCAGTTTGGTTAGGACATTGCAGGCTTGAATCACCCGATTACCTGGTAATAAAGAATATCCCGTGCTTCTGAAGGCATGTTAAGCCGGTGGTCCCGGCTGCCATCTGGTAGTGGTTAAAGGAACCACGTCAGAGGCCGAGAGGCGGTTCCGAAGAACTTTGACACCAGGGTGTGCATGGTCGATTGACCGTGACACCTACACGAAATGATGATGATGATGATGAGTAATCTCGCCCAGGGCACGGAAATTCTTAAGCCGGCACTGCATACCAGACCTTAGAAACTAAACAAAGATTAATTTCCAGTAAGTAAACATAGGTATTAAGACGGATTGGTATTTGAAATCAACTTATCGCATTGAGATTATAGGCTGTCATTGTTAGTATAACAGCTCATACAAAATAAAATATTTACAGAATGATAAGTCCAAGCATCTTAAAAAGTTGAAAATGGGATTGAAAGCAATGTCTATGCATTTCTTTCAATCCCATTTTCAACGTTTTAACTTAATTAATACAATAGCACAACTCACTTTAGCCAATAAACACAATAGCACAACTTACTTAAGCCAATAAACACAATAGCACAACTCACTTAAGCCTCCGTTGTCCAGTGGTAAAGGCGTTTGCCTGTAGACCCGGGGGTCTTGGGTTCGATTCCCACGGGAAGCATACTTTTTTTAGTTGTTCCCATAGTAGTTAGGA
Organism: Elegia similella; assembly: GCA_947532085.1. NCBI lineage: Eukaryota > Metazoa > Arthropoda > Insecta > Lepidoptera > Pyralidae > Elegia > Elegia similella. The sequence goes on from OX383953.1 coordinate 3,699,505, forward strand.
CATTGCGGTCTGATCAAGATGGAAAATTATCTTTTTCATATTGACCTGGGTCTTGGTTGGTATAACATATAGTATCGTTGAGTTAATATCCCATAACACAAGTCTCTAACTTACTTGGGGCTAGCTCAATCTGTGTGATTTGTCCGTATATATATATATTTATTTATTTGTCATACTTTTTTACACTTATTAATTTGTATGACAGCCTACAGTCCAGCAGTGGGCGTAGCTTATTCAAGTTCATTATATTAATAACTGCTTTGAACAACTTTCTTAAGTGCAAGGTTAGGTAGGGATGTGAATCACTGCTGCTAATCGAGATTATCGATAAAATAAATAACTGGCTAAGTGCGAGTCGGACTCGCACACATAGGGTTCCGTACCGTTATCTATAAAAACGGCAAAACAATAATGTCTGTTGTATGGGAGCCCCCGTTTAATATTAATTTTATTTTTATATAATTATTTATTCTTAAAGTCAACATATACTAAATATTTTGTGAATATTTCAAGCGTCTACCTGTTGTCATTAGCAATATCGAGGAAAAACAAGCAAAAACATCACGTTTGTTGTATGGGAGCCCCCTTATATATATATATTTTATTCTATTTTTTAGTATTTGTAGTTATAGTATATATCGACGTTTTTTAATGTGGATGGTCTGAAATTGCATTGGACAGAATCAAGTGGAAGGAAATGGGGGAGACCTTTGCCCAGCAGTGGGACAATATAGGTTAATAAAAAAAAAAAAAAAAGTTATAGCGGCAACAGAAATACATCATCTGTGAAAATGTCAACTGTCTAACTATCACGGTTCATGACATACAGCCTGGTGACAGACGGACAGCGGAACGATATTAATAGGGTCCCGTTTTTACCCTTTGGGTACGAAACCCTAAAAACAGAGATATGTAGCGATAATGTACCCCTAAGAGTGTAATATTTTAACGTGATAATGTTTTATAAATCGTAGAACGCCGGCTGCAGGCACAAAAGTGTCACGTTCCATGTGCAAGCGAGAGCGCGGAACAAGCGATAGAGAGGCACGATCGGCCTAAGCGTTCAGCTTGTGACGCATCTATCTTTCTTCCACCGTTATTATCACGTAAAATTATCACAGATATAGACAGACATTTTTTTTTATTTAAGTCTGTACTGCACGAAATTGTGGAAATTGACGTAATGTCTAATCACTAGTACAATGCGCTGAATTAATTAAATACATCAAAAGTATTTGTATAATTTAGGTCCAACCTTGCACAAGATCGCCCCCCTTGTAGGAATTTGGAAACAAATACATGTGAAATTTAAAAACGATATATATATGTTATAATATATAAAAAAAAATTCTTCGAGAAGTTTGTAAATTTTACGTCTAAAACAATATTTCTCAATGACAATATTTCTATTTACGAGCGGAGGTCGACCTCTTTCTTATTATTTTTATAAAAATATACATATGAAAATATCAAGACTTTTCATCTTTTTACATAATCGCCTAGTGGTTTTGCGCAGCCTAATGGCTTGCTTAAGAGCCCGCCATATGCCAGGCGGCGTGGCGGTACAAATGCGGATGGTCTAAACGCGTTGGCTACTTTGGATATTTTCGTTTTTTAGGAATATTCAAGGGTTATTCGAAAAAGAAAAACATATGATGGCTGCCTTATCTGTAATGCAATAATAATCAAAAGTTTCAAGGTTAATTTTAATGTATTTGGTGAATAATGCTATATACCGAGTAAATTAGACGTGATTTGGAGACAACTTTGCAATTTTTTTCTATCGAGAAAATTTAACGCAATCGTGTTTTTGAGTCATATAGTTACCAGAGTTAGTCCTGAACTTTGCTGCATTTTTATTTCAACTTGAGTATTTAATTATTATTGATATAACAGTCAATCATGCAAAGCAGTGTGAGGTAGTACGGGCCCTTAAGATTTTTTTGTTTAAATCTCTATTCTATCGATATCAATGGTAAAGATATTTAGTACAACACAATATCATTAAACGAGTAGATCCGGCGACGGCGTCATTTCCCACCCGGCACCGCATACCATACCGACTTGTCCTTGCCCTGGTGCGATACAGTTTAGTATATAGGGCTCCTCCGTGCTTCGGAAGGCACGTTAAGCTGTTGGCTCCGGCTGTCATCATTAGTGGCAGTTGTTAAGCTATGTCAGATGCTTAGGTAGCTTGATAAATCTGACACCAGTGTTGGCCACTTACACACACGAAAAACAAACAAACAGGTCCTTAATTTGATAACGAGGCTCTTGTTGGTGTAATGGTATGGCAGGAACTGCTCACGGTCATCATCATTTCGTGTAATTGTCACGGTCAATCGATCATGCACACCCTGGTGTCAGAGGTCTTCGGAACCGCCCCTCGGCCTCTGACGACTACCACAGGGCAGCCGCGTGCCTTCCGAAGCACGAAATCAGCTTTATTATTACACAACATATAATATTATCTATCAGGTGATTTAAGCCTGCAATGTCCTAACCAAACTGGAAACAACTAAACAAAGTATGCTTACCGTGGGAACCGAACCCACGACGCCCAGGTCTACAGGCGAACGCCTTAACCACTGAACCACGGAGCCAGTTCACATTAGTAAACAAAGTCAAAATTAAATATACTACTTTTTAGGCCGACCGTAACACACCTGGCGGGGGCGCGTCCTCGTTTTTAACCACTTTGTAGGCAAACAGGCATACGGCCCACCTGATGGAAAGTGGTTACCGTAGCCTATGGACGCCTGCAACACCAGGGGTGCCACTCGCGCGTTGCCGACCCTGAATAAATCTTTTCACGCCCTTTTTAAAGAACCCTATGTTAGGTATTATGCCTAGGGCGGCTGGATCATGCGGCCCTAGGCATAATAGCATGCGGCGACTGATCAAGACAGAACTCTTCATCAGTCGCTGCATGTTGGTCTGGGAGGAAAGAAAAAACGTAGAATGACCAGCTGCTTCTCTTCCCGCGCAGACCGTAGAGGCCGATCGAAAGAATGGGTGAAAATCTAAGCAAGCATGTTAGTAGGCAATGAGGCTAGCAACCCATCACAATTTTAATACAATCTTCCATCACCTACACGCCCACCATGTTGGTAACTTTTAGGATTCATAGACCTGGTCTCTGTCTACCCCACAAAAAGGACGTGATTGTATGTATTTGTGTATACCTGCTAAATTAATATGAAACATTGCTGTTTTGAATCAAAAATTAAATAATAATGGCTGCCATTATGTACTAAAAACGGGTCACTCACGTGCTATTTCGTCGGGATTGCCGACTATAGTTTCGGACTCGTCAGGAGCCCATTTTCAAGGCGAGTGCGAGACGCGCGGCGGAGGGTCCCGAACTTAGTCCGAAACTATAGTCGGCAATCCCGACGAAATAGCACGTGAGTGACCGGTTTTTAGTACATAATGTCTGTATCTCACGTTAGTTTTAATTATATAATAATGGCTGCCAGTAGATATTTGTCCCTCTAAAATCAAAAGCGACCGGCATATGATCAACTTGATGGATGGAAGCGTTACTAGGTCACATTTCTAGGTCACACGTCACTTAGATCAGGTCCAATCGGACCAGATACGTACAGGTGTAAGTACTGGCTGCAAATGTCAAGGTAAACACAGTTACTGCTGCCCTACGAACATTTTTTTATATTAGGGCATCGATAGCGTTGGGCCATTAGATATAAATAAATTTATACGGACAAATCACACAGATTGAGCTAGCCCCAAAGTAAGTTCGAGACTTGTGTTATGGAATACTAACTCAACTATACTATGTTTTATAACAAATACATATAAAGATATACATCCAAGACCCAGGCCAACCTAAAAAAGATAATTTTCCATCTTGACGTAACCAGGGATCGAACCCGGGAACTCCGATGCTGCCTGCCACGATGACTAGGCCACAGAGCTCAGCTTACAGTAGCTAAGCTCTGAACTTGACATTTCCGATGTGGGTTTCTGGTTTGATACCTGATGTGAGTGACGTGTGACCTAGACACTCCCAGACTGGTCTCCAGATGTGGCACCTTGAATTGATCAACCCTTTTTTGTACAGTATGACTAGCTTTCGCCCGCAGCTCCGCCCGCTTTTCCGGGGACTTTTTCCGAGGATAAAATACCCCCGTACGACCTCCATGGGAAGACTTGGAGTTGTCCTATTCTACTCTGCCGGAAACCACACGGCTATAATATAAGCTGTACACATGATTCTAAAATTAAATTGTCGATTTTTTAATTTTATTCAGTCTTAAAGTGTGTGTGGCACCTTGAATTGATAAACCCTTTCTTGTACAGTTATGTATGACTAGCTTTTGCCCGCGGCTCCGCCCGCTTTTCCGGGGACTTTTTCCGGGGTTAAAATACCCCCGTGCCCCAGACAACACGTGTGCAAAATTTCATGATGATCGATTCAGTAGATGCAATAAACAAACAAACTAACTTTCGCATTAGTATTATAAAAAAAGGATATTAATAGCAATCCATATATTACTAGAGACCGTAGACTTGTAGGTGTTAAAGACCTGGGGCTCTGTCTACCCCGCAAGAGAAAAAGACTCGATACTATGTATGTTTAGTTCACACTAAAGTGCCGTTTAGTTCACACTAAAGTGCCCGTAAAAACTAAAGGGAAAATTTATAAGACCGCTGTGAGACCAGTAATGCTTTACGGAGCCGAGTGCTGGACCACGCTTAAGAAACATGAACAGCAATTACATACATACAAATTTTGACTAGCTCCGTGGCGCAGCGGTCAACACGCATGCCTGCGACACGGAGTGACCGGGTTCGATCCCCGGCCAGGTCAAGATGGAAAATGATCTTTTTCAGATTGGCCTGGGTCTTGGATGTGTATCTATATATGTATTTGTTATAAAATATAGTATCGTTGAGTTAGTATCCCATAACACAAGTCTTGAACTTACTTTTGGGCTAGCTCAATCTGCGTGATTTGTGTCCGTATATATTTATTTATTTATATTTAAATGAAATGAAAATGTTACGCTGGGCAGGAGGAGTGACCTGTTTGGACAGGGTTCGCAATGAGTATGTAAGAGGATCGTTTAAAGTAGCGCCTATAGGGGAAAAACTTAAAGAAGCAAGGCTTCGATGGTATGGCCATATAATGAGAAGGGACGAAAACTAGTCCGTTAAAACTGTCCTGAATATTCCATCTCAGCCCCGAGGTAGAGGAAGACCGTTCTCGACGTGGTGGTCCACGGTAGAACGTGACATGAAGGCCCTTAACCTTACATCTAGGACAACCCAGGATTGTGTAACCTGGCGCAGGAGTACAAGGAGGCCCGACCCCAAATAAAATGGGAACATGGGCAGGACGAAGAAGAAGAGAAATGAAAAATTTCGTTACTTTTTTAATACTTTATCGTGTTACTTATAATATGGAAATCAATTATTATCAATAGGTACTAATAATAAATCTGTAGCCGTGTGGTTTCCGGGAGAGTAGAATAGGATCACTCCAAGTCTTCCCATGGAGGTCGTAAGAGGCGACTTAGTAAATACAAGCTAAACAAAGCTCATAAACATAAATGAGACCTCTCCAACCCGTCTGGTCAGCGAGGAAAGTATAGGCCAAATCCTCTGTCTGCTCTGAGAGTACAGAGAGGGTCATGCTCCTGCAGAGGAGTATAAAAAGACCTGATGATGATGATGATAATGAATAAATCTGTAAGCGTTGATCATGGAGTAAGTTACTTTGTTTTCAGAGATATCGTGTTTATAAGATCATAAGCTCTTTTTAGTCTCCACTGCAGAAGTATGACCCTCTCTGTACTACCGGAGCCATACTTGGCCAGAAATAATTGTCGATTTTTAGATTTTATTCAGTATGTATGTATGATTCTGCATAACTCTTAAACGAATTAACTTACTTTTATGATAATTAATAAACATTTAGACGTACAGGACACAGGATAGACTACTTATTTTTTTCTGCAGTTAAAAACGTACCTAATGTTAAGTTCAGAAATCGTAATGTACGCGAACGAAATCGCGGGCACAGCTAGTATACATATATGATTTTCATTAACATACAGTACTTCCATAACGAAAAATGTCAAGCAACTAGCCAATTACATAGAATGATTAACATTATATTTAAATATTGATATTTATACGTACTTGACTTTAAGACTACCTACACTACAAGCAAGTTATTTAACGTTCTACTTGTTTAATGAATTCATTGGTAATGTATGTTATTTTTTAACCGACTTCAAAAAGTTGTATTTTTTAGGGTTCCGTACCTCAAAGGGAAAAAATGGAACCCTAATACGATCACTTTGTTGTTCGTCAGTCTGTCTATCTAAGACCCGTTTTCTGAAGAACGCGTGGAGTTATCAAGCTGAAATTTCATATGGGATGAATGAATGATGTGAAACGGAACGGTGACAGGAAGTATGAGAAAGGAAGTGTGTGTGAGAGAGAGGGAAGATGAATGGCGTAGCTCGAAACTTGAGATTTGACCGCGTAGACGTTACTTTGTGAAGATTGTAAAACTAAGAAATAAAGAAGAAGTTTTTGCCTGAATTTGGATTATTTCTATTAACCGCCACTCCCAAATTAAGCGGGTGTCGCGCGAACGAAAAACGTCGCTACTGCGCAAGCCATTAGGCTGCGCAGAACTATTACGCGATTAGGAAAAAAGATGAAAAGTCTTAATATTTTCGTATTTATATTTTTATAAAAAAAAATAAGAAAGGGAGCGACCTCCGAGACGTACATATAAATATTGTCATGTGAGAATTATTATTTTAGACGTAAAAATTACAAAGTTTTCGAAGAAAAATGCTTTTAGACATCATTCCATATATAAAGCATTTTTTAATTTCATTTGTATCTGTTTCAAATTCCAAGGATTGATCTAAATTATACAAATACGTTAGATGTATTTAATTAATTCAGCGCGTAGTACTAGTGATTTAAAAACACGTCAATTTTCACAATTTTGTGCAGTACCGTCTAAAATACTCAGGTATACTGTCTCTTGGAGCTGTGAAAAAATCAAACTCCTAAGCCAAGGCATTCAAAAGATACAGCCGTTTATGCCGCAAACTTTCGACTTTGACTGGCGTCAGAGTTCTTCGGAACCGCATCTCGACCTCTGACGTAGTTCCTTTAACGACTTCCGAAGGACGGAAGGAAAGGATCAGACAATCAGGTAATTCATTCCTGCAATGTCCTAACCAAACTGGAAACAACTAAACAAAGTATGCTTCCCGTGGGAATCAAACACGACCTCTAGAGGCAAACGCCTTAACCACTGGACCACGGAGGCAGTTAAAACCGTGTATAATAACTAAGCCATAGCAGATCAGCTAGAAGCTATAATAATATAACATTAGCGGCCATAAAGTTACAAAACAGCGATGTAAACTTAACAATAGTTATAGAATAGAGTTAGACCAGTGTTTCCCAAACAGTAGAGTGCGACTACTTAGTCGTAAAGTAGTAATGAATGATTTTCAAGTTTTGATACTTATCAAAACTTGAAAATCATTCATTACTCCAGCCGCAAGAAGTTCACTGCTGGACGGAGGCTCCCCAAGACTTGAAAACCTGGCTGGTCGACAGATGTTTTTATTCAGTGACGGAATTTATGGAGAGGCGCTCTGACTAAACAAAGGACATGTTAATTTTACTTTGATTTTACTTATTACGAGTATTTTCAAATTTCGGTTGACATTGTAATAATTTGACTAGAATTGTATACCATATTGTAATGTAATGACATTCAGTAATTGTGAAAATTTACATTAATATTTGCTCGCCACACTTGGCAAAATATGTGATTCGTATACTTACTGTACCAACTATGTTACCATATTTTACGCAAATAAATTCTGATTCTGATTCTGACTCTTTATTCCATGATGTGATATTACTCTACTCACCGCGCTGAGAAGGCGGATTGGCGAGCGCAGTTTCTATAGCTTCTTCTGCTTCCGACGCCGCTACCCGTCGGAAGCATATTTAAACTGGAGAAGGATATAAATTGTGCTTGTTATTAAACAAGGCCTTTTTACAACCTTTTATTTGTTTCGCCTGTCCCGATATTTGTCTATAATGAAATCTTGTAAGTTTTTGATACACTACCCAGTTACGGATTGAGCTGAAATTTGGCATGCTTGTGTAAATTGGATGACAATACAGTATTATGGAATCGTTACGCTGATTTGATGATTGAGACGGAAAGTGACCATAGGAGCTCTTAAACTAAACAAGGTACATCAATTAAGTTTGGGCTCATTTGATTTGTCTTGGAAAGCACTTTATAGTGTGGATTAGATAATAATTAAAGCTTCTCACAAAAATGTGATCTTTGCGAAAAAAAATGGCTGATTGGGAAGTCGATTTAAGGACGATAATTTAACGTGATAACAGTGAGAGAGAGATGCGTCATAAATACTATTACTACTACTTATGCTGCTGCTGCTCCGGAACGTGACATTTTTCGTGCGTGCACCCGGTGTTCATCGATTCCACGTCAAAACTTATTTTGTACCGTATCCTGTGCATAGTTGCTGCACAATTTTTTTGAGAGACTAGCTCCGTGGCGCATCGGTGAACACGCCAGCCTGCGACACGGAGTGACCGGGTTCGATCCCCGGCCAGGTCAAGATGAAAAATGATCTTTTTCAGATTGGCCTGGGTCTTGGATGTATATCTATATATGTAATTGTTATAAAATATAGTATCGTTGAGTTAGTATGCCATAACACAAATCTCTAACTTACTTTGGGGCTAGCTCAATCTGTGTGATTTGTCCGTATATATTTATTATATTTATTATTATTAATTTTTGTATGAAACACCATGTAAATAGTTTGGGAACCTCTGGAATGGTCTAAAGCAATGTTCTGAATAACTGGTTATTGCATTAGTTACTTATAACCTAGGTTTAGGCTGTGTTAACTGGTCTAGATTACTATTATTGGACTGTTGTGATAGTTCGAGGCCTATTGAGGGTTCCGCAGCTTGTAGTCACGCGATGTCTGTCTGTCCGTCTGTTTGTATAGCCTAGTTTAAAATATCACGAATTGTTGCACAATAGAAACATTATCTTTACGACTTAGGTAATATGCCTTTATTATTAAGGTTAAGCCTTTCATGCTGGTCTAGGAAATAAGAAAACGTTGAATGTTCCAACTGCTTCGTTTTCCGCGCAGATCGCAAAAATCGAGCAAGGCAGAAAATTATATATTTACTAGCTTTCGCCCGCGGCTCCGCCCGCGTCAATGTCGATCTCTCGGGAATAGTACTTTTTCCCGGGATAAAATGTAGCATATGTCCTTCTCCGTACTCCAGAGAACTTGTATGCAAAATTTCATGATGATCGGTTCAGTAGTTACGGCGTGAAAGCGTAACAAACAAACAAACAAACTCACTTTCGCATTTATAATATTATTAGTAAGGATTATTTGACTCACAAAACAGATTATGACATCATCATCATCATCATCAGGTCCTTTTTAGTCTCCACTACAGGAGCACGACCCTCTCTGTACTACTAGGGCCATACAATAACATAATTGTTACTCCAAATAAAAGCACTTGTCATTATCCTAAATATCGTATTATACAGTTATTATGCTAAATTATAAACTTATTATGGTTAAATGGCTAAAATTATAAGCTTATAATGGTACGGAACCCTTCGTGCGTAAGTCCGACTCGCACTTGGCCGGTTTATACATGTTTTTATTCAGTTTCACCTGCCCCGATGTTTGACTGTGATCAAGTCTTGCGAGTAAAATTTGATCCACTTCCCGGATATCGATTGAGCTGAGATTTTGCATGTAAATCGGATGACAATACAATATTATGGAATCGTTGACTAGTCTGATTCATTCATTCATTTCGAGTAGGTGTCACGGTCAATCGACCATGCACACCCTGGTGTCAGAGTTCTTCGGAACCGCCTCTCGGTCTCTGACCTGGTTCCTTTAACGACTACCAGATGGCAGCCGGGACCACCGGCTTAACGTGCCTTCCGAAGCACGGAATCATCTTTATTATCAGACAATCAGGTGATTCAAGCCTACAATGTCCTAACCAAACTGGAAACAACTAAACAAAGTATGCTTCCGGTGGGAATCGAACCCACGACCTCCGGGTCAACAGGCAAACGCCTTAACCACTGGACCACGGAGGCTGTTGATGGAGTGATGTGATTGTACTGGTCTGATGATGGAGTCAGAAGGTGGCCATAGGAACTCTTAGACTAAACAAGGTATACCAATCTTGTTTGGACTTATTTAATTTGTCATGGAACTCCGGGAGTGCCGGCAGAAATGAAAACTCGCCGCTGCGGCGGTCTCAGGTCACGTGTCCGTGTTACGAATTTTCGATCAGGTCACGTGTCCCGACGCGAGATTAATATTTTTTACCTATCCCAAACAATGCCCAATGCGCCTAATGTTTTATTTAATTCAATTAAAAATATTTTTGCGCCTCCACCGGAAGTAACACGTAAACATATCATGAATAGAAAAAATGTGAATAGATGTTTCACACTGATTTATGTATACAGCAATAAAAATAATTAATTACCCACCCACAAAAAATGCGGTATTACATAGTCATCATCACGCATTTGCAATAATTTTGGCCAATGACCTCGTGATAACACCGCGTACCATAGTTTAATGTACATTTGTAATATGTTTTAAAGAAAACAAAGTGTTGTTGAATTAAAATTGATTTATTGTTTTACTAGCTTTAGCTACTTTAGCTGCTTCGCTCGCCCTAATAGTAGGTGAGTCATCATCATCATTTCGTGTAGGTGTCACGGTCAATCGACCATGCACACCCTGGTGTCAGAGTTCTTCGGAACCGCCTCTCGGCCTCTGACGTGGTTCCTTTAACGACTACCAGATGGCAGCCGGGACCAACGGCTTAATTATCATCTTTATTATCAGACAATCGGGTGACTCAAGCCGGAAAAGGACATAGGCTACCTTTTATCCCGGGAATAAGAACTGTTCCCGAGGGATCGACATTGACGCGGGCGGAGCCGCGGGCGAAAGCTAGTTTTAAATAATTTCAAAGTTACTCGTATTATATATAATGTACGGAACCATTCGTGCGCGAGTCCGACTCACATTCGGCTGGTTTCTTTTTGAGTTCCCAGCATTGGAAAGTTATTTATATCGACGGGCTGAATCATCCCTTTAAAAGGGTCCAAAATGAATGGAAATTCACCGTGTTGATGGCTTCTAAATACATATACAACCGGTATGCTTGTTTTATAAGCTGGTGTCGCGCGAACGAAAAACGTCGCTACTGCGCAAGTCATTAGGCTGCGCAGAACCATTAGGCGATTATAAAAAAAGATGAAGTCTTAATTTTTTCATATTTATATTTTATAAATAAATAATTATGTAAATATAAATATTGTCATGTGAGAATAATTGTTTAAGACGTGAAAATTACTAAGTTTTCGAAGAAAAATGTTTTTAGATATCATAACATATTTATATCATTTTTAAATTTCATATGTATCTATTTCAAATTCCAACAAGGGGGCGATCTTGTTCAAGGATGGACCTAAATTATCCAAATACTAGTACTAGTGATTTGAAAACACGTAAATTTTTACAATTGCGTGCAGTACCGTCTTAAGGCGCTGTGCATCAGAAGAATACCGTAAAACGTGTATTTTTTCGTCGCGCAGTTAGCCTTATTTTTCAAAGAATACTAGCATGAAAAAAATATGAAGTACAGTTCAAAGATCAAAATAAATGGTTACATCAAAATATGTTCAAAAAAATATTTAAAACCTAACTAAATAAAATATCAAAAAAGCTATATCCAGAATAATTTTCGTCGCGAATTTCTTGATATTTTCAGCGACGACTACCAACTTTTATACGTCTATAAAAAGTATAACTAAATGAGCAAGATGGATACCTACAAAAAATACGATATTTGGTTATAATTATTGAATTATTAAATTAAAAGTGAAAATTAACACGAAAATGGCAGACACGGATTTGAACTGAGACTGACGACAGGTATGACACAAATATATAAAATATCGCGCGATGTCCGCTACAAACGGTTAAGGGATACAGCGCCTTAAATAACTACCGTACTAGGATCTCGCCACAACTTACGTCATATTTTTTCCAGTACCGGACGTACATACAAACATTACATATAATTATTCCAAGTATTCGATCACGATATATTGAAATAACACTTCCTTATGACTCTATACGCGTTTTAAGTCAAGATTGTATGATATTCGCAGCGTGCCGAAAATAAATAAAATACACGGTGAAATTTTGATCGTTCTAGACCCTTAAAGGGATGATTTAGCCCGTCGATATAAACAACATTTCCTATGGGACCAATGTTGGGAACTCAAAATTTTTTTTTGACATTTCCGTACAATTGCACTAGCCCAATCACACAAATTGAGCTAGCCCTTTGTGAACTTGTCTCGTAGGATACTAACTCAATGATTGATACTATATTTTATAATAGATACTTATATAGATAAACATCCAAGACCCAGGTCAATTTGAAAAAGATTTTTTTCCATCATGACCTGATCGTAGATCGAACCCGGGCACCCTCGTGTCGCAAGCTAACGTGCTGACCACTGCGCCACGGAGCTCGCCTCATTCGAGTCATTCATCATCATCATCAGGTCTTTTTAGTCTACACTACAGGAGCACGACCCTCTCTGTACTACTAGAGCTATACTTGGCCAGAGCAGCCAGAGGACTTGGCCTATACTCTCCACGCTGGCCAGACGGGTTGGAGAGGTCTCATAGATGTTTCTAAGCTTTGTTTAGCTCATATTTCCTAAGTCGCCTTCTACGACATCCACGGGAAGACTTGGAATGGTCCTATTCTACTCTGCCGGATACCACACGGCGTCATTCGAGTCATTTTGTGCCAATTTCTGCCAACGTTGACAACTGAGCTTTACTGAGTTCAGGAGTTCTCCACCGTATTACAACATGGTCAGGCGAGTCATCATCAACAGTCTGTCCGGTGGTGCCAGATATGATATCGCGTACGCGCGCCCGGACTCCCGAGCTGCCATTTGCTTTTCCCCCCATTCATCCAAATGAGTATAGGTACTACTCATATTTTTTTCTTCCATTTGGCCCTCTGACTTCATTCAGAAGCTTATTTTAGGGTCTAGTTATTTTTCAAGTTATTCTTGCGTGTGTATCATCGAAATCATGGTGTAATTCATTTCGCTGATTCGACGGAGCCCCTGGCGACACTTCCCACGAATCCACTGGCTTGATCATAAACGACGCACGAGGCGAGCTAACACCAGCCCGCTAAGTAAATCTCACTACAGCCGCACTATGACACTTTATTTTAGTTATTCCGAACTTTGTTCATGAACATGGGTCTTTATTACACCGATTTCACATTATAAAGTCCACTAGAAACAATTTGCAAAACAATCTAAAACAAAAGCCGTGCAGTCCGCCGAAATTCCCGCCAAGAACCCTACTACTCACTTTTTACGGGACACCTCGCTTTATTTTTAATTAGCTGTTGCCCGCGACTTCGTCCGCGGCAATTTCTGATATTATGTTTTTTTATTTTTTTTATTATAGTTGAATAATTTTCCCTCGTTTTCAAAACATTTTTTATTGTTGCTTCTCTCCTATTGGTCGCAGCAGATGTTTTATAGCCTAAAGCCTTCCTCAATAAATGGACTATCCAACACAATAAGAATTTTCCAATATGAACCAGTAGTTCCCGAGACTAGCGCGTTTAAACAAACAAACAAACTCTTCAGCTTTATAATATTATTATATTAGTATAGATAGATGAGATTAAAAAATATTAACAGTCTCCTTTCTCTTGTTACAGAAGATGCAGGACAGACCAAACGGCAGAGACCCAAGGACATGTCCCTCGCAGAGCCCCCCCACACCATGGAGATCGCCCAGATCCTGATGTCTCTGTTGCACGCCTGGGGCCTTAACCCTGATCTGGACAGAGTCTGCGAGTCGAAGCTAGGACTGCTTAGACCCATGGTAAGTACATAATTAAACCATCCTGAATTTAGCATTCGATGGGAGGGACGCCGCTATACGTTAGACACGATACGAGATATCTCCAATCGTATCGCACGTATAGCGGCGTCCCTCTCATCGGATCCGATTTAGGATGCGATTCAGGATGGTATAATTTAATAAGTGTCTTATAAAACTACTAGCTTTTGCCCGCGGCTCCACTCGCGTTAAGAAGTATAGTTTTATACAAACTTTCATCCCTTATTTTATCCCCTTGGGGGTAGAATTGATCAAATTCCTTTCTTAGCGGATGCCTACACATACCAAATTTTAAATAAAAAAAATTTACCTGCATGCCAAATTTCAGCCCGATACGTCCAGTGGTTTGGGCTGTGCGTTGATAGATCACTATGTCAGTCAGTCAGACACCTTTGAGTTATATATATTTAGATAGAGGGTATTATACCATCCTGAATTCAGGATCCGATATTTAGTCAACGGACAGTTTAATCGCATTCAGGACGGTAGCATCCGATTTAGGATCCGTTTTCAGGACAGAATGGTTTCCGACGTCCTGAATTTGTGCTCTGTACCTTTGATCCCGGATAAAAAGATAAGAAATAAGAAATATTTATTTAGAACAGAAAATACAGTATAGTATCAAACAACAGTGGCACTGTCCGCCACACTAGGATTCCCTGTGTCGTGGCGACCAGTGTCTTCCCAAATGTGCAAAAGTAAAATGTTTTACAGTTTGTGTGTATATATATATTGAGTATATTTTTTTTTTCTTAATAAAAATAATAATATTTAAACAAGTGTTTTATTAGGATATATATGTATATATATTTATAAATATATATTAATATATATTTCACATATATAAGTACATGTATAGTTTCTATTATATATATTTAATTATAATTATAATAGGTATATCAACGTAGGTGTATAATATTTACTTGTTCACAAACGGCAAACCGTTAATTAGGCAAGTAAATTTAAAGTTTACTATTTAATTTAATTGATTGTCTGGAAAGTCGATTTACGGACGATCATTTTACGTGCTAACGGTGGAAGAGAGATAGATGCGTCACAAGGCGATCGTGTCTCTCTATCGCTTGTTCTCTCGCTTGCACACGGAACATGACACTTTTTTATGTGTGCAGCCTTCGTTCATCGATTTATAAGATACTAGCTTTCGCCCGCGGCTCCGCCCGCGTCAATGTCGATCCCTCGGGAATAGTACCCCCGGGATAAAAGGTAGCCTATGTCCTTCTCCGTACTCCAGAGAACTTGTATGCAAAATTTCATAATGATCGGTTAAGTAGTTACGACGTGAAAGCGTAACAAACAAACAAACAAACTCACTTTCGCATTTATAATATTAGTAAGGATTATCACGTCAAAATACTGTTCTCGCGAATCGACAATAACGTAAGCGAAGCCGCGGGCGACAGCTAGTGATACATATTATAATGTCTCGTTACAGGTCCCAGTCTGCTTCGGCGTGGTCTCCCGTCACGGCCACATGTCTGTGCAGCTTCCCACGAGGCTCCTGGAGTGGGAGGAGGCGTGCTCTGCCGCTCCCGATGACCCAGTACTTCTTAGCTCTAACCTGCCCCCTGAGTTACTGAAGCAGGAGAAATTGACCAGGTATTTTGTGATTTGGGAATTATCTTTACCACAGAATACTTATGTACGTACCGTCTGGATAAGTAGAGCAAAATAATATAATGTGTAGCTCCCATACAAGTAAAGTGGTAGTCAATACCACTTTACTACTTTACTATACTATTATTATTTTTTTAAATTCGTACTCTTCCATATCGAGACAGCTCCGTGGCGCAGTGGTTAACACGCCAGTCTGCGACACAGAGTGCCCGGGTTCGATCCCCGGCCAGGTCAAGATGGAAAATGATCTTTTTCAGATTGGCCTGGGTCTTGGATGTTTATCTATATATGTATTTCTTATAAAATATAGTATCGTTGAGTTAGTATCCCATAACACAAGTCTCGAACTTACCTTGGGGCTAGCTCAATCTGTGTGATTTGTCCGTATATATTTATTTATATTTATTTTATTTATATCCGTACCAAATTACAGCTTTACAGCTTACTTATATCTCTGAGTAAAACCGCGGATGGATAGACGGACGGACGGACGGACGGACAGACATGGCTAAACTTTATAGTTTAGCCATGTCTGTCCGTAGTCCGTAGTCCGTCCGTCCGTCCGTTGCCCTTATGGGTAACTTGTTTAAATAAATAAATATATACGGACAAATCACACAGATTGATCTAGCCCCAAAGTAAATTCGAGACTTATGTTATGGGATACGAACTCAACGATACTATATTTTAAAACAAATACATATATAGATAAACATTCAAGAACCAGGCCAATCTGAAAAAGATAATTTTCCATCTTGACCTGACCAGGGATCGAACCCGGGCACTCTCGTGTCGCAGGCTGGCGTGTTGACCACTGCGTTACGGAGCTAGCCAAAAGATGAAAATAAGCGAAGCGGCTAGCGGCCGCCGGCTGCCGGCGCAAAGTATACATGCGTTTCTCTCTCTTGCAGGCTCTTCACGTCAAAACTCCACTGGGAGCTGAGTACCACACTGACAACCAACCATCTGTTGTCTATCGTGGCGCTCGCTAATACTCTGATGTCCATGAGGAATGCCAGCTTCGTTCCTGAGCAAGAGGTGGCTAGAAGAATGCACAGGTAATAAAAATAATACATTTCTGCAAGACGAAAGTGAGAAGCACCACATCACTTGAGTACGTCGAATGCCTCATTGCTGCCAGGGCTTGTATAGTATTGTATATGCACGGAAATTCAAACAAAGTAGAATAAATCTTACTTTCAACTCACTTCACTCGTGTAACCGTCACTTTATTTTGCGAAATACAATGTATCATCATTTCCTGTTCTAGACCATCAACACGCAGCTCCAACTCGTGGGCTGGTGATGAAGAAAGAGAAGAACAGCTGGCAGCTCAGCAGAGCCACATCAAACAGGGCTGGAGTCTTCTGGTGACGCTACACAGCGTGCTGTTGCCAGAAACTGTCGTTGCTGCTGGTATGTTGTTCTTTCTTTCGGTTACGTCTCCCCCCCCCCCCCTCGTCCTCTCTTATCTGCATCATCAGCCGCAGAAGGAAAGAACATCTGGCAGCTCAACAGAGTTGTGAGTCTTGCTCTTGTAGTGGAGACTAAAAAGACGTAATGATGATGATAACGTCTTATAAATCGATGATCGCCGGCTGCACGCATGAAAAAAGTCACGTGCCGTGTGCAAGCGAGAGCGCGGAACAAGCGATAGAGAGGCACGATCGGCCTAAGCGTTCGGCTTGTGAAGCATCTATCTCTCTTCCCCCATTATCACGTAAAATTTTCGTCTGTAAACCAATTTTACAGATAACCAATTTTTTTTTATTTCCAGGCTCAAAGAGCTTCAAGCGGCCTCAGGTGGAGATGCTGGCTCGTAGATGGCAGCACCATTGCATCGAAGTCAGGGATGCCGCTCAAGCGCTCTTATTGGCTGAATTGAGCAGGTAAGTTTTCCACTTTTCGTGTGGATGGCTCAAGGGATTGGTCATCATCATTTCGTGTAAGTAACACGGTCAATCGACCATGCACACCCTGGTGTCAGAGTTCTTCGGAAACGCCTTTCGGCTTCTGACGTGGTTCCTTTAACGACTACCAGATGGCAGCCGGGACCACCGGCTTAACGTGCCTTCCGAACGAAATCATCTTTAATTTCAGACAATCAGGTGATTCAAGCCTGCAATGTCCTAACCAAACTGGAAACAACTAAACAAAGTACGCTTCCTGTAAGAGGACTATATATATATGTATGTAGGTCTGGTTGCTTATATCTCCCGTGTGAAGTGAGTTCCGGCCCGGCTTCGGTTGTCATCGGTCGCCTTCGGTAATGTTTGGCTCCATGATGTCCTAGTGGCTTGGTGGGGTCCGCCGGCCGCCAATTCATAGGATCAAGCTTGAACACTTCCCGTGGGAATCAAGCCCACGAACACTCCGGTGTTTATGGTGTATAGTTTGGGAATTACCGTAACAAATAGTACTATATACATATAAATTGTTTTCCTACTTCATGCAATATATGTAATAGTTTATAAGTCAAGCTTCCGTTTTTTCTGCCGGGTCTGCTGGTGGTGCAGTCATGATGCTTCCCACCACTCGAGATACAGGTTTATTCCTAGTTCGATGGTGAGTTGCAAAATGATGGCCCCTTACACGGAGCGTAGCCAGGATTGCTGTAAGCTGTTTCTTTAACATTTTATTGTATGATTTGTAAAATGAGACAATAAATATTTATTATTATTATCTCTTTATTTAATTTATTTCTTAGATTTAGGTTTTTACAATATTTATATAAAAGTAAATTATAAAAATAAATAACAAAACATAAAAACATTATAAAAACCTAAAGCTAGAGTGCCGTCAGCAGCGGGGCAGGGCTCAAGCTACCGGCAGTCAGGGCCCCAGAGAAAGAAACCTTCTGACTATTCGTGCCGTATCCAGAAGTACTGCCTTCTGTATCTGGCCCTTGATCCAACCATCTAGCGAGAGCCTCTTGAGATGTTGGTCGAGACTATTTGCTATAAGACCGTTTGCAGACACGACTATCGGGACAATGACCGTCGAATCTACATCCCACATGGCAGTCACCTCGTGAGCCAGGTCAAGGTAATTGCTAAGCTTGTCCTTCTCGGCCTTCACGAGGTTTTCGTCATGTGAAATGGTGATGTCAACGAGCACTGCTTGGCGTGTCGATCGATCTGTCAGCACGATGTCAGGCTTATTTGCGACAATAGTCCTGTCTGTGATAACAGATCGATCCCAATACAGCGTGGCACGACCATTTTCGAGAACCGGCGCTGGTGTGTACTTATAGTACGGCACCTCGGATTCCACAAGCTCATATCGAAGAGCAAGTTGCTGGTGGATAATTCTGGCTACAAGGTTATGCCTGTGCAAATACTCTCCGTTAGCCAGATGAGAACAACCGGAAATAATATGCCTGAGTGACTCGCCAGGACGGCGGCATGCCCGACAGATGTCGACCGTACCGTCCTTCAGGATATATCTCCGGTAGTTGTTCGTCATCATGACCTCGTCTGCAATTGCACAAACAAAACCTTCGGTTTCTCCAAAGAGGTCACCGAATCGTAGCCAGTTTACCGACGCAAGCAGATCTACATCGGGCCCAGTTAAGGCCCGGTAGAACCGCCCATGCAGCTCCTTGCTCTTCCATATGTTTTTACGGTCTTCGATGCTTAATACCGTTGGTCTGCGCCAATTCTCGTTTGCTAAGGAGAGCGGCGTGAAGCTCCTATCTACTGCTACAACGTCGCGATGCATCCCACACTCATTATTAAGGAAATAATCCCTAAGACTGTACACCTCGCGGTTATGGAGAGTCTTGGCGTTCAAAAATCCACGACCTCCACACTTACGTGGGATGTACAGTCTCATAACGGATGAGCGTGGGTGAAGCATGCGATGCGCTGTCAGCTGTTGACGGACCTTCCTATCCAGGGCATCTAACTCAGTTTGGGTCCATCTTAGTATGCCAAAGGAGTAAGTGAGTAGGGGCATCACCCAAGCATTGAAAGCGCGTACCTTATTACCACCTGACAAAAGACTTTTAAGTACTTTTGTCAGTCGACAAAAGAAACGCTCTTTCACCGCCTGCTTTATGTCCCCATCCACAATACTCAAAGACTGTGACATACCATGATATTTGTAAGTTTCCGCTTCCGCGAGAGATCTGACGGACATTGTCTCAGAAAGTTGTAAATTTGTTGAATTTACAACTTTTCCCCGTTGGACATACATGACAGCACATTTATCTACACCAAACTCCATCCTGATAGAACTACTGAAATCTTCTGTGATTTTCAATAGCTCCATCAGGTCAGAGGGATTTGATGCAATTATTATTATTATCCCCCCCCTCCCCCCCCCCCCCCCCCCGAACAAAAACTTTTTATAAAAAATAATGTTTATATCTCACGTTAGTTTTAATCAAAAAATCCCTTTATTCATTTCAGACTCGGTCCCAAGGGTCGCAAGGCCCTGGTTGACAACTGGGCCCAATACCTACCGTTATACACGCATACTGAGAGCATCAACCCACATGCGGTCCCCAAGGAACCAGTTGAGAAGGTCAGTATATGTAACTAAATCAATAAGAGGAAACACTGCGCTCGAGAGAATTTAATAATAGGTATTAGTGCAATTATAATTGGAAATTTGTTTGGTAATGTTTTTGAATGTTTAAGAAAAAGTATTGATATGGTAATTTAAAAATAAAAATTAACCATTATTTTGCATCCTTATCCTTACTAATATTATAAATGTGAAAGTGAGTTTGTTTGTTTGTTTGTTTGTTTTTTTTTTGTTAGCTTTCACGCCGTAACTACTGAACCGATCATCATGAAATGTTGCATACAAGTTCTCTGGAGTACGGAGAAGGACATAGGCTACCTTTTATCCCGAGAAACAGTACCAATCCCGAGGGATCGACATTGACGCGGGCGGAGCCGCGGGCGAAAGCTAGTTTTTTTATATTTTCAATTGGTGGTTCAGCGCACGAGCGCACTTAAGGTACAGTTTATATTGTAGGTCACTAGTCTGTACACGGGGTGTCACTATGTCTGATCACTGATTAACTGATAAATGTCTACGCACTCCACTAGCTTGACCTACGTTAAGAAGTTCAGAAGGAAATTAAAGACAAGTTCCAGGACGATGAGTATATTTCTATGTCCACAGTTACACACAGTCACAATCACAGTTATACAGAATTACGAAAGTATCTATAACAAATATGTATGAGGAGGATACACTAGTTATGCGAGAGACGGGCGGGTCACGACTGGCGGCCGAAAGCACGCTAGCCCGCTGCAATACGAAACGCTGACACAACAATGTGTCCCTACATAACATCCCCCCAAATTTTCCAAAAAAAATTTTACCTTTCCAAACAACATTCAAGGTTATAACTTTGTAACTTATAAAATCTAATAACATGTCACAATCGCCCGGCCGGAGTGAAGCTATGCGCTGACTCAACTCGGCGCTCGAAACCTGAGCTTCAGTTCGCTCGCCGGACAACAATACCTCGAAGCGATTGCAACATATTATTGTACAATGAACATGTACCTAACTGAATCTAAATTTAGAATTTATGTTTCGAAATGTTTTCTACTTTTACAATATTAACTTCTATTCGCAAATTTGAAAAGATTAAGTACATTTATACATATTGAAAACGTTTTAGACAAAACCTAATTTTTTGAAAAGACCAAAAAGAAGTTATACATAGGTATCAACAATTGTTATACTCATACATACTATTTATTTGCAAAACCATCTATTTGTTAAACCATATAAGCTTTTACTTGTACCAATACCAATAAACTATATTATTTCCAAAACATTGCTTTTATTTTGACTGCCTATTCACACGTATCATTAACTACATTCACACATAAGTATAAAAATAAATGGATCAATACATATGAGAATACATAAGATTGTAGTGTGCGAAAATTTTCTGTTATTCACTATCACAAATGACACAAAACATTACACCTCTAGTACACTGTCGGCTGAGTCACGGGTGCAGCCTGCGCCCTGACGTTCGGAATAGGTACACTCGTACTCTGGACTTCTTGTTGCAACCATTTTCTAACTTTTTTCGTACATCGCCGACGTAACATACAGATTGTTATAACGGCCATTAACACTGCCGTAATTACTACAATTATCGACAAATAATCTAACTTGGACTGTACCGTAGTCCCAATAGTAGCTTGGGCCTGGGCGACCGCTACGTTTTCTTGATTGCTCTGTCCCCAGCCCATTATGACTTTATCTCAAACAAAACTGAGGTGAAATTACACATAGTTAAAATGCATCAGTATTTAATGAAATCAAAGTTCAACTAATCAGTTTTCGCACACTATTACAACACCAAAATATATCTTGACATCTACAAATTTCTGAAAAAGTATGTACTTATGCAAGTATCTACTAACCTATTTGGTTACGATATATGCGTGCATAAACAACAACACTTTACTCATGTCGCAATACTTAATTTGCTTACATTTTCACGATATAACTGAATAACATTTACGTATTGCTTACTTTTGAAATACATATATAAATAACATATACCAACTTAACTTACTGCGAGCACCTATTTTTCACGGGAATTTCTGCAGCTTGCGTGTCGTCGACTCTTCATAAATAGAAAGTAACCTCTCCTTAAGGGCTTTAAATTTTTCCGTCGCAGGTGGGTCCATCAATAAGTCTGCAATCTGTCCAATGGCGTCTTTGGAAAGCTTGCCGTGGTTGATCCTCCCAAAATTGCGGTAGTCTCGCCGACACTGAGACTGTAGCCATATCCATCGAGGTGCCTGAGGGCTGCGTTGTGCCCGCCACAATAGGCGATCCGTCGGGATTCATTTTGTTTCTCACAGAAATAAAATTCCGGCTTACTGTTTTCCGCGTGACTGTACCCGTACGGTGTGTTCTCCTCCGATGGTATGAGCCGCTACCCCTATATGCCCGCCTCTTATCTATTAGGCGTCTTCTGTCGTGGTCACCACTTGTAGGTCACCACTTGTATGAGGAGGATACACAAGTTATGCGAGAGACGGGCGGGTCGCGACTGGCGGCCGAAAGCACGCTAGCCCGCTGCAATACGAAACGCTGACACAACAATGTGTCCCTACAATATAAATCTTTTTTTTTTATTATCACAGCAAGAAGATGAATTTGAAGAAGAAGAGGAAGAAATCGTGCGCAAGCCATCTTCTCTGGCTGAGCTGAAACGCAAGCAAACCACTGCTGTCGTGTTGCTTGGTGTTATTGGGTCGGAGTTCGGACAGGATATCACTAGCGAAGGTATGTATTATACACTAGCTGTTGCCCGCGACTTCGTTCGCGTGGACTTTATGACTCCGCATCATCATCATTTCGAGTAGGTGACACGGTCAATCGACCATGCTCACCCTGGTGTCAGAGTTCTTCGGAACCGGCTCTCGGCCTCTGACGTGGTTCCTTTAACGACTTCCAGATGGCAGTCGGACCAACGGCTAAACGTGCCTTCCGAAGCTCGGAATCATCTTTATTATCAGACAATCAGGTAATTCGAACCTGCAATATCCTAAACAAACTTGAAGCAACTAAACAACGTAATGCTCCGCGTGGGAATCGAACCTACGTCCCCGGGTCTACAGGCCTTAACCACTGGACCACGGAGGCAGACTCCGCAGAAAAGGCTCATCAGACTAAAAAACTTTTATTAAGGCGTCATTTTTATATTTCTTATAGTTTAGCTGGACCGTTATAATTCTGCATCAGGTATTCCAGTTTTCAAAATAAATTATACCCTATACAACGTGATTTTGAACTTCTAGCTATATTGGAATCTCAGAATCAGAATCCTTAATGAAATATAGAATTGCAAGAAAAAAGCCGAAAATCGAAAAAAAAATAGGGTTTCCTATAGAAAGTTGCCGTTCAGCTGGACGAATTTCTATGGAAGGTCAAATTATTTTTATCGGTTTTTACCTTTTTTCTTGCACTTCTGTATTCCATTCCATTAAGGATTCTGATTCCCAGATTTCAATATTGCTAGAAGGTTCAAAATCACGCTGTATGTTGCTCAGGCTTGATAGCTATACAATGAAAAAAGTTTCACTCCAAACAGTATTTCCGGAGATAAGCGTGTATAAACAGACGAACAGACATACATTTTTTTGCAAAACTGCATTTTATTTTTGTTTTGTATGATAAAAGCAAACATCGAATTACAAAACGTCATAGAATAAACGTAGTTAATCCTGATGTACTTTAGTCACCTTTTGGACTTACCCTATATATTATATAGGGTAAGTGGTATTTTTTTTATAAATATATTCAATGTACAGTTTTTTTTACATTGGCTAGCTCCGTGGCGCAGCGGTCAACACGCCAGCCTGCGACATGACAGTGCCCGGGTTCGATCCCCGGCCAGGTCAAGATGGAAAATGATCTTTTTCAGATTGGCCTGGGTCTTGGATGTGTATCTATATATGTATTTGTTATAAAATATAGTATCGATAAGTTAGTATCCCATAACACAAGTCTCGAACTTACTTTGGGGCTAGGTCAATCTGTGTGATTTGTCGGTATATATTTATTTATTTTTATTTATTATGTGTGTAAGGGTTGTAAGTCCTTACATTGATGATAAATGATAATGATAAGGGTTGTTTCGAGGTGATGATATAAACAACCGAATTGAGTGAATTGATATATTGCACTAAATTAAATCTATTAAATGATACATAAGTCGACGAAACTGCCGCATACGCTAATTGTAATTTCGATTGCTACATACAACGGTTTAGGGTTCCATGAAAATGTACGGTGTTCCGTACAATGTGTAAAGAGTGAAGTACCTGCAACACAAGTTTTTATAAATGATTTATGATGTACTTCCAAATAATGATAATAGGCTTGTTTCCTAAAAAATACCAGTTATATAATTAGTCCGTCGTATAGATTATCGAAAAATATTAGATACGTATTATTCTTTTTTCAATTAAACAAGAGATGATAAAGATAAAGCGCATCAAAGTTCAGGAGTGGGGGCTCATGACAAAAGTGTACCGGCCTGTGACGTCACGCGGAACCTTCACGGGCTGTATCTTTATCAATTTTTGTTTGATTGACAAAAGAAAAAATACGTGTCCAATATTTTTTTATAATCTGTCAGACGAACTAATTATTAATTTTTTTTTTTAGGAATTATGCCAATTGATTTAGCATCTCAATGGCCATATAAGCGCTTATGCATGTAAAGCAACCCGGCCATGTTTCCCACTAGTATGGGTGACCACAAGTGGCACAATATTTGTTCAGGCCCCTCCGTGCTTCGGAAGGCACGTTAAGCCGTTAGTCCTGGCTGTCATCAATGATGGCAGGTGTTAAGAAATTTCAGATGCCAACAATATCAAAAAAAGGAGGGGAGGGGGAGGAGGAGTAGTGAGTAGTAGTTATTGTAGTGATAAAGTCTTATAAATTAATGAACGCCGGCTGCACGCACAATAAAGTGTCGCGTTCCGTGTGCAAGCGAGAGAGCGGAACAAGCGATAGAGGCATGATCGGATTTGTGACGCATCTATCTCTTCTACAGTTATCTCGTAAAATTATCGTCCGTAACCCGACATTTCTTTACAACCTACATACATAGTATCACGTCTTTTTCCCCTTGCGGGGTAGACAGAGCCTAGGTCTAAAAGACCTTATGGCCACATTTAGCATGTTGGAGGGCGTGTAGATGAAAACGGAATCAAATAGTGATGGGTTGCTAGCCGCATCGCCTATTGACATCATTCCGCAGATTTTAGCCCAATCCCTCGATCGACTTTTACGATCTGCGCGGGAAGAGAAGCAGCTGACACATTCTACGTTTTTTCTTCTCTCCCAGACCAGCATGGAACTTTTTTACAACCTATCTTTTTTTTATCAGGTCCTGCCGGCAAGGGGCGTCATAAGGGCGACAGAAAGAGCTCTGTTGTTGAAGGTACTTGTCACATTATCATTTGGCATAACAATTTTACAAATAAAAATATAAAAAACTTTTTTAACCTAACGCCATTGGTTTGTGAAGAAAAATTTCATCACCATCAGGTCTTCTTAGTCTCCACTACAGGAGCATGACCCTCTCTGTACTACTAGAGCCATACTTGGCCAGAGCAGCCAGAGGACTTGGCCTACACTCTCCATGCTGGCCAGACGGGTTGGAGAGGTCTCTTAGATGTTTATAAGCTTTGTTTAGCTTGTATTTCCTAAGTCGCCTTCTACGACATCCATGGGAAGACTTGGAGTGGTCCTATTCTACTCTAAAATTTTAAAATAATTTAATACAGGTCTAATCGTGTGGTTTCCGGCAGAGTAGAATAGGACCACTCCTAGTCTTCCCATGGAGGTTGCAAGAGGCGACTTAGGAAATACAAGCTAAACAAAGCTCATAAACATCAATGAGACCTCTCCGACCCGTCTGGCCAGCGAGGAGAGTGTAGGCCAAATCCTGTGTCTGCTCTGGCCAAGTATGGCTCCGGTAGTACAGAGAGAGTCATGCTCCTGCAAAGTGGAGACTAAAAAGACCTGATGAATGAATGAATAACAAACTTATATATAGCTAACACTTCTCAATCCAACTCAATATAATCTTCTTTCCAGGATTCACCCTAAGCGCATCCAACAACCTCGCTCGCCTCACAGCATTGGCTCTGACCCATCTGTTACTCTCCCCCTCCTGTTCTCGACTGCCGGCTCATACGCCACTGCGCAGAGCCGCTGTTGACCTGCTGGGTCGTGGGTTCACAGTTTGGGAACCATATCTAGACGTCAGCCAAGTATTATTGGGTAAGTGCAAATTCTAAACCATGTTTCTCTGTCGCCATAGGTTTTTATCTATATGTTTATATATTATAAAATATAGTATTGTTGAGTTAGTATCACACATTGAATTAAAAAAACTATGGAAGCAGCATTGCGCTCAAAAACTGACACCACGCAAATTAGATCAAAGCGGGCGGGGTTTAAAATGTATATCTTTTCGCGAACTAGTCTGGTGCGCGCTCCGTGATGGAAGGACGCGTCGATGAAAGCATTTAACGACACTTATTTTTGTGAACATCGGCGAAGTCTTAACGAATTAAGAAAAAAAAATACTTCTTGTGTAGTAATTGTGCAGGAAACGCAAGGAAAGACGGAAAAGTATCACTAGAGTAACTTATCATAGAGCTGCTAGCCTACCTACTTCCGCTATGTTGACACCATATCGTTTATTAGATATGTCGATACCGCCCTGTGACCTTGACGCCGCCAATCGCAAACTATCTTCGTCCATGAGTGCGTAAGTTTTTCGTTGTGATTTGAGTTAAGTTTGTTTGCGTAAATGGGACTGATATTAAATCGTTAGTTTTATGAGAGTTACGCTTCCATATTTTTTTCTAATTCAGTGGTATCCTACGACACAAGTTCACAACTTACTGTGGGGCTAGCTCAATCTGTGTGATTTGTCCCTATATAATGATTAATTATTTTTTATTGATCGAGGTATCGCGCGACCAAAAGGCTGGCAATTACCTGGCTCAAAGGATAAGCATTGCCATCCAACGTGGCAATGCTGCCAGCCTTTTGGGCACGTTGCCACAGAATAACGGTTTGCAGGGGCAATATAATTTGTAAATATTTATATATATTTTTTAAGTAGTTGTAATTATTATTAGTTTTTTATTATAAAATTCAAATGACGAGAAGTGTTGGCTCTTCGTACCCATTTATTCATATGGTCAGGGGTGTCATCCTCAACTACCTGTCCGGTGGATGCAGGTACGGCATCGGGTATACGCGCCCGGCCGGCTGAGCTGCTACTTGCTTTTCCCCCATTCATCCGAGTAAATAGAACCCTACTTTAATTCCCTACCCAATACCAACAAATTCTTATCTTTCCCCCTTCGATCAAATATTATGGTAGATACACAGTCTCATACAAAATGAAGCCTTAATAATGGCTCCGAGTCAAAACCTCATGCATACTTACAAACAACGACAAAAACGGTACATACTGAAAGTATAACTCTATTTTTTTTTTTTTACTTTTGTTTGATGCGTAGCTTTTGCGTCTTTTCACTGTACCTTCGTCATCGCGAGACGTGTGAGTGCTAGCGTGGTTTATTGAAACTGTGGACAAAACAGCTCCAAAACTCGATTAGTGCGCTGTTTTGCCGGTGCCACTTTTCGAGCGCGAATCGTATATCTACCATTATCTTTCTTAATATATATAAATCTCGTGTCACAATGTTTGTCCTCAATGGACTCCTAAACCACTTAACCGATTATAATAAAATTCGCACACCATATGCAGTTCGATCCAACTTGAGAGATGGGATAGTTTTTAACTTTTGGCGAAACGAAGTTCGCCGGAAGCCAGCCTTAAAATTGCTTCCGATGGGCAGCAGCATCGGAAGCATAAGAAGCCAAAGAAACAGCACTCGCCAACCCGCCTGCCAAGCATAATGAGAATATCCTCCCATTGAGGGAAAGAAAATTCCTTGGGAGAGGCCTATTTCCAGTGGACTACTCGTGACTGAAATGATGATGATGATGATGATGATGATGATGATGATGATCAATTTATGCTATGGCTGTAAGCCTTTTGCCATCATGGATATCTCCGTGATGGCATAAGATTTTCCCGTTTGGCTAGCTCCGTGGCGCAGCGGTCAACACGCCAGCCTGCGACAAGAGAGTGCCCAGATTCGATCCCCGACCAGGTCAAGATTGAAAATGATCTTTTTCAGATTGGCCTGGGTCTTGGATGTGTATCTATATATGTATTTGTTATAAAATATAGTATCGTTGAGTTAGTATCCCATAACACAGGTCTCGAACTTACTTTGAGGCTCAATCTGTGTGATTTGTCCGTATATATATTTATATCAATAATAATAATTCGTACATTTCGTCTAGGACTTCTGGAGTTATGCTCCGACGCTGATAAGCTGGTGCCGTCAATGACGTATGGTCTTCCATTAACTCCTCAAGCGGATTCCTGTCGTACGGCTAGACAGGCTTTGACCTTGATCGCCACTGCTAGGTAAGTATCGCACCTTCTTCTCCAAGTAGTGTTATTTCAAAATCTAATAAACCCAACTGCTCTCCCTCTTAATTTAAAAACACTAGAGTTTTTGAGATCAACCTAACGATCCCTACACTGTCGAAATCTATCCAGCCGTTTCGAAGATACAAGGTAATAAAGAAATTTACAAACATATGTTCGCAACACAACCTTTCTTGGTAGTCAGGTAAAAACATCGGCTAAGTGCGAGTCGGACTCGCGCACGAAGGGTTCCATACCAATGTCTATAAAAACGGCAAAAAATCATGTATGTTGTGTCGGAGCCCCCTTAAATATTAATTTTATTTTAAATGAAATATTTATTTTTAAAGTGAATAATACAACTATATCGAGCAAAAAAAATAACGTTTGTTGTATGGGAGCCCCCTAAAATATTGAATTCTGTTTTTTAGTATTTGTTGTTATAGCGGCAACAGATATACATCATCTGTGAAAAATTCAACTGTCTAACTATCACGGTTCATGAGATACAGCCTGGTGACTTTGGGTACGGATCCCTAAAAATGGCTTGCCTACGAGCCCTAACGTCGCCTTAAGCCGACTAAAATGCTAAACGTGGCTTCTAGATCTTAAGACATGGGCTTTGTCTACCCCGCAATGAAAGAAGAGAAAAAGACGTGACACTATGTATGTATTTGTATTAACAATGAATTTCCCCAGGCCGGCAGCGTTCATAACGACAATGGCGCGCGAGGTGGCGCGTTGTGCGGCGGCGCAGCAGAGCGGGCAGCCGTCGGCCGCCTACCACGCGCTGCAGAAAGGCCGCGCGGAGGTACTGCGCGGCATCGAGCTGCTCATCGACAGGATGCACAACGAAGTCGCCGAGCTGCTGGTGGAGGTTTGTACCGACTGCGCCAACTGTCCTACCGACTGCGCCAACTATCATACTGTCTGCGCCAACTGTCCTACCGACTGCGCCAACTTTCATACTGACTGCGCCAACTGTCCTACCGACTGCGCCAACTATCATACTGTCTGCGCCAACTGTCCTACCGACTGCGCCAACTTTCATACTGACTGCGCCAACTATCTTACCGACTGTGCCAACTGTCCTACCGACTGCGCCAACTTTCCTACCGACTGCGCCAACTTTCCTACCGACTACGCCAACGTATCATACCGAACGCGCCAACTATCCTACCGACTACGCCAACTATCTTACCGACTGTGCCAACTGTCCTACCGACTGCGCCAACTGTCCTACCGACTGCGCCAACTGTCCTACGGACTGTGCCAACCGTCCTATACAACGTGATTGTGTACCTATGAACTATATTAAAATCCTATAATTAGAATCCCTAATAGAACAGGAGTGCAAGAAAAAATTCACGTTGTATAATTAATCCATCGCCAAGATAATCAAAAAATATTGGGGCAACTATTTTTTTGTCAATTAATCAGAACGTCACTAATCATCAGGTGAAAGGGGATGGGAGACAAAAGCCTACTTCAATAATTAATAAAAAAAAAAAAAGATATAGCCCGTTATAGTTCCGTCTAACGTCACAGTTTCCTACACTTTTTAGCAAACTGACGTCCTTAAACTGCCGCTAAATTCGTTATAAAAACATATAGTCGAGATCGCCGACTAGTTTTGGTTTTTTACAACCACGTCACAACCGTCATCAAGGCGAGTGTAAGGGGTGGCACGTGGCTGTTTTGCTTCCCTTAAAACAAAGTGCTTGGTCTTCGTAACAGACCGAATTAGTCGGCCATTCCGACTGAATTTTGAGTGTGATTTTTTATCTTCAGGTAATGGATATCATCCTCCACTGCGTGGACCAGTCTCACTTGAAAAGCAAAGGCCTCAACGAGGTGTTTCCGGCTATTTGTCGCTACAACCAAGTGTCCCACTGTCCGGCCACTAGGCGCATAGCTGGTAAGATATTATTCTTTTCTGAATTAACTAACTTAAGTATATTGCATTTTTTAAACAATTACACCAAAACAAAAATCTAGCACTAACACTATATAACCGATTAAAATCAATTTTCTATGAGCCATGCTTTCAATCTGCTCTGAACGGCTGCTCAGTCTTTATACAGCCCAGGTTCGCTCTTGACCGAAGAGCCCGCAGGCTTATAAACAACGACGTGGTTTTAAATCATAAATTGCAATCCCAGGAGCATCGCCGTAAAGGCGCTTGCCTATCGGTTTTTTATAGGATCCATTTTGGAGAGTAGAACCCTCAACATTCTTCCACCGGACTACGAGACGCAGACAGAAATTTCACCCTTTTATCGTTGGAATACCAAAGTCGAACTAAACGCTTTGACAGTTCCTTTTTGGTTCGTGTAGCTAAGGTGTGGAATGAACTGCCTGCGTCTATATTCCCAGACAAGTCAGTCCCGGGACATTCAAAAGTAGAATATATGGGTATCTGTTGGATAGGCATGTAACATCCTCGTCTTCACCGTAACACATCATCAGGGAGTGTATAGGAGACAAATGCCTACTTCAATACTTAGTAAAAAATTTTTTTTTTTTTATAGTTTTTTATACTCTTGAGTTTCTGGATATTGAGTGAATGTATCGTATTTGGGCAGCCACACGGGGCAGCTATTTAAATGTATTGTATGTGGCAGTGGGCAGCCACACAGGGCATAGAAATGTATCGGTTGTGGCAGTGGGCAGCCACACGGGGCATTGAAATGTATTGTATGTGGCAGTGGGCAGTCACACGGGGCATAGAAATGTATCGTTTGTGGCAGTGGGCAGCCACACGGGGCATAGAAATGTATCGTTTGTGGCAGTGGGCAGCCACACGGGGCATTGAAATGTATTGTATGTGGCAGTGGGCAGTCACACGGGGCATAGAAATGTATCGTTTGTGGCAGTGGGCAGCCACACGGGGCATTGAAATGTATCGTTTGTGGCAGTGGGCAGCCACACGGGGCATAGAAATGTATCGTTTGTGGCAGTGGGCAGCCACACGGGGCATAGAAATGTATCGTTTGTGGCAGTGGGCAGCCACACGGGGCATAGAAATGTATCGTTTGTGGCAGTGGGCAGCCACACGGGGCATTGAAATGTATTGTATGTGGCAGTGGGCAGTCACACGGGGCATAGAAATGTATCGTTTGTGGCAGTGGGCAGCCACACGGGGCATAGAAATGTATCGTTTGTGGCAGTGGGCAGCCACACGGGGCATAGAAATGTATCGTTTGTGGCAGTGGGCAGCCACACGGGGCATTGAAATGTATTGTATGTGGCAGTGGGCAGTCACACGGGGCATAGAAATGTATCGTTTGTGGCAGTGGGCAGCCACACGGGGCATAGAAATGTATCGTTTGTGGCAGTGGGCAGCCACACGGGGCATTGAAATGTATTGTATGTGGCAGTGGGCAGTCACACGGGGCATAGAAATGTATCGTTTGTGGCAGTGGGCAGCCACACGGGGCATAGAAATGTATCGTTTGTGGCAGTGGGCAGCCACACGGGGCATAGAAATGTATCGTTTGTGGCAGTGGGCAGCCACACGGGGCATAGAAATGTATCGTTTGTGGCAGTGGGCAGCCACACGGGGCATTGAAATGTATTGTATGTGGCAGTGGGCAGTCACACGGGGCATAGAAATGTATCGTTTGTGGCAGTGGGCAGCCACACGGGGCATAGAAATGTATCGTTTGTGGCAGTGGGCAGCCACACGGGGCATAGAAATGTATCGTTTGTGGCAGTGGGCAGCCACACGGGGCATAGAAATGTATCGTTTGTGGCAGTGGGCAGCCACACGGGGCATAGAAATGTATCGTTTGTGGCAGTGGGCAGCCACACGGGGCATAGAAATGTATCGTTTGTGGCAGTGGGCAGTCACACGGGGCATAGAAATGTATCGTTTGTGGCAGTGGGCAGCCACACGGGGCATTGAAATGTATTGTATGTGGCAGTGGGCAGTCACACGGGGCATAGAAATGTATCGTTTGTGGCAGTGGGCAGCCACACGGGGCATAGAAATGTATCGTTTGTGGCAGTGGGCAGCCACACGGGGCATAGAAATGTATCGTTTGTGGCAGTGGGCAGCCACACGGGGCATAGAAATGTATCGTTTGTGGCAGTGGGCAGCCACACGGGGCATAGAAATGTATCGTTTGTGGCAGTGGGCAGCCACACGGGGCATTGAAATGTATTGTATGTGGCAGTGGGCAGTCACACGGGGCAGCTGGCCATGTACGAGCTGCGCGCGGGCCGCTGCCAGTCTTTGGCGGCGCACGCGGGGCCCGTCACGGCCTGCGCCTTCAGCCCCGACGGCCGCTATCTCGTGTCCTACGCGACACACGACAACAGGCTGTCCTTCTGGCAGAGCACCGCTGGTAACTATCGCATTATTTTTTTCATATTGTGTTACGGCATTTGGCTTTCTATGCCTTTTAGCCCTTCATATTTAGCTTCGTGTTATCAACGAAATGGTGGTGTAAATTATTTCGTTGATTCAATGGAACCCTTGGCGACAATTCCCACGAATCCACTGGTTTTATCATAGACGCAGTAGCAGTAAGGCGAGCGACCGCCAGCCCGCTATGTAAATCTCACTATAGCAGCACCATGACACTATTTTAGTTATTCCACACATTGTTCATAAACATGGGTATTTATAACACCAAATTACACCGATTTCACATTATAAAGTCCACTAGAAGCAATTTTCAAAACAATCCAAAACAAAAACCGTGCAGCCCGCCGAAATTCCCGCCAAGCGGTAACTATCACATACAGGTTTTTTTTTTTCATTTAAAGTTTCTTTAGGCTTTTCTTCTCTGCAGTGATCGGTCCCGAAACGCTAGTTTGCTTTTAAACAGTAAAAAAGATAATCATAAGTTGAATTGGAAAAATTGTCGTATTAAAAGATATATATGTACCTGTAATAAATTAGAAAAATGTCAAAATATTTAAATTAAACGTCACCTTTAAAATTATTATGTACCAAACATAATAGTCATATATACAAAATTACGAGGCGTCCGCGCCAAACTCAAGCCTAATAATCATGGATTTTTAAATCCAAGTCAAATAATATTGACATTTGTCATGGATTTTTTGGACATTAATTAATAATTTAAACATAAATTATTATTAAAAATGCGAATTGTCGAGAAAAAGGCCTGAAAAGGCCTATTTAATATAAATCCTTGCCAATCAAACCACACTAAACCAAACTAGGCAAACTTTTTCAAATCGGACAACTTTAAGCCAAACGGAACAACATCAAACTTAAACAAACCGTGATAAATAATAAAACCATTCTTTCACAGGCATGTTTGGACTCGGCGCGGCTCAAACTCGTTGCGTGAAATGCTACAGCACGGCGCCTATGGCCGACGTCGCTCGCTTGAACCCCGCCCGCCTGGCGAGACTCGTGTGGACCAACAACAGAACAGTCACCCTGATGTTGGCTGATGGCTCTGAGACCAGGTTCAATGTGTAAAAGCTTGGACCGTAACTGACTACGTCGCACTTAAAATAACCTGCAAAGTAGACATAGATGCCAGCCTATGTGTCTTTTACAGGATATTCTTCGGAGAGTGTGCTCAAGAACTGCACGAACTTATACCACCTTCTCCTTTCTCCTATCGGACGGTCAGGCGCACCGCTAGGTACAATCCTTACCTGGTGAAAATTCCTAACATTCGTACCAAACGCTTTTCCTCATCTTTTATTATGCGCACAGCTAAGTAAAGGAATCCATTGCCTGCGTCTGTATTTCCGAGCGCATATAACCTGAATCTTTTAAATGTTAGAGTGAATAGGCTTCCTCTGGGTGAGCTCGCTCGATCTTAGACCATATCTTTGCCTATGGCCTAGATTATGGTTAAGAGTAAACCCATATCATATTAAAAAAAAAAAACTGTAAAAACACGATTACTGTATAGCGTAGACATGGGAGAATGGGTTTGGGTGTCGTATCCCTCCCCTAAATATTTAAAATTTCAAAAATTCTAAAGTATTTTGTAGGTGCGTTCCTTCGATCAAGTATAAAATGCAAAAGCAACCTTACTTGCATGTCACAGAGTCGAATTTCGAAAGCTAACATCGGAATTTAAAATTTAAATTTCAACGGAAAATATGCACCCATATGTCTAATGGATGATGATGATGATGATGACTGTTTTATCGCGAATTGTGTATCTAGTTTTTTTTATACTTGTTCCAACGCCTTCGATCCCTGACCATATACTATCATAATATACCCACACTTGTATATCTCTGTGTAAACTCACAATCAATAATGTTTAGTGACTTTTACTAAAATAATAAAGTATTATTGAAATATATTAAAAAAGTAATATTGATTCTCACCAAGCTTTTGTGCGGATATTCAAAATGACAGATAAAACCCAAATTGTTTAAAATTATGAAAGCGCACAAAAACATTTGGTGTATCTAAATTCATTAATGGAATCACTAAATAAACTATAAGCACACTACTTATAATATAACAAATTAACAACATGTTTCAAAATAAATTGATATTTAAGCTAGTTTCAAAAGTAGTTTGCATGCATTGTGTAGTAGCCAGTTGTCATGTGAATATCGGATATTGACCTCGATATATTAACGAAAATGTTAAGATTGTACCACCTTTGTACGCTCGAAATGTTTGTTGTAAATGAAATAAGCATCGTACGAAATAAAGTTTGTATTTGTGTATCACAAGTTAAATAGAATTTTTCTTTTCCTCTACTAAACCACCAAGATGGTATAATAATGTTGATCTTCTTTTCGAGTAGTAATGTCTTTTTACTCGTTATACTAATTTTGCCCAATATGTGGCCACGGCCACTGCCCTGTCATTTGCCTCCTCTTGATCCTTTTGTGTGCATTGGGTGGGCCATTTAGGGCACGTCAAAAGGTGGCTCATAATGTTGATGAATAAAAATTAATCGATACGGGTCAATAGCAATTTTTCACATGTAATCTAGCAACGACTATAATTTAAGCACCTATATTTTGTTATGTGTATGTTAATGTTGTATCGAAAATGTAATTTATTGTTGTTGTAAGCATTTATGTTATTCAATTGTGTAAATTATTAATAAATGGTTATGAATTACTTGCTTTTTTCATTTTCAAAGCTTTCTAGGTGCACGTAGGCAAAGACAAGATATGAATTAGTTTTAATCACTGTTATTTCTGAATAAATCAAGTTTTACTAAAAAAAAAATGACGTATTTTTAAATCACTAATACTATGCGCTGAATTAATTCGCACAAGATCGCACCCTTGTTGGAATTTGATACAGATACATATTTAAAAACGATATACCTATATATGTTGATAACTAAAAACATTTTTCTTCGAAAACTTTGTAAATTTTATGTCTAAAACAATAATTCTCACATGTCAATATTTTTATTTACATCTTGGAGGTCGCCCCCTTTCTTATTTTTTTTTATAAAAATATATATATGAAAATATTAAGACTATCTTTTTAAATAATCGCCTAATGGTTTTTTCGCAGCCTAATGGCTTGAGGTGATGGCATGCCGGTAGGCTGTGGCAGTTAGTTCCACTAAAGTACAAGTCACACTTACGGCCGCGGGTCTAACGCGCACTGTTGAAACGCGTTGGTCAAAGGCGCGTCTCGCCGGGGTCAATCTGAAATCAGCCTTAAATCCGGAAAAAAGATACTGTTCTGTCTTGTTTATCTCTGAGAGGGGAGCCGCGGGTGAGAACAATTTATTACAATTAAACAAAATATAATTAATTCACATATATTTATTAAGTACGTTAGGGCAACAATTACTGTATTATTTCTAAATCACAACAGATTGGAATACATACACATTTACAATTGTGTAATTAAGTACTAAGTACATTCGTTTTGGACACCAAGTATACCTTATATTATAACATAACAGCTATGGCAAATAGTAAATTTTCTAAAAACTAATATAATCAACTTTGATGTCTTAATAATAAAACATTTTAATGACATCTCTAGTTACATAGGCATTTTATAAACTATATTCATTTGAAACATTAAAAAATCCTATTTTATACAGGGTGGCCAAATAACAGGTATAGGTACACTTTTGCCCGCGACTTTGTCCGCGGCAATTTCTGTTATTATGATTAATTAGTATAGATGAATAATTTTTCCCCATTTTCAAAACATTTTTTATTGATGCTTCGCTCCTATTGGTCGCAGCGTGATGTTTTATAGCCTAAAGCCTTCCTCAATAAATGGACTATCCAACACAAAAATAATTTTCCAATTTGAACTGGTAATTTCTGAGATTAGCGCGTTCAAACAAACAAACTCTTCAGCTTTATAATATTAGTATAGATTAATAAAAAAATACTAAGTATTTCCTGCGTTATCTCAGTGACTGTATCAAATATTTAGTTTTAATAGCTGAAGATTAATTCGCCTGTTATCATAGACACGTCCCTTTAGATCCCCACAGAAAAAAGTCAGGAGCTGTTAAATAAGGCGACCTTGGGGGCGAATCAATGTCACTGTTTCTCGAAATTAATCGACCGGGAAAAGTTAATATTTTCCCGGTCGATTAATATATAAGTTGTTAACTATTTCATTATTCTTAATACGTTTCAATAGTAAAACACTTTGTTCCGTCGTAAAAGGCTTCATAAAAAAATTGCTGTATCTACACAAAGTAATTTTCATGCAACAACTGTCATATTTACCGCCAAAACAAAATAGCCGCAAAAAAAGTTGCATACCTCTAAGTTGGCCAGCCTGTATATATTTCAGTTATTAATAAAAAATCAACTTTTAATAACAGTGATATAGTAATACAACTAAAATAAGACGCACGTTGTTATAATGAAAATACACTTAATGGCGGCTCGGATATTAGCTACGAGCGCAGATGGGCGCAGGTACAGGCGTGTGCACTACACGAATGTAACTCGCACACTGACGCTATAATGAAGTCGGGGAGAGGGGAAGAGCGCGCGGGGGTGTGCGCCGCCGCCCGCTCTTGCCTCTCACCCCGCTGACACCTAAAATTGTGTACTGTGCATTGACTCGTGCTAGCATTGACTCGTGCTATCTTCGGAGCCTCCAAAAAGTTTGCATCGCAGTGTAAATATTTTTTTATGAAAACATGACTCAAACATTTTTTTATTAATATGCGTTACCCACGGGTTAAAGTCAGCTAGTAGTCGACATGTTTCGACCCCGAAACGCTTTCTCCATTTACCCTTCGTGAAGATCTCCGAATAGGGTTGAAACATGTCGGCTAGTCATCGGATATTGATAAAGGTCCTGAATTTTTGGATAATCTTATAAACCTTTTTTATTAATATGGCAGTTATTAAATCAACTTACTTAACAGAACACTTAACGCTTATTTATCTACGAATTTAACAACTTTGCAACCAGTGTACAGTCAGAAACAAGATTTAACGTAGAAATACGCATTTATTTATTAGAAACAAAATCCAAATTCTTAATCTAAAACTCAACTACAATTTATCTTAACTACAAAAAAAGAGTATCATGTTTTCAGTCCATAAAGTAAGGTCTTTTTGAACGGATTTTGATTATGACCATAATTGGTTTCGGCAGTTTTATTTTCATAGAAAAATATTGTACTAAGTAAATGCTAAAGTTTTCTAGAGCATACTCAATTTGTGTGTCACGAAGCCTAACAAGATATGCCAAATTGTGATAGTTTATAAAATAGATTTATTGCTTAACACCTCTAAAAATTAAGACATATCTACGACTTACCGTTAATCTATGAAATACGGCTACGAAATACTTGTACGTATTTTTTTGTACCTATAACTCGAAAACTACCAGAAATTTTGGCAGACCTGAATATGTTTAAGAGGCAGAAGTTTTATCATTATTTAACTATTTAATTGAGTATTTCTTTCATACGGTTCACTTTACATTTGTTAAAAAAAATTTACTATGTTTGTTTGAGCATCAGGCAAAAAAACTTTTTGGTACTAAAATGTATTATGGACAAAGTACACTGAGCGGACCAGGTTGGCATACTAACAATGCAAAAAGGAAATTGGTATTTATTAACAGCACTTAAATTCCATATTTGAATGGAATAACCAAAACAGAGGCGGCATAAAATGGACATGAGCGGCTGCCGCCACTTCTGAAGTATATCTACTACTAACTGTCTCGGCGAACTTCATTTCGCAATAAGATAAAATCCTATCTTTTAATTTGGACCAACATAAATATAAATAAATAAATATATACGGACAAATCACACAGATAGAGCCCCAAAGTAAGTTCGAGACTTGTTGGGATACTAACTCAACGATACTATATTTTATAACAAATACATATATAGATACACATCCTAGACCCAGGCCAATCTGAAAAAGATCATTTTCCATCTTGACCTGGCCGGGGATCGAACCCAGTCACTCCGTGTCGCAGGCTGGCGTGTTGACCGCTGCGCCACGGAGCTAGTCAAACATCGTGACACGAGATTTTTACATATACACATACAGGCCAGAGAAATGAAATGGACCTTATACATAAGGTCCATTTCATTTCTCTGGCCCGGTCCGCTTTATTTAGTTAACCTTACTTATGAACCTTATGGCGTATCTTTAGGCGGATTTTTACTCAAACTTTGGTTCTCATTTTGGAACAAAGTTAACTACCTATCCTATAAGTTAGCTTACAAAGCTGACTATATATGAACGTCAAAATGACGGGACCCCGCCCGGTTTTGCGAATATGATGTGACTAGGATGTAGTACCATATTAGTGCTATTTTATATTTACATAATAAAATTGTACGCTCAAAACCTAGGCTCATAAACCTAGGCTCTGTCTACCCCGTAAGGGAAATAGACGTGATAATATGTATGTATGTTTTAACATTTTGGTATTGCATTTAATTTTTAGACAAAGGTAAATTAAAACAAATTCAGTGTAGAATAACCTCCATAATAAAACTGTCAAACAAACGCCTAAGCAATTTGTAAGAGCAGTATAATGCTACTTGGCTTTGAAATTCACTTTTTCCTCAGGGGCTTATTCGTTGAAAATATTTTTTATTTTTACAATTAAAATTATTCTTTTACAAGATAAACAACAATCGGAACTTTGTCGTACTATATCGTATTAAAGTTTGGTGAGTTCGGCTTACGACGACGGCATGTGTTTTTTAAGAACTGAATTGTGGTCCCGCCATTTTTAATATCATAATAGCGGGACCACTTTCTTTGTTGAATATCTTAAAATTATTTGAGTGTACAATTTTTTTATGTAAGTATAAAGAGCACTAATATGGTACTACATCCTAGTCACATCATATTCGCAAAACCGGGTGGGGTCCCGTCATTTTGACGTTCATGACTATATAAGCTAAGCTTATACAGTCAGCAAAACTATTTAATTTTTAGACCTTAGTAAAGAAAATTACTATGCCATCAGAGATATATAGAAAAGACCTTAAAAACGTTTTACAAATTCTTAAACCGTCAAAAGACAATCAAATACCTTTAATTACTTTGAGACTAGACCTCCTTAAACACTCTTCAGACATTGCTTAGCAGACCCTTCGATAGAGTTTACACGACGACTTTTGTCCAAATAGCGACTAAAATCAGACGGCCTCTACGGAGCAGTGGTTTGGTTAATACTTAGCACCGAGCTCAATTCCCGGCGCGAGCAAATACGTCCTTACATAAATATGTACGTATCGCCCTCTGGGAAAAGACTCTGGTAAGTTTAGAGTTGACTGGATAGCCGTGCGGCGACTAGGCGAGGGTAATTGCTGTTTGCAATTTTACCAAATACCGCCGCGAGTCCCTTTCGCCGTTTGTAAGGAGGTTTTCACCTCCGGGGGAGTCTTAAGCTCTAAAAGTCATCGTAGATAGCAATAACTCCACTGTTACTTAACTAGACTAATTAGAATGTACTTAAGCGTAAAAATAGCCGTGTGGTTACCGGCAGAGTAGAATAGGACCACTTCTAGTCTTCCCATGGAGGTCGTATGAGTTAGTAAATACAAGCTAAACAAAGCTCATAAACATCAATGAGACCTCTCCAACCCGTCTGGCCAGCGAGGAGAGTGTAGACCAAATCCTCTGTCTGCTCTGGCCAAGTATGGCTCCGGTAGTACAGAGAGGGTCATGCTCCTGCAGCGGAGACTAAAAAAGACCTGATGGTGAGTAAAAAAAGATATAGTCTATCCGGACATATGGTTTGCAGTACACCCTCAACAGATTTTAGAAAGTAAATGAAAATAATAAAATTATTTAATTTGGGAATATTTTTTATTAGTACAAAACATGTAAAATTAAACAAATTGCTATAAACCGCCTTTATCTTCCCAAGACAAAAGAAACATTTATTCGTGTACTTTACTGGCTG
Organism: Elegia similella; assembly: GCA_947532085.1. NCBI lineage: Eukaryota > Metazoa > Arthropoda > Insecta > Lepidoptera > Pyralidae > Elegia > Elegia similella. The sequence continues at coordinate 3,740,615 of OX383953.1, forward strand.
CGTAACTAAATTAAATAGCGGTTCCGCGGGACGCACCAACATGTATTGCGTCTGTACAGCGCATGCAGAGTCTTTGAAGCTGCCGATAGCGCCTTTGGCAGGCGCCGACACTTCTTTTGTTGGCTGCCGGAGTTGCTTTGTCATCATCATTTCGAGACCATGCACACCCTGGTGTCAGAGTTCTTCGGAACCGCCTCTCGGCCTCGGCCTCGCCCTCGTTCCTTTAACGACTACCAGATGGCAGCCGGTACCAACGGCTTAACGTGCCTTCCGAAGCACGGAATCATCTTTATTATCGGACAATCAAGTGATTCATACCTGCAATGTCCAACTGAAAGCAACTAAACAAAGTATGCTTCCCGTGAGAATTGAACAGGCAAACGCCTTAATCACTGGACTACGGAGGTTGCTATGTCAAAGCGCGCAAACCATTTGAATGGACGGACCATATTACACAATATTTAAAAAATAAAAAATGCATCATCGATAATGCTTTTTATTGTTAGTTGTAGTATTAATATCTGTTAAATGTAGCACGTAGCGCCTTCTGAGTATATCATCATCAGGTCTTTTTAGTCTCCACTGCAGGAGCATGACCCTCTCTGTACTACCGGAGCCATACTTGGCCAGAGCAGACAGAGGATTTGGCCTACACTCTCCTCGCTGGCCAGACGGGTTTGAGAGGTCTCATTGATGTTTATGAGCTTTGTTATGCATGTATTTCCTAAGTCGCCTCTTACGACATCCATGGGAAGACTTGGAGTGGTCCTATTCTACTCTGCCGGAAACCACACGGCCTCTGTGTATAGTTGCAGTGCAACACTAGTTTGAAAACAGGAACCACGTCAGAGGCCGAGAAGCGGTTCCGAAGAACTCTGACACCAGGGTGTGCATGGTCTATTGACCGTGACACCTACTCGAAATGATGATGATGATGACCAAGTTTGTATGAAACGTCGAGAAAACAACAAAAATTATACCACTATAGTATAACTGACACATCAGAATAGCACATAGGCTATAAAGGCAAAGTCACAACAAAAACCAAGTTCAGTTATGAATAATACATCAATAATTACGACTTCGGGCAGAGTTGGCACAGAATAGGGAAGAATAATAAATAAATAAATATATACGGACAAATCACACAGATTGAGCTAGCCCCAAAGTAAGTTCGAGACTTGTGTTATGGGATACTAACTTAACGATACTATATTTTATAACAAATACATATATAGATACACATCCAAGACCCAGGCCAATCTGAAAAAGATCAATGAAATGAAATGAAATGAAATGAAATAGAATTTTATTCAAATTTGGATATCATGTATCTCTTTCTGAACGTCATATTATTATTTTTAATATTTGCAAAATCGATAAGCTACTAGCGTTTCGAGATCATTTTCCATATTGACCTGGCCGGGGATCGAACCCGGGCACTCTCGTGTCGCAGGCTCCCTCAGCCTTTATAGAAAACATCACCAAAGGGCCCCCAGGAGGGACGGACCTCGGCTTTGGGCGTTGCCTGTGAGCGCAAACCTTGAAGAGACAGCAAACACTCATATTACCTGATGGACCGCGATTACGTGCATGCATAACCTTAAGGGCCAATCTGAGAATCTATAGCTAAGCCTTTGGAGATGCTCTCATCTTTTGCCTTATGGGCCGAACTGCCCTGGCCAGTCTGGAAGTCTTTAAACAGACTACGGGCTGGTGTTGGTAGATGCCGAGAAAATAGAGTCAGTTGGGTTTTCTCCAACAGTGAGTGCGACTGCGGTGCTATCTATTCTATGGGTCACATCTTGAGCCCAGAAAGCACAACTTCTTGCTCTCAACAAGATGTGAATGAGGCAAACGAACGGGCAATCACGGTAGCAAAGCACTGGTCGAAACATATATATATATAGCCATTTTACGACTCGATAGAAGAAGTGCCTATAGTCATTAAACCTCAAGTCCCCGTCTAGCGAGTAGGTAAAAAAATTTTTTCGTTGTCCCAAATGCGTTTCCCAAACATAAGGCTAATCTAGATCGATTGTTTACCCCGAAACCCCCATATACCAAATTTCAGTGAAATCGTTAGAGCCGTTTTCGAGATCATAGAAATAATTTTATATAGATACATATAAATATACAAGAATTGCTCGTTTAAAGGTATAAGATTAAATAGCGACAGGCCTGTCTCACTACCCGAGTCGGTATCGAAAACCTACGCGCGGTGACCACTTCGAAGCGGTAAAACCAGGCAAATCCGGAACCACGCCAGGAACGACGCGCGTTTAGTCACATGTGTTCAACAAATTATGAACCGTCTGTTCAGAGCTATAACAAAATGGCCCTGAGCAAACGATCCCTGCACCTAGCAGGGCAACCCTAGGTTCGGGGGCCCTTGGCATTTTCCAGCATCCTGTAGTTACGCCACTAAGTGTTGTGTTTGCTATGCAAAGTATGTAAACTTAACTTTCCAAAACAATATGTATAAAATTCAATATTTCCCTTTTTAGACCGAACTGACTAATGCTATACAACATTAAACCTTATTACCTAAGTATAAATCTGAATACACTTTACATTTCTCCAACACTGTATCTTCCTCTTCGCCGCCACGCATACGTGACCCGCATTTTTTTCCACATGTGTTTAAATATTGATATTCATCAGTAAATTAGACTAGACCTACTCGACATGACTAATTAATAAGATCTACACAATTGGAATGCCATACCTCGCTCACTTCTGATAAGTACCATTAACTAAAGTATTACCAAACCTGTGTCACTCCCCGTGTAGGTATTAAAAACACACCTACACGCGGCGACACCCTCGAAGGTAACATCCGAACAAATCCGGTAGGAACGTCGCGCGTTTGGTCATATATGTTCACCGACTTCATCAAATTATGAATCGTATGTTCAGAGCTATAAGTATAAAATTGGCTTGCTGTAGGTAACTAAACTAAAAGATGCTGCGTTCTGATCTGACGCGAGCTAAATTACACCGTATCGATAACTACAATGAGTTGATATTTCTTTGGAGCGCGACTTCTGTACGTAAGTACTAGTAATTATTCTGTGGTATTACTGTTTACTCGTGTGATTGTGATACCGGCAGTTTTAATAAATGAAACGCTTGGCCTAATCGCAAATTAATCGTAATTTCCAATAATAACATCATCCATGTATGTCACTCTAGTGAAAGCAAAATGGAATTTATAGCTAAATTACACTAGAAATTGTGTACTTATTCTTGTAAATAATAATAAATATATACAGACAAATCACACATATTAAGCTAGCTCCAAAGTAAGTTCGAGACATGTTATGGGATACTAAATCAACGATACTATATTTTATAATAACAAATACATATAAAAATAAACATCCAAGACCCAGGTCAGTCTGTAAAAGATCATCTTCCATCTTGGCCAGATCGGGGATCGAACCCGGGACGGAAGCCCAGGTGTGCCGGCCTGGCATGATGACCTCTAGGCCACAGAGGTCATCATGTATGCATGTGGACATAAACATAACACACAAATAATCTTACATTAAATAAACTAACTTGCAACATAAACATTTAAGAAACTACAAGTAAGAAATCTGAAATTCTTAAGACTACATACACATACTACCACGTTTTTTTCTCTTGCGGGGTAGACAGTGCCCAGGTCTCTAAGACATAAAAGCCACGTTTAGCATGTTGGTGGGCGTTAGCAGAAAACGGAATAAAAATAGCAATGATTTGCTAGCCGCATCGCCTACTAACATAATTTGTCAGATTTTCGTCCTTTCTTTCTTTTTTTTTATAACAGGACGGCAAGCGAGCCAGCTGGTCACACCTGATGGTAAGCGATCACCGCCGCCCATAGACAACTGCCACACCAGGGGTGGAAGACGTGTAAGTGATGGGTTGCTAGTCGCGTCGACTACTACCATGTTTTGTCAGATTTTCGCGCTTTCTTTCTTTTTCTAAGTCGTGTATCGTTGAGTTAGTATCATAGTACACAAGTTCACAACTTACAGTGGAGCAAGCTCTACCTGTGTGATTTGTCCCTATTTATTTATTTATCAAGCGATTATATATCTTGCACTTGAGAGATCAATGTGACTCTCTGATATTTAAGAAGTAGTCTCTTGTTAGTGTTGTGTGTCAAGAAATTTACGCATTTAGGTTATATTTTTGGCAGTATTGGCATGGTTAGTTATTCCTCCCCATTTCACACATTAGTGAATTATTGAGCTCGTTTCCTAATAGTGTTTTCCGTACCGGAAGCAATATGTATCCTCCGGAAGACACGCATGACTGAATACCCTCTGTAGATTTAATTATAACCGAAATGGCCTTAGGTGGGGTTCATAAATAAATATTATATTAGGTCGGGCAAAGTCATTTCGTATTTTTTGAAGAAAATGGCGAATTCTTAGTTTATACTAAGATCATATAATATTCCAATCATTTCAGAAATGGACCCAAGTAAAGAGGTAAAAATCTTGGAAGGCAGAACATCGTCTCAATAGCTGATCCCTGGTTACGAAACACCAAAGCAGAGGATCAGTGTCCTGTCAATGGTCAAGGTGTCACCTTTAACTGCCTGCCCGGTGTCAAGCGGTGGCATCGGGTACGCCCGCCCGGTTCCGAAGCTGCTACTTACTTCTCCCCCATTCCGAGTGAGTAGTATCCCAAAACCTTCATTCCCTTCCCAAAGGCAATAAATCCTTCCCCAGCTTAGAAATGCTTCCGATGGACAGTAGCGTCGGAAGCACAAGAAGCCAAAGAAACTGCGCTCGCCAACCCGCCTGCCAAGCGTGGTGAATATGGCAATATCCTCCCATGGAACGAAGAATCCTTGGGAGAGGTCTTGGACCAGCTGTGGACATCTTATGGGTGGAATGAAAGCTGAGGATGAGACAGTACTTTCTCTTCCAAAGACAAGGAACCACAGACTATGATCATGATTGTAGAAACTACTTAGTAAACAGTATTTTTGGAAATACAATACAACAGGTAAACTATAAAAAATATTGGGTATATTCTACACAACTTTGGATAATTCGTACAGTTTTAAGATTCAGTCTAAATATTAAGTTAACTATAGTCGGAAACGCCAATATAACCTATATTCACAACCACCGATAAACTTCAAATTCGATATGTATTAGTTTTAAAACATTCATAAGGGGCTGTCCAAGTCTTACTTAAGCACGATAACTTCTTTTTTTAAACCTTCCCCCCCTCTTGTCAGCAAAAATAAAAAAGTCCTTCTGGGTCTTTTTTGTTTAATTAATTACCTTGTTTTCTTGTGGATGTATTTTATTAAAGACTCTGATTCCTCCATTAATATAAGGGAGTTTGGAATCACCCTGTATACATATATGAACTCCAAAACACTCTTATTAAATGAAGAAATAAAATATGGAGAAAAAATTCCACATGGGCGGGATTTGAACCAGCGCCCATAGCCCTAAGATGATAATGACACGACCTATGTTCTGCCACTTGAACTACCGCGCTTTAAACCCATTCCCCCATACCCCTATTCCCACTCCCATTCCCCCTATACGCATTTAGCTAGCACACAATTTTTTCACCATATTTTATTTCTTAATTTAATTAGAGTATATCAAAATAGCATTTAAATACAAAATAAACATTTATAATAATAAACATTTTTAACACTAATTTTTATGGGTATTATTAGTAATTTAAAAAACGATCAACAGAAGGAATCAAACTGATTCAATACACATTTGAGCCGTGGTCACTTTTTTTATATTATTATGTAAACGCTATCAAAAGTTGGAAGTGTTCGCACATTCAATCCAGTGAATTCCAGTGCGACCGATTATTCAAAATCCCAATAAGTCAATAAAATTAACAGATTTCCATGACCCACATTATAATTATTTTATTTAATGTTAATAACCCTACTTTTAAAATCGGTCAAAAGGTGATATGGCGTTTCTGAGTGTAAACTTTTTAAAACTTAGCGTCATCCATAAAATCATCATCTGAATCGGTATCAGACTCATTCATGTTTTTAACAATATTTTTTATAGTCTCTTTATCAATTTCTTCCTCGTCTGACGACGTGTCTATGGAATCTATGTCATATGCGATCCATTTCTTTATCCCTGCGTCTCTGGTCAAATTCAGCCAGTTTTTCTTCATCATTTTTGATAATATTATCAAAATGTACTGTCCTTTATTGGAATGTATGTAAGATTTGCTATCTATGACACCGTACAGTTCTATATCAAAACCGTATTGTGTATCGTTAGCATAAGTTCCAAATTTTAGGGTTCTATCACTGATTTCTAGATCGTATTTCTCAACACCGATTAATTGTATTTTTATTATTATATTCTTATCGTTTTGCCTCCATATTACTTTAGGTTTTCGTAATTCGTCAATTTGAGGTTTCACTTCAACATTTTTAATTTCTTTTATTTGTGCTGAAATTGTGCTTTCTGCGGACGACAAATCATCGGAATCAAGGTCTGTGATTACTTTATTTTTACTTTCTTCTTTCTTAATTACTTTTTCTGATGATTCAACTTTATTATATTTGATAGCGGGTAAATTTGTTCCTTTAGCTGTAAGGTTTGTTTCATTTTTAGATTTAGGTCCGTGTTCTGGCCGTTCCTCATTCCGTGAGCCTTTTGAAAACATGGACATCAAATCTGGCGTCATGTGTATATCCCAACGGTCGTCACTCCAAAAGTCATCCTGCTGATCTCCCACATTGATAGACCTTATAGGAGCTTTAGGAAACACTTTATCCAGTGACTCTATAGGTTTAGCTTCTCCGCTTTCTAAATCCTTTTTAGATATCTCTACCCATTCTTCGTCCGCATGGCTTTCAGTTTTTGCGTTATCTGGTTTAATCAAATTTAATTCTTCAAAAAATTTAATTTCATCTTCATTTTCTCGAGCTAAGTATTTGTAAATCATCAATTGATTGATCAATACATCCTCTTGATCATTTGTATCGATCAAAACTACACAATACTTATAACCTCCAGTATGCGTATTCATTTCTTTTGTAAAGTATTTAATGTATAGTTGTTTGATATTTCCATCGGGATCATCTTCAAGACACCTATCGCAAAACCAGTTAGATGCAAATTCAGTCCATCTTTCCCCAGCAGGCAAAACACCAGCCAAACGGCATTCTATAGCTTGACATGGTATTTGAGCCAAAAACTTGTCAGGAATTTCTAACAAATCTTTTGAAGGAATATCCCTCCAATCCCCTTGATCTACAAAGAAACATTTAACTTTATTGTCGTCGTATATTTCATCGATTCTAGCTCTTTCATAAACGTCGTCATCCGGGAACTTAGCTATAACGAATCCACCTTTCTTAACTTCTTTTAGAGCTTTAGGACTCTCTTCGACGTGTTTTTCGATATCTTTTATCAGAGTATTCATGCAATCATCGAATTTTACGAGACGAACGAAGAAACTATCTGGGGTAAGGGCGGTAGCAAAATATACTGGTAGCAAATCATCTTGGTCTTTATCTAAATACGCCCAATCAGGTTTCAGTTGCTCTTTTACAGGTTTAGGTGTTTCCATTACTTGTTCTTCAATATCTACTAATAATCCACCTTCACGGCATAATTTCTCAAGTGTCGGTACATGTTCGGGATTAGGTGTTGCATAAACATCTAATAGTATCTTTCTAAAGTCATCTTTGACAATAGTTTCATTTAGAGACGTAAGATCCTGACATGCTACCAACGTGTCAACCAATACACAGTTCCCTACAGCTAGAGCGACCTTCCCTCTCATATATACATCTTGTTTATCAGTTATTTTCTTCAACTGACTTCTCGCCAAATCTGAGAACGTCACATCTTTGTCTTTGGGCTTTATATTAGCTAATCTTACTTGGATGACATGCGTTTCAATATTCTTTAGGTCATCAGGCATATAATATAAGTATACGTCACTACAACGCTCATACTTTTCTTCATCAATCAATTTGATAAGTACAAAACTAGGGTTCCCATTTTTATAGTGACTGATAATTTTCATAACTTGACAACGAGCGAAGAAGTTAAGCTTAATAGAGACGGCGCAAACATCTCCTACTTTTGGCACACCATGAAGTTTCTTATTAGATTCTTTGCTGTAATACATGCCCATTTTTAAGGACAAAGTACTGTAGGTTTGAGAGTACTTTTTACTCTGTCCATTCACTATATTACTCAGTAATCTTACTGAGTATAACGCTGCAGTATGGTAATGTAATATTTCAAAAGTAACTATGCCCGTTTTAGGCATCCAGTCTTTAGGTGCATCATTCTCTTTTATTACAGCGTGTCGTTCTTGGCAATTCCAAAAATCTGGACATTCTCCTATAGCAAGTAAGTTATCACATAACGGAACCATGTTTTTAGCTTTGAAAGCATCTTTTTCAGCCAAAACTTTAGTGCAAATATCATCTAAGAATGGAGGAATACCATCTGTACACCGTTTTACGAAATTCAAAATTTTCGGTAGTTGTTCGACATTACTCTCTTCAAGTAAGACTTGAATTTTTATATTTTCGTTCTCAGTTTTGAAAATTGAAGGGTAGTTATCGTTTAAAACCGCAAATCTTTTGCAGAACATGGAAAAAAGGTGAGGTAATGAGAAATGTATCAAATAATGGGCATTAGTGACATTCAATTGAGTCAAATTACCGTCACAGCATACTAGTATAGGGCCTAGTAAAGGTTCTTGATATTCCGCCAAAGTTTTACTAAGATTATACAAATCCTGAACTGTCATATTATTATCACTCGCAAATACAACTTTACCTTCTTTTATAAGACACTTTTCTAACACTTCTACTTCTTTATTCTCACGACAAACTATTACAATTCTTTTTGACCCGTCTATCTGTTTAATAAAATCTAGTACTGAATTTATTTTGTTTTCTTTTTTGACGAAAGTCACTGTGGTATTAGCTTTAGAATATAGGACGCATTCCTGAAAAGCGCCAATGCAGACAACAGAATTAGGTGCTCTTTTCGCTAAAGGACCCATGAAATCACACCAGAGCCTAGACGCGGCTATGATCTGAACTTTCCACTCTTTATTAGCCCTAGCTTTAAGCATCTCTTTAATTTTAATCAAGAAGAATTTAACCTCATTTATGTAGACCTCTGAAAGTCTTTCGCAGTCGTCTAAAACGAATGTGGATAGTCGACGCAAGTCTACACCAAAATCTGTCATTTGCATTAATCGAACTAATATAGATGGCGTGCAAATCAGCAGATCGCACCCGTTAAGCAACGCAGTTGTCATTTCTAGCTCATTCATACCCGTATAACAAGCTAAAACTTTTTCTTTCAAACCTAAAAACATCTTACTCATTTTTTTCACATCTGAAGCCGCTTTGGCTGTAGCACAGACAATGATGCAACTTGGGCCTTTATTATCAAGACTGTCAGTCTTATAATCAGTAACGAGACGGCACACAGCAGGCAAATAGCCCATAGTTTTACCACTACCTAATGGACTTACCATGAATAAACTGTAGCCTCGGAGAATCGTAAACCAAGAGACGCTCTGTATCATCATCGGTTGCTTTATAGACATGTTAGTAAGAGCTACATGTATATTAGTATTGAAATTTACATCTCTCATTTCCATACAAGGTTGTATACGCTTGTTCATCTTTGTATGTACCATCAAAACTGCTGTTACTAACTTATCAACGAAAACTGAAATTGTTTCGTCCAAATTTTTAAATGGATTCACATTATTTTTAGTTGTTACTGAAATTATTTCTTTAGCTTCTTCTTTCTTGACATCTTCTTTCATAGGACTTATATTTTCATGATACTCTTGGTTTATTTTAACTAAAACTTGCGCCATTTCGTCATCAGACTCGGTGGTAACTTTTCGTTCTTCTTCTGTTGTTGAAGAATCTTTGGCAACATCTGATGAAGATAGGGAATCGTCACTTTTGTTAGCTTTTTCTTTGACTAAGTTTAACTTCTTTTGTAAAAATTTAGAGCGGAGTCCTGGTTCGCTAGATGAGTCAGATTGAGACTTATCATTTGTGGCACCTTGGGGACTTTCCAATTTAGCAGGATGTTGTATGGGTTTAAAAGTCTTATTGTCATTCAAAATACTTGCCTTATTTTCTTTATCTTCTTGACATTTCACTTCAGAAATGTTAGTTTCACTGGAATCTGTCTGGGACTCCCTTCTTTCTTTCAATTTCCTAAATTTCTTTAGGATGTTTTGATTACCTGTCCCTTCTTTAATTTTTTTTATAATTTCCTCCTTTTTATGGTTGGGCTCTTTTTCGTTTGTAGCTTCTTTAGGTTTTTTAAGAATATCTTGCTTACATACTTCTTTCTTATTGTTGTTATTAACACCTTCTAAGCCAGTATTTAGTTCAGATTGAATGCATTCCTTTGTCTCATCTTTTGTATATTTCTTGAGAACATCTTTGTTGGTTATTTGAATATTTATTTCAGAATCAACGCCGTCAAACATATCCGGGGTTTGTGGAGTTTCTTCAACATTTTCAGGAACTTTTTGATCCAAATTCATTTTGTATTCCTCTAGGGTTTCTTTTGGGACTATTTTGAGTTTCAACTGTAAGGGAGTCAGCCCAGGAGGACCGTAAGCAACGCGCACCTCTTTGTTGACGTCATATTCTGGTACTGTAGGTGAGTTCTTCTTTTTCTTCACTGTAAAAATATTTTTTAAGGCTTTAGTGTACTTATTAACAAATTTGTTTGGCTGTGTATTAATCAAGTAAAAAAACAGAGAACATAGGTAAACTTTTATCTAGACTCGGTTTACTTTTTATCTCACATTCACATTGAATAAAATGTTGAACCTCCCATGCAAATAAGTGGTTCATAAACAACCAGATACCTTCCTACACAAAATCTTACGCTTAAGGAACAATTCTTAATAAAGAGTATAATATATATGTAGGGACTCTCAGCTAAATATTAAGAGTGTGCCGCGGAAATAAAAAACGCGAGTTCTACGCAAGGCTTACCAAAACTATTAGGCATTTTAGTAAAAAATTTAAAAGTCTGGATGTAATGTAGTAGGAACGAGTGGAAGAGGCTTGAGGAGGCCTTTGCCGAAGGGCAATCACACGTATAGACAAAAAGCAAGACACAAATAATGGAACTATGATAACAAAGGAAGACTGAAAAAAGGCAAAAAATTTTACTAAAAAAATTAAGAGTTAGCAGCGAGATGTTAATATAAATATTTTCGTGCGAAAATTATAGTTTTAGACGTAAAATATACAAATTTTCGAAGGTAAATGTTTTTAGATATCATATAATATATGTAAATTTTTTTAATTTCATATGTATCTCTTCAAATTCCATGACAGTGATCGTGTGCAACGTTCGACCGAAACTATACAAATAATTTTGATGTATTTCATTAATTCAGCGAATTGTACTAGAGATTTAAAAAATACGTCAATTCCACAAATTTCGTGCAGTCCCTTCTTAAAACTGATACTGTAAGTAATATAAAACAGAATCTTACCTCTAGGACATCTTACAGGACTTGGCAGAGCTTCATACACTGATGTTATATCTTTGTCATTAACTTTACTCTTACTCTCCATCTGTACGGACTTCTGACTGACTGAACTGTTATTTAGTGTATAATTTTTGACAGTAATTTCATTTGACTTGTGACTGATTGAACTGTCACCTGATTTATCATCCTTGAGAATATTATCATCATGAGTTTTCTTCATAACCATATTGTTCTCTTTATCAACATTGGATTGGTCAGTTCTGCTTTGAGATTTATCTTTTATAACAGCATTTTTTTCTAAGAACAGCTTTGTAGCATTTAAAATTTCAGCTGTATCTTGCTTATGAGGAGATTTAGCTTTGCTTTTTAATAATTCAAGCTTTCTACTGGATGATTTGAGTTCGGGAATGTTGTCTTTTTTAGTAGATGGTTCTTCCTTTATAACATTAGGGCTCCTTTTAGCAGCTCTACCGAGGGACTCTTCTTCAACATCTTTGAAAAGGAAAAAATCCTTATTGCAACAAGACTATTATATTTTGTAACTTTGCAAGAGCGAATAGGGGGATGGAAAAAGTTTCACTTTGGTTAAGGTCGAATTTGCTTTCATTGAACGCCAAAAAAACAAAGTACATGTGCCATTACATCACAAAAAAACACAACCTAACCATAACTATAAACTTAAAGTACATATGTGTGATGGGAATAATATTACCAACTGTAACTGTCCAACTATAAAGGAAGTGGAATCCATTAGGTACCTTGGTGTCATACTTGACCAGCGTCTTTCCTGGCACCCACATATTGAGCATGTCAATAAGAGGGTCAGGAAACTAATTTGGATTTTTAAGAAACTTAGGCATGTGGCATCACAAAAATTACTTAAACAAATCTACATTGCCTTGGCTCAATCAATAATTACTTACTCTATTTCTGCATGGGGAGGAGCAACAAAAACTAAATTTCTAGAGGTAGAAAGGGGCCAGCGATATCTGTTAAAGGTAATGTTCTTCAAAAAACTAAGATATCCTACTAAAGACCTATATGAACTCAGCAAACTTTTATCAGTTATGAAACTATTTATTCTATTGGCAACATTGAGACTACATAAAACAATACCGTTAAGTCCGAATGAGCAAATTGGAAGGAGGAGGCGCAAGGTCGCTCCTGTTCATAAAAACAATACTGCATTTGCTAAAAGACAATTTTACGTAATGTCAACACATTTATATAATAAACTAAATGAATTATTAGATATCCATAAACTCAGTAAATACAAATGTAAGACCTCAATAACTGAATGGCTATCTACATTAGACTATGATGAGATTGAAAATTTTATAGCTAATCTGTAATATTGAAGAAAAACAAAATACATATATATATATATATATATATATATATATATATATATATATATATATATATATATATATATATATATATATATATATATATATAATCATAAACTAAATAAGTAACTCAATGGAGACCACTACTTACTGCTGGACTAACTAGCTTTGACAACAGTCCGCTAGTGGTCTCTGATCCCAAGATTTTATCGCAGGGTTGAGTACTATTCCGAATAATCTTATTATTATCTAATAATAATAATGTCAAATCGGCTATCAGTACACAGACGCTTATACACAGGCTCTCTCATACACACATACACACACACCCCCTCACCAAAACACACACTCACACACACCCACACCAACACACACCATTACCCACACACCTTCACACACACACACACACACACACACACACACACACACACACTCACACTAACACTCACACTCACACTCACACTCACACTCACACTCACACTCACACTCACACTCACACTCACACACACATAAATAGATATATAATCTTCTGCTCTAACTTTCATCATGTATTTACGTCAACTAGGCCTAAGTTATTATGATGTGTTCTGGAAGAGCGAATCCACCTGTCACAGGCTTTATCTAAGCTTACTAGGTGGGTCCCAGAAATATGTATTTTTATAAACTAAGGCTTGGAAATAAAGATTTTTTCATGTTTTTTTTCATTTTTTTTTGTGATTCTTATATTGGAATAAAGAAAATTTTTAGAATCAGAATCATTTATTTGCATATACTATGGTACATACAGGTATTATTTTATGCCTTTTTGAATCACATACTTAGCCAATAATAGCGTACGAATCTTATCTAATATAATAAATGCGAGTTTGTTTGTTATGCTTTCACGCCTTTATCACTAACCAATCATCATGAAATTTTGCATACACGTTATCTGGGGTACGAAGAAGGCGATTCTCGATGTATCGACATTGACGCGGTTGGAGCCGCGGGCGAGAGGTAGTATATCAATATATAGCTATATTGGTTGCATATTGCTGTAATTACTAGAGTTGTTAAGCTTTATTAAAAATCTTTAATCAGCTTGAAAAATATGTCACCATATGTAAAGTCACGAGCATTGTCACGAGGTCTTTTTAATCTCCACTGCAGGAACACGACCCTCTCTGTACTACCGGAGCCATGCTGGCCAGAGCAGACAGAGGCCTACACTCTCCTTGTTGGCCAAACGGGTTGGAGAGGTCTCATTGATGTTTATGAACTTTGTATAACTTGTATTTCCTTAGTCGCCTACTACGACCTCCATCTTCTTCATCGTGTCGAATACTGAATATATGCCTTTTACAACCATCGCATTGGGGGTCGTCGACCTCCATGGGAAGACTAGGAGTGGTCTTATTCTACTTTGCCGAAAACCACACGGCTGTATAGCATAGGGGCAAATTATATAGACAAGGTCGCAGAAAGACGCTGGACGTAGGCCGCTTCCAACCGGTCATATTGAAAATCCTTGGGGGAGGCCTATGTCCAGCAGTGGACGTAGGCCTCCTTCTTGCGGCTGAGATGATGATGATGGTATTATAGAAAGAGTCTTTAATCCAAAAGCACAATACCTTTGCATCTATCGAAGTCTTTTATTTTACACTTCAGCAATTCTTGTACTTTCTCATGTTGCCTCAGATTGTCAACCGTCAACAAAGACTCCAAGTGCTGTGCCTGGTGGAAAAGCGTGGTTTTCTTCTTCACGGCTTTGCCCCACTCTTTTTTGGGCTTGGAGTTCTCCAAATGTTTGACGACGTCTTGGGTTTGGATTGGGGTTAGGCGGGTTCTCAGGTTACCAGCGCCCAATTCTTGGTGGAATAGGCCTGTGAAATAAAAAGTCAAATATGATTGAGGCATTCTAGACTCCTTTCAGACACAATGAGGGTCCTATTTTGCTATATGACTCGATGAGCAAAAGTAGACTGACAAAATACTATAACAGAACAAGACAAAACACTACTTTTTCACTGAGACTTTAGACATCGACACAGTCCATTTCCTATGATCAGACCATTGAATTAGAAAAAGTATGGAAACAGCATTGCGCTCAAAAACTGACATGCAAAGTAGATCAAAGCGGGCGGGGCTTAAACAATATATCTTTTCGCGAACTAGTCTGCCACGCGCTCCGTGACGGAAGGATAAAAATAAAAAAAAGCATTTTACGACATATTTTTTTTTTAACATCGGCGAAATCTAACCGAATTAAGAAAAAAATTACTTCTTGTGTAGTAAAGTGGTGCAGGAAAAGCAAGGAAAGACGGAAAAGTAACGCTGGAGTAACTTACCATAGCAGGCGACGCAAACTGCTAGCCCACCTACTCCGCTATGTTGACACCATAGCGTTCATTAGATATGTTGACACCGCCCCGTGACCTTGACGTGATCGTGTCTAGTGTATAGCAGCGTCATACAACTAACGATTCAATATCAGTCCCATTTGCGCAAACAAACGAAAAATTCACGCATAGACGAAGCTAGTTTGCGATTGACCACGATAAGGTCACGGGGCGGTGTCAACATATCTAATGAACGCTATGGTGTCAACATAGCGGAGGTAGGTAGGCTAGCAGATCGCATCGCTCGCTATGATAAGTCACTTTTCTGTCTTTCCTTGCGTTTCCTGCACCACTTTACTACACAAGAAGTCATTTTTTCTTAATTCATTGAGATTTCGCCGATGTTCACAAAAAAAATAGGTCGTTAAATACTTTTATCGACGCGTCCTTACGTCACGGAGCGCGCGGCAGACTAGTTCGCAAAAAAAACATACTTTTTAAGCTCCGCCCGCTTTGAGCTACTTTGCGTGGTGTCAGTTTTTGAGGGCAATGCTGCTTCTATAATACCCCCTTAACTCTTGCTTACCTGTGTCAAATATAGCAAAGCCAGATTTGATAAGTTGTTGGGACAGGACTTTGATCTTGCCATTATTTTTCTTCACAACTAGTTCTCCATATTTATGAATATTCTCATCGAAGATAGACCACCTGGAAATTTTTTTTTTTAATGATTAAAGAATACAACTGCCTTGTCAAATAAATTAAAGCCTATGTAACTGCAGATGTACTATTGAGATATACCATTAATGGTACAACTGGCACCAATCCACTAGCGCCATTGAAAAACACAGACATCACTTGCATAGTAATAAAAATTCTGGATCAATAGTATAGGCTAGTTTCCTAAAAAAATATAATTAGTCCCTCAGTTAGATATTCAAAAAATATTGGACACGTATTTTTTTTTGTCAAACAAAAAATGATATATTTGAATGATAGCCATTTGAAGTTCCGTGTGACATCATAGTTTGCTACACATTTTAGCAAACTTTGACGTCACAAGCCCCCACTCCTGAACTTTGACGTGCTTTATCTTTATTATTTATTGTTTACTAGATTTCGCCCGCGGCTCCGCCCGCGTCAATGTCGATCCCTCGGAATAGTACTTTTTCTCGGGATAAAAGGTAGCCTATGTCCTTCTCCGCACTCCAGAGAACTTGTATGCAAAATTTCATGATGATCGGTTTAGTAGTTACGGCGTGAAAGCGTAACAAACAAACAAATAAATAAACAAACAAACTCACTTTCGCATTTATAATATTAGTAAGGATAAGGATAAGGATTTGACAAAAGAAAAAATACATGTCCTATATTTTTTGATTATCTAACTGACGGCTTATTGTTATGTTATTATTATGACCCATGAAACTAGCCTATTGTGTATTTACTATACAATTTGTGTTGGTAAAGTGTACCATTAATGGTAAAAGTGTACCATTAATGGTAAAAGTGTACCATTGATGGTACACATTACAAAAATTAAAAAATATACCAACACAAATTAAGAAATATTCTTTGGATAAAAACTTTAAAGTATGATAATTTAGTTAATAGACTCAGGTGTTACTTTGCGGAAGTCAAAGCTACATTTACTTTGAGACAATTTACTTTGCGTGCTTCCGCCACCAGTTAGTTCATGCAAACTATTGCTGGCCAGCGCCCACCCACTACTGTTAGTCCCTTCATACCCGCCACCAATAGTTGATGCATGCAACCTTGGTCGATACTGCTGCATCCGTTGAGGCTGTAGCAATGTCGGCCGTCGTGCTCGCGACACGTGTTTCGCCTCTACACGAGGCATCATCAGGCAGTGAACCCTAGATGTTGATCCTTCGAATGACAAGCAACGAATGACAAAAATTACTTTTTTTTTTTTATTGAAAGGACTATGTAGCTAGCTCCAAGTGAGCTTTCGCTACTTCACCGGGCGTTTGAGGCGAGGGCAGAGTGCCCTCAACCTTTATAGGCAACATCACCAAAGGGCCCCCAGGAGGGACGGACCTCGGCTTTGGGCGTTGCCTGTGTGCGCAAGGCTTGGAGAGACAGCAAACTCTCGTATTGCCTGATGGGCCGCGTATGCGTGCATGCAAGCCTGAAGGGCCAATCTGAGAATCAATGGCAAAAGCCTTTGGAGAGCAGCAACTCTCATCTTTTGCCTTATGGGCCGAAAGCTACGTTGCCAGAAGGGCCTATCCTGGGTGCAAGTCACCCGGGACCGCCGGGCGGTCACCAGTAATCGGAGCTAATCCTACTCTACGCACTCTATTCCGGTGGCGAGTGCGACGGGGTCGGATAGTGGGATTCCTCTGGCTATTCGGAGCCGAAGAGGGGTCGGGGCGGGACAAAAATTACGCCGTATTGCCGCCTTTTATACTATCTGGGAGGGGGGAGGGGATTGATCGTTATTTTGGTTTTGTATTGAAAATATATTTAATAATGGGGAATTATTCAAATCTATTTGTTTATTTATCAAAGTAATATTTGACCTTTTATGTTTATTTATTTCTAATTGCTCCCATATACTCATTTTTAATCACACATTATTAAATAATCACACATACAAAATATTACATACAGCGGAGAAGGGATTAAAAATGAGTATATGGGAGCAATTAGAAATAAATAAACATAAAAGGTCAAATATTACTTTGATAAATAAACAAATAGATTTGAATAATTCCCCATTATTAAATATATTTTCAATACAAAACCAAAATAACGATCAATCCCCTCCCCCCTCCCGGATAGTATAAAAGGCGGCAATACGGCGTAATTTTTGTCATTCGTTGCTTGTCATTCGAAGGATCAACATCTAGGGTTCACTGCCTGAAGATGCCTCGTGTAGAGGCGAAACACGTGTCGCGAGCACGACGGCCGACATTGCTACAGCCTCAACGGATGCAGCAGTATCGACCAGGGTTGCATGCATCAACTATTGGTGGCGGGTATGAAGGGACTAACAGTAGTGGGTGGGCGCTGGCCAGCAATAGTTTGCATGAACTAACTGGTGGCGGAAGCACGCAAAGTAAATTGTCTCAAAGTAAATATTATAATTTAGTGTTTCCCTGCCCATAGATAACCTTATCTTCTTTACTTTTTCCTACTATTATACAGAGTTGACATCAGTGGCGTAGCTACCGCTGTATCAAGGATATGGGGCCCCCGAATGTGTATTTGTTACTAACATATGCACATAAAAAAAAATCAAAAATGTCACATCATCATCATCATTTTGTGTAGGTGACATGGTCAATCAACCATGCACACCCTGGTGTCAGAGTTCTTTGGAACCGCCTTTCGGCCTCTGACGTGGTTCTTTTAATGACTACCAGATGGCAGCTGCGACCAACGGCTAAATGTGCCTTCTGAAGCACGGAATCAGCCTTATTATCAGACAATCAGGTGATTCAAGCCTAACCAAACTAGAAACAACTAAACAAAGTATGCTTCCCGTGGGAATTGTACCCACGATTTCTGGGTCTACAGGCAAATGCGTTACCCTCTGGACCAAGGAGGCATGGTGATGAATGAAAAGGATGGATGGAGTGCATCCATTCTTTTCTTCAACATCCCCCTTTTTCTATGACCTCTAGCTTCCATTCTCTTTTCGGAAAGGTAATTCTATAATCTATTTCAGGGCTGTTCTGTATTATGTAGGTAACTATCATCATTACAGTCAAAAAAGTCCTGGCTGGACCTCTCCCAAGTATTCTTTCTTCCATAGGAAGATATTGCCACACTCACTACACTTGGCAGGCGGGTTGGCGAGAGCAGTTTCTTTGGCCTCTTATGCTTTTGATATTGCTGCCCATCACAAGCATTTTAAAGCTCGGGACGGATAGGAATTTGTTGGATTTAGGAAGGGAATGAAGTATAGGGATACTACACAATCGGATGAATGAGGGAAAAACAAGTGCCATACCTGCAACCGCTGGACAGGCAGTCGTGGATGACATCCTGACCATAGGTAACTATACCGAACAGTAAATACCTACCTCCGGTCTATAAAGGTTGGACTGAACCAAACTTCCACTGCATCATCTAGCACCTTCTTTATAACCAAGGAAGCAGCTGGCATCCATTTTTCACATTTTCGCGTGTCTACTTCCAACGTAACATCGCATAGAGTGACTTCTTGAGGCAAAACACCGTAAACACCAATTTGTTCAAAAATAATATCTCTTGGATTAGATATATTTTCAACTTCTACCCACAGTAGGTGAGGGTGAAGGAAGTGGAGAACCTCCACTCGATACGAATCAGATCCCATGGTCTTATTTCTCTTAGTAATCTACAACATTTCTGTTAACAAAGAAAAATTTCGCAAATTCAGCGAAAATATACCGCTAAAATGAAATTTGATTGACTTTACAAGTGTGAGAGAACGACTAACGAGAACTGAAAAAAAATTGAATGTTTAAAAATCATTCGATTAGTGTTGGATTTCATAAACCGATTATTAGCGAATAATACGATGTTTTTACATTCGAACCGAACCCGACTACTGGAAAAGGAGGTGTGGTGTGGTGAATGATTTTTGGTTCGACGATATTTTGAATTTTTGAATTTTGACGACTTGGACTACAAATTAAAATGTTTATGTATGTATATTCTTTTAGACCGCTTTAAATATTATACGTTGTCCAGAATTATGCAACAAGAAATAATCTATCTTCGTGGTCTCCCTATTTAGACTACCACCCGCGGTAAGGTGACACTATTCCTTTACTAAAAATGCAAAGGAAAACATCACGTTGCCAGGCCAAGCCAAGCCAGCAACTACATTTTGTTTGTTTTTCGTGTTTGCAATTGGCCAACACTGGTGTCAGATTTCTCAAGCTGCCTAAAGGCGTCTGACACAACTTACCGACTGCCATCAATGATGACAGCCAGGACCAACGTGCTTTCTGAAGCACGGAGGAGCTCGAGATATTTTTTTATGCAACTTGCAGTCTCCCATCCAAGTGAGGACCACGCCCGGGATACTTAATATGCGTAAGCGCTAGTCATGCTCACGCACGCCCGGCCATTGGGCTCCTCGTGCAACGACTATATTAAGAAAATAAAGGAATATGTAAAAGTTTGCTATGGCTACTTGTTAATTGGAATAGTTAGCTAAAGAGAGACAGAGAGTAATAAAAAGCTTCACCAACATAAGCGCAGCTCTTAAATTTTATAAGGATAATGATTTGATTCGTCCCTCAACGGCCAACACCCACCGTTCTGTCTTGCATGGCAGTATTTGAAGCTTTGCATATAACAGAAATAGGAGGAGGATGAGCCCGATGTTCCAGGTGGGTATATATGTAAGCATTTTTAGATTATATGTAAGCACTTACTTATGTTAAGCTATCCCGAGCATGGTCTCCGCTAGGATGAATTATGTATGGATGGCATAAAGATAATTTGAGCCCGTTCGTGTTTCGGCACAGCTGGGAACAACAGCTAGACTTGCCTCTCACCCAATTGGGAGCACGCTGAGCCGTTGTTGCTGGTTGTCTTCATTGATGGTACCTAGTCGTTATTCTATGTCACTACATAATGTGAGGCTAATTCAATATCTGTGATTTGTCTGATTTGTTACATTTACTTTTTAGGGTTCCGCACCCGAAGAGTAAAAACGGTACCCTATTAATATCGCTCCGCTGTCCGTCTGTCTGTCACCAGCCTGTATCTCATGAACCGTAATAGTTGGACAGTTTAAATTTTGACAGATGATAAATTTCTGTTGCCGCTATAACAACCAATACTAAAAATTGAATAAAATAAATATTTAAGGGGGCTCCCATACAACAAACTTGTTTTTTTGCTTGTTTTTTGCTCGATATTGATAACGGCAACAGATATAAGCTTGAAATATTCACAGAATAATTTATTATGTATTCACTTGAAAAATAAATAATTAAATAAAAATAAAATTAATATTAAATGGAGGCCATACAACAGACATGATTTTTTTACCGTTTTTATAGATAACGGTACGGAACCCTCGTGGAGTGCCTCAGAGCGTGCGCGAGTCGTACTCGCACTTGGCCGGTTTTTTTTTTATTTCCGTCAGATGCTTATATCTGTGGTCAGATGCCAAAACAACTGTCCAACCAGCGTTGGCCACCTACCCACAAAATCAAATTCAAAAGTAGCACCAACCTAATAAACAAAACCTGTAAACATAGAAAAAAGTTAAATGAACGCAGCTTTATTAAACGTCATCATGATTCATTAGTACTGACTGACAGTTGCTGAACGAATGAAAATCTGACAGTCCCGCAATGGTTTCGTGGCTATAATATTTTTTTGTGAAGTTTTATCAACAAATTGTGAACATTTATGATAGTACGCCTACAATTTGGTAGGAAAAAGCAGGTAATATTATTTATATTATCAGTTCGAATCACCAGCGGCTATATTTAAACCTTCTGTGCCTATAAAATTGCTTCCTTTACTAACACATTTATATGATTTACTTATACGATTGTCAATTATAACTTACCAGCGTATTATGTAAAAAATAGGTAATAAATGTACATTTGTCGCACGATAAATAGAAGCTTATAGTATTTTTTTCTTTTATCAGTGATTAAAATTTTAAAACAATATATTTGTAGCACCAATGAGTAATCAAGAGTCGAGCTACTTAACTACACAAATTAGGTTCAAGGGAATTTCTAGCATTAATTTAGGGTTAATCAGTGCGATGTATCAGCGCGTTGCGAAGCGCTAGAACCACCTTAGATGTGGTAATGTTTTAACCTCAATAATATAAACTACAGAACATCTGCCACCCACTGTTTTGCACCACACCCCTTCATATTCTATATTAGGATATAGGTGCAATATGGCGAGCTCAGTCGCGCAATGGTTAACACGCCAGCCTGCGACACGAGGGTGCCCGGGTTCAATCCCCGGTCAGGTCAAGATAGAAAAAGATCTTTTTCAGATTGGCCTGGGTCTTGGATGTCTACCTATATATGTATTTGTTATAAAATATAGTATCGTTGAGTTAGTATCCCATAACACAAGTCTTGAACTTACTTTGGGGCTAGCTCAATCTGTGTGATTTGTATGTATTTATTTATTTATTATTTATAGGTATGGATCTATATCCTAAAAATTACTACTTATCCATACAACAAGCTAGTGATAAAGTCTGCACAATTAATACACACGGTAATATATGTATACTCTTCCATGCTGGTCTGGAAGCAAAGAAAAAACATAGAATGTGCCAGCTGCTTCTCTTCCCGCGCAGATCTTAAAAACCGATCGAGGGAATAGGCTAAAATATGTTGAGTCATGTTAATAGGCAATGCGGCTAGCAACCATTTTGATTCCATTTTCCCTCTACACACCCTCAAACATGCTAAATGGGGCCATAAGGTCTTATAAACCTAGGCTCTGTCTATCCTGCAAGGAAAAAGATATGATACTATGTATGTATGTATTGCCTGCTACTTTTAACAATAGTAGCTCTTGTCAGGCCACATGCTGCGGTGTAAGTCAGAGAAATGGAGCCAACAAGTGACTCTCTGGTACCCGAGAGATGCGAGTAGACAACGGGGACGTCCTACAAAAAGATGGGAAGATGATTTCCGCTTAGCCTTAGGTCCGTATTGGACCAGAGTAGCGACAGATAGAGTGCAGTGGAAACAGTTTAAGGAGGCCTATGTCAAAAGACATACCGAACCGAGGGACATTTTATGACCAAACATATTAGACCAAATTACAATGTCAGTTCTGGAAATAAAAGGCTATTATTATTATATTATTATTATTATTAGCTCTTGTCAACTGTAGATATAGCCAGTCTTATCACATAAAACTCAATGGCCATAAGGGCCTTAACCCCTAATGGCTCTTAAGTTCTTTATGCCAATATCTGTCATTTTGAAAAACTGAATCAAATAAATAATTATATACAAATTATACCTAACAAGCTTTCACCCATGACAATTTCCAAATTATCCATATATATAAATCCAAATTTCATCTTCTCAGTTCTACTCATTCTCTGTCTCTTCGTTCTTCTAATAGTCTTATCCTCGCTACCCCTTCTCACCGAACTGGATTTATGTCTAACTCTTTCCAAGTACAGGCCATACGCCTTTGGAATGCTCTCCCCGAAAACATCAGAAGGTCTCCTAACAGGTACGCTTTCAAGGAAGCTGTACTTAAATTATTTCTGAAGAAGTCTCTTTCCTCTTCTTCCATTTCCCGTTGATCAGTAATCATCCTATATTTATTTATTTACATATATATTTACTAGTCTGTATTTTTGTATGTGATATTTTGTATATATTCCATTTGATAATTATGTCGTTTATGTATTTTATGTTTGTATTGATGTTTTGTCACATTTATTCATATTTGGCACTTTATCGCACCACCCACTTTAACTTTCTTTTTGGTCCAAAGGTTTGGCTGGGAGAGAATGCCATATGGCATTAAGTCCACCTTTTGTACATTTTTTTTTTAAACTGTGCAATAATGTTTAAATAAATAAATAATTTCCGGAAATGGTACTTAAATCTACCTACTTAATAAAATATCATATTTGCCCATGTAGGGCCACCAGCATGGTCCCCTTCACGAGATGCCTCATTATAGGCAAGTCCCATCTATCTGCCACAGTTTTAAGGAGGGTGTGCATGGTTGATTGACTGTGACACCTACACAAAATGATGGTGATGATGAGCGTCACTTTAAATTGTTTTTTACAGGACAATGGGGATAGCTATCAGCAGGTACGCTGAGCTCTCGTCCAATGAGCTGCTCACGCGTTTCTGCTCAAACGAGGTCATATGTGCAAACGACCCATTTTGGAACCAATTACTAGCGTTCAACATCAACCCGCCTTCTACTGTGTAAGTTTAATTTTGACATTATTAAATAATCCACTTTTGGTCTCATTCCTTTATCTGAAGGATGCCTCCGTGGTCCAGTGGTTAAGGCGTTTGCCTGTAGACCCGGGGGTCGTGGGTTCGATTCCCACTGGAAGCATACTTTCTTTAGTTGTTTCAAATTTGGGTATGACATTGCAGGCTTGAATCACCTGATTGTCTGATAATAAAGATGATTCCGTGCTTCGGAAGGCACGTTAAGTCGTTGGTCCCTGCTGCCATCAGGTAGTCGTTAAAGGAACCACGTCAGAGGCCGAGAGGCGGTCCCGAAGAACTTTGACACCAGGGTGTGCATGGTCGATTGATCGTGTCCCCTACACGAAATGATAATGATCTGAAGGATACCCTATAGTTTAAGAGCCCGCCATATGCCAGGCGGCGTGGCGATACAAACGCGGATGGTCTAAACGCGTTGGCTACTTTGGATATTTTCGTTTTTTAGGAATATTCAAGGGTTATTCGAAAAAGAAAAACATATGATGGCTGCCTTATCTGTAATGCAATAATAATCAAAAGGTTCAATGTAAATTTTAATGTATTTGGTGAATAATGCTATATACCGAGTAAATTAGACGTGATTTGGAGGCAATTTTGCAATTTTTTTCTATCGAGAAAATTTTACGCAATCGTGTTTTTGAATCATATAGTTACCAGAGTTAGTCCTGAACTTTGCTGCATTTTTATTTCAACTTGAGTATTTAATTATTATTGATATAACAGTCAATCATGCAAAGCAGTGTGAGGTAGTACGGGCCCTTAAGGAGAGATCTAAACACAGAAATATATCAAGATAGAACGGCCAAGGGGGCGGTACACGCGTGTCTCAATCTTGCACGATGGAGCAAGATTTGTTAAAAGTTCATCAGTCATCGCTTACGACCCGACTTGAACACATGCGGTTTTAACTGTATAAACTGTTAATCGATATAACGCTATTTATTTCTGTGCATGTCACATTACTATTTCGCTAGTAATGACGTCAAGTTGGGGGCGTGGCTTATGCAAAAACTGACACGCGCGTTTCGTTAGCAAAATACTGGTATCCCCGTTCTATCTTGATATATTTCTGTGGATCTAAACATGCCATCGAGTGCTTGGTAAATACCTGGGTCCTTTCCTCTAAATGTTGGCATCCTTATCCTTACTTCCTTCCTTATTATTATTATTATTATTACTTTATTATTATTACTAATATTATAAATGCGAAAGTGAGTTTGTTTGTTTGTTTATTTGTTTGTTTGTTTGTTACGCTTCCACGCCGTAACTACTGAACCGATCATCATGAAATTTTGCATACAAGTTCTCTGGAGTGCGGAGAAGGACATAGGCTGCCTTTTATCCCGGGAAAAAGTACCATTCCCGAGGGATCGACATTGACGCGGGCGGAGCCGCGGGCGAAAGCTAGTATTTTATAATCCAACGGAGAAAACATACAATGGCTACTTATTCCATAAAGGGATCTCAGGATGGTAATAGTCGCTTTAGGAATTTTCGATCAGGTCACGTGTCCTAACGCGAGTTTAACATTTTGTACTCATCCCAAAAAGTGCACAACGACGCTAAAGAAGGTTTCGCTTCAAAAACCTTAGATCTTCACTAATAAAAAACAAATAAAAAAAAATATTATAAAGAGCAAAGATTTGATTGTTTTTTTTTTTTAATAAATAAATATATACGGACAAATCACACAGATTGAGCTAGCCCCAAAGTAAGTTCGAGAATTGTGTTATGGGATACTAACTCAACGATACTATATTTTATAACAAATACATATATAGACACACATCCAAGACCCAGGCCAATCTGAAAAAGATCATTTTCCATCTTGACCTGGCCGGGGATCGAACCCGGTCACTCCGTGTTGCAGGCTGGCGTGTTGACCGCTGCACCACGGAGCTAGTCAAAAATGTTGTTTGTTTGAATTGAATAGGCTCCGAAACTATTGGAACAATTTGAAAAATTCCTTCACCATTAGAATCCTACAATATCCCTGATGAACATAGGCAGAACATTTTCATAAAGTTAGGGATCCGTATGAAAACTTCGATAGTGTCAAAAAAGGTAAAAAAATTCAAAGATTTTTATTCAAAATTGGATGTATCTCTTTTTGAACGTCATATTAGTATTTGTTATATTTTGTTTAATTTATGCAAAATCGAAATACTGCTAGCGTTTCGGAACGACCACTGGTGAGAAGAATACGCCGAAAGAAACTCAATCCAGACTTGGTCCCTATATGCATAGGCTACCTTTGTTTTTTACAGAACCGAACAGTGCAACCGAAAGTGTGAAAAAAAATCCAAATACCTATATAACCGAAGCCGGGGCGGGCTGCTAGTATAATATATTTCGTTAAGTTTAGTTTCATCTTATTTACAGAGAAGAGCAGTTGATATTTGACTCGAGCACTGAAACGCTTCTCCAGAAGTTTCTTCAGAACAATCCACAGACAGGGAACCTTGGTTCTTTAGTGCAAGTCTTCATCACAAGAGCTACTGAGCTATTGGCATGTCCAAATAGTGACAAGTAAGTACATAGTCCAAAGTTCACCAAAATCCCATAGGTGATTACTTGTGTCTTTGAATTTTAAATTGACTTGGGCGGAAACATATTTTAGGGTTCCGTAGTCCACAAGGAATCCTTATAGTTTCGTCATCGTCCGTCCGCCTGTCTGTCCGTCCGGGCTCGTACTTCGCCGCTACTGCACCGATTGTCACGAAAATTGATGAAGAGATAGATATTTAAGTTCCAAGAGTTGTTTTTATAATAATGAAAAATCTTTTTTTTTTTTCAGGCTATTCCCATACAAATAAAGTTAATTTAAAAAATTAAATTGAACTAACCCCAAGGTGTGGGGTATCGTTGAAAGTATGTAGATCAAACTCCCCCAGTCTTGAGATAATCTAATACAAAGTAAAAATTTGAGGTGTCCCCCCACCGTAACTTTTGAAATATTACTAAAATAATTCTGAAAAAAAGGTAGTATATACCTCAAAGTATGTACTTTCAATTAAAACTATAGCGGTCTCGGTATCATAGATAGTTATTTTTATACAACTCGACCAACTTATGTAGCTACAGTCGGCCGAACAAACTGTATAGAGTCAACCGCAAAATTGTATATACAACATTCTACTTTTTTTGCCGTTTTTATAGATAACGGTACGGAACCCTTCGTGCGCGAGTCCGACTCGCACTTGGCCGGTTTTGTATGTATCATTTCAGTCGTACGATTAGCCTAATTGTTTGGCTTGTGACGCATCTATCTCTCTTCCACCATTATCACGTAAAATTATTGTTCGTAAACCGCTTTACAGACAAACATTTCATTAACCCCTCCGTGGTCTAGTGGTTAAGGCGTTTGCCTGTTGACCCGGGGGTCGTGGGTTCGATTCCCACCGGAAGCATACTTTGTTTAGTTGTTTCCAGTTTGGTTAGGACATTGCAGGCTTGAATCACCTGATTGTCTGATAATAAAGATGATTCCGTGCTTCGGAAGGCACGTTAAGCCGGTGGTCCCGGCTGCCATCTGGTAGTCGTTAAAGGAACCACGTCAGGGCCCGAGAGGCGGTTCCGAAGAACTCTGACACCAGGGTGCGCATGGTCGATTGACCGTGACACCTACTCGAAAGTGAATGACAGACAAACATTTTATTTTGCAGTGTAATGTTGGCATGGCAGACCTTCAACGCGTTATTCGTGATCCGAGCTGTTAGCAAGTACTTGGTAGAAATTGTACCGGAGTGTGAGCTGAGTCGACACCTTGATGTTCAGGCGCAGGTCGAAAGAAGACCTCTACCGAGAGATAATGAGGTAAGTTTGACTTGCACAAGATTCTGTAGGTATCTAAACGAGAAGGTGCTGCGTTCTGAACAGAGTTAAATTACACCGTATCGCTAATTACATTGAGTTGATATTTCTTTGAATACCTTTGCACAGTGCCACTTGTACGTGTGAGGGCTCGACTATCCCGGCGCTCTAGCCGAGTTCCCACATAAATAGGAAGTCATCATCATCATCATCATTTCGAGTAGGTGTCACGGTCAATCGACCATGCACACCCTGGTGTCAGAGTTCTTCGGAACCGCCTCTCGGCCTATGACGTGGTTCCTTTTAACGACTACCAGATGGCAGCTGGGACCACCGGCTTAACGTGCCTTCCGAAGCACGGAATCATCTTTATTATCAGACAATCAGGTGATTCACGCTTGCAATGTCCTAACCAAACTGGAAACAACTAAACAAAGTATGCTTCCAGTGGGAATCGAACCCGTGGCCCCCGGGTCAACAGGCAAACGCCTTAACCACTGGACCACGGAGGCTGTTTATAGAATAGGAAGTAGGAATAGTGGAGAACAGAGACTCGACACAAAACACACACAGAGAATAACTTTATTGTTGCAACTTCACTTTACAACTTTAACTATGTAGATGTTGACTTCAATAATTAATAACTGAGACTGTTATTATTATTAAATTTCTTTATTTCAGATAACTCAGATCCATTTTGTTAGTAATACAATGACTTACGGCTAGTGTTAGTATACTGTTAATTAACATGTAACCTAAAAGAGGAACCCATGCACCTAAAGCCGGGCCTAGGTATCATCATCATCATCATCAGGTCCTTTTTAGTCTCCACTACAGGAGCACGACCCTCTCTGTACTACTAGAGCCATACTTGGCTAGAGCAGCCAGAGGACTTGGCCTAGGTATGAAGGGGTTTTTATATTACACCAAAAAAGCCACCGACCTGCTTTCTTGCACAAAGTGCCTCATTATAGGCGAACCCGGTCTATATGCGACTGTTTTTAGAATGCTTTTGACACTCAACCTCACTCTCTGTAGCAGGGATGCCATTTTTTTGCGCATCACAGCCTGGTTATGCTCCGAAAGATGGTAGCAGACTGAAGAATGAGTGATGAGAGAGAAAGAAAGTAATCTGAAAAATGGAATGGAATGAAATTTGAAATTAAATGAGGAATGAAAGTGGACAGATGAGAAAGAAATGAGGTTGGACGAGATGCAGGTGGCATGCTGCAACGTTACATACGTAAGTACAAGTACTTATACTGTGCCCCTGCCCTAATGGTTATGTCTTCTTTCCACAGGCTTCACCAGAACAAGCTGCCACTCCTCAAGAGAACGAATCGCCAAAGATGAACGGTTGCGAGAGCAAAGTGGAAGTGTTGATAGATGCTCTTATCGGACTTATTATAGATATACCAGTCACGTGAGTATTATATTATAAACTAGCTTTTGCCCGCGGCTCCGCCCGCATCAATGTCGATCCCTCGGGAATAGTACTTTTTCCTGGGATAAAAGGTAGCCTATGTCCTTCTCCGTACTCCAGAGAACTTGTATGCAAAATTTCATGATGATCGGTTCAGTAGTTAAGGCGTGAAAGCGTAACAAACAAACAAATAAACAAACAAACAAACTCACTTTCGCATTTATAATATTAGTAAGGATATATACAGACAAATCACACAAATTGAGCTAGCCCCAAAGTAAGTTCGAGACTTGTGTTATGGGATACTAACTCAACGATACTATATTTTATAATAATACATGTATAGATAAACATCCAAGACCCAGGTCAATCTAAAAAGATAATTTGCCATCTTGGCCTGGCCGGGGATCGAACCCGGGGCATGGAACTGTTTGCCGATGGAACTAGTGAGAATGATCCAATCCCCCGGACAGGTTAAGGTGGAAAATGATCATTTTCATATTTGATCTGGGTGTTGGATGTTTATTTATATAGTCTGGAACTCTCTGAACAGGCTCCAGGTTGGGAGATATCGCGAAAACCGAGAGGTGTGGTTTCTCCAGCAATAGTCTATGTGATCGCAGTGCCACTTAGTTTATGGCCCACCTTTTGTCGTGTCCCAACTGCCCTACTTCTTGTACAAATCGACGATCTTAACGAAGCCAACTAATAATTCATTATTATTGCATAATCTAATCCTTGTTTGTAGAAATACAAATGTTTTTTTTGTTTTTTAATTGCCTCTTAAGTGTTCCACTTTTGGGCAAGGGCCTCCCCTTTTTTTTCCACTGATCTCTATCTAACGCTGCCTGCTGCCAGTTCGCCAAGAACTTTTGGATATAGTCTCGCCATCTCGTTTGCGGTCTACCCCTCCGCCTACGTCCATCAGGGAACCATAGAGTGACCTTCTGGGCCCATCGATCGGATGTCATTCGGCACACATGTCCGGCCCAATTCCACTTGAGATTGGCCGACTTGACACCCACATCGACAACCCTGCCGGCCTATTTGCTAACTCAGTGACCAACGTTTTGATAGTAACTTCAAAATACATTCCGGGTTTCCTATGATTGACTATTTTTATTAAAGATATACAAAACGTAATGAACTTTGAAATGACTATCAAAACGTTGTACACTGAGTTAGCAAATAGGCCGGCTGGTCTTGGAGCGTAGCTCAGTGTTCCTCACCCTGTCTATTCGACGAACGCCGAGTATGCTTCGCTCCATCGCCCGCTGACATACCTTGAGTCTGGATTTTTGATCCCCAGTCAAAGGCCATGTTCGTGCGCCATAGGTGAGAATGGGCAGGATACACATGTCGAGGAGTTTGCGCTTCAGGCACAATGGAAGGTCGCCCTTCATTAGCGCCTTCATAGACCAGAAGCTCTTCCAGGCGTTTTCGATGCGGCGATATAAATGTTTAAAAATAAGTAAATAGTTTTCTATTTTTGTCGCACGCTGTCGAAGGCTGAATGTATAGGACTATATATTATTACAAACAATATCTATATTTTACTCATTCAATGCAAATAAATTTAATTTAATTTCAACGACAAGGCGGTCAGCGTGGCCAAATATTGGTCAAAATATATTTAAAAATAGCCATCTCCGACTCGATAAGAAGAATCTATACAGTGTTAATTTACTACCATAATTTCTTCAAACCGTCAAACTGATCAACTTTTGCTATAGGACCAATGCTGGGAACTAAAATAAGAACACATTTCCATGCAAAACCACTAACCAACCACTAGGTTTCATGGGCTGTAAATATTAAAAATTACGTCAGTTTTGGAATCCAAGATGGCGGATGCAACTTTTCATGTAAAATTTACATGGGTATCGTTTTGTTGGTTTTTTTTTTGGGGGTATATCTCGAAAATGACGTCAGTTTTGGAATCCAAGATGGCCGATGCGACTTTTCATGAAAAATTTACATGGGTATTATTTACTGGTTTTTAGGGTGTACATCTCAAAATGACGTCAGTTTTTGAATTAGCGATGACAAACGCAACTTTTCTTGAAAAATTGACATGGGTATCGTTTTATTGGTTCTTTGGGGTGTAGAACTCGAAAGTGACGTTAGTTTTAGAATCCAAGATGCCGAATGCAACTTTTCATGTAAAATTGACATGGGTATCGTTTTATTGGTTCTTTGGGGTGTAGAACTCGAACGTGACGTCAGTTTTAGAATCCAAGATGCCGAATGCAACTTTTCAAGTAAAATTTACATGGGTATCGTTTTCGGTTGTTTGGGGTGTCGATCTCGAAAATGACGGCAGTTTTGGAATCCAAGATAGCCGATGCGACTTTTTATGAAAAATTTACATGGGTATCATTTATTAGTTTTGTGGTGTAGATCTCAGAAATGACACCCATGTCCATTTACATGAAAAATCGAAATGGGTGTCATTACCTAGGTTTTTTGGGTGCAAATTTTGATTGTAACCTCGATACCAATATCCGTTTCAGAGACAACACATACTACCTGCACCTGGAGTGTATCAACACACTGCTAGTGTTGATGTCTGTGTATATGTTCGCCGGGGTACATGGACAGACGAGACTTGTCGAAACATCTCTTATTTACAGGTAAGTTTTTTTGGATAAAAGCACAGATACACTGAAATTTTGATCGTTTTGGATCGTTAAAGGGCTGATTCAGCCCGGCGATATGAACAACTTTTCCTACGACTAGGCGACTTCCTGTCTGACAAAAAATTAATATAGGTATTTGTAACAAAATTATTTATTTATAATACAGAATTAAAAACGATTCAAATTAATTAGTTATCACTAATTTGAATCGTTTTTTATTCTGTATCATAATTTATCATTTAATACTATTTCAGACATTTGATTAAATAAATAAAATAAATAAATATATACGGACAAATCACACAGATTGAGCTAGCCCCAAAGTAAGTTCAAGACTTGTGTTATGGGATACTAACTCAACGATACTATATTATATAACAAATACATTTATAGATAAACATCCAAGACCCAGGCCAATCTAAAAAAGGTCATTTTTCATCTTGACCTGGCCGGGGATCGAACCCGGTCACTCCGTGTCGCAGGCAGGCGTGTTGACCGCTGCGCCACGGAGCTAGTCAATTATATAGTATCAATTATATAATATAGTAGATTATATTAACACATATTTTAGTATTTATTAAGAAAAATATTCTGCGGATAATCCTTATCCTTACTTCTTTACTAATATTTTAAATGCGAAAGTGAGTTTGTTTATTTGTTTGTTTGTTTGTTTGTTTGTTACGCTTTCACGCCGTAACTACTGAAATTTTGCATACAAGTTCTCTGTAGTACGGAGAAGGACATAGGCTACCTTTTATCCCGGGAAAAAGTACTATTCCCGAGGGATCGACATTGACGCGGGCGGAGCCGCACAAGACAAACAAATAAACAAACGAACTCACTTTCGCATTTATAATATTAGTAAGGATAATAAAAGAAAATTTAAAAAAAATGAATTATCCGGTTTTTTCTTTCAGAACACTCTTCCAAGGACGCTATGGGATGCATGCTCCTCTCCTAGTAAAGACGTTACTCATAAATTTATCCAATATGTCCGCCGCACCTCCTAGTATGTTTGGTACTTCGGGTGCTGGCGGAAGTGTGCTTATAAATATCGCGTGTAAGTACATCTTTAATAATAATAATAAATAATAAATAATAAATAATAAATAATAAATAATAAATAATAAATAATAAATAATAAATAATAAATAATAAATAATAAATAATAAATAATAAATAATAAATAATAAATAATAAATAATAAATAATAAATAATAAATAATAAATAATAAATAATAAATAATAAATAATAAATAATAAATAATAAATAATAAATAATAAATAATAAATAATAAATAATAAATAATAAATAATAAATAATAAATAATAAATAATAAATAATAAATAATAAATCTTTTATTCAATTTCTTAGTTGGTAAAATATTACAATAAAAACATACTCTTAATAAATTAAGAAATAAAATATTGTGAAAAAATTTCATGCGGGCGGGACTTGAACCGGCGACCCAAAACACCCTGTATGTTAATGTTAACTAGCTTGGATACAGAATCCTAGTCTTCCCGTGGATGTCGTAAGAGGCAACTTAGGAAATACAAGCTAAACAAAGCTTATAAATATCTGAGATACCTCTCCAACCCGTCTGGCTAGCGAGGAGAGTGGCCAAATCCCCTGGCTGCTCTGGCCAAGTATGGCTCCGGTAGTACAGAGAGGGTCATGCTAGACGCCAATTAATATGAAGGGACCCATACAACAGACATGCCGTTTTTATAGATAACGGTACGGAACCCTTTATGCGCGAATCGCACTCGCACTTGGCCAGTTTTAATGAGATCGGGCGACCCCCCCCCCCCCCCCCCCCCTTCCGCCCCTACTGACTACTGCCCCTACAATTAAATAAATAAGGGCTGATTTATCGACTTTCATAAAAAAATATTTAATTTACAAAATTAAAATTAGTGTGTCAATTTTTTAGTCTTTGCGCTTAATTTAAACGGACCTTATATCTATGCTGACAAATATGAGATTTCTTAAATTAAAATTATTTAATTTAATTTCAGCGGGCCTTTGGAACATGTTGACATTTAATTCAAACACCCACAACATCTACACGCAGCCCCCTGTAGATAGACACGAGTTACTCGACAGACTGAAGAAGGAGCACCCTGTAGCCAACCAGTCTTGTTTGCTGTTGTTAGCGTTGGCAAATCATTGCATGAATGACGATAATTTGTACAGAAATGCGTTGCTGTGCTGCGAAGATACTATTGGTAAGTGAACACCCTGTGAATAGTGATAAATAGGACTAGGGGATAGGATGTCATGTAAATGGTAGCTGTTGTAAAAAAAAAAAACCACTGATCACAAACTACAAACTATCCTTACTAATATTATAAATGCGAAAGTGAGTTTGTTTATTTGTTACGCTTTCACGCCGTAACTACTGAACCGATCATCATGAAATTTTGCATACAAGTTCTCTGGAGTACGGAGAAGGACATAGGCTACCTTTTATCCCGGGAAAAAGTTCTGTTCCCGAGGGATCGACATTGACGCGGGCGTAGCCGCGGGCGAAAGCTAGTATTGAAATAAAGTTAACAAGGGCGTGATCGTATACGCCCGGCTGATAATTTGCTACGTAATCCTACTTCCCTTGTAAGTGGGGGCCGGAGATGTAGCTTAGCTGCGATGCGATGAGGGTAGCTAGGCTGGTGATGCTATGGTGGAAGAGTGGTGGTAGCTCCACCGTGTCTACCATTCCGGTAATCATCATTTCGAGTAGGTGTCACGGTCAATCGACCATGCACAGCCTGGTGTCAGAGTTCTTCGGAACCGCCACTCGGCCTCTGACGTGGTTCCTTTAACGACTACCAGATGGCAGCCGGGACCACCGGCTTAACATGCCAGCACGGAATCATCTTTATTATCAGACAATCAGGTGATTCATGCCTGCAATGTCCTAACCAAACTGGAAACAACTAAACAAGGTATGCTTCCGGTGGGAATCGAACCCACGACCCCCGGGTCAACAGGCAAACGCCTTAACCACTGGACCACGGAGGCTGTTATATACCATTCCGGTAATATGGCGTGGAGAGAGCA
Organism: Elegia similella; assembly: GCA_947532085.1. NCBI lineage: Eukaryota > Metazoa > Arthropoda > Insecta > Lepidoptera > Pyralidae > Elegia > Elegia similella. The sequence continues at coordinate 3,775,701 of OX383953.1, forward strand.
ATCATGTAGTTTTTAGCGGGGGCGAGACCCGCATAACTGTTCTGTACCTCCGTAGCAGATCAGTATGCATAATGCATTTTCCACAAGTAAAAAAAGGAAAAAAAAGGCTTGTGGCGCTGGCTTGGACGGACAGCTCGTGAGGCTGCGTGAGAAGACGCAGGGGGCGGCTCAGCACGACGTCTGGGATTTTCTGGCCCAAGACTTGTTCCCTGGACGCTCGCTGGGCATAGCCTATGTTCAGCGCAGATAGTTAGATTCAGGCTTGAATCACCTGATTGTTTGATAATAAAGATGATTCCGTGCTTCGGAAGGCACGTTATGCCGTTGGTCCCGGCTGCCATCTGGTAGTCGTTAAAGGAACCACGTCAGAGGCCGAGAGGCGGTTTCGAAGAACTCTGACACCAGGGTGTGCATGGTCGATTGACCGTGACACCTACACGAAATGATAATGATGATGATGAGCGCAGATAGTGTAGCTTCCCAACTAAGAAATATTTTTTCAAATCCGTCTAATAGTTTCGGAGCTTATTCGCGTGAAACAAACAAACAAATCTTTCCTCTTTATAATATTAGTATTGATATGTACGTAATATATATACAGACAATAAATATATATACGGACAAATCACACAGATTGAGCTAGCCCCAAAGTAAGTTCGAGACTTGTGTTATAGGATACTAACTCAACGATACTATATTTTATAACAAATACATATATAGATTCACATCCAAGACCCAGGCTAATCTGAAAAAGATCATTTTCCATCTTGACCTGGCCGGGGATCGAACCCGGGCACTCCGTGTCGCAGGCTGGCGTGTAAACCACTGCGCCACGGAGCTGTCAAACGTACGTACAATGTTTCATAACATAAACCATATCCATATACGCTACTTATATTTAAAACTAGCTTTCGCCCACGGCTCCACCCCCGTCAATGTCGATCCCTCGGGAATAGTATTTTTTCCCGGGACAAAAGGTAGCCTATGTCCTTCTCCACACTCCAGAGAACTTGTATACAAAATTTCATGATGATCAGTTCAGTAGTTACGGCGTGAAAGCGTAACAAATAAACAAACAAACTCACTTTCGCATTTATAATATTATAGTAAGGATATGTGTATTTTTTCCAGAAACATCTGCGACAACGCCGCAACGGGAATCGAACTCTGGCACCCAAGTCACCCCACCTCGAATAGACATGACAGCTGTAAGTCATACATTTTTTTGATTATCTAACCGATATACATATATATTATCTCGTCTGATTCCGTGCTTCGGAAGGCAGCAAGTTAAGCCGGTGGTCCCGGCTACCATCTGGTAGTCGTTAAAGGAACCACGTCAGAGGCCGAGAGGCGGTTCCGAAGAACTCTGACACCAGGGTGTGCATGGTCGATTGACCGTGTCACCTATCTCGTCGTTTTCCCTTGCGGGGTAGACAGAGCCCAGGTCTTACCTAAAAGCCAAGTTAAGCATGTTGGTGGGCGTTATGTGGAAAATGGAATCAAGATAGTAATGGGTTGCTAGCCGCATCGCCTAGTAATATGATTTGTCACATTTGCCCATTCTCTCGATCGGATTTTACGATCTGCGCGGGAAGAGAAGCAGCTGGCACATTCTACGTTTTTTCTTTTCTCCCAGACCAGCATGGAGTATTTTTTTTTTTAAGAAGATGATCTTTTTCAGATTGGCCTGGGTCTTGGATGTTTATCTATATATGTATTTGTTATAAAATATAGTATCGTTGAGTTAGTATCCCATAACACAAGTCTCGAACTTACTTTGGGGCTAACTCAATCTGTGTGATTTGTCCGTATATATCTTTATCCTTACTAATATTATAAATGCGAAAGTGAGTTTGTTTGTTTATTCGTTTGTTTGTTACGCTTTCACGCCGTAACTACTGAACCGATCATCATGAAATTTTGCATACAAGTTCTCTGGAGTATGGAGAAGGACATGGGCTACCTTTTATCCCGAGAAAAAGTATTATTCCCGAGGGATCGACATTGACGTGGGCGGAGCCGCGGGCGAAAGCTAGTTTATTTATAATAATACTAGATGATTGATCGATTAATATTTCAGCTTCACAAAGCTCTATGCGCCACAGCTGGATGTGAACACTCGACTTTACTGCTATACTTAATGTTGCATTCTTGTAAAGCATATAAGAGGCATGTGAGCAGCGACCCACACATCGAAAATTTGGTAAGTTTACTTGGGATTGTTTTTAGAATCCCACCATGACATTCTGATTCTCTTTGAGCTAGTTGAACCCTCACCATTCCTCCATCGGACTACGAGACGCAGACAGAAATTTCACCCTTTTATCGTTGGAATACCAAAGAGTCGAACTAAACGCTTTGACAGTTCCTTTTTGGTTCGAGTAGCTAAGGTGTGGAATGAACTGCCTGCGTCTATATTCCCAGACAAGTACAGTCCCGGGACATTCAAAAGTAGAATAAATGGGTATCTCTTGGATATGCATGTAACATCCTCGTCTTCATCGTCACTTACCATCAGGTGAGATGGGAGACAAATGCCTAATTTAACATTTAGTAAAAAAAAATATTCTGCTTAGAATCCTTCGTGTAACTTTGAATCCTCTACACTCGTGTAAGACGTATAAAAGATTTGTATAAAAGGCATGTGAACAGCGATCCACATATCGAAAATTTGGTAAGTTTACTTGGGATTTACTTTAGAATCCCATCATGAGTTTCACATTCTACTTTGTGAGCAGCGATCCAAATATCGAACATTTGGTAAGTTTCCTTGGGATTCTACTTTAGAATCCCACCATGACTTTCTGATTCTAATTTTGAACCTGTTACTCCAGTTACTCATAGACAACTATTACTATCATTCTCACTGTAAAATAGCTTTTTACACCCTTGTGACAGAATATACTATTTCTTTACAGATAGTCCCAATCCTTCAAGTATTGTACAACGCGCCAGATAGCAACTCCCATCACATATACATGTCTTTGATAGTATTATTGATACTGACTGAAGACGACGCTCTCATCAAAAATGTTCATTTAATTGTAAGTACTTTAGTAATAATATAATATAATGGATGTGTATCTATATATGTATTTGTTATAAAATATAGTATCGTTAAGTTAGTATCCCATAACACAAGTCTCGAACTTACTTTGGGGCGACAATCTGTGTGATTTGTCCGTATCCTAACTAATATTATAAATGCGAAAGTGAGTTTGTTTGTTTATTTGTTTGTTACGCTTTCACGCCGTAACTACTGAACCGATCATCATGAAATTTTGCATACAAGTTCTCTGGAGTACAGAGAAGGACATGGGCTACCTTTTATCCCGGGAAAAAGTATTATTCCCGAGGGATTGACATTAACGCGGGCGGAGCCGCGGGCGAAAGCTAGTATACTTATATTTATTTATTTAACTTAAGGCATACACAACAGGTAACAATCAGTTATAGCTTATTCTAAAGACACATAATATTTCTGAGCTAGATTTATTTATTATTTATTTACATTTATATTCCTTGTAAAACAAGTACTTTGCAAACATGACATTTTTGTGACATGTTTTGATTATAAACGAATCCACACTGTAGTGTTTTCTAAGACAAATCAAATGAGCCCAAACAAGATTGGTGTACCTTGTTTAGTTTAAGAGTTCCTATGGCCACCTTCCGACTCCATCATCAGACCAGCGCGACGATTCCATAATATTGTATTGTCATCCGATTTCCACATGCATGCAAAATTTCAGCTCAATTGGTAACCGGGAAGTGGATCAAATTTAACTCGTAAGTTTGATTACAGACACACATCGGGACAGGTGAAACTAATTAAAGGCTTGTAATATAACTTTACTCCCTTGTGATAAAATATTTCTTTTTTATGTCAACCTCTCCAACCCGTCTGGCCAGCGTGGAGAGTGCAGGCCAAGTCCTCTGACTGCTCTGTACTACTAGGGCCAAGTATGGCCCTAGTAGTACAGAGAGGGTCGTGCTCCTGTAGTGGAGACTAAAAAGGACCTGATGATGATGATGTCAACCATAAATAAAAGTTATTTTTTTTAAATTCTATTTGGCCCTCAAAATTCATTCTGAAACATATTTTAGCCAGTGTCTAGTTAATCTTCGAGTTATTCTTGTGTATCAACGATATGATGGTGTAATTTCCACGAATTCACTGGCTTGATCATATATGACGCCGCAAGGCGAGCCGCTTACCACTCCGCTAAGTAAATCTCACTAGAACCGCACCATGACACTTTATTTTAGTTATTCCACCCATCCTTACTAATATTATAAATGCGAAAGTGAGTTTGTTTGTTTGTTTAGCTTTCACGCCCTAACTACTGAACCGATCATCATGAAATTTTGCATACAAGTTCTCTGGAGTACGGAGAAGGACATAGGCTACCTTTTATCCCGGGAAAAAGTACTGTTCCCGAGGGATCGACATTGACGCGGGCGGAGCCGCGGGCGAAAGCTAGTTGTTCATAAACATGGGCATCTATTACACCGACTTCACATTATAAACTCCACTAGAAACAATTTGCAAAACAATCCAAAACAAAAACCGTCCGTCGAAATTCCCGCCAAGAACTCTTAAAAAGTTGTAATTTTTAAGCTATTGCATAGCTTCTATCGCGGGCCTTGAGCGTGGAACCGAATCCAGAAATTCCGTAACTAAAAAACCTAACACCCCTACTCCGACCGGCACAGCGGTGATACTTTGACTTGGGTGTCGCGACAGGCTCGACGGAGTTACTGTTAGAGTGTTACAGTAACGGAGTTACTGTTAGAGTGTTACAGTAACGGAGTTACTGTTACAGTGAGTTAACTTAGTAACAGTAAGTTAACTTGTAAATTAAGTTAACTTAAGTTACAGTTACTGTTACAGTAAGTTAACAGTGAGTTACAGTAACGGAGTTACTGCATAAATAAAATAAATAAATAATTATAATTGCTTTGCCGTGCGGTATCCGGCAGAGTAGAATAGGACCACTCCAAGTCTTCCCGTGGATGTCGTAGAAGGCGACTTAGGAAATACAAGCTAAACAAAGCTTATAAACATCTGAGAGACCTCTCCAACCCGTCTGGCCAGCGTGGAGAGTGTAGGCCAAGTCCTCCGACTGCTCTGGCCAAGTATGGCTCTAGTAGTACAGAGAGGGTCGTGCTCCTGTAGTGGAGATTAAAAAAGACCTGATGATGATAAATTATAATTGTATAAGTTGATAAAAAATGCTTTTTTCTTATATTTTTTTTGTTTTTAGATGATCAAAAACCCATCATGGTACACTGAACGTTCTATCTCGGAGATCTCAGTGGGCGGTCTTATGGTACTGGTGTTAGTACGGGCGTTACAGTACAACATGGCGCGGGTTCGAGACAAGTACCTGCATACTAATTGCTTGGCTGCCATCGCTAATATGAGCTGTAAGTATCCAAATCTCAGTACCTTTAAATGAACAGCCTCAGTGGTCCAGTGGTTAAGGCGTTTGCCTATTGACCCGGGGGTCGTGGGTTCGACTCCTATAGAAAGCATACTTTGTTTAGTTGTTTTCAGTTTGGTTAGGACATTGCAGGCTTGAATCACCTGATTGTCTGATAATAAAGATGATTCCGTGCTTCGGAAGACACGTTAAGCCGGTGGTCCCGGCTGCCATCTGGTAGTCGTTAAGGCGAGGCCTCAAATGTTTGGTACCTTCGCTCGGCAAAGAACTGATCAAGTGCGCGCAAGGGATAGCGCTTGGCGGTTTAGCCCGTGAATGATGAGATAGGAAATAGTCTCGAATCGCTCAAAGAAAAAAACGTAAGCGCCAAATTCGTTATTTCTATTTTATATAAAATCAGACCGGTTAATTGTATTTTCATATTTACATTTTGATGAATTACTAATAACCTATCTTTTAGTCTAAAAATCATTATTTCATTCGTCGCATTTGGGCTACAATAACAAAAACTCTGCGAACGATGACCATTTTTCAAAAAATATTTCTATCGAGAAAATTTTATCAAAACGTGTTTTCATCTTCAATTTTTGGAGATGAAATAGTCAAAAATCATATTACTTAGATTTGAAACTCCTAATTTAAGTATTTTGCGAGATAAATAAGGTTCAGAACGACCTTATTTACAGTGGTATCATCTTAAAGGAACCACGTCAGAGGCCGAGAGGCGGTTCCGAAAAACTCTGACACCAGGGTGTGCATGGTCGATTGACCGTGACACCTACTCGAAATGAATGAATGAATGAGTACCTTTAAATGCCAGGGTTCGTACCCCGGCCAGATCATGATTTCTTTTTATGTATATTTAACGCCATTATTATCCTTACTAATATTATAAATGCGAAAGTGAGTTTGTTTCTTTATTTGTTTGTTTGTTTGTTTGTTACGCTTTCGCACCGTAACTACTGAACCGATTATCATGAAATTTTGCATACAATGTCTCTGGAGTACGGAGCCTTCTCCCGTACTCCAGACATAGGCTACCTTTTATCCCGGGAAAAAGTACTATTCCCGAGGGATCGACATTGACGCGGGCGGAGCCGCGGGCGAAAGCGAGTATATTATATATATCCTGTAGTGGAGGCTTAAAGGACCTGATGATAATGATGATGATGATGATATTTAACGGCAAGCAAGCAGATGAGCCACCTGATGGAAAGTGGTGACCGTCGCCCATGGACATCTGCAACACCAGAGGAGGTGCTGATGCGTTGCCGACTCGATACCTGTGAACACGCCTTTTGAAGGACCCCAAGGTATAGCAGACAGGAAAACCTCGGGAGGGAGTCCATTCCACAATCCACTTTAGCATGCCTCGCAGAAGGTAAAGTGACGGGTCTAATGAACATGTAACATCTGTAAACCCACATTCATCATCATCATCATCATTTCGTGTAACTGTCACGGTCAATCGACCATGCACACCCTGGTGTCAGAGTTCTTCGGAACCGTCTCTCGGCCGCTGACGTGATTCCTTTAACGACTACCAGATGGCAGCTGGGACCGCCGGCTTAACGTGCCTTCCGAAGCACGGAATCCTCTTTATTATCTGACAATTAGGTGATTCAAGCCTGCAATGTCCTAACCAAACTGGAAACAACTAAACAAAGTATGCTTTCCGTGGGATTGAACCTGCGACTCACGGGTCTACAGGCATACACTTTAACCACTAGACCACGGAGACTGTTACATCCACATTTAACCAAATAAATATAAATGAATATTAGAATAGCATTGTAAATGTAAAAAAACGGCAAAAAAGTCATGTCTGTTGTATGGGCCCTTTAATATCCTTACTTATCCTTATCCTTACTAATATTATAAATGCGAAAGTGAGTTTGTTTGTTTGTTTATTTGTTTGTTTGTTTGTTACGCTTTCACGCCGTAACTACTGAACCGATCATCATGAAATTTTGCATACAAGTTCTTTGGAGTACGGAGAAGGACATAGGCTACCTTTTATCCCGGGAAAAAGTACTATTCCCGAGGGATCGACATTAACGCGGGCGGAGCCGCGGGCGAAAGCTAGTACACTTATAAAAATACCTAAAACTGTTCGTTTGTTTGTTTCAGGTGAATTCAGAAATCTTCATCCATATGTAGCGCAACGTCTCGTGTCATTATTTGAGACGCTGACGAAACGAAGAGCTAGGCTATTTTCGGAAATAGAAGGTTTGTTTTTCATCACCACGTCACATATTGGTCTAGGGGACCCGGGGTCGAGGAATTGGGTGAATATAACAAATCATGTTTGGCGAGATTTGGGAAGAATGATAACCAGTGGGAGAGAGAGATATCTATACTAATATTATAAAGCTGAAGAGTTTGTTTGAACGCGCTAATCTCAGGAACTACTGGTTCAAATTGGAAAATTCTGTTTGTGTTGGATAGTCCATTTATTGAGGAAGGCTTTAGGCTATAAAACATCGAAGGATTACAAAAATTTTTTTTGAAAACGGTAGAAAATTATTTATGTAATACTAAGTAATCATAATAACAGAAATTGCCGCGGACGAAGTCGCAGGCAACAGCTAGTATAATATATGTATGTTTTAAAAATGCAAATGTACTAATAAATTTTACTTTTTGCTTCATTAATATATTAAGTAAGGGACATAATACAATAGGCCAGTTTCCTGGGTCGTAATAATAACATAACAAATAGTCCGTCAGTTAGATAATCAAAAAATATTGGACACGTATTTTTTCTTTTGTCAAATAGACAATAAATAATAAAGATAAAGCGCGTCAAAGTTCAGGAGTGGGGGCTCGTGACGTCAAAGTTTGCTAAAAATTGTAGCAAACTATGACGTCACACAAAACTTCTAAGGGCTATATCTTTATCATTGTCTGTTTAATCGACAAAAGAAAACATACGTGTCCAATACTTTTTGAATATCTAACTGACGGACTAATTATATTTTTTTAGGAAACTACCCTATTTTCACGCCCTAAAAGGGTTGAATACTTTACCTTTTAAGTTTCATTAAGATCTTTATGTATTTCATGTATTCATGCAAATAAACGATCGATTGCCGATAACTGATTAACCTAGGCTCTGTCTACCCCGCAAGGGAAAAAGACGTGATATGAAAGTATGTATCCAAAACAAAAACCGTGCAATTATCGCCAAGTACCCCTTGTTCTATTTTTAAGTGTTTATACATATTTTGCACTAGCTGTTGCCCGCGACTTCGTCCGCGGCAATTTTTATCGTTTTATTAGTATAGATGAATAATTTCCCCCCGTTTTCAAAACATTTTTCATCGATGCTTCGCTCCTATTGGTCGCAGCGTGATGTTTTATAGCCTAAAGCCTTCCTCAATAAATGGACTATCCAACACAAAAAGAATTTTCCAATTTGAATCAATAGTTCCTGAGATTAGCGCGTTTAAACAAACAAACTCTTCAGCTTTATAATATTAGTATAGATTCACAATGCTATTTTTGATATACTCTTATTAAATTAAGAAATAAAATATGGTGAAAAAATTCCAAGCGGGCGGGATTTGAACTTAAGGTCGCAGGTTCAATTACCGCCCGCTTGGAATTTTTTTACCATATTTTATTTAATAAGAGTACCCCTTGTTCTTTTCGAGACGGTGGCAAACCGTAAAATCGTAAATTAAATTATGAAATGAAAAATATTTATTGCAACACATAATGGCACACATAACATAAACAAAAAAGGACATTATAAGACAAAAACATAATTATTAGGCGGTGCCATCAGTATTACAAAAGGTAACGGCTCAGTATTACGTTGTACTAGGCATATGCATGACCTAGTACAACACTGATTTTCAGCCGTCACCTTCTGTGGCATCACGGACCGTCCCACGCCTCCCTAAGTTGGGAAGAGACTTTCTGCATAACAAATAAACAAACAACAAAAGTATAACAAAAAAAAATTAGTAAGAAACAAAAAGAAAAAAACAAGAAAAGAATGAATAATCATCATCATCGCGTGTAGGTGACACGGTCAATCGACCATGCACACCCTGGTGTCGGAGTTCTTCGGAACCGCCTCTCGGCCTCTGACGTGGTTCCTTTAACGACTACCAGATGGCAGCCGGGACCAACGGCTTAACGTGCCTTCCGAAGCACGGAATCATCTTTATTATCAGACAATCAGGTGACTCAAGCCTGCAATGTCCTAACCAAACTGGAAGCAACTAAACAAAGTATGCTTCCGGTGGGAATCGAACCCACGACCCCCGGGTCAACAGGCAAGCGCCTTAACCACTGGACCACGGAGGCTGTCGAGAATGAATAATAAAACAAAACTATTATATCCTGCCAATACTTAGCCACCTGAACGGCGCTTGCATTAGCAGCCATCACGTCGCCCATTGTGAAGGTGCTGGGGCATTTAGAGCAAGATAACAAGTGGCTCATTGTTTGAACGTCTCCACATTGACATAACTGACCATTAGTATCGACCGATAAGCCCCATTTCATCTGGTTTTCTTGCGACCGGCCTACCTGTGTTCTGAGTCTATTTAAACTCTTCCAGGTGAGCCACGGTAGCTGGTGGCCAGGGGAAGCTCCCCAGAAGGTGGTATAAAATTGGTGATAGGCAAATCTTACCCCTTGTTATATAATAAATAAATAAATATATACGGACAAATCACACAGATTGAGCTAGCCCCAAAGTAAGTTCAAGACTTGTGTTATGGGATACTAACTCAACGATACTATATTTATAACAAATACATATATAGATACACATCCAAGACCCAGGCCAATCTGAAAAAGATCATTTTCCATCTTGACCTGGCCGAGGATCGAACCCGGTCACTCCGCAGGCAGGCGTGTTGACCGCTGCGCCACGGAGCTAGTCCACTTCTTGACCTCTTGTTAATTTTTTTCAGAGTTAGACGACCCTAATTCGGTAGCGTTGCCACATAGCACAGAAGAGAAGACGGAAGAAATGGTATGTATAATTTATTATATAGGATTTTTATATTATAGGACGGCCAACGAACAAGCGGGTCACCTGATGGTAAGCGATCACCGCTGCCCATGGAGAACTGCAACACCAGGGTGTGGCAGGAACGTTGCCGACCTTTCAAGGAGTTGGGGGAGAAAATGGGGGGGAGGGGGGGGGGGGGTTGGGCCTCCGGCTCTCTTACTGGCTCTCTCACTACATCGATATGAACAAATTTTCCTATGGGACCAATGCTGGGAACACAAAAAAAATGGGCAGTTCCATACAAAAAAATTCGGCCGCCTGGTCAATTTGTATGGGAAAAAGAAAATTAAGTTCCCAGCATTGTTCTCGTAGGAAAAGGTGTTTATATCAAAGGGCTGAATCATCCCTTTAAGGGACAAGAACGAGCAAAATTTCACCATGTACATATACGGACAACACAGATTGAGCTAGCCCCAAAGTAAGTTCGAGACTTGTGTTATGGGATACTAACTCAAGGATACTATATTTTATAACAAATACATATATAGATAAACATCCAAGACCCGGGCCAATCTGAAAAACATCATTTTCCATCTTGACCTGACCGGGGATTCGTGTCGCAGGTTGGCGTGTTAACCACTGCGCCACGGAGCTCGCCTTATTAAATAAATAATGATAAGGTTCATGATGTTAGCTATCAAGTCCTGCGAGGCTATTGCTGTTTTACATATACAATATACCCTATATACATATTTATTATAAAAAAAAATACATTTTAGATGGACCACATCGGCGTATTAGACGAAGTTCTAAGGATGCTACTCGAAATCATCAACTCGTGCCTGACGCATCAACTCGTAAACAACCTAAACGTGGTGTACGCGTTGTTACATAAGAGGCAGTTGTTCACACAACACGAGCACCATATCACGCAGAATATTGAAATGGTAAGTCTAATTGTGGATGCGGCAACTCGTGAACAACCTTAACATGGTTTTTACAACCTGTAACATTTCAGGTTGTAGGTATCAATAAACTGATGGTCAACTCAATAAACTGATGGTCAACTCAATAACTGATAGTCAACTCGATAAACTGATGGCCATCTCAATAAACTGCTAATCAGCTCAATAAACTGGTGGTCATCAATAAACTGATGGTCAACTCAATAAACTGATGGTCATCTCAATAAACTGATGGTCATCTCAATAAACTGCTAATCTGCTCAATAAACTGATGGTCAACTCAATAAACTGATGGTCATCTCAATAAACTGATGGCCATCTCAATAAACTGCTAATCAGCTCAATAAACTGGTGGTCATCAATAAACTGATGGTCAACTCAATAAACTGATGGTCATCTCAATAAACTGATGGTCATCTCAATAAACTGCTAATCAGCTCAATAAACTGATGGTCAACTCAATAAACTGATGGTCATCTCAATAAACTGATGGTCATCTCAATAAACTGCTAATCAGCTCAATAAACTGATGGTCAACTCAATAAATGAATAATAAATAAATAAATATATACGGACAAATCACACAGATTGAGCTAGCCCCAAAGTAAGTTCGAGACTTGTGTTATGGGATACTAACTCAACGATACTATATTTTATAACAAATACATATATAGATACATATCCAAGACCCAGGGCAATCTGAAAAAGATCATTTTTCATCTTGACCTGGCCGGGGATCGAACCCAGTGACCGTGTCGCAGGCTGGCGTGTTGACCGCTGCGCCACGGAGCTAGTCAATAAACTGATGGTCATCTCAATAAACTGATGGTCAACTCAATAAACTGATGGTCATCTCAATAAACTGCTAATCTGCTCAATAAACTGATAGTCAACTCAATAAACTAATGGTCATCTCAATAAACTGATGGTCAACTCATTAAACTGATGAGTTTTTAATCAGAATATTTATTTGCTTTATATACGGTACATAACACAGATATACATAGATGAAGTAAATGTACCTTCTTCTCGTGTCCGAACCCCGACTAAGCGTCAAGGTTGGCCGCAGCTTATAAAAAGAGTTGAGTTCCCAGTTCAAATTTTGAGTTCCCAACTTTGATCGCATAGCAAAAGTTGTTCATATCGACGGGCTGAATCACCCCTTCAAGGATCGGATAAGGTTTTCCTTAAATCTATACTAATATTATAAAACTGAAGAGTTTGTTTGTTTGTTTGAACGCGCTAATCTCAGGAACTACTGGTTCAAATTGGAAAATTCTTTTTGTGTTGGATAGTCCATTTATTGAGGAAGGCTTTAGGCTATAAAACATCACGCTGCGACCAATAGGGGCGAAGCATCAATAAAAAATGTTTCGCAATCGGGGAAAAAATATTCATCTATACTAATTAATCATAATAACAGAAATTGCCGCGGACGAAGTCGCAGGCAACAGCTAGTATTGTATAAAATTATTATTATGCCGCGTGATTTTTAACCTCTGTACTAGGTATGTAACGTTGCAGCATGCCACCTGCATGCTGCATCTCCTCCAACCTCATTTCTCTCATCCTGTCCATTTTTCATTCCTCATTTTATTTCAAACTAGCTGTTGCCCGCGACTTCGTTCGCGGCAAAGAATATATATGTCGCAGGCAAATTGTATGATTCCGCGTTTTACAAACGGCGTCGTCTGTTCACAAACGCTCGCTCTTTTGGAATATGCCGAAGGCAAATTGTGAATTGCCTTGTCAGTATATAATATGCCTTAATATTTGATAGGCAATTCAATCGCCGTTTACAAAATGACGCGGCAAATTGAAGTATTTAGTTCTCTTTCTTACCTCGCGCGGCTAATCAAAACAATCAAAATGGCGTCGATTTTGTGAAACAGAAAAATAATGAAAACAGTTCAAATCCTGCGTGTTCAAGGGACTTTTTACAAAAAAAGGATTGTTTTTAGGAAATGTATCATAAGTAAGGTAAAAAAATTTTACAATTCTCAAATAGGGGCAGAAAAAAACCCGTGGACAGAGGTTTTGAGGTTATCCGGCACGTAAAAAACGCTAAGATGTCCATGGAATATGGTGTTCGGAGGATTCCTGCGGAATATTATTAGCACAAAACCACCGTAAAATAGGTCTTCGAAGCGTGTATGGCCCTACTAATGTCCTCATACACCGCTTCCACGTCTTCATCTGAGTATTCCCCGGTCGGCATGTACATCTGTATGACCTTTAGCGAGTATATTTTAGATACTCTGAGTATAAGGTATATCACCCTGCTGGAAATACTTTCGATGGTTACGACGTTATTTACGAGGTAGCTGTGGACGAGAGACCCGACACCATGCTGTGACTTTTTTATGTCACCTTCCCGGGGATAGAGTAGGTTACCAGATTTAACGGTCGTGCTCTCTCCCTCTCTTCGGATTTTAGACAACCTCACTATGTCCCATCGTAACATACTCATTTCCTCTTCCACTTCCTCGACTTTTTGTCAAGCCTCATTACGCGGATGTTGTGTGTTACCAGGGCCAGTCGTCATCGGGGGTGGTAGCCGGGCCGTATCCGGAGATTCTTAGCACCCCCTGCCCCGCCGTTACGGTGACCGCTACCGGAGCCAGGAATAGCGGGGCTGCCGTAGACTGGGGGCCTGGTCTTTTTGTTGTTTTCCATTGGAAGGTTTTGCCATACTCACCACGCTTGGGAGGCGGGTTGGCGAGCACATTTACTTTGGCATATTGTGATTCCGACGCTGCTGCCCAGAGAAGCATATTGGATTAGGCATGGGAAGGACAGGAGTTTGGTGGATTTGGAAACGGAATAGAGGTATTCTACTCACTCGAATGACTTGGGGATGAGTGAGCAACAGCTCGGGAAGCCGCGCGTATCTTTAGCCATATCTACAACCGCCGGACATGCAATAAGGAATGACACCCCCTGGCCTAAGTTTTTGTTACTTAAATATTTAAATTACTTGAGTGCCTAAACATGTATTTTAAGTTATTTCTACATGAATAGGTACGTGATTGCTGAAATAAAGTGATTTGTCCAATTTGTGTTTTATGATAGTCACCCTACTATAACCATCAATGTTGAAATGTTTACAATTGAACGAGTTGTTAATTTGCCTTCGGCATATTCCAAAAGAGCGAGCGTTTGTAAAAAGACGACGCCGTTTGTAAAACGCGGAATCATACAATATGCCTGCGACATACACTACGTCCGCGGCAAATTTCTGTTATTATGATTAATTAGTATAGATTTATAATTTTTCACCGATTTCAATACATTTTTTAGTGATGCTTCGCTCCTAGTGAGCCTAAAGCCTTCCTCAATAAATGGACTATCCAACACATGAAGAATTTTCCAATTTGAACCAGTAGTTCCTGAGATTAGCGCGTTCAAACAAACAAACAAACTCTTCAGCTTTATAATATTAGTATAGATTTCATTCCATTCCATTTTTGATCATTTTCTCTCTCTCTCATCACTCATTTCTTCAGTCCATCGCCTCTCGGACCGTTCATTTCTATTCCTACGGTCTCTGATCTGTAATACATTATTATATTATAGAAGTTAAGCTGTGACAAATAAAATTAATCTCTGTGTGTGTTGTGTGTCGAGTCCCTGTTCTCCACTATTCCCTACTTCCTATTTATGTGGGAACTCGACTAGAGCGGACGGGACGGTCGAGGTCTCACAGGTATATAGAAATCCTGGAATCAGAAGCCCCAATGAAATATAGAAAAAAAACTGCAAATCTAGAAATATATTTGGTTTTCCATACAAAGTCGCCGATCAGCTCGACAAATTTCTATGGAAGGTCTTATTTTTTTTTCGATTTTAACCTTTATTTTTCTTAAGCAATGTAATAGTTTTAAGTGTAATATTTTGCATTCACAATGCTATTTTGGTATACTCTCATTTCTTTGTAATGTTTTTTATGTAACTTCAGGTCATAGGATACTTCTCGACTCGTCTCCAGAGGGTACAAGAAGGTGCTGGCGGAGACCTAGGTGTGAATGAAGTGCTGGCTTGCATCAAAAAGGGGGCGGAGCAGTGGTCCAGCGATAGGCTAAAGGTAGGAAAGAACATCCTATCCCTAGCTTCCTACGTTTTGCCCTACGAATATCGGTATAAACTATTTTTTTAAATTAATTATTGAAATGTGAAAACCACTCCGTGGTTAAGGCGTTTGCTTGTAGACCCGGGGGTTGTGGGTTCGATCCCCACGGGAAGCATACTTTGTTTAGTTGCTTCCAGTTTGGTTAGGACATTGCTGGTTTGAATCACCTGATTGTCTGATAAAAAAGATGATTCCGTGCTTCGGAAGGCACGTTAAGCCGTTGGTCCCGGCTGCCATCTGGTAGTCGTTAAAGGAACCACGTCAGAGGCCGAGAGGCGGATTGACCGTGAAATAATGATGATGATGATGAATGAATTATTGAATTAGGCATTTGTCTCCCATCTCACCTGATGGTAAGTGACGATGAAGACGAGGATGTTACATACCTATCTAAGAGATACAATGTAATAATATCGTATAAATTGCCGAGGTTATACAAGTGAAATTGAATTTATCAGCAAAAAATTATCTGCTCTTTCATACAAAAGGCGAATATCTGAATGGCCAAAATCAGCAGATAGATCAGCAGAATTTTTTTTGCAATTTTAGAGTTGGTCCCATAATGAAAGTTGTTCAGATTTGCGGTCTGAGTGAGTCACTCCTTAAGCGTATGCTAATGAATTCAATTTCACCCTGTATAAGAATATTGGCCTAACTTAATCCTTACTTCTTATCCTTATCCTTACTAATATTATAAATGCGAAAGTGAGTTTGTTTGTTTGTTACGCTTTCACGCCGTAACTACTGAACCGATCGTCATGAAATTTTGCATACAAGTTCTCTGGAGTGCGGAGAAGGACATAGGCTACCTTTTATCCCGGGAAAACGCGTAGAGGTATCAAGCTGAAATTCATATCAAATACTCAGGTCTACTGTCCCTTAGAGCTGTGAAAAAATCAAACTTCTAAGCCAACGCAATCAAAAGATACAGCCGTTTATGCCGCAAATTTCGACACTTCCAAGGGAATCAAGACCTACAGGGTACTTCCCGTGAACTCAGAATCTTGAAATTTGGTACGAAGCAACGCCTAAATTCTTAATTACATCATAAAATAAAAAAATATATTTTTAATAATTGTAAAGTTATCATAGACTAGCTTTTGCCCGCGGCTCCGCCCGCGTCAATGCCGATCCTTCGGGAATAGTACATTTTCCCGGGATAAAAGGTAGCCTATGTCTGCACTCCTTCTCCGCACTCCAGAGAACTTGTATGCAAAATTTCACGATGTTTGGTTCAGTAGTTACGGCGCGAAAGCGTAACAAACAAACTAACTCACTTTCGCATTTATAATATTAGTAAGGATAATGGTACGGAACTCTTCGTGCGCGACTCCGACTCGCTCTTAGCCGGTTTTGTATCGCGGATTGTGTATCTAGTTTTTCACACTTCATCGAAGATTTCCATATCATTTTCCTCTTCCAGAAATTCCCGGACCTGAAGTTCCGCTACGTTGAAGAAGAAAGACCTGAAGAGTTCTTCACACCTTACGTGTGGACGCTGATCTCCAACTGCGGCAGCGTGTTCTGGGCCAGTGAGTGCGCCAACCTACTGGCTTGCTGATCCGAGACTATCGTCTGATTGGTGATGGACAGTGATGATGATGATGGCGTCTATACTAAGGTCTGCGCTGCCTTATACTTCGGCGAGTGAAGCGAGGGACTAAACTTATTTTGATTATCCTTGAATTGAATGAATTGACATAACGTGCTCCAAAAACCGTGCGTTTCGAGATTGACGTGTATTCGGATGCACGTATATCCGAATATACCATGCACGCAGAGGTGGATCTATAAATTTGCCCCCAATAGCCTAACCTCGCGTCTCTAGGCACGTGCCTAGTTTGCCTTAGGGATATTCCGCGTTTCATACAGTAATTTCAGGTTTTTTATAACGTGTATCCGAATATCGCCCATACCAAGCAGTCGTTATCGTGACGTATATCCGAATACACTGAGCGGACGTTTTGAGTTTGTCGTGATGTGTATCCGAATGTACTGCTCGGTCATTGTGAGTTTATTGTGACGTGTATCCGAATATGCCTCGCCGTCCGCGAGATAATTTTGGGACTGTCGTGACGTGTTTCTTTACCTCACGCACACAATTTCAAGATTTTCGTAACGTGTATCCAAATATACCGCGTTTTTCGAGCGGTCGTGTCGAGTTTGACGTATCGTGTATCCGCATAAAACAATTTCAATTTGTTTATTGCATTTCATATTGCACATTTCATCCGAGAAACGAGACATCGACATACAAAAAACGCACGGTTTTTTCGAGTTTATTGTGACGTGTATCCGAATGTACCTCACATTCAAGCGATCGTTTCAAGTTTATCGTGACGTGGAACCGGATACACCGACCGTTCCTTTCTAGTTTGTCGTGTCGTGTGTTCGAATACATCGAACGATCGTTTTGTCGTGTCGTGACGTATATCTGAATGTACCGCACGTTTCTCGCAAACATTGTAATAACGTGCAGTATAATCACATGAACTGACTAATAATGGATGACTATACATTTTTGTAATAAAAAGAATTCAATATTAATATATATAATATTGTAGTTTGTGGTATGGCGATACTTTCTTATGTAAATAGCATATTTTTATGTAACGGAAAACGAGCAAGCGAGTCACCTGATGGTAAGCGATCAGCGCTGCCCATGGACAACTGCAACACCTGGGTGTGACAGGAGCATTGCCGGCCTTTTTAAGGAGTTGGGAAAAGGATATGGTGAGGATGGGACTCCGGCTCTCTCATTTATCGAACGAAGCATAGAAGCGGTAAAGCTTCTAGGCCTGCAACGCTCCTGTCACACCCCAGGGTGTGACAGGAGCGTTGCCGGCTTTTCAAACAGTTTGGGGAAGGACATGAGGGGCGGAAATGGGGAAAGGATGGGTCTCCGGCTCTCTCACTCACCGAACGAAGCAAAGAATATGTAAATAGTATTCATACAAATATTTAATTTCAAAGATGTATTCCTAAATGTATGAAAGTGGATGAAGATGTATGGAAACTTCCTTTTTTCGTGATGTGGTCTGTTGAATATTCAAAATTGTCAAGTGGCAGTACTTAATATCATCAGATTTTGAGTCTCTGAGCTTGTAGGACCAAAATGTAGTAGAATTAACACTATTATTAAATTACCTTTACTCATCATCATCATTTCGTGTAGGTGACACGGTCAATCGACCCTGGTGTCAGAGTTCTTCGAAACCGCCTTTGGGCCTCTGACGTGTTTCCTTTAACGACTACCAGATGGCAGCCGGGACCAACGGCTTAACGTGCCTACCGAAGCACGGAAACATCTTACCTTATCTTAAACATATTACCTTTACTATTTATACAGGGTGATTTTGTATTTTCTGGCCATTCCTAATATTTTAATGACGAAATCAGGATCCTAAAATTGAATATCCGCAAGAAAAAAGGATATTTAAAAAAAATACTTCTTTTAATGTTGTTTTCAGATCTATATTCTGTTACAGGTTCTGATTCCGTCATTGAAATATTTGCAAGGGAATAACAAATCACTCTGTATATCAGCAATAAAAAAAACATCGTCTCTAAAGATGCGAAAAGGCATTTTGGGAACTGCATGGTTATAATTATAAAACAATGTAAGTTCGAGACTTGTGTTATGGGATACTAACTCAACGATACTATATTTTATAACATATACATATATAGATACACATCCAAGACCAAGGCCAATCTGAAAAAGATCATTTTCCATCTTGACCTGGCCGGGGATCGAACCCGGGGCCCTCGTGTCGCAGGCTGGCGTGTTAACCACTGCGCCACGGAGCTCGCCTCAAAAAAAGCACTTGAGTCTCGATTTGATGCTAAATATCGCTGAAGGTAATTGGTCATTTCAATAATGACTACAAACGAAGTCACAGGAAAAATATATTATTTAAACATATGTACCGGTATTGTACAATTTATTTGATACGTTTAGATTGTTAACTTCTAAGTTAATTAGTTACGACAACGCAATATAGAATAAAGATATTTAATACATATATATATATATTATTTATTTTTTACCCTGTCCCGCTTGCACTTGAGTGGACCGTATTAGTGCTCTCACCCTTAGTTGTGGCCATCTATGCGTCAACTCGTGAACGGGTGCTGCCCGGGGGACAAGTCTGCTCGGCCTCTTTGAGACTTCTATCTTTTATCTTATCTAATGTTGTTTCACGCTCGATCGCTAACATAACGTGTTCCACAAAATTATGTAAATTGAAATTGTGTATAATATGAAATCAGAAAAAAGAAAAGATAAAAATAAAAATATAAAATACTAGCTGTCGCCTGCGGCTCCGCCCGCGTCGAAGCCGATCCCTCGGGAATAGTACTTTTTCCCGGGATAAAAGGTAGCCTATGTCCTTCTTCGCACTCCAGAGAACTTGTATGCAAAATTTCATGATGATCGGTTCAGTAGTTAGGGCGTGAAAGCGTAACAAACAAACTCACTTTCGCATTTATAATATTAGTAATATCGATTAGGATTATCGAAAGCCCTTCAGGCAAGTAGGCGACCAGTACTGTTGAAAAGAGTTTCTTTCGGCGGCTTCTCTGCAGTGGTCGGTTCCGGAACGCAAGTAGTAGTTTGTAGCTTTGAATAATCAATAATTTTAATATAACTTATCAAGTATTGTTTAAAATGTGAATTGACGTGAAAAAGCGCCTAAAAAGGCATATTTTCTGAATAAATCTTTGTAGTAGAGCCACGCTACCGGCAAAATTCATCCCTACTATGAGAGTTGTTGCTCTCCAAAAGCCTTAGCTATTGTTTCTCTCTTAGGAGAATACAGCTGGGATCGCCGATACCCCAAAGTCTGAAGACTAAAGTCTTCAATCAATGCTTCCTGCCTGTTATGACGTACGGATCCGAGACGTGGAAACTCACGGTGCGACTAGTCCACAAATTCAAAGTCGCTCAGCGAGCTATGGAGCGGGCTATGCTCGGAGTATCTCTGAAGGATCAAATCAGGAATGAAGTGATCCGGCAGAGAACCAAAGTTACCGACATAGCCCAGAGAATTAGTAAGCTGAAGTGGCAATGGGCTGGTCATATATGTCGCAGAACCGATGACCGCTGGGGAAAACGAGTACTTGAGTGGAGACCGCGTCTTGGCAATCGTAGTGTAGGACGCCCGTGTGCTAGATGGAGCGACGATATACGGAAGGTTGCTGGCAGTGATTGGAAAAGAAAAGCTCAAAACCGAGCTCAGTGGCGTGCACGGGTGGCATGGCATGGGAGAGACCTATGTCCAGCAGTGGACTAGTATAGGTTGATAATGATGATTGTTTCTCAGATTGGCCCATCAGGCAATATGAGAGTTTGCTGTCCAAGGCAAGCCTTGGCAACGCCCAAAGCTGAAGTCCGTCCATCTCCTGGGGACCTTTTGGTGATGTAGTCTACTTTTTTTATGATATAGGACAGCAAACGAGCAAGCGGGTCACCTGATGGTAAGTAATCACCGCCGTCCATGGACAACTGCAACACCAGGGTTTGACAGATGCGTTGTCGACCATTCAAGTAGTTGGGGGAGGGGAGGAGGAAGGATGGGCCTCCGGTAGAGATGGGCAATCCACCCACTCGGGTTTAAACCCAGTTGGGTAAAAACCGGGTGTTTTGGGTGTTTTGGGTTTAAACCCAATAAGCACCCAAATTTTTGGGTTTTTACGATTTTTTACTTAAATTATGCTACTTCTTGACCTGACTAAGCTGGTACAGTGGGCTACAGTTCCAATCCTTCAGGTCTAATTGGTCAACATCTTTCAACTTTCTGTTTTATGTCCTCATCAAATAATATTTTCTTGCGATACCTCGCTCTATTGCAAGAAAATATTGATCATTGACATGACCAGAGGATAAAATAAACAGGTATTTTGGACTGTTAGTGGCTCAATAATTTAAATATTGTCGCGAAGCTCCCAGAATGGAATAGTCTAGAACTTATCCGAACACCGTCTGTCGCGCTCATAAATCTTATATCTTGCTCACACATATGTATTCTAGGTTAGCGGGAATACACACTATCGAATATTCTGGCAGTCGGAACCGAACTATATGGAATTTTCTAGAGACAAGACTATTATAAGGGTACAGAAGGGGTCAACGTCATTCAGTTGACCGCGAGTATTCGAAGCGAACGATTCCAATACGAGTGCGAGTAATAACAGTGACCGCAAGGCCACGAGTACGCGCGTCGCGCGGCTGCGACAGGTTTCAGAGGCAGGCGCACGCGGCAGAGGCAAACGCCAGCGCCAAGGTTGTTCACGAGAACGGACGGCAAGGAAAGTGGACGTTGTCAGATCAAAGAATAATACATTAATTTTTTGGATAATACAGTTAATTATTGTTTTGACCGTGTTTTGAAGGATTAATTTATGATACTTGATTTTTAACCGACTTCAAAAATGGAAAACGATGTTCGACAGTATGAATGTTTTCTTACTGACTGGTTGGTAGCTTTTGGGTAAGGAATTTGGGGATCTCGAAAATGACGTCAGTCTTGGATGCCAAGATGGCGGACGCGACTTGTCATAAAAAATCGACATGGGTGTCGTTGTCTAGGTATTTTGAGGTGTTGATCTCAAAAATGACGTCAGTTTTGGAATCCAAGATGGCGGACCCGAATTCTTATAAATAATCGACATGGGTGTCGTTTTATAGGTTTTTTGGGGTGTAGATCACAAAAATGATGTCAGTTTAGGAATCCAAGATGGCGTACGTAACTTGTCATAAAAATCGACATGAGCTACGATTTCTATGTTTCTTGGAAAGAAGATCTTGAAAATAATGTCAGTTTTGTAATACAAGATGGCAGAAGCGGCTTTGCATGGTAATTCATCATGGGTTTTGATCCCTTGGTTTTTTGGAGTGTAAATACCGTAATTTTCGAGGAAGAATAGGAAACAACACCCATTATGATTTATCATAAAATGTCGTCATCTTGAATTCCAAAACTGATTTTATAATCTAGATCTACACCATTGAAAACCTAAAAAACAACACGCGTCGATTTTTCATGACAAGCCGCGTCCGCCATCCTAGATTCCAAAACTGGCATCATTTTTGACATCTACACCCTAAAAAACGTAGAAAACGACACCGATGTCGATTCTTCATGAAAACATGCCTCCGTCATCTTAGATTCCAAAATCGACGTCAATTTCAAGATCTGCACCCCAAAAAGCTTAAGAAATAACATCCATGTAAATTTTTCATGACAAGTCACGTCCGCACTCTTGGATTCCAAAACTGACATCATTTTCGAGATCTACACCCCAAAAAACGTAAAAAAGAACACGCATGTCGATTTTTCATCAAAACTCGCGTTCGCCATCTTGGATTCCATAACTGACGTCATTTTCGAGATTTTCACCCCAAAAACCTAGGAAACGACACCAGTGTTGATTTTTCAAGACAAGTCGCGTACGCCATCTTTGATTCCAAAATTGACGTAATTTTCGAGATCTACACCCCATAAAACCTGGAAAACGACATTCATATCGATTTTTTATGACATGTCTTTTCTGTAACTACCAAATTCGTCGCTCGGGTGGAGCGACAACAAAGGGTATAATTTTTTTGGGTTTAATGGTATAAGAATTATAACGATAGATAATGCCTCGAGACATTCTGAAGTAATTGTGGAATAAGATGCTCCTATACATATTTTAATACAAACATAATCTTTAAAAACAACAATACACTCCTTTTTTTGAAGTCGTGTAAAAAGAAAACCATCAAAAACTCAAATTTCAATAGAATTATTTATTCTCCTAATTACGTCCACCGACTCACTACTAAGTCATTGCTGCACTCGTTCTAACATAAGGTCTGACACAGCATGCCGTCTCTTTCTACTTTGGCGCAAAGCTTTTAAAATATTTACGGCAAGCAAAAGATCAACATGTTGGTCAACTGCAGCATGAAAACACAGAACTAATTGTTTTCATCTCGGTTTTTATTATTAGTAAACATTTTAAAATTTCGTAACTAACATTTTTCATTAAAAGTTCGTACCTAACATTTCTTTAAATTATTTTAACGTACAGCAACGTAGAATTGATCATTACAATTTAGTAAAAATATATTTTTCATATATTACGAACGTTTTTGACAAATAAAGTAAACACCCGATTTTTTGGGTGTTTATGGGTGTTTAAGGGTGTTTATTGGGTTTTTACCAAAGCACCGGGTTAACCCGGTGCTTTGCCCATCTCTAGCCTCCGGCTATCTCACTCACCGAACGAAGCATAGAAGCGGTAAAGCTTCTATCTACGAGCCGGCCCATTCATGCTACTAGCAATTCATTTTGCCGGTAGCGTGACTACCTCGACTCATCATCATCATCGCGTGTAGGTGACACGGTCAATCGACCATGCACACCCTGGTGTCAGAGTTCTTGGGAACCGCCTCTCGGCCTCTGACGTGGTTCCTTTAACGACTACCAGACGGCAGCCGGGACCTCCGGGTTAACGTGCCTTCCGAAGCACGGATTCATCTTTATTATCAGACAATCAGGTGATTCAAGCCTGCAATGTCCTAACCAAACTGAAAGCAACTAAACAGAGTATGCTTCCCTTGGGAATCGAACCCACGACCCCCGGGTGACCCCGTACAGGCAAACGCCTTAACCGCTGTACCACGGAGCCAGTTTTTTTAGTTACCACGACTTAAAAATAGGATACAGTTTGAGAGCACTGCCCTCGCCTCAAACGCCCGGTAAAGTACCTTTTTTTTTTACATGTGGAATATGCGTTATGCATACTGATCTGTACGGGGATACAAAGCAGTTATGCGGGACTCACACCCGCTAAAAACCACATGATTGCTCTCTTCACGCCATATTACCGGAATGGTGGGCACGGTGGAGCTACCACCACTCTTCCACCATGCCCGGTAAACTACCTACCAAGAGCTCTCTTGGAGCTATACCGGCGTGTAGGGCCATAGTGAGAGACGAAAATGCGAACCATGTGCTACCCTCTGTATTTGACCCGTGATCCAGCCATGTAGCGAGAGCCTCTTCATGTGTTGACCACTCACATGTTATTGATAAATCATCATCATCAAGTCTTTTTGTCTCCACTGCAGGAGCATGACCCTCTCTGTACTACCGGAGCCATACTTGGCAGAGCAGACAGAGGATTTGGCCTACACTCTCCTCGCTGGCCAGACGGGTTGGAGAGGTCTCATTGATGTTTATGAGCTTTGTTTAGCTTGTATTTCCTTAGTCGCCTCTTACGACCTCCATGGGAAGACTTGGAGTGGTCCTATTCTACTCTGCCGGAAACCACATTGCTATTGATAAATAAATCTTTGCTTTTATAGCAATAATGAGAAAAAACAACATGTTATATTTAACACCTTTCAAAAATCCCGCCAAATCACAATGATTCGTTGTTGCCAGTTTTTGATATGCGACATATCCGCGAAAAATATGCCGAAATCACGTTCATATTTCAAACGAAGTACGGAAATTAAAAGAACCTAGTAAAAGCTTTGTGTAAATTGTTTTGACTTAGGTACTAAGGAAAAAACACTTACTATATAGATGACTTAGATAGATAGTAAAGACTGATTGAATTTTAATTATATTTTGCGTAGGAATTATTGCCAGCTCAAAAAATTTACCCGTCACGTCGCCGTTCGCGTTCCGTTTTTCTCAATCAATCCAATCAATTGACAAATGACAATCGCGAGCTTTATGCGTAAACAACGACATGTTTACTTTGTGAATTTATTGCGTGTATTCCAAATAAAATAACATTGTGATGTGTTAACGAGTGCAATATAAATTAACATTTTATTACAGCTGTGTTGAATAATTGTTGGAATTAAACTACGACGTTACGAAATACGTCTTTGCCTGCATACGGTAAGTGTATCAATGTTTCTAATTCCAATTTTGATTTGAAAAAAAGCACGGGATATATTTATTTCCGCTCTTTTATTCCTTTTTCGAATTTATTTTATTATTTATTTAAGACAGCATTGTAAATGCAGCGGGTAGTATTTTTTTAACAACTAAATTCGGCATAATCTTATTAATGTTTTAGCACTAATTAATAAAATTCTTTCGAATTAATATTAGAATGCCTTATTTGACATATTTTTTGGTATTAAGAAAAAAATACGGCAAAATATTGTTGAAGTAATTTGTAATAGTCACAATAAACAGGTTTTTGTAGGTACCTACTCTGCAGAATAATTAAGAATTTGAATGCTAATCTAAGCAAAACAATCAATCTAATATTTCTTGTTATTTGCATATGTAACTCCTACTTAACTTTACTGTTGTTGCAGAATCTACACTTATTACTTAGTTATTAAACTTTTAATTCTGTGCCCTTGATCATTTTAAATTCAAATTGTTTTAAAGCTTTAAGCATACACTACAATATGAAACAGAAATTAAGTATTTTTTCATAATTTTCTTTATTAAAAATTATCATCATATTTATTCTCATAAAAACATACATTATCATGCTAAATAGAATACAAAGCAATTTTTTGCCATATTAAATGGCATAAGAATTAAATTATATTTCCTGAATATAATACTTATCTAAAATAATATGCATGCTGCATCTCACTATATGGAACTTAGTGTCATCCTGTATGTCACTTAGTTCCATAAGTTGTTATTAACATATACACCAAGTTAAATTAATGGGACTTGTTTATTTAAAAAATACACACGTATACAACAAACCAAGGCAAAACATGACAGCCATAGAGAGCGGAAACATAGTGTTGCCCTACTGTTTATGTTATTACATTTAATTGTTATTACAAAAATAATGAGATTTTAGAAGAAAGAATGATACATCACCAGCATATACAGTATCCCTAAACAATAAGCTAACATATATCATATTCTTCAAAACAATTAACATAATTTTGCAAGTGCGTAATACTGCAAGAGAAGTTATAATCTTTGGCACTAACAATATGAACTGGATGCCTAGTACTAAACTTTAGTGGCCAAGAATTCATGCGCATCCTGTCTTAACTTTGATTGTCATAAAAAGTAATCTTATTATTTTAATAATGTAAAATTAATATTGGGGAAGGAGGGGGAAAATTGCATGATAAAGATCAAATAAGACTTTAGGAACAGACCCTCAGAACCACATTCACTAAATATAACATTTATTGAGTAGTCAGAAATCGTAAAATAGGAGCATTATACTAATAAAATATATAAATAATGTTTTTATTATTATTGAATTCATGATATTTATTTACTTTTTAACTATATTTTTTTGTTTTTTTTTGTTGCGGAGCGCGGGTGGCGCCACAAAATAATGTTTTAAATTTTTAAATTAATTGTAATATCATTTTGTTATTGTAATGCGGGTATCACCACAAAATAATGTTTTTAACTTTTGATTGTAATTTTATTATTTTATTCTAATGGTATCCGCAGAAAACCAGCGTCATGGTCAGATAGACCATGACACATGTTAAGTAGGGACCAGTTTGATGCAAGCATATTTTGTGATTAATTTTATTCGTTTGATCGTATTACTATTGACGTATGTGCCAAATATATTCCCAGACAAGTACAGTCCCGGGACATTCAAAAGTAGAATAAATGGGTATCTCTTGGATAGGCATGTAACATCCTCGTCTTCATCGTCACTTACCATCAGGTGAGATGGGAGACAAATGCCAAATCCAACATTTAGTAAAAAAAATTTTTTTTTCTTTTATAACCTGTTTGGGAACCACTATTCTGTGACTGTGTGTGGCTTGAGAATAAACCATAATCATTAACAAATGCCTTGAAGATTATATGCATACCTGACTTATCGCAGTTCAAGGCAGAGATAAGGCCATCTTGCATAATTTGTTTATTGATAGACTTAGTCATGGCTCACCTCTTTGCATATTTAAAGAAATAGATTGATGAAATATAGTTTATCTACGTAATACTAGCTGTTTCAACAACTTCATTCACTGAGGTTTCTGTCTTCCAGGTTTTTATCACAATTGCTATAACCCATATCCAAATCGGTTTAGCTGTTTAAGAGCTCTGGTAGCACAGCACAGACAGACACACAAACATATGAGAATACTAGCAGTGCCCGCCACTGCGGTTGTGTAAATTTTATGTTATGTTTGTATGGGGGCCACGTCTTATCATGACAGGAGAAAAAAAATAAGTAGCCTATCCTGTGTCCTGTACGCCTAAATGTACATCTACCAAGTTCCATAAAATTCTGTTAATTTGTTTAAGAGTTATGGAGACACAACATAAATACAGAAAAAAATTCTAAAAATCCTCAATTTAGTTTCAGTAACATGTATCCTTACTAATATTATAAATGCGAAAGTGAGTTTGTTTGTTTGTTGAGCTTTCACGCCGTAACTACTAAACCGATCATCATGAAATTTTGCATACAAGTTCTCTGGAGTGCGGAGAAGGACATAGGCTACCTTTTATCCCGGGAAAAAGTACTATTCCCGAGGGATCGACATTGACGCGGGCGGAGCCGCGGGCGAAAGCTAGTAGCTTATAAACACGAAAACAAAGTAATTACTTGAACTTACTCCATGACCAACCCTTGCAGATTTATTATTAGTATTGATATACATATACTAACAATAAATATATATATCTTTATACATATAAATATAAATTACTTTTATTATAATTTAAAACATATGGTAGATGCTAAATGTGGCCATAAGGTCTTATAGACCTCAACTCTGTCTACCCGCAAGGGAAAAAGACGTGATAATATGTATGTATTAATTAGAAGTTCCTTGAGAAAAGTAGACTTCCTGAAGTAATAATTTGTGGACGCTTAAAAGCACCTTAATTTGAGGCTATCCTTAAGCAAGAAACTAACAGATGCAGTGCGGCGGAGGCGCGCCACAAGCGGCGCAGAGTCAAAACAACAGAATATTAACCTTAATAGTATGTAGCATAAAGTCGATTTTTGTAGTGCGCCCGGCGCCATCATGCGGCGCGCGGCGCAAAGAGACGTGTGACTGAGAAAGAGAGTGTTTTGACTCTGCGCCGCTTGTGGCGCGCCTCCGCCGCACTGCATCTGTTAGTTTCTTGCTCTACAGAGAAAGAGAGAATTATTTATCCCTATATATTAATTACTAGCTGTGCCCGCAACTCCGTTCGCGTACATTCTGAAATTATCTTTGTATGGCACGTCTTATAATAACTGGAGAAAAAACTTAAGTAGCCTATAATGTGTTCTGTACGTATAAAAATGTTTATCTATTCACTTTCATAAAATTCAATTAATATATTTAAGAGTTATGGAGAAACACATATACAATTATACATACAGTAAAATAAAAATCCTCAATCTAGTTTTAGTATCATGTATAGAGCTTATAAATAAACACGATATCTCTGAAAACAAAGTAACTTGCTTCATTCCTTACATTTATTATTTATTACTGATTATTAGTTTTGATGATTAGTATAATAGTCATTTAATTAGGAGCTTGATGGTCTAGTAAGTTTTGACTCACCAGACCAGTCAATAGTAGTGCTTACGTATGTTAAGGATACCGTGCTTCGGAAGGCACGTTAAGCCGTTGGTCCCGGCTGCCATCGGGTAGTCGTTAAAGGAACCACGTCAGAGGCCGAGAGGCGGTTCCGAAGAACCCTGACACCAGGGTTAGCATGGTCGATAGACCGTGTCACCTACACGAAATGATGATGTATGTATGATGATTGTATATAACATGACATCAAAAAAAAAGAAAAGAAAAATATTAAATATCATACAAAGCCCTTCAGGCAAGTAGGCGACCAATACTGTTGAAGAGTTTCTTTCGGCGTCTTCTTCTCTGCAGTGGTCGGTTCCGAAACGCTAGTAGTTTGTAGCTTTTAAACAAGAATTAATAATTTGAATATAATATAATAAGTATTATTTAATTTTAAAGGTGAATTGACGTGAAAAAGTGCCTGAAAAGGCCTATTTTCTGAATAAATCTTTGAATCTTTGAATCTTTGATGATTATGAGTAGAATGATTCATTTATTAAATTTATTTACTAAAACACGCAGTAAGCAATATCACATTTTTCAAATCAAATCAAATCATTTATTTTCGCATAAGTACATAAATAAGGCACTTAGCTGTTTCCAGCATGCAAAATTATAAAGTCATTTATACCTACAATAATAAAATAATATAAAATTTGAAATAAACAATAAATAACAAAAAAGTACGAAATATCATGTCCAAAGATTACAATATATATTAATTCATTATAAATATCTCTATAATTTAATTCCTAATTTAAAAATTCATTTATATTATAAAAACACATTACTTAATGGAAAAATATTGATCAGTTCCGTCATATCATACCTACATGCACTATTATGGTGTTGTATGTCGGTAGGTCATACGTACGTAACGTATCTCGACAACTTCCTTTATAAGTTCACTAGCTTTCGCCCGCGTCTCCGCCCGCGTCAATGTCGATCCCTCGGGATTGGTACTTTTTCCCGGGATAAAAGGTAAGCTATGTCCTTCTTCGTACTCCAGAGAACTTGTATGCAAAATTTCATGATGATCGGTTCAGTGGTTACGGCGTGAAAGCGTAACAAACAAATAAACAAACTCACTTTCGCATTTATAATATTAGTAAGGATAAGGATACTAACTATTATACCTACTTTGTTTACGAGTAGTTATTTTTACGATATGATATTACTGAATGTTTTTTGAACTGAATAATTTGTTTGTTTGAACGCGCTAATCTCAGGAACTACTGGTTTAAATTGGAAAATTATTTTTGTGTTGGATAGTCCATTTATTAAGGAAGGCTTGGTAAACTCGCGTCAGGACACGTGACCTGATCGAAAATTCGTAAGAGAAACACATGACCTGTGACAACGGCGAGTTTTTACTTCTGCCGGCATCCCAGAGTGCAACCCATTGTTTTATTTTTATGTGAGCAAGGTTGCTTGCTATACGTGCCTCTGTCTATCCCGTAAAGGGTCATCATCATCATATCGTATGGCATGGTCAGAAAAAATCCTATGAAATTTTTAAATGTTTAATTTTAAGTTCTTAAGCCAGTCTTCGGCTGCTGGCGAAAAGGAGTGGAGTTCGTTAAGGCCTCCAGGGAAACCATAGAGTGGGCACTCTTCGACAATATGCCACAAAGTTTGTTCTCTGGCCCCACAGTCACATTCTGGAGAGTCTTTGTAACCCCACTTATAGAGGTGATGATTAGACCGTCCGTATCCTGTTCGGAATCGGTTCAATTTTACCCACACCCCTCTTTGACTATCAAAGCCTGCTGGTTTTTTCGTTGGGTCCAAGATAATGTCCTTCTGTGCAAGGTCACAAGACTCCCAACATGACCGCCAAGATTCTTCTATATTGAACGGAGCTACCCGTAAATGGTAAATATGTGTTACTGTTAAAGTTGTCTTGAAGATGACTTCATCGACAAGAAAGGTTTCGTCAACCGCACCTAATAAGGTAAGGTGATGTGATGCTATCATATTCACTTATAACCAACAGAAAGTGAAATCGAGAAAGGATTCAAAACCCGTGAACGAGCGCCACATTATTTTATTGACGTGACAACGTGGCTGCACGCACGAAAAAGTTTCACGTTCCGTGTGCAAGCGAGAGCGTGGAACAAGCGATAGACAGGCACGATCGGCCTAAGCGTTCGGCTTGTGACGCATCTATCTCTCTTCCATGGTAATCACGTAAAACTATCGCCCGTAAACCGACTTTACAGACAATCATTTTTTTAAAGGTATATTAGATGATTGCACAAAACAGGTAATCATGACGTTCTAAAGGAGATACAATGTATCTAATTTTGTATAAAAATCTATGACTTCTGGCAAGTAAGTAAATTAGAAAGTTATTGCTGGTATTACGTATTCTGTTATTTTATAACGATATGTAATATCCTAGTAAAGCCCTATAATGTCCAAATTGCCGATACTAATAAAATTAACAACTTCGACATTTCAAGGCACCATGATATGCCTTCTACACCTTTGTACATCTATTACCACTCTATTACTGCAATCATATTGTTGAAAGTACAAAAAGAGAAGACGAGAAAGGAAGGTTGACGGTACTGCCTAATTGACTCCTCAATTATTTATCCATTGACCTCTTTAAGCACCTTATACATTCCAACGACTTAGCAACCATTTTGGCTCAGTCACACAGCTTGAATCCTAATGAAAACCATATTTATAGCATTACCTTTTATTACTAGCCCATCATTTCGCGCCATTACTTTTCATGCAGTGAGTTGCGCGAAATGGAACACGCGGTTCGTGCATTTGACAATCAATCGCGAGTTTATTTTTAAATTAAGAACTAATATCTCTGGCCAGTGTACCTATTAACCTAAACTATTTGAATTTTGTCTCTGTGGTGGCTATTAACGTTCAAAAAATGGAATAAACAATTTAAACAGCTTAAGATTTAGTTTATTAAATTAAGAAAAAAATGTTTGTGGCCAGTGTTCATAGTATGGTGGTTTTTGTCTGTTATTCATTTTGTTGATCAATTGTTTGGTTGAAATTTAATAGGTATTAATATTTTTATGTCGTGGTTTTGCGGTCGCTACTGCATTATATCAATATTTCGTGGTTCACGTTCGAGTTACTAGTGTTTGGAATGTCCAGTGCAAAGTTCTTTTAATTTCCTGTGACTATAGCTTAACTACAATACTAAAATACTACTTGCATATTGTTTGCACGACTGATTTTTATATAGAAACAAAGGAACGGATCGACCTGTTTTCAAAATCAAAATTTATTTATTTGCATAAATGTATATGGCCCTGTTTGTTGAAGTTATTTCGTGATTACCGCTGTAGGTTTTGTTTCCTTTGCGAATGTCGAAAATTATTAAAAATATTTATATATATATTACATATATATGATATGATATTACTAAAAATGTATACTTTTCGCAATTTTTCCTTTATCTGTGCTTAAGACGTTGCTTCATACCAAATTTCAAGATTCTGAGTTCACGGGAAGTACCCTGTAGGTTTTCATTCCCTTGCGAATGTCAAAAAAAGGGATTCAAGGGACAATAGACCTGAGTATTTGATATGAATTTTAGCTTGATACCTCTACGCGTTCCTGAGAAAAAGGGTCTTGATAGACCGACAGACAGACAGACAGACGGACAACCGAGTGATCCTATAAGGCAGTGACGTGCACAGACATTTATCATAGGGTAGACATAATTATAAAACTTACCTTACAAACATACCACCTATATACCTTACCTTACTATACGGCTAGTTATCTACAACTCGTTTAATATTATGATAGTCTTTCGATCTTCGACCGCAAAAGTATTCAAAACAAGCGAAAGATAAGAGATATGATTACAACCTGCGAGCCACGTACACGTAAGGTTTAAGATTAAACGTGGATTAAACTTTAGAATAACTAACCATAACTAACCGGTTAGGTACTTGATTTGTTCTTTTGCGTGTTCACAAAACACTTTATATTTCGATTTCGGCATGCAAACACTAAGCGACACAACTTTCACATGAAAATATTTTTGTCACAAATGAAATTTAACTGATAAAGCATTTAATTTTTAAATAAAACTTTAATCTTGGATTGTTAGTAAACACGTTAATCAATGACATTTACATAAGTATGAATAATATCTATGACATTGACAGGTGACGTTGACATTAATATCGCGCGCGGCAGCCAATAGAAACCTCGGAGACAGTGTCTCAAACTCAGAACAATAACTAAAGCATAGAAACCGTGTTAAAATAACAACAAAATACAATATTCTACACTGTTTTTACTTATGGCATTGTTAAAGCATCAGAAAGAGATGCATATACAATGCCATTTGCGTAAATGTGCAGGTTGTCCTGGGGTACTGATGTGATCAGGGTTGTACTATATCGATGAAATATATTTATCGACTAAATGTTTCGTCCTAAGAAAGTCATAAATGTACTCTACTCTGATTGTATCGATTCGTTAAATGAGTACGATTCATAAAAAAAAAACAACTAGTTGCACTCCAGGAGTGCCGGCAGAAGTGAAAACTCGCCTTTGCGGCATACTCAGGTCCGTGTCCTTCTTACGAATTTTCGATCAATTCACGTGTCCTGACGCGAGTTTTCTATTTTACCCATCCCAAAAAGTGCACAAAGCCGCTAAAGAGGCTTTTACTTTAAAAGTTACGTCAAGATACACCTAAATAACTCCTAATCGCATGGCGTCGCTTGGCTTCATCTGATAAATAGGTAAAAAAAAAATCCATACATTACCCACCGCGCGTCTACTGTCTACTGCTGGTCATTAGGCCTTACCCAGTATTGGTCGAACGGCAGAATACCTAATATGATGTCAATCATATTTTCGATTATTTCGAAATTCAAACAGTGCCTACTTACCTACCTTACCTATGAATGCGCAAAAAACCCAATGCATTCGATTTACAGTCCCCAATGTGAGGCAGTCCAACGTTGACATACTAGTTGAAGGTAAAATAGACTTTGTAAATGATACCACCTTCTTAGGAATCACAATAGACTCTAAATTGCAATGGGGCGCTCATGTATCAAAAGGTAATATAAGGTCAGATATATTTTTCACTTGATCAATGGGCCATTCAGCATATTCCAAAACCATCTAAAGCTTTTCCCAGCTAGCTTTGAGGAACAGTCAGTAAAGGAAACATAATCAGGTAGGTAAAGAGAAACACATAATTCGAAGTGATATTTTTTATTTTATAAAACTTTTACACTAGGGTAAAAAAGTGCCAGTGTGTTATTTGTGAAAAATTCACAGTGTTGGTAATAGAAAAACAAGAGGTGAAGAAAAACAAGAGATTACTTTACCCACTTTCATTACTGTCCAAAATAAAATGTTTTTCATAATTTTAAATATAAATAATAAAACAGTTTCCGTAAACTTTCTTATTACCATTGATTTATAATTCGGCAAATATAAATGTAGGTAAAGCATCGTGTTTCAATCGCTTCCATTTAATTTTATATTCGAAATTAATGTATCGGCACGGCAGTAAAATATTTTGAACAAATTCGAGTATGTATGACATTTTATGTCCAATATGTCGCTTGAAAGTTCCTCGGATCCACACCTTTTTATCCTTTTACTTCAGGGAGCTGCAATAAAATTTCAACAATAATTTTCTTCATATTAGTAAAAATCGATTCTTTTTAGGGTTCCGTACCCAAAGGATAAAAACAGAACCCTACTAATATGACTCCGATATCCATCTGTCTGTCACCAGGCTGTATCTCATGAACCGTGATAGTGAGACAGTTGAAATATTACAAACAAAAATTTCGGGCGTTTTTATAGCTTACGCCCACGGCTCCGCTCGCGTTAATGTCTATCCCCGATAACAGTACCTTATTCTGAGATGTAATTTATGTCTATGTTCTTTTCCGTACTCCAGAGATCGTGCAATGGTGATGATGATGATGCAAAATTTCATGATGATCGGTTCAGAAGTTACGGCGTGGAAGCGTAACAAACAAACTCACTTTCACATTTATAATATTATATGTAAGGATGGTACGGAACCCTTCGTGCCGGAGTCCGACTCACACTTTGCTGGTTGTTTAATTACCATGATGGTTCAATTTGTTACATTACTATTGCATGGCTCAACACTAACAAAAATATCCCTGATAGCAAGACCGTCATAAAAAATATCGATATACTCGTAGATACGTGATTTTACCACATCACTAGCAAAAAAAACTAACCTAATTTGAAATAAGGAAAAAACGATAATTTTAAGCAAAATACCTATAAAAGTTGTCATTTATACAATACGTTATATAATTGACAATATTATTGTTGTATTTTGAGGTATTTTGGGTTTTAATTATGCACTTTTAACTGAAAAACTTACCGAAGAAAATTATGTTTTACAGAATTTATTTCTGTTCGTCCTGAATGGGATTTACATCGCTCCATTGCACAAGACATTGTTTAGTATAATGGTCATTTGATAACGCACCAACCCAACACCGGTTAATACTTTTTTCCGTGAGAATTTTAGCACAATCCTATATTTAATTTGCAGACATCACAATTCCGCCGCAATGTTTTTGTCGATATATAACCCGATCAAATCGGCAAGATGCTAATATTACAGCCTGGTGACAGACAGATGGATATCGGAGTCATATTAGTAGGGTCCTGTTTTTATCCTTTGGGTACGGAACCCTAAAAAGAATCGATTTTTACTAATATGAAGAAAATTATTGTTGAAATTTTATTGCAGCTCCCTGAAGTAAAAGGATAAAAAGGTGTGGATCCGAGGAACTTTCAAGCGACATATTGGACATAAAATGTCATACATACTCGAATTTGTTCAAAATATTTTACTGCCGTGCCGATACATTAATTTCGAATATAAAATTAAATGGAAGCGATTTTCTTTACCAACATTTATATTTGCCGAATTATAAATCAATGGTAATAAGAAAATTTACGGAAACGGTTTTATTATTTATATTTAAAATTATGAAAAACATTTTATTTTGGACAGTAATGAAAGTGGGTAAAGTAATCTCTTGTTTTTCTTCACCTCTTGTTTTTCTATTACCAACACTGTGAATTTTTCACAAATAACACACTGGCACTTTTTTACCCT
Source organism: Elegia similella (assembly GCA_947532085.1). NCBI lineage: Eukaryota > Metazoa > Arthropoda > Insecta > Lepidoptera > Pyralidae > Elegia > Elegia similella. The sequence continues at coordinate 3,811,895 of OX383953.1, forward strand.
AGTGTAAAAGTTTTATAAAATAAAAAATATCACTTCGAATGATGTGTTTCTCTTTACCTACCTGATTATGTTTCCTTTACTGACTGTTCCTCAAAGCTAGCTGGGAAAAGCTTTAGATGGTTTTGGAATATGCTGAATGGCCCATTGATCAAGTGAAAAATATATCTGACCTTATATTACCTTTTGATACATGAGCGCCCCATTGCAATTTAGAGTCTATTGTGATTCCTAAGAAGGTGGTATCATTTACAAAGTCTATTTTACCTTCAACTAGTATGTCAACGTTGGACTGCCTCACATTGGGGACTGTAAATCGAATGCATTGGGTTTTTTGCGCATTCATAGGTAATAGGTAAGGTAGGTAAGTAGGCACTGTTTGAATTTCGAAATAATCGAAAATATGATTGACATCATATTAGGTATTCTGCCGTTCGACCAATACTGGGTAAGGCCTAATGACCAGCAGTAGACAGTAGACGCGCGGTGGGTAATGTATGGATTTTTTTTTTACCTATTTATCAGATGAAGCCAAGCGGCGCCATGCGATTAGGAGTTATTTAGGTGTATCTTGACGTAACTTTTAAAGTAAAAGCCTCTTTAGCGGCTTTGTGCACTTTTTGGGATGGGTAAAATAGAAAACTCGCGTCAGGACACGTGAATTGATCGAAAATTCGTAAGAAGGACACGGACCTGAGTATGCCGCAAAGGCGAGTTTTCACTTCTGCCGGCACTCCTGGAGTGCAACTAGTTGTTTTTTTTTTTATGAATCGTACTCATTTAACGAATCGATACAATCAGAGTAGAGTACATTTATGACTTTCTTAGGACGAAACATTTAGTCGATAAATATATTTCATCGATATAGTACAACCCTGATCACATCAGTACCCCAGGACAACCTGCACATTTACGCAAATGGCATTGTATATGCATCTCTTTCTGATGCTTTAACAATGCCATAAGTAAAAACAGTGTAGAATATTGTATTTTGTTGTTATTTTAACACGGTTTCTATGCTTTAGTTATTGTTCTGAGGAAATAAGTTATTTTGAATTTAGTCGGATTTAATTGGAGTCCAATGGAGTCCATTGACATTTCAAGTCGGGACAACCATGAAAATAATAGAAACTGACTGAAGTTTTTGTCTCATTCTGTCATAAGCGAAAGCTCATAAGAAAAATACAGTGTCAACTATCTGTTTTCAGTTTCTATTTTTATGCCGCTTCTATGTATATTATTCTTCTGAGGTCTCAAATTCACACACACAGCGCCAATTTGCTTTGCTTGTGTGAGCCGATGAAAGATGTTTACTTGTACTACTACAAAAGCGATTTCCTATCGGTGTATAATAATTTTCTATGTGTGCGTGAAAAGTCAGACCTTTGAAATTTTGTCTTACGCGGCTTACGCGTATAGATACTGCTTGGCGCGGGCACGCGCGGACCTCGACCGCAGCACCGTACTTGATCAAAATCGACTATAAAGTATTTGCTAGCAGAATTTTGCGGCGCACCGAATATAATTATTTTTTGTAAGAAAAAAAATTGTATTTATTTAGCGACTGCAGGGTAGACATTGTCTAATAGTCTATATGGACTGCACGTCACTGCTATAAGGGTTCCGTTTTAACTATTGAGGTACGGAACCCTAAAAAAATAGAAAGAAACAGGTTCCTTTGAATAGGGTCATTGGAAGTAATGTCTATTATGTCTTTGCATGTTATTACCTCTCCAACCCGTCTGGCCAACACCTCTCCAACCCGTCTGGCCAGCGTGGAGAGTGTAGGCCAAGTCCTCTGGCTGCTCTGGCCAAGTATGGCCCTAGTAGTACAGAGAGGGTCGTGCTCCTGTAGTGGAGACTAAAAAGGACCTGATGATGATGATGATGATGATGTTATTATTACTCGAGCTCTGGTCAAACCTTTGAACCGGCCCGCCATCTTTAATTCTATTAAGAGTGCGTCGCGTGTCTATGCCAGACGTGAAAAAAGAAGAGTGGCGGTCATCGCACCCGTGTCTATTTGGCTATGGTCCAACCTTGCACAAAAACTGCATAGAGCATGAAGTTGTTCCTAAAGTGGTCTCAATTGACACCCCCAGGTCGATGAGTGAATTGCAATGAGAGATGCAATGTATCGAAGGAGTATTGGAGTGGATAGCGCTGAGTGTGCCAGACAGGTATGCGTGTAGAAGTCGTCAAACTGCCCCGTTCGCAATACCAAATGCGCGAACAAATTTGCTAAGATAGGCACCATTAATAAATAATAAATAAATAAATATATACGGACAAATCACACCGATTGAGCTAGCCCCAAGGTAAGTTCGAGACTTGTGTTATGGGATACTAACTCAACAATACTATATTTTATAACAAATACATATATAGATAAACATCCAAGACCCAGGCCAATCTGAAAAAGATTATTTTCCATCTTGACCTGGCCGGGCATCGAACCCGGGAATTCCATGTCGCAGGCTGGCGTGTTAACAACTACACAGTATTGGAGTGAATAGCGTGCCAGACAGGTATGTGTGAAGAAGGCGTCAACTTGCTGTTCGCAATACCAAATGCGCGAACAAATTTGTTAAGAGAGGCACCATTGACCCGAACTCTTCGAACTTTGAACGAGGTTGCGAATAAAGTTGATATTTTCTCTTGTTCCTTGACTGACTGCTCAAAAGCTACATTGTGGATATTATGTCATAGGTAATATAGGTTAAGAGTAATAATTGTGGTGTATGACTTCACTATTGTATTAGGGAAACCTGTGAAGATAATGTAAGTTTTTGTAATAAATAAATAAATAAAAATGTCGAGAATAAAAAAAAATAGGTTGTCCTTAAATCGGTTTATGGACGACTAGCTTTCGCCCACGGCTCCGCCCGCGTCAATGCCGATCCCTCGGGAATAGTACTTTTTCCCGCGATAAAATGTAGCCTATGTCCTTCTCCGTATTCCAGAGAACTTGTATGCAAAATTTCATGATGATCGGTTCAGTAGTTACGGTGTGAAAGCGTAACAAACAAACAAACAAACTCACTCTCGCATTTATAATATTAGTAAGGATAAGGATAATTTAACATGGTAACGGTGGAAGAGAGATAGCATCATAAGCCGTACGCTTAGACCGACCGTGCCTCTATCGCTTGTTCCGCGCTCTAGCTTGCACACAGAACGTGACACTTTTTCGTGCGTGCAGCCGGCGTTCATCGATTTATAAGACGTTATCTCGTCAAAAAATTGAGGGCTAATAAGATGCGATTAGGGTCAATAGGGATTTATGCGAAAGTGTTGGGAGGAAGAGATGTCTATAACTGGAACTTTATGACATAGTGTGCATACGTATGTTATGCAACCCTATTCGTAGTTACCGTTTCGATTAGTAACCACAAGTTATGTAAAAAATCTCGGGCTATTCTGTGCTTCAAAAGGCTTGCTAAATCTTAGATACCGGCTGTCATTAGATGACAGTGTACATTTTTTTCGTAAAACGCGAAACGACTTCTATACTCTGCCCGTTGGTGTATAATGTTTACCGTTTGATCCCCATCTTTAAATACATTCGTAATTTTTAGCATCTTTTTATAGAATAAATAAATAAATATATACGGACAAATCACACAGATTGAGCTAGCCCCAATGTAAGTTCGAGACTTGTGTTATGTATGGGATACTAACTCAACGATTATATATTTTATAACATATATATAGATACACATCCAGTACTAATAAAAAATGAAAGAAATAAAAACAGAATTCAAGAAATATATCTTGTTTAAAATGAAGATTTTTTCAGCTTCTAAACAAAATTACTTCTGCCAGAAAATAAAGTTTGGAAACCCCTGCCTGGCATAGACAATAAACTGGAGCAATAAAATCTTGGCTCTGTGCTGAGTATAAATAATTTTATTTGCTTTAACTTTATTTTTGTAGGCTCGGACTACTTGGAGAGGTTTTGGCAGGGCTAACTTAGCGGGCTTCCTTCGTATTTGGGTCGAGTTGTCGAATTAGGTCTTTTAGGATGTTAAAGAAAAACGCGTTTTGCCAAACAACGTTCCTATTACAACAAAAGAAAAAATACTACGCTTAAACTCATATTTTTTGAAATTACTTTTTAATTTAAAAAAATATATATTTATCTATGAATCGGTTTTTAACTTAGATTGTCTTGCAACACGTGCAACGAGTAGTTATGTATATTACATCAATTATTTATTAATTCATTAAAAAGTAAAAGTCAAAATAATGGAGGCACTGCAGATAACATTCGGGGCAGAGGCCTTAGAACTGATGTGGGTGGATCCCACATGTAGATGACCTTTTCTCAAATCAATGTCATGTATTTCTTGCAAAAACCCGTTCCCGGAAAAAATGGACTGGGAAACTACTGCATTCAAAAGGAAATTAGGTGGGCTTGATTTCCTCCTTGGGTTATTGCAATCTGCCATGATCACTGACTGACTGTAAAAAAAGGGGTATGTGGTCAATTTGTATTATTACAATGAACGATAAATTTTTCTATGAATTATTTATCCTGTACATAGACATACATACATATTATCACGCCTGTTTCCCATGGCGGTAGGCAGAGTCTAGGTACCTCCACTTGCTACGATCTTTACAAACCTCTCTCGCTTCGTCTACATCCATCACTCTCTTCATGCATGCTCGTCGGTTTCGGGTACTCCTAACTTGCCCTTTGGCAAGAACGTCCATAATCTGGTCACGGTATGTGCGTCGAGGCCGTCCCTGACCAACTCTTCCAGTAACATCTATACATAGACATGACATACTATCACGTCTTATTCCCTTGCGGGGTAGACAGAGCGGTCTATAAGCCAAGATTAGTCAGTTGGGCGTGTAGGTGGAAAATGAAATCAAAATAGAGATGGGTTGCTTGGCGCTTCGCCTCCTAATATGATCCTCAGATTTCCTCCCATTCCCTCGATCAGCTTCTGAGAAGCAGCTGGTACTTTCTGTGTTTTTTCTTTTCTACCAGACCAGCAAGGAAGATGTTTTCCAGTCAACAAATAATCAGTTGTTCCATAGCTATAAAGGCTCTATGCCTACCCGTATCCATCAATGCACAATTCATGGTCGTCGAAGGCCTATTAAATTCTTTGATGTGGGATTCTTCAATAATGTTATGTTTGTGGTTTTCTTTTTATACCATAAAATTATTATGATTTTGAAGGTTTACGATTGATGTGGTTATTTTAAAACTCTTAAGTTCTATAATTACTGTTGTGACCTGCCCCGGCTATGCATGGGTAAAATATTAGATCGGAGTATTTTTTTTTCGTATTTTGTGTGTGTAGGCCAAATCCTCTGTCTGTTCTGGCCAAATATGCTCTGATAGTAGGTACAGAGAGGTACTCCTGTAGTGGAGACTAAAAAGACCTGATGATGATGATTTTGTATGTATAAAGTTGTGATAAAATCTTCGTTTATGCTGTACGTATCGTGCTAGTTTTGATAACATTAGAAAAGTAGGTACAATTTTTAAGAAATATGTATATAAAAAGATAATAAACATATTGCCGCAATTTTTGACAATTTGATTGTCTATTAAAATATAAGAATCAGATGGACCTAATAAAAAAAAAAAATGACTGAACTAAGAATCAGATTGACCTAATAAAAAAAAAATTGACTAAATTAACTGATTATCGACGTTGAGTAGAAGCGGTAAAGCTTCTACTCAACGTCGATTTTCTGTGAGACTGTAGTAATTCCCCGGAGGAGCCGGCCCATTATCTACCAAAAATGAATTGTCCCGTTAGCATGGCTCTACCACAACTAAAGCATAAAAGTTAGGTGAGATGGGAGACAAATGCCTAATCCAACGTTTAGTAAAAAAAAGCTATTTAAAATGGAAATGGCGACTGTCCTATTATTGTTCTATCTCTTGGCTCGGCATATGCAACAAGAGCATGCGAGCACACCTGCATATTCAGTTATGATAATTTAAATCTCAAGAAAATGTATAGTTGACCTTGGCCGCTTTGCGAGTCATACGACAAGGTTCGCGGACGCTTTACAATATGCGATTTTTAAATCTAGAACTTTCTTTTTTTCAAAGAAAGGCTGCATGCACGATAAAATGTCACATTCCATCATCATCGCGCCGAACAACCTTCTCGGTTTAATGGTTCACTGGCAAAGAATGCTCATAGCATTAAGAAACAATAAAGTTTTAATAAATAAATAAATATCGCAAAGTAAGAATATTAGATAATTCATTTCTTGAAATAATAAATAAATAATACGGACAAATCACACAGATTGAGCTAGCCCCAAAGTTCGAGACTTGTGTTATGGGATACTAACTCAACGATACTATATTTTATAACAAATACATATATATATATATATAGATAAAGAAATAAATAAAAGAATCATCATCATCTCAGCCCGTCTTCCGCTCTGAGCATACGCCTCTCTTCGTTGCCGCCATCCGAAATAAAAGACTATAAAAATATATTTATTTTGCGTGGTAAAACAATGAGATACAGCCAGTCGATAGAAATAAAAGCATATGCATTAAACAACCTTGCATATAATAGCCATAGACAAAAACAAATGCATGATTTATTGGCTGTTGAAATCGAATTTAAAAAGAACTTGACTCCTTAGTCTATGACTCATTTTATTGCAAAGTTTGACAAGGCTAACGAGTGATTTGTGTGCTTGTTAGGAATTAAGGACTATTATTATTATTGTTTATGTTTTACTAGTACATTATTTTATATTATAGTAGCCGTGTGGTATTCGGCAGAGTAGAATAGGTCTTCACTCCAATTCTTCCCGTGGATGTCGTAGAAGGAGACTTAGGAAATACAAGCTAAACAAAGCTTATAAACATCTAAGAGACCTCTCCAACCCTGTCTGGCTAGCGTGGAGAGTGTAGGCCAAGTCCTCTGGCTGCTCTGGCCAAGTATGGCCCTAGTAGTACAGAGAGGGTCGTGCTCCTGTAGTGGAGACTAAAAAGGACCCGATGATGATGATTATTATTTAAATATCTAGTAGGTAATCTCTGAAATAAAAAATAAGCCTTTTATCACCAGGTACATAGATTCTTATTATAATTATATTATAAATTCGAGCTAAATATTATAGAATCACTGTTTTACTTTCGTTTTATTCGTCGGATTCGATCTGTTACGAAGATCATCATTTGGCCGAGTATTCGGTGGCGATTCGACGGTTTCGCTTCCCTAAAAGCACTCAAGCCCTACCACACTTTGTTTTTCGTGGGTGTAAGTGGTGAACACTTGTGTCAGTTGATAATTTTTCAAGCTGTCTATAGGCATGTGACCACAGACAATATAACCTATATTAAGATTATATTGTCTGTGCATGTGACATAGCTTGCTTTTGTTTACTTTCTCATTAAGTGCTACGCCATTTTTTTTATCTGAGTTTTCTCTTTTTGACAAAATATAAGCCTTTAATCAAAATTTTATTATTTTCGTTCCCTATAAGTAAAATTATCAAAGTGAATTCACATTATATGTATTGATGAGAAACCTGCACGCCCTCCAAAATGTGGCCATAAGGTCTAATAGACCTAGGCTCTGTCTACCCCGTAAAGTCTACTATGTATGTAAGTATGAAAAACCTAAACTTAACCTAATGAATTACATTTTCTTTATAAAACTTGTGCTAGAAATAGCATAGAGTAATTGTTGTCAAACGAGCTGAAACCAAAAAGCACAATTTCCAATTTCCATAGAGCATACCGCGCCCGCACTAAAGTTTTCCTATCTTATCTGTGCCACTTTCATTATCTGTGGGTTATTGCAGGGCCATGGGGGTGAAAGTCGCATAGAACGTGATTTTTTTATTATTAATTACGCCATCTATTAATCTTCTTCTAAGATTAAATATAAAAACACAATGATATTTTAGTTTGTTGGACTTTGGGTAGATGTCGCTCTATTTCACTGCACGTTCAAAGTAAAGATTACCTCAATAATTGATTCTCAAATATAATCTATCGACTTTGGTAACCATCTATCGACTATTTATTAAAATTTTGTAATTTAAGTAATACGTTGCATATATTTTTAGTTATTATGATAACACAAACATATACAACGTAATAATTTAGATTAATTATGTTAATTAAATAATTTACGTACTGACGTCTGATTTTTAGATTATTAAAAACCTCTTATTCTTTGAAAGCATAAGCTAAATAATTTGTTATATCTTTTTTTATATTATACCTATATAACATTTCAAGTTGATCGAAGAGAAAAGAAAAAGTAGGTAGTGTATCAGCTGCATGCAGCTTCTGTTCCCGTAGAAGCCGGCCGAGGATATGGGGCGAAAATCTTAGGAATCATGTCAATAGGCAATGCGGCTACACACCCACTACTATTATGATTCTGTTTTTACCTATTATTCGAATACTCACATACTTCACGTGGCCTTTTGGTCTTGTGGCCTTACTGGCTCTACTTACCTCTTAATGGATAAAGGTGTGCATGGTAGGTTGAGCGTGTCACCTACACGAAATAATGATGATGAATGGATGATAAAGACGGTGTAATTAATTGGTAAGTATGTACCTATGCAATTTACAATAGAATATAAAGATTATTTATACGTCTTCCTTCATGTACCTATGCTATTATAGTCTATTTTATTAAGATCAGCAAACGCAGTTTTAATAAAATAATAGTTAGTTATACATAAATAAAACAACAAAGAAGTACATAATTAAAAATGAATAGTACACCTTACGTCAAAAACAAAACAAGTATCGTATTGATAGCCGGTATATTCTGGATAAGTTTATATCAAGATAGAAGATAGAGAAAATAAATTTACATAAATCCAATTAATTTATATGATTATATTTTCTCAGTTTTCATACGTAGCTTCAGTCGATAATCGATTTATCTCTTAGTCGACATACATCACTATTGTGTCAAATGAAAATGGCGGATTGGATTTTCCATTTTCAAAACTTGTAGAATTTTTGCTGTTGTTATCAGTGGTCGTCGAAGTTACTTAAGTGTTTTTCGATTGGCTTTGCTACTATCCATTAAGTTTCTACGGTTTTTCAGTGTTTTTGGTGTTGAGTGTATACTCCGCTTATATTCACTGCAGTTTTAAACTATTTTGCGAAAAGGACGCTGGACGCTTTTTAAACTTAATTTTGTGTGGTGTTTGTGTAATTATGCCTTCTACCAGATTATGTGTGTTTGGATGTGATACCATCGGTAAGACTTATTTCGTTATCGTCTCATTATTTTAATGCTATCCATCTAACCGTAAATTTTATTTTTAACATGGATACCTACTCAAACAAGATACTAATAAGGAGTACCCTCCACGTGGTAATATTAATGAAGACGCCAAATGCACATGTTATTTTTCTCTCCAGGCTAATGACTCTCTGTAATCACGTGTTAATTTTAAATTGAGAATTATATATCTATTATATACCAGGACCGGATAATATATATCTATTATATCTCCTCCAAAATCAGAAAATTATCACTATGCTTAATTTACTAATAGTAAACTGTACAATACATTTAAATTAACTCATTATATTAGCATATTATTCTTAAAATATTATAAATTTATTACTTGTTTCAGGTGTCACTATTCACAACTTTCCAAATCCTGCCAAGTTCCCAGAAAGATTTAGGGTTTGGGTGGACCTAGTGGGTGAACCTCTACATGGCCTTACTGATGATGTAATATACAAGCGAAAGAAAGTGTGTGACATTCATTTTACTGAAGCAGATCGCAACAGAAACAACCGACTTAATGCATTAGCAGTACCCAGATTGCATATACCAAGTAAGTTGAAAATGGAATAATTTGATAACATATGATTTGGTCAGAGTCATTTTCATAAGACTATATTTTGAACTTTTAAGAAAGATTTTGACAGTTCATTATAGGACTATTTAAGATTTGAAGGCCTTAAATGAGGATTACTTCCTTTCGTTTGGGGCTTGTGTAAATATTCATTTCATAGGAACAATACCTTTTCCTGAGATGAAAACACTCTTTTTATTCCCTAGGCAATTTAGAAGTTAAGGCGTGAAAGCATAATAAATAAAAAAAATCTAAACGAACTCACTTTGAAATTTATTTTTAGTATTTGTTAATGAAACCTTAAGGCGGGTAATGGGGTGATAATTTTAAATATGACATTTATTACTCACAACATATAATCATTATTTGCTCTTAATGTACATCACTTGTTTTCCAGATGCACCTATGCCAAACCCTACAGTAGAAATATTGGCAGCTATTCAACCTCAAATAGCAACTTCCTCAGGTAAGGCGATCCATCAGGATATATATTCTACTAGCTTTCGCCCGCGGCTCCGCCCGCGTCAATGTCGATCCCTCGGGAATAGTACTTTTTCCCAGGATAAAAGTTAGCCTATGTCCTTCTCCATACTCCAGAGAACTTGTATACAAAATTTCATGATGATCAGTTCAGTAGTTACGGCGTGAAAGCGTAACAAACAAACTCACTTTCGCATTTATAATATTAGTAAGTATCTCTATGGGTAACTCAGGTTGATTCATTAGCATTGGTAGCCATATTTTTAAGAAATCAATTTATTTTATCTATTAATTACTATTTCCCACAATTATGTCCGGTGTGTTGGTTTTTATCATGCAAATTACCGGGGCCCTGGGTAGACTCGAGCCCCCAGACCCTGAGTTCTGAACCATCTCAGGTGAAAATGCAACCGGAAATATGCTCTTATTAAGTACTATCATTAGTTTTCACAGCCATCGCCCAATAATGACATTTCTAGGCAAATTTGTGATACCTTGTTTAATAATATATTATTGCAATTTTCATATGGATCCCTAATTGTTTTGTAAATAAACTACCTACAGCCTATGTTACTTAATGATAATATAGTTTTCTATTGGTTATAATACATATAGTTATCTAACTTTAATAACAATTTCAGGATCCGCTTTAAGTGATTCAACTGCTGAGCCATTGCCTGCACTTCAAGCTCATATTACATCACATCCAGGTAAAACATCTATTTTTTTTTTGTAAGTGCATTAATTCAATTATTGCCACTTGTGAAGTAAAAGTGAATTAAAAGTTTCAAGTTTGCTTTTTCGAATTCAGTCAGTACAAAGAATTTAAGCTTAAATAGTATGTTGACATAAATCTGTGGCTTATACCTATGTATTTATTCATTTATTTATATTGATACATGTAAATATATTTTTATTTCAAACATATATAGTTTCACGTCTTTTTCACTTGTGGGGTTGACAGAGCCTAGATCTATAAGGCCTTATGGCCACATTTAGCATTTTGGTGGGTGCGTAGGTAGAAAACGAAATCAAAACAGATTGCGGAGATTTTCGCCCATTCGCTCGGTCGGCTTTTACGATCTGCGCGGGAAGAGAAGCAGCTGGCACATTCTGTTTTTTTTTTTATTTTCTCCCAGACAACGTGAAAGCAATATATAAATAAATATTTTTTTAATATCAATAAATTATATATTTTTTATTTCAGGATTAGAAGACTTTATAAATCCATCAGCTGGGGAACAATTTGGGCATCAACAAGTTCAACAACATATACACTCTCTTTTAGGTAAAAACAAAATACTACATATTATAGAATTTACTAATTGCGAGTCAAACTTACACTTTAAAAGGTCCTACAAGTAGTGTTAATCCATACTAATATTATAAATGCGAAAGTAACTCTGTCTGTCTGTCTGTCTGTCTGTCTGTCTTGCTTTCACGCTAAAACGGCTGAACCGATTAAAACGAAATTTGGCACACAGATAGGCTGTAGCCCGAGAAAGGACATAAGCTACTTTTGATTTCGATAACGTAGGTTAAGCAACTCTAACCATGGTTCAAATTAGGATGGGTGGCCAAAACTAAAACGGCTGAACAGATTAAAACGAAATTTGGCACACAGATAGGCTATAGCCCGAGAAAGGACATAAGCTACTTTTGATTTCGATAACGTAGGTTAAGCAACTCTAACCATGGTTCTAATTAGGATGTAAATTGAGGCACGGTAATATTTAGAATTACCGTGGTTGGGGCATTGTATTGTATCTTATCATTAAGTTGGTTGGTACCTACATTAAATACTATTTGTTGTTTTTGAAAACGGTTACTTTTAACGGTAGTGTGTCAAAGAACAATATCAATAGAATATCTATTAAGTAAATTTCAATTAAGTAAATATATTGTTGGTACTATTGCAACATTCAAGTAAATAGCTTTTTTCTTTATTTATATGTGAATTACGGGTTACTCACGTACGAAGTCAGCTACAGGCCGACATGTTTTTTCTTTGTCTGAAGTATTTGTAAAATATAAATTTTTGTAATCGTAGTCGTATTTTAGTTCAAACTTAAAAAAATATAAGTTTATAATAGTTACCTACATAATTTGTATGTTCATAAGTTAAATTACTAAGTGTGAAATTGTTAAATATCGTTAATTTTGTAATTTGTTTGGCTGTGTTTTTATAATACTTAGGTAGTTAATCTTAAAAATAATTTAAAATAAGACGAATAAGTAAATATAAATATAAAGTATGTATATGCGACTCTTTGCTCTTTTTGTCTTATTTAAGCTGAATTTATTAATAAATAAAACTCAGTATTCCACGCGGACGAAGTCGCGGGTACAGCTAGTATGTATTAAATTAACAAAAGATACACACATTAATTTTATGGATATTCTTTTCTGAAGTAATGTCAATAAATCTCAATCTCTCATAATAAAATGTTTATATAAAATAATATGATTTCTATTGTTCTAGAACCAGCAATATCAGACACAATTGCCACAACAGCTGCCCCTCAATCTCAACTGACATCTTTGCGAGGTAATATTTATGTATTTTATCTTCTACTAGATTACATCGGCAACCATTTGAGCAGATTTTGATGAAATTTGATATAGAATTAGCTGACACCTTATTATATACCCGAGTACCCAAAAAAGAGACGGTACAATAGTTCGCCGGGTGAGCTAGCTTACAATGAATCTTAAGTTACAGGAACATTATATTTTTGCGATAAAAGTATTGTTATACATTTTTCGTTGTTATACCTCTTACCTTCGGATAGATTCCGTGGAAAAGATCTTTTATTCTTCAGTTTGGATACACTAGTTTACTCGTAAAATTATAGTAACATTATGTATTTATTACGTACTAGCTTTCGCCCGCGGCTCCGCCCGCGTCAATGTCGATCCCTCGGGAATAGTACTTTTTCCTGGGATAAAAGGTAGCCTATGTCCTTCTCCGTACTCCAGAGAACTTGTATGCAAAATTTCATGATGATTGGTTCAGTAGTTACGACATGAAAGCGTAACAAACTCACTTTCGCATTTATAATATTAGTAAGGATAAGGATATGTCTAATACATGTTCTATATTTTGTAATATTTAAGTAATTATAATCAAATCTGTGTTAATTTTCAGAAACTGCAACTTTGCCACCAGAGCAAAGTCAAGTCATGACTAAACCAAAGAAAATTCACGGGGATCCTGAACCATCTACATCTACATGTAAAAAAGCTGTTCTTGCATTTGGTATGTGATCTTTTTATGGAAAGTCGTCTAACTTTCGACAGTTAGTTATTTCGACACAGTCTTCATTTCGAAAACGAATAGTTCTTCATTCATTGCTATGATAAAATATATATTCGACTAGCATTAGTCCGACGGTACCTACTTCCACAAGACACAGCTTCGAAGAACACTACTTTGCCAGAGCCCCTCTTCGAAATGCACATGTTCAGCAGATCTCTTTTTCGACAAAAAATATCATCGGCAGATTAGTGCCTTGAAATGTGACAATTAAAATTATGTTTTGCTTTATGGTTTACGTATAAAATAAAACATAAATAGACATAGTGACAGACAAAATACTTTTGTCGAAATAGAGATCCGCCGAACAAGTGTATTTCGAAAAGGTTCTGCCGAAGTAGTGTTCTTCGAAACTGTGTCTTGTCGAAGTAGTTTTTTTTAGAAGTTAACTGTTGAAATTTAGAATGACACTCCTTTTCATATATGTTATTCATAACTCAGTCATTATTGAACTGATTTGGAAAATATTTTTTTTATTTGGAAGAATATAACTACTATCCAGTTGGTCCCATTTAAATTTTGCTTTATTTGGTTCAGGAGTTTGGTTGAAGTCTGTACCTATTTAATCTACAAGATCATTGTTGAATGTAAAGAGAGATGTTATTTTATTATAATGGTATTTTTTATTACCTTACAGATTCGAGGCAGTCTTCTCAACCCGGCGTGGCATACTATCGTCAAACACGCAGTGAAATTAGAAGTTTGAAGCGTGAAGTGTGCCGATTAAGGAAACGAGGACAAACATTCAAGGAAAGGCTTTTCAATGCCCGACGTATTAGCAACACAAATATGTTACAGAAATTAACGCAAAAAATGTCGCTCCCTAGTAAGATTTTTACTACAATCCAAGTAAGAGAAAGTGGGAAAAAACCAAAAGGACACCGTTTTTCCACAAATGAAAAAATTTTGGCCCTTTCTTTATATAAAAAGAGTCCAAAGAGTTACGGGCTCCTATCAAAATGCTTTGTGTTGCCTTCAGCTAAATCTTTGAAGACATTATTAAGTAAAATTGTCGTCCGAGAAGGCATAAATAAAACAATTTTCAAAAAAATTCAATTTAACCTAAAAGATAGCTGCGTGGCTGACAAATTATGTGTTTTAATGTTTGACGAAATGTATGTCAGCCCACAAGTCAATTATTCCGCAAAAGAGGACTCTTTGAAAGGGTTTGACTCGTTCGGACACATGGACATAGGAGATCACGTGTTAGTTTTTATGATTAGGGGGATAATTAAAAAGTTTAAACAGCCCGTAGCTTATTATTTTACACAACGGTTGAATAAATTGGATTTAAAGAGCACTATTAAAAAAGTAATATCTGAAGTAATTGAGACGGGTTTAATAATTGTAGCTACGGTTTGTGACCAGAGCACGGTAAACGTAGGTGCTATTGAAAGTCTTATTGAAGATACAAGAACACAGTATATAAAAGATAAAAAGGTTTGGCGACACGATATGTTTCTAGTAAATAACAAATCGATAATCCCAATTTACGATGTTCCTCATCTTATCAAAGGCATAAGAAACAACCTCATGAATAAAAATGCAAGATTTATCGACTTAACCGATAATAATAAAGAAAAAATTGTGAAGTGGGAATTTTTTGAAAAATTGTACAATGCAGACAAAACCTATGGAGAATTAAACATGGCTCCAAAGCTAACAGAAGAGCATATTAACAGAGATAAAATTAATAAAATGCGAGTGAAAATTGCAACTCAGTTGCTTAGTCGCAGTGTAGCTGTAGCTGCAAAGCATTTAGTTGCAAAAGGAGATTTAGAGGAGGAGTGTTTAAACATCATTCCGTTTGTTATGATGTTCGACAAATTATTTGACTCTTTAAACTGCTCTGGCTTTAATGTTGACAGTGGGAAAATTTACAGAGCCGGAGTAAAGCCAAATTCTCCCCATCATGAGCTGTGGCAAGAGGCAAAATTATTTTTAAAAAAATTACAATTTGTAGAAGTTAAGCATATTGGCACCAAAGTACAAATATTGGAGAAAACTGTACCATCAGTAAAAAATTTTATAAAAACGATTGAAGGATTCCAAGCCATTTGGAAATTATTAAGAAAATCTTACAATGTAGATACTATGTTTTGCAGGAATTTTAATCAAGACCCAATCGAAAATTTTTTTGGAGGAATTAGAAGCGCGGGAGCGCGAAATATTTCTCCAAATAGTATAGGTTTTGAGGGCGCTTATAAGTCACTTTTATTAAATAATTACACGTCTGCTCATTCTATTAAAGCAAATTGTGAAGAGGATATGGACGCCTTTCTCCAATCGTATGATTTTTTACTTGAAGAAAATATTTATGAAAATCAGGAATCTAAAACTGATTGTGACTTACAAGAAATCAGATTAAATGAAAATATGTTTTCCGTTACTGACACCCTGAATGAAACCGATGGAGAAGGGCAAAGAAATTATGTTTGCGGTTGGGTCCTAAAAAAATGCCTCCAACAAGTTTGTAAATCCTGCAAAACATGCAAAGAAGATTTAATAGAGCAAAATATAAACGAGAAACATAGTTTTATATTAACAAAAGAATTCAAAATAAATTCCAAATGGCTCGTGTATCCATCCTCTAAAATAATGAATTTCTTTTTTGAAATACAAAGCATCACTGAAAATGTTTTGAAAAATGATGTTCCTAAACGAGACATAAAACAAAATATACGTTTTTTTGTAGATGTATTCGCCAGTGTAGAATTAAATTGTATTAAGCATAAAGACCGTTTAAGATCAATGTTTATTGATAAAACAATAAATGTTTTGATTTACAGCTGGTGTCGATGTGTAAATCGAATTCTTACTGGAAAAATAACGTATAACGGGGATGACACAATTAAATTGTATGCGCAAATATATCATAATAAACATAAGAAACATAAAATAAAAAAATAAATTGAAGTTTAAAAACCTGTTTTATTTCATATTTTGGTACTTTAACAGCTTCCATGTCCTTATATAAGACACCATACCTAGTAAAACAATCGAAATTTTTACATAGGTATGACTTATGGGACAGGGAAGTTGTTAATTTAAACTTTTAAATTGAATGATCAATGTTCAATACATTCGCTTCGAACTTGATATATTTAACATACAACATGTAACAAAATGGGTGTAAAAATACTTAAGGGGCATGAACAGTTCATGATAGATATTGAACAACTTTCACCAGGAGACCTACCAGCAAATACGAATAAAAATAATAGACTTATATCCCCTGACGAAAGTTGTTCAATATAATGGGCTGATCATGCCCCTTAAGTATTGTTACCCCCATTTTGTTACATGTTGTATAAGTATTAAAAACTGTGTGTGCGTGTGAATTAGTATGGATGTGTGCGTGATCCTGTAAAAAGTTTCGGATTAAGATTAATAGATGGCGCTATATTTGCAGCTAAAAGTGTTGGCAAGAAAATGACGCGAGAGGGCTCTCTATTTCAGTTGTATTATAGTACTCTATGTGCAGGGCCATGAGCCAATCCTCTGGGGAAATGGTGCGTTATGGAATTTCATGATAGCACGGAAAAATTTAACTCAATCTTTTGTCATTAGAATGATTACTAGTATGTTCTGGGGCAATGAAATGTTCGCTTGGAAAAAATTGGTATTTCAGTTATGGGACCTAGATAGAAAGATTTGCCTTCAAAAACATTTTATCGAAATTTTTGGAGCCATTTTCAACATTATAATGACAAATGCTTTAAGAGGTCCGTATCATCATCATCGGGTCTTTTTAGTCTCCACTGCAGGAGCATGACCCTCTCTGTACTACCGTAAAAGATCCTGAAATTAAAATACAATTTTTAGTCTAGCTTTTATGTTAGCGATTCGTATTGTACGAGTAAAGTGCTTACCAAGCCAAGAAAAATTGGGCTTATTAGATTAAATAATCCCAAACACTACATCACCACACCCTTGACACTTAGGTCTCCTAAAATGTCAGAGCGTCACGTGGTTTTTCTTTCGTACAGCAGGATTCTGGAATGGGCTCCCTCCCGAGGTTTTCCCTGTGTGCTAATGACTTGGGGTCCTTCAAAAGGCGTGTTTACAGGTATCTTAAAAGTCGGCAACGCATCAGCACCTCCTCTGGTGTTGCGGATATCCATGGGCGACGGTGACAATTTTTCATCAGGTGGCTCGTCTGCTCGTTTGCCGTCAAATATACATAAAAAAATCCATGACCCATCCAAAAGAATTGAAACTCGCTCTTTGGTACCATTTATATTATTTTTTATTGATTATTGCATTGTCATCCGACTTGCAGAAGTACACAACATTTCAGTACAATTAGGGTTGATAAGTGCCCTGATACGAGTAGAGGCCTCACTCGGGTGATACTCAGTTGTATCCCCCACTAGACAGGGCCCAATTTCATCTATGGTATCCCCTTGATTATTTTTAAAAGTCTGAAGACAGTCGAAAGTATTCAAGTCGAGAAGTTTAAATAAAAACGACGATTGCCAAACTCACGGGAGAAGTGTCAACGGGTGAATTATATTGTAGTATGCTGAAAAGGACAGATAAATCATGTAATATAAAATGTCACAGAACAAATTTAAGTATTAACGCAAATGTTCGAAACTTTGTTGTTGTTGGTCTTATGTGCTTATTTAAAAAGTAAACTAAATTTAATTTTAAAACCTCCGTAATTATCACAAGCATTGATTGAACGTTGATTTTTCGTTTCTTATTTTACATAATAGGCACGATCATTTAGTGATAAAACGCGTAGCATGCTTTACTTCTTTTTTACGTGATAATGTCTTATAAATCGATGATCACCGCCAGCACGCAAGAAAAAGTATCACGTTCCGTGTGCAAGCGAGAGCGCGGAACAAGCTATAGAGAGGCACGATCGGCCTTATTATCACGTAAAATTATCGTACGTAAGACAACCAATTTGTTAGGAATACTTTTTCGCAAGTACTTTATTACTTAGATAAACTGGAATTAAAATTTAATTGTCTTTATGTCTATCTCAGCAGTGGGCGGAAGAAGGGCTGAGATGATGATGTTATGTCCTAAACTAATATGGCGTCCAAGATCTATAGCTAGCAAAAAAGAATACATCTAATATGACTTTGCCGTTTATCTTCTAATCCATTCCTTGCATGACAGCTTCGTGGCGCAGTGGTTAACACGCCAGCCTGCGACACGGAGTGCCCGGGTACGATCGCCGGCCAGGTCAAGATGGAAAATGATCTTTTTCAGATTGGCCTGGGTCTTGGATGTTTATCTATATATGTATTTGTTATAAAATATAGTATCATTGAGTTAGTATTCCATAACACAAGTCTCGAACTTACCATGGGGCTAGCTCAATCTGTGTGATTTGTCCGTATATATTTATTTATTCCTTGTCTTATTTTCTCGTCAGTTGGCACAGTATCCGCTTCCATCTTTTGTTTATTGCTTCACTAAAGTTCGCTGAACTGTCACTGAATTAAACTTTTTATCTGTAATTTGACCATGCTCTACAAGCATTTCATCGTGTACTATAATTAAACGGTCCGACTTCCCGAAAAGCTTGTATTTTATGTGAATACATCTCCCGCCAGTAGCCGCGATATACTTGCGTTAGACTGACGCCCTTACAGGACTCATCTCGAGCGCTCGAAAATATAACGGTCTTTTTTAATTACTTTTTAATTAAAATACATTTTAATCTTTCATTCGTCATATGGAAGTGTCTTGTCTTCTCTCTTCTGTGGTTCGAAATTTGAAGTGCAGTGAATAGTGTTGGCAGATCTCTCTTCGCTTTTCAAAAATGGAATGTTTATATTTTTAAAGCTGCAGCTGTCACTATCGAAAAAGATTTTGTCAGCCAGTGTAACAAACGTTACAAATTTTGAAATGTGAAAACGGAACAGGAAGCATTTGGAAATGGAACGACGCGTGTCATTTCACTTTCGTCGAACCGCGAAAGTGTCTGTCTCGTGTCCAAATGCGTTTGATCTTTGCGAAACCATTGATGGCTTGCAGTTTCATCTGTTTTCCATCGCTCTGAAGAGAGATATGGAGGTCTTCTTACACTGGTGTTTATTCTTTGTGGTGTTAAAAGGGATTTGAATGCATTCTTGCTTGAGGAACTGATGCGCGCAGAGCGATGCACTGGTTCGCGAACTTTGTCTGAAATAGAGAAACTTTTTATTTTTATTTTCTTTTTATGTCTCGGTTTAAGCGGCCAGTAATCCATAGATAATGTTATATTTTTCATAATGTTTTGACACGAAGACATCGTCACATTTACAACTTATTTTCGTTTCATTTCCTCATAGTTGAGAAGTCGTATTTTGGGTTGGCGACCGCCCAAAAGTCGTTAATATTGCATCATAAGATTAGCTAGATACATTATGACGAAACTTTTGTTTATTTTTCTTATTAAATGGGACACCTTTCCTCGTTCAAATCGAAATGTCAAATGAAGATGTTACACGTGTCTGTTAATACTTTTCTCAGAAACTTATATCATTATTCTTGGTTTCTCAAGCCTGTATAACTTTTCTTCGGGAAAATGAAAGTACATATTATTATTGTCTTTTAATGAATAGAAGTTAATTTTTTAATTACATATTACATTCACGATCCTGGGCAACAGAGATAAATAAATATAGAAAAAAAATTACGACTTTTTACACAGCAAGTTGTTGTGTCAACAACATTAATCAACTGTTAAGAGGTTTTATGGGATGCATTTTTCATTGTTTGATGTACCTCTATATGTCTATAATGCTGAAATAGCCCATTAAAGATAGTTTGTTCTTTTTCTCCTATTGCAGCCACAAAAAAAAAATAAAAAAAAAAATAAACCAACTCTAAACTCTCTACCTCAAAAACGACTAAGTAAACTATTTTTTATAAAAGTTATACTATTTCCTAAGTTGAACTACACCTTGTCCAAATAAAAGAATTTTGCATTCCGACTTAGTTTTTGAGATATGCGCGAACAAACATATAAATGTACATACACACATATACCAGCTTCTAAACATGTGTGCAAAATTTCATAAGACACATGTTTAGAAGCTGGTATAAAATAATATATACAATAACTGTGCAATTCTGTCAAATATAACATACATACGGGTCAAATTGACAACCACCTTTTTTGAATTCGGTTAAAAATGAAAGATATGAGCCCAGTTGTCAGCCCAGCTATTGTACACAAACTAACAGATCAAATAGATAGTATTATTCCAACTTTATATATTCAAGGCAATGGCCGCACACAAAGGCTACCCGGCCTCCCCCGATATAGATCTGTGAGTCACTCTGTCTGGCTTGTCTATTATCGTAGATTTCTAATTAAAATCGGAAATTACAATGCTAGGTTTTCTTAGATTATAGATTAGGTGTCACCTCTACCCATACTGGTTATATTCTGTGCCTCCACCTGCAATTATATCGCGGCGATATTCTCACCGTGCCATAAGGAGATGAGAATATCTGTTAGTCACTCTGTCTGGCTTGTCTATTATCGTAGATTTCTAATTAAAATCTGGAATTACAATGTTATAAAGGTTTTATTAGATTATAGATTAGGTGTTACCTTTACCCGTACTGATTCTGTGCCTCCACCGGTTATATCGCGGCGAAATTCTCACCGTGCCATAAGGAGATGGGAATATCTGCGAGTCACTCTGTCTGCCTTGTCTATTATCGTAGATTTCTAATTAAAATCTGGAATTTCAATGCTATATAGGTTTCCTGAGATTATAGATTAGGTGTCACCTCCACCCGTATTAGTTCTGTGCCTCCACTTGCAATTATATCGCGGCGATATTCTCACCGTGCCATAAGGAGATGGGAATATCTGCGAGTCACTCTGTTTGACTTGTCTATTATCGTAGATTTCTAATTAAAATCTGGAATTTCAATGCTATATAGGTTTCCTTAGATTATAGATTAGTTGTCACCTCCACCCGTACTAGTTCTGTGCCTCCAACTGCAATTATATCGCGGCGATATTCTCACCATGCCATAAGGAGATGGGAATTCGTGGGCCTCAAAAATATCGTACTATTTTACAATACAGAAAACAAGAAAACTTACAATAACCTTATTAAACTATAAAAAATCGATATAAAGTGATCTCGATTTAAAGTATTTAATATAAAAAAAATGTTTAAATTTATGAAAATCGAGTCACAATACAATCAAATATCTTAATACACGAATTTTCGCGTATGTATCGTATATACCTAAATTAAACAGATACGAGCAGCCTGAATTACGCAACGTTGCAATAATTCTTAAAAAATTCTAATCGAGCAACAATATAATAAACATGGATACTTTTTAATCCTATATCCTCTATCATCTTATCTCTATGCCTCTATCAAAATAAAGTTTAATTATTCACTTAAACCATCTAAGTAATTTTATTTCCTGTGTTTACTTTGGCAGAATAAAGGCATACGTCTTCACCATCGATTCTTTCATGAATCATTTTCAAGGTAAATATTTTGAAAACTCTTTCTGTAATGGGAATAGGAAACCGTAATCTATTTAGATTGAATCTAATCAGTAAGATCACTTATATGTAGACGAAAATATCTTTAGGCTACGTCCATACGTGTGACTTCAGTTGGAAAATCTTTATATGCAAAATCACTTTGGGAAGCTTGAATTTCAACCGTATCTCATAGATTTACGGTCTGAAATCTTCAAACGATTTGATGTGTGTATAGACGCCCTTAGATCTCGTATGCACGTACGAAAATAAACAAACGCACGCTTTCTCGCTATGTTCATCTTTATTTTTTTTCAAATTCTAAATTTGAACGCAACACGCGCCAGTCTCAACGCGCGCGCACAGAATTGTGCACTCTTGCGGTTTGGATTCTCTTTTTGAAATTATCCCTTTCTTGCCATTTGCTTTTTGGATGTTCGTGTATGTTTTTCTGAATTTCTTTTTAATTTTCATATCAACCAGCTACATTTGATGGCCAGTATCTGGCTGGATTTTAATGTACGAGATTTCGAAATGTCGTAGCTCCATGGGACCTTTTTAATTTTGGCAGAAACACAAGGAAGTGATAATATCAGTGACTGTATCTAGATTTTCTTCATCTAAACCTGTTGGTTCCTATTGCTTTACGAAATGTTGGACTGTATCGTGTTTCATACGTTTGATTTGATAGTCGTCTCTGAACAACCCTGGTAACTATTGGATTTGGCAGAGTATTGTGAATAACTGATAGTTTTGGCAATTTACATTTTATTGCTTTATAGTGTTAACTACTTTCAAATTCACTTGTTTTTACTTATGTGAAGAGTTTTTTATAGTTTATATTATAAAAAATTACTAAGATGTCTAGCAATTTAATCAACAGTTTAATGTTCAGGTTTTGTGTTATTGTTTTCCAAATTTTAACATTAGTTTTTGTTTTTAATAGAGCCCAACCATAGAGTCCTGTACTGGCCAGTAACTTACTAATCGTTTAAAGTTCAAATAAAGAACAAAGTGTTTTAAAATTGATAAAAAGGAAGCCGTTGGCTACGCCCAGTGATAAGTGCCCGTAAAGCCGAAGTGACATTCTTAATTTAAACTTTCTAGTGTAGTTTCTATAGTGGTCTTAGATAGCAGTCCATACCATAGTCAGTGCCATATTTTTAGTGTTTATGATATCCATAAATATAGAAGGAAATGGGGAAGAAGAAGAAAAATAACGGGAAGAAAGGAGGCAACCGATTTTTCCGTTGGATAAGAAGGTAACAGATTAAAAATAACATGAGTGGATGTGTGACTAATCATGATACGGGCGTTTTGAAATTTCGTTTTAACCTTAACCTGCATGATAAAAAATCATTGTGTTTTAGAATTAGTCAATTCAAAAACTAACGTTAAACTATTAAATACATGTATTAATCATTACAAAAAGTCCACTGCTGGACAAAGGCTTCTCCCAAGGATTCTTCGATCCATGGGAGGATATTGCCATATAGGTACACCACGCTTGGCAGGCGGGTTGGCGAGAGCAGTTACATTGGCTTCTAGTGCTTTCGACGCTGCTGCCCATCGAAAGTATTTTTAATCTGTGGAAGGATAGGAATTTGTTGAATTTGGGAAGGGAATGAAGGTATTGGGATATAACTCACTCGGATGGATGGGGGAAAAGCAAGTAGCAGCTCGGGACGCCGGACGTGTATGATGACATACCTGCAACGATATTGAACAGACACAATAAGATTAAAATTAGTCCGTCAGTTACAGAATCAAAAAATATTGGACACGTATTTGTTTATTTTATCAATTAAACAATAAATGATAAAGATAAAGCGCGTCAAAGTTCATGAGTAGAGGTTCGTGATGTGTTTGTTAAAAAGTGTAGCAAACTATGGCGTCACATAGAAATTCAGAGGGCTTGTAATTTTTTGAAAAATATATTTTTTTAGGAAACCTATCGACCTTCTTATTCAACGCAGGCAAAGTTGCGAACAATAGTATGTATGTACATACGAGTACATATACATAAGCTCCCGGAAATGCCATAACTATGCGTGTGTCCGTATGTCCGTTTAATCTTGATAAATGACGCATTAATTGATCGTTGAACTTGAATGGACATGACAATATGACAAAAAGCGTGTCACTACAACATGTGGGATTGATTTGTGTATTTTTTGTGGAACCTCATGTTCCACAATGTATATAAATCTATAAACAACGTGTTATAAAATGGGGGTAACAAGACTTAAGGGGCATGCTGTTGAACAACTTTCCCCAGGGGACCAACAAACAAATAAGTGAAAAAAAAAACTTATCATTCACACACATCAAGTAATTTTGGATTTTTTCGTTTTTCGATGTAAGAAAAGCTTTTTTTTGTGTTCTAATTTGCATTCACTATGCTATGCTATTTTAATATGTATTATTAAATTAAGAAATTAAATATAGTGAAAAATTCCATGCGGGCGGGCGGGCGCTGATCAAGAGACCTAGGTCTATGTACGCTCTGCCAACTGAGCTACCGCATTCTTACTATGCATGGCGTCCTACTAATTAGTTGATTTTAAATTCATTGTAAAATGAGTTGAATCAAATACCTCAGGGAAGTCGGGGTAGTTGTGTTAGGTGACGTAAGCTTCAATACGAATAAGGGGAATAGGATATGGTGGAGAATTTCGCCGCCGAGGTTGAATCATGCGGTAGCTCAGTCGGCAGAGTGTAGGTCGTACATAGACCTAGGTCGCTGGTTCGAATACCGCCGAAAAAAATACATGCATTTTTTTCACCATATTTTATTTTTAATTTAATAAGAGGTATGGAAAGTTGTATTATCTGTAAGAAATGAATTAACAAACATACTTTCGCATTAATTAGTAAAGATTTCTCCCTTTTTAACCGACTTCAAAAAAGAAGCGGTTCACAATTCGGTTATATGTCTTTTTTTAAATTGAAAGGGTATTCTTGCTTTCCGATTATTAAAATTTCATAAAAATAGTTTTAGTAATTTGGTAAAAATCGTTTTTTTTTTTTATTTTAAATATTTAGCTACGACAACCTTAAAGCCCCTTTAATAAAAGCTTAGTTGGCAACATAAACACCCATTTGACCTGTTACCATAGATGGATTATATGACAACAAAAAAGGCGTCGTGGGCGCGACTGGTGCAGGTCTTGCGATATTCTCTTTTGGGGTTCCGTAGTGGAAAGTACATATTTATTTATATTTATTATTATTTCGTGTAGGTGTCACGGTCAATCGACCATGCACACCCTGGTGTCAGAGTTCTTCGGAACCGCCTCTCGGCCTCTGACGTGGTTCCTTTAACGACTACCAGATGGCAGCCGGGACCACCAGCTTAACGTGCCTTCCGAAGCACGAAATCATCTTTATTATCAGACAATCAGGTGATTCAAGCCTGCAATGTGCCAACCAATTTTTTATATGAACTTTATCTACACTGTGTCTAAACACACTTAGTATGCGGATAATATATATATATTTTTTTTAATAATTATTGTATTAGGCATTTGTCTCCCATCTCACCTGATGGTAAGTGACGATGAAGACGAAGGTGAAGATATGGCCGAAGTTCGACGTGATTATGCCTGCAATAGTATTTGAATTACTAACGACCCTTTTTTTATGTTTGTTACCTCAGAACTCCGTAATTTATGAATCGATTTTAATAATTGTTTTTTTTTTGTTTGAAGGGGTATGCTTTCAAGATAGTTCCTTTTAAATTTCGTCACAATCGGTTCAGTAGTTTGAAGTCGGTTTTTTTATATTAAAGATTATATATTATTTAGCGTGATCAAATCAGTAACGAGGAGATTCGTTAGAGGACAAAGGCCACCGACATAGCTCCGCGGATTAGCTCTTTGAAGTGGCAGTGGCCGGGCACATAGTGCGTAGAACCGATGGCCGATGGGGCAGAAGGGTTCTCGAATGGCGACCACGTAACGGCAAGCGCAGCGTTGGACACCCACCGACCAGGTGGTCGGACGACCTGACCAAGGGCGCAGGAAGACGCTGGATGCAGTCCGCTTCCAACCGGTCATATTGGAAATCCTTGGGGGAGGCCTGGGTCCAGCATTGGACTTCTTGCGGCTGAGATGATGATGACGATGTAGGATCACTAGTCTGTCCGTCTGTCTTCGCCTTTTTAGAACAACAACAACTACGAGACGTAGACAAAAATTTCACCCTTTTATCGTTGGAATACCAAAGAGTCGAATCGCTTTGACAGTTCCTTTTTGGTTCGAGTAGCTCAGGTGTGGATTGAACTGCCTGCGTCTAAATTCCCAGAAAAGTACAGTCCCGGGCCCGGGACATTCAAAAGTAGAATAAATGGGTATCTCTTGGATAGGCACGTAACATCCCCGTCTTCACTCGTCACTTACCATCAGGTGAGATGGGAGACAAATGCCTACTTCAACAATTAATTTAAAAAAAAAGAACAACGCGTGCTTGCACGCGTTCATCTTGATACTTGCAAGTATCAAGCTGAACTTGTCTGATAACTATGGGTCGCTCTTGACTACTTTTGCGGCCCACCCAGTATCAGTTGTATGTAATATTTTCGTGTACACTCGCTCCACGTTTGAAATTACATAAGCGGTTTCAATGGCTTATTTAAATGGTTTATCATTGTGATATATCTTATAGCATTAAGTACATGAAACTACTGATTTAAAGATTCAAAGATTTATTCAGAAAATAGGCCTTTCGGAACCGACCACTGCAGAGAAGAAGACGCCGAAAGAAACTCTTTTTAACAGTATTGGTCGCCTACTTGCCTGAAGGGCTTTGTATGATATTTAATATTTTTATCTTTTCTTTTTTTTTCTGATGTCATTTTATATACAATTTCAATTTACATATTTTTGTGGAACACGTTATGTTAGCGAATGAGCGTGCAACAACAACAGATATGATAAAAGTCTCAAAGATAGATAGAAATCTCAAAGAGGCCGAGCAGACCTGTTCCCCCCGGCAGCACCCGTTCACGAGTTGACGCATGGATCTGTGTCTTGCTCTTGGCTAATGTAGTGAAACATTTAAAATATTCCTTGCGGCGGTATTCCCGAATCGATGCGCAATGGAACTGAACTACTACTAACAAAATAATGCTGGATTTCCATACTGTCTTATATAAAAAGAATAACATCGCTTCCTTACTTTTTTTTTTATATCTTACCTTCATTTTTTTCCACCTTTCGGCCCACCAACATGCTAAACGTGGCCGTTTGATCTTATGATCTTAGACTCTGTCTACCCCGTAAGGGATACAGACGTGATAATATGTATGTATGTACCTTCAATTTATTTTTAAGTAGCGCCCTATTTATTCATGTCTAAATAAGTGACTCCTCATTTTCCTTTTCTATAGTTTTATTTGCCTCTTCTCTTCTACGCCGCTTATTCGACGCCAACCCTCCTTGGATATATACGTGTATAAACGTATTTAGAACCCTAATCATCAAAGCCCATATACTGGCCGCCAATGTCGCAAGTAATTTCATAAGCTAATAAAGAATTATCGCAGGATGTAGAGCTTGGTAAGTAGGGTGACCATGCTGAGGAAAAAATATGGGAATTCTCAGTACCTACTCTAACATAACATTTACTCGTAGTAGACTAGCTTTCGCCCGCGGATCCGCCCGCGTCAATGTCGATCCCTCGGGAATAGTACTTTTTACCGGGATAAAAGGTAGCCTGTGTCCTTCTCCGTACTCCAGAGCACTTGCATGCAAAATTTCATTATGATCGGTTCAGTAGTTACGGCATGAAAGCGTAACAAACAAACAAACTCACTTTGACATTTATAATATTAGTAAGGATTGTTAGCTCGTCGGTCATTAGTACAGGGGTGACGAGAGTGGTGGGAGTGCGTCTACATATATAAGCCACTGCACGCGTCAGTTCACATACATCTCTCGTCGCAACAAATATAGTAAAATCTATGCTGTATCGATTTGCCTTTGTTTCTTTTCTTTTAAATTATTTATTTAAAATAATGCCAATTGATAATTTTTGTTTTGTACTTGTTTTTTGAAATTAAAAGTAATTTCGGTTATTTGTTTTTTTAAGCACCCACGTTCCGGGTTGCTCAATCAGCTCAGGTCGCTCAAAAATCAATTATTTAAAAAAAATAGTACAATGTATATTCAGTCCACATACCTAGTTTTTGAGGTAAACTTCAATTGTGAGTTGACGTCGATTGGAGGAAATGCGCCGTGCAGATTGTTGCTGCTTCTTCTGCACTGCGCTTTAGAAGCGGCAGTAAACTTTAATAACGTATATAATAAGTTAACAATTCCTAGTTGTATCAAATATGGCAATCAATATATGTTCAAATATCCTATGATATATTAAATAATTGTTTTAATATGTTTTATTGGATTCAGGAATTAAAATGCAAAGTCCTACCTAAAAATTCCGTAAAATTCTCAATTTAATGTCACCACAACACCGCCGGTGGTCTAGAAAAACATAGTTTTCTTTGAGAACTGCTGATTTCACGGTATGCAGGTAACAAACGTACGGAAAATAATAGAGTACGCGACACATACACACGTCAGTACATATGCACATCCGTTTCTAGCAATTAGTGCTTTTCTATTATTTTTACGCAATAGCGACAGAAGACATGAATATCTATACTAATATTATAAAGCTGAAGAGTTTGTTTGTTTGTTTGAACGCGCTAATCTCAGGAACTACTGGTTCAAATTGGAAAATTCTTTTTGTGTTGGATAGTCCATTTATTGAGGAAGGCTTTAGGATATAAAACATCACGGTGCGACCAATAGGAGCGAAGCATCAATAAAAAATGTTTTGAAAACGGGGGAAAATTATTCATCTATACTTAGAAAAAACCTAATTAGTCATAATAACAGAAATTACCGCGGACGAAGTCGCGGGCAACAGCTAGTCTATACTAATATTATAAAGTTGAAGAGTTTGTTTGTTGAACGCGCTAATCTCAGGAACTACTGGTTCAAATTGGGAAATTCTTTTTGTGTTGGATAGGAGGAGATTGATGCTTCGCTGCAATAGGAGCGAAGCATCAATAAAACATGTTTTGAAAACGGGAGAAAATTTAAGAAAAAAACTAATTAATCATAATAATAGAAATTGCCGCTGACGAAGTCGCGGGCAACAGGTAGTAAATAAATAAAAAGTAAATATTTGAGTGAACAAATATGTAATTCGTCATGACAAAATTAATAGATGCTTCGGAAGTCGAAAGACATTATCATCATCAAATAATATAATGTAACATAAAATAATACTAATTAACTAATAATAATTAAAACTACTTAAAAAATATAATTATTTACAAATTATACAGTCCCTGCAAACCGTAATTCTGCGGCAACGTGCCCAAAAGGCTGGCAGCATTGCCACGTTGGATGGCAATGCTTATCCTTTGAGCCAGGTAATTGCCAGCCTTTTGGTCGCGGGATACCTCGATCAGTCTCTTTGACAGAAAGTCAAAGAGACGATGGGCTGATGGACCCCACGGACCCATTGTTTCTACCCCAAAAGGCTCAAATATGTAGCTGTCTCCGATACCTACATACTTGCGCCTTTTGAAGTTTTCCGCTGTGGCTGCTGCTGTACCGGCCTTTGACTTGGTGACCTGAAGATGAGACGGCGCTAGGGTATCAACGCATGTAGCATCCCATACCAAAGGCCGCCCCAATCGCCAGGGCACCAGAGTCATTCCATCCGGTCTCTTGCCATCATCCCGGACCAAACCAGTGGGTTCCAACGCGGCCGGTATATTGATGGTTGCAAGAGAGCGGTGGATAATATTGTTTAGGGCGGCATGTCGCCCCAAACGGCCGGCACTCCTAATGCAAGATAAGCCGTGGTGACCAAAGCTATCGATGGTATCCCCACAAGGACAACGGTGAGGGACTATACACGTGGCGCCTAGTCGTAGTGCTGTTGCCAGGCGGAAAGCGTCATTGTGTAGCAGTGTGCCTAGGTTGGCTGACGGTAGGGCCTGCAACCAAAGCCCGGACTCCCACTCCGCCACAGCCAAAAGGCGGGCACGCTCTACAGAATTGCCAGACGTCTCAAGTAAATTATCTTGAGCAATTTTGCAAAGCGGCCGCTAAAATTAATATTTAAAACTGACGAAAGGGAATTTTGAATGAATGCATCTAATCTGTGGAGTAGTTGTGGATGTTTCCATAGATGGCTACAACGAAGGTTGTAGGTAAAATTGGGCACAAATAGGCAGTGTCGGATGATAATATAAGCAAAATGAGATTGAATATCCAAAAGACGAACAGAAGCTTCTTCAAATTTTTTAATTTTAAGGTCAATGAAATGGGAAAATGATTCCTCGAATATAGGTGAGCCAAGAAGGTGGAGTGAACTTTTCTGTAAAATTTTGATACCTGGACATAGTGCGTTAAATTCAGCCAAAATCTTTTCTTTTTCCGTGCACGAGTCTGAAATGAATAATTCACATTTACTAAAATTTAGATCTAGGCCAATGTTACGGAGGCTGTTGGTGAGGACCTGAAAATCCTCTAAAAGAGTTTGGGCCCCCGAAACCAAACAACCATCGTCTAAATACCATGTATTGAATTTAGAATTAAGCTGTTGTATGATAGGATGAATGGCGAGGCTGAACACTGCCGGTCCGAGAGGGTCGCCTTGCTGACATCCAACACAAGAATGTAAAAAATTGTCCTTATACATTAATTTTGAATTTTGACTATAGCATTGCCAAATATATTTGTAAATTGTAGGGACTTTTTTTTTTACTTCTGTCAGCAAGGCACCCCTATCCACAGAGTTAAATGCATTTTTCACATCCACCTTCAGCAAAACTTGACCCTCTTTATTGTTAAGGAATGACCTTAATGAGTGGACGGCGGCTTCACAACCACCCTTAGAGCCAAAACCTACTTGTAATGGTTGAAAGTAATCTGTAAGGGTGGCTGTGATGGCTCTGCAGCATATTTTAGATGTAAGGCGTCTATATGTAGTCCCAACTGCTATAGGCCTAATGCCACCGTCCTTTTTCTTCAGTGCGCATAAGTTGGCGCCATATAGTATGTCTGAAATACTGGTCACAACTTCTCCAGCGAGCATCAGGTTTACCAGGGCCGTAATGTCCTTCAAAAGATCGAAGCCGGCATTCCCGCAGTCTCCTCCAATCAGATCTTTCAAATGCTGAGGAGAAAGACCGTCGAGACCGCCTGCCGAACCACTTTTGAAAGACATTATTGCCCCGGAAACATCATCTGGAGAAGTTTTCAGTGGGTGAAGTGTTGGGTCGGGGGGATCAGGAAGGACGATATTGCCAGAAGGTGGATGCTTATCTCGCAAGGCAGAAAGAGTTTCCGGAGTATTAGGAGCAATAGCATCGTCGGAGAACAAAAGTCTTGCTGCTCCTCTAATATCACCGTCACCTATTTTGGATTCTACATATCGGGATAATGATTTGTTACTTTTAGAATTTGTATTTAAATACGAACTGTTGGCCAAATTGTGATTAGTTTCATTACAATTTTGTTTATACAATTATATTATATGTTTTACTGAATACTTCATCATCAATATTATTTCGCGCTCAATTTACTTTTCAAGGCTAGTCGCCTTGGTGCACGCACGATTGGTGTCCTTCCAAGCCCTGATGGATGTTAGGTATTTCATGTTTGACTAGCTCCGTGGCGCAGCGGTCAACACGCCAGCCTGCGACACGGAGTGACCGGGTTCGATCCCCGGCCAGGTCAAGATGGAAAATGATCTTTTTCAGATTGGCCTGGGTCTTGGATGTTTATCTATATATGTATTTGTTATAAAATATAGTATCGTTGAATTAGTATTCCACAAGTCTCGAACTTACTTTGGGGCTAGCTCAATCTGTGTGATTTGTCCATATATATTTATTTATTATTTATTTATTTATGTTCATTGTTCTACATGACACATGACATGATGACATGACAGCCTCCGTGGTCCAGTGGTTAAGGCGTTTGCCTGTTGACCCGGCGGTCGTGGGTTCGATTCCCACCGGAAGCATACTATGTTTAGTTGTTTCCAGTCTGGTTAGGACATTGCAGGCTTGAATCACCTGATTGTCTGATAATAAAGATGATTCCGTGCTTCGGAAGGCACGTTAAGCCGGTGGTCCCGGCTGCCATCTGGTTGTCGTTAAAGGAACCACGTCAGAGCCCGAGAGGCGGTTCCGAAGATCTCTGACACCAGGGTGTGCATGGTCGATTGACCGTGACACCTACTCGAAATGATGATGATTGTTCTACATGTTCTAGATGTATAATTCAGATCAGTGACACAGGCTATAGTTTTTTGCTAAGGCAGTCGGCCTTAGCAAAAAACTGTAACGTGTGTCACTCGGAAAAGTAAGTACTCTAACCACAGTTCTGTATATTTCGGAAGGCACGGTAAGCCGATGGTGCCGGCTGCCATCTGGTAGTCGTTAAAAGAACCACGTCAGAGGCCGAGAGGCAGTTCCGAAAAACTCGATATGAACAACTTCTCCTATGGGATCAATGCTACAAACTCATCATTTTTGTTTGGAAAAGTCTATTTTTAGGGTTCATCAAAAGGAAAAATTATTCATTTATACTAATTAATCATAATAACAGAAATTGCCGCGGACGAAGTCGCGGGCAACAGCTAGTATTACATATTTTTCGCGCCCAATTACCTCCTCAAGGCGACCTTTCTGGACGGATGGCTATCCCTCCAAGCCCTAACAATCACAACGGATGCTACACAACCACAATGGTGTTATGTCATGTTCATTGTTCTATATGTACAGTCAGTCTGAATATACGAGACATCTCTGAACAGGCTCACACAAACAAAAATCTTTTGCACGACTTTTAGAATCATTGTTCTTGTCGGTGGAGTATATTCCATCTTTCTCTACCTCCGCTATCATCTTGACCTCTCATACGACACGACTTTGTCCTTTTTCTTTTATTTCGTCTATCTCAGTCTATTCCAAAAGGTCCAAATCCCAAAATGTCCAGATCCCGCAATGTCCATATCCCAATATATCCAAATCTCAAAAAAGAAAGGAAAGTTACAAACACAAAATCCTTCTTGGCATATTTCCCATTTATTTTCGATCTTATTTACCTTCGTTGTTCATTTTCGCGACGATTATTTGTTTCACTAATGTTCATTTGTTTTCGCGAAATTAAGTTGTTTTCAAATAAACAAACATAACTATAACTTTGAGCCGTTTGGGGTTGAGATATTGGGTCTGTGGTGTGGGGTCCAGCATCCATCCAAAAGGCTGGTCGAGATGAGTATCTTGCCCAAAGAATAAGCATTGTCATTCAACGTGGCAATGCTGCCAGTCTTCTAGACACATTACCACAGGCCAATGACCTGCGTGACATTTTTTATTTATAGGTAGGTTTTTATTTATGTCATTTTATTATAGATAGGATTAATTAATTTTTAGTTGACCTAGTTTTAGTAAATTTTTAAACAATACTGTCAATATTAATTTATTAAATAATCTGATTTAAATAATTAATTACATTATAATTTAAATAAAAGAAAACATCATCAGCCTCCTTACCTTATCCCATTATCTGGGGTCGGCGCAGTATGTCTTTTCCTTCCACAACCCCCTGTTTCCCGTCATGCCTATATCCACTCCCACCGCCCTCATTTCCTGCCTTACGCATTCCATCCATTCCTTTTTTGGTCTTCCCTTCCCCAGTATCCACTAACCTCCATCTCTAGCGCTTTTCTTATAATATGATGATCTTCTCGCCTCATTACATGACCATACCAAGCTTATCTACCACTTCTTAGTTTTTCGTTTACCGGCGCTACTTTCAAACTTCCTCTTACGAGTACATAAACATTTCTGACCCTATCCATCCGCGTCACTCCGCACATAAATAAAAGAAAACATAATATGTTTAAATTTAATAGAGCTACACGTCGCTGACTGTACCCTACAGTCGGAATGTATGAATGAGAGGAACCGATGTTGATTGTGCCGGAATTTGCAGATACTCTTGTGTGTTTGTTTTGCTTGTAGTGTAAATTAGTGTGTTAATAATTACTTCTAAAATGATTCATGCCTTTTATTAACTTTTTTAAAATGTTATAGCACGGCAAACGAGCAAGCAAGTCACCTGATGGTAAGCGATCAGTGGTGCCCATGGACAACTGCAACACCAGGGTGTAACAGGAGCGTTGCCGACCTTTCAAGGAGTCTGAAGGACATCTGGGGGAGGAAATAAGGGTAAGATGGGCCTCCAGCTCTCTCACTCACCGAACGAAGCATAGAAGCTACTATTCAAACATCGATTTTCTGTAAGAGTGTGGTACTTCCCCGGACGAGGATTCATGCACCTAGCAAAAAAGCTTTGATACCCTTGCGATTTTGAGAATATACTCAAAATTTGCGACATTGACGGTCATATATTTTGGATTGCGATGGGTGGCGATAGACAGGAATGGCGCAGCCCAAACGAGGCTTAGACCCCAGCAGTAGGTCGTAGAAAGCTGATGATTACGATGATCATATTAATTTCAACTTGATGCGTCTACGCGTTCTTTAAAAAAACAGTCTTGAAATACAGACATACAAACAAATGATCCTATATGGGTTCCTAGTGAGGTACAGAACCCTAAAATCAACAAATCAAATCCTCCTAGCAATAACAACTTAGATCTTGTTGTCTCCGTGTCTTATTTGGAGCTGTTTACAATAAACAACTTTAATGACGCGGAAGAAGCGACAATTATTTTATTAGATTAATTAGAAGAAGGTCACTTTAATCGAACGATGAGATTACCAGAATGGTTGGCCATTCTGGTAACATACCAAGAATTTTTAAGAGGAAACTACTCGTGAATCATGTCTATGCTGAGATAATCTTCTTATCTAACTACCATATAAACAGACTGCTGTTACCTGTTGACTGTATTGTTTGTGTTCTGAAATAAAATTGATTGATTGATTGATCTTAAGAGTGAGCCGCGCGAATGGAGTCAAGTTCTGCGCAAGCCATTAATTAGGCAGCGCCAAAACCATTGGGCGATTATGTAAAAAATTGAAGTCGTAATATTTTCATATTTATATTTTTATAAAAAAATTAAGGGGGTTCCCCCCACCTGCGAGATATACATATAAATATTTTCATGTGAGAATTATTGTTTTAGACGTAAAATTTACAAAGTTTATTAAGAAAAATGTTTTTAGATATCATAACATGTATTATCGTTTTTAAATTTCATATGTATCTGTTTCAAATTCCAACAAGGGGGCAAGGATCGACCTAAATTATAAAAATACTTTTGATGTTAATTAATCCAGCGCATAGTACTAGTGATTTGAAAACATGTCAATTTCCACTATTTCGAGCAGTACCGTCTTAATTACGGATACATCATTCATTCATTCATTCATTTCGTGTAGGTGTCACGGTCAATCGACCATGCACACCCTGGTGTCAGAGTTCTTCGGAACCGCCTCTCGGCCTCTGACGTGGTTCCTTTAACGACTACCAGATGGCAGCCGGGACCAACGGCTTAAACGTGCCTTCCGAAGCACGGAATCATCTTTATTATCAGACAATCAGGTGATTCAAGCCTGCATTGTCCTAACCAAACTGGAAACAACTAAACAAAGTATGCTTCCCGTGGGAATCGAACCGACGACCCCCGGGTCTACAGGCAAACGCCTTAACCACTGGACCACAGAGGTAGTTGATATATCATTTGTAACTCGAGAACGGGGATAGCTGACACCCTGCCCTGGATTAACATATGGCTACTTTTCACCCGACTACCCAAAAAAGAGGCGATATCAAGTTCGTAATTAAATAATTTTTTTTTTCTAATCCAACTTATAAAGATTTTTTAATTGTCGGTGAAGGTTAATATTCATTTCTTACGTAATTATTATAAGCTAGGTTTCGTATAATTTAAACTTTTTACAATTTTTTTAAACCTTTGGTCCATAGAGATAATATAATCCTGTCTCTACTCAAAAAACAAATAAAACCTTGATTCTGTATTCTGTAGTTGGTATAAAAGTATGAAGACGACAGAGAGACTCAATGTTTTTTTAATCTATGGTAGTTGGTATAATGAGTTCTAAAAAAGCTAAAGATTTAAATGAAGGCATAAAGATAACTCTATTAGGAATAGAACAGCCATTTTGTCTAAAAACGATAGATGCAAATGCGAAACAAGATCAATTTGAATCGAAACCAGTTTTTTATAGTTCGTTGCTGTATTTGGAGCATTTTATTAGAGAAGCAATTAACAAAATATAAAAAATAATGAGTTTGTGCTGTCAAGATATTCAAACTAATTGGTTTGTATTCAAAAATTCGATTTAGACAAAATACTACAGCTCTTTTGTCTAAATCTACAGCCAGATACAAATCAATATAAAAATTAAGTTTGTTTTTTTGTGTGCATAAATGGCCAACATTGGAGCTCGATTCACCAAGCTGTCATAAGACATCTGACATAACTTAACGACTGTTATCGATGATGACAGCCAATATTTCTTATACCTAAGGAGGGTTGGTGTCAGGCAGGTGGCGGGCTGTAAAAACTATACCAAAATCAAATTACAGCGTGAATCTGTCATAATAGTGGACCCCAGACTTTGACGCGTCACAGCTCTCTAAGAGAGAGAAAGAGGAATCAATCAGATTACTGAACCGATTGTGATGAAATGAAAATGGAACCAACTTTAAAGCATATACTTTCAAACAAAAAAAGAATTTTTAATATCGGTTCATAAATGACGGAGATCTGAGCTAACAAACATTACAAAAAAAAACCATACAATCGAATTGATAAAATTCTCCTTTTGGAGTTCTTGGCGGGAATTTCGGCGGACTGCACGGCTTTTGTTTTAGATTCTTTTGCAAATTGTTTCTAATGGACTTTATAATGTGAAATCGGTGTAATTTGATGTTATAAATACCCATGTTTATGAACAAAGTGTGGAATGACTAAAATAAAGTGTCATGGTGCGGCTGTAGCGATTTACTTAGCGGGCTGGTGTTTGCTCGCCTCGTTGCGTCGTTGATGATCAAGCCAGTGGATTCGTGGGAATTGACGCCATCGGATTAAGCAAAATGAATTACACCACCATTTCGTTGATACATAAGCAAGAATAACTCGAAACATAACTAGACACTGGCTAAAATAAGCTTCTGAATGAAGTTTGAGGGCCAAATAGAAGAAAAAAAAAACTTCTCCTTTTTTAAAGTTAAAAACGCTAGAAGAAGTGGCACCATCTAGGTACGCACTTTCCTTCGCTCCCAGACTAATACGAAACATAAAACAGTAATTTATCTCTGCTAATAATATAAATTTAATTATTAGAAGTAATTAAGTGCACGTCTGTTTATTGGCTCAAGCACGCGAACGTTCATGTCTAATGTTCTTATATAATTTTGAAAAGGTAAAGCATCAAAAAAATTTTTGACGTTCCCATACAAATTAAGCGGGCGTCAATTTGTATGGGAACGTCAAAAAAATGTTAAGTTCCCAGCATTGATTCCATAGGAAAAGTTGTTTATATCAAAGGGCTGAATCATCCTTTTATGGGTCCAGAACGATCATAATTTCACCGTATATAATAACAAAGACACTACCGAATAAAGATATCTTAACACAATTAGAGCCATTAAAAAATCAGATCATCAAAATGAACATCAAAACAGGTTTATCCTGTAAAAATACTATAAAACGTATGTTTTATTACTATCATCTGACACGTGCCATCACGGTTTAAAACATAAACACGCCTCTGTCTGGCTTTGGGACCCCTCTTTCACTCCTGTACCACTCCTACATCTTCAGCACACTCTATTAGATCCCAATCTTAACGATTAAATCCATTACTGCGCTCAGGAACGGTAAAAACCGAACTGTGGATTCGAAACAAGCGTTGGACTGTGTGCATGGGCAAGTTTACAGTGTGAAGTATAACGGATTCGATCCGTTCGACCATCATGACTCCACGTCATAGTCTCGAACCGCCTACGGTACGATAGTCGTGCGCTTGCGTTCAAAAGTTGTTCGATCGTAAAATTTAATGAGAAGTACCGCAAGGTCGCATTTTTGAGCCTATAAAAATAGTAAGAAAAGTATTAATCGATTTTATATTGCCTTTTTTGTGTTGAAGTGAAATTCTATCGATACTTTCAATAGTGAAATCGATTTCTCATCGATTGTTCTTGTTAATGTCTGTGAGAATTAAGTTTTTAAAATGATTTAACATTGAAGAAGGAAGATGAATGAAATGTGTAAGTAAATTATCATGCTGAAAAAAAGTGTTTGAAATGCTTAAAAAAATTAGGTCGGTTTGCGTTTGGGGACTTTATACTTTATTCTGATTGTGGTAAGGTGTCTTTTAGGTTTGTTTTCTAAATGAATCATTGATTCATGACGAATGCGTTAAACGCCTAAGTGAACTTTCTTCAATATAACTTTGCATGATATTGTATTACGGTACTGTATTTAAATTCAAAGTAGCAAATACCAAATTGTAGGTGGTCTGACTATTTCACAATACAGAATAGAGCCCAGCAAGGTATTACTGCTATTTATAGCTTACTAGCTGTTGCCCGCGACTTCGTCCGCGGCAGTTTCTGTTATTTTGATTAGTTCGTTTTTTAATTAGTATAGATGAATAATTTCCCCCTATTTCTAAACATTTTTTATTAGTGCTTCGCTCCTATTGATCACAGCGTGATGTTTTATAGCCTAAAGCCTTCCTAGATAGATGGACTATAGATGGACAACACAAAAATATTTTTTCAATTTGAACCAGTAGTTCCTGAGATTAGCGCGTTCAAACAAACAAACAAACAAACTCTTTAGCATTATAATATTAGTATAGACTACCTGTGGCACGCGACTCCGCACACGTTAATATCGGTCCCGCGGGAACAGCCCTGTTTTTCGGGATGAATTGGCGTGATTGACAGACATTCATACACCCACAAACTTTTGCGTTTATAATATTAGTAAGATAAGACTAGATTTGGCCCGCAGCTGCGCTCGCGTCAATCTCTCGGGAATAGTACTGTATCCTCCGTACTCAAGAGAACGTATATGCAAAATTTCATGATGATCGGTTTAGTAGTTAGAAAGCAAAATAAACAAACTAACTTTCGCATTTATAATCACCATCACCATTAGGTCTTTTTAGTCTCCACTGCAGGAGCATGGCCCTCTCTGTACTACCGGAACCATACTTGGTCAGAGCAGACAGAGGATTTGGCCTACACTCTCCGCATTTATAATATTTTAGTTGATAATTATTAGTAACTAAGTAATGCAACATTTATTTTGTCTTTATTTATTTATTTATTTAAACTTTATTGCACAGTTTAAAAAAAAAATGTACAAAAGGTGGACTTAATGCCATATGGCATTCTCTCCCAGCCAAACCTTTGGACCAAAAAGAAAGTTAAGTGGGTGGTGCGATAAAGTGCCATATAATGTGACGTAAAACATCAATACAAACATAAAATACATAAACTACATAATTATCAAATGGAATATATACATAAATATATATATATATATATCACATACATAAACACAGACAAGTAAATATATATGTAAATAAATAAATATAGGATGATTACTGATCAACGGGAAATGGAAGAAGAGGAAAGAGACTTCTTCAGAAATAATTTAAGTACAGCTTCCTTGAAAGCGTACCTGTTAGGAGACCTTCTGATGTTTTCGGGGAGAGCATTCCAAAGGCGTATGGCCTGTACCTGGAAAGAGTTGGACATAAATCCAGTCTTTGACATGTTAAGAGTCTAATTTACAAACAGTTTTTATTTATGAAGCAAACAAGCGGTCCGCCCCGGCTTAGCACGGGTAGATATACGTATTTATTCTATAGACTATGTTCATCAGGGGTAATGTAGGATGTAAAAGAATTTTTCTAATCGGTCCAGTAATTTTTTAGCCTTTTTATGAATATTTTTAAGTGTTATATTTTTATGAAAACAAACAATCAAATCTTTCCTCTTTATATTATTAGTGTGAATGATCTACATCTAGTATATAAAATTATGGGTATAATAGAAAGTGTCCTTTTTTTACGGTTGGAGAGGTCATACAGATGTTTAAAAGCTTTGTTTAGCTTGTATTTCTTAAGTCGCCTTCTACGACATCCACGGGAAGACTTCGAGTGGTCCTATTCTACGCTGCCGGATACCACACGGCTACTAATAAGAATGCTGGCCGCAAATCTGCGTTTTTTTTTTTTCGCGAAAAAACTGCCAGCCGCAAATTCAAAATCCTTCTCTTGTTACGAGTATGACTAGAATTCTGGCCGCAATTCTGCTTTAGATGTTGGACCGCAATGTTATTTTTTGTGCGAAAAACTGCCAATCTCAATTTCAAAATCCTTTTCTTGTCATCAGACGCTAAAATATAAACACTATATTTTATGTCTTGTCTAAACAGAGAGGTCAACAGCTCATGATTCATAAAATTTAAATTCAAACCTTAATCCTACGCGTCTTCTAAAAAATCAAGGTCCACAGCAAGTTTGGTTTGAATGCACTTTTTAAATTTCAAAACATTTCATATTGAAATGTTTTATTTTTTTTATACAGATTATTACCAAAATGTGGAATAATCTTACGTATATGTAAGTTTGTGAGGATGGATGTAAAGATAATTTTACGTGATAACGGTGATAGAGAGATAGATGCGTCAAGCCGAACGCTTAGGCCGATCATGCCTCTCTATCGCTTGTTCCACGCTCTCGCTTGCACACGGAACGTGACATTTTTTCGTGCGTGCAGCCGGCGATTTATAAGACGTTACTACATCAAAAAGATTTTTACATTAACGGGTTAGGGTTCCATAATTTTTCTGACTATAAGGCTACGCGCGAAAGTAATCTCTTGGTGCCACACAATTTGACTGGTCAGCTGATCACTTTCCTAAAATACAAATTTGTCTAAAGCGGCTATTAAACTATCCTGAATTTAGGATCCGATGAGAAGGACGCCGCTATACGTTAGACACGATACGAGATATCTCCAATCGCATCGCTCGTATAGCGGCGTCCCTCTCATCGGATACGATTCAGGATGCGATTCAGGATGGTATAATACCCCCTTAAAAGTTAGTTGAGTTGAGCATTAAAATCCATTTTTGCTAGTAGCATGAATGGGCCGGCTCGTCCGTCGAAGTACCACACTCTCACAGAAAATCGACGTTTGAATAGGAGCTTTACCGCTTCTATGCTTCGTTCGGTGAGTGAGAGAGCCGAAGGCCCATCCTTCCCCCAACTCCTTGAAAGGCCGGCAACGCTCCTGTTACACCCTGGTGTTGCAGTTGTCCATGGGCAGCGCTGGTCGCTTACCATCAGGTGACTCGCTTGCTCGTTAATTGCCACCAACTAAATACACATTGCATTAAATTAACATAAACTGAAATGAAATACCATATATCTTCCTAAACGAGGTTTTTATTCGCAATTACAGTAATTGGCTAATTGGTAATGACGTGATGGATGATATACGTGTTTTGAGAACTGCTAAGTATACATTTACTGCACGCAACGGACTAAATAGCAACAATCATTACAAGCTTTGACAATGAAAAAATCAAACAAATTATCTACATCTACTTGTCTTCAATGCTGGTTTGGGAGAAAAGAAAAAATGTAGAATGTACCAGCTGCTTCACTTCCCGCGCAGATCGTAAAAGCCGATCGAGGCAATGGGCAAATGTGACGTATAGCTTAATAAATAAATATATACGGACAAATCGCTAGCCCCAAAATAAGTTCGAGACTTGTGTTAATACTAACTCAACGATACTATATTTTATAACAAATACATATATAGGTAAACATCCAAGACCCAGGCCAATCTGAAAAAGATCATTTTCCATCTTGACCTGACCGGGGGTCGAACCCGGGGCCCTCGTGTCGCAGGCTGGCCACTGCGCCACAGAGCACTGCTGTTGTTGTAGTATTCTTCTCTGCAAATGAATCCTCCTCTACAATCCCCGTCCCGACCTTGTCCTAACAACGCCACACCTACTTCCTTAAGACGAGGACTCAAATGTTTGGTACCTTCGCTCGGCAAAGGACTGATCAAGTGCGCGCAAGGGATAGCGCTTGGCGGTTTAGCCCGTGAATGATGAGATAGGAGATAGTCTCGAGCCGCTCAAAGAAAAAAACGTAAGCGCCAAATTCGTTATTTCTATTTTATATAAAATCAGACCGGTTAATTGTATTTTCATATTTACATTTTGATGAATTACTAATAACCTATCTTTTAGTCTAAAAATCATTATTTCATTCGTCGCATTTGAGCTACAATAACAAAAACTGCGAACGAAGACCATTTTTCAAAAAATATTTCTATCGAGAAAATTTTATCAAAACGTGTTTTCATCTTCAATTTTTGGAGATGAAATAGTCAAAAATCATATTACTTAGATTTGAAACTCCTAATTTAAGTATTTTGCGAGATAAATAAGGTTCAGAACGACCTTATTTACAGTGGTATCGCCTTAAGGCGAAGTTCAGTTATAATGGCGTATGACCGGTTCCTGGCTCGTCGGACGTCTATAGTTATGCATTTCCGATGACTTGTCCTAAAAACCGGCAAATATTTTCTATTTGCATTAAAATCTTCCTTCCGCTGACCATATATGTTTATACCGTACCACGATTATATCCCTTACGGAGGCAACAGAGTCTGAAATCGCGAGATTAAAGATCACCTTTAGCAAGATGATGTCTATGGCTCAGGCAGAATATATTTTATTTTTTGCTTATGCTCTATGATCTCACACGAACCGCGCTTTTTGGCAGATTTAAATTAGGAATTGATTTCCGGCTTATCATTCATTCTTCGAGCACGGAGCATTCCTTATAAAGGGAGAATGGCAATAAGTTGTCTATCTGTTATCGGCATAGACCACTTGGTGGGTCTTTTGACAAATAGATATACTAATAGAAACGTTACTACACAACTTTACAAATTTACCGTTACTAATGGTAACTAAATACAAAAGATGCCTAAAGACGCTAATAGGTTGCACTTCGGTAAGTAAAGCTAAACGAAAGATGATGAATGCTTTCTCACAACACAAAAGAATTACAAAACTAGCCTCGACAATTATGCAAATTGGAAAGCAAACATTGTTCGGCAGCTGTAAAAACAATGTAAAATGGCGCTTATGTCATATCAGACATAGTTGAAATAACTTCTCAAAATATAGTTCTCAAGTTACATGTATTACGAAACTATTGTGTGAGACCTGTAAAACGGTTTCGTAATATTTGTAAATAGATGACAAAACGCTAAAAAGTGGGACTTTTGCACGGATGAGACGAGATTAAAATAATGATGAATATAGTCGGAATAAATTAAGCAAAGACAATGGCGCCTTTTTTTTCTTTTTCTATTCATATCTTCACATGCCAGTTCGCACGATATTAAGAATAAATGAGAATTTATGTTATGGCCAGTGTGAGCGGAATATAACGGGTGGCGCAAAAGTACGGGCACTAAAGAAAATACTTTTATTTTTTTTATATGACATTTTCTGTCATTCTGTTTTTGAAAATTGTGTAGTGAACAAATGTAAAATACACTGAAAATAAACATGGACCGTTTTACTCCCCAAGAACGTGGAATAATTGTGTCAATGTTCTTACGGAATAATTCATCAGTGATAAGAACACAACGTGAATTTCGTCGACGATTTCATGCAAGATCACCCGATCTGACCAGTCCAGACTTCTTTCTTTGGGGTTTTTTGAAATCTCGGGTGTATGTGAACAAGCCACAGACTCTCGCAGCTCTAAAAGAAAACATTCGTCAAGAAATAACGAACATATCGCAGGAAGTGTTACGGCAAGTTATGCAAAATGTCATAAATAGGGCTCAAATGTGTATCAACTCTGGAGGTCACCATTTAAAAGACATCATCTTTAAATCCTAATGGTACGAAATTTAATGGCACAAATATACATTTAAAAAAACCTAAATCTAGTTTTCTAATTTAGAAAAAATGTTATTGCTGAACCAAATAGGGTCTTTACTTTTGCGCCACCCAGTATTATTTTCTTATACGCTATATAATTTTTATAGCATTGTAAATTGGTTTATCAGGGTATTAGATTATTATCTTAACATTAATGGGACCGCTCTAACTCAGTGGTACTCAGTATGAACAAAGAAATCCTTAAAAAGGTATATTTTAATGATGAAATTATTTTTATACCTCTACCTCTTGTCTATGACTTCATCCCTCAGAAACTTGCAGTATTTTCTATCAAAAAAGTAACCAAGGCATAAAAACGTGATAAGTTTGATTCCAATAACTTTAGTACATTTTAGAAAAGTAATATATTTTTTTTCTAAAACATTAAATATTAAAACTCGATTCTTCTTGTCCATCTAGTTTTCTTTCTACTGCCTGTATAATAACAAAAAAGATGAACCAGTGTCGACAAGAACCTGGGCATTCTGGTACATAATTCATTAGAAAGCAAATATATGGTAGCTGCGGACAGCAATGGCTTTATTGCGATTTCCTTTGCCCGTTTACTTGTCTTTGCGGTAAAAAGTAATGTCGGAAAAAACATAGCGGCTTGCGTCTTTGGTGTTATAAAACTAGACATTTTTTCTTATTATC
This sequence comes from Elegia similella, assembly GCA_947532085.1. Taxonomy (NCBI): domain Eukaryota; kingdom Metazoa; phylum Arthropoda; class Insecta; order Lepidoptera; family Pyralidae; genus Elegia; species Elegia similella. The sequence continues at coordinate 3,856,696 of OX383953.1, forward strand.
GTACAGTTTTATATGTAGATGGAACACAGGTGGAAACATTAAAATGTGGCTCGAAACCGGCTCTACAGAAATGGCAACCTCAAAGTTACGTTTGCGATCATCCGATACTTACTCATATGAAGCTTTTAGTTTTATAACTGCTTTTGTGTCCTATCGCTGGACAATGCCTCCCCTTTTTACAAGCTTTTATTTAGTTTCACCTGTCCCGATGTTTGTTTGTAATTAAATCTTGCAAGTCAAATTTGATTCCTAATCACAATTGATCTGAAAGACATAGCTTAACGACTGACATCAATGATGATAGCCGGGACCAATGGCTTAACGTGCCTTCCGAAGCACGGAGGAGCTCGAGATATTTTATGCCACTTGCGGTCACCCATCACAGTGGTAACTGCGCTTAACATGTGTCAGCGTTTTTAATGCTCATGACCACTCATCCATCCATCCATCTATCCATCCATCTATCCATCCATCTATCCATCCATCTATCCATTCATCCATCCATCTATCCATTCATCGCCATCGGGCTCCTTATGAAGCTAATAAAACGCGTGTATAAATTTATCTCTTTTTGAAACATCATAACAAATTTACTATCATTCATCATCTTTTTAGGTTTCTGTACCTCAAAGGAAAAACGGAATCCTTATAGGATCACTTTGTTGTCTGTCTGTCAGTCAAGACCCTTTTTCCCAGGAACGCGTGGAGGTATCAAGCTGAAATTCATATCTAATACTCAGGTCTACTGTCCGTTGGAGCTGTGAAAAAATTCAAACTTCTAAGCCATCGCAATCAAAAGATACAGCCGTTTTTGCCGCAAATTTTCGACATTCGCAAGGGGAGTACCCTGTAGGTTTTGATTAACCTACAGGGTACTTCCCGTGAACTCAAAGTCTTAAAATTTGGTATGAAGGAACGTCTTATAGCACAGATAAAGGAAAATTGAAAATGCATTGCCTTCATACCCATACATCATATAATAAAAATATTTTTAATCATTTTATACTTAATATAGTAATGGTATGGAACCCTTCGTGTGCGAGACCGATCGCACTTAGCCGGTTTTTTATGTAAAAGATTATTAAATTGCTCTCTTTCCGAAGCATTTCAAATTGAATTGTCTGAATGTTAATTTGATTACGTGGCAATTGATCGGCGATTTGCCAATTGAGGATCGCTGCGTGATTCTTCGAGGCATGCGAACGAGCCATTATTCAGGCTTATACAATACATATACAACAGTTAAAATGGAGTCTTGCTGGTGACTTAAAAATTAATTAATTTCCAAAAAAAGTTTCCACTCATTTACAGGATATGAATCTAATGTCCTTCATAAATAAATAAATATATACGGACAAATCACACAGATTGAGCTAGCCCCAAAGTAAGTTCGAGACTTGTGTTATGAGATACTAACTCAACGATACTATATTTTATAACAAAACATATATAGATACACATCCAAGACCCAGGCCAATCTGAAAAAGATCTTTTTCCATCTTGACCTGGCCGGGGATCGAACCCGGGCACTCTCGTGTCGCAGGCTGGCGTGTTGACCGCTGCGCCACGGAGCTAGCCAATCATACTATATAAGCCTTCATACTAGTAAAACATCATCAATTCGACTTTAGGCACTGTCTTCTTCCCAAATCTATGGTACTCTGTACACTCAATTAACCAATTTCGCAGATTTTTCTCCGCCTCACCTGCAGTGGGTCGTTGACCCGCTCTCGTTTCGGCTTGCGTTGCGTCATTACTCATAGACGTGAGAACTCACTGACAGAGTCGATGCGACCTCACCGCAGTCGGCCGCTACGGTACTTAATGGGCCTCTGTTAAGGCCCCCGAATACGTTTAGGCGTCTATTTTTTTTATAATAAATCTATACTAATATAGGTGTCACGGTCAATCAATCGACCTTGCACACCCTGGTGTCAGAGTTCTTCGAAACCGCCTGTCGGCCTCTGACGTGGTTCCTTTAACGACTACCAGATGGCAGCCGGGACCACCGGCTTAACGTGCCTTCCGAAGCACGGAATCATCTTTATTATCAGACAATCGGGTGATTCAAGCCTGGAATGTCCTAACCAAACTGGAAACAACTAAACAAAGTATGGTTCCGGTGGGAATCGAACCCACGACCCCCGGGTCAACAGGCAAACGCCTAAACCACTGGACCACGGAGGCTGTCTCAAAAACCCAAGTATTTACAGATGTTTAAGAAAATGTGGGCTGTCGGGTTTATTGATTTTTGAAATAATACTACTTGTTAATACTTTTTTTTACAATTGTAAAATGTACGTGTGTAAGAAATTATTATAATTAGTAGTAGCAACAATTTAAAAACCGAGCAAGTGCGAATCGGACTCGAGCACGAAGGGTCCCGTACCATCCTTACTAATATTATAAATGCGAAAGTGAGTTTGTTTGTTTGTTACGCTTTCACGCCGTAAGTACTGAACCGATCATCATGAAATTTTGCATACAAATTCTCTGGAGTACGAAAAAGGACATAGGCTATATTTTATCTCGGGAAAAAGTACTATCCCCGAGGGATCGACATAGACGCTGGCGGTGCCGCGGGCGAAAGCTAGTTATCTATAAAAACGACAAAAAGTCATGTCTGTGTATGGGAGTCCCCCTTAAATTATATATATTATTAATTTTATATAAATTTAATTGCTTGTTTGATTTAATTTCATAACTAAATACTCTCTGAATATTTCAAGCGTCTACCTGTTGCCGTTATCAATATGAAGCAAAATAGAGCAAAAAAAATCACGTTTGTTGTATAGGAGCGCCCTTAAATATTTATTTCATTCTGTTTTTTTAGTATTTGTTGTTATAGCGGCGACAGAAATACATGATCTGTAAAAACGTCTATCACGGTTCATGAGATACAGCCTGGTGACAGACGGACAGCAGAGCCATATTAATAGTGTCCCGTTTTTACCCTTTGGGTACGGAACCCTAAAAAGATTAAAGAAATCATGAAAGTAACAGTACTTATCTCTCAACGTTTTATCTCATAAACTAAGAAATAATGGTTTCTGATGTTTTCGCGATTGTTACACTTTTAAATAAAATCACTTTAATACGGTATTATCGCGTATATTACATTATTTTACACCTAACGTTTCGAAAACTTTACAGTTTTCATGGTCGCAGGTAGACTAAGTTGACATTTGTTATAAGAACTATACAAAACTACCGCCTACAGTACAACGTGATTTTGAACCCCCTAGCTATATTGAAATCTGGGAATCATAATCACTAATGGAACACAGAATTGCAAGAAAGGTAAAAAACGAAAAAGAAAATTAGGTTTCCCATACAAAGTCGCCGATCAGCTGGACGAATTTCTATGAAAGGTTAAATTTATTTTTTCGTTTTTTACCTGTTTTTCTTACAATTCTGTATTCCATTAGGGATTCTGATTCCCAGATTTCAATATAGCTAGGGGGTTTAAAATCACGTTGTATTTATTGATAACGTTCCGGATGTACGCAGTATTGGCTCACGGTGTCTGAAGGTCTCGCAGTGCGATGAGCTTGAGGTTTTTTTAAATTGATGACAGGATCCCAAGCTGGTGGTAACTGCCAACCATCTTCCCTATTGAAATTAGGATGTTTTTTAATTTCAATAGCCTCACAAAGCATTCATGGAATGTATCTGTTTTCTTTCACTCGTTGCGTGCGTAAGACAATACAATAACGAGTCGAGAGAAAGCACAAATCGATAAAAATTAAACCATCGACAATAAGGAACCGATCGTTTATCGATTGATTGCGTAAAGTGTGGTGAAGTGAAATACTTCCGATTACGCAAGTTTTGTAAGTCGATTTTGCGTAAACTGGCACTTATCTGAAGTGTTCAGACCAGGGTCGTTGCTGATGCATAATTTTGTCACATCAGCGGATGCTGATTGTTTTATTATTTATTTAACACTTTATTGCACCACAAAAAACAAATAAAAAAAATATATTAAAGAACAAAAGGCGGCGTTATCGCCAAAGAAGTAGAAAGACAAGAAAAAGACACCGACAAGTCCTACGAATGGTTTAATTTACTGTAGGTTGAAAATGAAGTGAAAGCATCTTTAGCGGCGTTGTGTACTTTTTGGAATGGGTAAAAAAATGTTAAACTCGCGTCAGGACACGTGACCTGACCGAAAATTCGTAAGACGGACACGTGACCCGAGACCAAAGGCTAGTTTCCTCTTCTGCCAGCACTCCCGGAGTGCAACTGTGATTCGTTCACTGACAGATGAAATAATACTGTCTTATTATTCTAAGAACGGCCATCGCTCCACAAGCGGGACATATTTGATGAGAACAATCGAAGAGCCAACTCCAACTGCCATCCCTCATCCACCCACATATTTAGCCGCTTTCTGGTCTTTAAGAAGAGGCCTCAAATGTTTGGTACCATCGCTCGGCAAAGGACTGATCAAGTGCGCGCAAGGGATAGCGCTTGGCGGTTTAGCCCGTGAATGATGAGATAGGAGATAGTCTCGAGTCGCTCAAAGAAAAAACGTAAGCGCCAAATTCGTTATTTCTATTTTATATAAAATCAGACCGGTTAATTGTATTTTCATATTTACATTTTGATGAATTACTAATAACCTATCTTTTAGTCTAAAAATCATTATTTCATTCGTCGCATTTGAGCTTACAATAACAAAAACCTTGCGAACGAAGACCATATTCAAAAAATATTTCTATCGAGAAAATTTTATCAAAACGTGTTTTCATCTTCAATTTTTGGAGATGAAATAGTCAAAATTCATATTACTTAGATTTGAAACTCCTAATTTAAGTATTTTGCGAGATAAATAAGGTTCAGAACGACCTTATTTACAGTGGTATCGCCTTAAATCATTTGTTGCTTACATGAAAAGTGAAGTGTTCCTGCAGGATGATGGATTCTCGGAGATAAAGGAAAAACGGGTGTATAACAAGCGTTTATTCCGGTCTGTTATATCCCACGACATCAGTCAACCAAGATCATTACCCCCCACCATTTAATATTCACTAACCTATATATAATACCAGCTTTCGCCCGCGGCTCCGCCCGCGTTAATGTCGATCCCTCGGGAATAGTACTTTTTCCCGGGATAAAAGGTAGCCTATGTCCTTCTCCGTACTCCAGACAACTAAATTATGAACATAATGTATATATATATACATAAATACATACCTACTATATCTGACAGACGATATGAAGAGGATTAAAAAAATGTGACAGGAAATAAAAAATAATATTATAAAAAAATTATATTACTATTTTGTCCTAAAAGGTGCAATGAGCACCTTTTAGGACAAATAGTAATATAATTTATTAAATAGTAATAGTATTATGATTTTTTATATAAATATTACATTGTCTTAGCTTATGACGATAAATAGCCTAGCCCTTGAAAACAGCTTTAGTATTTTGGAAGAAGACAAAATTTCACATATTGATACCCAGTATGACAATATTCTAAAATCTATAAAAACAGCAAGCCAAAAAGTATCAAAATATTCTAAGAAACCCCATAAGTTATTAAAGCCAACATACTTTTGAATTAATAGAAAGCAGAGAAAACAGTAAACACCTTAATAATAATTAATACAATATTCTAGACAGGCAGGTGAAGCGCAGTATACGACGTGACATCAGAAATACTAACACAAACCTAGTAAAGAGAGCATTGATACAAGGCACCGGATTCAAATCAGCTAGAAATGTTATAACTAATCAAAAGACCTGGATTGCTCATCTCAAAGACAAAAACGGTAAAAAACAAAGCAGTCAATACCAAATATCCCAGATCTGCACCGAGTATTATAAATCTCTATACTCAGATTTACACGACCACCTATCTCCGAAGAATACACGTATGATAACTCTATACATCCCATTAGCTCAGATGAGGTGCGCCTCGCTCTCAAAACAATGCAATATAATAAAAGGCCGAGCCCTGACGGTGTGAATTCTGAAGTCCAACTTTTGAATACCATACTATTTACGAGAAAATTACCGCACAATTTTTGTCACTCAAACATAACACTACTGTTCAAAAAAGGAGACAAATCTGATATTGCCAATTATAGACCAATTAGTTTAGTATCGCACATATATAAGTTATTAATTAAAGTAATACATAACCGTATAGCTACACAACTAGACGAGTGTCAGCCACCTGAGCAGGCTGGTTTTCGCCCTTCCTTCTCTACTACTGATCACCTCCATACACTAAATCAAATAATAGAAAAACATAGCGAATTTAAAAAACCATTATACATTGCATTCATAGATTATTCCAAAGCCTTTGACAGCATAAAACATTCTTCCATGTTTACATCGCTCCAAAATCAAAACATCAATAAAACGTATATACAACTTCTCCAAAAAATCTATTATAGTAGTACTGCTTCTATCCGAACCCAAAAGCCAGGAATGACATTTACCGTGGAAAGAGGAGTCAAGCAAGGAGACCCGCTGTCTCCACAGCTCTTTACATGCTGTCTCCAAGAGGTATTTAAGGAGATGGCTGTTTCATGGGAAGACAAGGGTATTGTGATCGGCGATAAAAGGCTAACCAACCTTCGCTATGCTGATGATATAGTCTTGTTTTCCCAATCAGCACATGATCTGGAAGATATGCTCCGAGACTTGAGTGCGGGGGAAGCCTTGAGGTTGGACTTACGATGAATCGGACCAAGACCAAAGTTATGACAAATCACTCCAAACATAACATCATAGTGGATGGACAGGCATTGCAGTATGTAGAGGAGTACCTCTATCTGGGCCAGATAGCATCTTTCAATAATAGGCAAGACCGAGAAATCGAACGCCGCACTGGCAACGCCTGGAAATGCTTCTGGTCAATGAAAGAACTCATGAAAGGTACCCTTCCTCTTTCCCTCAAACGGAAGCTCCTCGATATGTGCATCCTGCCCATTCTGACATATGGCGCACAGACATGGTCTTTCACCGAGGCTCAAAAGTCCAGACTCAAGGTTTGCCAAAGGGCGATGGAGCGTAGCATGCTAGGCTTACGTCTTATAGATAAGGTGAGAAACACCGAACTTCGCTCCTTAACTCAGGTCGAAGATGTAGGTGTAAAAACTGCCAGACTTAAGTGGAACTGGGCGGGCCATGTATGTCGTATGCGGTCAGAAAGGTGGGCTAGGTTGGCTACTTTTTGGATGCCGGAGTGTCGCCGAGGTAGAGGTAGACCGAGAAGGAGGTGAAGAGATGATCTCGACAAGTTTATGATTGGATGGGTGGAAGTTGCGATGGACAGACACGAATGGAAAAACAAGGGGGAGGCCTTTGCCCAGCAGTGGGACATAACAACTACAGGCTAGGGAAAAAAAAAATACGATAAATATCTTATATATAATTTAGTCGTGGTAGAGCTACGCTATCGGCAAAATTAATTGCTGGTTGCATGAATGGGCCGGCTCGTCCGGGAAGTACCACACTCGCACAGATAATCGACGTCTGAGTAGAAGCTTCACCGCTTCTATGCTTCGTTCGGTGAGTGAGAGAGCCGGAGGCCCATCCTTCCCTCTCCCCTACCCATTTCTTTCCCCTTACTCCTTGAAAGGCCGAGAACACACCTGTCACACCCTAGTGTTGCAGTTGTCCATGGGCAGCGGTGATAACTCACCATCAGTTGACCCGATTGCTCGTTTGCCGTCCTTTAACATAAAAAACATTTTTTTATGTTATGTAAAAAAGTGTTTTATGTATACATACATATATTTCTTTTGTTGGTCAAAAATCATAGAAATCAATACTATTTTGATTCAGTTTTCCACCTTAACGCACACTAACACTATAAACGTTACCTAAATGTGTGGCCAGTGGCCGCAGGCTCTGTCTATGTATGCAAACTGAAATAATAAACGCTAAATTCCGTTACTACTGTTATTACCACAGAGTAAAGATCTTATCACACTGGCAATTTAAAACGTTAAGTTGTTTTCGTGTGTGTATTAGGGACCAACACTAGTGCCAGATTTTTTAAGCTGCCTAAAAGCCTGCTTTAATTTTGTTCTTTTCCGGAGTTTATATATATTTATATTAGTTCACCAACAGTCGATACAATATTATATGCTTCGATGTAACATACAAACAAGTTAATTCTAATTGCTCGACCAATTAAAGATAAACCCAGCATGCTATGGAGCACAATCCGTATTTAAGAATTTTGTAATGCCAATAATTTATTACGTGCAAAACATTTTACAAAAAACAGCTAGTTACAATAATGGAAAAAATAATGTTAACGCCATTAATGACAATAATATAAAAGTACCTATTTAATTAAGATCAAGTGAAATAAAGTGTAGCCGTGTGGTATCCGGCAGAGTAGAATAGGACCACTCCAAGTCTTCCCGTGGATGTCGTAGAAGGCGACTTAGGAAACACAAGCTAAACAAAGTTTATAAACATCTAAGAGACCTCTCCAACCCGTCTGGCCAGCATGGAGAGTGTAGGCCAAGTCCTCTGGCTGCTCTGGCCAAGTATGGCATTAGTAGTACAGAGAGGATCGTGCTCCTGTAGTGGAGACTAAAAAGGACCTGATGATAATGATGATAAAATAAAGTCATGTATACATTTTTAGTTTATAAGCTCGAAAAATCTTTCTGGTTTCACATACTAACTAAGGCTCCAAACAGACGAGCAAAACTCTACTGTCGACTAACTGCAAGCAGTCGATAGATGCAACTACAGCTGTCGAAAACGGCCAACTGCAGCTGTCAGCACTGTTTAGCAGCAGAATTCGACATGTCGCTGGCTGCAGTGCACCAATACCGGCAGATTTTTGCAGTCATTCATTAGTGAGCTGCAGCCAACGACATGTCGAATTCTTTTGCCGGACAGTGCCGACAGCAGCACTTTGCTGTCGGCCACTGCAAACTGACTGCTGCAGTTGGTTTTTCGACAGTAAAGTGCTGTTCTGCTGTAAGGCGCCAAAATTGCGCGAAAAGTTCAAGCCAACGTCAAACTCGAACGGTATTTTTATGATGTCGTGCAAACTTAAAACTTCCTATGTAAAAAAATATAGCTGTGTTTTTCGTGTACTGTGAACATAGCGTAATAAATAACAGTGCAGTCAATGAAGCGTGCTCGCTGATGATGGCAAGATATGGATAGAGAGGGGATTGTATCGATAAACATATATTTAGAATAAATAACTAGTTTTCAAAGAAAAATATATCAACTCGATTGCCCTGGCCAAAGACCTGCATCTTTCTCCAGGGTTCTAAGGATTCTAAGGAAATCCGTCGAAGCATAAGTTATGGTGATATTCTACTTCTATTAACATACATGATCTCTAAAATAAAAATAGTAGACTCCTTTTTGGGCAATTGCGTTATAAGATACGATCTAATTAGGATTTATGTTTTAGTTACTTCGCATGCAAGCTCTTTAATATTATGAAAATATATTATTCTTACTTCTACGTGTTGAGAATTAGTACCCTTAAAATAGAAAACTGTTAACCCTTTAAACCCCGCGTCGGTTACCGTGTGACATTTGTGTCTGCGATTGCCGCAAAGTGTTAATATTATAAATTTGATACGTTTGTTAACCCTTTACGCAAAAACTACTGCATGAATATCGATGAAAATGCACTGCTTATACATTATAATATTATTACTTATGCTTATATATATATAAAGCTTATACATTATACACATAAAGTCAATTAAATACGCACGACAAGACGTAACTATAAAATTGAGAACGGACTCGTCATACGCGTATTATTATAAAAGTTCCGGAAACTAAGTATCGATATAGGTATATAATCGACCACACGCACATCACTATGTTCCGTTGTCATACAAATTGCTCTATCTCACGCAATGCGAATTACTGTCCTCCATATGGTCACATCGTAGAATTAGAGCAATAGACAATAGAATACAATAGTTAAGCTGGGATGTCTGTCAGCTGTCTCGTCTTCCTGATTTATATTTGGACAAAAACACTGGAGCGCCAGTTATTTTCATGAAATCTAAAAAAATATTGTAACATCACAAGACTTAAAACATTTTATTAGGTGTTTTTTTTTTTTTTTTTTACTAATCCCATCTAACCCCGACAGAGACCAAATTTCTTTATTTTTTTGCCGCTATATTTATTACTAAAAGACGTTCAGCGACTAACAATGGAAATGGGGATCAAAATAGTCAGCTAGCTTGTCCATTGTCTATGGATGTGATTCAATATGTTTTCGGGAGTTTCCTGAATCACCTGTTAATACATTTATGCATGGAAGAAGATGGAAATGGCATTTTCTACTTTTTCTCTCCCAGACTAGTATGTAAACTCGCAGAAATGGGATCTATTGCCTTATTTACCAATAATATTGCAGCATGTCGCCGTTGCATACCACTGCACATAGCTAAAGGAATGTGATAACTGATCAGTGTATGCAAATTTAAATTATTAGGTTATTATGTGGTATTTAATTACATGCTGCTTACAACGGAACGTAATACTCTAGATTAAGTAACTAAAATATAATTACTATACATCATCTTGTTTATTACGAGACTCGACTTCATTGCTTGTCTATTTGTTTTTTTTTTTTTTTTTATTTATTTATGGCTTTCACGCGTTACGTATTTAGCCAGTATCAAGTATAAATGAGTTTTCCCGCGCTTTTTTCTAAGTCTTGTTATCAATGAAACGATGGTGTAGTTCATTTCATTGACTCTACGGAGCCCCTGGCGACAATTCCCACGAATCCACTGGCTTGATCACAGACGCAACGAGGCGAGGCGGTCCACCAGCCCGCTAAGTAAATCTCACTACAGCCGCACCGTGACAGTTTATTTCGGTTATTCCATACATTGTTCATAAACATGGGCATTTATAACACCAAATTACACCGATTTCACATTATAAAGTCCACTAGAAACAATTTACAAAACAATCCAAAACACAAGCCGCGCTCTCCGTCGAAATTCCCGCCAAGAACTCTGTCTATTTGTTGCGCGAGACAGGAATATGTGTTTTTTTTTAAAGTGAAAACTTCACTAGCGTACCTATTGGGAATTTCTAAGATGAAAAAAAAAAAACATTGAACTCGCAACACTGTGTTACCGTTACCGTAACCGACACCTCTATTTATAAGTAACAGAATGTTCAAGTTTTCACTTCTGTGGGCACTTCCAGAGTGCCACTGTTTTAAAACTCAACAATTATGTCATAAAATTTAAAAAAAAAAAAAAAAGTAGTGTAGTTTGTAGAGGTCTGTCCCTGGCTGAGGCCCCTGGTGACAAGAACTGGCTTCTTTATCACCGAAAGGATTAGTAGTTTTAATTAACCGACTTCAAAATAGGTCAGAAATATAATTGAAAATAGGGAGGCTGTTTTGGTATGTAAAACTATTATTTTTGATTTAATTATCATCATTACAGCCTTAAAAAGCCCACTACTGACAAAGGCCTCTCCCAAACATACTTCGTTCCGTTGGAGGATATTGCCATACTCACCACGCTAGGAGAAAACTCTAACTAATCAAGGAAATAGGAAACATGTAACGACATTACGTTACGCTTATCTAAACCTTTGAAATCAAGTATTTTTGCCGAACTAGGTAGGGATTAAAAAGTTGTACCGCCATATTGGTGCCTGGTACGCCCTTCGTTTGTCAACTGTGGCATTTTTGTGCTTTTATGTGAGCCTGCACGCAATCTTTATTGACTTCACTATGATGATTGTGCAACAAATTATCAATTAGGTCGGACTTTTTCTTTTTTTTTGTTTCTTTAGAGCCTTACATCATTTATTTAGCCAGTTGGCAAATTTCTTGCTTATTAACGAAATAATGGTGTAATTCTTGTTGACTCGAAGGAGTCCTGTCGACAATTCCCATGAATCCACTGGTATTATCATTGGCAACGCAGCAAGACGGGCAGCCATCAGCCCGCTAAGTATTCTCACTACAACCTCATCATGACAATTTATTTTAGCTAATCCACACATTGTTCATAAACATGGACATTTAAAACACCAAATTTCACCAATTTCAGATCATGTGTCCGTGATGTGTCCACTAAAATCAATTTGCAAAAATTCAATTCAAAACAAAAGCCGTGCAGTTCACCGAAATTCCCGCTAAGAACTCCAAGTATTTCTTCGTAATTTTCTTTTGTTTTTGTATTCGAGATTTAAAAATAAATGATCCTGGCAGTCTAAGAAATGCAATAAATAGAGTTCGAGATCAGAATTCATAAACTTTTTAAAGTATGTCGAATCCTGCTTTTCAGATTACCGATTATCCGGATTGCACACTCTAAGATAGATATTGTGACGACTGAAACTTATAACACCTCTTTTTCATAGTAGAGTCAACTGATATAACATTTATCAGCTCTTTAGTATTTTATTCAGTTTTAATATTCTCATTACAATGAAGTTCTTTAATTTATTTAACATAATCCTATAAAAGAAGTACCAGATTTCCTTTTAATCTGTTCTATCTAATTTGAACGTTTTCACATTTTGCACATTGCACCGAATTTCATTTACTGCTAATAAATAACAAGATATTTATATTGGATTGTTCGTTACTGTCTATAATGTACTTAATTCTTTCTTTTCTGTTTGTGTTGTTTCTTTCTTACACTGTGTGTGTCTTTTTAAGTGAGTATGTGTTTTGTTTTTCTTTTGTTATCTAAATCTTGCTTGCTTTTCAGTTGCTTTTATTACTCTTTATGTTAACAATTTTCAGTTTTATTAAATATATTTTTTACATTCTATTATTCCTCAAAAAAAATTGATGAGTTTAGAATAAACTAGTAAAAACAGCTTTATTCTGAAAGAAAATAAAATATTGAAAATGCAAACTATTACTTTAAATTCACCAATCAAATACATCCTATTGCTCAGATTTATAATTTACCAAGCATTCACGTAGTCTGCACAAACTGACATCACCTTTCTTTTTCCAGTGACCTACCGGATGAAGAGGACAAGAAATCACCGGTGCTCCTCCTAGGAGTCAACAAAATATCTGACTCTCCAGCTTTCGTAAGAAGACGATCTATTGAGCCCCTTACAACTGGGTCTATCCGTTTCTTCAGGCCTCCAAAGTCAAAATACACGAGAGGACTTCAAGGAGACGAGAGGTTGGAAAAGATCCGACAGGATCTGCTAGTTCACAAGCATAAATCGGATAGATATATCTCCAAGCCTCATGAGGTATCAGTCGAACCTGAAGATAAAAGATGTTTAAAGTTAAACTGTGTTGGAAACTGTATTTGTGACAGGAAGAAAAACTCGTCAAATCGTGGGTCTTTCTCATTCCATAGACCGGATGACACCAGAAAAGATAGTAAAGATTCTTCTGAAAATGATATAGAATTTAAATATACTGAACACATACCAGATGCTCAACCATCAAGCAGCAAGCTTAGCTCTTATAACGTCACACCAAAGTCTACAGAAAGAAGGCATTTCCTACTGTCAAATCTAAATGAGAGGTTCCGAAAGACTTTAAGCCTCGATTCTAGAAAAATCGAAACAAATCGCGTACCTCTCAGCTTGCCACAGGAATCTCGACCTAAATCTCTAGTTAACACTAGTAATATATGCGTGCAGCAGCTAAAAACCGATCCTTTTGTAACGTCAAATTTTGATGAAGCCAGCCAGCCGAAGAAGAAACGGAAATCCTTTTTTTCTCTCGACACTTTTTTTGATAAGAAATCCGATACATCCTCAATAGACGATTACGTTTCGTCGAAATATAAAAGATTTGAGCTCGAAAGCGATGATTCTCCTCTATTTAGGCGTGATATATCTCTTAGAAATGAAGAAAAGACTCCAGATCTCTTAAACTTACCCGTAATTATTGATTCTGTGCGTAAAAAGCAGTCTGACACCAAAAGGCAGCTAGAGAAATTGGAAAGTCATTATTACAAAAGCTTAATAAAGTCTAGAGCCGTTATAGATGCTGTCCCTAAAGACGCCAAAGAAATACAAGGACCAAGCGGACATGCTTTCAATGATGATGATGACGAAGTAGAATATATTGAACCAATTCGCAGTAACTTTACAAGTCAAAGCACATTAATATTGGATAAAAACATTCCTGATAGTAAGAAATCGATACTAACAATAAACACTGATGAGACTGATATTAAATTACCGAGTTCGACTGTATCTCCTAACGAAAATGACCTAGATAGTATAGGCGCTTATGAAATTGAAGTGAAAGAGGCAGATTTGTTGAAGGATTGTAAAGATTTGACAGTAAAAGTCATGGATAAGTCTGTGGACTCCATCGGCAGCTGTTCATTGGACGTGGATGCGAGTACAGACTTTTCAGGTAAATTGTGTGTTTAAGCATGTGTAAAATTGTCTTTGTCTATTTATTTGTCTATTGAAACTTAAAATACATCAGACACGAACATTTATTAGGATATATCTTTTTTGAAGCTCTTTTCTTAGAAATTTCAGAATAAATCAAAAACATGCAGATCTTGCATGTTGCATTGTCCTCTGGTGTTGCAGATGTCCATGGGCTACGTTGACCACTTCCCATCAGGTGGCTCGTCTGCTCGTTTGCCGGCAAATATACATAAAAAAATACTATATTGCCATTTGAATATTAAGGAAAAAATCATACGAGGACATTAATATTCATTTTTCAACACAGACATAGAAATAAAATACAATACTAATCTATTATCTGTGATTTACTCATTTACAAGGCGTGTAAATATTTTATCTTGCACGCAATTAAACTAAACTTTGTTTTTTTTTTTATGTTGGGACTGACTTTATACTTATCATAAATGGTACAAATATATGAATAATAATATGTTTATATTTATTAGGATGAGCATTAGACAGCTCAATAATTTTTGGATTATATGTTCATTTCTTTATTGCATATTCATTTTTAATTTTATGTTTCTTAGTATCTTCTCTTTTGTTTGTATTTTATTCATTGTTGTGATGTGTATGTCATTTCTTATTTATTATGTAGTATGTTGCTATTTATATTGTATGCTTGTTTACTGTTACTTGTGTTCATGTATATATTTTTAGTCTTTTAAATATCATATCTTTATCATTCATCTCATTGACTTTCATTTCTTTGCCTTTTTCCTATTATTATTATCGATCATATTATTTTCTTCTTTTTCATACATATTTTTTAGTGTAGATATAATTTTTATCATAGAATTTCTATATGCGGGTGTTAAGTTGAAACACGAGTTCTTTATTTCATAATTTGAAACCAAACCTTTGCTCAGCAGAAAAATAATTTTAATAGATTGACATCTAAATTTTTATCTATCCTCCTTCCCAACACTTTATGGTTTGTTTCTTTTTCGTGTGTGTAAATGGCCAACAGTGTCAAATTTTTAAAGCTGCCTAAGACAGCTGATATAACTTAAAGGCCATCAATAATGACAGCCGGGACCTACAAGACATTTTTATGCCACTTGCGGTCACCCATCACAGTGGGGACTACGAACAGGGTTGCTTAACATACGTGAGCGGTTTTAATGCTCACGACCACTGGGCCGTCGGGCGGGGAACTGGGAAAACCATAGAGATAAGATCATGGACAAATATAGAGTTAATTGTGACGTTTCAGCAGCATGCTTAGTTATTTTTAACTTGACGCTCTTCACTCTTGCTCTGGCTGGTCATTATCGCGCCTGTTTTGCTTCACTATCGCTGACAGATCGATTTTAAACTTGAGGATTTATTTTCGGCGTTCTAACAGATGCTTAGAAGACACTGTACTAAATCTAACGTTTTCTATTTTGAATTCCGTCAGTGTCGGATTTAATCACAATTTAGGTTTTGGGGTACCATGTAGGTCTTCAGGTTTTCCAAATTTTTTTTTTTTTTTTTTTTATTTAATTTATTGCACACAATCTTCATGATTTTGTACAAAAGGCAATAACTTAATGCTAAGCATTGTCTACCAGTTTTACCTTAAGGATGTGGTGAAAATGTTATGGTCGGGGTGCAAGATAATAATGAGTGTTATATTATAACGTAGGATATATGTGTAAATAGACTGAATTAATAAATATCATAGACAGTAAAAGATAAATTGAAAATTTCAAGATTCTGAGTTCACGGAAAGTACCCTGTAGGTTTTGATTCCCTTTCGGGTGTCGAAAAATTATTAACATAATTTTTATTATATGATGTAACTAAAGATGTATGGTTTCCGCAATTTTTCCTATATCTGTGATATAAGACGTTGCTTCCTACCAAATTTCAAGATTCTCAGTTCATGAGAAGTTAAAATTTGCGGCATAACCAGCTGCTGTATCTTTGGATTGCGTTGGCTTAGAAGGTTGGATTTTTTCACAGCTCCAAGGGACAGTAGACTTGAGTATTTGATATGAATTTCAGCTTGATACCTCTACGCGTTCATGAGAAAAGGGTCTTGACAGACCGACAGACAGTCAAACAGACGGACAACCAAGTGGTCCGTGTTCTTTCTTTGAGATAAATCTAAAAAATTAAAAAAAAATACGTCGACTAAGACACTATTATAAAATAACGTTAATACGTTAATAGCCAGATTTAAAATTCCCTGTGCTACATACATAAATGTATTTAAACCTCCCATTTGCAGTCTTGATTTATTTGGGTATGTCTTACCGTGAGGAAAAAAAATCGGGTCATCGTTTCTGCATTATTGCTGCTATTACTGTCTATTACACTTTCTTCTACGTCTACAATATCCTAATCCTACCTAACTAATATTATAAATGCGAAAGTGAGTTTGTTTGTTTGTTTGTTACGCTTTCACGCCATAGCTACAGAACCGATCATCATGAAATTTTGCACACACGTCCTCTGGAGTACGGAGAAGGACATATACTACCTTTTATCCCGGGAAAACGTACTATTCTCGAGGGATCGACATTGACGCGGGCGGAGCCGCGGGCCAAAGCTAGTTTAAAATATTAGTAAGGATAAGGAAAAGCTGGCCAAGTGCGAGTCGGACTTGCACTAGAAGGGTTCCGTACATTATATAATAATAAAATAAGTTTGAAATTATTAAAAACATTTTTATTGTATGATGTAACTCAAAATTAATGCTTTTCGCAATTTTTCCTTTATACATGTTAAAAGACGTTGCCTTGTACCAAATTTCAAGATTCTGAGTTTACGGGAAATGCCCTGTAGGTTTTGATTGTAAGGTGGAAGCTAGTATCGATAAGAATTATACAGCAAACACCGTAAATCTTAAGTTTGGGAACACAGCATTTCGACCGCATAATTTTGTAACCTTTATTTGCTTAATGTGTAAATTGTTATCTCAAACAATATTCCATAATGTAGGCCGCAAACAATGCAATTGCAAAATGCAAGTCAGACGCAAAAAGAAATACGCACACGAATAGATGTGGCGGCCTCATTTTAGCCCACGCGCGTCTATTGAAGTAAAGTCCGGTCATTGTCGTTAGATCTATCGTCCGCTACGGACGGATATGCAGATAATCTTAATTATTACGTTATTTCACGATGAAATAACAAAAAACGTGAATAAATTTATAACTTTACTGCGCAACTCTACCGTGAAACGGAACGGTCCATACTGGCCGGAACACGGCTATCGGTCGACGTCTCGTAGAAAAAAAGAAAAAGTTTGACATTTAGCTCTTTGTGAATGTGATGTCATAAATTTCGTGTAAAATTTGTAATAGTGGAGAAAATAATATTGAAGTGCATTATTTCGTTCTAATTTAAAGTGTTTTTTGTGTTTCTTGTGTTTGTGATTTTGTTTGGTAAGTTATTCTTTGGTCTCCATAAATTCCTTGAGATAATGAGGAGTTCAAAACTTTTCCCATTTCGCGTTCTACCTGCTAATAATTTGAAATAAAAAATTATAAAATGATAACGGATCTTGCAAATCTCATTTAGATAACTCGTTTTAATCGTATTTCCGATCAGCGTTCTATCTTTAAACGTACCGACTAGTTTCTTGCGGTCATGACTAATACAAAATATTTTTTTCTTCTTTGACACTGGCTGGATTCACCATCCTCATGGCATGACTGTGTTATTTATTTTTAAATTCTTCCACCACAGTATCTAGAAAATCGATTCATGTATAATTTAAAAGTGTTGTAGCAGTCAGTTGTGTAATCATATTTATTATTCATGAATTAATATGTAAATATATCTGCAGTATATTGACGTGTCGCCTCGCACTAAAATTGTGGATCAATCGGCGAAAACTGGCCCGTTCTTAGAAATTTAATAGGTATGTAACAGTTTACCATCTAGACTTTTTTCATGTCATTATGTAGAAAGTAACACAGATTTTTTGGGCAGAAATAATACTTTTCAAGTTGAACATTGCCTTCTTCATTTCAGTAATGAACAAGCCACTAATGAGCAGGTGGATCATTCTTATTAGTTCCATTGACAAATAGTTCCATAGAACTAGTGAGAATTTTTTTTCTTAGTAGTTCCATTGACTTCATAATGTCAAAACTACTGAAAAAAAATCAAACTAGTTACATGGAACTGTTTGCCGATGGACCTACTGAGAATGATATGGGCAGGTTTGGTCCTCACAATACTTTGCACCACTAGAATAAACTCGTCAAGCCATTCCTGATTTGAACCCAAAATTTCCAAAGAATGTCTACTTATAAAGATTCCCCAATTTATGTTATCCTACCTACAAATTAATATTATTGATAAACTTTGTTGTATACATTGAAACTTGATAGGTGTATATCAAGTTATGCACCCACCTCATCAGAGTGTTTTCTCGTTGTATCCAGGCATCATGCTATTATATGTTTTTAACATGCAAAGATTTCAATGCCCAGCGAGACAGATTCTTAGCAGAGGTACCTGTAGAGAATGGATTGCTGAACGTAGCGTTAAGCAGTCCATTGTCACATTCAGCACAATCAGTATACCTCTTATGGAGGTTTATAATGAATCTAAGATAAATTTTATGTTTGAGGTCCCCCATGAGGCTGGTATAGTCACACCAAGTGTACTGAACCCTAAAAAAATCCATAATTTCTTGTAGAACCTTACGTAATTCTGGAAAAATCATGCAGGTTATAAAATTCTATGATTTTTTCCTGCGTACTATATATATATTTATAAAGTAACTGACCAAAACTATTAAAATCGAAAATATATGATGAAAAAATTTCGCCACAGGTAAGATTTGAACCCACAAACCTTCGACATCTAGCCCGTCGATGCTCTCAACCACTGAGCTACCATAGCTTCAAATCACCGCGGCGAATTTGTTCATCACATATTATAGTTACACACATTCGAAGCATGCGTAATCTCCATTACTACCCACTATTTAGAAGTGTGGTATCCAACTTAATTCATTCACGACCAAAACTAGTCTGCAAATCCGACATAATAAAAAAGTAAAACGAGACAAGCAAAACTGCGATTCTATAATGAATTTATCTCACATTGTAATATAATTATTACTTATTTTTAAGTTATTTTGATTCAATAAGTTGGTAACCGTAATACATATACATATTGATTGCACCATTGCACCACTCTGTGATCAACAATCTACCTGTTTATGTGGGTGGGTGCTGTTGTCCTTAAATAGAATGCAAGTCGTGTGAGGGTTTTGAAGGGCACTGAAATCTATACTAATATAATCCTTACTAATATTATAAATGCGAAAGTGAGTTTGTTTGTTTGTTTGTTACGCTTTCACGCCGTAACTACTGAAGCGATAATCATGAAATTTTGCATACAAGTTCTCTGGAGTGCGGAGAAGGACATAGGCTACCTTTTATCCCGGGAAAAAGTACTAATTCCGAGGGATCGACATTGACGCGGGCAGAGCCGCGGGCGAAAACTAGTATAATATATAATCCTTACTAATATTATAAATGCGAAAGTGAGTTTGTTTGTTTATTGATGCTTCGCTCCTATTAGTCGCAGCGTGATGTTTTATAGCCTAAAGCCTTCCTCAATAAATGGGCTATCCAACACAAAAAGAATTTTCCAATTTGATCGAGTAGTTCCTGAGATTAGCGCATTCAAACAAAC
Source organism: Elegia similella (assembly GCA_947532085.1). NCBI lineage: Eukaryota > Metazoa > Arthropoda > Insecta > Lepidoptera > Pyralidae > Elegia > Elegia similella. The sequence goes on from OX383953.1 coordinate 3,876,757, forward strand.
AAACTCTTCATCTTTATAATAGTACAAGCTTTCGCCCGCGGCTCCGCCCGCGTCAATGTCGATCCCTCGGGAATAGTACTTTTTCCCGGGATAAAAGGTAGCCTATGTCCTTCTCCGCACTCCAGAGAACTTGTATGCAAAATTTCATGATGATCGGTTCAGTAGTTACGGCGTGAAAGCGTAACAAACAAACAAACTCACTTTCGCATTTGTAATATTAGTAATGATAAGGAAGTAAGGATTAATTATGTTTAATATTAAGTTGAATTGTTTTTTAACAGAATAAAATAAATATTTCTCAGTAAATAACATCATTTTAAATGTAATTTGATGTGCCTATTTTCTGCATAATCTTTCTGAAAAATTCGCAAAACCTCTGTTAGAGCTCCGCAAAAATACCTTTCCGTGAGAGATAAAATAGGCAATAATTGTTTAGTAATTGGGGTAGAAAGGATTTAATTGTAAGATGAGGCTGGGGTGTAATTTAACATTAACCTACCTTAGCAGATATAGTATACATAAGTTCTATAAGTAGCAGGCCGGCTGTCTCAATTTGCATGCAGCTCAGTGGACCGAAAAGAATCGGAGAAAAATATTTGAGAACCACTGAATAGACTTTATAGTGCAGTTATATTATATGTTTTGAACGAGTGTACATAAAAAGTGGCACTTATAAAAATCATCTTAATAAATTTTATAATTTCATCATCATCATCAGGTCTTTTTAGTCTTCACTTCAGGAGCATGACCCTCTCTGTACTACTGGAGCAATACTTGGCCAGAGCAGATTATTTATTTATTTTAGCCTTTTTGCTACATACTAAATATAATAATCACTTCACTGTTTCACTATATAGTTTGTCTTTCGACATAGGCCTCCTCCAGTAACTTCCATTCCTCTCTATTCCTTGCTATCCTTCTCCACATCGGTCCTGCTACTTCCCTAATAACATCCTCCCATATTTTAAACTGTCTGCCTTTCTTCCTGTGTCCATTTCTTGGGTACCAGTTGTTTATTTTTTTAGTCCACTTTCCGGTTCGTTCTCTCATCATGTGTGTGACCCGTCCACTTCCATTTTAGTTTATTAATTGCCAGCATCTTAATTGCATCTTAATAAATAACTGATCTCAATTTGATATTCCTCAAGGACTTCAACCATTTCTTTTCTTTACTCCACATAGGCCCAGATACATATCCATACAAAACTGGTCCCAGGAGGCCACAGATACAGTAAACAATGAATAGAATATTAATATGAGACCTTATTCGTAACAATGCATCTGAGTCAGGTGACATATTCCATATCTATACTTACTATTATAAAGCTGAAGAGTTTGTTTGTTTGTTTAAACGCGCTAATCTCAGGAACTACTGGTTTGAATTGGAAAATTCTTTTTGTGTTGGATAGTCCATTTATTGAGGAAGGCTTTAGGCTATAAAATATCACGCTGCGACCAAAAGGACGCGGGCAACAGCTAGTACCATATATGTAGTAAGTAATAAAGGGTGTTTGTGAATGGGTGCAAGAATTGAAGTGGCTGGTGGGAGTACCATTATTTTTATTATACAGCGTGATAATAATCCCTCTCTGTACTTGAGCTGAATATTAAGAAAAAACTGGTCAAGTGCGAGTCGGACTTGTGCATGAAGGATTCCGTACTTGAATAGTATTAAGTTGTGAAAAATATTTTTATTATTATGATGTAACTAAAAATTTATCCTTTTCGCAATTTTTCCTTTATGTGTTCTATAAGACGTTGCTTCGTACCAAATTTTAAGATTCTGAGTTCACGGGAAGTAGGTATGCCCTGTAGATTTTGATTCCTTGTTTGACTCCGAAATATTGAAAATTTGCGGCATTACCAGCTGTATCTTTTGATAGCGTTGATTTCGATTCTAAGCCAACGCAATCAAAAGATACAGCTGGTTATATTTCGAAGTTTGATTTTTTCACAACTCCAATGGACAGAGTAGACCTGAGTATTTTGATATGACTTTTAGCTTGACACCTCCACGCGTTCCTGGGAAAAGACAGACAGACGGATAACAAAGTGACCCTATAAAGGCTCCCCTTTTACCCGACGTACGGAACTCTAAAAACTAAATAATAAAATAGACCTGCCGCACTAAATCTTCCAAGTCCAATGGGCGAAGCTTAAGTAAATCCACATTTTGTTTGTTCATTAGCATGAACACATCCCCTAACTAAAATCTATGTGAACCGAATATTTTAGCATAACAAATTAAGTAGTGTGAAGTATTAAGATTAGTAATTACTTAAAAATCCATTTGTTTGGGTAATTACTACCGACCTTCAATGATAACAAAATAATGAGCATAGAAAATTGTATCTTATTGATACACAATAAATAAATAAATAAATATATACGGACAAATCACACATATTGAGCTAGCCCCAAATTATGTTCGAGACTTGTGTTATGGGATACTAACTCAACGATACTATATTTTATAACAAATACATATATAGATACACATCCAAGACCCAGGCCAATCTGAAAAAGATCATTTTCCATCTTGAACTGGCCGGGGATCGAAACCGGGCACTCTCGTGTCGCAGGCTGGCGTGTTGACCGCTGCGCCACGGAGCTAACCTCTCCTAAGGATTCTTCGTTCCATGGGAGGATATTGCCATACTCACCACGCTTGGCAGGGGAGTTTTTTGGCTTCTTGTGCTGCTGACGCTGCTGCCCATCGGAAGAGTTTTTATTTTAAGCTGGGAAAGGATATGAATTTGTTGGAACTGGGAAGGGAAGGGAATGAAAGTTCTATAGCCTTCATTCTCTTCCCAGATCCAACTATATGATACTACTAGTTTGTCATACACTAAAAACAGAATAAAATAAATATTTAAGGGTGGTCCCATACAGCAAACGTGATTTTTTTTGCTTGATATTGATAACGGCAACAGGTAGATGCTTAAAATATTTTACAGAATATATAGTAACTTCGTAGGTTACTTATATAATTCACTTTAAGTACATAAGTAATTAAATTAAAGTTTTTAAGCTATTGCATAGCTTCTATCGCGGGCCTTGAGCGTGGAACCGAATCCAGAAATTTCGTAACTAAAAAACCTAACACCCCTACTCCGACCGGCACAGCTGTGATACTTTGACTTGGGTGTCGCGACAGGCTCGACGGAGTTACTGTTAGAGTGTTACAGTAACGGAGTTACTGTTAGAGTGTTACAGTAACGGAGTTACTGTTAGAGTGTTACAGTAACGGAGTTACTGTTAGAGTGTTACAGTAACGGAGTTACTGTTACAGTGAGTTAACTTAAGTTAACCTAACCCTTCGTGCGCGAGTCCGACTCTTGGCCGGTTTTTTTAATGTTCTACTCATTGGGTATCCTTCTATACAATTTTTATTCTATTACCAATATCTCATACAATCTTTTGATAAGATACCGCAAATAAAATTGTTTAGCAGTAACAGTGTTGGATGGATGTTATCAAGTGTTTTGAATCCACATGTATAGTATAGAATATTGTTTACTATGACTGATTTTTGTACGAAGTGTAAGAATGTGTGACTATTTCTTAATGTTTAGCACGCGTAAGTTTATAAAAGTATTTTTGTTTAAAACTGACGTGACATTATTAATATGCGATTTTAAAAAATTACGGGTTACTCACGTACGAAGACTTCGTACGTGAATAACCCGTAATTCGCATATTAATATTGACTAGCTCCGTGGCGCAGCGGTCAACACGCCTGCCTGCGACACGGAGTGACCGGGTTCAATCCCCGGCCAGGTCAAGATGGAAAATGATCTTTTTCAGATTTGCCTGGGTCTTGGATGTGTATCTATATATTTATTTGTTATAAAATATAGTATCGTTGAGTTAGTATCCCATAACACAAGTCTCGAACTTACTTTGGGGCTAGCTCAATCTGTGTGATTTGTCCGTATATATTTATATTTATATTTATGAAAGTATATTTTATTACCTTTAGGTTTTTTCGAGGAGGGTTATGTGTTTCGCGCTATCTTGTATGTTTGTTTTCTTACCTTAACCTCCCTCATGTGAAAACGAGATTATTATCTATAGATAATTAAATTAATATATTTCTGTTTCTATTCCAGACACGACATCCGGAAGCTTAAATCTCCTGACTCCATCGTCAACCACCAGCTGTGTCCGAGACTTCACGTCTCGCATCCAAGAACGCGCGGGGTCCAACCTCCTAGCAACCCCCGTGCCCACCCCCATCAGGACCCCCGACGACGCCACACCAACCCCTAGAAAATCTGAGAATCTCCTCAAACCGCCCCCCAAAATACACATAGACTCCTCCAGTCATCGATCTAGGACAAAAAAGAGGGAAGAAGTTCAAAAGAAACCTAGCTATTTAAATTTAACCTGCTCAGTGAATGGATATACAAACCTCACAACCTACGACTCAAAATTGAGACAGGATATCAACAAAAGCAGAGAAGCATCACCTATAAGGCCTATCACACATACGTATCAGTACAAGAGTGAAAATAATTCCCTTCTGGTCCCGGTTCCTGTCAGTGCCAATAAGCTGTTGGTCCCAAACTTCGGGCCTCATGATACAAGAAACGATTTGACAGCTAAAGCGCCTACCAAGGCGCACACTGATCCATATCTAGCCACATCTCCTTTGCATGTCTTCATGGCCGCCGAAAATAAACAGCTGAAAAACGATTTTCTCGGCCCCAATATGACTACAACAACCAGATCCTATATATCCAGTGAAAGCAAGAACTTTGCTGCTTCAATGCTGAAGACGGATGAGGTGGACAATGCTAAAGAACTAACCTTTAAGTCAAGTTATTCGGAGACCAATTTCAGAAAGACTGTAACTAATGGCAAAGAACCTAGGTTTAGTTCGGAATCTTATACAATATCCTCAAACGGGATGTCCAAAAGAGTTGAAATCACTAAAGAGAACGGAGAAAAATTGACTAGTCCGATGAAAAGTTTTATACAACAACGTGTGGAACGGTTATACGGACCTGGGGCCTTAGCTCAAGGTTTCTTCAACCAAAAGCGACACAAACTCAGGAGTCTGTCTGATGATGACGAGCCAAAAGTGTTAACGGAGAAATCAATGAACTGCCCAAGCGAAAGATATGTTACTCCTCGGAAGTCTGAAAGTTTTGAGAGTGAAAACTGTTATTCTAGTCCCAACGGTGAGACCGGAGAGATGGACGTCTCACTACCAGTTCTCAGGCATCTACGGCCAGAGTTCCGTGCACAACTACCAATACTATCACCGAAGAAGAGTTTCAAAACGGAACTGTCTCCGCAGAAGCCCGACATTCCAATACAAAAGACTGACAGTGATGTGGTTAAAGTGGCGAATGGTGTATCTGTGATAAGTTTGGAAGAGAAAACGCCAGTGAACGGTGTCGGTGTGAATGGTGCGGTGAAGGAAGTGGTGAAGGACGGACATTATTTCTTAGACTTGGAGAAGAAGGAGACTGAGAGGCTGTTAGCGCTGTCCGCGACGGCCGAGAAAGAGTTGGAGAGCTTACATGTGAGTCTAATTCTTTCTTTTATTCATTTACACGACGCTTAGAAATGTTAGGATATCCCGATAATGTTATTCCTTTCCTAGATCCAAAAAATTCCTATCCTTCCCTAAAAATGCTGCCGATGGGCAGCAGTGTCTGAAGCACAAGAAGCCAAAGAAACTGCGCTCGCCAACCCGTCATTCGAGCGTTGTGAGTATGGCAATATCCTCCCATGGAACGAAGAATCCCTTATCCCACAGTAGACTTGTAACGGCTGAAATTTTTACAAATTTAAGCAGTCCTGGAAGTGAGCCCGACTGGGATGGGTCACCATAAGCCACATATTATATGTATGTACAATATGTAAAGAAAACCCTGAAGGGGTGATTCAGCCCGTCGATATGAACAACTTTTTCTATAACCCCACAACCCCAGATAATGCATGCAAAATTTCATGATGATTGGTTTAGTAATTACGGCGTGAAAGTGTAACAAACAAACTCACTTTCGCATTTATAAGATTAGTAAGCTTACGCCCACGGCTCTGCTCACGTTAATGTCGATCCCGCGGGAACAGTACCTTATTTCAGTATAAAAGGAACCCTATGTCCTTCTCCGTAGTCCAAAGATCGTGTATGCAAAATTTCATGATGATTGGTTCAGTAGATACAGCGTGAAAGCGTAACAAACAAACTCACTTTCGCGTTTATAATATTAAGAAGATTTGGTAAGGATAAGCCTAGAAGCAATGTAGGCTGCCTACACAGACAATTTGGCATGATAAATGCGAGGACCCTCAGGCATCGTAACTCAGCTAAATAACTGTTTAAATTAGCAATTATCGTAAGTTTACCGAATAGTGCGGCCTTGTAATAGTTGTTGTATTTACTCATTACCAGACGAACTAAAGTAAATAGCGTTACTAAATATGATTGATTGGCTTATTGTCAATGTTATGACGTGTCACGGGTATGAAGTTGTATGTTTTATCCATTGAATTAGAAAAACTATGGAAGCAGCATTGCGCTCAAAAACTGACACCACGCAAAGTAGATCAAAGCGGGCGGGCCTTAAAAAGTATATATTTTCGCGAACTAGTCTAGCACGCGCTCGGTGACGGAAGGACGCGTCGATAAAAGCATTTAACGACATATTTTTTGTGAACATCGGCGAAATCTTAACGAATTAAGATAAAAATTACTTCTTGTGTAGTAAAGTGGTGCAGAAAACGCAAGGAAAGACGGAAAAGTGACACTGGAGTAACTTATCATAGCGAGCGAAGCGAGCTGCTGTCGCGAGCGATGTCTACCTATCTCCGCTATGTTGGCACCATAGCGTTTATTAGAATTGTTGGCACCGCCCCGTGACCTTGACGCGGCCAATCGCAAACTATCTTCGTCTATGAGTGCGTAAGATTTTCGTTGTGATTTGAGTTAAGTTTGTTTGCGTAAATGGGACTGATATTGAAGCGTTAGTTGTATGAGAGTTACGCTTCCATAGATTTTCTAATTCAATGGTATTATCATACAAAAGTGATCTTCGATGTTGTTTTTGGACAAAGGGACCGTTCAAGTATTACGTTAGCAATATATCAGTTATTTTCAAACCCCCTCCTCCCCCTTGTCAGCAAAAGTAAGAAAAGCTCTTCCCCCATCCCCGCCAAAGCTTACGTGAACATTGGTATAATTTTTTACAAAATATGCTTGTTTATTTTGCAAAATGTTGCTGACGTCATCACCGTGCAGATCCTTCTACCCCCTTTGTTAGCAAAAATAAGCCTAGCCTAGACCCCCCACCCCCCATTCGCTGCTTACGTAATATTTGAATGACCCCAAAGAAAAAAGTGGATTAGTGCCAGTTATGCCTATGAAAGGTTCATTCTAAAGGGGGTATTATACCACCCTGAATCGTATCCTGAATCGGATCCGATGAGAGGGACGCCGCAATACGTGCGATACGATTGGAGATATCTCGTATCGTGTCTAACGTATAGCGGCGTCCCTCAGGATGGTTTAATAGGCGTCTAGTGAGTTTGTTTGTAACGTCTTCACGCCCTATCTACTGAGCCGATCATGAAATTGTGCATACTCGTTGTCTGGGGTACGGAGAAAGATATAGTGTATATTTTATCCCGGGAAGATCCGACGCTGCTACTTAACGGAAGCATATTTAAGCTGGAGAAGGATAGGAACTTGTTGGATTTGGGAAGGGAATGTACTCACTCGGATTAATGAAGTAAAAGTTATAAGTAGCTTGGGTGGCCGGGCGCACCCGATGCCATATATTCTTTATTCTTTATTTCAATTAGTTATTCACGGTACTAACAGTTTCCCAACGCGTACACGTGAATCAGGTGCTTACAGAAGTAAAAATAACTTAAATTATTTACATATATTATATAGTTATATAAAATTACCCTATATAGTCAAATGGACCATACAAGAAGCGAGAAATATTCTAAAATTATCATAGAAAATGTCTACATTAGGCAGACGAGCAATCAAAGCGTTGAGTAATGTGACAGCTTGGTTGGTGGGTGCGTATTTGGCGGTGTCCGAGCTCACCGCGGCCGGCGCAAGTAGCGGCCTGTTACGCAACTGCCTCAACACATACGGAGCATAAAATCTGCACCGTGATAAAGCGAGTGGGTTATTTATCTTACCATTCAGAAGCAATTAATAGCGGATAAGGAGGGCACATTTGCGCCTTACTTCCAAAGTATACAAATTAACCATGATGGTATATATGCAACCGCCGGCCAAGCTGTCGAGGATGACACGTCTGGCCCCATGACCTGCCTGGCCTGCCTTCATTCCTGGCTGGCTGGCCTGGTCCCATCCTTTATCACCATCATTATCAGGTCTTTTTAGTCTCCACTGCAGAACATGACCCTCTCTGTACTACCGGAGCCATACTTGGCCACAGCAGACAGAGGATTTGACCTACATTCTCCTCGCTGGCCAGACGGGTTGGAGAGGTCTGATAAGTTTTTTTTTTAATAAGTTATTGCACCAAAGGATACTTATAAAATAATTAGTTATATAAACAAATGAAGTACAAGAGGCGGCCTTATCGCTTAAAGCAATCTCTTCCAGACAACCCTTGAAGAGACAGTGTAATGAAACTTCACTTCACTGCATAGGAAGATCACTGTTGAACAAAAGATTCTACCAAGGATTCTTTGGTCTATGGAAGATTTTGTCATACTCACCACCCTTGGCAGCCGGGTTGGCGAGCGCAGTTTCTTTGGCTTCTTGTGCTTCAGACGCTGCTGCCCATCGGAAGCATTTTTAAGCTGGGGAAAGATAGTAATTTGTTGGACTTAGGAAGGGAATGAAGGTGACCCAGGTGTTGTGATACTACTCAGGATACTACTCTGGATAAATGGGGGAAAACCGAGTAGCAACTCTGGAGGCTGGGCGCGTATACCCTATGATATACCTGCAACCATCGACCAACACCCCTGGCCCTGACCAAAAAACTATTGTATATAAGGTTTTTGTGTTTATCCATTCTTAATGCTTCCTATTGACATTTCAGGACCGAGATGATGTAAGCGAGGAGGTACTCGGGTTCCTGCGATCGGCGGCTGGCAAGGCGAGGCTGCTGGCGACGCAGAAAATGCAGCAGTTTGAAGGTATTTACTTCATCATCATCATCATCGTTCTTTCTGTATGATAGATGATCGGGTTTTTCAATTTTCGTGTTTACAAGATATATGTATGTATATTTATTTATGTATTTTAAATTTATTTATGTATTTTATATTTATTTATGTTTTTATCATGTTTATATACCAGGGCTTGTTACCGGTACCAAATTCCCATTATAAGTACCGGTAAGTACCGGTATTACTATTCTGTTAAACAGTTAACGGTAATATGAGGTACCGGTAATCTAGTATTTAACGGTAATAATATTGTTAACAGTTAACGGTAATTTTACCGCTACTTGTTACCGGTACCAAATTCACATTATAGGTACCGGTAAGTACCGGTACTTCTATTCTGTTAAATTTTAACGGTAATCATCTAAAAAATAACGGTAATAATATTGTTAAAAATTGCGTTAATTTAACCGGTCCCTACGCATTGTTGCCGTCCACCGCATGGGACTCGCTCGACTGTAAAAGTGCCGCCCTATTGTGGGCCCCCGCCTCACGCCGCACATGCACAACACGGCAACGACACACATTAACGAAATAATATTTCCCAATACGAGTACCGGTACTAAGTACCGGTACTGTTTACCGGTATTTGGTACAGGTACTTCTGTTATTAACGTTATTAAACTTATTGATACCAATTCAATTACCGGTACCGTCGCTTTATTGAGGTACCGGTACCAATCCAATTACCGGTACCGTTGTATTATAGAGGTACCGGTACTTGATTTTTACCGGTACCAAATGTACCGTTACCAAACCAATTACCGGTACTGTCGTTGCATAGAGGTACCGGTAATAGATTTTTACCGGTATTCCAACCTCTGTTATATACTTCAATCTGTAATTTACCTTAAAATATTTCTCGTTTTATTTTTCTTTTAATCTCACTGTCTTTACTTTTGCACCTAACCTATTTTTGTTTTCATATCTCCTGCTCATTTTGGTTGCCTGGAAGAGATTGCAGAAGCGATAAGGCGATATTGTGCATAAATTGGCAATTTTATTACTATTATTTGTATTGTTTTTGGTACAATAAAGAGTTTACTACTACTGTTAGTAGTCGACTGCTGAACAAAGGCCTCTCCCAAGGAGTTTTCGTTCCATGGGAGAAAGCCTGCCAAGTGGGGTCAGTATGGCAATATCCTCCCGTGGAAAGCTATTAAATCATTGAAAAAAAATATGATAAGTCGAAAAATTTTAGCTGTATTCAGTTTATTTTCCTTATGAATATAAGAGTGGCATGTTTTATAAACAAAAGCGATAAAAAAACCGGCCAAGTGCGAGTCGAACTCGCGCACGAAGGGTTCCGTACCGTTATCTATAAAAAACGGCAAAAAATAGTCTTTTATATGGGGGCCCCCCTTTTAATTAATTATATATTTTTAAAGTATATGTATAATTAAATATTCTGTGAATATTTCAAGCGTCTACCTGTTGCCGTTATCATTATCGCGCAAAAACGATTAAAAACTCACGTTTGTTGTATGGGAGCCACCTTAAATATTTATTTTATTCTATTTTTTAGTATTTGTTGTTATAGCGGCAACAGAAATACATCATCTGTGAAAGTTTCAACTAACTATCACGGTTCATGAGATACAGCCTGGTGACAGACGGACAGACCGACAGACAGACGGACAGCGGAGCGAAATTAATAGGGTCCCGTTTTTACCCTTTGGGTACGGAACCCTAAATAATAAAGGGTAATATACATAGGGCGCACTGTAAGTTTCCGGAACTGGCCACTTACATAAACAATATTTAAAAATTTATTGCAACATTTGAAAATAGAACTCTTTGGCTGTAGAATGCAGTTTGTTTCATTTGACTGTCTTTTGTTTTTACCTTGTGGCGCCATTTAAAAAATTGTGTGTCTGCATCAACATGGATTTAACTCGGGAAAATTTTCGTAGTATGATTTTCTACGATTTTAAGTGTAATTTGACAGCTCAACAGAGCATCGCTCGGCTTGAAACAGCTTTTGGCAATGAAGCACCATGCAAGACAACTGTTTATAGCTGGTTTGCAGAATTCAAGCGTGGTCGTATCAATCTCAGTGACGAATCTCGCGATGGTCGGCCGTCCACCGCTGTGACCAACAAAAACATCGATGCTGTGCGCCGTATGATTGAAACAGACAGGCATGTGACCTACCATGAAATTCGCGCATCCTTAGAAATAGGCATGAGTCAAATACAATTAATCCTACACAAACATTTGGGTGTGAGAAAGCTGTGCTCGCGGTGGATCCCACACAACTTGACCGAGGCTCAAAAAACGGACCGCGTCACTTGGTGCAGTGCCATGCTTACCAGATTCAACGAAGGTGCGTCAAATTTGGTGTGGGACATAGTAACAGGTGACGAAACATGGATTTATTGCTACGATCCCAAAACAAAGCAGCAATCGAGCGTATGGGTCTTTCAAGATGAGCCGAAACCAACCAAAGTGGCGCGCGTGAAAAGTGCATGTAAGCGGATGATTGCTTCTTTTTTTAATAAAACTGGACACGTGGCTACTGTTGCTTTAGAGAATCGTCGTACAGTGAATAGTGACTGGTACACGACCATTTGATTGCCGGAAGTTATTGACGAACTCCGTAAAAATAACCGTAAACGCCGTATCATCCTGCACCACGACAATGCTAGTTCTCACACGGCCAGACAGACAAACGACTTTTTGAAGGCGAAAAATGTAGAACTCATGAGTCATCCTGCATACAGTCCCGACCTGGCACCTTGTGACTTTTTTCTGTTCCCAAAAATTAAGAACCAATTACGCGGTCAACGATTTTCATCACCAGAAGAGGCTGTCGAGGAGTATGAAAAACACGTTTCAGAGGTCACCACAGAGGAGTGGCACAAAAGTTTTCAAAACTGGTTTCATCGAATGAAAAAGTGCATAGACGCCAAGGGAGATTATTTTGAAAAACAATAAATTAATTTTGTACCTTTAATAGTATTTTTTCATATTCATTCCGGAAACTTATAGTGCGCCCCACGTACCAGTTGTCTCTCTTCCCGCGCCGATCGTAAAAGTCGATCGACGAATAGGTAAAATCTGAGGATTCGTGTTAAAAGATTTGATTTGATCTATTGAGGAACAACAAACAGTTACAAAATACATCATTACAAAAAGAAACTAAATTTAAACAGTTTATATTGACTCCGTGGCGCAGCGGTCAACACGCCTGCCTGCGACACGAGACTGACCGGGTTCGATCCCCGGCCAGGTCAAGATGGAAAATGATCTTTTTCAGATTGACCTGGGTCTTGGATGTATATCTATATATGTATTTGTTATAAAATATAGTATCGCTGAGTTAGTATCCCATAACACAAGTCTCGAACTTACTTTGGGGCTAGCTCAATCTGAGCGATTTGTCCGTGTATATTTATTATTTATTTAATAAACAATTTTGCAACCAATCACGTTATTCTCAGATTGCTTATATTATTTATATTATTATAGACGATGCGGCTAGCAACCCATTACTATTTTGATTTCGCTTACCACCGAATGCCCACCAATATGCTAAACGTGGCCTGCAGGTCTTATACAATTAAGCTCTGTCTACCCCGCAAGGCAAAAAATCATGATATTATGTATGTATCCTTCTTCGTCTTTCCCCTTGCACATTCTTGTTTTATACAGGGTCGGCTCTTCTAGTAAGTCGGCGCCAAGGCAATCTGTCTTGGATTGTCGGACTGGGTAGATTCTCCGCTTTTATAAGCTTCGTCATACTACTCCACCAGGTAGCAGGCGGACGCCCTCGACCTTTTCTATCCTCGGGGAGGCGCAAAGCTTTCCTTACTACATGCTCCTCGTCTCTTCGCATTACGTGACCGTACCATCGAAGACGGCTTTCCGTCAGTTTGTCAGATATAGGGGCAACCTTAAAAAAATGTATCCTATATCTTAATATATATAAGTCTCGTGTCACAATGTTTGTCCTCAATGGACTCCTAAACCACTTAACCGATTATAATAAAATTCGCACACCATGTGCAGTTCGATCCAACTTGAGAGATAGGATAGTTTTTAACTTATGGCGAAACGAAGTTCGCCGGGGCAGCTAGTATATATGTATGTATCCTTATGAATATATATTAATTCCAGGGCTCTGCTACAACCACATCAACGAGCGTCTCGACGAGCCGTTCCCCACCACGATTGAAGACCTCCAGGGCTTCTGGGACATGGTGTGTCTCCAGGTCAATCACGTCAACGCTATGTACGACAATATTGCAACCTTAAAGGCTAATAACTGGCAGGAAGTAAGTATTTTTTTGTTAAGTTGTTACATCTGCTATCAGCTCCGTGGCGCAGTGGTTAACACGCCAGCCTGCGACACGAGGGTGCCCGGGTTCGATCCCCGGTCAGGTCAAGATGAAAAATTATGTTTTTCAGATTAACCTGGGTCTTGGATGTTTATCTATATATGTATTTGTTATAAAATATAGTATCGTTGAGTTAGTATACCATAACCCAGAGACGAAATTTGGGGCTAGCTCAATCTGTGATTTTATCCGTTTATATTTAAAAAAAACACAAATTCATTGTAATTTTTTTTAGGCCTTGTAATTTTTTCATGACAAACAAACACACAAAAACTCACTTTCGCATTTATAATATTAGTAAGGATTCTGTATCAATCTGTTCTATCCAGTGACGTGCACAGACATTTATCATAGGGTAGACATAATTATAAAACTTACCTTACAAACATACCACCTATATACCTTACCTTACTATACGGCTAGTTATCTACAACTCGTTTAATATTATGATAGTCTTTCGATCTTCGACCGCAAAAGTATTCAAAACAAGCGAAAGATAAGAGATATGATTACAACCTGCGAGCCACGTACACGTAAGGTTTAAGATTAAACGTGGATTAAACTTTAGAATAACTAACCATAACTAACCGGTTAGGTACTTGATTTGTTCTTTTGCGTGTTCACAAAACACTTTATATTTCGATTTCGGCATGCAAACACTAAGCGACCAACTTTCACATGAAAATATTTTTGTCACAAATGAAATTTAACTGATAAAGCATTTAATTTTTAAATAAAACTTTCATCTTGGATTGTTAGTAAACACGTTAATCAATGACATTTACATAAGTATGAATAATATCTATAATGACATTGACAGGTGACGTTGACATTAATATCGCGCGCGGCAGCCAATAGAAACCTCGGAGACAGTGTCTCAAATTCACACACACAGCGCCAACTTGCTTTGCATGTGTGAGCCGATGAAAGATGTTTACTTGTACTACTACAAAAGCGATTTCCTATCGGTGTATAATAATTTTCTATGTGTGCGTGAAAAGTCAGACCTTTGAAATTTTGTCTTACGCGGCTTACGCGTATAGATACTGCTTGGCGCGGGCACGCGCGGACCGCGACCGCAGCACCGTACTTGATCAAAATCGACTATAAAGTATTTGCTAGCAGAATTTTGCAGGCGCACCGAATATAATTATTTTTTTGTAAGAAAAAAAATTGTATTTATTTAGCGACTGCAGGGTAGACATTGTCTAATAGTCTATATGGACTGCACGTCACTGATGTATAGTATAACTAGAACAAATAGAGCAATAAATTTAAGACGGTGCTGCACGAAATTGTGAAAATTTACCTGTTTTCAAATCACTAGTACTACGCGCTGAATTAATTAAATACATCAAAAGTATTTATGACATCGAAACACATTTTATAATTACGTAATTAACGTAATTTTTACGTCTAAAACAATAATTCTCACATGACAATATTTATATTTACATCTCGGAGGTCGCCCCCTTTCTTATTTTTTTTATAACAATATAAACATGAAAATATTAAGAGCGCACCAATGCGACCCGGCTGAAGCCATTTCGCACACCGCGCCCCGCGCGAAAGCAGGATAGATCTAATGACCGTAACGCGTAAAAAATGAGAAGAAGATAGTGGGTAGGCACAAGCGGGTGTCCTTGAATTAACGGGCGTAAGCGCCAAATCACTTAATTGTTATTTAAAATAAAAGTACGAGGTTAATGAGTAAAAAAACTTTGCCAGATTTTAGAACTAGTTATTGCTAAGCTAGGAAACTAAAAATCATTTCTAAAGACCTTAGGGGTTCGCCGTTCTGACCACAAACATCAAATAAAGGGGCTATGTTTGCAAAATAAAAGTATCGAGGCTTTTGTTATTAATCGTGTTTTGAGGTTGGACAGTTTTAAGAAAATATGTTGAAGTTTTATATATACTATATAACAGGCATGTAGTCGTTATAGATATAGACATCTAGACGAATGTTCATTGACAAGTTTCGCATTCGTGCCCTCTTAAGACTTTTCATCTTTTTTCCTAATCACCTAATGGTTCGAATTTAATTGCATGCCTTCTGAACTTATACGAATTTGCACACCAGTAATGGTAAACATGTCGGTTTTTATAATATATCCATTTAATGTAGTTTACACATGTTTATGCAAATAAATATTCTTTGTCTTTGTCTTCGCAGTAGCGACGTTTTTCGTTTTTCTCACCCGCTTAATGAATTGACTGTCCCCCCCCTTAGGCGACATCCCCCCTGAAGCGCCCCCCCGGGCCGCAGTCGTCCCCCCGTCCTCGCGCGCGCGCCGCCGCCCCCGTGAAGAACGAGAAGGCCAGGCTCGCCGCCGAGAAGCGGGAGGCCGACAGGAAGGCCATGTTGGAGCACAGAAGGTGTGTTTTTAATGATTCCTAAAAATATGTTAATCAATACATATTATAAAAGAGTAAAAAATGTATCTATACATTGAAGATATTTACAAAAAAATATATAGGGCGACGGAGACACAAAAATAGGGTAAGAATTAAAAAAAATTGTCTCGTCTGTTTGTCTGTTTATACACGTTAATCTCCGGAAATATCAACATCAATCAATACATATAATATATTTACAAAAAATTATATAGGGCATTGGAGACACACTTATAGAGAAAGAATTAAAAAAAAATGTCTGTCTGTTTATACACGCTAATCTCCGGAAATACTGAACGGATTCGAATGATTTTTTTTTTATACATACATGCATAGTATCACGCCTTTTCCCTTGCAGGTTAGACAGAACCTAGGTGTATAAGACCTTATGGCCACATTTAGCATGTTGGAGGGGGTGTAGATAGAAAACGGAATCAAATAGTGACGGGTTGCTAGCCGCATCGCCTATTCATATGATTCCGGAGATTTTAGCCCAATCCCTCGATCGGCTTTTACGATCTGCGCGGGAAGAGAAGCAGCTGGCATATTCTACGTTTTTTCTTTTCTACCAGACCAGCATGGAAACTTTTTTCATTGTATAGCTATCAAGCCTGAGCAACATATAGGGTATAATTTATTTTCAAAACTGGAACAACTGATGCAGAACTATAACGGTCCAGCTAAACTAAAAGAAATATAAAAATGACGCCTTAACAAAAGTTGTTTAGCCTGATCAGCATTTTCTGCAGAAACAAAGTCCACGCGAACGAAGTCGCGGGCATCAGCTAGTGTATAATAAATCTAATAATAAGCGCAGCATCGGGCATCCATCGACCAGATGGTCGGACGACCTGACTAAGGTCGCAGGAAGATGCTAGATGCAGGCCGCTTCCAACCGGTCATATTGGAAATCCTTGGGGGAGCTTATGTCCAGCAGTGGACTTCTTGCGGCTGAGATGATGATGATGTAGGATCACTAGTCTGTCCGTCTGTCTTCGCCTTTTTAAAACAACGCGTGCATGCTCGCGTTCATCTTGATACAAGTATCAAGCTGAACTTGTCTGATAACTATGGGTCGCTCTTGACTATTTTTGCGGCCCACCCAGTATCAGTTGTAATATTTTCGTATACACTCGCTCCACGTTTGAAATTACAATAGGCGGTTTCAATGGCTTATTTAAATGGTATCTTATAGCATTAAGTACATGAAACTACTGATCCAAAGATTTATTCAGAAAATAGGGGGGCCTATGCCTCCCCCAAGGATTTCCATATTGCAGATTGCTGGACACAGGTCCAGCAGAGGACTTCTTGCGGTTGATATGTTTGTTTTTTTTTTATGACATAGGTCGGCAAACGAGCAAGCGGGTCACCTGATGGTAAGCGATCACCGCTGCACATAGACAGCGAATTTGAACACCCTGATGATGAAGTTTTTTTAATAAAAAAAAAAAATATGAAAATATTAAGACTTAAATTTTTGACATATACGCCTATTGGCTTGCGCAGAACTCGTCTTCTTTATTCGCGCGGCACACTCTTACTCAGTGCCGGCGTTAGCATTACTGGCGCCCTGGGCGAGTTTTCTGCGAGCACCCCCTCTTATTAGGAAGAGGGGGTGCAATGCGATTGAGTCACACTGCCCTGCGTTCTCTGCTCTTGCTTGGTTGTTTGTTTATTGTGGTAGAGCCACGCTACGCCGTGTGGTACCCGGCAGAGTAGAATAGGACCACTCCAAGTCTTCCCGTGGATGTCGTAGAAGGCGACTTAGGAAATACAAGCTAAACAAAGCTTATAAACATCTGAGAGACCTCTCCAACCCGTCTGGCCAGCGTGGAGAGTGTAGGCCAAGTCCTCTGGCTGCTCTGGCCAAGTATGGCTCTAGTAGTACAGAGAGGGTCGTGCTCCTGTAGTGGAGACTAAAAAGACCTGATATAGATAGATAGATAGCCACGCTACCGGCAAAATTCATTTTTGCTAGTAGCATGAATGGGCCGGCTCGTCCGGGGAAGTACCACACTCTTACAGAAAATCGACGTTTGAGTAGAAGCTTTACCGCTTCTATGCTTCGTTCGGAGAGAGAGAGCCGGAGGCCCATCCTTCCCCCATTTCCTCCCCCCATGTCCTTTCCCCAACTCCTTGAAAGGCCGGCAACGCTCCTGTCACACCCTGGTGTTGCAGTTGTCCATGAGCAGCGCTAGTCGCTTACCATCAGGCGACGCGCTTGTTCATTTGCCGCACTATAACAAAAAAAAAAGTGTACGTGGCCAACACTGGTGTCCGATTTTTCAAGCTGCCTTAAGGCATCTGACATAGCTTAACGACTGCTGTACCGGACAGTATGGTCTCAGTACATGTAGCTGATGCAGATGTCAGGTGGACACGGTATGGTTGGGATGGTGAGTGCAGGTGTCAAGGATGTCAGTATTAAAACCCGACAGATACCACGGAATTCGTTTATTGCACTGGTAATAGAAAGAATTACAAAATATGTAGTATGTAGGTAACACGCGCTGGCCCGCGTGACGTCCAAGTGTCATCAACCTAAACTAATACCGTCTTATTATAAAACGAGGACTATCTTTAGTACCTGGTTTAAACCATTATCCGTCCAAATCAAATTAACAATGACAGTTGACCAAACGTCAGAGTGATAAGTGTCGATTTATTTTGGTAGGATAATGGTTTAAACCAGGTACTAAAGTTAGTCCTCGTTTTATAATAAGACTGATACTGTACGCTAGCTCGTACAATTGCCATCAATGATGACATCTGCGGTATTTTTAAGTGTTTATACATATTTTGCATTCACAAAGCTATTTTTGATATACTCTTATTAAATTAAGAAATAATATGTGGCGAAAAAATTCCAAGCGGGCGGGATTTGAACCTGCGACCATAAGTCTATGTACGACTTACGCTCTTCCAACTGAGCCACCGCCTGTTCTAAGTTTTTGAATAGGCTAGTTTCCTAAAAAAATATAATTAGTCCGTCAGTTAGATATTCAAAAAATATTGGACACGTATTTTTTCTTTCGGAGATTAAACAAAAAGTGATAAAGATATAGCCCTCTGAAGTTCCGTGTGACGTCATAGTTTGCTACAATTTTTAGCAAACTTTGACGTCACGAGCCCTTACTCCTGAACTTTGACGCGCTTTATCTTTATTATTTATTGTTTATTTGACAAAAGAAAAAATACGTGTCCAATATTTTTTGATTGCCTAACTGACGGACTAATTGTTATGTTATTATTACGACCCAGGAAACTAGCATATTATACCTATAGTTACTTTTAGGTCTTTCCCGCCACTCTTTCAAATTTTTAAACCTTACTTTTAGGTAATCTACTCCGGCTGCCCGCGATACAGGCCTGTGCCTAGTGCGGGAGTCATTGTACACAAGTGTTGTTTAAATTTTTTAGCAAATAAAGAATTTTTGCTTTTTTTTATGACAGCCGGGACCTTTCCGTGCCTTCCTTGCTTTGTGGGGGCGCCCATTCCGTGTCAAGCGCCCTGGGCGGTCGAACTACCCTAACGCCGCTACTGCTCTTACTAATGATGTATTTGATTATTTCCAGGCGTGTGGCCCGCGAGAGACAGATGGCGGCTCGCGCCTCAGTTCCTGGTACCAGTCGGGAGGACGACCAAGAGATGGGCATCGAAGGCTGCCAGGTGAACCAAGTTTCTTATCTATACCCCTAATGGGCGCCATTGTCCAGTGGTTAAGGCGTTTGCCTGTAGACCCGGGTCGTGGGTTCGATTCCCACGGGAAGTATACTTTGTTTAGTTGTTTCCTTTGGTTTGGTTAGGACATTGCAGGCTTGAATCACCTGATTGTCTGATAATAAAGATGATTCCGCGCTTCGGAAGGCACGTTAAGCCGGTGGTCCCGGCTGCCATCTGGTAGTCGTTAAAGGAACCACGTCAGAGACCGAGAGGCGGTTCCGAAGAACTCTGACACCAGGGTGTGCATGGTCCATTGACCGTGACACCTACTCGAAATGATGAAACAATAAATAATCATTTAGGGTATATAAGGCAATAAACCGGAAGCCGGAATCTAACGTTTCTTTTCACTTTCCAGGAGGTGGAGATCTTCGTGGGGAAACCCAAACCCACCACCGACCCCACGGGCGACGCGGGTGCTCAACAGAGCTGATCACACGCGAACTAGGGAACACTCGCTTACCATGCCCAAAATAAACAACTAAATCTGAGACGCGAAACAAGGAATAGGCTTGTGGTCAAAATTATAAAAATAATATAATATAATTAGTCCGTCATATATATATATATATATATAGTTTGGCGAGCTCCGCGGCGCAGTTAACATGCCAGCCTGCGACACGGAGTGACCGGGTTCGATCCCCGGTCAGGTCGAGATGGAAAATGATCTTTTTCAAATTGGCCTGGGTCTTGGATGTTTATTATATGTATTTGTTATAAAATATAGTATCGTTGAGTTAGTATCCCGTAACACAAGTCTCGAACTTTGGGGCTAGCTCAATCTGTGTCCGTATATATTTATTTATTTATATACTGTGTGATTTTGAACCTCTGAACTATATTGAAATCTTGGAATTAGAATCTCTAATTAAATATAGAACTACAAGAAAAAAAGCTAAAAATCGAAAAAAAATTGTCTTCCCATACTAAGTGGCCGATCAGCTGGGCGGATTTTTTTGGAAGGTATTTTTTTGTTTTTACCTGTTTTTCTTGTAATTTTTTATTTTCTTTTAATTCCATTTGAGATTCTGCTTCCAAGATTTCAATATAGTTCAGAGGTTCAAAATCGCGATGTAGATAATCAAAAAAAATGAAGACTTATTTTTTCTTTTGTCAATTAAACAATTAATGATCAAGATAAAGCTAGTATATACGTATATTCGTTAGTAACTCGTGACGTCATAGTTCGATAAAAAGTGTAGCGAACTGTGAAGTTACACGGAATTTAAAAGGCCTATATCTAGGGTTATCATACACCCGGATTTGTCCGGACTTTTAGACTCTTGTCCGGACTGTGTCCGGCCCTTTAATTTGTCCGGATTTATGGAATATGATAATAAAACTTTTTTTTATCGCCTCGTAATGCAAGCGTCTGCCTACCATGCTTACCATAGCACTGAACTAAACTAAGTCATTAATTTTTCCAAAAAAAGTCCGGACTTTTACCGAAATGTCCGGCTTTTTGCCAAGATATTTTAAATTCCAAAATGGTAACTCTAATGCTATCTTTTTTTTGTTTAATTGACAAAAAAATACGTGTCCAATATTTTTTTATTATCTAATTGATGGGACTAATTATATTTTTTAGTACACAAGCCTATTACAGACTTATGCACCTCGCAAAACAAGCCTTTTGATTCGCGTCCCGTGACGGCTTATGGCATGACGCTTACGCTATAGTGACCGGGAAAGGCGAAACATACAACTAAAATTAAATTCATTAGCAAACGTTGAGTGACTCGGACTGAATCTGAACAACTTTCATTATAGGACCAACTTCGACATTAAAAATTATCTGCTCTTTCATACAAAAGTGGAATATCTTGGCTATTATTTTTTTTTGCAATTTCGCAGTTGGAGTTAGTCCCGTAATGAAAATTTAGATTCGTGATCTGAGTCACTAGTTTGCTAATGAATTAAATTTCACAACATACAGGATGTAGCTAAATTTCAAAGTGGATATAATAACAAATACCGCGCCATTTTTAGCGATATTATTCACTCTCATAATGTAGCACTTGGAAATTTAAAACTAAGCGTTCTGGTCACTGATGGTCACACGGACCTAACATATATTTTACATGGCGGGTGTCGCGCCAAGCCTGAAGGCATATTTTGAAAGGTTTTGGTAAATTTTGTGGGACCTTTACTTGAAGACCGTCGATAATTTCCAATATTCCAAGTATTGATTTGACAGCATAATTTTAAACTGATTTTCTGATGAAGTGAGGTTTAATTCCAAAAATATTTGACCGACTTGTTATTTTATCGTTTGACGTAAAGCGAAACATGAGTTATTTACCGGCGGACAATAGAGTGCTTAATACTTTCGCTGACACTGCCCGCCTGTAGACTTATTTTTCTTTTTATTTATTTATTTGCATCAGGCAACAGAATACTTATAAAATATTACAGGCTCATAGAATACACATATACCTTACAGACTAACATACATATAAATATAATATAAAATTCAAAAACTACATTCTTACCTAATTAAGCATGGTGAAATTTTGATCGTTTCGGACCCTTAAAGGGGTGACTCAGACCATCAAAATGAACAACTTTTCCTATGGGAACAATGCTGGGAACTCAAAAACAAAATCGACATTCCCATACAAACTGGCCGGACGGGTGAACTCTTTTGTATGGAATTTTTTTTTAGTTCCCAGCATTGGTCCCATAGAAAAAGTTGTTCATATTGATGGTCTGAGTCACCCCTTTAAGGGTCCAAAATGATCAAAGTTTCACTGTCTAGTTCAGTGTCAGTGAACAAGTTAATACCGTTTATTCGAACAACATGAAGCTGTTAATACTCAAGTGTTGCCATATTATGAGGGTTTTCTGTCATGCCTAGTAACTCTCAAATTGTTTTACACGTATATAGTTCATTTTTGCAGTTACAACACGTAATTCCCTCTTTCATTAGAAAATCGATTAAAAATTCACAAAAAAAAAAAAAAACAAGAATGCATTTTTTACAATTTCAAAATCATGGCAAAGTCTTGAAATGCTCATTTACTATACTATTTTAATTTATTTCTTAATTATGTATCATTTTTACGATAGAAAATCACATATTTAATCGATATTTTGTTTAGACATCCCTAGATACTTGTTTTTGTATGTAATAACTTATATTTAGATGTCAATATTATCATTTCAATAAATTTAATTTTATCTAAAAATTTATGATTGACTATGTATTAATGAAATTTTTAAGAACAATGTCGAAATTTATTTGTCTTCTCATAAAAACAATAAACAATATATATTATTTTTATTTTTTTTATATAACCGACATCTCAATATAAGATAGTTACTAATGAATTTGTAAAAGCGGGTCAAATATTCTAATATATGTATAAAAATGAAATATGGCCCCCTAGCAGGATATTACAAAATGAATTGCATTTATCATCTATGAAATTAAAATATTTTCAATATTCGATTTGTGGATTTTGTAAAAAAAAATAATGCCTCTTCGTATTAGGCTATTTTTATTCTGGCAACACTTTGAAATTGACAACAGAGTATTTAATTAAGCACTAGTAAAGGCTTAGGTTGGCTTCTGGGTGAGCTCGCTCGATCTTAGACAATATCTTTGCCTTTGGCCTAGATTATGGCCAAGAGTAAACCCAATCTCCTTTGTGCTTTGCAAGGCACCTTAAGCCGTCGAATTAGATAGCAATTGTTATCCATTGCCACACTAACCAAAAAAAACACTAATGTCAGATTTTGCAAGCTTATCTTATGATAAGCTTACAAAATATGACATTAGTGTTAACTAACACATATAGAAAACTGTAATGGTACTTTGAAGTTGGTAATTCAATATTTCTTAGTCAACTTCATTTAGTCAACTTCATCGATGCCAGTGTGAAGCGAGCTTTATACGAGAGCGAGACAAAAATTGTCAGAAAGAGACAGGAACCTGGAACTAAAATGATACTCAGTGGATAGGAATCGTATTTTTACTATCTCGTTAAATTATTTTCAACATTTCTGTAGATAGATATAAACTTTTTATGCAATATTCGACTATGTACAGTCAACGGCAGATAATGATTCTTCGTAATGTATATTTGGTTTAAAATCCTTACTTTTTTTTTTAAATGCGAATAGTGTGTTTGTAAATCTTTCATGCCTCGACTTTTCAATCGTTTCACTCCATTAACGCGAAATATAAGCAAACATTTTTCTTTTTATGTATTATATGTTATTTTCATTGCAAAATTGACAGGGACAATTTATCCTATAAAATACGGAATAAAAAAGTCCCAAGTAAGTCAGATCGAACTATTGGTTTATTTGTATATATTTACCTACCTGTGTGATACACTCTAAAATAGAAAAGTGACAAATATCATTAGTAGATTCATACATATTGAAACATTACGTGTCAACTAGATTTGGGAGCTGATATACCTTTTAAGCTAAAATCCCTTTAAAAAATAAAACCTTGCCTTTGCTAAAAAGTAAAAAAATAATCTCTCAAAATTCCTGCAGTTTTTAATTCTCAAAGAAAGAGTATATCTGTCGGTGACTGTACAAAAAAAAATACGATTATATTACTTTCCAATGATTTGTATAAGCTGTGACGTTTCTTTTTGCATTTCACGTTTTAAGATAGCTTGCTCACGTATACTTATGATAAATAGTGTAGCAGAGAACATACCGGTGTGGTTTGTGAAGTAAATAGCTTGGATATATATACATAGTCCAAATCTTCCCATGGAGGTCGTAAGAGACGACTTAGGAAATACAAACTAAACAAAGCTCATAAACATCAATGGGACCTCTCCAACCCGTCTGGCCTGCGAGGAGTGTAGGTCAAATCCTCTGTCTGCTCTGGCCAAGTATGGCTCCGGTAGTACAGAGAGGGTCATGCTCCTGCAGTGGAGACTAAAAAGACCTGATAATATATACGTAGTATCACGTCATTTTCCTCTGCGGAGTAGACAGAGCCCAGGTCTTTTAAGATCTAAAAGCCGCTTTTAGCATGTTTAGCGTGGAATAACACATCCTATACACGATTTAATTTGACATTTAATAGAGCGGGATGAACGTTATGACAGAGCGAGAGGGCCTTACAATTTCTCTATTATGTAAACAGAATGATTTTTAATTGCCTGGCAGTGTTGAAATGGGAATTCCTAATAGAATATAGACCTTAAGGAAAAAAGGTAAAAATGACGAAACAAAATTGAGCCTCCCGTAGAAATTCACCTATCAGACCTGGTCAAATTTCTATGGAAGGCTTAAGTTTGTTTTCATAAATTACAGATTTTTTCTTGCGGATGTATTATTAGGGATTCTGATTTCAATATTGAAATGTTGCTAGGTAATTCAAAATCACTTGTATAGGTCTGTCCTGATCTGTTTATTTGACGAATTTTGTCGTGTATATCTATGGAACTGTCTTTTTCTCAAAGAATGATAGCAAAATACAAACACATCTGAATGAGAATAATTATAGTATAAGGACTGAATCTACCCTTAAAGGTTTCACTTAATTTTTTGGGCATTATAAGAAGGCTTGAATTGGTTACGCGTCATCTGGAGGCGCTGGGTTCTAATCTCATCGCGGGTATAGCAGTTATTAAGTTTAAGATGTCTTTAGACAGCTTGGTCACTACTAAATATAAGCAACTTGTTTTTAGCTTTTCTTAATGTTGACTCGCGTGACATTTTAAAGCTGCCTTTAGGCATATACTGCCATCAACCGCCAGAACCAATGTTTGTACGACGTACGGAAGACTTTGAAATATTTGATACTCCACTTGACCAACCAATCCAAGCATGGCCCATACCCAAGTCTCCCTAACTTGCGTAAGCACTATCAATACACAGGCAACTGGCCTATCGAGCTCCTTTAAACTATCTTGGCTATTTACTTTACTGTCTTGTCACCGTTTAAGAACATAACCGAATTAATTATTTCTATAAAGTCACGAAATTATAATAATTGTTAAAAATATTTATTTATGGCAACACTGAAAATATACTGTTGTCAAAATTCTTGTACTGTTTCTTGTCCATTGGCGTTTTGTCTTATTTATGAATTGTGGTGTCGATTATTATTAGGTTAGGTATTTTTAGTGTTGTCATACGATGAAATAATAATCCCTATCGCTTGTAAACAATAGAAATAGTTGTATATTATCTGATTAATATTATTGATTTTAGATGTAATGCAGTAAGATGGAATTAAAATTATTATATTAAAGTTTTTGGTAAATTTGTGTTTTTCTAAAAATACAATCTATTTAATACCTTTACACTGATAACAAGATGAGGGTAGCAATACTTAGGGGCATGATCAGTTCATGATATTGAACAACTTTCCACAGGAAAAGCGGCATAAATACATAGTACATATATAGTATCCCGTCTTTTCCCCTTGCGGGGTAGACAGAGCCTTAGTCTATAAGACCTGAAGGCCACATTTAGCATGTTGGTGGGCATTAGGTGGAAAGCCACATCGAAAGAGTGATGGGTTGCTAGCCGCATCGCCTATGAACATGAATCCTCAGATTTTTGCCGATTGCCTCCATCTGCGCAGAAAGAGAAGAAACTGGTATATTCTAAGTTTTTTCTTTCCCAAGACCAGCACGTAAGTGAAAAGCGGCATTGTTTCGTCATTGTAATACTTCCGTATCCTAGCCCGTTTTTCTACGAGCCTAGTGACGGTGGAGTGTTCAGATGAATAAATTTAACTGAGCGAGGAATCAAAACCGTTACAATTTTTTCAAATGGTTTTTACGGTTTATCTGCAAAACTATAGGTGTATCACAATATAGAAAAACTTTGTTGCAAATAAAATTATCTACAACTTTTGTTCAGTAACTCTTAGTCGTAGAACCATAAATAAAATAGTTATACAAGCAAACATCCATAGAAATTTCATTATTTCTTTTTGTCGATATAACTTTTTTCTAATCATTTTACAAAAAATATATATCATACATACAATTTTAGTATAAACATTTTAAAATTTAATCATAAGTAGAGGTTTCGAAGATAGCGGCCGTGGGACAAAGGTTGCTACGCCAGAAACTTGTATTTAACTTTAGACTAACCCCCCTTTATATTTAAAAATAAAATTGCGTCCCTGACAAACGCATGATAAGCCCGAAAATTGTAACATTTCAATGGACTATTATTTAGGTCTGTCAGGCTTGGACGGCGATTATGTTGCTAGAATATAAATCTTAGGGGTAAAATTTGTATGGATTTTCTCTTTACACTTCTAAGTCTAAAAATTAGAAGTATGAAAAAAAGATCAGTTTTTGACACTGCACACTGAGTATTGGAGTATTGTAACCTGTTGGCAACACTGAAGATTACTCGACTGCCCAAAATAGGAGTAATGTTTTCAAATTGTACGTATGTTTGTAAATTATTATTCTACGCAGAAACAGATTTGGATGTAGGCTTTGGTTGAAGGAAGATTGCAAATAGACCATACATTGGTTGGCCTCAGCAAGCCCTACACCAGTAAAGACTTTTTGACTGCATTCATGGACTAGTGTTTAACTGGCCAGCCTGAAACACGACGACACAGGGTTCTTATTTTTTTTTTATGATATAGGACGGCAAACGAGCATTTGGGTCACCTGATGGTAAGTGCCGCCCATGTACAACTGCAACACCAGGGTGTGACAGGTGCGTTGTCGGCCTTTCAAGGAGTTGGGGGAAGGAAATGGAGAGGGGAAACGATGGGCTTCCGGCTCTCTCACCGAACGAAGCATAGAAGCGTCGGCGAAAGGTAAAGCTCCTGATGTCAGTCAGATGTCAATTTTCTGTGAGAGTGTGGTACTTCCCCGGTCGAGCCGGCCCATTCATGCTACTAGCAGTTCATTTTGCCGGTAGCGTGGCTCTACCACGACAGAAAAATCTTAATACTTGGGTGTGTGCGTCAGGGAGGCCGTTGAAACTTTCACGGCATATATCACATTATGAAGCTGAATGATCATGATTACCAGAGTAACAGACTTTTCTACTCGTCACTGGATTGCGTTAGCCTAAACTCGGTTAAACCAAGTAAAGCTGAAAGATATTTTAATATAACACAATTTTTTTTTTCATCTGATACAGGATATTTCTGAATACCGACTGATTTTATTTTCTCATAATACGATGGAAGTAAGGTCGGGTCGACACTTGTGTTATGGGAATCAAACTCAACGATACTATATTTTATAAAAAATACATATATAGATAAACATCCAAGACCCAGGCCAATCTGAAAAAGATCATTTTCCATCTTGACCTGACTGGGGATCGAACCCGGACCGTATCGCAGGCTGGCGTGTTAAACCACTGCGCCACGGAGCTCGCCTGATTGATAACTAAACTATAGTATGAATATGGTTTTCGGAAGTGCTCCATTTGAACGAGCGACTGCTGAAAGACGTAACCATGAAATGCTTTAGTCGCAAATTTTAAGAAATCGACACGGTACATCCTGCCTGAGGTACATGCCTAGTTTTTATTTTGTTTTTTCAAACAAAGACACATTTCTGTGTGTATAGGGTGATTTTAGCGTCTGTTTTTCTAAATGTTAAAGTCAAAACGTCTCTAAAACCAGCGTGTCGTTTTATTTTTTATCATGCCTGCAGCTGAAGTTTGTAAATATACGTTAACTTACTTTGTTTATCGCCGTGTGGTTTCGGCAGAGTAGAATAGGACCACTCCAAGTCTTCCCGTGGATGTCGTAGAGGCAACTTAGGAAATACAAGCTAAATAAAGCTCATAAACATCAATGAGACCTCTCCAACCCGTCAGACCAGCGAGAAGAGTGTAGGCCAACTCCTCAGTCTGCTCTGGCCAAGTATGGCTCCTGTAGTACAGAAAGGGTCATGCTCCTGCAGTGGAGACTAAAGGGACCTGCTGACTGACTGACTTTGTTTATATCCTATATTGTAAGATAGTTAAGATATATTATGTAACTGTTTGTTGTTCCTCAATAAAATAACAATAAAAAAAAACTTATCAACCGATCTCTAAGGGGCGACTTAATCACCCTCAAGCGATCGGCCTAAGCGTTCGTCTTGTGACGCATCTATCTCTCTTCCACCGTTATCACGTAAAAATATTCGCAAAAAGAATGTCTGCTGCGGGTACAGCAGAGTGCTTATGTGGTAGCCACTAAAAACACCCTGGTGTTCCTCAAAATCGCTATAATTCCGGCACTGTAGGTACGACAGGGGAACGTTAGGCCTCGTCACTCATCTGCAGCACCGAAAGCGCCGGCCTGTGAAGGCCAGACATGTTTTATAGACTCTCTCTTTTCCATCTTCTTGTGTTAAGCTCACAGAATAGGTACTTGCGCTCTTACTCACGACTGTCCACTAGTAGGCAGCGGATTAGTACCCGCATCCACCGCCCTTGACTTGTTATGGCGCTATGGCGGGGGGAGTCGTTCAATGCTTATCAGAATAAATGGGTATCTCTTGGATAGGCATGTAACATCCTCGTCTTCATCGTTACTTACCATCAGATGAGATAGGAGACAAATGCGTACTTCAATATATAGTAAAAAAGGCCTCCTGCGCCAGAAA
This sequence comes from Elegia similella, assembly GCA_947532085.1. Taxonomy (NCBI): domain Eukaryota; kingdom Metazoa; phylum Arthropoda; class Insecta; order Lepidoptera; family Pyralidae; genus Elegia; species Elegia similella. Next base: position 3,905,964 of record OX383953.1, read on the forward strand.
ATGCAATAAATTAATTGAATTGAAGGTCGTTGTCGGCGGATCTGTAGAGACGTGGTAGCTTAACGTTTCCTCTCCGCTTCTTAATTTTGCAGCATCACTGCACCGCAGGTCTCTACCGCGCTCCAACCTCTCTTACTGCCAATCATGGCTACTATTATTACTGGCACCGACAAAACATCTTCCACAACTACGCTAAGGGCCTGACGCGCGTCTTCCCAGGCTGGACATATTTCCAATGTGTTCTGGGTCATATCTGAAAGAAAGAAAGAATGAAAATGGTTTATAACATGGTACAGTATAACAACAATAACATTGACAGTATGTGATAATAAAATTGTGTACCAAAATGGTCTCCACTCAGCATGTGTCGTCGCGTGCGTGACTTGCACCACGACGCTGGTCTTCCGTATCTTCCTCACAATCATCGCAATAGCGACATGTCGAACTCGGCTCTCCTCCAGTCACGTTACACAGGTACATACATAGTATAACGTCTTTTTCCCTTGCGGGATTACACAGGTATTTTCCAAAAAACACATACCCAGAGAGGGCCTGGGTCATTCGGAAGGTGAGTTCGCTATGTCGGCATGCCACCCGGAGTGGGTGTAAGGAGGGGACGGACTGCCTCGATCAGTTGCTGGCCCGCACTAGGGCGTTCCAGCCTTTCTTCCCACCAATCGATAGCCTCTGCGTGGAGCTCGCGCCGGCAACCATCCACTTCTAGTAGGTACTGGTCTGTGACGACTGGCCCTCATGCCAACGGAAAACCGCTGCAAGAATTCTTGCCTCGTGCTTGCCTCCAAGTCCCATGGTACCTTGCCAGCACACAAGCCGCCTCATAGGATATTGTGCAGTACCTACCCTTGGATCACTCTGATCGCTATGATGTCTTTAAAGTCCATACAGGAGCGTGGCTTTCCGGCTATTCATGGTGTCCGCCCAAACCGGGGCGCCGTATAAGACCATTGATGGCACGATACCTTCGTATAGCCGCCGGCACGACGCACCGGGGCCTACCATGTTTGGCAGAAGTCCTCCCAGAGCAGTAGTGCCTCGTCTTGGTTGCCGAAAGTACGAAGTCAGTCCCAAATATTTTCCAGATATTTCATCGTAGACTTCACAGCAATCTGGACTCCACCCACCACAATACTGGATCCAGCAGGAGGACCCCTTCGTGGCCCGTGAAAGCAAACTGCCTCTTATTTTAAGAGCTACTCGAAGACCCAGCTGTCGTATCCCACTAACGACTTAGGCAACTCCAGCAGTTGCCAAACGAGCAGACTCTCTGAATATTCCCCCTAGCTAGTACCAGTATATTCCCCTAGCTAGTAACAGGGTGTCATCTGCGTAGCATACTATGTCAATTCCTAGCATGTTGTTGCCGCGCGCAAAATCCAGTCATATCTTGGTCATATCCAATGTTCCACGGGAGAGGACCAAGGACGTAACCCTGTGGAACACCGCACAAAACCTCCCAGCGACAAAGGCCTCCTGCCCCGGATAAATCACCTGTCTATCGGAAAGGTTCCTTCACAGTTCCTTGTAATTCGCAAAATTATTATATTAATTAATTTTAACTTAATTTTAATTTATAACCCGTCTAATTTTATGTTATGATATGGGTCTGTATTGTGCCTGAATTAAACAAATTATTATTATTATTATTATTAAAATCTATAGTGTAAGGAATGTAAGAAATATCTTACATTCGATTTTTATTGGCTTGTTGCGATTTTTATATACAAAAGTAGTCATGGTGCCGTTCCATAGTTTTATTTCTACACCTTGTACTTAGGCTGTATAGACTTTTACATCTAAGCTAAATTATAAGAAATGAATAAAAAAATCTATGGTCAAATTATTTAAAATTTTAAATTTAAGGAAAGCACAAATTAATTAGTATTCATAATTAATAACAAATTAATCAGTAGCTTAATTATTTTAATGTAATATAGACAGAATTTTAATTTTCTTTAACATTTATTGTTGAACGGAACGTTTACGCATGCTCTGTAGTTTATGGTTTGACAATTGGGTATCGACGTCATTTAGTATTTTATATTTTATTTAAATTATTTCAGCTTTTTAACGAATCAAATACATATAAATAAATTAAAAATAATTTATTTAAATATCAAGTGACTCCATTTTTTATATTATATATTAAAATTATATGATAAAAATTATAGTAGTGAATTTGTCTCCGCGTGTTTCCTTCCCGCGCACGTCGTTCTAGGTGGAAGTTGGTCATGGTCGTACGCCAAACGGAAAGCCGCCATGATGGCTTTCTGTAAAGTTCGCTCAATATGTAAAGTTTCGTTATTGTTTTTCATTAATTGTGACTGAGTGTGTGCAAAAATTAACCATGGGAACGAACTAGAGTGTGTGAAGTTCAGTTTAAGGTCCCTTGGGACCTCCTAGAGGAGCAAAAAAGTGTTTTATAAGTGCATTTTAGTGTCGACGCTAAGCGTGTTTTGTCCTGTCAACAAAATGTCGAAGCTCTCGTTTAGGGCGAGGGCCCTGGATGCGTCGAAACCAATGCCCATATATCTCGCCGAGGAGCTTCCGGATTTGCCGGACTACTCGGCGATTAATCGTGCAGTACCTCAAATGCCCTCTGGAATGGAAAAAGAGGAGGAAAGTGTAAGTATTTTGCGCATTTAGGTATGCAGTCATCAAATCTTATATGTCGGCCATTATGTTTTTGTTTCGTATTCTCACCGCTAGAGGCGTTATATTTCCTTTGAAAAATATTTTTGGGTAAAATATTATGCTATATTACGATGAACTACTGTCTACATTTTATCATAATTACACGAAAAATCGATAAATTTACATACGTAGGAATTAATATGATAGAAGCGCCCGCGATAAATATTTGTCAAAATTTGGCGCGTATTGGCCACATGGCATTTTATCAATAGGCTCGGCTAGATTCCCCGTGCTGTTTTAAATGCTATTTTCTCCCTTATTTTGGGGCATACAGTGCTGATTTTTTGGTATTTGCTAGGCAGATATATGTCGAAAATATGGCATTGAAATCGTAAAACGCCGGTCGACCGATCATGTGATATTTGTTTACAAACAATACGTATGCCGGCACGCTCGTAATCGATTCAACAATTATTTTTCCTTTTTTTAATCGGTCTTCAAGCGAGTTTGCTTTTATAATTAGCTACTTAAGGAGTTACTTTACGCATATATTTTTAAATTTAAACAACTTTATTTTGGGAACAGCTGTTTTTACTAAATTTTTTTGTCTCATAGTAAAATTTGCTAAAGAGCAAATTTTACTATGAGACAAAACTATTTTTTTTATTTCAATTTTATCAATCTTATCTCTCTGCATACAGTAAAATAATGTTCCTACAGCACTTAAACTTATCATGCCACCACAATTATTTTGTTATTCACTTTGTAATGACTCATTGGTGTCTGACATGGTATTTTTCTTCCCTGTTTAGTGTTATACTTAGCTATTGAGAACATATTCATATTGTTTACTTTTGTATCTAAATAATAAACAACTTCAGTCTTCATTATATCTCTCTCATCTTGGTGCTCCTGATTGAAAATTATAAATAAACCGCTGCTATGGGTTTCTGTGTGCGGACTGTATCAATAAGATGCCATTGGATACTAGGTGTATTTAGAATATATAATTTTTTTATAAGAGATAAAGTGGCGTCATGCCATATCAATGGTAGAGGGAGCTAGGTGAGAGGTTGTTATGTGTGATATATGTCTACGGTCGTCTTCAGCTCACACACAATGGGCCCAAATGAGAGGCCTAAGTGTGGAAAAATGTCCACGGAACCAGGTGACATATGTCTATCCATGGCCTCGCAACGCACTGCACCATCCAGTGTTGCCAGTGGCTGCAACAGTAATCCTAGTGAGAGTGAGACGATTCGCTTTTATTTAAGTATTGATCAATAACATCCCTTGCAGAAATATGTGATGTCTCACAGTCGACACACCAAATTAGCTTCAGAAGTCTTCTTAACCCACACAAAGGGCTCAGTCAAGAAGCTTTGGTGTTGAAAAATGACCATGCAGCTAGGTAAACTAGGTGACCACATTTGTTTGGGATTTCTTTTACATATGGATACAAAACGATGTAATTATCAAGACAAATGGATGGACTACAGAGTTGATATACAAAAATACAGCTTCCTTCCCGGAATTTTAACGCCCAACCAAAAAGAGGGGTATACAAGTTTTACATGTTTGTGTGTTTCGGTCAGAAGCATAGAAGCCAGTATTTAAAACTAGATTAAGAGGCCTAGGCTCACAGTAAGGCATCCTAGGGGTTAGCCATAGCTTTACTTTCCACATGACACTAACGAAAGCCTAGCTCTTAATCCTGAAACAGATAGAGATGGTAGTATAAATAAAACATGAACCAGTATCCAATTGCCTTCGGAAAATAACTGACTGAGTTCATAAACAAGTTGTTGTTTTCACTGTAATCTGTTCTTGGAAATTTGACTGTATTTTTTTTTATAAATTAAATACGTTTTCCTTATCTCTAGCCACCGCCTACTGGTTCTTTAATCAGGATTATGTTCTACCTATATTAGTGAAGTGACTCTGACTCTTGACTGTGCTTTGTTGTACATCCCTAAAATACTAATCACATATTATCATGTCTTTATTTGGCGTGACGCAGTGCTTAACACACCAGCCTGCGACATGGTCCAAGTTTGATCCCCGGGCAGGTCAAGATAGAATTGATCTTCCTCAGATTGACCAGGGTCTTGAATGTTTATCTATATATGTATTTGTTATAAATTATAGAATTGTTGAGTTAGTATCCCATAACACATGTCTCAAACTTTGGGCTAGCTCAATCTGTGTGATTTGTTCATATATATTTTTATTTATATCGGGGCTATTATGGGCCAGACAGAGCATAAGGTCATAAGACCAAATGGCTATGTTTAGTTTATAAGTCTTGATTTATAAGTCTATTGCCATCCGAGGAGGCCTAGGTGTGGAAAATTGACAACAGAACCAGAGGTGAACAGGCACCTTATCTTAAAAAACTGACATCCAGTAATAACTGACCCTGTGCTCATTCTTTATGTGATTAAGGTTGGAGATGCCCATTATTTTAGTGTGAATTGACCCCTTTAGTGCACTATATGTGGGACAGAGGTGCATTGTAAGTTTTAAGAAACTTAAAGACTTATATACCTAGATAAATTATTTTATGACATTTTTTCAAAGACTTTCTCCACTAGCCTTTATTCAAAGTATCAGCAAATTTGAATTTGGAATGTTGTTTTTTGCAATGAACACTCAGTGTTTTTATTTATTATTATAGTAAAACCAGCCAGTGTTCCATAGACAAAAACTGTTAGTCACAAAACATCAGATGGTAGTATCAGTAGCCAGCTGGGATTAATGGATTCAACCTGCCTATTGCCTGTCTTCGAGATTAAGGTCACTGATGACCCTATTAAGGTGTGACTTCGGTCCGTTTGATGCACTTCATTCACTGTATGTATAGTCATCAGGTTCAGTATTTATATGTTTGGTAGGGTCGCTAAAAATAAATATAGTATTTTATTTCTATTAAAAACCCAATCAATTGTAGATAGTAACAAATCTTTTTTTTTTACTCAACATACATACATACTACCACGTCTTTATCCTCACAGGATAGACAGAGCCGTAGGCTAGAAGACCCAAAGGCCTTGTTTAGCGTGTCAGTAGATGTAAAAGTGGAAAATGGAACTCAAATAGTGGTTGCTAGCCTACAAGACCCAAAGGCCTTGTTTAGTGTGTCAGTAGGCGTAAAAGTGGAAAATGGAACTCAAATAGTGGTTGCTAGCCTACAAGACCCAAAGGCCTTGTTTAGTGTGTCAGTAGGCGTAAAAGTGGAAAATGGAACTCAAAACTCGCTTTTTATTAGCTTTACCTGTATGTTTGTTTGTTTGTAACTAACTTTTTAAACTTGATTTTGACCCACTTTTGACGGTCACATTTAATTAAAATTTTGTAGACTTATCAACAGTGATCGGAATAGGTAGATTGATTTGGGGTCAATAAACTGACACGTATATATTAATATGGACATGCCTCCGGGATTCCGGGATTTTAAAAGTATTAAGATTTTTTTTGGGATTTTAAAATCGCTTTGTTATTGGATGAAGAATATATCATTACTAGCTTTTCGCTCCGTCATAGAGTGATTGTTACTTTTTGTGTTGTGAAAACGTGATTTAACTCTGGCTATGTACTGATTTCTGGATCTTCTTCAAAAAATATTGATATAAATAGTAACTTTTATTAATTTATTTATTAAAGCTACCACTACAAGTAGTAGATAGCAAACATATAAAAAAAAATCTACTACACTAGTCATATGGTAACTTGCAATTGGACAAAAAAGTCACATTCCCTTTATTACCAAAAAAATCAGTATGTATACTTTCTATACATTTCAAATATACTGCTGTAAAAAATCATACATTAAATATATTTAATTCAATCCCGTAAGTACTGAAACGAATCCCGGGGAAAAGGCTTATCCATGTTATGTATGACAGTGACAGTTCATGATGCAAGTACATAAAATCAATCTACCTATTCCGACCACTGCTTATCAAGGACCAATAATTTTAACGCGCATTTGGTCATACCTATGTATTTACCGACTTCAACGAATTATGAATCGTATGTTAAGAGCTAATAAGTATAAAATTGGCTTGCAGTAGGTATCTAAACTCTGGGCATTATTATCGCTTACGTATGTTAAGCAACCCTGGGCGCGGTCCCCACTGGGATGGGTGACCGCAAGTGGCATAAAAATATCTCGAGCTCCTCCGTGCTTCAGAAGGCACGTGAAGCCGTTGGTCCCGGCTGTCATAATTTATGGCATTCGTTAAGCTGTATCAGATGCCTTTAGGCAGTTAAAAAATCACACAAAAACAAACAGTTTCAATTAATCATTCTCTTGCTCGATTAAACTATTCCTACGCGAGAAGTAAGGAATTCTACGACCATAAAGGATATCGTAGTGGAATGACGGACAAAAAACGCGACTGCTCAAGTGTTAAAGCTCGGGTCCCAGGTTCAATGCCCGCGCCGCTCGGACTGTTTGGATGTTTTTTCTAATTCTAGATTTGCGGTAAAACGTGTTGTCGGTTACGAATCGATTTATAGTGTTTTTTACCCGACTGTGTTAGAAGGTTATGCTTTTCGAGTGTATGTTATGTACCTATGTCGATTTATTGACTCTACGACTTAAATGACTTTGTCTTTAGGGTTCCGTACCGTTAATATCGCTCCACTGTCCATCTGTCACCAGACTGTATCTCATGAACCGTGATAGTTAGACAGTTGAAATTTTTGCTGACAGCCTCCGTGGTCCAGTGTTTAAGGGGTTTGCCTGTTGACCCGGGGGTCGTGGGTTCGATTCCCACCGGAAGCATACTTTGTTTAGTTGTTTCCAGTTTGGTTAGGACATTGCAGGCTTGAATCACCTGATTGTCTGATAATAAAGATGATTCCGTGCTTCGGAAGGCACGTGAAGTCGGTGGTCCCGGCTGCCATCCGGTAGTCGTTAAAGGAACCACGTCAGAGGCCGAGAGGCGGTTCCGAAGAACTCTGACACCAGGGTGTGTATGGTCGATTGACCGTGACACCTACTCGAAATGATGAGTTGAAATTTTCACAGATGATGTATTTTTTTTGCCGCTATAACAGGAAATACTAAAAAAAATTAATAAAATAAATACCTATTTAAGTTTAACTACCAAGTTTCATAAAAATATGTTTAATCGTTTTAGAGTTATGTAGGAACATACATACCATACAGAAAAAATATCTAAAAATCATCAATTTAGTTTCAGTATCTTGTAAGCGCTTATAAACACGATATCTCTGAAAACAAAGTAACTTACTCCATGACAAATTAATATTAAATATTATTAATATTAAATAAATAAACTTGTCAACTTTCTTATCAGTTAAACAAAATTTTACGCGTTATTGTTTCTCCCATAGATAATGTAGGTAGGTAGATATGTGTTGTACACATTTTTTTTTTTTTAAATTAAATATCTCCTTCAAAACATTATCTGGCCCGCGCAGATCTTAAAAGCCGATCGAGGGCCACAAAACAGATGAATCTTATCAAAAGGCGATGCGGCTAGTCAACTCATCACTATTTTGGCTTTGTGTTTCCACACGCCCAATATTACAATATTATGTTAATCGTGACATTGTGACCCTAAGCTCTCTGTCTACGATACAGACTTAATTTTTTTGACTAGCTCCGTGGCGCAGCGGTCAACACGCCAGCCTGCGACACGGAGTGACCGGGTTCGATCCCCGGCCAGATCAAGATGGAAAATGATCTTTTTCAGATTGGCCTGGGTCTTGGATGTGTATCCATATATGTATTTGTTATAAAATATAGTATCGTTGAGTTAGTATCCCATAACACAAGTCTCGAACTTACTTTGGGGCTAGCTCAATCTGTGTGATTTGTCCGTATATATTTATTTATTTATCATCATTATCGTCAGCTTTCCATGACCCACTGCACAGTATAAGCCTCCTTTTGTCTGCGCCATTCTTCCCTATCATTAGCCTTCGCAATCTAGTTCTTACCAGCAATCTGCTTTATGTCGTCGTTTTTTCACCCACCAACATGCTAAACGGGTCGTTTACGTCTTAAAGACTTGAGTTCTGTCTACTCCGCATGAGAAAAAGACGTGATACTATGTATGTCTGTTTTTAAACTCCTGCAAATAATCTTCTTCATTTACATCATCCCACTTTTTCATGTGGGGGTCGGCACAATATGTCATTTCTCTCCATTTTGTTCTGTCGCCTACCATATACCCTTACATAACCTTAATATGTTGAAATAAACTGTGAAATTATGTGAAAAATATTAAAACTCACCAATAATGTATTAAATTTTTTCTTTGATTGATTACGTAATAAATATAAAAAAGACGAGTAAGGGGCGGCCTGTTTTTATTTTTTCTTACATAATTATTGATATAAAAAGTCAATGGCATGAGCATCAGCAAATTAATTTCGGCCCATGCTCTTCAAAGGCCTTTGCCATAGATTCTCAGATTGGCCCTTCAGGCTATGTTTGCACGTATACGCGGCCCATCAGGCAATATTAGAGTTTGCTGTCTCTCCAAGCCTTGCGCACACAGGCAACGCCCAAAGCCGAGGTCCGTCCCTTCTGGGCCCTTTGGTGATGTTGTCTATAAAGGCTGAGGGCATTGTCCTCGCCTCAAACGCCCGGTGAAGTAGCAAAAGCTTACTTGGAGAAAATTATACTTTGTACCTTGCATTAAAAAAAACATATGAATGGCTGCTTTTACCGTTTCATGCAAGATATAAAATATGAATATAAGATATTTTAGTCTAGCCGTTTGGTTTCCGGTAGAGTAGAATAGGACCACTCCTAGTCTTCCCAGAGGTCGTAAGAGGCGACTTAGGAAATACAAGCTAAACAAAGCTCATAAACATCAATGAGACCTCAACAACTCGTCTGGCCAGCGAGGAGAGTGTAGGCCAAATCCTCTGTCTGCTCTGGCTGTCAAGTATGGCTTCGGTAGTACAGGGAGGGTTATGCTCCTGCAGTGGAGACTAAAAAGACCTGATGATGATATTCTAGTCACAAAATACAGCCGGATGGAGAACGCCTCGAACTCGGTCAAAAACGACATTGACCATCATTCGATAATCTATCACGGAACCGCCGACTCACGCTTGGCTAAATCCATTACAACGGGAAGCGACAAGATGGATCGCTGTGGGGCGTGGGGTTAGAATTATGCAGTCTTGTGTTTATATTTTTACTAGCAGCCCACCCTGGCGGCGTATGTAGTAACATAAACATTCCTCTTGAATCTCTGTTGCTAAAAACTGCATTAAAATCCGTTCAGTAGTTTAAAAGTTTTAAGCAAACAGACAGCGGAAGAGACTTATTTTTTAGGGTTCCGTACCTCAAAAGGTAAAAACGGAACCCTAATAGGATCACTTTGTTCTCCGTCTGTCTGTCTGTCAAGATCTTTTTCTCAGGCACGCGTAGAGGTATCAAGATGAAAATTCATATCAAATACTCAAGTCAAGTCTACGAACCCTTAGAGCTGTGAAAAAAATAATTTTCTAAGCCAACGCAATCAAAAGATACAGATGCTTAAAACTTCTGTAACTTTTGTTTTTTTTCTTTTCATTTGTTTTTCTTTGTATGTTTTTTGTTTTATTGCGTTAAAAATATTTTTAATAATTTAAAACTTATTATAGGTAATGGTCAGGCCAGCGTGGAGAGTATAGGCCAAGTCATCTGGCTGCTCTGGCCAAGTATGGCTCTAGTAGTACAGAGAGGGTCGTGCTCCTGTAGTGGAGACTAAAAAGACCTGATGATGATGATAGGTAATGGTACGGAACCATTCTTGCGCGAGTCCTACTCGCACTTGGCCGGTTTTTTATAATATATAATGATTGCAATGCTTACATCCCACATTTGCACAAGTTTTGTAGCTAGTACGTGCGTGAGTTTGTTTATGTCATCATAACTTAAAAATTTGGATAATGGGTGACGAAGAATTCTTACGTCATCTCCAGTATCTCTCGAATCGGAGCTCCATGGCCGAGTGGGCGATAAGCATTATTAGCGCTTGCGCATTTGAAGCAACCCTGGCCACCGTCCCTACTGGGATGGGTGACCACAAGTAGCATAATACATAGTATCACGTCTTTTTCCCTAGCAGGGACGGAGCCTAGGTCTATAAGACCTGAAGGCCACGTTTAGCATGTTGGAATCAAAATAGTGATGGGTTGCTAGCCGTACGATTTCTCAGATTTTGCCAGATGTTTTGGGGAAGGGACATTTTGGGGAAGGGACATTTCGGGGAAGGGACATTTTGGGAAAGGGACATTATGGGGAAGGGACATTTTGGGAAAGGGACATTTTGAAACCAGGGGACATTTTGAGAAAGGGACCTCAACGGATTTCGCAGATAGTAAAAGCCGATCGAGGGAATGGGTTTACCATTCCCTCGATCGGCTTTTACGATCTGCGCGGGAAGAGAAGCTGCTGCTACATTTTCTTTTCTCCTACACTAACATGGAATAGCAATAGTTTTAAATTTATATGATTTTCACATAGGAAACTGCTGATTTCGTTTCAAGCTAACGATGTAGTCGCAAAAAAAAAAACTTGGGTATTGAGGAATGTCTTCTATTGTTATTCTAAGTCGGAGCCATTAACAAACCAAACAAGGGCAAAAGGTACAACCTCGATCGAATGTAGCTAAGTAGTGTCTCAGGCGAAAATTATTAAGTCTCATAACAAGTTTGATACCTCTCGTATTAAGGATAAAATATCGTTCAATACTGTTTCTTAGTAACCGAAGGCTGAGGTGAAGAGAGCGCGGAATATGAAGAGGCGTATTTACATAAAGCTTCGATAATACTTACGAGTTTCTTCAGGCAGTGACGTTATTTTTTTTCTATCATCATCATATTAGCCGCAGGAAGTTCACTGCTGGACATGGCCTCCCCCAATTTCCAATACGATCGGTTGGAAGCGGCTGGTATCGGCTTGCATCCAGCGTCTCCCTGCGACCTTAGTCAGGTTATCCGACCATCTAGTCGGTGGGTGTCTGACGCTGCGCTTGCCGGTACGTGGTCGCCATTGGAGAACTCTTCTGACCCATCGGCCATCGCTTCTACGCATTATGTGCCCCGCCCATTGTCACTTCAAAGAGCTAATACGCTGAGCTATCTCGGTGACCTTTGTTCTTCTACGAATCGCCTCGTTTCTGATTGCTTCAAATTTGTTTCATGTCGGGAGTCTCCAAATGAAGGTCCCGTCTCTTCTTCACTTCTCAGAGGTGTCGGGAAAATATTTTTTGTGTGAACTGACCGACTTCCGCGCATGACAAAGCGTTGTCTATGGCAATGAAGGCTCGGGAAAGACCGTATCTATGGAAGATCCGGTCTTCAGCGAGCCTTCAGTCTTACACAAGAAGATTAACTCTATAGAGATGTAGTAGTGTGTAGCTGTACAATAATTAAGTATAATTTACTCAAAATCCATGCTGGTCTGGGAGACAAGAAAAAACTTAGAATGTACCCGCTGCTTCTCTTACCGCGCAGATCGTAAAAGCCGATCGAGGGAATGGGTAAAATCTAAGGAATCATCAATCATCATTAATAGGCGATGCGGCTAGCAACCCATTACTATTTTGATTCCGTTTTCCACCTAACGCCCACCAACATGCTAAATGTGGCCTTCAAGTCTTATAGGCCTAGGCTCACCTAGGCTCTGTCTAACCCGCAAGGGAAAAGACGTGATACTATGTATGTATGTTTTTACTCAAATATCAGTAAGACTTATCTAAAATTAACGTGAAAAGGTTTCAGAAGGCCGATTTTCTGAGTAAATCTTTGAGTCTTAGAATTCGCCTGTATACAATCAAGTGAATGTTCTCGGCCGTCTTCAAGGTCAGAAACGTTGGTTGCTTAGTTACAGATCTCCATAGGATGTATAGTATCATCATCATCATCATAGTCAGCCTATCGTAGCCCATTTTTGGACAAAGGCCTCTCCCAGTTCCTTCCATTTCTTCTTGTCGTGTGTGTGTCTTCTCCATAACTTGCCAGCCACCTTTGAGATGTCATCTTCCCAGCGCGTCCTCGGTTTTCCCGGGTTTCTATACCCCATTCTTGGCCGCCAAACAGAAATTAGCTGACTCCATCTGTTATCTGCGCACCTCATAAGGTGTCCAGCCCATTGCCACTTAAGCCTGGCAATCCTCTCTTCAACGTCCACTACTCCAGATCGTTGTATACTCATACAGATGTATAGTATACTCTTGGTTTACTCCATAATTACACTAACCATATGGTCAGTGGTGTCATCTACAAGTTCCACAACTGCCTTTCCGGTGGTTGCAGGTATCTCATCGGGTATGTGTGCCCGACCTCCCGAGCTGCTACTTGGTTTTCCCCATCCGAGTGAATAGTATTCCAATACGTTCTCACAGAAAATCGACGTTTGAGTAGAAGCTTTACCGCTTCTATGCTTCGTTCGGAGGGAGAGAGCCGGAGGCCCATCCTTCCCCCATTTCCTCCCCCCATGTCCTTTCCCCAACTCCTTGAAAGGCCGGCAACGCTCCTGTTACTTGTTTCTGTTGTTTCTTTCGGCGTATTCTTCTCAGCAGTGGTCGTTTCGAAACGTTAGTAGCTTATCGATTTTGCAAATTTTAAAAATAATAATATGACGTTCAGAAAGAGATACATGATATCCAAATTTGAATAAAATTTCATTTCATTTCATTACACCCTGGTGTTGCAGTTGTCCATGGGCAGCGCTGGTCGCTTACCATCAGGTGACTCGCTTGCTCGTTTGCCGTACTATATCATAAAAAATAACGTTCATTCACTTCCCAGATCCAACAAATTCCTATCCTTCTCCAGCTTAAAAATGCTTTGGATGGGCAGCAGCGTCGGAAATACAAGAAGCCAAAGAAACTGCGCTCGCCAACCCGCCTGCCAAGCGTGGCGAGTATGGCAATATCCCCCCATGGAACGAAGAATCCTTGGGAGAGGTCTTTGTCCAGCAGTGGACTTCTAACGGCTGGAATGATGATGAGGATATAGTGTCAAATTAAGTTAGTATTTTCACATCTGTGGTATTTTACAAGTTTTGTTTTTCATGTGTGTAAGTGGCCAACACTGGTGTCAGATTTTTCAAGCTGCCTAAAGGCAGCTGACATAGCTTAACGAATGCCATCAATGATGACATTCGGGAGCAACGGCTTAACAACGTGCCTTCCGAAGCACGGATGAGCCTGAGATTTTTTTTTTTATGCCTTGCGGTCACCCATCCTTGTAGGAACTGCGCCTAGGGTTGCTTTACATGCGTTATGGTTGCTACTGCTCACGCCCACTGGCTGCTCTTTTTACAAGTACTTTCGATTCATGTTGACCTCGTGATTTCTTGGGCAGCTTAGGTATAATATTTATTTTGATGACGTCATTTTCGTATTTCTTTTTTATATTTTGTCACTATATGCATTTATTATTTTCAAATGAACGAATGTCACAGACAAGGAAAAATATTTCGTACGTGGATTTTTCTGTTGCCTGGATTGGCTATTTCCGGTGTCAAACTTGTTAAATTGTGGTTGGGGAAAACATCAGGTATGTTTTTGTAGAAGGGGTCACTTTAATTGTCAGTTCTTCAATGACTCCGTAGCGTAGTGGATATACGATAACACGCCAGCCTGCGACACGAGGGCTCCCGGGTTTGATCCCCGATCGTTTTCCATCGTCAGGTCATGATAGAAAACTATCTTTTTCAGATTGACCTGGGTCTTGGATGTTTACCTTATAATAGTATCGTTGAGTTAGTATCACAAGTTCACAACTTACTGTGGGGCTAGCTCAATTTGTGTAATGTCCCTCTACTTAATATATAAGTATATTTATTTAATACTTGTTGTAAAAATCTATCGTTTACATTCCGACCGACCTTCGTTTATGATAATACGTCTGAACTATCCGTGAACCTTACTCATTGAGATTATTGAGTTGTAAGGTGCACAGAAATTTCTAGCGGTTTGTAATATAAGTCGTCATTTTCGCTACTCGTCATTCTCGCAACTCGTCATACGAACCTTGGACATTACATTCGTATCGTAGCAAAATGTCCCTTATGCAAAATGTCCCTTTCGCAAAACATCCCTTTCGCAAAATTTCCCCTAGTCGGAAATGCCTTGCGCAAAACGTCCCTTTCTCAAAATGTCCCCTGGTCGCAAAATGACCCATGAGCAAAACTTCCCTTTCGCAAAATGTCCCTTGTGCAAAACGTCCTTTTCGTAAAATGACCCTTGGTAGCAACTAATCCCTTCGAAGGGGAAAACCGAACAAATCCGGTAGGAACGACGCGCGTTTGGTCACATGTGTTCACCGACTTCAAAACCAATTATGAATCGTATGTTCAGAGCCATAAGTATAAAATTGGCTTGCTGGTAGGTATCTAAACTAAAAGGTGCAGCGTACTGACGCGAGCTAAATTACGCCGTATCGCCAACAACATTGAGTTGATATTTCTTTAACGGCCCGCCATAGGCCAGGCGGCGTGGCGTTACAAACGCGGATGGTCTAAACGCGTTGGCTACTTTGGATATTTTCGTTTTTTAGGAATATTCAAGGGTTATTCGAAAAAGAAAAATACATGTTGGCTGCCTTATCTGTAATGCAATAATAATCAAAAGTTTCAAAGTAAATTTTAATGTATTTGGTGAATAATGCTGTATACCGAGTAAATTAGACGTGATTTGGAGGCAACTGTGCAATTTTTTTCTATCGAGAAAATTTAACGCAATCGTGTTTTTGAGTCAGATAGTTACCAGAGTTAGTCCTGAACTTTGCTGCATTTTTATTTCAACTTGAGTATTTAATTATTATTGATATTACAGACAATCATGCAAAGCAGACTAGCTCCGTGGCTCAGCGGTCAACACGCCTGCGTGCGACACGGAGTGACCGGGTTCGATCCCCGGCCAGGTCAAGATGGAAAATCATCTTTTTCAGATTGTCCTGGGTCTTGGATGTGTATCTATATATGTATTTGTTATATCGTTGAGTTAGTATCCCATAACACAAGTCTCGAACTTACTTTGGGGCTAGCCCAATTTGTGTGATTTGTCCGTATATATATTTATATTTATAGTGTGAGGTAGTACGGGCCCTTAAATACCTTTGCAGAGTGTGACATCTGTACGTAAGTACTGGTTATTCGGTGGCTCAATTATATCTATGAGTCAGGTCCGCAGATATTTCAGACGGGTTTTATTGACTATCATATAAAACCTTGTATAAAACGAAGGTCGCTTCCCGCCATCTCTGTATATATAAGTAGGTCTTTTAAACTACGCAACAGATTGTAAAGAGGTTTTGTAGCGAAAATCCTCGGAAAGGTTGATGTTTATAAAAAGATGTGCGAAGTCGGGACAAGCAGCTTGTACATTCATTAATACAGGCCACTTATGCTGGTCTGGGAGAAAAGAAAAAAACGTAGAATGTACTAGCTGCTTCTCTACCCGCGCAGATCGTATAAGCCGATCGAGGGAACACGCGAAATCCCGAGGAATCATGTTAATAGGCGATGCGTCTAGCAACCCGTCACTATTTTGATTCCGTTTTCCACCTAATGCCCACCAACATGCTAAATGAGACTTTCGGGTCTTATAGACCTAGGCTCTGTCTACACCGCAAGGGAAAAAGACGTGATACTATGTATCTATGTATGTATACAGGCCTCACGTTCGCCAGATGTGGCTAGGCAATTCACCGTATTGACTCAACCCTAGAATTACGAGGGGTGGCTGATATAAAATCTACTTTGTTAAAGAAAGTTTTGAAAATCGAACTGGCCACTGCAAAATCATATTCTATATTTATTCCTTTTTCAAAATTATGACGCTTATTTTTTTTCGCTTGCTTTTGTTTTTTTGGCGCGGCTTTGATTTCACCATGTCGAAAGAAAATTGCAAAATGATGAAATTTGAGCATCGAGCAGTGATTAAATTCCTAAGTAAAGAAGGAAATACGCCTACGCAGATCAGAGAGCGCATGTTAAAGGTGTTTGGTGATTCAAGTCCTTCTGAATTCGTTATAAAGTTTTGGTCGAAGCAATTTAAACATGGCCGTGAGAGCCTGGAAGACGACCCACGTAGTGGAAGGCCAATTTCTGCTGTTACCGCAGATAATGTTGAAAAGGTGAAGAACCTGATTCTTGCAGATCGGCGAATCAAGCAGTGGGAGATAGCCAGAGATGTGGGCATTAGCAAGGAACGAGTTCATGAAATTATTCACGAACATTTGGGCATGTCCAAGGTGAGCGCGCGTTGGGTCCCTAGAATGTTGACCCCCTTTGACAAACAAAGGCGAGTAGAATGTTGTCAGGCATTTCTAGACCTGGTCAAAGGTAAAGAAGAAGAGACTATCTCTCGAATTGTGACCTGTGATGAAACTTGGATTCGCCAGTGGGATCCGGAAAGCAAACAAGAGTCAATGCAATGGAAATTTAAAGGAGAAAAGCCGCCAAGGAAGTTCAAGGTTCGGCCGTCGGCTGGAAAACTAATGGCCACCGTATTTTGGGATGTCGAAGGGATTTTGATGATTGATTATTTGCCTAAAAATACAACAATGAATGCTGAATATTATGCAAACTTGCTTGACCAGCTTCGTGAACAAATCAAAGAAAAGCGGAGAGGCAAACTCAGCAAAGGTGTTCTGATTTTACAAGACAATGCTCCTGTACACACAGCCTTAACGGCGAGGTCAGCCCTGAGCAAAAACGGCTTCACAGAAATTAACCATCCACCTTATAGTCCAGATCTGGCTCCCTGTGACTATTTCTTATTCAAAGATTTAAAGAAAAAATTGAGGGGTCGCAGATTTTCGACGGACGAAGAAATGAAGGAGGCTGTGACTGACCATTTTGACGAGCAAAATAAAAATTACTATTATAACGGCATGATGTCACTTATTTGCAAATGTCATAAGTGTATTTCACTTGCAGGAGACTATATAGAAAAATAAAAAAAAACTAGCCATCAAAGTATTTTCTTTCATAGTTAGGTAGATTACTTATCAGCCTCCCCTCGTATATATATACATCACTACATAGTATAAAACAAAGACGCTTCCCGCTGTCTGTCTGTCCCTATGTGTGCTTAGATCTTAAACTACGCAGCGGATGTTGATGTGATTTTTTTAATAGATAGAGTGATTCAAGAGGAAGGTTTATATGTAACACTAGCTTTCGCCCGCGGCTCCACCCGCGTCAATGTCGATCCCTCGGAAATAGTACATTTTCCCGGGATAAAAGGTAGCCTATGTCCTTCTCCGCACTCCAGAGAACTTGTATTCAAAAATTCATGATAATCGGTTCAGTAGTTGCGGCGTGAAAGCGTAACAAACAAACAAAGAAATAAACAAACTAACTCACTTTCGCATTTATAATATTAGTAAGGATTTTACCCGTGCGAAGCCGGGGTCCGGGTTGCTAGTAGAAAAAGAAAGAAAAAAAAAACAAACTTATCTTCAATCTGTAATATTTTAGACCGTCTTGAGATAAAAGAGTAATAATGTTTATTACATCTGAACCCCTTACGATGCCATCTCAAACATTACTTAGGCAGTTAAGCACCGCACAATGGGGCCTCAGTGTCACCCCCTAAGGGCTGTTGTACCCCTATTATTTTACCACTTTGCATGTTCTAGCTAGAGGCGGATGTAAGATTTAAGTATTATCTTGGATGTTTATCTATAATGTGTATCGTTATAGGCCTATGTCCAGCAGTGGACTTGTTGCGGCTGAGGTGATGATGATGATAGTATCGTTAAGTTAGTATCCCATAACACAAGTCTCGAACTTACTTTGGGGCTAGCTCAATCTGTGTGATTTGTCCATATATATTTATTGTTTACTAGCTTTTGCCCGCTGCTTCGCTCGCGTCAATGTAGATCCCTCGGGAACGGTACTTTTCCCGGGTTTAAATGCACCCTATGTCCTTCTTCGTTCCCCAGACTACGGGTATGCAAAATTTCATGATGATCGATTCAGTAATTATGGCGTGAAAGCGTAACAAACAAACGAACAAACTCACCTTCGCTTTTGTAATATTAAGTATGAATTTCTTTTTGAAAAAATTTTGTTACAAGTAATACATTTCAGTAAATGTATAAATAAAGAAAGAAGTTAATCTATATGATTAATTCTTAGTAATGAATGAGGCAGGTAAAAATAAACCCATAGTAGAATATGCCATATGCTTCTTTTCCAGCGCCGATGGGAAAAGCCGATCGATGATACAATTAAAATACCTATTTTATTCGTCACCGACCCGCGTCGACTTCGCACGGGTGCGAAAATTATACATATAAACCTTTATCTTGAATCACTCTATCTATAAATAGAAACTGCCTTAAAATCTGTTGTTTGAGTGTGACGGTCATGTTTCTGTAACAGCTATATTTTTCTTAATAAATTAAAAAATAAAATATGGTGAAAAAATTTCATGCGGGCGGGACTTGAACCGGCGACCTCGGTCTATGTACGACCTATGCTCTGCCATCTGAGCTACCGCACAATTCAATCTCGGCGCCGAAATATTTTATATTCTTATTCAATATAATTTACTTTATAAAGGATGGGATTAATTTATAAAGGATGGCCATAGCTATCCAGCGCGGCAACGCAGCTAGTGTTATGGGCACTTTTGCACCGGAAACGTTACGGGACAGGTTATAAAAGCGCCTATGTATATGACATAATTGTATGTATTGACCTAATATAATTGAATAATATTATTACTAAATATATGTTATCTAAAAATGTAATTTGTTTGTTTATATAATTTATATTTGCGCATCGGAAGAAATTAATAAATGTTTTGTACAATCCATTTTACATTGGTATAGAATTTACTGTCCTATAAAAACGAAATAAAAAATATACGGAAGTGACGATGTCAATTTTACGTAACACTTGAACTTGTTTTTCCTGAATTGCTTGCACGAGATGGATAACATGCGGACCCAGCCATTTCTCACATCTCCCCTCTCTGTTCCACTCTACGTGCTAGAAAGAGACGGCACGGCAATCGACCGTGAGCACCCCTTGTTTTTATTAAAGTCGTGACGAATAATTTCAAATTACACGCCGTCTATTTTCTGGGAACGTTTTTGAGTAGAGATTTGTGTTTATTATATAATTTTGTTGTGCTCCTTCGTGGAATATTATGATAAACTTGTTTTAGAATTTATAACGAAAACAAACAAATAAACGGTCACTGTAAAATATAAAGGTTAGCCGAGTCGCCTACTACCAAGGACACGTCATCCGTAATTCCGTATGGTATGACGCACAGACAGACAAATTATTAATTGACATTTGTGCATTATTAAACCGCATAAGCGTGTACTTATTTTTGGGTAGTTTTTAATATAGAAACCAGCTGATCGAATGAGTTATTTTTAATCTACTTTAAAAGGAGGATGTTTTCAATTCTGTTGTATGTTTTTTCATGTCTTTTACCTCATCAATAAGTATTATACGAAACAATTTGAAAAATTTCTTTTTTATATTTGAATGGACTTTGAGTTGCCAGTATAAAAAATAAAGGGGAAAGCGGAAATCTAATTAATTATAGAGACGTGCGGGTAGGGTTACCATCCGACGGGATTAGTCCGGACATGTCCGGACTTTGTCCGACCCTTTAATGTGTCCGGATTTATGAATGAGTTATAAAACTTTATTTTATATATCAAATCAGTCTTTAATCAAAAACGCAATGCGAGCGCCTGCCTGCCTACCAAGCTATAGCACTGAACTAAACTAAGTGGTAAATGTTTCCAGAAAAGTCCGGACTTTATCGAAATGTCCGGATTTTTGCCAGGATTTTTCAAATTCCTAAATGGTAACCCTACGTGTGGGCGAAACCGCGAGCGGATGTACAGTACAAGGAACTCTCGGTTTGTTTGTTATCAAGTATCTTTAGAGATACGACTGGGAACTTTCAAAGAATTTTGTGTCTGGATTATTTTTCTTTCCATTACGTACAAGTCCTTGTCTTACTTATTTTTTAAATTCTTTTTTATCTACACTATACACTAATTCTTACTAAAATAACTATTAACATTATTATTATCATCATCCTTATCCTTACTAATATTATAAAGGCGAAAGTGAGTTTGTTTATTTGTTTGTTTGTTTGTTACGCTTTCACGCCGTAACTACTAAACCGCTCATCATGAAATTTTGCATGCAAGTTCTCTGGAGTAAGGAGAAGGACATGTGCTACCTTTCATCCTGGAAAAAAGTACTGTTCCCGAAGGAACGACGTTGACGCGAGCGAAGCTGTGGGCGAAAGCTAGTATTATATAGAGGAAAGAATCGATTGTTGGTTTGTAGAAAACTCCGAAACGACTAGAAAGATTTGAAAAATTCTTTCAATATTAGAATTCTACATACATTAGTATTAGAACACAAACTAATAACTAGATAACAATTGCCTTGTGAAGTGTTTTTCTACACGAAATTAAAACAAGTGAAAATAATTAATTATGTCACGGCGCTCGCAAAATTGGCTCGCTCGGAGCGCCGGCAACTTCGTCTATTTATCGCGCTTGTAAAAAACTGGTTGGCAGGCACTGCAGGTTGCCTTTTGGAAGCTGGTTTGGTGAGTTGATTGGATTTTCAACATTCTCTGTTCCAACGTAAAAAGCATCTTATATTACTCACTTCGATTTAATATAATTAAAAAAGATGTTACTATATTTTTAGGGTTCCGTACCGGAAGGGTAAAAACGGGACCCTATTAATATCGCTCCGCTGTCCGTCTGTCTGCCATACTCACTACGCTTGGCAGGCGGGTGGCGAGCGCAATTTCTTTGGTTTCTTATGCCTCCGACGCTGCTGCCCACTGGAAGTATTTTTAAGCTAGGGAAAAAGGAATTTCTTGGGTTTACGAAGGGAATGAAGGTATTGGGATCCTTCATCATCTTCATCTTTAGGTCCTTTTTAGTCTCCACTACAGGAGCACGACCCTCTCTGTACTACTAGGGCCATACTTGGCCAGAGCAGCCAGAGGACTTGGCCTACACTCTCCACGCTGGCCAGACGGGTTGGAGAGGTCTCTTAGATGTTTATAAGCTTTGTTTAGCTTGTATTTCCTAAGTCGCCTTCTACGACATCCACGGGAAGACTTGGAGTGGTCCTATTCTACTCTGCCGGATACCACACGGCTATTGGGATCCTACTTACTACTAATGTGTGAAAAGGGGATTAGCGAGTAGCAGCTCGGAAGGCCGGGCCGTGCGTACCCGATGCCATGCCTACAATCACGGGACATACCATTGGGGATGACGATCGTCAGGCCCTCATTCGAAAATTCCATTCACTCGGTGTACGCGCATATAAGCTTGATATTTTTTACAATTTACTCTAGTCAAGTCAAATATCATTTATTCATCATAAGATACTTCACATGTCATTTGGTGAACCTTAACATTTATTTTACAACAAAAGATTTTTGACGTTAATTTACTTAAAGCTAAGTTTAAAGCCGCTTCCAAAGCGAAGTGCAGAAGAAGCGGCAACAAACTGCACAGCGCATTTTCTCCAGACGTCAACTTACAATTTATAGTATATTACTTAAAACTACATATATTTATTTTACATTTATATATATATATATATATTATTTATATTTACTGGGAGAAATAGTTGGCACATTAAAAACCGTCAGCTCTCATCTGCCGTTACCATATTTTTTCTCAGTCTCAGAGACAGTTACAAAGTAAAAATCTATTAGCAATTATTAATTAACAGCGCAATTTCCACGACAATGTATGACTATAGTATATTGTATTTAGCTGATAACGTGGCAAGCACAGCTGACTCGGTCATTATCGTGAATGGAGCTCGGTGAGTCAGCGGTCACGTGGTGCGTAGCGTGGTCTGAGATTACAAAGACTATTGACGAAGACGCGACACATCTTTGATTGTCTAAAGACGCATCTTCATGGCTATGACTGCCTCTGACTACCAGCAAAGAATATATACGCTACGCTACCAGCGACGTGCACACACATTTTCCAGAAGGTAGATGAAAACATACTTAGTCAAAAACTTATAAATTACGAGTCGTACGTACCCAAATTAATACTTTATTTTCTATATTTAATAACAAGTTAACAACTGACTGATTTATGGAGCATTTTGCTTGTGATTTTTAGGGGTAACGATCTAATATATTTTTGTTAGAGAAAAAAATTAATATGTGTTTATTAAGTTCATGGTAGACAGAGTCTTACTGTATGGACTGTACGTCACTGATGACTACATATAATCTAAACTTCATGTCGAACACGTTCATGTTTAGCCTAAAAGATATAAGCAACAAGCCTTTCGGTAAAATGTTCGCCGCATTTTTAAAGAAAACATCTAGCAGAAAAGTTTATCCAAACTACATTAGACGTTATTACGTTGACAAGCAGCCTGTGGTAGTCCACTGCTGGACGTAGGACTCTTCCAAGGTGCGCCACTTTGCTCGATCCCCGGCTATGCTCATCCCCTTTACTGCCAGCCGCCCTATGCAGATCGTCGCTCCATTTAGTTGGTCTAATATAGGAACAATCCCCGAGCAAAGTTATCAAGCATCTGTTAACTACTTTAATTTACCTGGGACTTCGTCTTTGTAATTTATAGCCTATGTGTTATTTTGATGTGTTTGCGTGAAGACGAAAAAAACATCTCCCTACCCTCACATTCATACAAAGTTTCACATCTATCTTTAAAAAAATCTCGTATCACGATGTATGTTCGGGATAAACTCTGAAACTACTAAACCGATTTTGATCAAACTTCGTAACTATCTGTAATTTGATCCAACTTAAAAGATAGGATAGTTTTTATCTTATAGCGAAATGAAGTTCGCCCGGGACGGCTAGTATAATAATAATAGGATTATTCCTCCAACAGAATTATAATGCTTACGAAATCCAAATCTGTCTGTGACCTGTCTGTAACCTTGTTACTCTTTGTCGCACCCGCCCGGTAGCCTCCCAGACAATGTTATACAACGTCACGCTGAGGCAAACTGCTGCTTCGTTGTGAAATCCAACCAACACTTATTATTTAAGTATCCAGAAGAACATTTCTGTTTAGCTTTAGACTTACTATTGATTCTGTGCTTCCAGTTTAACGTTAATACTACAGGTGCTAACTGTATGAACAGAATTATGGGCGTTATTGTTATGGGATACTAACTCAACGTTACTATATTTTATAACAAATACATACAAAGATAAACATCCAAGACCCATCTTTTTTTTCTCACTACTAAATATAGTAATCGGTGGTTGGCGATTTTGATGGCCCATTTATTTTTCACTTTGTAAGTTTTTCCTAGTATTATACAATGTACCATTGTTTGCTTACCCAAATAAATTGAAAAAAAAAAGACCCAGGCCAATTTGAAAAAGATAATTTTGACCACTAGGCCACAGGGCTGGTCATTGGTCTATGATTTCTATTAGAGGTTTTAGAGTTTTGATCCTGTAATCGGGTTTTTTTACTTCGCAAGGGCTGATTATGTCCTAAAGCGCATTTATCAGTGATCGGAACGGAAAATATAGGCCTTTTAAGGCACTGACGAACAGCACTTTGCTGTCGACCAGTCAACTGCGAGCTGTCGACAGCAGCACTTTGCTGTCGATCAGTGAACTGCAAGCTGGTGTCGACAGCTGCAGTTGGCGATTTGTCGACAGCTTGCAGTGGCAAAGTCGTCTGTTTGGCGCCTAAGTACCATTTAGGGGCATAGGCTTGTCAGTTGTACAGAGAGATTTCGGCACGTCTTGTGGACGTCTTCGTATACTTAAGATCTAGCGTACATTTTGGTCAAGGCTTAGCCAAGCAATCCAACGTGGAAATACGGCCAGTCTCCTATGTGCCTGTGACGACGACTGGGCTCCATATTCTTTTTAGTTTAATTTTGTAACAAATAAATGATTAAGTACCTAATGTTCGAAGGATAAAAGTGAATAATACTTTTGTTGAAAAGCGCGCTCTTCATACGTGTGTCATCATCCGCTCTTTGGTTATCATTTCATTGAAGTTTACATAAATAGTACTCCGCTCGGTGCTATCACTGATATGATAATCCTTGTCAGCATACATTCTTGAGTAACCTACCAGTAGGTATTTATTGAGACTTTCAAAACAAGGGGCCTCAGTCGACCCCCTGTTTTACAGGGGGCCTCCGTCGGCCCCTGGTTTTGAAAGTCTCAATAAATACCTACTCCTACCTAGTCTGTCCTTACCGAAATTAAAGAGCTAAGCTCTTATATCTTTAAAACTAATGTGAGATAAAGACATTGACTAAAAACGGGTCACTCACGTGCTATTTCGTCGGGATTGCTGACTAGAGTTTCGGAGTGGTTCGGGACCCGCCGAGCATCCCGCATTCGCCTTAAAAATGAGCTCCTCCCGACTAAATAGCTAGGCTCTTGTCGATGTTATTGTGTGGAAAGAAACTCCTTGCCTCCATTTCGCTCACTAGTTTACAATCAACTGGGGCATTTTGCCTCGCGATCTTTTCTTCCCTGGGAGCAGGTAGTGATTGGTGAAAATTACTGTATTTGAGTCTAATTGGGCTGCAACCTCGGAGGATACTCGAGCTAAGAAGGGTTCGAATCCGGGACATGTAGCTTAAGGGCTTATGTTTTATACAACTGAGCCAGAGTAAATAAATATATCGGGGACATAACACACAAATTGAGCTAACCCCACAGTTAGTTGTGAACTTGTAACGTAGGACACTAACTCAACGATACTATTTTTTATAATAGATACTTAAATAGATAAATATCCAAAACCCACGTCAATTTGAAAAACATCGTTTTCCATCATCAACTGACGGGGATCGAACCCGGGATCCCCCCTCTAGTGTCGCAGGCTGGCGTGTTACCCACTGCGCCACAGAGTACACCGTAAGAATGTACTGTACTGTAAATCTTGAGATACCCTCCCAAGCGTTATACAACTCCAGTATAAAGGTCTTCGCACATTACACCAACTCAACGCCGATTCCGCTCCAACTCAACTAACAGTTGGCAGTGAAATTTAAGTCTTATACTGTATTAATTAAGAGTGAATTTGTCAACTTTTGGAGAGCAACGAGGGACCATGCGTCGTCAAAGCGTCGTACGCTTCTTTCAATTGAACGTTGAAAAATCTACTTTAAAGCAAGAAACTAGCAGATGCAATGCGGCGCGCGTCTCTTTTGCGTCGCGCCGCATGATGGCGCCGGGCGCACTACAATAATCGACTTTATGCTACATACTATTAAGGTTAATATTCTGTTGTTTGACTCTGCGTCGCTTGTGGCGCGCCTCCGCCGCACTGCATCTGTTAGTTTCTTGCTTAAAATATCAAATGTAAAGCTCACATTTTACTGCCATACTGTGAGTTAGAGTTTAGTCTGAGTTGAATTGGTGTGTAAAGACCTTAATGCTGTTTCGTTGTGAAATCTAACCAACATGTGCGCCGTGGGATCTTCGCGCTCCAGTTTTCGAACAGACTTGTTTTATAATCGTTGCAATGTATATTGCAGTGTGGTAGTTATACCATGAATATCTCTCCACTCTTACTTGTCCTTATCAATTATTATTTGTTATTGATAGCATGTTTCGGTTATGCAATAATATTATTTGCCAATTATGTTTTTTTTTTCCGTCTACCCTGTTTTTTTTACAATGTATTGAAGTAGGCATTTGTGTCCCATCTCACCTGATGGTAAGAGACGATGAAGATGAGGATGTTACCTATCCAAGATATACCCATTTATTTTACTTTATTCTACTAAGGTTTGACTGGAAGAGATCGCTTAGCGATAAGTCCGATTTTGTACCAAATTACCAATTGTTTTATTGAAATTGTATTTTTGTTATGTGGTGCTGTACAAGCTTGAACTTATTAACTGGCGGCCGGCGGACCCCACCAAGCCACTACGACATCATGGAGCCGAAGGCTGCCGAATGCAAGCCCTCCTCTGATCTCTTTGTTTCATTAATAATTTGTATTTTTCTAAATAGTCTTTTATTTGGGATATACAAGCAACCAGCCAGACATACATATATACAGTCCTCTTACATAAATGCATTAATTCATTCAATGTAACACGCGTTACGCCCTCTATGTATAGTTGCAGCGCAACTGTTGTTTGTATGAAACGTCGTGGAAACGTTGAAAGATGATTTGATCATCAGCCGGCTTATTTGCTGACTCAGTGTACGTTTTAATAGTCATTTCAAAGTACATTGCGTTTTATATATCTTTAATAAAAATAGTCAATCATAGGAAACTCGCAATGTATTTTGAAGTGACTATCAAAACGTTGGTCACTGAGTTAGCAAGTCGGCCGGCTGTTCATAGAAATTGTTTTTGTTTCAGCTGTTGCCCAAGTGTTAAACAGTCACATTTCCACGATAAGGTGAAAAGAAAAAACAAAGGTCGCGTCAAGGCCGTTTCACATTGTACGCGATTATTATGATTAAACTATTTACTTAGATTCTCCGATATGATGTTTAATGCCTTCTTATCGTAAATGTAGACATTTTGTACAACGGAAAAATTTCCTAACTAGCGACCCGCTCCGGTTTCGTACGAGTAAAAATATTAGATGTTTTTTAAGAATTGACAACTTACTACAAACCGGAAGTGATGGTTTTTATTTATGTTAAATAGTTGCAACGCAACTCTAGTTTATACGACGTCGTGGACACGTCAAAGATGATCTGACTGACTGTATGGAGTTAGTCCGCACGCCTGTGTAAGCTTTTTGTACCGAACAACTATTTGCGCAGTCGGCGACATAAGTTGCTTGTGGTTCCCAATGCACGAACCGAATCTCACAAACAGTCGCCTCTTTTGCGCGGCCTGGCAGAGCTCAACGCGTTCCTGGCATCAGAGCGTGGCTGTATATGTGATTTACTGTAGTTCTCCAAAGTGCATACTAATAACGTCTTTGTATGGTCAAGATGGAAAACGATCTTCAGGGCCTGGGTCTTGGATGTTTATCTATATGTATATTTTATTTGTTATAAAATATAGTATCGTTTTGTTCGTATCCCCATAACATGTCTTGAACTTGCCTTGGGACTAGCTCAATCTGTGTGATTTGTCCATATATATATTTATCGAATGCCATAACGCATTCTCTTCTCTTCAAACCTTAAACGACCAAACAGAGAGTTTATGTGAAGTGGTGCGAAAAACTACCAAAAAGGGGTTACAGATTGTATTTAATTTTACGAATTCATTCATTAAATTTAAGAGCTTGATCATCATCATCAAAAACAGACCCAGACCAATCTGGAAAAGATCATTTTCCATCTTGACCTGGCCGGGGATCGAACCCGGTCACTCCGTGTCGCAGGCTGGCGTGTTGACCGCT
Organism: Elegia similella; assembly: GCA_947532085.1. Classification (NCBI taxonomy): domain Eukaryota; kingdom Metazoa; phylum Arthropoda; class Insecta; order Lepidoptera; family Pyralidae; genus Elegia; species Elegia similella. The sequence continues at coordinate 3,933,986 of OX383953.1, forward strand.
GCGCCACGGAGCTAGTCGATATTAATTACGACGCTCGTGCCTTCTTTTTGTACTTCTCCAGTAATCATTTATGTTAAAGACGAAAATATTTGGCGGCCGGCCAGCCTGAGTTATATGGATATGAACAGGGAAACGTATTGAGGTCACCGACCTTTAGGGCGCCCCAATATCACTGAATTGAAGTGCCCCGCTAACAGTAATGCTGCTTAACCGAAATATAACTGTGTAAAATACGTGTTTCGGTTGGCCGAAATAACTATGTCCATGTTCTTATGTGAATTTAAGAAAATAGAGTATAAAAAAAATCGGAAAGGCGACGTTTAGGACTTCCCGCTGTGACATTGAGCTTAACACTATGATACTATGTACATACTAGCGATTTGGATTTGCACGGGTTGACCCTTGATCAGTCTCTGATAGAAAGTCAAAGAGATGATGTACCCCGGTGCTGCTGATGTATCCCGCGGTCCCATGGTTTCTACCCCAAAAGGCTCAAATATGTATCTATCTACGATTCCGACCTTGGCGCAGTGGTTAACACGCCAGCCTGCGATACGAGGGTGCCAGGGTTCGATCCTCGGTCAGGTCAACATTGAAAATGATCTTTTTCAGATTGGCCTGGGTCTTGGATGTTTATCTATATATGTATTTGTTATATAATATAATCGTTGAGTTAGTACCCCATAACACAAGTCTCGAACTTACTTTGGGGCTAGATTAATCTGTGTGATTTGTCCGTATATATTTATTTTATATTTATTCCTACATACTTGCGCCTTTCCGCCGTGGCTGCTGCTGTACTGGCCTTGACTTGGTGATCTGAAGATGAGACGGCGCTAGGGTATCAACGCATGTAGCATTCGACACTGAAGGCCGCCCCAACCACCAGGACACCAGAGTCATTCCATCCGGTCTCTTGCTACCATAACGAACCAAATAACTGGGTTCTAAAGCCGCCGATATATTAATGGTAGCAAGACAGCGGTGGATAATGTTGTTTAGGGCGGTATGACGCCCTCATCAACATCATTTCGTGTAGGTGTCACGGTCAATCGACCATGTACACCCTGGTGTCAGAATTCTTCGGAACCGCCGCTCGGCCTCTGACGTGACGCTCTAAACGGCCGGCGCTCCTAGTTCAAGACGTCTAGTCTCCTACAATGTACAATGTGCTAAAGAGTCCAGTGTCCTATTACGTCCAGTTTCACAATGTCAAGTGTGTTAAAACGTCCAGTGCCAAAAGGTCCAGTTCTGAAAATTGTTTGGTGTCTCATAATGTCTTGTCCTAAAATGACGCAGTGCCAAAAGGTCCACTACCCTAAATTTTACATGTCTCTAAATATCCTTGTCGTAATAACACTTAGTGACCAAATTAGCCCATTCATAATGAATTTCGAAATATTCTTCACTCAGCAACTATTATTTAGTTCAAACTTATTCTCATTAGATAACATTTTCCATATCTCAAAAAACAATTACAATAACCGATAAGAGATAACGCATTTATGTCAAACGCCACATAATTATGCTATCATGCACTTATCACTATTCAACACTTGAGATTAGTCATTCAAGTACTTGGTTTTTCTCAAGAAATGGGGATTTTAGTTTTGATCTACGTCTAAGGACTTCATCATTTTATTAAATTAATAAATCATTTTATTTCATTTCATCATCAGGTCTTTTTAGTCTCCACTACAGGAGCACGACCCTCTCTGTACTACTAGAGCCATACTTGGCCAGAGCAGCCAGAGGACTTGGCCTACACTCTAAGGACATGGGGGCAATAAATTACGTGAGCTGATGTTTAGGTCGAGTCAGATCTCACCCGATCTCACACGCTGGGGAGTGGGTATTCTTGCCAATATCAATTATTTTTTTTAGCTTTTCACTTTTTCCAACTAAAAGTCCTTGTTGCACTTGTGCCCTTGTAGACTTCAGTCATTTGAATTTATATAATAATAGCTTTTCCCGCGGTACCCCTCGCATCATACCCCTCGGGTACGGTACTTTTCCTGGGGCAATATATACCTTATGTCCTTCTCCATAACCCAGACAACGGTGAAGCAAAATTCAATGATGATCGGTTCAGTAATTACGGCGTGAAAGCGTGACAAATAGACAAAATACATATTTATGACATTATGAACCCTGGAAACATTTCACTGAAACTTCTCTAAACTTTGGATATAAAAAGATACATTGATCATTGTGTGCATTAAGTTGAAACATAAGAAGAAATTATACACACCATATGAAAGCAGACATGTAGGCGATGTGGATTCGTGGTTTTAACTATAACATAGATAAATAAAAACCAACCCTTCGACACTACAACTTTTTATCCATTAAATTACGCGCGAGCTCGGATAAGACAGGGACGGACCCAGGGGATTGTACGGGCCCGGCCCTACAGCGGCGTAATTGCTACTCCTAGGCTCGGGGGTAGTAGATCTTTATGATGCCCCTTGTCCTTATGATGCTAAACTAGAGATGCAAAGTATTTTTACGCGAGCTTGGATAAAACAGGGACGGACCCAGTAAATTGTTCGAGCCTGTCACTACAGGGGCGGAATTAGCTACTCCTGGGCTCGGGGTTAGTAAATCTTTATGATGCCCTTGTCTTTAAGGAATTCGTTGTTGATGATAATCTAGAGATGCAAAGAGTTTTTACGCGAGCTCGGATAAGACAGGGACGGACCCGTAGATTGTGCGGGCCCTTTCCTGCTCTGGGTGGGTAGATCTTTTAATACCCTAGTCTTTGAGAAATTGATTGGTCGATTTAAAAGTATTAATTTGTTAATGATATACTAAAGATGCAAAGTTGAAACACATATTTTTCCGTACGAGCTCGTCTTAGGCAAGGACCAACTCAAAGGATTGTTTGGGCCTTTCCTAGGCGGTTAGATGTTTGCAAGACCTTTGGCTCATGTGAATTTGTTTCTATGATCATGATAGACGAGAAACATAAAGATATATCAAGTATCTAAAGTCAATATAGAAGATTAAACAAGAGTTTTCTGAATTTGGGAATCGTGTACAAAAGTAGTGTTCAATAGCATGACCTAGACAGATGTCAGCGCGATAACTCCCACGCAGTAGAGCGTGAATGGTGTTTTGTAAATTTAATATATATTTTTTTAACTCGCTGTTGCTATGCTATGCTATTTGGATAGTACGCGAAGGAATGTGTAGGCAATTTAAGTTCGAAAGACGAATTCACAGCTGATCGTACGTCAGTTAAAATATTACCAATCGATATGCTTTGGGATTCGGATTGTGTAAGAAATAATAATACTTGAACTTGTGACCAATATTTTACATTAGACAGACAGCTATACTATGACAGAGAATTTTCACCTATCAAAAAACAAAAGTAAAAAAATATAATTCTAAAATGTACGTACATTCTAAAGAGTATTCTATCAAACTATTATTAAAAATTTTATTTAAAGAGTTCGCAACACTTCGTTCGATCCTCAACAGTTCGCACCGTCGTCTTTCGCACTTAAATT